>OW799234.1:48217605-50617605 GCA_941918925.1 Phyto melanocephala
TCCATTTTTTACCCGCTACCAAAAAATAGTTGGGGTATATTAATTTTGTCATTCCGTTTGTAAAACATCGAAATATCCATTTTATACCTCATAAATTATATATTTTCTGAATCGGTGTTTTATTTTATGACGATCTGGCTATGTCCGTCCGTCTGTTGAAAGTACGATAGAGCTCGAACCGAAAAAGCTAGGGAGCTCAAATTTTGCCAGAACATTTCTTATACATTAGGGCTAAATCGGAATATTAGGAAGAGAGTTATAGCTCGTAATGCAAGAGTAGGTTGAAAAAAACCGTGTCCTTCTAGCATCGAATAAAATGGAATTGTATCCAAAAGCATTAACGTAGAGCCATGAAATTTCGAATGTATATTTCCTGAGAAAAAAAAAATATTTTCCCTGCAAATTGTTTAAATGCAGTAGGAAAGGAGTTACAGATCAAAATGTACGAACATTTATACCGCACAGTGTATTGAAAAATGTAATAAAACTGACAAAGTTAGATGTATGATTCTGAAATTTTACAAACATCGCTTTTTGGTCAAAGGCTTTGCACTAACGGAAAATAAATGTGACACGCCCACTTTTACGCCGACCTCCCATACAACGCCTTATCTCAAACTCATATAATTTCTAAATGAATAAAAATTTTGGAAAAATAAAGCACTCTATATTGAAACATCTGATTTTAATTTATTAACAGAAACTACTTCGACACGCCTACTAAAACGTCCACTTTTCACGTAATCTACTGTCAATGAAATTTAAAATCTCATAAAACCGAAAAAATTAGAAGTATGATGATAAAATTTCGTACATAAAGCTTCCTAGTCAATGTCATTGTTATGCCCGAAAACAAAGGTGACACGGCCACTTTAACGCCTATCTCACGTAAAACGTTTTAACTTAAATTCATATAATTTCTCTATGGACAACGTTTTTGGAAGAATAAAGGGCTAAATTGAAATATCAAAATTGTATTTTTAGCAGAAACTATATTTACACGCCACTTAACGTCCACTTTCATTAAAATACTAAATTTACGAAAATATTTCAATAGCATATCGAAGTTATACAAAGAAAGTGATGCACATTTTAGTATAAAGAGATTATTCCATAGCAATAACTGTTAACAACAAAATAATAAATTTTATGCTATAAAAGTACATCAAATTGGTGGTGGGTATAAAAAATTCGCCACAGCCGGATATAGTGCTCTTACTTGTTTTTACTACCTTTAGAGTAACCAAGAATATTTCATACACAAATTTAAAAAGCAATAGTTGAAAATAATTATTTTTGTTCTTTTTTAATAAAATTTTTCTTGAGAACGTCAAAAAATTACTTTCTTGAAAATATCGTTGAAATCTGAGTTGAAAGTAGAAATATGTGATTGTGTTTATGAAGATATGTGAATGTATTGTGAATTTTAGGTATGTACTTTTATGTGTCAATGCAGGGTAAAAAAATTCAGAATAAATACATTAGCAGTTTTCACTCTTGTAAGTCACAGGGACATGAGCCTCTTCAATGTCAGATTGTGCTAGGTACCAGTGCACAATGGAATTGTCGGCAATGAAATTGCTGACGAACTTGCACCGATAGCGTACTATTTTGGTGCGTATTAGGGCGTGGGTATCCTACGGACTAATATGGCGTGGAAGAACATAAGGAACTGCAGGGTGTCAAGGGCTTTTTGGCCCAAGTTGAACTCATCCGACTCTACGTTACTTTCGGGTCTATTGGGGTTTTATCAGGACACTGTCCTATAAGAGCTAGGATTAGTAGATGGGATCGCGGCACTCCGGATTATTGTAGGATGTGTGAGGATAAGGAGGAGCTAGAGACTGTGGAATACAATGTCTGTCACTGCCCGAGGCTACAGAATCACAGGGTTAAGTGGTTAGGTAGACAATTCCACTATGAGTTGGGTGATGTTTCGGAGTGCAAACTGGGGAATATCCTTGGATTCATCATAGAGATTGAGTGGCTGGTGAACATGCAATGGTGCTCGTAGGGAATCTGTATTTCTTTCTTTTATTCTCTTTTCTACTAACTATTTCTTATTTTCATTTACTATATCTTTAGGAACTCTCTGTCTCTCTCTCTGCCTTTTTTTTACCAATCCTTCTCTATCTTTCTTGTACAAAAGGAAACACAATCAACCATATTGGTCTCCGAGTATGGGTGTTGGAGAAGGATCTTGCTTCCTGCATCCCCCTTTCCTACCTACTTTCATATAACACGTCAAACACCTTTTCTATCAAATATACATGTGTCTTTGTATAAAATTCTAGTAAGTACGTTGTATTACTTAATTCAACAAATTATAAACCAAATAAGTGTACCGTTTAACTTCTAATACCGATATTTTTACAAGCATTAACAAATGTTTTATATAATTGATGCATTCACAAGGTGTGCTTTCATGTCATATTGTTATAATTTACAAAAATTTTAAAATGGATTAAAAAATTGTAGCGTTCGCTTTTAAGTTTTTAGACCATTTTAAAATTATGAAAATTTATTATAATACGAAAATATATCACACTTTATGAATCAGCTAAACTTGAAAAGATACTTATTTATAGAAATAATTATTTTATATTTTTTTTTTAATTTAAGCACTTTTATGCTTTGACACTTATAAGTGCTTTTGATAATCTTGCTTTTGGCAACATTACTATTGTTTTTATTAGTGCAAAAGACAGTAAAAAACCATGTTTTATTTATAATATTGAGAGAGAAAAAAAGACTTACGCTTCATAGACAAAAACCCTTTTAAATATTAAAACAATGTAAATATACTATCAAGCGTAAAAACCGATATTAAAACTTTACGTTTCTTAAATTATAATCAAATCATTGTTTAATGTTTGTTATTTCAAAAAGAGTTTAATTTTTTGTCATTCTTTGTTTAAAGCTTAAAGCTTAGTTATATATGAACATACGTACATTTTATTTATCTGCAATTTTTCTCTACATTGACAAAACTTTATTTCTTTGTAACCGAAATGTGTTTGAAAAAGTGCTTGAAAAATTTTCTTTTACATATCAATATAAAAATTTAGGGACATTATTACAACTTGTCTTTAGTTAAAGGTTTGATTTTTTGTGCGCGATGAATAGCTTCGCTTTATTACAACATCCATTTTTTATTGCTATTATGTATTATTAATAATAATAATAGTATTTAATATATGAAAAAATAATAAATGACAGATTTATAATGCAAAGTCATTTATCGGTCCGACAAAATCCTGCCTTTAACTAACGGCAAATTGTAATAATGGCCCTAAGTGATGTAGGGTATAGTTAAATAAAATTGAGAGAACAAATTATCTACAACAACAATACTCACTTTCTTGTTGTCTAGCAAACTCACTTCTTTTTTCTATAGCCGAACGACTATGATTAATGTCTATTGGATAAATATTTTCACGTATCAACACTTCCGAACGATTTTGATTCGAGTTAGTACTTTCTTCAGGTGTAGTAGAAAACGTCGTTAATTGAGCTTGTTGATTTGCCTGTAACCAGGGTGGTGGTATAATTGATGACAAGCGTCTTTCTGTTAACGGAGTAGGACCCTCCATGCCCAAATTATCAGCTGAAAATATGAAAAATAAATAAATTTTGTTAATTAACCTAAAAACTATTTAATTTTACTTACTGTCCACATTAATAGATCTGGTTTTTTTAATAGCACCCTTGCATGACATACGACGTCTTAAATGTCTAGGTCGCAATTGTCCACATCTTAAATTCATGGTGCTGCGATGACTAAACGAACGCAACAAATGTTCATCGAGATAACTTTGTACATCGGGATGTAAACGATCTGGATAGCCATCTTCGGTACTGCCCAAAAAACTCAAATCCGTTATGGCTGATGTGTTTAGAAAATCCTTAAGATTACCCAACATAACACGTGTGCCATTTATGTAACCCGATTTTAGTTTTCGCATTGTTTGTATCATGGCTAAAGGTATTCTATCTTGATCTGGGTACATTAATAAAATAAGTAAAATTTAAAAAGAAGAAAGTGTAAAGGGTAAAGAGTAAAGAGAGGGAAAGCAAAACATGTAACTTAACATATAAATTAAAGGATGTTAGTAACAATACTAAAAAGTCTGTATTAAACATTTTTGTTTTTTAATTGTTTATTAAACCTACATTAATATTATAAAATTAAGTTACATGCAAACCAAATTTAGAGGGTTTTTATCGACAAAGTCTTTTTTAAATATATATGTTTTATATTTGTTAAATTTTTTGTCAAAAATTAATTATAATATCAAGAGTAAATAGCTGTTAAAATCAATATTTGGAAAAATAACTTGAAATAAGAATTTATCAAAAATGGGCAAAATTGATTTATAAACAGTTACAAATAATATGTGCCCCTATTGCGGTTCTCCACTTTTGTAACAGTTTGGTTGTCTTTGGCAAATTGACATTGCCATTCTCAACTCAACTTACAGTTGACTATTCAGTTGTGTATCTATTTTTTCGTGGCATTACCGTTTTCAACTTTTAAAAAATTTGGTCGACAAAAACGTTGAAACGTTGTGAAACTCAACTAAAAACAGTTGAGTATCACAATACCTAAAATGAGTTTGGTTGTGCATAAGTTGGGTTGACTCTCACACAACCAAACTGAGTTGAGTGGAGAACCATAATAGGGGTAATGATTATTTCGGTCTTCTTTAATCATCAAAAGTAAAAAAAAGTAAATTTTTTTACATCTTATTTTTCTAAAGTTATAAACATTTTATTTAATTTCGATACCAAATTACATACATGCATGCATACATATATAAACATTTAATATTTTTTTAATTGTTTTTTTAAAGCTCTAAAATATAACAAGCACATTCATATCGGAGAAGGGTATTTCTCTATAGAAGTGGTGAACTTAAAATTGACATAAAATAGAGAAAAATATTTTTAACATTGTCTCTTTAATTTGATGGTATAAATGTTAAATAATGAATTAGAGCATGCATCCACCAGGGCTAGTTCATACATGAAGTAATCTGAAAGGGCCAATTTTCTCACACCCTTCGCAGTAAATCAGGCCAATGAGCAGTTCAATTTCTTGAAAATCTTCTTTCGTTAAATGTTTAAAACCACATGTATGCAACATGTCTTCTTGCTTTCCTTTAGACCAACAAAAAGGATTGTAAAAGAGAGAATGTATGCCATGTAAACTCCTGATAAATTTAAATGATGATTTCACTTCTAATTAGCCATGGTAAACATTCTGATTGGAATAAGTTAATTCAACACTTGTCACTCAAATGATCATTTCCTTTTATTTTGTTTGTTTTAATTCTGCACATTTTAATTTATTTTAACACGCAGAGTATACGAAGGAAATATTTATTAGTCCTTCATGAAAGTGTATACACTAAGTACTTTTTAGTATTTTTAATACTAGATCTTAAAAAAGTTTTAGTTAAGAATAGTTATTCCCTTAATAATATTTTTTGCGATATTAGTGAATTGATTTTAAAACAAAATTATTTTTTATGATTTTATATGTGTAGGTTCAAAAGTCTATTACAACGTGTTACAGTTTTGTTAATCGAAAGGGTTTTCGTTTATCCGAAACAAAAAAAAATATTTCTGTGATTTTAAATTTTTACTTAACTGAATTCGATTGTACCCATTAATCCACAAACAGACCAAATGTAGTAAAACTGCATACCGAGTTTTTTATTTTTGATTGTTTGTGCTTATAGGACATTAAAAATAATAAATAAATTCAATAAATCAATTGTGGCACGAGCTGTGTGACATGTTGCGCAGTCTTGTTGAAACCACAGTTTCTGTACATCATGGTTGTTCAATTGATGAACGAAAAAGTCAGTAGTCATGGATCAATAATGTTCACCATTGACTGTAACGTTCTGACCAGCATCGATTTTTAAGAAGTATGGACCAATGATTCCACCAGCTCATAAAGTACACCCAACAGTCAGTTTTTCTGGTTGTAACGGTATCTTAACAAACACTTGAGGATTAGATATTATCACTCAAAATACGGCAGTTTTGTTTATTTACATACAACATTCAAACAAGTGATGGACAATTATGTTGACCGTAAAATAAACGTAGTGCGCTATACGTATTTCAAACAGAATTATGATTTTCCAATTTGGAAGCGTTCAGGTATTAAAGAATGAGATCAGTGAAACCTTAACACACATTTTTAATTCCACCTTTCTTCATGCACAAAAAATATAACTGTTTATGATCAAGTTTGCATTTAAAAACTTGTCAAATTATGTGTACAAAATAATAGCATAATCGGATTATTAGTTTGTTTGAAAATGGATTCCGAAGAAAAAGTGCGTGAAAAAATAATAACAATTTTTTTAAAAAATCCCAGTCGTACTTACAAATCTATTGCAAATGAGATAAAGGTGTCACGACAAACAGTTTCGCGTGTGATAAAAGTGTATAACGAACGTCGTAGTATTAAAAGGAAAGCTGGAAGTGGAGCTAAAAAAGGTATAACTGACCCACAGTTAGCTTCAAAGATTGTTAGTCTTCTAAACCAAAATCCCAACCTCTCAAACCGTAAAGCCGCCTTAAAAGCAAACTGTTCCGATTGTAAGGAAGGTTAAAAGATATGAAGGCCTTAAGTCCTACAAGGTTCAGAAAGTGCCAGACAGAAATTCGAAGAAAAACTTGGATGCAAAAAGTCGTGCCAAAGAACTGCTTAGAAATTTTATCAACAAATATGAGTGTTGTATTATGGATGATGAGACTTACGTTTTTGCCGACTTTTCTCAGCTCCCAGGGCGAAGTTATTATGTGGCCGATGGAAGAGGTAATGTCGATGACCAATTTAAGTTCCAAAAAAAGACAAAGTTTCCAAAGAAGTACTTAGTTTGGCAAGCTATATGCACGTGCGGAGAAAGAAGCAGTAAATTTATTACTACTGGGACTATCAACACTGATATTTACATCAAGGAGTGCTTGCAGAAGAGGTTGCTTCCATTCATACGAAAACACAATAAGTCAACATATTTTTGGCCCGACCTATCGTCGTGTCATTATAGTAAATCTGCAGCAGAACGGTATGAAACAAATAATATAGTGGCAGTGCCAAAAGAAGCAAATCCACCTAATTGTCCAGAACTAAGGCCCATCGAACGTTACTGGGCTTTAGTCAAAAGAGTGCTGAAGGATACAAAACAAGTTGCTAATACTACTAAAATTTTTTCCCAGAAATGGTCTTATTCCAGCAATAAAGTTACTAAGGATACCATCAAAACCCTCATGGTCTCAATTCCGGAAAAGGTGAAACAGTTCATCAAAAAAAGCTGAATTTTTACAAAAAGCATTAATATTTTAATTTACTGTTATTTTATTGTTAAACCACGCTATTTTCATTAAAATGGATTAATTCGTTTCAAAGTTATTGCGCTTTATTCGTGTTAGGGTTTTATCGATCTCATTCTTTAGTTTATTCATGTTGAAATGTCAAACCAAACTAAATATGAACCACTTGACAGCTGACAAAATTTATATACATACATACATGGTGTAATTACATAAGGTGATAGCGTAAAGGAGAGCGATTTTCGGCTCTCTTTTTTTATGTATGAAGTTTGACAATTTCCGAAGTTGAAATAATTTTTTTAATATGTAGTTTGACATACTCCAGAACACAAAAAAATTGTCAGCTGGGCTGGCACCGCCACCTTGTATAAGTGTACCCTGCATAAATACATATGGAGGGCTCAAAGCTGTACCGAACCAAGTCATAAAATATAAAAAATGTCAAAATTAGTGCCAAATTCTGCGCAAAATTTAACTCTATTTAGTTCTGTAACCTGCTTAGTCAAAAAGTGTTTCGTTCCTAAGGTAGCGGTAAAAAAACCCAAGTCAATTGCTCTTATTTTCGATTTTTTTCGAAGCTGAAACGAACCAAGTCAGTGTGATCCAAATTGGAATTGAACAAAACATATATAAAACATTACATATAACAAAAACATTAAATAAATCAAAAATTAAAAACCAAAAAATATTCTTGGTTCAAAAAAAAAACGGTTAAGTATTCTTTGAGTGTGTGAGTTATTTAAAAAATATTTAATTTCATACATTGTAAAAAATAACTTTGTTTAAAGAAAACGAGAAAATTATACCATTGATTGATTTGATTTTTGAGTTTGTTTAAATTATTTGCCACTTATAGATAACCAAAAGTGCAAAACAATTGAAAACATTTCCCCCAACAGTTATTCAAATTTCATAAATATTTTAAGAAATCAGTGTTAATTAAAAATGGAAAGTGGTAATAGTAGTGCTAGTGATTTTTCCTCCAATGAGGATGAGGAATATTGTCCAGGATCGGAATTATCGGACAGTAATATTTTTGCTAATTTATGAGGAAATTAAACATTTGGTTATTAAATAAAATTTTTTTATTATTATTATTTTTTGTATTTATTATAATACAAAATGTGGCTGTAGAGCCGGTGGCTGGGCCATCATCTGCATCTGCAGGACTGGGAAGGAAGAAACAAAAGCAGAAGGCAATGTGGAAAAAGAATGTGCGTAAGCTTGGCTGCAACAGCGGAAAGGAATACACAAACCAATAAGGTCTTACCATTTCTGCAAAAACATTTATTCGCAATTTCGATTGTGGATGCAAACACAAATGTAGCAGCCAGGTAATGAGTCCGACAGAGTACCACAGTTTTTATAAGAATCTACCAGTCAAACAAGAGATAACAACGAGACAACATCAGGACCAGCACCAAAATAATGAAGTTGAAAATGACGAATTTTTTTATGTGTAAACATTTTTTATATCCTTCATTTAACCTTAAAATTCAATACTTTTTCCCATATACATATTGTTTATTAATTTTAAATAATTGAATTAATTTTTTTTTACTACTTTTGTCAAAAATTATACACTTTTATTTTACTACAAAATTACAATAGTTGTCAATAATAACTATTATTCGGAGTAAAAATGAACCAAGTCACTCTTTTTTTTTCTTTATTAATTTGTTGCAAAAGTTTTCAAATGCAGTTTGTAAAATTTATATCATTAAACAATTTTGAGAATAAACTTTAAAACTGTTTTTAGTATAACTGAAATATTCACTCCAGGAATTAATGGCAGTTAATTTACTAAACCTCAAAATATCTTCGAATTGTGTTTTAGTGACTTGGTTCGCTTCAGCTCTGAGCCCTCCATATATCATAAAATATATTTATTTATTTTTAGTATTTTTTATACCCTTCACACAGTGAAAAAGGGTATATATAGGTTTGTCATTCCGTGTGAAATTTCTACAATTTTCATTTCCGACCCCATAAAGTATATATTTTCTGAAAGCTTATGAATAGGGGAGTCTATTAAGCCCTGTCAGTCTGTCCGTCTGTCCGTCTGACCGTCTGTCCGTGTGTATGTTGAAATCAACTTTTTGAAGCCCCCCGACATAGGTTGGACCCGGGTAAGGTATTAAAATATCAGAAATATTCGGGAGTAGATCGGTATTGAAAATCAGAAACATCGGTACATAAACAACTGAGATATGAGCCTCGATTTTTTTTCACAAAAACAACATTACAACAACAACATTCATACATACAAACGTGTATACTGGTTAGAGAAAATGTGGCATCGAATCCCAGCTGAGCCAAAAAAATTTTTTTTTTAATTTTTTTTTTAATTTTTTTTTAATTTTTTTTTTTTTTTTATTTTTTTTTTATTTTTTATTTAATATATATATTTTTATTATTATTTTTTTTAAATTTTTTTTATTTTTTTTTAAATTTTTTTTTTATTTTTTTGTTTGTTTTATATATATTATATATATAATAATTTTTTTTTTTAATTTTTTTTTTAAATTTTTTTTTAAAAATTTTTTTTTTTAAATTTTTTTTTTTTTAATTTTTAAAAAATTTTTTTTTTATTTTTCGTTTTTTTAACATACATACGTGAATTTATAATTTTACAATGGGATGTTTTTATATATGTATGTACGTATTTCATATGGGATGAATGGTGACACAAACTACTGTTATTGCATGACTATACGTTGTGAAGGGTATATAAGATTCGGCACGGCCGAATATAGTGCTCTTACTTGTTTTATTTGAACTTTTCCAATTTTGTAGACAATGTTTTTGATTTTTCGTTAAATTTTGTCTATAACAAAAAATTAATGTTCCTATTGCGGTTCACAACTTTTTGGTTGTCAATGGTAAATTTGCATTGCCATTCTCAAATCAACTGGACCTTTTTTTATTTTTTTTAATTGTTACTTAATTGTTCTGTTTTTATGTAAAAAGTATTTTCTTTTACAATAATAAAAACAAATTTGATTGCGCGAAAGTTGAGTTGACACTTAGACGATTAACTGGGTTGAGTTCACATCGACAATAGGGACATTAATTATATGTGTGATATTAGAAGAAATCATTGAAAAATTAAGTTTTTACATTCATCAGCCGGTTTTATCATCAACAGCCTTATTTTGTAACAATATTAAGCTAAACCTCTATCGCTAAAACTCTAAAAATTTATATACGTATGTGACGTGAAAAATAAAAAGGGAACTAAGGGGAAAAACAGGTTTTGTTCAGTGAGCCATTTTAAAGATTTAAATACGTGTATCTTTGATGTACCATCACTGAGCGTGTTGGTATTGGTCTCATTTGAAAGCGACACATCTCATGACGTCAGGAACGTGTTGGTCAACCTTGAAAACGCACGTAGGTCGTCCCTACCTCTTGTTTTGTGTAGTTGGTTTTTACTGTTTTCTACCTAGCGCGCTGTTTCCATGAGTTTGATATCAATTTTGCTCGCGGTTTTTCGAAAGCAGCTTTTTTTCTGAAATTATTAATTGTGAATTATAATAAATACTCATTTATAATTCTTTTAAATCGTGAATATCACTCTGCTAGTACGAAAATTTTTTCACATAACCCTATTATGTTATTCGCGAAAATAATTTAAAACTGATAACATTCTTACTGTTTGTTTTAGGATGAAACTGTGGACGAATTCGAAGAAGTAGATTTACTTTATCGCTTCCCTGATGACGAGGATGATGACGATTACTTCTCAGAATTATCGGATAGTGACTCTGAAGATAATAACGATAATATGTACCTTGATAAATCTGATCTTGATTTACGCGAAGAAAAGGTAGTTGCTCGACTGTATGGTTCAAAAATACCTCCGTGTTGTTCAAATCAATGCAATGAAGTGATCGCTAAGAAGATGGCTGTGGATTTTCGTACGTCTTTAATGAATTTAGATAAGGCTTTCCAAGATTTAATTATTCTCGCACATCTCGCAGCTCACCGTGACGATGCAATGCTCAGGTCAAAAGTTGGTGATGGATCGCGAGCTATGAAGAAACGGTACAATCAGATATATTATTTTCGAAGTTTGCCGATATGCCGTGATATGTACTTCTTCCTGTATACAATGGGAATTAAACGCTACAAAAATCTAATCGAACATTACGACAAAAATGGTGTTTATCCACATGGCATGACGAATAAAATTAATCGTACAGATGCTTAAACTACTTTGGAAAACAAAGAAATTGTTTCATTTATCTGCCGTTTTGCTGAAACTATTGCTATCGCTTTACCTGGACGTCAACCAAATCATCGTGATTATCGTTTTTTGAAACTTTCAACTACTGAAAGTAAGACTTCTGTTTACACTACATACATCAACAGCGTCGAACCGGGTGGTAAAATCGTAAAACTTCGCACCTTCCAAACGCTGTGGAAGAAATATTGTCCCTACATCGTCACTATGAAGCCGGCATACGATTTGTGCGAATTGTGTCGAAATCTTGCAAAATATGCTGTTAATACAGTAAACGTTACTGAAGTTGAAAAAGAAGAAGCGTTGATCATTTGCAGTCTGCCAGCACTAAGCGAGAGTACTATAACATTAGTCAAGTCTGACCCAAATGCCATGTATCCAGGTATTCCAGAGGAGGATTATCTAGTAATATCTATGGATTATGCTCAAATGTTAGCTTTCCGTCGGGTCCACAGCAAATAGGAACTGTATACATTAAATCAGGTCGCAAAACAGCAATTTTCTGAATTACAAACGAACGTCAAAATGTTCAACACATCTTCTGTATTGACGAAAGCGATTTCATTGGAAAAGGTCCGAATTCAGTAATATCAATGCTTGATTACTACCTACGAGAAGTGCATTCAACTAAAAAATTAGTGATATTCGCTGATAACTGTGTTTCACAAAATAAAAGCAATGCGATGATACGATATTTACAACACCTTGTCGATACTTCCAGATGTGAGCCAGTTGAATTGAACTTTTTGTTAACCGGACATCATTTATTCGGAGTTTTCAAATCAAAATATGCTCAAACTAATGTCGACTGCGTCATGGATGTAGTTGATTGTGTTAGAAAATCATCTCGTAATGGATTAAATGTTCCTGTACCTATTCGACTTCCAAACTCAAGTGAGCCTGTTGTTGAGTGGAAAAATGGGACGAATACTTTTCCACTAAATATAAAACTTGAGTTGGAATATCGAAGTACCATCACTTTGTATTTACTGCTCAGTCACCAGTGCAATTCAGCCAGCATAAATGAAAACATACATCTGAGTAACAATGCCAGTTTCGATGACAAACCAATTATAATTCCGTCACCAGGGTTATCGATGAAGCGTCAATGGTATTTGTATAAAGAGATCCGGGGTTTATGTTTTGACGATTAAAAAAGATTCGGTTGCTCCTCTTCCTTTGTTCTCTGGAAATGGAAACGAAGAGGATTCGGAGGAAGTGGACAATCCTCAAGAAGTGGAGGGAGGCAGCAGACGTTAAGAAGAAATCGAAAAAAAATAACGGACCGGTACCGTCAAGTTCTAAGGAACCAATTTGCAAGAACCGTCGATTAAAATGATTTTTCTATTTTTTTAAATTGTTCATAAGAAAAAAATACATTTTTTGTAGTTTCGTAAAATCAAGTTATTTTTTTAATTTAGTAGGGGAAAAAATGAAAATAAATAAATTTTACCGTTATGTCCCTTTCTATTTGCGCTTAGAATCGTCGACTTCACTTTTATAAAACGCGCATATCTCTGGGAGGGAGCATTATTGGGGCATGGGATCGTTCTCATTCGATGCTCAGATGTTGTCTACATTAAAGTGAAAATTGTTTTTTACCCTTAGGTCCCTTTCTCTATGCGCTGTCACATATGGGTTTTTGAAACATTTTTGGCCAATATATATTTCCTAAATATATTTTTTAACGATAGAGACTTTAGCGAGTTACAGAATAATTGCCGTATTTATATTTTTGGTTTCTTAAATTTGTCTACAACATTAGTCAAATAAGCCTTTAATTAACCTAAAATATTTTTTATGATACGGCAGTAACGCTGTAGCACTCTGTAATCGGCATTTTAGTGTTGGTTGTAAATATCAACTATTTAACTCGTAAGTACTTAATTGAGAAATACAATTCGATAAATCAATTATTATATCATATTTTGATATCATAAATAAATGAGAACGAAATTACGCATATTTGTATTTAAAAGAAATATAATTGCAAAAATTTAAAATATTAAAAACGAAGTTTTACTGTATTTGGTCTGTAGGTAATTTGATTTCTGTTATATGGTTCTCTAAAATAAAGAAAGCAGGAATATAATCAAATGGTTAGTTATTACAGTTTTAGGAAATTATAACTGGTAAAATTTAAGTTAATAAAATTTTTTTGTATTTAAGCTATGATATCTATGTAGATACATACTTATGTATGTATATTCGTATATTAGTCACAAGTTATTAGTAGCGTATACATATTTATTTTTGAATTACAACTTTATCCAAAATAAAATTAACGAAAACATTTTGCAATAAAAAAAAATAAATTAAAAACATGCAGGGGACAACATACCAAACAACAAGAGTTAAAAAAGCTTTTATTTTTTTGAATCAACCTGCAACAAAATATATCCATTTTGTTTAAAAGCAAAGCGATTTTTAGAAGATATAAGGTTTTAATTTGCTAAAAAAAAAAACATTAACATGTACATACAAATATATTTTTTTAAATTATAGATACATATGTATTTATGCGTAATGTATGCTTTAATAAGATTACTGATTTATTTTATGTTGTAGAATTTTGATTTTGTAATGGTAATTACCTAGCATGTAATGTGTTGCCATTAGAGTTATAGTGGGTCTTCCTAACATATGACGCCAATTATTTGTTAGAAAAGCTAAATTGGTGGTAAAATTACTTGCAAGCAAATCAGGATCACGTGTGGTGTAATATTCTTCATAATCGATATGCTATTTAAATTAATTTAAAAAACTTTATAAAATGTTTAATGAAATAAAATGATTTTTTGTTTTACTCTTTTTGTTGTTAAATAGAAATACTTTTATCAAAAAAAAAATATATATACATTATTAAAGTTTTTAAAGAACGATAGGATATTTCAACACAAATTAAAAAGAGAATTAAAAATTAGAATTATTAAGAGAATATACAGAAATCAGAAGCAAGTTTTTCTATACCCATTTAAATATCCATTGTAATTAAAAGTGGTTTAAGCAATATATTTCCTATTTAAATCACCAACTGCTAATGACATTTAATAAATTTAATTTTAAATATTTTTTTAAATAATTAACGCGAAATTTATTAATTTTTACGAAATTTATTGTTGACGTATAGGGTTAAAAAACAGTGTGTATTCACATCAACAAAAAACAATTTATAATAATATCAAGTTTTGGATAAGGATTGAAAAATCTAAGTCGACTTTTAAATAAAATCATTTGCGATAAAATAAAAGAACGGCTTAATTTTTTTTCTCTTTTTTGCAATTAAAAAACAGTTTTCTTAATAAAAATATGTCTTGTATGTTTTTTGTCAATTTCTCAGAAATTTTCAAGTTCCTCTTCATAAAAGCTTTAAATGTAAAAACTATTAGGAAGGCTTAATATATTTAATTTACTGTTTCATACCCTTCACTTTTGTTGCTTGTTTACAAAATCTAAAATTTAAGACACAACTCCTGCGATACGTTAAGAATTGGACTTGTGTAGTTTTTCAGATAATGATATTGGCACAAATTTAGGAAAAAATTTGAAAATATTACATTACATTACTATATACATATACCCAGCCAAAAAATGCAAGTAGTGCAAAGCGAATAACATTTTCTAGACTTCTAAAACAATTGTGTAAAAGCATTAATTGTAAATGACTTCATAAATGCGATCTCTTAAAAACCAATTTACAACACCCGGGCGCGCCCCTTCGTAGTTTGTATTGTTTTATGAGTGTTGGTTTATTTACTTGTTAACACAATTTCTGTTATTTCGGTTGTATGTTGTATATATTTGAATAGACGATACAGAATATAATAGGGGAGTGTAAATAGAACAATTGTATTGTTAGACAAAATTTTTAAATGGAAATTACCAATAATAAGCATACAAAACTGTATAGCCTATAAGCTAGGTTATTGTTAATGAAGAAAATAAATATGTATATAAATAAATAGTACCCATAGTACTTTACTATGGGGATTGTGAATTGAATTTATGTCTAACCCACATATTTCTTCAACTAAAAAAGTTCACAACTTTTGTTCTGTATTGGTTATACATAAGTACATATATACATTTATTTACTTGCATGTATTTTTATAGTGAATTTTGAAAAAAGAAATGATTCTATCTTAAAAGCTCAAAAACGTTTGGAACACTTTTTCATTAGATTCTGCACAAAAGACATACATACATACATACATACATATTAAAAGTCAATCATTCAAACTAAATATGAATGTAATGATGATTTAAATAAGAAATGTTGCTAGATATTCCGTCATCTTTATGTAAACATTAACGGCATTTTTCATAACAAAATATATATATATATATATATATATATATATATATATATATATATATATATTTGCTTACTAACTAGCTGTTGACACACATAAGGGAAAGATAGTAGCTCACTTATTAGCAAAACAATTTCTTCTTATAAAAAATGCCATCAAAGTTTAAATATAAAAAAGTATTTCTTCCTTCCAACAGATTTTACAGATTTTTAAAAACCAATATTTTTTTTTTAGACGGTAAATTTTTTAAGTACAACATGTATTACCATAACCAATATAACCTATTAAAACTTGCTTTTAAACGAAAAAAATAACATTCATATTAGACACATCATTAGTTAGGGAAGAAAAGTGCATCACTTGCAATTAAAATAAAAGAAAAAATATGTAACTGACATTGTAAAAAATAAATATTTTTAGAAAAAAAATCTAAATTGAAATTATAAAACAGACCTAAATGAATTTTTTTCAAAACTAACGTAACCAAGGGACGTCCAAGCAAATCCCAAGCAGACTTAAGAAAATTTATTTCACCTTTTAAAATATCAATCATTAATTCATTATCGGAGGCGATATAAAAACGTGATAAGTCGACAAACTAAACAAAATAATAAAGTTTAAACAAATTAAAACACAAGATTCTCAAATAAGTTTTAAAGAAAAATTTAATGCTGTTCTATAATATGTAAAATATGAAATATATATTTGAACTTACCTGCGGAGTAAAAGCAAATATTCTATCCTTTAATGAATACAATTTACTTGTACTTAATATACCCACATCACGAGACTTACGACCAGTTAAACCCAGCTTCCGATTTCTCCCCAAATAGGTATATAAATGGCTCAAAACACGAGCGGGTTGCACTTCAATAGGCGCAACCTCAGCTATTGTTTGCACATGCAAATCATATTCTGCTAATTTGTCACGTATTTCATTATCTTCAGCAATAATTACAACCTGTACGACTACATCAGGTTTTTTCTGGGCACCTAAACGGCGATTAAGAGGATCTAGTTCACCTACAGCTAGAAAGCCCTAAAATTTATTGGTTAATTTATTGTAAAAATACATTGTGTATCGTTAGAGCATGCCTCTTGCAATAGTCTGCCTAGGATAAACAACGATTGACCCCACAAAAATGGACAGCGACCAACAACTTCTCTTGGTTGTGACCCAGGCATTTGATATTCTTGTGGTACTGTGTCAGATTTTACGGCATAACTTTCAGGTATTAAAAGTATGCCATCCTCATCCCGAACCATTATTTGCTAAAAAAAAAAGTTAAGTACATATTAAAATTATTAAAAAAAATAATAATAATTTCAGCTTTTTATTGGGTTTAACTCAATGTATCTCTCTTTCGTTTGGTATTAATAACTTAAGTCTGGCACAACTGATTCTTATCATATTTATTTTAATTCAAAAAAATTAATCATATCGGTCGTAATTCATTATTTTAACTGGTCTGAATTAGCGCTGGCTATACTGCTGAATTATTAATTGAGGTACTTTATATTTTTAACGAATTTTTCGTTTTATTTATTTACAGTTCCGTAATATAAGCCCCTGTCGGCCAAAATAACAATATTACATAGCAATAATTTTTTGAATTGAAAAGTAAAATATATTTTATACTAAAGTGTGCCCACCGCTTCGTCTACTTAGTTATCGCGCTGAAAGATAGCCTATGTGTTAATCCAGGTTATTAGTCTGTGAAAAATTTTATTAATTCCGTTCAGGCGTTTTTACGTTTTACAGTAACAAAAATCCAAACATACAAAGTTTGTAGAGTAAAAAATTGGGAGTAGCCAAATATCTACAAAAGCATCACTTAAGCACTATTTGACGAAATTTTCTGTTCCTTTTTCTGTTGTATTTGTATAACTAGGACAATGTTTATATAGAACAGAAAATTTAAATGTCGGCGTGGTTTTTTTCAATCCAGAGAGAATGATTTCATGCATAGCAATTACCTCGAGTATGTAAGAGCATAATTTGAGAACGACTTAAAGGATTTTGCTGATAATTTGTTGTTGTATTCATAATTATTAGAACGTACATCGTATGAAAAAACAAAACAAAAATTTCGTGGCAGCTCCCATATAAAATAAAACACATTTTCTTACATACATATATAAAATACAAAAAGCTTGGTTGCCGAATACAAAGAAAATTAAATAGTATGAGCCTTAATTGACAACAATTTTTTTTGGGGTTTAATGTGATAAAAAAAAAAGATAATATGGAACTATGGGTTCAAATATTTTTAAATTTTTTATATTACATTTACATTTAAAATAAAGCTGCATTTAAAAACTTATATACTCACCTCTAAGCGATCAGCATACTCCTTAACAGCTAATTTATCGGACTGAAAAGCATGAAACAATATTAAATAGCAGTAAAATAACGGCCATTCACATTCAATATTCTCAAACATGCGTAACTCCCATCTTTCGTAGTACAAACGTGTAGGATCCTCTTTTGGAGTACGATAGCCATCACGCAAGAAACGTTTACAGCCATATTTACCCTGCAAACGCTGCAAGATGGCATCTTTAGTATTACGTATTAACTGAGGATCATCGACAGCAAATGCTGGAAAACCAATAACACACAAAAGACCCGAATCTAATTCTTTGCTGTTGGATTCGCGGGGCAACATAGATTGCAAAACGGCTTGACACTTGTGAGCTTCATCGGCCAAAACATGGATTACACTAGCAGGACCACCACGAGCCCCAAACAGATCTAATTCATTCATAGCTTCTAAAGCAGCTTTAGCCATACCAATAGAACTGGCATTTAGTTCGGGTTCACCATGATTTGTCTTATCGCCACGTTCCCATATACCATAATCTGGTATACAATAGGCTGATTCTATATAGAATACTAAATTTTGTATGAAGGATACTTCATCCAATGAGAATACAATTTGTAAGCCAGAAGCTGTCATTTGGGCTAAAATCAACAGATACAAAGAAACAGCATCGATTTGCAAGTGACCCCATTCAGCATCACCGACAACAGGTTGACCATTTTTGCTTGAATACTTTGCATGTAAAGAATCCAAAGGATTTTGAGTAATTTTAAATTTTTCCACCTTATCCTTCTGATTCATCATAGCCATTAAGAGGCCACGCATTAGTTTGACGCAACTTTGTTCAAGTTCATAACATTTTGCACGATCTTCATCTTGGTCGGCAATCTTTTTGTAAGCCATTGATAGACCCCAAACCGCCAGTATGCAGTATACATTATCTCTTATCCATGCATGCGAATTAATATTGGAAGCCGGAAATAAACCAGTTACAGGCTCCTGGTGACTCATAATCAAACGATGCACTATACGTTGGTAATAGTCCAGACGTACGCCTGAATTGCTGCGTGACCGCATTTTTCTATTACTTTACAAATCGCAAGCCAGTAAAGTAGACAAACAAACTTTACATCCACAAAAAAAGAAAGGAAAAAACGTTTTATTTAGGTTTATATACTTTAAAATAAATTACAATTTAACTTGTACGAAAAGACGAAGAAAACTTACATAATTTCACAATATTTTCTTAATTCACTTTATTAAAGCACATTATATTTTTATTCCTTAGATGGTTAATCTGTTCATTTTAAGAACCGTAGCTAAATTTATTTTATATTTTTTCTTATATTTCCAAAAAATAAAATATTTTTATTCCAACCACAGAATAGTCTGTAATTCCAACATAAGCTAAATTTTCACTATTGTAATTGGAAAAAGTCACGTCAATGTCAAATTAATCGTGCAAACTTCAAGCCGATTGTCTCATTGTGTTTTTTGTTTATATTTAATAACGTTATGCACAAAGAAAGATTAACACAATTGGGTGATTCACAAGGTGTCTTATCATGTCATATTGTTCTAAAATTTTACAATGGTTTAAAAATGTTGTTGTTGCTTTTCAAGCAAAAAGTGTCTTATAATAATAGAACTTTGTACGCTTTGTTTATTGTGCTGTCGTATTTAATAAGCAGAGACCTGTGCTAAACGGCTTAGCCGGCTAAGCCAAGCCGCAATAGTTTCTGTAATAGCCTTTTTACACTTACTCACATCTTAGCGGAATGCGTGGAAGATGTTGAAAATGAAAAAAACTTGTTTACATTTGCAACATCTTTCATTCTTCATCTGTCATAATATTTATTTTACATGTTTGCGCATATAAAAATTAAAAAAAATGGATTTAAAAATTCTGTATTAATTGTATTAATTATTTCCCTTGGAGAGCAATTATTATTGCAATATGCAGATTTTGTTAGAGAATGAAGATAATTAAGATATTTTATTTTATGCGACATATATCAATTCACTCGTTGTATCTATTTTTTTTTTTTTTTGTTTTTGGTACTTGTAATTTTTTCCTAGTGATGCCATTTTTTTGCGACAATATTTTTTTGTTCTAGTGAAGACTCTAAAATAATCGAAAGATTTTGAGTGGAACAAAATGATTTATAGCCTTTTTACACTTACTCACATCTTAGCGGAATGCGTAGAAGATGTTGAAAATGAAAAAAACTTGTTTACATTTGCAACATCTTTCATCCTTCATCTTTCATCTGTCATAATATTTATTGTAAATGTTTGCGCAAATAAAAATTTAAAAAATGAATTTAAAAATTCTGTATTACTTGTATTAATTATTGCCCTTGGAGAGCAATTATTATTACAATATGCAGATTTTGTTAGAGAATGAAGATATTAAGATATTTTATTTTATACGACATATTTCAAGTCCACTCGTTGTATGTATTTTTTTTTTGTTTTTGGCATTTATAATTTTTTTCTAGTGATGCCATGTAAATTTTTGCAACAATATCTGTTTTTTCTAGTGAAGACACTAAAATAATCGAAAGATGTTGAGTGGAACAAAATGATTTAGGAACATCTTTAAAAGATGTGGAGATATGTTGACACACAAACACGTACAATTCATATGGGAAGATGTTAACATCTTGTTGATTTGATGAAAGATGAAAGATGTGAGCAAGTGTAAAAAGGCTATAAGCCGTCGCCGTTCATTGTATAATTTTATCGGGCCGACATCCAAATTTAAGCGCAGTTGCTAATTTTTGATAACAAATCACTGGTGGCGTCAAATAAGATCGGATAAGGACTCTGCTGTTTATGTTTATCAAACAAAATTTAATTTATTTGTGATTTATTTACTTGAATCTGCCATTACAACATCTAAAATGTACTTTTTGCTATAATTTTGTTGTTTTTTTTTCACTTGTTTTTGGCATTATGAAAGAAAATATTTATTTTTATAATTATTTTATCTATTCTAGCGCATACAGCAGAAAGAATTGTAGAAATGCAAAAAGAAGTTTTTATTGCTGAAATGGAAGAGGAGAAGACTGAGTTTTTAAGCACAGAACTAATATTTAGTTACGGCTTTGATAGTAGTACTGGTCAAGCCCAGTTTAAGCAAGCAAGCAAGTTGATCTCAACATACACACGGACAGACTGGCAGAGCTTAATAGACTCCCTTATTCATAAGCTTTCAGAAAATATATACTTTATGGGGTCGAAAGTAAAAACTGTAGATTTTTCACTTGGAATGACAAACATATATATACCCCTTTTCACCGTGTGAAATGTATAAAAAATGTCAGATTACTAATCACAAAAGCACGAACTTAGCCACAATAAAAACAAGTAAGAGTGCTATATATTCGCAGTGCCGAATCTGATAATACCCTTCACCATTATGAAAATTAGTAGATATAAACCCACATCGAAGCTTTAACTGTATTTCAGGTTATACGCCATTTTTCTTTATATCCGACGCCATCCCCGATTTAGAATTTTTACATAGTAATCTGTATTCTATTAGTCAAGACTTTTTTGATACCCAAATAGATGGGGTTAAAAAAATTTGATCCGCCATTTTGTTTTAGATGCCATCTTGGATTTTACATTTTTTTAACAATTTACTGTATTCTACTGGTCAAGCCCTTTTATTTGATTTCAATATTGAGGGTGTTCAAGAAGTTACGTTTTAAAATACTAAATTTGACCCATATATAAATTTATTGTCCGCCATTTTGTAGTGGCGGCCAACATGAATTTTAATTTTTTTATATTGCGCTAGTCAAGTCCTTTCAGATGATAGCAATATTACTGTTTCGGTTGTATAGAAACTAAAAAAATTTTATTTTCGTTTGTAAATTTTTGGAATATATAATTTTCAAAAAAAAAAATTATTGCCTATAACTTTACCGATTAGAGCCCGATTTATCTAAAATTTTTCACGAATATCCCTAGAGGCATATTATACTTACAAATAGTAACAAAGGTACCTATAAATTTTTCTATGGCTGAAAAATTTATATTTTGGTGCTAAAAATATGGGAAAAAACAGAGTCGTGTTTATTTGCTCATATCTCAGAAAGTTATGGGGCGATTATGCTGAATTGCAATAGCGATTCATTCCCGAATATTTACAAAAAATTGAAACCACATACAGATCTGAGGAACATATGGTTGCTTCCAAAAGTTGATTTCAACCAACACACGGGCAGACGGACAGACGGTCAGGGCTTAATCTCTATTCATAAGCTTTCAGAAAATATATACTTTATGGGGTCGGAAATGAAAATTGTAGAAATTACAAACGGAATGACAAAGCTATATATACACTTGTGCACCACAGGTGAAGGGTATAAAAATGTAATAGAAGCTGTATTATCATAATACAACTTTTTGTAAATGACTTGTAAAACTGTTATTTTGATACTACTATTTAAATTTTTGTGTCTAGATGTATTTGTATATGTATTGGAATCACTGAAAAATTCAATTTCGTAAAATATACGAGTTAAGGCCTATCTATTCTAGAGTCTTGACTATTGGTTCCTATATGAGATACATTTTTATTATATGGTTGCTTTTAAATATTATATTTTTTTTACAAGCATACAAATTAAACATACATATCACATATTTAACACAATATATTAAAAAACATTATCACATAAAATAAAGTTAATTATTAAAACGCATACGATCTATTGGACGGCGTCCCTGAATACGAAATCGTTTTGAAGAAGTATTGAAATCCGATATTGGAGATGTAGTTTCAGAATTATTTAATTGCGACAAATATGTTGAAGTCGATTGATTATCTGTAGTGAAAGTACGTTTACGTTTTAACGAAATAAACTCACTTTCATCTACTAATGGTTTAGAGCGTACCAAAGAACCTTAAAATAAAACACAAAAAATATTCATTTAAACTTATTAATATGCCTTTGTACGTATGTAATTATATCATTGCCTTAATTAAAAAAAAGACGTATTTAACATTTTAAAAATGTGGAGGAAACAAAAACTTAAGTAGAAGAATTTTAAGTCGTGTTTGTTATTTAAGACTATAGCCTAGAGGTTTTTATAATTGTTTAATAGTTCTTAAGTTATAAATAAAATATAAAGGTTTGTTATTAATTTTTTGTCTCCGGTTGTACATATGTTTACGTGTAAGATACGCCCTTTTATAAATTAAGATAACGATATGTACATACATTGATGTACATAAGTAGGTATGTAAAATTTTATAATCCATACCCGCTATGGAGGCACATCTTTTAATTAAAGAATGTGGATTTTCATCAACTGAAACGCGCGATTCATTTTTAGAAGTTTTTCGTGTTGACAATCGCATTACCGAAGACATTAGAGCCCACAAACCACTACGCTTTTGGGGTTCATTCAGCTTTTTAGAATGAATTGAATTTTGCACTGGTGATTTATCAATCCTTTTTGTAATAAATACTTCATTATCTTCAACATCACCGTCAAAATCATTTGTTATATTTTCTATGCAACTAAAAGCTGTACTATTAACACATTCTTTAATTGTAGGTCTTCGTAATGGTGAAAAACGTCCAGTCAAATTTTGTTTTACTAACGGCTTACGTTGAAAAGATTCAGTGCAATCATTTACACTATTTTCGCATATCGGTGTAGCATTTGGGGTAAAAAATACATCACTTGGAGAATTTTGGGATTCATGTGACTCACACGGTTCTATTTTAGGTGTCTCAAACATAATTAACTTTTTTTGTATGACTGACCCAGGTATACGTGGTGTTAGGGGTGGCATTGCTGTGTGTCTTACGTTTTCACCCTTAAACGACTCCAACTTTTGGATCTGTTCTGTTGTGGCAGTAATAATTTTTACACTGCTACATGACTTGAATACTGAACCAACATTACTATTTTCACCTGCTGACTGATAAGGGTTTGTGGAACAAGCGTTTGGCTTTAAGGAATACATATTACCATTAGAACTGGTTGTTGACGAAGACGAAGAAACAGTGGACAAATGTTCTGTGCGTGTTATAACAATAGATTCGGTTGTAAGTTTTTGGGCTGAGAGTAAAATTTTATGTCTTAAATTCTGTAAATCATTGTATTGATTTTGCTGACCACACGTTACTTGATGCTGTACACATTCTAAGCTATCGCTTTGGCTACGTCTGACTGCCGGCGACAAACGTAAATCTAGAGCAGGTTCCTCATTCATTTCAGGCGATGAAGTGCTGTCAAACATCTTTTTTCTTTGAAAGGCATTCGAATTTCTTCCAGTTTTAGACGTTGGCAGACCGTGTTCAGCAAAGGCTCTTTGTATACTTTTTGACATAACTTGATGTAATGGAGTAACTGAAGATATTTTAGGTCGAGATCCGGTCAATTTCATAATTCGATTTACTGGCTCAAGGGCTAGACTGTAGTGACGGTTTAAAAAATATACATATAGTTTATACTTTATACATAACATTAAATACATACATACATATCTATATCGTCGGCTTGCCTTGAAGTAGTTCGGTATAGGTATGTGTCCTTTTTGAGAATTTCATACATTTGCTTTCTACTTTCGAAATTTAAAATTGTTAGAATTCATAAAAACATTTTTGTTATAAAAAATGGCTAATATGTTTTTTTTATCATATTTTCAGGAAAGCCAAATAAATAATTGAAAATAATTTTTTTCAATCTTGTAAAACTCTGAAAACCACTACTTGCATGCCGACGATATGTAAATTGTTTTTAAATAAAATCCACCCAGTGATTTTTGCCTAATGCGAAAATAAATAGAACAAGTAAAAGTGCTATATTCGGCCGTGCCGAATCTTATATACCCTTCACAACGTGTAATCATGCAATAACAGTAGTTTGTATCACCATTCCATATGATATACGTACATACATATAAAAAACATACATATATAAAAACATCCCATTGTAAAATTATAAATTTACGTATATATGTTAAAAAAAAAATTAAAAAAAATATATAAAAAAAAAAAATTTAAAAAAAAAATTTAAAAAAAAAATCAAAAAAAAAATTTAAACAAAAAAATTAAAAAAAAAAATTTTTTAAATAATTAAAATATATATAATAAATATAAAACAAAAAAAAATATTTGAAAAAAAAAATTAAAAAAAAAATAATAATAAAAATATAATTAATATATTAAATAAAAAATAAAAATAAAAAAAAAAAATAAAAAAAAATTTAAAAAAAAACAAAAAAAAAATTTTTTTGCCTCAGCTGGGATTCGATCCCACGTTTTCTCTAACCAGTATACACGTTTGTATGTATGTATGTTGTTGTTGTAATGTTGTTTTTGTGAAAAAAAATCGAGGTGGTCGTGGGTTTTTGCTCATATCTCAGTTGTTTATGTACCGATGTTTCTGATTTTCAATACCGATCTACTCCCGAATATTTCTGATATTTTAATACCTCACCGGGGGGGGGGGGGGGGGGGGGGGGGGTTTCAAAAAGTTGATTTCAACATACACACGGACAGACGGACAGACTGACAGGGCTTAATCGCCTCCGCTATTCATAAGCTTTCAGAAAATATATACTTTATGGGGTCGGAAATCAAAATTGTAGAAATTTCACACGGAATGACAAACCTATATATACCCTTTTTCACTGTGTGAAGGGTATAAAAATAGATAAACCCCCAGTTCCGTATACTGAATAATTTGAGTTAACTCGGAATATAGAACAAATCTTTTGATATTGGTATCATGTATTCCAAATCGTTGACCATATATGTATGTCAACGCCTCCATACCATGTGGTACAAACTGTGTGGGTTTTTGTTGTAGTTATTATATTATTTATGCTTATACATATGTATATACGAAAGTGTGTAATTCAGACTTAACCACTTAAATTGCTCTGTTGTATTAAAGTTCATAATAATTTTTATACCCTTCACACAGTGAAAAAGGATATATCTGTGGCTTGGAGCTAAAAGGGCCAATGTCACTTTTTTGCTCTTTTGAGTTAATCATTGCTGTTTACGCGCATAGTGTGAACGCACCCATTGTTTGGCGGTCTTACACTAGTTTCGTTAAATTGATATATTTTGTATGTATCTATTGAAAAGCTCTGTTTGTTATTATTATTGTTTTGTATTATTACTCTTGTAAACCCCGAATTGTATGGTACGTACAAACCCCCGTTTTTTAAGAAAAGAATAAAACCCAAATTTCTATAATTAAAATTAAAACCCGTGTATCTCATTTTTTTAATATTTTCTTTAAATATTTCGAGGAAAACATTTTGGTCCTTCGAGCCGGATATAAACCCCCCGAGATCCAAGAAATATTTTAAGAAAATATTTTTATTTTCAGATTGCCAATTTTTAATTTTTGGGAAAATATACCGCCATTTTTTTTCATCTATATATTTTTTAATAAATACCCTCTTTGGGAAAAAGGTATGTTTTAATTTTTTTTTAATGAAAGAAAAGTGAATAAAAAAGTGTGTTATTTAATAGAAATTAAAGAAAAATAAACAATCATAAAAAAAGCCAACAAGTGTTTTATAGACAAAAATTTCACAAAAACCACCCCGTAATAAAAAAGTTATTTTTGCCGACGGCAAAACATAATATGATTTTTGTCTCTCCATTACACAGTGTAGTTTTTATTTATCAGTTTTTTTATTTATATGTGTGTTTTTTAATAAAAAGTGAACAGGAAGTTTTAAATTATTAAAAATTAAAAGGTTTTGTGCATTTTTTTTTATAAATTTTAAAATTTCTTTAAAAGTGTTTTTTTAATGTTCGCTTTTTTATACCCGCCACCAAAAAAATGGTGGGGGTATATTCATTTTGTCATTCCGTTTGTAACACATCGAAATATCCATTTTAGACCCCATAAAGTATATATATTCTGAATCAGGGTTTGATTTTATGACGATCTAGCTATGTCCGTCCGTCTGTCCGTCTGTCCGTCTGTTGAAAGCACGATAGAGGTCGCACCGAAAAAGCTAGGGGGCTCAAATTTTGCCAGAATCTTTCTTATAGACAAGGTTTGTTTGGTATTGAAAATGGGCTAAATCGGAATATTAGGAAGAGAGTTATAGCTCGAAAAGCAAGAGTAGGTCGAAAAAACCGTGTCCTTCAAACATCGAATAAAATGGAATTGTGTCCAAACGCATTAACGTAGACTCATGAAACTTCGAATATATATTTCCTGAGTAAAAACAATCTTTTTCCCCGAAAATTATCTAAATCTATGCATTAGGAGAGGAGTTATCGATCAAAATGTACGAAAATTTATACCGCACAGTGTATTTTTCGGTATATTTAAAAACAAAAACGTCATAAAAGCAACAAAATTGGATGTACGACTCTGAAATTTTGCATACTTTGCTTATTGGTGAGACGCTTTATTGTAACGGAAAATCAATGTGCCACGCCCACTTTTACGCCCACCTCCCATATAACGTTTTACTTAAAATTCATATAATTCCTCTATTAATAAAGATTTTGGAATAATAAAGGACTATATTGAAACACCTAAGTTGTACTCATTCGCAAAAATAACTTTGACACGCCTACTATAACGCCCACTTTTCACGTTATATACCGTTAATGAAATTTAAAAGCTCATAAAACCGCCAAAATAAGAGGTATGATGATAAAATTTGCTACGTATATCCCCCTAGGCAATGTCATTACTGTGCTAGAAATTTGAGTTGCCACGCCCACTTTTACGCCCACCTCCCATATAACGTTTTACTCAAAATTCCTCTAATTTCTCTATTAATAATGATTTTGGATTAATAAAGGGCTATATTGAAACACCTAAGTTGTACTCATTCGCCAAAACAACTTTGACACGCCTACTATAACGCCCACTTTTCACGTAATCTACCGTTAATGAAATTTAAAAGCTCATAAAACCGCCAAAATTAGAGGTATGATGATCAAATTTGCTGTGTATATCCTCCTAATCAATGTTATTGTTGTGCCAAAAAGTTTAGGTGACACGGCCACTTTAACGCCTACCTCCCACACAACGGCTTACCTTAAATTCATGTAATTTCTCTATTGACAAAGTTTTTGGGAAAATAAAGGGCTATATTGAAATATTTAAGTTGTATTTATTAGTAGAAACTTTATTGACACAGCTACTTTAACACACTTTCATTGAATTTCATTTCATTTAAGGACCGATGTTGTATTTAAATAAAACACAAATTATTTAGGATATTATTATTTCTTTTTATAATGATAATATTTGTATGGTTCAATTATGTATTTAACAAAATATCGGCCAAATGACCCCCCCCCCCCCATCCTTGGCGCCACTCCTCTATCTGATGGTCCAAATTTTCAATGACAATGTTGATGCTCAATTATTGGGCATGATGATGAGTCGAGGTTGACTGCTCTTTTGCCACACTATCGCAAAAAACAGCAACAGTTCCCATTCAACGAACTAAGAAGGCATTCACAGATTTTCTAACATTTTATACAGACCTGTTTTGCAGAAATTTAAATATTTTTTACAATTCTCCCGATTGTGGACGAATTTGAACGATTATGTTGATCAAAAGAATTACGAAGTGCACAAAATGCATTTTGATTTGAACGCCCATTTTTATAAAAAACCTGAATAACTTTAAAGCGTTGCTCATTTGCGTATCTTTCCACGGATCAAAATGAGTAAGTTTGAGATTGAGAAATGTCAAGTGAAATGCAGAAAACAAACTTAAAGACTAGGTGTAGTTCACCTTCAACATGGGCCCTTAAAATTTAACCACCCTCTACAAAGAAAGTGATACATATTTTATTATAAAGAGATTATTCCATAATGATTAACAAAATAATAAATATTGTGCTTTAAATGTACACAAAATTGGTGGTGGGTATAAAAGATTCGGCACAGCCGAATATAGTGCTCTTACTTGTTCTTTTTGCCTTTGTTGTAACAAAAGCTTTACCTATATTGTGCTAGTAACAAAAGGAAAGACATTTTTTTACTCGTTAGTTTCAACAATAAACAAAACCCGAAAAAAAAGCACACCTAAGTTAAATAAATAATAAATTTGTGAATTGTGAAAAAAGGGAATAATAATTAATTATTTTTAATATTGTATTTTTTGTGAAAAACCCTTTAAAAAATTGATAAAGTGAGTTAGTTTTATATATTTGTTTATTTAAACAACCCCCGCTCATATACTCGCTGCATTTGTTGGTTGTTGTTGTTGTGATTGTTTATAAACACACACTACACACTAGTGCTGCAACTTTGCGAATGACCGAATAAAAACCGGTTACTCATAAATTATATGCAAAAAGTGATTTTTACCCGTTTTTTCTCGCTTTTAAACTCTAACGAACATATTTTTTTGCATTTAAAATTAAATTTATTTATTTCTGTGATTTTTTCAAACTAAAAATTATAAATTTTTCTAGTGCAAAGTGAGTACCCGGAAATATTTTGCGGCAGTACTAGTGTATGTACACTTTTAATACCTTTTTCATATAACGAAGTAATTTTACACCACAAGATATTGTTGTTCAAGTGATTTTAACCCTAAATTTTAATCATTTTACCCGATTTATTGAACAACTTGTAAGATTATTTCATTTTTTTTTTAAATATTTTTTGAACCCATTTTTTATAATTGAAAATTAAACCTTTATTTTTTTTATTTGAAAATTTTTTGTTGTGCAATTTTTTTACTCGTTTTTTATAAACATTTTTTCCCCTTTACTTATTTAACCCACTGCATTATTAAAATTTGGTGATTAATTTGAAATTTTCCATTGTTTTTAATTAATCGGTTTTTCTTATTGTTGACAATTATACGTGATAGTTTTAATTTTTTTTTTCTCAATTAATATTTTTTTTGAAAATTCGATTTTGCCATTTTTTTTAAAGACCAATACATTTTTTCTGGTTACCATTTTCACTTCTTTTGAATTCAATTCAAAATTTCCCCTTATTACTTAAGATCGAAAATGGATATGGCTACAATGATTCGTAATGCCGATCGTTTGGCGGAATTCGAGGCTTTTATTGCCCTTATACCCATTGCGGACCATAAAATTGGCCCATTATTGAGCCACGAAAAGGAAATTAACCGTTTATGGGAAGCTGTTCGGTCTACATATGATTCTTTGTTGATTGAGACAGAGAAAATGAAGAGCCCAAATATCGTGGAAATAAAATCTAGGTATATGGCTTCTTATACCACATACACCCGAGGGGTTTCCATGATTACGGCCCAGTTGGACCGTTTGAAACAGGCTGCTCAGGCTGAAAAGTCCATGGAACTTGGAAATTTTTCCACCCCTATTATGAATTTACCCCCGTGTGATACCCCAATTTTCTATGGCGACTATAAAAGTTGGCCATCATTCCGCGATATGTTCTCAGCGTTGTATGGTAATAATCCTCGATTAACCCCGGTACAGAAGTTGTATTATTTATTGCAGAAAACTGCGAAAGATGCCCATGATGCCATACAAACCATTCCGTTGACCAACGATGGCTATGCGATTGCGTGGAAAAAGTTGGTTGACACATATGAGAACAAAGGGGCGCTTATAAATGAACAGCTTCGAACCCTTTTAAGTATTAAACCCATTACTCAGGAATCAAGCGCGAATATTAAAAATCTGCAAAGAACCATCAACGATTGCATAACGAATCTTTCATTGTTAGAAGTTACCCCGGAAATATTCTATCACGTTATGTTAGTATACATCTGTGCTACTAAGTTGCCCGAGAACACTCTGAGCCTCTGGGAACAGTCGAAAAAACTTTGTCAGCAATCTCCCAAATGGGAAGATATGGACACATTTTTAACGGCTCAGTTTAGAACTCTTGAATCGATTTCTGATATCAGGCAATCGCATTCAACACCCGGTAATAACCCAAATAGAACAAATGGGAATAGTGGCTTCCAAAAGAACCCTAATTTTAACTACCCGAAGAAATCTTCTTTTGCCCCAAAAAATGTTCAAAGTTTTTCAACAAAAACCACTACTTCCCCAACAGTTTGTCGTTGTTTTCTTTGTCAAGGATCACACCCCCTAAGACTTTGTCCTAGTTTTTTGGGTCAGAGTTCTGATGAGAGAATGTCGACAGTGAAGAGGTTTAAATGCTGTTCGAACTGTCTGGCAACCTCTCACGAATTTAAAAATTGTAAGAGCATACATGTTTGCGCTCTTTGCAAACAGAAGCATCACTCTTTGCTTCATAAGAATATAGGACCACGGGAATATAATTCTAGCGTAGCTTCGTCTCAGGTCCAGATAAATTCTAGTACAGTTGTACCACCCATTCAAGCTCCGTTGAATAGAAACCCTAACCCAGCTAGCAACCAAACTCAACCCACCCTTAATTTTAACCCTTCAACCTCCACAGCGGCAAGAAATTTGCATACTTTCTCCACACACCTTGAGTCAAACCCTAAATCTACGGTCCTTTTAGGCTCTGCTATTTGTATAGTTCACCTAAATGACATAAGATGTGCGGCCCGAGCGCTGGTTGACCCTGGTTCGCAAGGTACTTTTATTTCCCGAAGGTTACAAAAGAAGCTTGCTATACCAACTTTTTCGGTGCCATCGACAAATGTCACTGGCATGATGGATTGCTTAGCTGGTAAATCCTCCACAATGTGCGTACTGACGGTCGGATCACCGATTGATCCCGATTTTAGGATTAAAGTTTGTGCATATGTGGTGGAAAAGATTATCGGTAGGTTGCCCTCGTGTACTATTTCAAATATTGTAGCCTCGAGCTTCCCCAATATTACCATGACCGACGTCATGTGTACCCGTATGGATATGCTTTTTGGAGGAAACGTGTATCCCAAAATCTTGACAACGGATGTAGAAATACATCCTAATGGCAACCTGATCGCCCAGAGAACCGTTTTCGGTTGGATAGTCACAGGTGAAGTTTTTCAATCCGAACCCCTACATTCTGTTTCGTCTTTTTGTACCCATATTGAGTTGAATAATCAACTCACTCGTTTTTGGGAACTTGAAGAAGTTCCACAAGCGACCCAACTCTCTGAGGAGGATCAGTATTGTGAAAAGCTTTACCAGACTACCACCTATAGGAATTATGAGGGTCGATATGTAGTCTCACTCCCATTTCGTCGCGAATTTTCTAATGAATTATCATTAGGGGATTCTCGAAATAGTGCTATGTCCCAATTCAAGCGAAATGAATTTCGACTTTTGAAGAACCCGGATTTAAAGACCCAGTATGACAAGGTTATTAGAGAGTATTTTGATATGAGTCATATCAAGGCCGTGGAGAATTCTACTTCGATTTCGACCAGTTTTTATTTACCCCATCACGCAGTGATTAAACCCGATAGTGTTACCACCAAACTCAGGGTGGTATTTAACGCTTCAAACCCGTCCTCCAGTGGCGTAAGCCTCAATAACGTTTTATACCCCGGTCCTGTTCTACAGGCAGATCTCACCGTTCTAGTTTTGCGGTGGAGATTTTTCCGCTATGTTTTTAATGCGGATATTGAAAAAATGTATCGCCAGATATTAGTCCGTCCCGATCAAACCCCTTATCAACGTATATTGTTTCGTGACAATCCCGCAGCTGAAGTGCAGGACTATGAGCTTACTACGGTCACGTTTGGAGTGAACTGTGCACCGTATTTAGCGATTCGTACTCTTTTACAATTGGCAAACGATTGTGAACCCCAAAGTCCTGCGGCATCTGAAATTTTAAGATCCCAAATGTATGTCGACGACGTACTAGCGGGATCTCATGAGCTTGAAGACGCTTGCAAGAGGCGCGATGAGCTAGTCCAAGTTCTCAGTTCGGCTGGTTTCGTTCTGAGAAAATGGACGGCTAATCATTTGCGTCTCCTTGATAACATACCCCAAGAGAATCTGCTTGATGCAGACTTCTTAAAGTTTTCAGATGCTAGTACTACTAAAACCCTAGGCTTGCGATGGGATGCTAAAAACGATAGCTTCTATTTCAAACTCGTGTCGCAGCCGCGCCGGGATTTAGTCACAAAACGTGCTGTCTTGTCTGAAATAGCTAAGCTATTTGACCCCGCCGGTTGGCTATCTCCGAAAATTATCGTTGCAGGAATTATAATGCAACAGATTTGGAAAGATAAGACAGAGTGGGACGAGATTTTAAAACCCTTTACCCTTGTTCAATGGCGTACTTTTTTGGATGACTATCCTAATATTGAGAAAATTAACATTCCAAGATGGGTTAATTTTCTACCCGAAAATGAAGTTGAACTTCATGCGTTTTGTGATGCTTCTGAAAAGGCGTATGGTACAGCCCTCTATATCCGAAGCTTATCTTCAGAAGGTATCACTGTGCATTTGCTTGCTTCTAAAACAAAGGTAGCTCCTGTAAAATCTGAAACATTACCCCGTTTAGAACTTTGCGGAGCGGCTTTGATGGCGAAAATGGTAGAATCGTTATGCAGTCAACTAAATCTGGCCAAGAATAAGATTTATTTTTGGACTGATTCTACTATTGTTTTATCTTGGCTTAAAAAACCCCCTTGCCATTGGCCAACCTTTGTTAAGAACAGAATTTCACTGATTCTGGAAAAAGTTGGTAACGAGAATTGGTCTCATGTAGATTCCAAGGACAACCCCGCCGATTTGGCAAGCCGTGGAATTCTAGCACGAGACTTAGTTGATAATTCTCTTTGGTGGCACGGACCTTCGTGGTTAAGTCTATCGCGAAAGTTCTGGCCACAATCTACCCCCAATGATCACCAACATTTAGAAGTTCGAGCTTTTGCAGTTCAGACTAAACCCCCGCCGCATGACATACTTGAACGTTTCTCGGATTTACCCCGTGCAATGCGAATTATTTCGTATTGGTTCAGGTGTTTGCAATATTTGAGAACCCGAAAATGTTTGTATGACACCTTGGACTTAACCCATTCAGAAATGAAGTTTACGAGAGATCGTTTGATTTTAGTATGTCAACAGAATTTTATCCCCGAATACACTCAATTGTCAAAGTCTGTACCCATTTCGTCAAAGAGCAATTTGCTCACGTTGAACCCCTTTATCGACTCAAATGGGTTTGTCAGAATCAACGGTCGACTAACTCGGTCACCTGGCTTGACTTATGATGAACGCTACCCTAAAATTTTACCCTATTCTGCTCGTTTTACCCGTTTATATGTGGAATATGTTCACAAATGTTCTGCTCATGGCGGACATTCTTTAATGCTTCGATTGATAAGGAGCGAATTCTGGGTCCCCAAGTTGAAGAACTTAATTCGTACAGTTATTCATAATTGTAAAAGGTACACTATCTATCGAAAGAAAACCGGTGAACAAATTATGGCTGCTTTACCCCCTGAACGGACAGTTCTTTCGAGACCGTTTACCCATACCGGTTTAGATTTTGCAGGTCCTTTCGACATTAAGTCCTATATTGGTAGAGGCTGCCGAATCACTAAGGGCTATGTTCTCGTTTTTGTTTGCTTTGCTACAAAAGCAATTCATTTAGAGGCCACTGGTGATATGTCAACCGAAACGTTTCTAGCAGCTTTTGCCCGGTTTTTCTCTCGTCGTGGGTCTCCTTCCCATTTATACTCCGACAATGGAACTGCATTCGTAGGTGCGGCCAACTTACTGGAAGCTGACCGAAGGAAATTTTTATCCGAAATGCGACAGAAAATTCTGGTACGAAATAGTTTTCAGCCTATTGAATGGCATTTTATACCCCCTGGAGCTCCTCATATGGGCGGCTTGTGGGAAGCCGGTGTAAAGAGTGTTAAAACTCATTTACGAAAAATTTCTGGAGTGCAGAAATTCACATTTGAGGAATTTACTACGATGTTAACTCGAATAGAAGCTTGTCTAAATTCTAGACCCCTGATTGCCATGACCGATGACCCAGTTGATCTAGTCCCATTAACCCCCGGTCACTTTCTCGTTGGAACGCCTCTGTTAGCACCCCCTGAACCCGATCATTCCGATTTATCCTTGAGCATTGCTAACAGATGGCAAAAGTTGAAGGTACTTCATCACCATTTTGCTCAGCGGTGGAAGGAAGAATACCTTAAGGAGCTTCACCGTCGGGTGAAGTGGAAATATCCTGAAAAGGATATCCAAGTAGGAGATTTAGTGGTGATTCGTCAGGATAATTTACCCCCAAATGAATGGAGATTAGGTCGAATTGAGAAGACTCATGTAGGGCATGATTCTAAGGTCCGCACAGCGGACGTGAGAACAGCTTCCGGTATTTTTACTCGACCGATCGTGAAGCTAGTTCTCTTACCGAGTGCAGAAACCCACTAATTCATTTTTTCCCCTTTTTTCTGTTTCCTCCCGTTTAGCAATATGTCAAGTGTTTCACGTCGATTAGAGGTTCACCGTAAACCAGTTGAGGGTCCTGAATCTGTCACTGCCCCAAAAACCCCGCGCGACGAAAACCTTCGTGATTGCCGGCTATGTAGGGACGAGCACGCACTACGAAAGTGCTTAAAGTTCCGTAAGATGTCGGTGAAGGAACGTTGGGAAACCGTTGTGAAGCACAAATACTGCTTCAACTGTTTGGCTCACTCACATATGCGGGATAAATGCACGAGTCGTGAGAGGTGCATGGAATGCAAGGCAGAGCACCACACTCTCCTCCACCGAAATAGAAAGGCTCCCCATGTTGTCCAAAAACCGCCCCATACCCGAGATAGCAGTGCTTCCCAAACGTTAAAACCGTCGAAGAAGGCCCGCCGTAATAGAAATAAGCGACGCAACGCCCAGGTCGCAAATTGCCCACATAATTGCTGTTCCAAAAAGAGGCAACAACACCATCAACCCATAGCACCACCTACAGCTTTCTCAGGCACAACTCAGACCCCAGCTACCATAGTTATCAACGTTATGAACGGGCGTATCTCTTAAATTTTTTTTATATATATTTCTGTCTAATATTATTTTTACTTATTTACATTGAATTTCTTGAATTGTTAACTGAATTTTTTTAATAATGAATTGTACTCTAAAAATGTTTACTTTTTTTTCTATGATTTTTTATTCTTACCCGCGTTATCTTTAGCTCTCTTTGTTGCATTACTGCAAGGGGGGCGGGATGTTTACGCGCATAGTGTGAACGCACCCATTGTTTGGCGGTCTTACACTAGTTTCGTTAAATTGATATATTTTGTATGTATCTATTGAAAAGCTCTGTTTGTTATTATTATTGTTTTGTATTATTATTCTTGTAAACCCCGAATTGTATGGTACGTACAAAACCCCATTTTTTATGAAAAGAATAAAACCCAAATTTCTATAATTAAAATTAACACCCGTTTATCTCATTTTTTTAATATTTTCTTTAAATATTTCGAGGAAAACAATTGCATTAGATTTGTTATCTTGCTCTATTTCATTATGGTAAAACAGCTAAAGTCATACTTTACCCAGAACAGCGTCATAAATAAAATGCTGGCCAATGTCACTATGAAAGCATATATAAAAGTTAAAGTTCAATTCAAATTTTCTCAAAAGTAAATATTTTGACATTGGCCCTTTTAGCTCCAAGCCACAGATATATAGGTTTGTCATTCCGTGTGAAATTTCTACACTTTTCATTTCCGACCCCATAAAGTATATATTTTCTGAAAAGTTTATGAATAGGGGAGTCGATTAAGCCTTTTCAGTCTGTCCGTGTGTATGTTGAAAGCAACTTTTGAAGCCCCGACATCTCCTGGACCCGGGTGGGGTATTTAAAGAAATAATCAGAAATATTCAGGAGTAGATCGGTATTGAAAATCAGAAACATCGGTACATAAACAACAGAGATATGAGCAAAAACCCACGACCACCTCGTATTGTTATTACATGACTACACGTTGTGAAGGGTATATAAGATTCGGCACGGCCGAATATAGCAATCTTTCTTGTTTTTAAGTATGTAAGTACACTCACTCACAACTCTCTAACAATAACTAGTACAAAAACTAGTAGAAAACTAAATACAAATGAACTAGTTGGGGTCCTAAGACAACCTAATGTTAAAATCGATAGTTGGATACATGAAAGGACAGAAGTGTAACTAGACTGAAGTTAGAAGGAACTAGTATATTTCAAACCACAAACTAGTTACTTTATCTGCAGGGTATATCTGAAATTACGATATTTTAGTTCATTCACTGTACGTCGCACAGAGGAGTATTTGGCCTGAAAAGCTGGCCAAAATTATTAAACGTGTTTTTTGAATTAAAAGTTCTGGTTTTTTGATAGTTTTAGTTGTAGTATGATATAAGAAATCTTGTAGCAGATTTTGAAAAATTTACACTGCACAACAAAAGTACACTGCGCAACAAAAAAAAATTTCGTCTACCCTAGAATTAAAAATATGTGGACTATATGGATTTTGATGCCCTTTATTCAAGTCTGTTTTCCATTTTTCTCTAGTACGTTAGGGTTTGATTTTAAAGGCGTGGCATATTTCACCCCCCCTAAATCATTGGGTTGCCTAATATATTTAATCATAACTTGTAAACGGGTTCTCCGATTTTATTGGGAAGAGGATCAGAAGATGCACCGGAAAATTCTGCTTAAACTAACTTTTCTATCTATTACTATTTCGAAGTTATTCAAAATTAAATGGCGAAAAAAAATTTTTTCCTGCAAAATTCGTCAAATTTTTTGTTTTCAAAATGCCATAAAAAAAATTTAAGAACCAAAAATTTAAATTTTTAAAATTTGTCCAAAAGCCACATTCCTAAGAAATAAAAGTCGGTATAAATAGTAAAACTCAATTAACAAATGTTGATTTTAAAGGTTTAAACTGCTGCAAAACCTCTTCAAGGCATATACATAAACATGTTGTTGTATGGTCGAGAAGAACTTGGAGCTTCACTTCCGATAATGTTTCACTAACGGTTATGGCATCTTTATTGGGACAACATTTTTTTTTTGCGTGACTAATGAGTAACATGGATACACATTTTTATTGGCATTGTATAAAATTTCATATTGCTTTTTCGTGAGCTCTGCATTTACAAAGAGTGCTAAAGCTCCTTTCCTTTCCTTTATTCACAGGGTTGACTTCAGAATTTGTTGATGATTGCTTGCAAGTTCTTGCTTTTCTTGGGGATCTCGTTATATCCATTATTAATTTAGCCGCATCATTATGTCCCGCTGCTCTTTGACTCATGGATGCAGCAAATGTTATCTCCTCTGTTGTTAATTGGTTACGAACTTCTTCCGTTTTTCTTCGCATTGTTCTTTCACTAGCTGCATTAAATTTTTTTCGTGGTCGTCCTGAAGACGAACTGCCAAATACTGGTATTGTTACAGTTCCTTTCAGCCATTTAGCGTTTGTGCTTAAAAAGCGGTCCTCTTTACGTTGTGCCAAAAGCCAATATCTTTTGAAACAATTTTTGAAATTTTTTAAACACTGCTTCAGTGCTAATATCTCCCCATCCCCTTGATATTTTGAAATTTTGCTAAATTTTCTGACCAAAAAATCCAATTTCTCGTCAATAGTTCCAGCATTCGATTTTATCACTATTTGGAATAGCTGTAGTCTTGTGAAAACTTTTTCCATGTTGACTCTCGAAGTTACAAAACGGTTTTGATAAAGATTGTGTGCAATAACCCTTTATAAGTATTTTCAAGCGCATGCTCTTATGCGTTAATTGGATGGTAGCCTAATACCTGGGTGCCCATGTATTTTTTTTTTGTTTTTACCTGTATTTATTTTTTGTAAACTTATTTTTGTGATTAATGCTTTTAATAATTATTCTTATTAGGTACGTATATATATTTTTTAACATATAATGTTTTGCAGAGCAGGTATATAAAAATATCCTTTATGGGCATGTGTGGGACATTCCCTTATAACTATTATGGGTAATAAAGAAATTTTCAAATTTATAATTATAGGCAGGTATTAACATTGTTAAGTGTTAAAAGTGATGTGAATAACAGTTGAAATCAATAAAAAAAAATACCTAAAAGTTTATGACGATATAAATGTATAAGAAAAAGTGCTTGATGAGCAAAAATGGAAGAAATGTGAAAATTTAAAAAAATCGTCAAAAATAATGGCGCAAACTTGCACAAACTTTTTTTTTTTTTTGTTTCTAAAATTAGAGATTCCAAATTTTATTGTGGTATCAAACATAATTCGTAGAGATGCTAACCTCACTTTCAAAAACCTCTTCTTTTTCTTTTTTTGCAAAAAAAGTTCATAATTTTTTTTTTAGCTTTTTTACGAATTGTTTCAACATGAATATTCAACATATTTCAAATTTTTTTTACTTTTTTAAATAAATTTTGATCAAACCTTTCAACGAAAAAAAAAATTATTGTTAAACCATTATTCGTTTGGCCGCAAAAAAATAACAAATAAACATCCAGAAACCGAAAAAAACATTTAAATCTCATATAATTTTCTTCACTTTCCTGACTTTAGCAGGGTCTCAGAGCAACAAATCACAACTAAAAGTCTTGAAAATTTACAATATAATGTAAAATATTGTTGTCTGTCGAGCTGCGTACTTAGTTTTAAAGATTTCTTAAAATTCAGTTTTGCCTTTTTGGCCAGCTTTTCTCCTCTGTGCGTCGCATGAATCTGATCACACAAAAAAGTAGGCATCATGGTACCATGGTATATAAGTATGTACTAGACGTCATCGATTATATTTCAACTTATTAGTGTTTTTTATTCTGTGTTAAACAAACTAGAGTCGGGTCAATCGGTTACTTTAGTTCGTTTTTGTCAATACCATAGTTCATTTTTTGCACAAACAACAATGTAAAAAACGACCAAGGTTTTTGGCAAAAATGAACTAAATTTACAACTTATGCCTAACTCTAAACTAAATAAAAAACCAATGTGAATTCAATTATTGTAATATATATATATAGTTTAGAGTTAGGCATATACATATATATATATATATATTATTATATACTCAAGTTCTTTTTTAAGTTACTAAATAATTTTTAAATTAAATTTATGAAAACTTGTTTCTCTGATTAACTTCATTTAGAAAAATTTAAAAATACTGTTAGGATATATCTTCTATCTCAGCCAAGATTAATGCTTCTGAGTTTCAAAATTGTACACTCACAAAATTTGAAAATGCAATAATGACTATAAAAATTAGAAATGTAACCTTTTGTCCTCCTTCATATATAATTTTCAAACTAAACTTGGATTAATAGTACCTAAAATCAGAACTTTATGTATATTTCAAAACATGAAAAATGTCATATTCCTTTTGCGAGTTAATTTAATTTTCAGTCTTACCAATTAATTTCAGAATTCCAGCTTCATAAACGTAGAAATTACAAAAAGTACAATAAAAATCCGAGAGAGTAACTTTAATTTCCCAATATATTTTCCGTCTCAACTTGGAGCAATAGTTTTAAAAATCTAGATTTATAAACGTAGAAAATATAAAAAGTACCAAAAATAATGCGAAAAAGTACCACTTTCAATCTCATCTTGTACCAATAGTCACTAATTTAAAAATTCTATCTTCATAAACGTAGAAAATACAAAAATTATTATAAAAATCCAAAGAGGTCATTTTCAGTCGCTTTTATCATTTTCAGTCTCAACTCGAATCAAAAGCTACAAATTTCGAAATTCCAGCTTCATGAACGTAGAAAATACACAAACCTATATATACCCTTTTTTTATACCCTTCACACAGTGAAAAAGGGTATATATAGGTTTGTCATTCCGTGTGAAATTTCTACAATTTTCATTTCCGACCCCATAAAGTATATATTTTCTGAAAGCTTATGAATAGGGGAGTCGATTAAGCCCTGTCAGTCTGTCAAACTGTCCGTCTGACCGTCTGTCCGTGTGTATGTTGAAATCAACTTTTTGAAGCCCCCCGACATAGGTTGGACCCGAGTGTGGTATTAAAATATCAGAAATATTCGGGAGTAGATCGGTATTGAAAATCAGAAACATCGGTACATAAACAACTGAGATATGAGCAAAAACCCACGACCACCTCGATTTTTTTTTCACAAAAACAACATTACAACAACAACATACATACATACAAACGTGTATACTGGTTAGAGAAAACGTGGCATCGAATCCCAGCTGAGCCAAAAAAAAATTTTTTTAATTTTTAAACAAATTTTTTTTAATTTTTTTTTTATTTTTTTTTTATTTTTTATTTAATATATTATTTATATTATTATTATATTTTTTTTTTTTAAATTTTTTTTTTTAATTTTTTTTTTATTTTTTATTTGTTTTATATATAATAATTATAACTATATATAAGAATTTTTTTTTTTAATTTTTTTTAATTTTTTTTTTCGTTTTTTAACATACATACGTGAATTTATAATTTTACAGTGGGATGTTTTTATATATGTATGTACGTATTTCATATGGGATGAATGGTGACACAAACTACTGTTATTTCATGACTACACGTTGTGAAGGGTATATAAGATTCGGCACGGCCAAATATAGCGCTCTTACTTGTTCACTGTGTGAAGGGTATAAAAAATTAAAAAAAAAATTTTTTGGCTCAGCTGGGATTCGATGCCATGTTTACTCTAACCAGTATACATGTTTGTATGTACGTATGTTGTTATTGTAATGTTGTTTTTGTGAAAAAAAAATCGAGGTGGTCGTGGTTTTTTGCTCATGTCTCAATTGTTTATGTACCGATCTTTCTGATTTTCAATACCGATCTACTGCCGAATATTTCTGATATTTTAATACCTCACTCGGGTCCAGGCGATATCAGGGGGCTTCAAAAAGTTGATTTCAACATACACAAGGACAGACGGGCAGACTGACAGAGCTTAGTAGACTCCCCTATTCATAAGCTTTCAGAAAATATATACTTTATGGGGTCGGAAATGAGAATTGTAGAAATTTCACACGGAATGACAAACCTATATATACCCTTTTTCACTGTGTGAAGGGTATAATAATATAAAAAAAAATATAAAAAAAATTAAAAAAATTAACAATAAAAATACTAATAATATTTAAATAAAAAATAAAAAATAATTAAAAAAAAAAAAAAAAAATTTTTTTGGCTCAGCTGGGATTCGATGAACTGGTTTACTCTAACCAGCATACACGTTTGTATGTACATATGTATGTTGTTGTTATAATGTTGTTTTTGTGAAAAAAAATCGAGGTGGTCGTGGGTTTTTGCTCATATCTCAGTTGTTGATGTACCGATGTTTCATATGTACATACATAAAAAAAACATACATACATATATAAAAATATCCCATTGTAAAACAATTAAGAGCGCTATATTCGGCCGTGCCGAATCTTATATATTTACCCTTCACAACGTGTAGTCATGCAATAACAGTAGTTTGTGTCACCATTCATTCCATATGAAATACGTACATACATATAAAAAACATACATATATAAAAACATCCCATTGTAAAATTATAAATTAACGTGTGAATGTTAAAAAAAACAAAAAAAAAATAAAATAAAAAAAAATTTAAAAAAATTGAAAAAAAAATTAAAAAAAAAAATTATTATATATATAAACAAAAAAAAATAAAAAAATTAAAAAAAAAAAAATATTTAAAAAAAATAATAATAAAAATATAAATAATATATTAAATAATATATTAAATAAAAAATAAAAAAAAATTTAAAAAAATTTTTTTTTGGCTCAGCTGGGATTCGATGCCACGTTTTCTCTAACCAGTATACACGTTTGTATGTATGTATGTTGTTGTTGTGAAAAAAAATCGAGGTGGTCGTGGGTTTTTGCTCATATCTCAGTTGTTGATGTACCGATGTTTCTGATTTTCAATACTGATCTACTCCCTAATATTTCTGATATTTTAATACCTTACCCGGGTCCAACCTATGTGGGGGGGCTTCAAAAAGTTGATTTCAACATACACACGGACAGACGGACAGGCTGACAGAGCTTAATCGACTCCCCTATTCATAAGCTTTCAGAAAATATATACTTTATGGGGTCGGAAATGAAAATTGTACAAATTTCACACGGAATGACAAACCTATATATACCCTTTTTCACTGTGTGAAGAGTATAAAAACATTCATATATAAAAACATCCTATTGTAAAATTATAAATTTAGCTTATGTATGTATGTATGCATGTATGTATGTATCTATATATGTATGTACGTGTGTTTAAAAAAAAATATACAAAAAAATATAAAAAAATAAAAAAATAAATAAAAATATATAAGAAATAAAAAAATAAGAAAAACAATTTTTTTTTGGTTCAGCTGGTTTTGATGCCACGTTCAATCTGACCAGTATACCACGTTTGTATGAATGTATGTTGTTATACCCTTCACCTGTGGTGCACAAGGGTATATATAGCTTTGTCATTCCGTTTGTAATTTCTACAATTTTCATTTCCGACCCCATAAAGTATATATTTTCTGAAAGCTTATGAATAGAGGAGTCGATTAAGCCCTGACCGTCTGTCCGTCTGTCCGTGTGTTGGTTGAAATCAACTTTTAGAAGCAACTATATGTTCCTCAGATCTGTATATGGTATCAATCTCTTGGAAATATCCAGGAATGAATCGCTATTGAAATTCAGCAGAATCGTCCCATAACTTTCTGAGATATGAGCAAAAAACCACGACCACCTCGTTTTTTTCACAATTACAACAACAACATACATACATACATACATGTAAAAAACATACCAAACAAAAAAAATTACAAAAAAAAAAAAATATTAAAAATAAGAAAAAAATAATAAAAAAAACTACAAAAAAAAAATTTTAAAAAAATGAAAAAAAAAAATTTTAAAAAATTTTTTTAAAATTTTTCTAAAAAAAATTTTTTAAAAAATTTAAAAAAAATATAAAAAAAAATAATAAAATATAAATAATATATTAAATAAAATAAAATAAAATTTTTTTGGCTCAGCTGGGATTCGATGCCACATATATTCTAATGTGTACGTATGCACGTATTTAATATGGGATGAATGGTGATACAAACAATTGTTATTGCATGACTACACGTTGTGATGGGTATATAAGATTCGGCACGGCCGAATATAGCACTGTTACTTGTTGTTAAAAAAATTAGGTGGTCGTGATTTTTCGTCATATTTCAGTTGTTTATATACCGATTTTTCTGATTTGCAATACCGATCTGCTCCCGAATATTTCTGATATTTTAATGCCTCCCGCGGCTGCTTCAAAAAGTTGATTTCAACATACACACGGACAGACAGACAGACTGACTGACAACGCTTAATCGACTCCCCTATTCATAAGCTTTCAGAAAATGTATACTTTATGAGGCGGAAATAAAATTTGTTGAAATTTCACACGGAATGACAATACTTTTTTTTCACTTGTGTGTTATCTAACAATGAAAAATTTTAATAGACATGATTTGTTTGCTTAAAAATTATAATATTCTAAAAAGTTCCAAACTGTTTTCCTGAATTTTCTTCTTTCTAAACTGTTATGAATTTTTTATGGGGTCGGAAATTAAAATTGTAGAAATTACAAACGGAATGACAAAACTATATATACCCTTGTGCACCACAGGTGAAGGGTATAAAAAATTAAGTAATGCTCCTAATGTATGTTGAATTACAATTGTTGATACAAATTGTTTTTGCAAATAGTGTTTTTGTGTATGTCACATTTACCACTCGATTACGGTCGAATTACGTTTTTTATACATACTTGCTTGATTGCGGAAAAGCAGAACTATTGTCCGATTCACATCCGCTATTGTATTGAATGCTTGACATATGACCACCTTCAGTTGCATTAAATGTTTGCTCTTTTGGTTTGGTAAATACCATTTCCAGATGGACTGGTGTTGAAGAACAACGTATTACTTTGCCCTTTACTGCTGAAGCTACGCCCATGCTTCGCCTAACTGAAGAATTACTTATAGACGATATATTTTTTATTGAAGAAACACTATCACTTATGAACTCTTCTTGTGTTTGTTTGCTTTTGGCTTTCCAACGCATATTAATAATTGATATTGGTGTAATATGGCTCTCATTCAAATCTTGCCGTCTCATTGGCGAGTTATGTGCTTTATTGTAATGAGGTATAGTAGCTTTAGTAACGGTTACCTTTGATGCCTCGTCAGTAAAACATGATTGATTTGCTAATGACTCCTGATTTACATGCAGATCACTAGGATGTAAACATTTAGAAAATTCTTTAAGATCATCAATTTTTTTGTACAATTTAAAGCATTTCTGGCAACGCAACGGCAAATGATGCAATTCAATATGGGAGAGCATTTCATTGTTCAATTCTGGCTGCAATGGTAAGGGTTGTTTTTTGCATATTGGACAAAAGAGATAAATTGTTTCAAAAGCTTTATCTGCATCAATTATTGTACTTTTAGTAGTATCACTGTTAGAAATCATAACAGGTTTACAAACAACTACGGCATGGTTTTTTATTTCATGTTTATAACGACATTCATTGCAACAAAAAACGCCTTGACAAATTCTACAAATGACCTACAGTTAAAAAATATAAGTACGTAAATATGTATTTATTTATTTAAAAAAATGATTGTTATTTATAACTTACATCATCTAATATACGCATGACTATTATTTAAACACTAAATTATATTAGAAATTAATTTAATATTGAGATATTGACCCTTTTATTTTAGTTGCAATCACATATTACAAACGAAAAATTATAACGGAAACAGGATCAAACAAGTAACAGCGCTATATTCGGCCGTGCCGAATCTTATATACCCTTCACAACGTGTAGTCATGCAATAACAGTAGTTTGTATCACCATTCATCCCATACGAAATACGTACATACATATAAAAAACATACATATATAAAAACATCACATTGTAAAATTATAAATTTACGTATGTATGTTAAAAAAATAAAAAAAAAAAATTTAAAAATGTTAAAAAAATAAAAAAAAAATTGTTTGGCTCAGCTGGGATTCGATGCCACGTTTTCTCTAACCAGTATACACGTTTGTATGTATGTATGTTGTTGTTGTAATGTTGTTTTTGTGAAAAAAAAAATCGAGGTAGTCGTGGGTTTTTGCTCATATCTCAGTTGTTTATGTACCGATGTTTCTGATTTTCAATACCGATCTACTCCCGAATATTTCTGATATTTTAATACCTAACCCGGGTCCAAGCGATATCGGGGGGCTTCAAAAAGTTGATTTCAACATACACTCGGACAGACGGACAAACTGACAGAGCTTAATCGACTCCCCTATTGATAAGCTTTCAGAAAATATATACTTTATGGGGTCGGAAATGAAAATTGTAGAAATTTCACACGGAATGACAAACCTATATATACCCCTTTTCACTGTGTGAAGGGTATAAAAAAGAAAAGAAGTAAGAGAACTATATTCGTTTGTGCCGAATTTTTGATACTCACCACCAATTTTGTGTACTTTTTATTTTGTTATTAACAGTAATCACTATAGAATAATCTCTTTATACTAAAATATGTAAGTATTTATTTCTTTATGTAACCTCGATTTGTGAGTGATCATTAGAGTAGGCGTGTCAAAGTAGTTTCTGCTGATAAATTCAACTTAGATATTTCAATTTAGAGTCCTTTATTCTTCCAAAATCTTTTTCCATAGAGAAGATTGGCGTTAAAGTTGGCGTGTCATCTTCATTTTTTGTAATTAAATTTACATTGACCAGAAAACTATATATCTGAAACTACATCATCATACCTTAAATTCCTTCGGTTTTATGATCTTTTCAATTTAATTAATAGTAGAATATGTGAGAAGTGGGCGTTAAAGTAGACGCATCGAAATTGTTTTAAATACACTGTGCGGAATAAATTTTCGTATATGTTGATCTATAACTCCTATATATTTGAGCAATTTTCAGGGAAAGATATTTTTTACTCAAGAAACATACTTGCGAAATTTTATTTACGGCAATCGCATTTTATTCGATGTAAGAAATAAATTTCTTTTACCTACTCTTATATTATGAGCTATAATATTTTTCCTAATATACCTATTTAGCCCATTTTCAATACCAAACATTCCTTAATGTATTAGAAATATTCTAGCAAAATTTGATCCCCCTAATTATTTTTATTCAAGCTTTATAGTGCTTTCAACAGACGAACATAGTTAGATCGTTCTTAAATTAACTCAGGACTCTGAAAATATATACATTATGGGGTATAAAATAAATATTTCTATGTGTTACAAACAGAATGACAAATTAATATACCACAAAACTATTTTTTTGGTGGCGGGTATAACAAGTAATACATATCGTTGGACTCATGTAGAAAGACCCAAACTCAAATAATAGTAACTTTATAGGAGAAGGTAAAAACGTAATAGAACTGTATTATTATAACGTAAACTTTTTTTGTAAAGTTGCTCGTAAAAGTTATTTTTGATGTTATTGGATCATATTTTTGTGTCAAAGTGTATTTGGTTTTCACGTTTGATCCCAAAAGGCTAATAAAACTCATACAAAAAAATTTTAAATTGTTTAAAATATAATTTTGAAAATAATACATAATCTACTTTTAGATATTCATTCCACTTATGTTCTTTTGGTCTAATTTATAAAAATTAAAACAGCTTTAAAAAAGATTTATAAATCAAATTTCCATAGAAAATCAGTTTTATAAGTTCTTAACAAACCTTTAATAATTTTTATGAATAAGACAGACAGACAGACCAATGAAAAATACAGAACATCGGTGTAATGCACACAAAACTGTTTCGGAAAGAGAAAAAAATCTTTACTTGTTCTTAGTACGCGAGTCATACGTGCTTTTGATCGTCTTTTTATCTTGCGTGAACGACAATAGCAATTAACTAATAGGGCCCATACACAACACCATAATAATTGTGAATCAAGTGACTGTGCCAGCTGATTGACCGTGTATGAAGTTGTGGTGTGATTGTACCAGCTGATGGTGCTTTATCAAAAATAGTTTGATATTTCTTTGATTGTACCAGCATGATTTAGTCGTGTGTGGCAAAATTAGCTCATAAAAGTTAACTCGTAAAGGCATAAACATCAAATAATAAATACATTTTAAATATAAATGCCAATTCATAGCCATTTCTTCATCCAAACACGTTTTTTTTTTGCTCCTAATTCGTTTTCACAAATTTTTTCATTATTCATTACAAACTTTTCCACACAATTTTTGGGTAAAAAAAGAATTTTGTACCACCATGCTGGTGTAGTGTGTGCTTAAAGCTTAATTGCACAATTTTATGGTGTTGTGTATGGGCCCTATAAGTCATTCGTGTTCCTGAATATGAGTACTTTAAGTACCTTAAATTAAAAAGTGAGTATTGGTAGTAAAGACTTTTCAATAACTATGAATGCGTATGAATCAACAAAGTAATGAATCATGACTCAAGTTGACTTACTTCATGAGTATTCGTTGCAGATCTCTGATAGGTATGCATTGAGCTTTTTTTAGTTGCACTGACAAAAAGTGAAGTTTGAATAGTATAAAAGCGTCATTAATTAAAACTCGTTAGATTTTCCGCTAATAGCTAATACAGTTTTTACATTATGAGTGTCGAAATAATATTTTTTTTGCAATAATCTTTTGCAAAATCTTAAAAAAAAAAATCATTGACCACGACAATAACTTTTGTCATGTTTGCATAACATTTTTCTTAAAATCGAAATAAACTAAGCGATTGTAAAAGGAAACTGGAAAAAATATAAAAAACAAAATACTTATCTCGTTTACTACCCTGCTTTCAAAGAAAGTTCTTGCGGGCAAACATGGTGAACAATCCTCATGTAAAAACCCTATAAAACGTATTTATGCTTGATAAACAGGATTTGAAATCTCTAGATACTGGGATAAAATAGCTAAATTATCATTACTGATTTTGAAACTGCAAAATATTATATTGTCCACTTTTCCATCTCTGAGTAGTACTGTCAACATACATACATATGTATATTTTTTAATAGACATATCCGCATTTCTATTTTGTAGGCGAAGTTACATTAATTTCGGCCCATATTTTAAAATAAATAAGCAGTTATATTGTTGTACAAAAAGAAAAAACTATGGATATTTTTGATAATTGTCGTATTTGTTTGTGTGAAATCAATCATGAACCAATAAAAATGACGCGACTCGTATTAAAATTCCTCGAAAAATATTTACAGCTTACAAACGTTACCAAGCCAATTCCGCAAGACAATGTGAAACTTAATCTGTGTGCTCCGTGCTTTAATAAAATATCTGAGTTTCAAGATTTTCATGAACAATGCAAGGGTTCGGATGAGTTTTGGAAATCACAGTTTGACGATTTCAATGAACATACACCCGAGAAACAACTAACGTTTGAGCAAACTGTTTTAATGCCTTTGGGGGAAGAGAGCAGTTCATTAGAGGCCGATACCACGGTATCCACAACTGAACAAAAAACACCAACTGAATCAAAACCTGAAAAAAAAGCAAAACAGTTCAATATTCATTCACTTCAATCTAATATGGAGGAAGAACTACAAGATGAAATTATGTTGCCCACATCTGAAATAAGTAAAGAATGCGAAGAAGAGTATGCTATTAAAATTGAGGATTATAATAGTACTGACTTAACTATCTGGCCGGAGGAAACAATTGACGATGATGGCGAAATTCATATTCATCAACACAGTGATAAATGTGATGTCACCTCATTTAGTAACACCAAGGATGTAAGTGAAGAAATTATCGAATTTGAATATCAACTAGAAGAGGAAGAAGTTGAAATTGAAGAAACTCCGAATAATGATGAACCTTCTAGTTCTTTTGGCTATGAAAAAATTAATACACAATGTTCGAGTGAAAGTACTAACATTAATGAAAACATCAAAAATAATATAGAAGAGACGACGCAAAATGCCTTCTTAATTACAACAACTATAGATGGAAATGGAAAAGTAAAAATGTTTTATAAATGTCAGCACTGTGGTAAGTACGTAACTTTTTTTTAATCGTAGTTCAGCTTCATCTGGTCAAGAGCGCTGCTTTCCATTAAAAAGAAAGTTATGCATTGTAATCTAAGAGTAACGCAATGACCGAAAACCACTGAAATTTTTCAAGTATAGGTACCTATTTCTTGAGTAAAAAATATGTAGCAATTACGAAAATGTTATAGGTTAAAATTTACGAAATTTTCTCCATACAGGTTTTTCTTTTGTCTTTTTAAGACTAACGAAAATAGATATTCCATGCTGATATATTTTTTTACCAATTATATCCCATTACCAGAAATTAATGAGACATGACCAATTTTAATGAATGTAACTCCTCCTACTTAACGCCCACCTAGATAAGGCATATTGTGCTCTTTATATGTATATTTTTTTATTTCAAAACCATATAACTTTTTTTGCTTGTAAAGTAGTACGCCCGAATGTTCATATATAAGTATTACTTACATACATTTTTTTTTTCAGATAAAAAATTTAATCGCGTTTATGACATTGAATCTCACTACAACATACACATCGGTGTTAAACCCTACACCTGCAATGTTTGCGGAAAATCGTTTCGACAGAAAAATATTTTAACTACCCATCAAACTTTACATTTTGGTAAAAAAGTCGAATGTGCCGAATGTGGAAAGAAATTTGCACGCAGATCACAGCTTATTCTACATTATCGAATGCATCGTAATGAAAAACCATTTGTATGTAACATCGATGAATGTCAAGCCGCATTTCGTCAGAGAAAACAATTAATCGATCACTCATTCATACATACCGGCGAGAAAAATTTTCAATGTATTACGTGTACAAAGTCATTTCAAACTAGAAAACGTCTACAGGATCACATATATAAAGTACATTCACAGCATCGTTATCGATGTGATTTATGTGAAAAAGCATTTTTAAAACCACACATGTAAATTAATTAAACACAGCTAAAGTGGTAGTCAAGAGAAAAAAAAAAATATTGATTTCATATATTGAACACATTATTTCACAATTAAAAAAATATTTATTTATTTTATTTTTATTTAAAGAACTTTATATCTTTAACTCGATAAAAATGGTGTATAATTGGTTTTGTTATTGAAACAGAAGAATTTATTTTTTTTTATTTATCGAGCTTTACATTACGTTTTGTACACTAAAATAAATTTGGCTATATTTTTGATTTTTTAATAGAAAAAAATAAATTTTAAAACATGTATATGAAATCAATGTCTACATTTTACTCTGACGATCACTGTATATTTTAAAATGTTTATATTTTATTTAAAAAACTTATTTTTTAGGCTAAAGCATCATATGTTCACAGCTCACAATGTGGAAATTAACGATGTATCACACCTTAAGACATTAGTGGAAGATTTGAAAACAACATCTAAAAAATCTAGGAGTACTACTATTATAAATTGAAATATATAAATATGCTGTCATTGTTGCTTGACATATTATTGTAATATAAAATAGCGTCACTATATATTTAAGAAAAAGTTATTTGCAAACATAGATATGAAAGTGTGCGTTCGTGTGTTTGTATAAATTCATACAAGGTGGAATGAAAAGAGTAGTCATGACTAATAATTTAAACAATTTGTTTTTTGGTTATTCGTTTTTAATCATTTTAAACTTGGATCAATAGTTTCTAATTTAAAAAATTTAGTTTCATTGAAGACAAAAAGTATCATTAAAATCCAAGTTTAAAATTTCAAATATTTTATTAGTTATGACTTTAAGGGTATAAATGTACTTTTTTGCATAAAAACAAATAGGTTCTAACAACTACCAAACTGTTTTGTTCCCTTTAAAGTATTCAAAAATTTTACCAAAGCAATTGTCTATTTAAAAGCAATTTAAGTTTTATTGTATATTATAAAAAACATGTTTTATTCAAAAAGTACGTGAAAAAGGGACAATTTTTACAACTTATAAAATAGGTCTGTCTGCGTACACATATTTTGCATCATTTTATGCAAAATGTTACAAAATCTTGCAAAATGTTGTCTGCGTACTCAAAATCTCTTGCAGCGAGAGAGCAAAAAGAATATTTTTTGACAGTTGGAATTGACAACTTGCAAAATGTTGTTGGAGAAATTTCTTCTTGCAAGATTTTGCAACTAGTTTGAACATCTGTTTTTATTTACTAATTATGAAAAAAATTTTGTGAAATGAAAATAAAAATTGAAATTTAACAATGGCAGAGGTAAGTAGTTAGAACTGTGCTGATTTTTAACGTTTATAAAATATTATAATAAACAACATTTTACTGTAATGTAAGTGGATAGGAGATGGCAGAACAGATAAAATTAGCATTTTTTAATTTACCGCGAGAATTCACTTTCGCGTACACATATGCTAAAACTTTTTTGCTTTGTAATTTCAATTGTTTACACACCGATCAGCTGTTTTCTTGCAAAATTTTACTGGTTACTGTCTGCGTACTTTTAGATATATTTTTAGCCGCCAGAGTAAAATTGGTCTTAAGCTGGATTCACCCATAAAATTTTAGTTCAGAACAAATTTTTTTTATATTGAGTTTGATGTTTTACTTTTGAGAGAGAGAGAGATTATTTTGTTCAGAAAGATTTTTCTTGAATTGGTTTAATTTTAATTCTTGTTCAGAAGAAACTGAATTGGGATGCCACTATTTTTCAATATTTACATGAAAATTGAATTTGGTTGCCACATGACACAGTGTCAGTACATTTATTATACAAAAATTGTTTTTGCCGAAAATTAACAATTAAAATGGAATTTAATGAAAATATTGCTTAAAAATTAATAGAAGAATTAAAAAAACCAGGAAGAAAATGTTTGTATGACATGAGCAATAGTGCATACAAAAATAATTATTTAAAACAGGGTTTATGGAATGAAATAGGAGCGACTCTTTTTATTTTCGATTTTTTTTTATAAATTTCTTTTGCAAACAAATTGACTTTATGCACTTCAATTAAAAATAATAATTTTAGTTTTCTTCTATCCGACATTTTCTTCACATATATTTTAATGAAATAATTTACGTTTGTATTTATTTACATAGTTTGCTAGCGGTGCTTCCACTTTGTACAACTGTTTGCATTTTTATATTATTTGGCAGCTTTGTTTTTTCGGACAAATTTTCTTAAATGGGTGAATCGTTCTGCAGAAAACTCTCAGTAAAAAATGTTATTCTCCGGAAAAAATTTTGTTCAGAACAAATGGGTGAATTCACCTTTACTCTCCCAAAAAAACTTATTGAGTATTTGCTACTGGAAAAGTACGCAGACAGACCTAATGTGTGTGAAGTTAAATATGCCGAGTTAAATATGTTTTGACGTAACAACATATTTAACTTAGAAGTTAAATATGTTATGACGTAACGACATATTTAACTCAAAAGTTAACTAACTAGTTTTACTAACTTAACTATGTAAAAATTCAAAATCAAAGATGGCATATGAAATAATAAAGAACAAGTAAGAGCGCTATATTCGGCCGTGCCGAATCTTATATACCCTTCACAACGTGTAGTCATGCAATAACAGTAGTTTGTGTCACCACTCATCCCAAATGAAATACGTACATATGTATATACTGGTTAGACTAAATGTGGCATCGAATCCCAGCTGAGCCAAAAAAATGTTATCTTATTTTATTTAAGATATTATTTATATTTTATTATTTTTTTTTTATATTTTTTTTAAATTTTTTTTTTTGTTATATTTTTTATTATTTTTTTTTTATTTTTAATATATTTTTTTTTTTGCATGTATGTATATAAGTATGTTGTTGTTGTAATTGTGTAAAAAAACGAGGTGGTCGTGGTTTTTTGCTCATATCTCAGAAAGTTATGGGGCGATTGTGCTGAATTTCAATAGCGATTCATTCCTGGATATTTCCAAGAGATTGATACTATATACAGATCTGAGGAACATATCGCACTTGATCAACAAGAGGGTATTAACTCAAAATTTTTGAATTTTCAGTAGAGTCAAAAAACTGTTTGTGGCCACATTTTAACAGAATTTAAAAATTCAAATATACCATAGGAAGCAAATTCCATTTGAAAATATATATATACATTGTTTTTGTTTAAAATTTTACCAATCATTGCAAAAAAATCTATTTTTTGAGTTAACACCATTTTTTCATGAAAAGGGTCACAACTCAAAAAAAATTTGAACAATTTTTTCATAAAAAGAGTCACATTTCGAATTAAAATTATAGAATAAAACAAATTTGATCAAAAAAATAGTATCAACTCAAAATACAACCAAATATAAATAAAACAGTTTGATTATTTTTAACATAAATAAAGGCTCAAATCAAAATACCTTTTTTATGAAAATATACGATTCTTACCTATTTCAACTTTTGTATTAACTCGAAATAATACCTTTTTGTTGAAATAAAGGTAATCACTACATTATCATGAATATGGTCTCAAAAGTGGTTTTCGAGATGAAAGAGTAAACGGAATACGTTGAAATTTTTACAGTAGATAAGTAGATATTGATGTTGTTTGCTGATTTCTTGAAAAAAGTGATATTTTAAAAATTTTGAGTTAATACCCTCTTGTTGATCAAGTGCGACATGTTCTGTACATAAAGATAATTAATTACTGTACCAGCGCAAAAAACGGATACGTGGCACACGTGGACAAAAACAATAAACACTACAATAAAAATAAATCTGCAAATAAATTCAAGACATCAAAGCCAAGCTACCGTACTAACGCCGCATTTTTTGCAAAACGGTTACAGTTTCAAGAACTACGTAAGTACATTAAAGTAAAAATTAATAATCTACCAGTTAGACTACAAATTGATACTGCATCCGACATATCAATAATATCTACTACCACTTGGGAAGCCATTGGTAAACCTGATACATTAACGACAGATGACTCTGCCAATGACGTGAACAACAACAAAATTAATATTCTTGCAAAACTAAACTGCAAAATATCAATCGGCAGTGCTACAAAAACATTTTACATTACGGACATTGAAGAATTAAATATAATGGGCATAGATTGGATAGAATCATTCCAGCTCTGGGAAAAGCCAATATCATCATGGTGTCGTCAAATAAAATTTGAAGACTATATCTCAGAACTAAAAAGAAAATACCAATCCGTATTCGACAATTCGTCGTTAGTACTTTGTAAGAAAAACTAAGTTCACATACAATTACTACCAAATTGTAAGGAAGTATTCATTCCTAAACGTCCTGTACCCTACGCAGTTAGGACGGAAATTGAAACCGAGCTGGATAGACTTGAACAGTCCGGCATTATCACTCCAGTTGATACGTCAAAATGGGCCGCACCTATCGTTGTTAGCAGACAAAATGGTAAGACTAGAATATGCGGAGACTACTCCACGGGACTGAACAGTATAATTGAGTCAAACCAATACCCTCTTCCAACGACCGAGGAAATATTATCTGATTGTCATAACAGCACCGTATTCAGTCACCTAGATTTATCAAACGCCTATATTCAAGTAGAAGTTGACGACGAAAGTAAGGAACTACTTACTGTCAACACTCACAGAGGTCTTTAAAAATTTAATCGCCTCACACCGGGCATTAAATCCGCTCCAGGGTCATTCCAGCGTATTATGGACCAACTCTGCGCCGATATCGAAGGTTCAAAAGCCTATATAGATAATATACTGTTGTCAAGTAAATCCATTGCCGAACACAGAACAAATCTTGATAGACTTTTGCAGCGTGTTCAAGAATTTGGATTCCATCTTAAATTTGACAAATGTAACTTTTTCAAATCAGAAATAAAGTATTTAGGACAAATTGTTTATCAACAGGGAGTACGCCCAGACCCCGAAAAGATCAAGGCAATTCAAAACTTAAAAACTCCGGTAAACATAACCGAAGTTCGGTCTTTATTAGGTTCCATAAACCATTATGGTAAATACGTGGCAAACATGCGAAATTTGCGCAAAAAGGATCAAAAGTTCAAATGGACAACAGAGTATAAAAATTCATTGGATGAATTTAAAAGAATTCTTACCTCAGAATTACTTTTAACGCATTACAACCCAAACTTGCCTATACATGTTGCCGCTGATGCATTTCTCACGGCATCGGAGCCGTCATATACCATACTTTTCCAAATAACAGTATTAGGGCCATACATCATGTATCCCGGTCTTTAACACCAGCAGAAACAAACTACAGCCAAATAGAAAAAGAAGCACTTGTATTTGCTGTACAACATTTTCATAAAATGCTTTTTGGAAGAAAGTTCACCCTTCACACAGACCACAAACCGTTATTAACTATCTTTGGCTCAAAGAAAGGTATTCCAATACACACCGCAAACAGGTTACAACGCTGGGCACTAGTTTTACTTGCATAGGACTTCGAGATAAAATACACCAATACTAAAGATTTCGGACATGCAGATGTATTATCAAGACTTATTGATAATCATGAAAAACCGTCTGAAGATTTCATAATCGCATCGATTTCAATAGAAAATGATTTGAGGACTGACCTTAACGAATCTGTATTAGCCATCCCAGTTTCTTATAACATGGTGGTCCAAGAAACGAAAATCGACGCTATTCTTCAGAAAGTTTTATACTATATGAATCGTGGTTGGCCTGAGAACAGTAAACATATGGATTTATCGCTAATTCCGTTTTTTAATCGACGAGATTCACTCTCACAAGTTGACGACGCTATAATGTTCAACACACATATTATTGTTCCACAAAAATATCGTCACAAAATCGTTAAACAACTGCACAAAGGACACATAGCTGCTGAAAGAAGCAAATCGATCGCTAGAAGCTACGTTTACTGGCCGAATATCGACAAGGATATTGAAGATTACAATAAAAACTGCACATCATGTCAACTTAACTCTAACAGATCTCTGCTCATGGACTTTGACTACACACCCTCTTGAACGAGTGCACATTGACTATGCTATGCTATGCAAAGGCAAATATTCACCCCAATTCTAAATAACAATTCCCTGGGAATTTTTTCCCTATTCCCTGTTCCCCTATTCTAAATAATTTCTCCCGGGGAAATTTGTTCCCTTTCCCTTTTCCCTTATTCTAAATAAACTTCGAAATTGGGAAATTGTTCCCTGGGAAAAAAGTAGGTATTACGAAAGGTAATTAAAGGGAGAATGTAATAACAATTTTTGGGAAAAAATCCGCCAACAAATTCAAAGGGAGTTGTGACAAAAATGTAAGTATTTAATATTTTTTTATAAAAATTGTGATAAATATTGTAATTTATTGTTACTTTTAGGATAAAAACAACAAACAGGAAGCAGAATAATGAATTGTTTTTTAGTTTTAAAATAATTTTAATTTTTATTTATCTTTTTTGAAGTTTTTAAATTTTTTTAATAAAATGTTATATTTATTTAAAAAAATTTATGTACTACATACATATATAAGAAATGGCTTTATTACAGAAATTTATTAGAGATTATTCGGAATATTTTTTCTAAGAATGCACCTCTATCTCTTTTTTAAAACACCGTTCAACCACATTTCAACACTTGGAGTGAATTTTATTTCAACAGGCTCATCCTGGCATATATAAGCCTCCTAGAAAAAATGCATGTTTAATTTATGAATTGTCTGTTATCATTCAAAACTTTACCAAGAAGCCAATAATTGCTGCCACCTCTAAGGTATTCTTGCTCAAGGTGAGCACGCAATTCGCCAGAATTCCAAATAAATGAATCGTGACACGCTCCGGGATGTGAGGCATCAACGTACTGAATCCTCAACTCATGATCACATACCTTTAATTTTTTGAGTTCCGTCAACACATCCAATAACGTTTGGAATGCCATACTTCACATAAAGAGCTAACGCAACTTTCCGTTTTTACACTTCAGTTCTGCAGAAAGTTATCTACATTGGGCGAAAATGTTCCTTATATATTAATAACTTCTGCCAGAACTTTGCTAACACTACACTGAGCCACAGACACACCGTAATCTTTATCAATACCCGTTTGGTACAAACCTTCAGCAAAGAAGCGGAAAGTCGCACTTAATTTCACGATTGGAGAAATTGCAAAGGACTTACGTTTGGGCTGAATACCTTAACACGTCCAACAGATATTTAAACGCCGGATTATTTATTCTGTAATATTTTTCTAACATTCGAAAAGTAAAATTTTTAAAGTGTGCGGCAACTCAAGTGGGTTGCTGGCGTCACATAGCATTTTCCTTTCTACCCTTTGCTTATTCTTGTGCTTCAGAGTTTTCTGCTTCAGCTATTATTATTAACAACGCTACACTAAACATTTTTGTTCACTTTTAACAATTTTTTTTTTATTATTTACGAATATTCACTTTTTACGATAAAAATTATTAGCAAATATTTTGTCAAAACAAAACAACAAAAGCAAACAGCTGACTTCGAAAATGTAAAATTCTCTCTCCCTTGTTATTCCCTTCCCCGACTGTTTAGAATAGGGGAATTTTATTCGCGGGAAAAATGAATTCCCGGGGAATTCAATTCCCTGGGAATATTTAGAATTGGGGTGATTATCTAGTCATCGTAGATGCTTACTCAAAGTATCCCGTAATCTATGAAACAAATACAATGACAGGACATGTTACTATAAAGCTTTTGAATGAATTTTGTTCACAATTTGGAAACCCCGAGCAAATCGTTTCCGACAACGGAACACAGTTTTGTTCTAAAAAATTTTAAATGTGGTGCAAAGGACGAGGCATTCAACATACTAGAACGGTAAGATTTTATCCAAGCTCGAGCGTGCATTAAAAAAATCGGAAAAGGAGGGAACGTCCGCCGAAGTACTTCAGACATTTTTGGAAGTATACCGCTCAACTCCAAACCCGAACACACCAAATAAACTATCTCCCGCAGAATCTTTTATAGGACGTAAAATGAGGACTATTTTCGATATCTTACGTAAACCCGTTCCCAATACAACATTACGAAAATGGAGAACCAATATAATAACAAACATGGAACCAAGAAGACAAGCTTTAACGCCGGTGACTTGGTATACGCAAAGAACTTTAGATATAACAAAAGCCATTGGGTACACTTTAATCGAAGTAGGTGATCGTAAAATTCTCGTAAGATCTCACGCTGATCACCTTAAACTGCGAACTTCAATGAAAGATCCATCACAAACAACAACTCAATTACCATTAGATATATTGCTAAGTGAGTTCCGGATTAGTACACCGAACGTTGCAGATGAATTCGTGACACCTCCGACTTCACCATTAAATTTGAAACCGAGACGTATTGTTTCCCGAAGACAACCAGTTGAGCCTATCTCTAGATCGCCTCGAAGAACTTGTACAATGTACAATCTGGCATTCTTATTTATATCTGTCACATTTGAATTTTGCTTTGCAATATAGTTTATCAACCGTCCATCTCAACTACACGACTACTATTTATTCAGCATATTTTAATAAATACAATTTTACTTAATATTAAAAGTTGTCTTTTATTTCATACATTTAAAAGTACAACACTAATAAATCTCTGTAATAAAACCATTTCTTATATTTATACATTTTAATTATAAATATAACATTTTATTAATATATATAAATTTTTTTTAATAAATATAACATTTTATTAAAAAAATTTAAAAACTTCAAAAAATAAAAAACAAAAAGATAAATAAAAATTATAATTGTTTTAAAACTAAAAAACAATTCATTATTCTGCTTCCTGTTTGTTGTTTTTGTCCTAAAATACAATAAATTACAATATTTGTCACATTTTTTTATAAAAAAAAATATTAAATACTTACATTTTTGTCACAACTCCCTTTGAATTTGTTTGCGGATTTTTTCCCAAAATTTTTTATTACATTCTCTCTTTAATTACTTTTCGCAATACCTACTTTTTTTTCCCAGGGAACAGTTTCCCAATTTCGAAGTTCATTTAGAATAAGGGAAAAGGAACAAATTTCCCCGGGAGAAATTATTTAGAATAGGGGAACAGGGAAGAGGGAAACAATTACCACGGAATTGTTATTTAGAATTGGGGTGTATACATATGTACATGATGGTGAAGGGTATTATCAGATTCGCCACGTCCTAATACAGCACTCTTACTTTTTTCCAATCTTTATCTGCTTTGAAGTTTTATAGGGTTCAAAAAAGTACTAAAATATTCACTCCTATCGTTAATAAGAAGTGAAATATTTTTCCCCATGAAAAATTTATGGTGAATTTATTAACGATTGGAATTTTAGGGAAAAATTAATTAAATTAATTTTTCAACTCGATATAAAATTATATCAAAGATATTTTTAAATGTAATTATTGTTGTTTTGTGAATTTATAGATATATAAACTTGACAATTGTTTTCCTTTATAATTTATTTTATAAGGTCCCTGATGGTGATCTACGAATTAGGTCGAAATATTGAAACGAAATAAATAAAAAAATTTAAAATCTTGTATACTGACCTCACAGAAAATAAAACAAATGATTATAAACATTGATTGTTAAAAACAATTATCTGTTCTTATCGCTACCTAACTGGTGGCTAGAGCAGGACAAAAATAGTGATAAAAATGAAAGATAATAACAAACAAAAGTAAAAGGGTTGCTGTTTGGCTAAAAATTTCAATCCAACTCATTGTGGTAAAATATATGAAAAAGGAAAAACTAAAAATAGTTACCGAATTCAATTAACTTAAGTCCCGGAAGTTAAATCTATATATATAAAAGTGAAACTCTGTGTGTGTGTGTGTGTGTTAGACTCCGAAACTGTAAAACCGATCGGGCTCAAACTTTGGTAAGTTGTTGTACACATACCAGGGAGTGTTTATGGGTGAAAAAAAGTGGGCGGGGCCACGCCCATAAAAAATTAGTTATCAGTTTTAGCTACTTGCACTTGACGGATCTTTCTGAAACTTTGCAAACATACTGAGCTGTCATGACTTTACAATTTTGTGATTAGAAAAGTGGGCAGTGCCACGTCCATAACAAAAAGGTATCATTTTGAGGTACTTGCACTGGACCGATTTTTGTGAAACTTTGCGCACATATTGAGCTGTCATGACTATATAATTTTGTGATTAAAAAAGTGGGCAGGGCCACGCCCATAAAAAAATTTATCATTTTCAGCTACTTGAACTTCACCGATTTTTCTGAAACTTTGCACACACATACTGAGGTCTCATGATTATACAATTTCGTGATTAGAAAAGTGGGCAGTGCCACGCCCATAAGAAATAAGTTATCATATTTAGCTACTTGCACTAGATCGATTTTTCTGAAACTTTGCACATGCATATTAAGTTGTCATGACTACACAGTTCCGTGATTAAAAATGTGGGCAGTGCCACGCCCATTAAAAAAAGTTATAATTTTTAGGTTTTTTCACTTGATATTCAATTAAAATTCAGAATGCATTTTGATTCATTAAGGGGCGTAGCAACGCGCGCCTGGTTTTTCAAGTAGATTATATTTACAACCAACATGACACCACCGATCAGAGAGTGCTGATGATGAAATTGTAGCTGGTTTCGAAAATGCATTCCACTCGGCTAGTGTCGGTAAAAATATAATTTTTCAAGATTTATTCTTTCATTTATCACAATTAAAAAATTCTTTGTAAAAATAAAGAATCTTAAATATGAACTCAAGCCTGATTAAAAATTTAAAAATCTTTTCTTTAAAAATAAAAACAAAATTTTATTTTTAGGACCTTAAGCCAAACAAAAATCTGCAACAAAATTAAAATATTTTTTTTTATTACAAATAGCACAAAAATAATCGGCCAAATCAGTCGACCTTGCTTTCAATAATTCTAGTCAAAGGATGGATATTGAAAGCATAAGCATATTTTACTTTTGAAAAATATTCTTTTATTTTAAATTCGTGCATTGACACCTTGATAGTTTTTAAAATTTAATATACATACTTCACAGGTATTTTAAAATAACATTATAAAAACTTGTTACATACTTCTATATTCATATTCATATTATTATTTATATTTTTAATTGAAAATTTACAACGTATGTTTTACTATACACAAATAAACCACAGGTTAATCATGTTCTGTGTTACGAATGCAACAAATTGTTTGGAATTGTTCTAACATCGTTGTTATAAAAACTGCGATGACAATTTTGAACAATGTTATACTTATTTTATTGTTCTTGAAAATAATTTTAAAAAATTAACACTGGAAATAATTCATGGAATTAAAAAAATATAAAAGATACAAAATATAAAAAAATTAAAAAAACAATGCTTTCAAATTAAAATTCAGAAAAAGGATCACAATCATCATTATTTTGTATGGGATTGTATGTTTGATAGAGTTCTTGTTCACTATCTTCATCGGAATAATAGTTATCAACTTGTTGAGCCTCAAAGTGTAACTCATTGTCTAATATGGTATGCAGCCGTTGTTGAGGCATTATATATTCCATTTCAAATGAATCGAATGCATTAAAATTATATTTTAACCAAGCGAATTTTGTAGATTCTTTCAGCAGTCTTGGCCACACTTCAAAAACGAGTTTTTTCAAGCGAATAACAACATTAAGTCCCTTAATTTCATGAGAAACAGTTTTTGGATCTATAGAACCCAAAAGGTTTAGGTTTAAAACCGATTTTTCTGACTGAATTTCAGCCACAAATAATATATTTTTTGATGTAACTTCCAGCAGATAGTCTTTGATATCTGGCGCATTGATTGAAATAAAAATCATACAATCATTGTCATACCATGTAGTCAGCGGACGTTTATGTAAAGCTTTTAGGGCCGGTTGGGCTGCCAATTCTTTTGAACTGGATATATCTGATGAACTTAAGGAAATTGATGATTGTATACTATTTGAAAAGCTAGAGCAGTGATCTCGTTCATCTATTTCACTGTCTGAGGCTGCTTTATCTGATTTGCCGTTTGACTCTTTGGTTGTGTATTCTTTATTATCTTTTAATTGCAATTTATTAGCATTGCAGTTGTTTAAACTTGTTATAGATTTTTTATTTTGATTTTGCATTGTTGATTTCTGTATATTTTCCACGACTTCATCCAATTCAATATTAAAGACATCCGTTTTAATAAGTTCCATTAGTTGCTCAAACGTTAATACTTTATCTGTGTTGTTGGGTTTTGAAACATCAACTATTTCTTCTATATTATCATTTTTGGCAGAATCAATTGACTTACGGTCTTCTTTATCATCCATGTCGATTTCATATTCTAAAAAATGTTTGGTTTTTTCATCGCATACTGTTATGCCATTGTCCACTAAAGTTTTATTAAATAATATAGCAGTGCCAAGTTCATTTTCTTTCTCGCTCTCATACAACAATATTTTATATGAGTTAATGGGCAAATTTTCCAATTTTAAACTTGCTTTCTCTTGCGCATCACTTTTTGAAACTGCACAAGCATATAAATAATCCATAGTTACTTGATAACGTTTATTGAAACGATCAAATTTTACTCCAGCTAATGTACAGTGAATAGCCTGATATGGAGTAAAGGTAACAATTTCTTCTGTCGTTTTATAAAGGAAGTCATTATACAATTCATCTGCTTTTGCACTAACAAAGCAAGCATAATCACATAAGAAAAATCTGTATAGACGTTGTTGTATATTTTCACCAAACACTCCATAAATCTTTGCTCTTAAATAAAGATTATTGTATTTAACTATGCAATTATGTAAAAGTTCAAAGTCATATATTTGAACTGGCTTTTCCTTGAGCGCCTTTATATTATTAACATGTTTTATAATCAATTTGTTAAGTTCGTCAAACATAGTCATGGAGTTTTTATCAATAATTTGTAGAAAGATATTTTCCCAATTACCATTTTCCCCTTCATCACCAATTTCCACTTTGACAACTTCATTTAAGGATAATTGAGACCAAGCTTCATTTTTAAGTGGCACGCTTAGTCCAGTTTGTAGGAAAGTAGATTTGTAAGAATTGTTCTGTTTAAGCGGCACATACACCTGTAATTGTTAAAAGACGTTAGAATAATTGTAAAAGTTAAAAATTGATATAACCATAGAAAATCTAAGAGAAAAATATTACTTATAAGAATGTTTTAGTTTTTATCATACAGTATATAAAAAAGCAGTAACAATTCACTTAACTTATCATAACGAACACCGTTATATTATTTACGATATCCAACAAATTTATTAAGAAAATCTTTAAATCATTTTTTTTTTTAAGGGTACAAATTTATAATATAAGAATTTATATGTAAGTAAAATACTATACATACAGTTGTATGTTTCATCTTTGTAGCCTTTACACTTTTAAAATTTAAAATATTGCAACATCATTACTTTTAATTTGGTTCGGTTAAATTCAACAGCAACTCTTTAATGAAAGTGCTAACCGTATTATGTGAAATTAAATTTTGCCCTACTTACGGATAAAACTTATCTTAAATTATAAACGTAAATTTTGAAAAAGGACGTTAGTTTCATATGTTTCTAAAGTTTTTAAATTATTAGCAGATTATAGAAAAAAGGGCTCCTTGAGACAAAACCATCGATATATCCTACTTTGACATCCGACTGTAGATCTAAAAATATAACGAACAATTTAAAAGGCAACTCCTATGTTCGGCAAAAAAAAAATTAAAAACAGTTTTTCTGGAATTATTAAAATACTTCATTTGTAAAAATTAATTAATTTTTTGACAGCTTTAATTTTTTTAAGGTGGTAGGAACCATAGTACGCAAAAAATTATGTTTGCGAATGCAATTGCATTTTTTTCTCTTGTTTTTTTTAATTATGCTCCGAATTAAAAAAGATAAAAAATTGCGAGACAAATTCTATTTAGGATTTTTATGTTTTTTCATTCTTTTCGCAAATAAAATAAATATTTTTTTCTTTATTTAATTCGTTTGCAATACGAATTTTAGTTTTAAAATTCGCCGTTTTTCATTCCTCTCACAAATTAAATATATTTCATTCGAAGCAAAATAGAAACAAAAACGAATAATTCTTTTAAAAAATTTCGTCTTTGGATTTGTTGTTATTTGTGGTATGAAAAAAATCTTAACATTCAATAATGTACAGTAGCAGCCATAATAATTTAAACAACACACAATGCGTTCTTAACAGATTGGATTTTGCTTATATGTATATAAGTAGCTGTATCGTATATAAATATTATATTTTATATATGTATATGTACATAGGTATATAATATTTTTATGCTTACAAATTTAATTATAATTGATTTAAAGATACGGACAAGAAAAACAACTTTATTGGTCTAATAAAATAATTAGGCATTTATATAAAAAGGTGAAGTCTTAAAAGTATATGCGTATTAGCAAAATAAATATATAAACATATATACCTGAAAATGTAAACAGAAAACTCATTATATTCCTAATTTTTTTTACTCAGTAAAGTAAAAATCTGTGTTTGTCTTAAATTGAGACTCGGTATAAAAGCTACTTTATATATAAGCATATGTCAAGCGCCTTTAGGTAAAAAGTTGTGTGTCACACTGTACCTAATGCTTCTATTAACAACAATACCTTAAAAACAAACGACATCAATAAAAAGGTATATGTAAAAATCATCCCTTGCAAGGAATACAACACAAAAATTTTTTTGGCCCCACATAAAAAAATTTCTGTGTAAAAAAAAATTTAATACAGTCGGATTCGGTTAAGCTGACACCGTTTAATTGAAGGAATCACTTATTAACTAATATTAAATATTTTTACTATTATTTTAAAGAAAATGAGTTCGCTTAAGGGAAAATCAGTTTTACAGCTATTTTATTTTTAAAGCAATGCTGTCCAAAGGCCTAACTATATTATGCTTTTGCTGGCTTAAGCAAATTTTTGAAGACTTGTCGGTGGATATATTGTATTATTATATATTGCTTAAGCATTTGACAGACTTTTCGCTGGTTTTTGACATTAGCTTAAGCCAGCAAAAGCATAATAGTAGTATATTTGTGGGCTTTCTGGGACACCAAATTCATCCTTATGGAGATTGCATGAGGATGAATTTTTGTTTTAAATTTTCATCCCAATGGTAATTTGCCATAAGGATGAATTTTTGTTAATAATTTAAAATATTCATCCCAATGGTAATTTCCATAAGGCTGATTTTTAATTTTTGGTTGATATGCATATTGTTATTGGTTTGTTTGTCTCAAGTTTCAATTAAAATTTTTTTATTGTCTGCAATTTACTCATACGGATGATTTTTTTGTTGTTAAAAATTTTTTTAAAATTGTGTTGTTAAAATTTTTTTTAAATTGTAATATGAGAAAATGCAAAGGTAAATTATTATTTGTAAATACATATATAAATACTTACATATATAAATATGTGTATACAAACTTACATGTTTTAGAAAATGTATGTGCAAAATTGTTTAAATAAGAATGTTAAGAGATGAATTTTCACAGATGAATAATTTAAGAGAAAATAATTTTTATTGAATGTAATTATAGTTTTCCATAAAGATGAATTTTATTTTTTTAAAGATGAATAATTAAAGAGAAAATGATCGTTTGAGTGATTTTTATTAAAACAGTAAAGAGGGATTGAATAAAAAAATATATGGAAATAAACTCAAGATATACTTATATATAAAAGAACGATAATGATAATATTTTTCCTCATTAGTCTAATCAATACTTAAAAGTATGCTTAATAAAATGGTAAGAAATCGCATCATATTTAGAAGTTTTTTCTAATTTTATTTAAAATATTTTAGATGTATGATCAAATAATAAATATTGCCCAAGGTTTAATACCTCAGTATACAAAAATTGATGATATCCCCCTACATCAACCATATAAAGTCCTAAGGTTTGAGTGGAAGGAATCACAATATGGATCAAAAGTCATAGCATATTTGGATAATAATAAATGGTTTTATCTTCCTCAAAGAATTACAAAATTTTTAAATAAAGAAGATCCATACTTATCTGAAATGAATGATAAAGTGTGGACAATTATTTACAAAGGTCGACAATCAGCAAATGGTTTAGCAGTATTTGAATTAAACTACAATTAAGAATTTAAATGTTAAAAACCTCTACCATAAAGTAAATAAATAAAAATACATTTTTTTAATTTAAAAATATTAAATCATTTGTTTTATTCTTTGTTTCTTAAAAATCTAAACTTAAGGCTAATAAGATTTGGTCACCATCCTCATCCATATATTGCTCATATGATGGTGGTGCAGCTGATAATGTTGTTGAATCTAAACTTAAGGCTAATAAGATTTGGTCACCATCCTCATCCATATATTGCTCATATGATGATGACACTGCAGTTGATGATGTTGTTGATTGTTCTGCTGTTGATGTGGATGATGTTGTTGGTAGCCATCCTGATATTGCAGTTGATGATGTTGTTGATTGTTCTGCTGTTGATGTGGGTGATGTTGTTGGTAGCCATCCTGATATATCTGTTATATATGAGGATGGTTTTATTTTTTTGTAACTTTTAGCCTTTTTAAAGGCAAAATTATGAAAATTTAAAAAATGTCTTTTTTTGTTTGCGACATTTAAAAAAGAAACATAGCGACAAAACTCGCACTTTAACTTTGAGTCCATTTTTCTAAATTAAAAATTATTTTCAAAATATTTATTGAGAAAGCCTCATAATTTTAAACAAAGCATATTTTGAAATATAATCCCAGGAAGTCGTTGAATTTAATTTTAAAATTGCCTTTGATTTTAGCATACATACATATATAATATTGTATAAGAATTTTATGTATATATATTAGAACACCTCATATTTTTCGAACAATTTGATTTGAGTTCAAAAATGATAAACCAAGCATATTTTGAAATAGAATCCGATAAAAACGCCACTTTAATTTCAGGTAAATTTAACTTTGAATTTAACATATATATATGTATATATATATATATATATATATATATATATATATATATATACATATGTACATACATATATAGACATAAGAATTTTATAATTAGAGTCAACAAACTAAAAAGCATAATTATGTAATAATTTAAAGAACAACAGTACACATTTCAAAATGACCTTGAACAAAGCTAACCAAATATGAATTTAATATTTAAATAAGTAAAAGCAATAGCCAGTGCAATTCATAGTATTGTTCACTAAAGTAATCGGTCAATTTGTCTGTATAAAAATTAAAGATTTTGTGTGTAAATCTAAAACAAATAATATAAACTGTAATTTAAAATTAAGTTAACAAATTGTTAAACTTCTTTAAATAAAATAAGAAAAACTTAAAATAAAAATGGCTTTTGTGTGTTATGAATGTAAAACAATTTTTAGTGATATCGAAAGTCTTAAAAGGCATGAGAGGACTCATGCATCTTGTTCAAAAGGAGTGGTTTCTAAAAAATCTTCATTAGATGTGAAGATAATTAGAAGTGCCTTTAAATCTAGATTGCTAACTCTATCTTATGACAATAAAAAAGAAGAATGTCTCTTACCAGAGCTATTTATGAAAGAGGCTTGCGCACCAATTAAGCAGGAGGTTAATAAATTTTTAAAAATACATAATGCCCTGAAATTTAATATGGAGTTTTATGCCTTGTACGCCAAGCCTAACATGGATACCTTAGAAGACACTCCATTGGAAGTGAAAACCTTCCAAACAAAAATGAAGGAAATTTTCAACATGGAGGAGTTTGATGATCTATTTGAGAGAAAAACTCAAAATATTTTACAGAAAATGGAGGAATTTCAGGAAAAGGACAGTGGTTGGACTCTTATACAACTCATTAAAATTGAAGTCAACTTAAATAAACATCAACCATTAAGAGGAACATCATACATTCCGTTACCGAAAAAATTAACATTAAAAAAGGCCTGCATAAATGTACAAAATAATGATGAATTTTGTTTCAAATGGTGCATAATATCAGCCATTTCAGATTTAAAAACACATGCAGAGCGCACTTTTAAATATAAAGTAAATATCAGTTTTAATATTATAAATATAAATGGTTACAGTTTAAATTTCAACGGATTAAGCTTCCCGCTAAAAATTAAAGATATAAAAATATTTGAAAGCAACAATCATAATATTAGTATAAATGTTTTTGGCTATGATGAAAAAGCAGACTTAGTATTGGGTCCCTATTATAAAACAAAAGCGAAAAAAATTAAGCACATCAACATTCTATTTCTTCAAAAATGTATTGGAGAGGATGTTGTTTCACATTATGTGTGGATTAAAAATATTTCAAGGTTAGTAAAAGTGCATAAAATTACTTTAAATTGCTATTTTTATCTTGTACTACATTTCTTTCTATTTAGTTTATATGTTAAACTTATATATTTATATTCTAATTTTTGCAGACTTATTAAATCTCAACAAACAAGACATCATGAAAGTATTTTTGTATGTGATGATTGTTTACAGTATTTTCATCAAAAAGTGAAACTTCAGAAACACCAGAAGAATTGCACAAAAAGAATATCATACGTCCCAAGCCCAGATAAGTCTGTTTTAGAATTTAACAATTTTAGCAATAAGTTAGACTTACCGTTTGTTATATATGCAGATTCGGAGTGCATATTTGAAAATATTCAAACATGCATTCCGAAAGGGGATATTTCATCAACGACTTTAGTTGATAGACATATTCCATATGCATTTGCTTATTATATAAAATGTAGTTTTAGTAATAGTTTAAACAAATTTTGCAGTTTTAAGGGATTAGAGTCACCAAAATTATTTATAGAAAGTCTGGTAAATGATGTTAAATATTTATATTTAAATTTCATCTCAAAAAGTAAAACAATGACACCCCACCATTCGAAGAAAAGAAAGGTGACAATAAAAGAAATTCAAATATAAAAAGAAACGAAAATAAAGGTAGCTCAAATATCAAACAAAATGCTCAAACTATTGATCAAGAGTTTGAAGCTAATAGAAAAGATTCTATTTTATCGTCAAAAAAATATATTTTAGATAAATCTTTAAATGATTTGCCTACCAATATAAACAACTTTATTAATAAAAATGAATCCACTGGAATAGATGAAATCGTATTTATTTACACTGATATAATTAAACCTCGATACGTAGGAAGTAAAAAAACGAAATGTTTAAAAATATTTTCAATATCGACATTAAAAAATTATATTCATTTTAGCCGTATTGAATATTTTCCAATCGAAACTTTTAATATTAATGATATTTCAATAATGATTCGAAATGATGAAGGGAAAGTAATGGAGTTGTTAGAATATATTCCAGTTTATTGCACTTTACACTTTAAAAAGAAACGTATATAATGATTATGTAATAGAAAGATAAATCATTTTTATTACAACCATGGATGTGATGTATACAAATTATTATAATAATCAGTCTGGAAATAACTTACAAAATATTGGTGAAATATATCATACACCAAGAATTATACAGTATGGACGTGGTATTGGATCACTTTTTTCAGCATTATTCTCCCATCTAAAACCTTTATTGAAAACAGGTTTGCATATTTTAAAAAATAAATCATTAGATATTGGAAAAGAAATGTTGGAGGAAATTGGAACAAAACCAGTAAAACAAATTTTATTAAATCAAGGAAGAAAAGTCATGAATGACATTACAGAGGCTGCTATCGACAAGATTAAAACAATGCAAAGAGGCAAAGGGAAGCGTATAAAACTAAAACGTTTAAAACAGAGACCGCAGAATAAATTAAAACGTTGCAGAGGAAAGAACTTTAAAGATATTTTTGGAAATTTGAAATGTCTGGATTTATAGAATGTATGAAAAGTGAATTAGATTTATTTGAAGCTCCTCCAATTCAAACCAGTGTCATTAAAACTGAAGAAATATCCTACAACCCAATAGCTTCTTTGGATAATTCTAGTACTATTGAGTTTGTATCATTAGGAAATGGAGAAACTTATAGAGATCTCAATAGTATTTATCTTAGACTAGTCGTTGAATTTAAAGGAAGCGGAAGTGTTGTTAATAACCTTTTACACTCATTATTTAGAAACTGTATAGTTCATCTAAATAATAAAAATGTATCCCAACCTGACAATAACTATCACTATAGAGCATATATGGAAACATTGTTAAATTATGGAAACGATGCAACATCAACACATCTTGAATCTTGTGGTTGGGCAGTTGATACAAATAAAATTAATTCATTAATTGAGAAAGAAAACCCCGGATTAGATAAAAGAAGAAAATTATTTAAAATTGGAAAAAAAGTAGAGCTTTTTGGAAAACTTCATGTAGATGTGTTTAATCAACAAAAATACTTGCTAAATAATGTTGATATTAAGGTAACGCTAAATTTGGAGAAACCCGAATTCTATATTTTAGAAGGTGGAGATAAAAATGAATGTAATTTAAAAATACACGAAGCTAATTTATACATAAATCATCTTGCTATCAAAAATAATATTTTAATGGCACATCACAACGTGTTGCAATCAAAAAATGCAATATATCCATATAAGAGAGTGGAAATAAAAACATTTACTATACATCCTGGAAACCACTCGCTATCTTTAGATAATGTTATACTTGGACAGCTACCTAATTTTGTAATTTTTGGTATGGTATCTAATAAAGCTTATACAGGAGATAGAAAAGAAAATCCATTTAACTTTCAACATTTTAACCTACAAAGATTCAATTTGGTTGTTAATGGAGTGCAATTTCCCGCACAACCAATTGAATTTAACTATAATAATGGCACAATTATAAGCACCCGTGGTTATCAAACACTATTTAAAGGAACTGGAATTCATCATTTTGATAAAGGTCATCAAATAACTAAAGAACTTTTTGATAACGGATATTTTATGCTCGCTTTTGATTTAACACCTGATCATAATAACAACTCTAACTGTGGAAATTTAATAAATCAAGGGACAATTCGCATTGAAGGACGTTTTGGAAAACCAATTACTGAAGCGATTACCTGTTTAGTGTATTGTGAATTTGATAGCATAATAGAAATTGATAAGTCTCGCAGTATTTTTCAAACGCTATGAATGCAATTACAATAAAAAATACTTTGAATTCAAACAATATAACAAAGAGTAAATTTAAAGGTGTTTATGCATGCAATAAATTACCAACAAAATCAGTTAAAAAACCATGTTTTTATATTGCTAACACTGATCCATCACATAAACCTGGACAGCATTGGGTTGCATTTTACTTTCCTAAAAATAAAGCAGCTGAATTCTTCTGCTCTGCTGGCCAACCACCTATTAAACAATTCATTTCATTTTTAAGAAGAAATTCCAAAACTTTCATCTGCAATACAAGACGAATTCAAAGTGAAACATCTAATTTATGTGGTTTATACTGCTGTATTTTTATTTATTTAAGAAGTAAAAATGTATCTTTTAATCAAATATTAAGAATTTTTAATTATTTTAACTTATATAAAAATGATACAATAGTACTAAGGTTATTTAAGATTTTTTTTTTTTTAAACAATTATGAAAATAAAAAAAGATATATAAACAAATAATACAATAAAATGATGTTGATTATTTTTTCGCTTCAAAATTTTCCGCTGCTTTTAAAATAATGTTGTCATTCCCATCATATAATGCCAGGAATAGTTGGAGGTCTATTGGCGGTAGGATGATCACTTCCTCTATATGTATCCTTTCCTTTTCTATTGTCCTTTCTCCGTTTTGGTTGTTTTTGCTTACAGCGTTTTCCTTAGGTTTTTTAAGAAAATCCATGTCGCTTCTTGCACAGTTTTTTTAAAAATGATTGATTGTTTAAATACGTTACGAAAAATTCTATCATATTCATAAAATTTACACTCATACAAAATTCTAAAATCTTGACCTATTCTAACAAAAGTGTAAATATTTTGTTTACTAATGTCAACAACCTTTCATATTTTGTCTCTTTAGTTAACTTACAATTTTTTAAATTATCATGACTATGTCTAACACAATTGAAAGAAAATACATTTTAAAGTCAATAAACTTTCAGGAAAACTTCCAAGAATACTTAAAAATATACTCAGCTTATTTTTCAACTAAAAGTGCAATTTAAGAAAATAAAAAAAATATAATAAAACTTCAAATGTCTTATGTAAAAACTTTGTTATCATAAAATTAAAGCGTTAAATTTCATTTCAGCTATAGCACACGACAAAACAACAAATGTATTTCATATACACATCTACATACGTGAAAAAAGAAGATTTTGTTTTATGTTTTGAAAAATTTTGTTTATTAATAATGCTTACTTAAAATGTAGAATAAATAATTAATTAACTGATACACAAATTATGTTTAAATTATTGTATATATGTACAAAATGTTATTTTATACGTTTTTCCAATAAATAATATCTCCTTATTAGATTCTCTATAAAAATTTTTTTCTGCCCGTATATCATACATCTGCATGTGTCAGGACCCTCAGTTGTGGAATCCGTTGCCCAAATACAATTTTTGTAATGAACACCGTGTTTTCCATGCACAGGTATTTCCTCAGTGTCTTTACAACTCTGTGTTAATTTTAAAAAATTATTAATAAGACAAAGGTGTTCAATAAAAATATATCCGTTGAAGTCTTCCAAAAATTTAAGAATTATATTTCTCGACATGTTAACTTAGCAACTTTTTAACAATTAATAATTTAATTTTAAAGACATTTTAATACATTCTTGGAATTTTTAATGGTACCTAATTAAAAAATAGGTTGAGTATTAGGAATGTAAATACTCATGTAACTTTTTAATATATTTTTGTATCAATTAAGAATGTTGGTTTAGTATATCTTGAGTTTATTTCCATATATTTTTTTATTCAATCCCTCTTTACTGTTTTAATAAAAATCACTCAAACGATCATTTTCTCTTTAATTATTCATCTTTAAAAAAATAAAATTCATCTTTATGGAAAACTATAATTACATTCAATAAAAATTATTTTCTCTTAAATTATTCATCTGTGAAAATTCATCTCTTAACATTCTTATTTAAACAATTTTGCACATACATTTTCTAAAACATGTAAGTTTGTATACACATATTTATATATGTAAGTATTTATATATGTATTTACAAATAATAATTTACCTTTGCATTTTCTCATATTACAATTTAAAAAAAATTTTAACAACACAATTTTAAAAAAATTTTTAACAACAAAAAAATCATCCGTATGAGTAAATTGCAGACAATAAAAAAATTTTAATTGAAACTTGAGACAAACAAACCAATAACAATATGCATATCAACCAAAAATTAAAAATCAGCCTTATGGAAATTACCATTGGGATGAATATTTTAAATTATTAACAAAAATTCATCCTTATGGCAAATTACCATTGGGATGAAAATTTAAAACAAAAATTCATCCTCATGCAATCTCCATAAGGATGAATTTGGTGTCCCAGAAAGCCCACAAATATACTACTCATAATATAGTTAGGCCTCAAGTCTTCATTTTCTGTGCACAATTGTGCTACAAAAACAATAAAAAAAACTCACACCGACACTTGTTCTCTTCGGTTTCAGTTTGATTTCAGTCGTTAATTGAGTGTTAACGAGTGCACATGTGCGGATGCTTACGCTTTTTTCAGCTTTTTTTGTTTTTTTTTTTCAAAATAAACCAGCAAACAAAATGGTTTAATGGAAGACAAAAATTTTTGTTTTGTCATTAAAAATACTTTTGGTAACATGCAATGCATTTTATGTTACCAAACATTTAAAACAAAGAAAACATTTTTAATTAAAAGGCATTTTGACCATTTTCACAAAGAAATAAATAAATTAAAAGAGGAAAAAAGGAAAATGTTTTTTTTTTGAGCAAAAAAACCTTACCGACTTAAAATTTATTTGTTCCAAGCAGAGAAATAAATTAAGTTCTTCAAATTTAAAACATATTTTGTTAATAAGAAATTGTTACGAAACCTTGAATTTGGAATACATAATTTATAATGCGTACACTTAATTTTTTAAGTTTTAATTGTAAATTAAAAATTGTATTTAATTTTATGAACTTTTTTTAAACATCATTTCTATTTTGCTTTTAAAAGTAAAATTCATTAAATTTGTAATGCTTAGTTTTGTGTTTGCTGGGCAATATTATCATATCCAATACAGACGCATTTCATTTATTGAGAGTTTTGGACAGCATTCACGCCTTTCTCACTAGGCAAGTCACTTGCGCAAGTGTTGTGTTTATAGGCTAAAGGGGTAAGGTCGGGTTAAGAAGAAGAAACTTGCTCATTTTTGAGTGCACACTTGCCTGTACTCGGCAAGTACGAGCAAGTTTTTGTTGAGAAACCAAAAACAAGAGTAATAAAAACAAACAAGAGTGCTATATTCGGCCATGCCGACAATGCAACAACAATTGTCTATGTCACCATTTATCTCATATGAAATACGTACATACAAAACATACATATATAAACATCCCATTGTAATATTATACATTTAGTTTACTTATGTGCTTAAAAAAAAAAAATTTTTTTTGGGCTCACTCTAACCAGTATACCACGTTTGTATGTAAGTGTAGATAATTGATAATTGTAGAAATTTCAAACGGAATGACAAACCTATATATACCCTTTTTCACTGTGTGAAGAGTATAATAAGTAAAAGAGAACGAAACTTGGGCAAGTCAGTTGCTGAGTCTGAACATGAAAGCAAGTTCAAAGAAAAATAAAAGAAAATAAAAAACTAACTTGAGCAAGTGACTTGCCTAGTGAGAAAGGGGTGATTGTTTTAAAGCTACAAACTTCAATAAAGCAAACACTGCTTAGCAGGGTTGCAAAAGTTGGTACAATTGTACTATTTGTGGTACAATTTAAACCTCAAAAGTACAATGGTACACCAATTACCCATTTAGTACAATTTACTAACTTTCTCAGTTTATGTTTTTTTTATAGAATTTCCCTAGTTTATCGTCTTGATTGATTTACGATGGTAACTCATTGATGCTATCATTTCTTTGTGATTAATTGTTTGCATTCACCTGTTTATTTTCAAACAACTTTTAGACTTTTTATGTAATTTATTTTATGTTTAAATATGTAAGTTAAGGCCGTATTTAAATTCTTCTCCTTTTTGCTCTAGTTATTTAGCTCTCTCTCCTTTCCATCGTTTATTACTCTTGGCCCTCCTTTTTATACATTTTGTGATTGCAGTTTAGTTTTTTAGTATTATTCTGGTTATCAATTTAAGCAATCCTCATCGAAGAGAAAAGCGAGTAAAACAAAAGTTTGTGAATAATTGTAAAATATTTTAAATACCTATATTAATTAATAAAACTTAAAAAACAATTTAAAGGTGTTTTATTTAAAAAAATATAAAGGGAAAAATTAACTGGTGCCAAACGTGGGGCCGCTGAGGTTAATATTAAATTTAAAATGTGGAATCCAAATTAGAATTTTACCGGATAAAACTTAATTAATAAAGTAAAAAAGATTGCAAATCAGCAGTGGCGTAAATTATTAAAAAAAAATTGGAATTTATAAGCTTTGAACCAATGAAAAAATTCACGTGTTTAGGAATTTAAATACGTACATATTTACATATGTATGTACATATGTGAAAAATAAGCTGTAGCAATACAAAACCCAGGTTGATTTATAAAAACAACATTTTAACAAATTAAACTTCAAATTTGAATGATACGACATTTAAAATCTTAATCAAACGTTAAACAGTTAAAACTATGCCGATAAGGTTAAAAAATTGTAAATAAAATTTTATTTAAACAAAAAATTAAAAAAGGGGATTTCATGAGAACGGAATATTGTAACGTGAAATAAACTAAATACTAAAATTATAAACTAATACAGTTAAACCAATGGTATAAAAATTCCTGAAAATAAAATTTTATAGCAATCTTCAAATGAAAGTGAAAATAGGAGTAAATATAATGAATAACTAGAAGGAAAAATTTAATAAAGCAAGTAATAAAAGAAATTAAAAACTCAAATTGTATGTGAAAAACTGTAAACCTGTCAGATGATGTAAAACAAGAAATAATAACAAAAGTTAAAAGAAACTAATACTCAAAAAACAATACGTGAGAAAGAGAAACTCTAGATCCATGAGAAGACGTAATTATTAAGAGAACCGAAGCTATATAAGAGGCCTCAAAGAAGAGCTGCTGATAAATATGGATTAATTTAAGTATTAACTAAAAAGTAGTAGTAAGGCCCATACCTAAACAAGAGCGTTGAGCGTCAAGCGTTGCAATTTTGCATGTATTTTGTTATTGTAACAAAAACAAAACACATGTAAAACTTCAACGCTTGACGCTCAACGCTCTTGTTTACCCTACGTTGCCACAAGCAAGTATTTACTTGCAAGTAGTGTATACGTGTTACTAACGAAAATCAGGAGAAATGCCAAAAAAAATACAAAAATTTTTTGAGTGGCTACACAGCACAGTGCAAGTTCATTTTTAAAATGTCGTCAACAAATAAACTTCAAACAAATTTAAAACAAATGGCGCTACTTCAATTGGTAATTAAGTGTTGTCAATAGCCACTATTGAACGTTACCTTTAGACATATAACTTTTTAAATAATTTTTTTTATTAAAAATTGATATTTATATTAAAACTTACATTTAAAATGAATATTTATAAATTTTCTTAATATTCTTCATATACATATTTATTAAAAAAACTAGCTGAATTATTTATCACAACTGTATGATATATTAGTTAGTTAACAAAAAACTCAGTATTAGACAACACTGTTTTTCGGCTTGTCACATTACTTGCCGTAACTGTAAAAATTTTACTTGCTTAAAAATTTCTTCGCAAGCTGAGTCGCAGGTTGTCAAAGTGTAGTTGTGTTAGTAAAAAAGTGTTAGTGTATTGGTTTTTTTTCACTTGCACTTGCATGTGGCAACGGTAGGTTAGGTATGGGGGTAAGAAACTGAAATATGTATGTATATGTATATATAAAAAATCGTACGCTCATATAATCTAATAATTAACTGATTGTTATTAAAATATTATCTAATTAATCTACTATAGAAATCTATATTATCAATACCTAATTGATTTTGTACCAATTAAATTTTTCTAACAATAATTTTATTAACATTATAATATCAAAACAAAAAATAATCAAATTTAAAATTTTATTTTTACTATAACCAGATTTATTTTTATGATTTAAATTGGTAATTATTGGTATAATTGTTTAATTTGATGTCTAAATAAATATATGTATATTAAATATTGCCTAAAACTAATAATTGCCTAAGTATATCTAATTTGATTTTGTCACCAATAAAATATTGTTAATTGCAACATTTCCTTTGACATTAAAGTTATATTTTCATTCTGGGGTAAGAGTAATTAAACGTAAAAAAAACATTAAAGGAAAATAAACAGAATTTTGAAACTTATCTTCAATATAATTATATTTGGGTTTGTACTAGAAGTGGTAAAGGATAGCAGATGGAAAAGTAACTTACATCCTTATGAACATTGACGATTTAATATCAGGGATACAGAACGTTAAAATAAGTGTAGAATATAGCTCTGAAACCTCTGGAAATATGGATGCTAGTACCGTGCAAGCCTTGCTAAGTACTGCTTTGAGTCAGGCAACTGAGCAAGCTCGTCAAGGTTTTCAGAACACGATTGATGATTTAACTAGAAGATTATCCGTTTTAGAAAATCCTGTACAAGTTGAGGAATATAGGCCTATTGTTATTAGAGTAGGTGTAAGGTGCAGCGAATCTTTAGATATAGTAAAATCTATTCCAGAATTCAGTGGGGATTCGAGCAAGTATATGTCCTGGCGTCAGGCGGCAATAACTGCCCACAAATTGTATGAAATCTATGAGGGCAGCTCCACATATTATCAGGCTGTAGGAATTATAAGGAATAAAATTATAGGAGCCGCTGACACAGTACTCAGCTCGTACAATTTTTTTTTAATTTTTTAAAAGATCGATATTTACACTTGAGCAAGAATTATCGACATTAAAGCAGGGCTCTCAGAGAATTATTGAATTATATGATTTAGTAGAGAAAAAATTAGCACTGATCTTGAACAAGGTGATAATGACGAATGAAGGCAACCCGGCATTAATCGAAGCTCTTGGACAGAAATACAGAGAAAATGCATTACGCGTTTTATTTCCGGGTTACGACGTCTAATGTCGGATGTATTGTTTTCGTGTAAGCCTACAGACATGCCCTCTGCTCTCGCTCTTGCCCAAGAACTTGAAACTAACCAAGCGAGATACAATTTTGCATCAACCTTTTGGAATAATTCGATCCAAGGGATTACTTATAATTCGCCACATTACCAGACTGTTCGGCAACCTTATTTTAATAATAGACCAACACAACAAGGTTTTCTTTCTGGGAATCAGTTAAACCATAGATATAAGCCATTACAAAATCAAGCCCTGGATATTAATAGGAAGAGCAATAGATTCGTCAGCCCTTTTCCCAATACCCATCAAGATCATAAATTTAATAAAGATAGCAATAGAATTAGATTTTATGATGCTAACTATCGTCAAAATTCTGAGCCAATGGAAGTTGATATTAGTAGCCGCTTTGGTCAACAGTACCAAAAACGACCAGCTGATAGTTTTCGTGAAAATGTTTCAAAATTGCAAAGGGTTCATCATTTAAGTCAATATTTTCCCACGGACAACAACTTCGAATACGATAATGATGAGCCATATACTTAGCTCTAGCTTTGACTATGTTACACCTGAACCTCAGCAATCATACGCCCCACAAGTTGAACTTGAGGAACACAATATACAGGATGAAATTAATTTTTGGAACCAGGTCCCTCCTGCCATATATAGAGAGATCTGTTGGAGGAAGGACGTTAAAAATTTTAATAGACACCGGCACAATTACAGTATAAATAAGAGTTCTTCAACCCCTTCACTGTCATATGGAAAGTGCTTGCGAAAGTGATTAGTGAAGTTTAAAGCCTTTGACAGTCTTGTATCCAATCAGTTATATTGAAATATCTAAGATGGAGGCGTGAAAAAGTTTAATTACTTTTGTTATGTGTGTGGGAAATATAAAAATATGCCAAGTCGCCGTAAAATCACTACTGAAACAAGTACCTTGTATGAATCATATTTTTCTTTAAGTGTTATATATGGTAAGAGTTGGACACTATCAATAGTGTGTACACACTGCATTTATCATTTAAATAAGTGGGGAAAAAATGGAGACGCCATGCCATTTGGTGTTCCAATGATTTGGAGAGATTCCATAGTTCATGTTGAAGATGAGTGTTATGCGTGCATAAATTATACAGCGGGTATGAACAGAAGAAAAATGACTTATATATCTTATACTGAAACAGAATATGCTCGATTTCCGCTGCCACATTCTGATGAAATTCCTGTTCCGTATAGCCATATACCAACAGAACATGTTCCCTCAATAATTGATTCTGTTGAAGCGGGTGGACCAGCTACTTCAATGTATCAACCGTCATGCATCACGGTTCCATGCCGTCGCAATGAAATCACGCAATATCGTCTGGATATAATGGTACGGCGTCTAAAATTATCTCAAAGACAGAGCATTCTTTTGACAAGAGTTAAAACGAGCTAATATTTTAGCACCAGGTGTACAAATATACGGGGCTATCAATCGCCATAGACGATTTACGACTTTTTTTAAATATATTGAGAATAATTCTATCGCGTAGCAGTTTTGCTACGTGTCACTAATTTAAAAAGTTCTATTCCGATAGCACTAAGCACAAATACTAAAGAGACATACGCATCAATGAAAAAAATAATACAGTTAATTAAATATCAAGACCACAAGTGGAAAATATTAAATTTAAAAGTGGTAGCTCTTTTAAGAGGCATGCAATTGGGCTATACTAAAAATATGTGCTTATGGAATACGCGTTTCGATGGCGACCAGTACAATACACGGGATTGGGCTTTACGTGAGGAAAGCAGATTGCATAGAAACAATGTTATTATAGTGGTAATCACTTGTGCTGATGGAAAAGATTTTGCTTCCTCCACTCCACATCAAACTGGATATTGTAAAAAATTTTATAAAAGCATTGAGCCCAGATGGTGTTGCTTTTACCGAATTGCACCGAATTTTTCCACGATTAAGCGGCATGAAAGTAAAAGAAGGTATGAACTCTAACTATTAAATTAGATTTATATTTCATATCATAATGTTTTTATTTTACATGAATTCTTAATGGACCGGACATTCGTCTTCTTATGAAGGACCATTAATTTGAGGTTGTATTGAATGATATCGAGCTATTGGCCTGGAATTGTGTGAAATCAGTAATAGAAAATGTATCAGGAAATCATCGGTCTGAAAACTGACGAATTTTAATCAAAAATATGCTAACCGCATTTAAAAACTTAAACGTTAGAATGTCATTGAAACTACATTTTTTGCATTACCATGATGAAAAATTTAATGAACAATCACCAGCCGAGTCTGATGAACATGACGAGAGATTTCACCAAGTAACAGCCAGGCTCGAACACTGGTATAGCAGCAAACAACTTGATTCGCTATTAGGGGATATTTGTTTGACTCTGCAGGAGGAAGAAGAATAAATTTCTAAATAAAAACTTTAACTTTAACTACTTAACAACAAACATTTTCTAGTTTGGTTATATAAAAAATTAAAAAATTTCATCTTTTCTGAAAAAATCAAAAGTTGTAGACAGACTTTAATCACTAATAGCTTATTTTGTTTGGAACTATGTTTTTTATACGCGTAGAACCCTAGCCTTAAATTTTGCACCTGCAGCGCCTGAGAGACTCCTAGACGGGCCAAATTTTGACCAGCGCAGCTTTATTTTTCATTCCCATTATTTGTTTCTAAGGCCTAGGATTCACTCCTGTATGACCGACCTCCAATGTTTCTCAAATTATACTTTCCCTTTATTACCATCCCTTAGGGGGGTTGCGTTTTATGAAATTTTTAAATTAATTAAAATTTGTCGACTTTTGTGAATAAAATCAAAAGTTGCTAACAGATTTTAAACATTTATGGCTTGTTTTGTTATCAGCTTCGTTTTTTATGTCTACAATCAGAAGCCTAGCTGCATTTTTTTATTTTTTATGAATTTTTAAAAAACAAAAATTTCGAAATTTTGATAAAAAAAATTAATTTTTTTTTCAAAAAAAACATTATGTTTCTAAAACGACTGCGGATATTAGAAAGGAGTTTTACTTTTCTTAAAGGAAATTTTATTTCGGAATTTCGGTTTTTTAAGTTTTTTTCAATAAGCTAAAGCGTTTTTGAGTTACGCGAACATATGTTGTGCAACCTCCTCCATTTTCGAAATAACGGCATATCTCGAAAACCAGAGCCAATCTTAAAAAACCGCGGGCACCACTGGATTCAGCGTACCCGAATTATATTAAAACGTTAGGTGCCCGGCTTGTCTGTTTTTTCAACTAGCATAGTGTATTTATATGATTTGCAAGAACTCACGTTGATTAATATTTTTAAGAAACTAATTATCTTCATAGAATGATGCAAGTTGACTCAACAACAAAAACATAAACAGCTCTCATTTTTATGAAGAATAAACAATGACGGTCGGAGAGTGCAAGATATTGTTACAGATTTATTTTTAAATAGCTTAATTTACATTATAATTTATTTTAGTTGTAGTAGTTTAAGTTATTGTAGTTTTATTTAGAGCACTCCACTGTACACCAACTTAAAAGAGTTGTAAACTTTCTTGAATGTAATAAAAGTAATCGAAAAAGTACTGGAGTCGTTTTTCTTGATATCGAAAAAGCTTTTGACTCAATCTGACATGATGGACTAGTGTATAAATTAAATACGCTGCATTTTCCAAACTATCTACAAAAACTTATCAAAAGCTTTTTAGATAAACGTACGTTTGTTGTATCTGTCAATAATAAATTTTCTAGTGAAAGGCAAATACCTGCAGGCTTGCCGCAAGGATCAGTATTATCCCCTACACTATACTCGATATATACATCCGATGTTACTCTTAGAAGAGACCATGATGCGGCTTTTTACGCCGATAATAGCGCCTTTATTTGTTGCGGTAAGGTGTCGAATGCGATAATTAGGAGAATGGAAAATAATCTTAAATTAATTCGTAAATACTATGACTAATGGAAAATAAAAGTCAATGACGATAAAACTCAAGCAATTATATTTCCATTCAACAAATTGCGAAAACGCTTTCCTACTAGATATTTATCGTCTAGGGGAACAATTATCCCATTGAAGGACGAAATTAAATATCTAGGAGTAATCCTTGACAGAAAACTTTTATTCAAACAGCATGTTAATTACATTTGCGAGAAGGCAATTAAGTGTAGCCGTGCCTTATACCCCTTAATTAGCCGAAGATCTAAACTTAATATAGATAACAGGTACCTATTTACAAACTGTGTATTCGACCGATTATGACCTATGGTTGTCAAATCTGGTCACAAAAGGCTGCTAAAACGCATACAAAAAAATTGCAAATCATTCAAAATAAAAACTTGAAAATAATACATAATCTGCCTTTTAGATATCCAACTTATCTTCTACATAGAAACTTTAATTTTAAAATGTTTAATTTATTGACAAGGGAACTGACGCTGTCATTTAATGAAAAATGCAGAAGGTCAAATTTTGAAATAATAAGAAATTTGTTGAACAACCACTGAGGGTCTTTTGTTTAAAAGACACATTTCAGTGATTGTTCTAAAATCTCTTATGACTTCTAAGTTGATACGAGGTTTTTTATGAACAACTTTTCCTTTAAACTGTGATATTAGTAGTTTCTTTATTTAATTAATCAGATGTTAACAGCTAACATGATCAGTCTAACAATAGAGCTTGTAAAGCGGGTATTTAAGTGTTTGATAATAAAAGTGTATAACAATAAGTGAAATAAGTAAAGTGCTATAAAACAATATCTGAGTGTGTTTAAGTAAATAAAGTGATCTTAATTTTATAACTAATTTCAACTGTTTTTGATTGCAATAAAAAAACTAAACGTTTATTAAAAAGAAATATTCCAAGATTTATAAAAGGTATAAACGTAACAATATTTTTTAGTCGCAAGAAAATTTTTATTTTTACAATATGTTTTTAGGTAAGCAAGCACTTTATTTTTGCTTGTTGTTTTTGTAATATTTTGTTAAATTTAAGTTGTAATTTTTTTTTTTAAATCCACAATTATTATGGTGAATGCCAAATTGTTATCTGGCAAGCCTAGTTAAAACACACAACTTCATAATGACTACGCGAGTCATACGTGCTTTTGGTTGTCTTTTTATCTTGCATGAACGACAATAGCAATCAACTGAGTCATACGTGCTGATGAATATGAGTACTGAAGTACCTTTCATTTAAAAGTGCGTATAAGTAGTGAAGACTTTTCAAGTTGACTTACTTCATTAGTATTCGTTGCAGATCTCTGATCACGACCATGGGAACTTTTTCTTTCTAATGCTGATAAGAGAACGTCACTTACTGAAGTGGCTCAAAGTGGTAAAACCAAAGTGATGAGGAAACTTGGTGATAAGATATAAATGCTTCTGCAGTTCACAAAGGCAAAAAGCAATATCCATAGGGATATTCACACAATTACACGGGAAATCCAATCATTATAAAAGGTTTTACATTAAGAGTGATATAATTTCTTTAAAACAAAATACACACTTATTGTTAAGGAAATTCAAAAATTTTTATTTAATGTAAAGTAGACTAGATACAATCAAGTTCTAAATAAAACGCCATTCAAATGGCTTCCACTTCTTCTGCAGGAACGAATTCGATGGACCCAATTTTCGAGCACTTTTTCCACTAAATCAAGTCGTATGTCATGAATATTGACTTGAAACACTTGAAGAGAGTCTGGTTTATTTCAAAGACCAATGACTTCAACTAACCCCACAAGAAATAGTCTATTGGTGTTAAATCACAACTTTTTGAAGACCATTCAATATTAAAATTTCTTGAAATAATCGACTCTACAAACTTTTCTCGCAATAATTCAAATGTTGCATTTGCTGTGTGGCACGTAGCCCCGTCTTGTTGGAACCAAATGTTGTCATGGTCAACTTTTTCCAATTTCGGTCATAAAGTTGGCAATCATCGATCAATATTGCTCTCCATTGACAGTAACAGTGTTACCAGCTTCATTTCTAAGGGAGTACGGACCGATGATTCCACCAGACCAAAAACCACACCAAACGTCAATTTAGTTGAATGTAATGGTTTTTCATGGATAACTTGTGGATTTTCTTTGCACCAGATTCGACAGATTACACTGCTCAGCAGCAAAATCCTCCATTAAATAAAACTATGTGGACTATATGGATTTTGATGCGCTGAACTCAAATCCGTTGTCGGTTTTTTTTCTATCAGATCGGGATTTTTTTTTATAGGCGTGGCAAATTTTTCCCCCTAGATTAGTCAGTTACGGACACATATTTAATCCTAATACAATTTTTCTCTATCTCTTATCGTTTTGGAGTTATTTAGAAATTAATGGAGGAAAAAAATTTTTCGTGCAAAATTTGTAATATTTTTCAATTTAAAAATGGAATTAAAAAAATATAAGGCAAATATTCAACATTTTAAACTTTTTTCTGAGAGCTACTTATCTTGGAAACAAAAAAAGCCATAAACCATAAAAATCGGTTAAAAAATTTAGATTTTATTGTCAATTTACCGCAGGTACCCAAAATTGTAATGCAACCAGCCTTACATATGATGTATGTAATATTTCGTTAGGTGAGCAGGTAATGGAACTAAAGTAAAACGGTATTTTACATAGTTCTTGGAATTAATATTTATAACAGTATTTTTCAATTACCTGTGATTTCAAATTAAGAACATTAGGGTAGATTCTGGTATTCATTGTAATGTATAGAAGCTAATGGGCAATAAGTAAGTCACTTTTAATTTGAATATCGTGCGGTTAAAATCGGCAATAGTAAATAGATCTTATAGTGTACTTGTTATTGTGTAAAGAAATAAAGCAATTAAAGAATCCACAAACGCTTTCATATTACAAAATGTCAAGGATTTGTAACAAATCTCCAAGTTTATTTTCTTACGTTTGTGGCAATCTAACTTTAAGTTCTCAACGGGAGACAATATCTTCCAAGGTTAAAGATGCTTATCGCCGTTATTTTGGGTTTCCTATCGATGATAAAGATAAAAATTGGCTGCCGAAAATATGTTCTAGTAGCTGTGGCAAGTGTTTAAGAGGTTGGTTAAAAGGAAGTCATAAGTCTTTATAAAGCCGTTTATGAAGCCAGCGATTTGGAGTGAACCACAAAATCATCAAAATGATTGCTACTTTTGCCATACTAAAACACGTGGGTTTACGAAAAAACAAAAAATAAAGTTACATATCCAAATACTTCATGCGTCAAACGACCAGTTTTCCAGTTTACAAGTAAATTTTTACCTCCATTGCGTCCTACAGACGATGAAGAAGATGGGCTTTCTGCAGCAACTAAATCCACTTACGCCGCATGGGTGTTTCTTCGCATTCACTTGGAAGCTTAACGAGTACACCTTATTTTCCGAATTAAACTGATATGAATAACTTAGTTCGAAAATTAGGGCTTTTAAAAAAACAAGTCTGAGCTTCTTGCATCCCAATGAAAAGAATGGAGTTTGGTGCAAACGGACGTTAACGTCTCGTACTTTCGAAATAAAGAACAACCTTTTTTGATATATTTCAGCAAAGAGGACGGTTTGATATTTTGCGATAATGCTGATGGACTTTGGCGACAACTGTGTTTCAGTCATAAATCTGAGGATTGGCAGCTTGTTATTGATTCATCCAAGACAAGTTTGAAAGCCGTTTTACTTCACAATGGCAACAAATTTCCATCGGTCCCACTCGCGTATGCAAGATATATGAAATAAAACTATTGTAGCATGAAGATGATACTACAAAAAATTATATATTCACATTACTCATGGAATCTGCAGATTTTAAAGTCGGAGCAATGTTAAATGGATTGCAAAGTGGATATACTAAGTTTTATTGCTTCTTATGTGAATGGGATAGCCGCGCAAAAGAAAAACACTACAATGTTAAAATTTGACCGAAAAGAGTAAATTTTATTCCAGGAGAAAAAAATGTAGCAGAAGAGCCTTTAAATCAAAATGAACAAACTCTTCTCTTCATATAAAGCTAGGCCTAATGAAAAATTTTGTCAAAGCAATGAACAAGAATGGTGAAGCCTTTCTATACATTAAGAGCAAATTTCCTAGAATCAGAGATGCTAAAGTAAAAGAAGGCATATTTGTAGGTTCACAAATACGACAGCTCATGAAGGACGAGGTCTTCAGAACGAAATTGAATGATGTAGAAGAAAGAACATGGACAGCTTAAGCTACTTTTTTATTTTAACAATGTTTCCTAAATAAAAATTAATAATTATTAACAAAAATTTTGTGTTATTTTAAATAAAATAGTCTGTAAATATTTTGATTTTTTATTGTAATTTGAAGTTATCTACGGGTGACGACAGGATGGGTGCTTTAAGTGAGGCGTTGCTACAAAATTGCAATCTGGCAAATTTTTTTGCATGTATTTGTTTTTGTTGTACGAAAATAGATAGAAGTAAAAAGTTGCCATTCATTGATGCTACAAGGCGCTTTAGTGCGCCCACTCTGACGTTGTTTTCTGTATTACACATATTTGGTCAATATTGGGTACCTGCGGTAAATATACAATAAAATCCACATTTTTTAACCGATTTTTATGGTTTATGGCTTTTTTTTATTTCCAAGATAAGTAGCTCTCAGAAAAAAGTTTAAGATGTTGAATATTTGCCTTATGTTTTTTTTTTAATTTCATTTTTTATATTGAAAAATATTACGAATTTTGCACGAAAATTTTTTTTTCACCATTAATTTCTAAATAACTCCAAAACGATAAGAGATAGAGAAACATTTTATTCCACTAAAATAAATAAAATAAAATAAATGTTTAAACAAATATTTTTAAATTTTTAATCATTAATTATTTAATATTCTTTATTTTTACAAAGAATTTTTTAATTGTGATAAATGAAAGAATAAATCTTGAAAAATTATATTTTTACCGACACTAGCCGAGTGGAATGCATTTTCGAAACCAGCTACGATTTCATCATCAGCACTCTCTGATCGGTGGTTACATGTTGGTTGTAAATATCATCTATTTAACTCACGGGACTTAAGTTAATTGAATTCGGTAACTAATTTTTAGCTTTTCCTTTTTCATATATTTTACCACAATGAGTTAGATTGAAATTTTTAACCAAACAGCAACCCTTTTACTTTTGTTTGTTATTATCTTTCATTTATATCACTATTTTTGTCCTGCTCTAGCCACCAGTTAGGTAGCGATAAGAACAGATAATTGTTTTTAACAATCAATGTTTATAATCATTTGTTTTATTTTCTGTGAGGTCAGTATATTTACAACGAAATGTTGACTGACCAATATTACATATGAACTCAAGCCTGATTAAAAATTAAAAAATATTTGTTTAAATACAATTTTGTTACACATTTTTTGGTGTTTTATTTTTGAAAAGCGGATAACTGGTTCTCGAGTTAGGATGAAAAAAGTCTCCGTACCTGACTAATTTTGGAGGAAAAATTTGCCACGCCCATAAAAAAATCCCGATCTGATGGAAAAAAAACCGACAACGGATTTGAGTTCAGCGCGTCAAAATCCATAAAGTCCACATAGTTTTATTAAATGGGAAGACAAACAAGTAAAAGCGCTATATTCGGCCGTGCCGAATCTTATATACCCTTCACAACGTGTAATCATGCAATAACAATTGTTTGTATCACCATTCATCTCATATAGAATACGTGCATACGTACACGTTAGAATAAATGTGGCATCGGATCCCAGCTGAGCCAAAAAAATTTTATTTTATTTTATTTAATATATTATTTATATTTTATTATTTTTTTTTATATTTTTTTTAAATTTTTTAAAAAAATTTTTTTAGAAAAATTTTTAAAAAATTTTTTTAAATTTTTTTTACAATTTTTTTTTTAAATTTTTTTCTTGTAGTTTTTTTTATTATTTTTTTCTTATTTTTAATATTTTTTTTTTTTAATTTTTTTTGTTTGGTATGTTTTTTACATGTATGTATGTATGTATGTTGTTGTTGTAATTGTGAAAAAAAACGAGGTGGTCGTGGTTTTTTGCTCATATCTCAGAAAGTTATGGGGCGATTGTGTCAAATTTCAATAGCGATTCATTCCTGGATATTTCCAAGAGATTGATACCATATACAGATCTGAGGAACATATAGTTGCTTCTAAAAGTTGATTTCAACCAACACACGGACAGACGGGCAGACGGATAGACGGACAGACGGTCAGGGCTTAATCGACTCCTCTATTCATAAGCTTTCAGAAAATATATACTTAATGGGGTCGGAAATGAAAATTGTAGAAATTACAAACGGAATGACAAAGCTATGTATATATACCCTTGTGCACCACAGGTGAAGGGTATAAAAATGATTTTTTGGAGAGCAGTGTTATTAGTGATGGATCAGAATGGAGAAAGGTACAACCGAAAGCGCATAAAAAGAGGAAACCAATAAAACCGGACGCATTGGAGTTGTGGGGAAAGTTCTTATGCGGATATTTAAAAGGAAGGTAAAACTGATACAAGGTTAAGTAAACTTGGCCAGAGCGTTAGGAACATTACAAAGACGGGTAGGGGTGAACAGCTCTGCGAGTTAGATAATTCTCTACATAATAGCACGGCCGATTTTATAACAGGTATGCTGGGCAAAACAGCTTAAATAAGTTCGTAGATGCATGAGGTACTCTTAGAGATTAGGGATATATATGAGGTTATGACAAAGAACGAAGTATTACATTATTTGTTAAAAGTTTCCGATAGATTTAGTGCGTTACGACTCTCAGTGAATTAATGTCTGAACACAAACTGCCACTATTCCTTATTAAAGTCTGAAGAAATTGTTCAGACTTTAATTTGGGCGATAGAATGGGGCTGCCCGTGCATAGATTCTAGGGTCAGATACTGGTTAAGCTGCTTTGATCACTGAATGTGATTCTGTTGAACAAAGAAAATGAGCAAGCGTTAGTATTATGGGCAGGGTAAGATGGATCATGCCCAGAATATCGATTGAGTTGTGCGAAGATTCAATTATTATACACCCGGAACGTATTTCGCGATGGAAAACGGATAACCTTGATGTTTGGATTGGGGTGGAAAATATAAGTCTGCAAGGGCAGCTTGAAATAATTGCTGCGCAACTCATAAGTAAGGTATCTAAGGCATTCAATACGTCTATGATAAAAATAAGAATGAGTGCGAACAAGCGATCAGTATATTGGTGAAACAGGAATATTTCTCTACTACAATCGGAATGTATCCGGGCCAGACAACGGTACACAAGAAGCCGATGTAGGGCAGGGAATGAAAGGCACCGTGAGCAATATAAACGCACTTGCAAATCCTTAAAAATGGCAATCAGTAAAAGTAAGAGGTCATGCTTTGTACAGATATGTAAACAAGTTAAAAACAACACATTGGGTCTGGCTTATAAGCTGGTAACAAAAAAGCTAAGTATCTGAATTCATAACTACATAAGGATGTTTAAATACTTAGGCGCATAGTGGACCACCTATTTCCTGACCAGGGTGTGACATCTTGGCAAACTGACACTGTTCACAGGGTATTTGACTTCTCGCTTGACATGACAGTTAAATTTGAACCTGCCTTGGCAATTTTAGGGACAGGAAAACGCCCGGCTTGGATGGCATACCAAATGTGGTAGTAAGGGAGACTTTTAAGTACTGCCTTGATTATCCATTTGATGAACGCGTGCTTACGCCATGGTTTATTTCTGAGTATGTGGAAAAGACAAAAGCTTGTTTTGTTATTGAAACAGGGTAAACCTCAGAAGGACCCCTCCTATTACCGACCACTCTGTATGGTTGATGCGTGGTTATTACCGCCTTTGGCACAAAGGAGTATTGCGTAGTGGTAGCACTTGACGTTAGGAATGCGTTTATCTCGGCAAGTTCTAAATAATTCTCTCACGCGTTTAGCCATTCCTGAGTACTTGTTGTCTCTTCACGATGGGGCTAAGATTGTTGGTTTTGCCGATGACATGGCACTGATATGTATCGGTAGGGAGTTAGGGGAGATTACAACTATTATTAACGCAAGCATAGAGATTGTGCGTTCCTGGTAAGGATCTGTCAATTTAAGGATCTGTCAATTTAAGGATCGCTGACCAAAAGACTGTGGCGATTTTGGTATCCAGCCGCAAGTCGATGTAGTCTATAAAATTAAATGTGAAATCTTGTTGTGTTGAAACGAAACCTTCGCTTTAAAATCTTAGGGTTATGGTAGATTGTAGTTTATCTTTTAAGGACCATCTGCTATACGTTGATGGGAAATCTTCAAAAGCATATACTGCTCTGTCTCGTATAATGCCAAGTATGAGGGCCAAAATACTTACGTCGGAAACTTCTGAATGGAGTAGTTAAGAGTGTGATCATGTATGCGTCACCCATCTGATCTGCGGCTCTTGTTTTAAAGATTGATGCAAGAATGATGCCAATTAATCTTCAGATCAGAGGCTTCTCAGATATTGATGCGATTGTTGAGTTGTAGGGCCGATGGACCCTGTCCAAAAAAGGAAGATTGATGTATTTTAATCCTGACACATGGCTCAAGCGGGCACATGGTGATCTCGACTTCTATGTTACGCAGATGCTTAGTGGACATGATTGCTATACAGATTTGGTCATAATACTTCTCCGTTCTTCCCGAGTTGTGATGGTAAAGGCGAAGAGAATGCTGAATACCTATTTTTTTTTGGTCACGTTTTAATAGGAAGAAAACGTATCTTTTAAAAGATGGTAGGCTATAGTATTGATCACAATAATTTAGTGGAAATTATGTTGTATGGCACGCAGTTGTAAGTGTGTATATGAATATGTTTGATTGGATCTCATTGAAGTTCGTAGGGTTGAGAGGATCGTTAATGGGATATCATAGTTTGGGTGTTATACCTTTCGCCACAATACGATTAGTAGCTTTGTGGTAGTTCCGCAGGAATTTTGAGCGAGTGTACTAAGGTGTTTAGCGTGTTGGAGTCTCGCATAATAAAAAAACATACATGCATAGATAAAAAAAGATACTTGCGATTTGATATTAAAACTTGTAAACTTGTTGTATTAAACATATGTAAGTTTTTTTTATTACTTATTACTTGTAATAAAAACCTTGAATTGAACACCACGCGTTCTTTTATTATTGTAGGTTAGTTTTTTAGTATAAAACGAACAGGTTATGGGCCCAGTAGGTCCAAAATGGAACGTATTATAGAGATTGAAAAACTAGCGGGTAGAGATAACTACCACAGGTGGAGGTTTGCTGCAGAACATGCGTTAAAATTACAAGGCTACTGGAAGTCAATTCAAGGTACCGAAACAAAAGAAGATGTGAAGGAAAAAGCAATGTCGAGGCTTACTTTATACATTTCGCCCAACATATATATACACATTTAGGGAATAACAAATGCCAAGTGTAATAACAAATGAAAGTGTAATTGTGGCAAGCAATACAAGTTTAAAGGCTTTGGGCAAAGGTGATGTTGTTGTAAAAATAAAGTTGAACAACAAGACAATAGATGCTGTTATTAAAAATGTACTCTACGTACCTCAAATTTGCACGAATTTTATCTCAGTGAGTCAGCTAGTTAAGAAAGGATGCATGATAAAATTTACAGACAGAAATTGTATAATTGAAAACGCAAGAAAAGTAATAGCGACTGCCAGTTTTTACGGGGAAGTATACATACTAGATCTTCACTCATTAGAAATCAATTTCGTTGACATTTCAGAAGAACTAATGCATAAAAGATTGGGCCACGCTGGATATATATACAACAGCGCTCAGAACGAATCGAAGAAAGAAAAATGTATTCCATGTCTTCAAGGTAAACAAACAAATTTAAGTTTCAAATCTTCAAGTAGTAAAGTTAATGACATTCAGGAACTTATATATGCAGACGTTTGCGGACCAATGGAAACAAAATCAATATTTGGTGGTTTGTATTTTTATTGTTTTTGGATGACTATTATAACAGAGTATTTATTTATATACTAAAGTGTAAGTCAGAAGTTCCAGACAAATTTAAGGTGTTTAAGGAAATGGTTGAGAACCAGACAAATAAGAAAATTAAGATTTTAAGGTCCGATAATGGTATAGAGTTCTGTAATAAGGACATTAGGAACATTTGTGAAGAAAATGGGATCGTACACCAAACATCAGCACCGTACACCCCGCAGCAGAATGGTGAAGCTGAGCGGATGAACAGAACAATTGTAGAGAAAGCACGAACAATGATGTATGATGCTTCATTAAAAAAATTCTACTGGGCTAAAACATTAAGTACAGCAACGTGGACAGAAAATCACCCGAAGAAATATTTTGCGGTCGCGAACAAAATTTGTCTCATCTGAAAGTCTTTGGATGTGTGGCAATGATGATGACACCAACACAATTTAGAAGAAAATGGAACGCTAGATCAGTAAAATGATTAATGCTTGGATATTGTGAGACTTCAAAGAATTACAGACTGTATGACCCCGTATTAAGAAAAATGCATGTGAGTAGAAAAGTAGTTTTCATTGAGAGCCAAATGTATTTTTCGAAAAACAGAGGTTATTCTATTGAAAATATTCAGACAATTAAAAACACTTCATATGATGATGGAAATTTAGTGAGGATTATGCCGAAAGAAAATTTCAATCATTCCGTTAAAAATAGTAGTCAAAGTGAACAAGATAGCATATACGATTGTTAAGAGCTACTTGGTTTTAGTGATAATGAAGACGTTAGCATTCAAAATAATATCTCAAATGAACAGAATCATAATGAGTCGCAAGATAGCATTTACGATTGTGAAAAGCTACTCGGTTTTTCGTCTAATGAAATTTCGCGAGATAGTGAGAACGTTACTGATACCACCCAAACTGATACTCTCCGTCATTCGTCGAGAATTTCAAGTGCATTCGAAATAAGTAACCATGTAGTATATTCACCCATTATTAGCCAAATAGAGTCAGACAATTTCATCTCGCATCTCTGCCTCAAACCGTGAACATCGTGTTTATTTTTTACTCTAAATTGTTAAACCAATTTTATATATTAAAAGGTCAATTAAAATAAAATTTTAAGTGATTGTGTATTTCTGACAATGTTGTCGCAAAAAAGAAAGAAACTCTGGGGTAATAACCCAAAATTTAAAGTGCCAAAAATATCCGACGTACCTAGCAGCAGTGCAAATAGATTTCATCTACTTGCAAATGAAGAATAAGAAGAAGAACATGATAACCACAAGGAGAAAATACCACCAATTGTAGTGGACTCTGTCCATAGTTTTTCATCAGTTTTTGGACTAATTGGAGACAGGTATATGTTTAAAAGAATGTCCATTGGAACAAAAATAATATCAAGCTCAAGGATACTGTATAACGAGGCCTTAAATGTACTAAGAACTAAGAAGTACCAATTTTACACGCATGAAATAAAAGATGCAAAAACGTTTAAATTAGTGTTGTTTGGTCTTATTCAAATGGATACTAAGATAATTTATGATGAATTTAACAACTCACACGATATAAATCCGGTAAGTGCAAAGGAAATCACCACGAAAAGATCAACCGCAGATGATACGCTATATCTAATTGAATTCGATCGTCAACAAGTGTCGAATAGGGATATACTTAAAATAAGATATTTTAGTAATATTGCCGTTTACTGGAGAAGACCACTCAAGGGTAGCAAAGGCCCTACTCAATGCACCAAATGCTCTATGTATGGTCACGGTGCTAGGAACTGTAACAGAGTAGTAGTGTGTGCAGCCTGTGCGGGTAATCACGAATTTGCAGATTGTCAATTAAACAAAGCCGCTAATAGTGAGAACATTACCTACAAATGTTACAACTGTGCTAGGAGGAATTTTAAAAATGTAAAGCACAGAGCGGACGACCCGAAATGCCCGTGTCGTCAGGAATACCTGGAGATTCGTCAACGCACCACATCCAGAAATAAAGTACCACATAGGATTAATATGCTGAACTTTAACTCCGATGAAGTTAATTTTCCCCAACTGACTGGTAAGGAACACCAAAATTATACACGTGACTCTGGTGCTAAAAGTAATGTACTGTTCTCTGATGTAACAAGAAGTAAGACCCTTGTTAACAGAAATGAAGATGATATTTCTAATGAGAAATTGATGCAAATATTTTTTGATGCTGTCGATGCACTTCAAAGGTGCCAAAACAAGTATGACAAGCTACGAGTGATGGGGATGATGCTTCAACATGCAATATAAATCAACAGTTAGTCACAATGTTCATGTTATGCACTGGAATGCTCAAGGCATAACGACTGAGTCAGCAGCTTCACAGCTGGAAAAATTTTTATTTGACAAGGAAGTCGATATTCTCCTTGTCAATGAGACATTTTTGAAACCCCACCATAAATTTAAATTCGCAGGCTACAAAATTTATAGAGAGGATCGACCAACTCATGGTGGCGGTGTACTTATCGCAGTAAAATACAATGTTGAACATGAAATATTACCAACTATAAATACAAGTGTGGCTGAAAATATTTCGGTTCGAGTAATAATAAATAGGCGCCCTGTGATTTTTACATCTGCGTACAATCCGGTTCATACTATAAATTTTAAAACTGATATGGATGCTTTAACTAGACGGTCAAATGACTTCTTTTTATTTTGTGATTTAAACGCACAACATACGCACTGGAATTGTTTTTCAAACAATATTGCTGGTAATGAGCTTTATAGCCATAGCCTTCAATCAAACTACTACATTTATTACTCAAATGTATTTACTTGCTTTGGACAAAATATTAATCCAGTACATCCGTCTACAGTAGACATCCTTTTAACTAACTCTTGTCTTCCTTTTTCAACCTTGGAAACACATTCAAATATGTTGCAGTCGGACCATGTACCACTATCTTTCGTCATTTATGGAGAGGTACAAAATAGCATTTTGATACTACCCTTGTATAATCGAGCCGATTGGTCATCAATAAAAAACTTCGTTGTAAGTGAAATAATATTACAAGAGATTGATCAAAATATTACAAACACAGGTAATCTAGATTTAGCATTAAGTAAACTAATATCCATTGTAAAAGAAGCTACTAATAAAATACCAGTTGGTCATAGAAACCCCTTCCAACGTGAAATTTCAGAAATTAGTAAAATGCTTATTTCACAGAGAAACAAATATAGACGTAAATTTCAAAGATGTAGGGATAGTAATTTTAAAATGCAATTAAACTGTATCTTAAGGCAGCTAAATAGGCTTATTGACTATCACCTAAATAAAGACAGAAATGATTCTTGGTCGAAATTCATATCAAATCTGCCTACCGGCTCTAAAAAGTTTTGGAAATTAACAAAAACTTTTAAAGGAAAAAACTTCACATTGTCTAAACTTCATTTAAATGGAACAATTTTAAATTCTGACGTCGAAAAGGCAAATGCAATAGCTGCCGTATTTGCCAGTTCACATACCATTACTTTTAACAATCCATCCCCCATGGAATCGGTTGTATCAAGATACATTAATGACCTTAATCAAACTCTTACCGATGATACAAGTACTGAACTTACAAATTTGTCTGAAGTCAAATCGTTTGTCCATTTGTTAAAAAATAATAAATCCCCTGGTTTAGATGGGATTAACAGCATAGTACTTAAAAATATGCCCGATTACTTTTTTGAAATTTTAAGTAAACTATTTAACTTTTGTTTAAGCAATGGGTACTTCCCACTTGTTTTTAAAATGGCTAAGGTAATTCCAATCCACAAATCTGGAAAGGATCCTAAATTACCCTCCAGCTATAGGCCAATTAGTATTCTAAGCCTATTAGATAAGGTGTTCGAAAAAATTATTCACACCAGGATTTTAGATTTTTCAAATTGCAATAATATTATAAATCAAGAACAATTTGGTTTTCGAAAAGAGCACTCCACTGTACATCAACTTAATAGAGTTGTAAACTTTATTGAATGTAATAAAAGTAATCGGAAAAGTACTGGAGTCGTTTTTCTTGATATCGAAAAAGCTTTTGACTCAATCTGGCATGATGGACTAGTGTATAAATTAAAAACGTTGCATTTTCCAAATTATCTACAAAAACTTATCAAAAGCTTTTTAGATAAACGTACGTTTGTTGTATCTGTCAATTACAAATTTTCTAGTGAAAGGCAAATACCTGCGGGCTTGCCACAAGGATCAGTATTATCCCCTACACTATACTCGATATATACATCCGATGTTACTTTAAGAAGAGACCATGATGCGGCTTTTTACGCGAATGATAGCGCCTTTATTTGTTGCGGTAAAGTGTCGAATGCGATAATTAGGAGAATGGAAAATAATCTTAAATTAATTCGTAAATACTAAGACAAATGGAAAATAAAAGTCAATGACGATAAAACTCAAGCAATTATATTTCCATTCAACAAATCGCGAAAACGCTTTCCTACTAGATATTTATCGTCTAGGGGAACAATTATCCCATTGAAGGACGAAATTAAATATCTAGGAGTAATCCTTGACAGAAAACTTTTATTCAAACAGCATGTTAATTACATTTGCGAGAAGGCAATTAAGTGTAGCCGTGCCTTATACCCCTTAATTAGCCGAAGATCTAAACTTAATATAAAGAACAAGGTACTTATCTACAAAATGTGTATTCGACCGATTATGACCTATGGTTGTCAAATCTGGTCACAAAAGGCTGCTAAAACGCATACAAAAAAATTGCAAATCATTCAAAATAAAAACTTGAAAATAATACATAATCTGCCTTTTAGATATCCAACTTATCTTCTACATAGAAACTTTAACTTTAAAATGTTTAATTCATTGACAAGGGAACTGACGCTGTCATTTAATGAAAAATGCAGAAGGTCAAATTTTGAAATAACAAGAAATTTGCTGAACAACCACTGAGGGTCTTTTGTTTAAAAGACACATTTCAGTGATTGTTCTAAAATCTCTTATGACTTTTAAGTTGATACGAGTTTTTTTATGAACAACTTTTCCTTTAAACTGTGATATTAGTAGTTTCTTTATTTAATTAATCAGATGTTAATTGTTGTAATCCTATATGTAAATTCTCATAACTCTGTTAACGATATTGATAAAATTAATAAGTTTTAATAAATAAATATAAAAAAGAGCCAGACAATTTTCTTGAAGCGGTTAATTCTAGTGAAGGAAAATACTAAAAAGAAGCAATTGATAATGAGATTAGTTCATTGGTCGAAAATAACACTTGGTCTATTGTAAACTACACTGGAAAAGAAAAGAAACTTTCCACAAAGTGGATATTTAAAGTGAAATGCGATAAATGTGGTAATGTCGCTCGTTATAAAGTTTGATTAGTAGCTAAGGGTTGTTCTCAGAAGTCTAACGTAGAGACTTATTCACCGGTCATAAGATTTTTTTCACTTCGGTACTTGTTTTCGTTGGCAGTTGAATTCAATTCACACACTAATCATCTACATGTTTGCACTGCGTTTTTACAAGGAGATCTTGCAGAGAACATTTATATTAATGTGCCTAAAGGCTTTAACATACCTGATGGAAAAATCTTGAATCTAAATATACCAATATATGGACTAAAACAGTCATCTAGAATGTGGAACATCAAGTTAAGTGATTCCCTAAAGAATCTTGACTTAATACAGTTGAAAAGTGACCAATGTATTTATTCCAAAATTAAAGATGAAAATATAAAAATATTGGCCATCTACATATGTTGATGATATTATAGTTTTTTGGAATAATGAACATAAAAAACACATATTTTTTAGTAAGCAAACTAAAGGGAGCGTCGGATTGCATATACAAAAATCAAAAGGCAGTTTGGTAATAGATCAAAAGGTGTATATTAGAAAATTAATAGATCGATCCTGTATCGACGCCTATGGATGTTAACGTCAAATTGAGTACATGTCATTGGATGCTGCATTGCAGGAAGCAATATGGTTGAAAGGTCTTGAAAAGGAGCTATTGAGAAAACAGTCTCATCCTATGAAAATATACTGTGACAATCAATGTTAAGTTTTCAAATTGTCTAAAGCTATTGGGAATTATTTAGGATTTATTTAGTGAGGATGTTGAAATGTGAAATAAATCATCAAATACTTGGCAACTCTCCGTTGCGACATTTTTCTAGAACAACTCTGTATTAAACATAAGTTTTTTTTTCTTACTTCTTACACCTGTAACGAATGTTCATCTCTATCTACTACTTAAGTTTGCATCCCATCTATATTAGTATAATATATATATATACTGGGTAATCTGAAAATGTTTAATATATTTTAAGAGACAAATGAATTAAGACAGAATGAGCCGAGGGCTCAGTAATAAATCACAATACAAACACCAGCGCAAGCCGTTACATGGCGACCGTTACATCAGATGAAATATATATGTTTAATAAGAAAATATAAAAATTGGTTTTTCAAGGAGTTTCTTTCCTACACTCTTCTTCCTTTTTTTTTATACCCGCCACCAAAAAAATGGTGGGGGTATATTCATTTTGTCATTCCGTTTGTAACACATCGAAATATCCATTTTAGACCCTATAAAGTATATATATTCTGAATCGGGGTTTGATATAATGACGATCTAGCTATTTCCGTCCGTCTGTCCGTCTGTTGAAAGCACGATAGAGGTCGCACCGAAAAAGCTAGGGGGCTCAAATTTTGCCAGAATCTTTCTTATAGACAAGGTTTGTCTATATAATCGGAATATTAGGAAGAGAGTTATAGCTCGAAAAGCAAGAGTAGGTCGAAAAAACCGTGTCCTTCGAACATCGAATAAAATGGAATTGTGTCCAAACGCCTTAACGTAGACTCATGAAACTTCGAATATATATTTCCTGGGTAAAGACAATATTTTTCCCCGAAAATTGTCTAAATCTATGCATTAGGAGAGGAGTTATCGATCAAAATGTACGACAATTTATACCGCACAGTGTATTTTTCGGTATATTTAAAAACAAAAACGTCATAAAAGCAACACAATTGGATGTACGACTCTGAAATTTTGCACACTTTGTTTCTTGGTGACACGCTTTCTTGTAACGCCAAATCAATGTGCCACGCCCACTTTTACGCCCACCTCCCATATAACGTTTTAACTAAAATTCATATAATTTCTCTATTAATAAAGATTTTGGAATAATAAAGGACTATATTGAAACACCTAAGTTGTACTCATTAGCAAAAATAACTTTGACACGCCTACTATAACGCCCACTTTTCACGTTATCTACCGTTAATAAAATTTAAAAGCTCATAAAACCGCTAAAATTAGAGGTATGATGATAAATTTTGCTACGTCTATCCCCCTATGCAATTTCATTACTATGCCAAAAAATTAAGGTGCCACGCCCACTTTTACGCCCACCTCCCATATAACGTTTTACCTAAAATTCATATAATTTCTCTATTAATAAAGATTTTGGAATGGTAAAGGGCTCTATTGAAACACCTAAGTTGTACTCATTAGCAAAAACAACTTTGACACGCCTACTATAACGCCCACTTTCACTTTTGAATTGTGGCCAGACGCATAAACGTAGTTATGAATCTTCGAATATATATTTATCGAGTCAAAAGAATATTTTTCCCTGAAAATCGCTTAAATCTATGAATTAGGAAAAGAGTTATAGATAAAAATGTACGAAAATTTATACCGCACAGTGTATATTTCAAATTTAAAACGTAATAAAACTGACAAAACTATATGTACGATTCTGAAATTTTGCAAACATGGCTTTTTGGTCAAAGTCTTCGTTATAACGGAAAATAGATGTGCCACGCACACTTTTTTCCTTAAATTTTTATAAAAATATATTAGTCATTTATATTAGCATTTATTCATCTTACACTGCGCCATTTATTGTACTGTAGCTAAATATAAGATAAAGATGATAAGATATATGACTTACTAGCAGCTACTAGATGGCATGCTAACAACTTATGCTTATGTTCTCCTGAAATTATGCTCTATTAAAAATGGGAATTTAGGAAAATTTTGACCTAAGTCAAAAAAAATTATCTCTAAACATTATAAACAATTTATTTTCATGTACTAATGGCTAACAAAAATTTAAAATTATACAAAACTTATTTCGTTTGAAAATCTTTTAAAAGAAAAAAGGTTATAGAAGTTTAAAAATCAAAATCTTACTAATAAATTTCCCGTTTTAGAAAAATGCATAGAATGTATATTTTAAATCACCCTGTGGCCCTTAAAATGTAACCTTAAATTCACTTTCTTCCTCTTAAATTCATGTAAATTCTCTATGAATAAAGATTTTGGAATACTAAAGGACTATATTGAAATATCTAAGTTATGTTTATTAGCAGAAACTTTATTGACACGCGTATTTTACCGGCCACTTTCATTGAAAGACTAAATTTACGAAAACATTTTACTAGCATACCGAAGTTATAATGGGTGGTTTAATTTTAAGGGACTATGTTGATTTTGAATAAAATTATTATGAAATTATTATCATTTATTTTTATAATGATAATATTTGTATGCTTCAATTATGTATGGAACAAATATCGGCCAAATGGCCCCCCAACCTAGGCGGCACACCACGATCCGATAGTCCAAATTTTCAATGACACTGTTGATGCTCGATTGTTGGGCACGATGATGAGTCGAGGTTGCTTGCTCTTTTGCCACGTTATCGTGAAAAACAGCAATGTTTCCCATTCAACGAACTAAAATGGCATTCACAGATGTTTTCACATTTCATACAGACCTGCTTTGCAGACATTTAAATATTTTTTACAATTCTCACAATTGTGGACGAATTCGAACGATTATGTTGACCAAAAGAATCACGAAGTGCACAAAATGCATTTTGATTTGAACGCCCATTTTTATAAAAATCTTTAATATTTAAAAGCGTTGCTCGATTGCGTATCTTTCCACGGTTCAAATTGAGTTAGTCTGAGATTAAGAAATGTCAAATGAAGAAAAAAGTTGAAGTTTTGATGTGGTTCACCTTAAACATGGGCCCTTAAAATTTAACCACCCTCTAAAAAGAAAGTGATACATATTTTATTATAAAGAGATTATTTCATAATGATTAACAAAATAATAAATATTGTGCTTTAAATGTACACAAAATTGGTGGTGGGTATAAAAGATTCGGCACAGCCGAATATAGTGCTCTTACTTTTTTTTTTTTTTTTTGTTTTGTTTTTTTTTTTTTTTGTTTGTTGTTTATACTCTTATTGTTAAATTTATATATACAATAATTTTGTGTTAATGTAAGTTTGTTATCTTATAGGAATAAATTTTTTTTTTTTTTTTTTTTTTTATATATATAATTCCTATAGTTTTGTGTTTTTTTTTTCTCATTCAATTCTTGTTAAATTTACTCATTGATAGCTACAATAGCATTTTGTCATATATCAGTCCGCACATGGTTAAAGTATCAATTACAAATACAGACACGTACAATAAATTAGAACACTGTAGGGAACTTTTGATACGATGCTTTGGTAAACTGAACTGTAGAATTAAAGTACCTCAGGACATTCATTCTCTCGACTTAGTAAAAAGGGAAATAAGTATAGAATCTGATTCAGAATCGCAGTACGAAATTTTCGGGGAAAATAGTGACAACGACGTTGAGAAAATTTTGGATGACAATATTGTAAAACGGGAGATTATAAAGGAGAATATAGGAAACATCTTTGAAGCTCAGCAGTTAGAAATAGAAATGGCTACCATAGAACAGAAGAAATCTTTTATTGGCATGTGCGCAAATATAATTCGGGAAAACTACAATGGCAACCCGCTAGCATTAGAATCTTTCATAGACAAACTCGATTTGATTCAGGATTTAACGGAAGAAAATCTTACATATACTTTTGTTTCATTTGTAAAATCAAAACTCGAAGGCATAGCCAGAGAAGCTCTTCCTGACAACGTTAGAACGATTGAACAGATAAAAACAGCGCTAAAAAATAGAATTAAACCTGAAAATTTTAAGGTAGTTGCAGGGAAAATCGCGGTATTACAAATTCGGAATAAGAATTACGCAGATTTCACTGAACAAACGGAAGAACTTGCGGATGCTCTGGAAAGATCTCTTGTGATGGAAGGTATAACAAGAACAAAGGCACATGAAATGGCTGTCGAACAAACTGTCAGTGTATGCCGACTGAATGATAAATCTAACTTAGTTAAATCAATTCTTTGCATCAACACACTTTACAGATCCCAGAGATGTCGTTGCTAAATTAGTCGTAGAGCAGACAAACGAATCTAATGAAAGACAAGTTCTAGCTTTGCAATCTCGTGGAAATAATCCTAATAACTTTTCTGGTAGGAACCAACCAAATCGATATAATAGCAGCTTTAATCGTGGCATTAGCTACAGACGTGGCTACAATAATCAACCCAACAATAACCGCGATGATCATAGCTATAATCATAACCGAAACCGAAATAATAACTACACAAATCGGGGTAGTACTCGTTTCAATAACAACTTTAACAGAACCGGAAATAATAGAAATAGAAGGGCTCTGCCTTTAAACGCAGAGGCCCCTCAGCATATAACGCTGGGGGAACTGAACCAGACTTGTTAACCAAAGACACTAATTTACCTAATAAATCTATTTATAGCCTCAACCTTAATTTCTCTGATTATATAAACTTAAAATGTGCAGATACAATCAAATGTTGTAGTTTTTTAGTTGACTCGCAGGCGGATATCTCCCTGATAAAAGCGTCGTGTATAAAGCCATCCATTAAAATTAATCAAAAGGAGATAATAAGTATTACTGGCGTGACAACAGAATCCATAGTAACTCTAGGTACAATCTACGCAAAACTTATTGTTCAAACTCATTTTGTTCCTCAAACTTTACACGTAGTAGATGATGGTTTTAATATTCCATCTGACGGAATACTAGGAAAAGACTTTCTTAAATCATACAAATGCAATATCAGCTACGAACATATGAAAATTTCTTTTTGGTATAAAAGTAATATTTTACGAATTCCTATAAGATATGGCACAACCAACAATAACTGCATAATTCCACCTAGATCAGAAGTTTTTCGACTTTTTAAACTAGGAAATGTACACGAACCAGTTTTTATAGACACACAGGAACTTTGTCAAGGCGTATTCACGGCAAAATGCATCGTTAATTCGAAAACACCAATGGTTAAAATTATTAATGTAACTGATGATTTTAAATGCATTGAAAATTCAAAATTAAAATCAGAAAATCTCACGAATTACGACGTCTACTCGTTAAATGAAGTCAAACCAGAAACTAGTCGTGTTGTAACGTTGAGAAATTTATTGCAAGGACAAATGCCAAAAGAAGTAGAGAGGCAATTAATACCACTCTGTGAAAAATATTCAGACATTTTTTTATTAAAGGATGATAAGATGACGGTAAACAATTTCTACGAACAAAGGTTAAGATTAAACGATTCTTCACCAGTCTATATAAAAAATTATCGATTGCCTTATTCACAGAAACAGGAAATCGATAATCAAGTAAAGAATCTGTTGAAAAACGATTTAATCGAGCCGAGCCAATCGAACTACAATAGCCCATTGATCTTAGTTTCAAAGAAAAGCATTGATGGACAGAAATCCTACAGAATGTGTGTGGACTACAGGGCAGTCAATAAGAAATTAATAGCTGACAAATTCCCACTCCCACGGATAGACGATATTCTAGATAACCTGGGACGTGCAAAATACTTCTCAATACTAGATTTGTATTCGATATTTCACCAAATCCCACTCCACGCTGATTCAAGAGATATTAGTTCATTTAGTACCAATCTTGGCTCCTTTCGATGGAAAGTTTTACCATTCGGCTTAAACATCGCTCCAAACTCATTCTCACGTATGATGTCCATAGCTTTTTCAGGGCTATCTGCAGACCAAGCCTTTTTGTATGTCGATGACATAATCGTCACTGGTTGTAGTAAGCAACACCATTTAAAAAACATAACGGACGTCTTCGATATTTTAAGAAAATTCAACCTCAAACTTAATCCAAGTAAGTGTAACTTTTTCAGACCGGAGATCACTTTTCTGGGCCATAAGTGCACATCCAAGGGGCTTCTACCGGACGATTCCAAAATTAAAATCATTGAAAAGTACCCAGTGCCAACTGACAAAGACGCGGTTAAAAGATTTGTTGCTTTCGCAAATTATTATAGAAGATTTATAAAAAATTTTGCTTCAATGGCAGCACCCTTAAATTATATCACTCGTAAAAACGTACATTTTACTTGGGACAGCAAATGTCAAAAAGCTTTCGACAATTTAAAATCGAGTTTAAAGTCTCCAAAACTTTTACAGTACCCAGACTTCTCCAAAAAGTTTATTATAACAGTCGATGCATCAAAAAAAGGATGCGGAGCAGTGTTAAGTCAAAATGCTAACGGAAATGACCTACCAATTTACTTTGCATCAAAATCGTTTAATAATGCCGAACAGAAAAAGCACACAATCGAACAAGAGCTCTTAGCTATCCATTTTGCAATTACACAGTTTAGACCATACATTTTTGGTACTGAATTTACGGTTAGATCAGACCACAGACCCTTAGCATAAAGGATCCCTCATCAAAGCTAACAAGAATTAGATTAGAATTGTCTGAATACAATTTTACAGTCGAATACATAAAAGGTAAGGATAATGTGGCTGCAGACGCCCTTTCCCGTATCTCGATAGACGAACTAAAGAATTCAGAGGAACAAATTCTCATAGTGACTCGAGGAATGTCCAAGCAAATACAAGCTGAAACACCGAGAACGAACGTAGATGTAGAAAAAATTCCGATATACGATAAATTTTCTCACGAATTTTCAAAGAAAACGCCAAAAATAAGAACAGAACTTCTCTATTTTGATAACAAATCGTCAAAATTACGGATAAATGCTTACATGAAATTTAAAATAGCCCTATCTTTTGATATTATAATTGATAACAAAACATTAAATTTAGATGAAATGCTTTTGAGGCTCGAACAAGAAGCCGTCAATGTAAATATTTTTAAGATGGAATGGCCAAAGGACGATACATTCTTCTCAATTTGTAGTATCCAAAAATTAAAAGACCATGGCACCAAATTATTAAAAAATATAGAAATCATTCTAACTAACCCAATTGAGCAAGTACTTGAGAGAAACAAAAAAGAAAAACTAATGACCGTTTATCACAACGATCCACTCTTTGGAGGGCATTGTGGACGTCGAAAGTTATACGCGAAACTGAGAACAAAATATTTTTGGAAAAATATGACGAAAGACATAGCAACGTTTGTAAGAAATTGTGATGACTGTAACCATAACAAAGTAAAACCTGGAAATAAAGAGAAACTAGTTTTAACGCCAACACCGCTGCAAGCATTCGATTTAATAGTTATGGACACAATTGGTCCATTACCGGAATCCAACTATGGAAACAAATATGCGTTGACTTTGATGTGTGACCTGACAAAATATCTCACAACAATAGCAATACCGGACAAAAACGCTAGTACGGTAGCACGAGCAATTTTTGAAAATTTTATCTTAACTTACGGAATAATGGATACGATTAAAACTGATTTAGGGACAGAGTACAAGAATCAGGTATTGACCGAATTATGCAAATTTTTGAAAATCGATATAAAGTTTTCGACGGCATACCACCACGAAACAGTAGGAACAGTGGAACGTAACCACAGAGTCTTCAATGAGTATCTTAGGGCATATCTAGATGAAAACATATCCGACTGGGACACCTACCTAAAATATTTTACATTTTTCCATAATACCACATCGAATACAGCTTTCGATAACAAATTCACACCGTATGAATTAGTTTTCGGGAAAATTCCTTCACTCCCCACTGAAATGCACAGGAGGAAAAAAGACCCAATATATAACATTGAGAATTATAGTAGAGAAGTGAAATTCAGATTGCAAAAGACACATCAATTAGCAAAAGACTTGATAGAGAAACATAAATTACGAAACAAAAATCTTTACGACAAACATGCGAAACCGTTACAAATATAAATCAATGACAACGTTCCGGTGCAGAAACAACCGTACGAAAAGTTCAAAAGTATATACGAAGGCCCATTCGTTGTTAGGGAAATAGACAATTGCAACGTAAAGATATATGACAAAAAGAAAAAAAAGGAAAGGACAGTTCACAAAAATCGACTAAGAAAAGCATAGAAATCAAATTATAAGCAAAGCGAAAAAAGTTATCAATGAGTAAAACTAACAAGAATTGAATGAGAAAAAAAAAACACAAAACTATAGGAATTATATATATAAAAAAAAAAAAAAAAAAAAAAAATTTATTCCTATAAGATAACAAACTTACATTAACTCTTATTTCTTATCTCTTTATTTCCAGGTTTTACTTTGTTATGGTTACAGTCATCACAATTTCTTACAAACGTTGCTATGTCTTTCGTCATATTTTTCCAAAAATATTTTGTTCTCAGTTTCGCGTATAACTTTCGACGTCCACAATGCCCTCCAAAGAGTGGATCGTTGTGATAAACGGTCATTAGTTTTTCTTTTTTGTTTCTCTCAAGTACTTGCTCAATTGGGTTAGTTAGAATGATTTCTATATTTTTTAATAATTTGGTGCCATGGTCTTTTAATTTTTGGATACTACAAATTGAGAAGAATGTATCGTCCTTTGGCCATTCCATCTTAAAAATATTTACATTGACGGCTTCTTGTTCGAGCCTCAAAAGCATTTCATCTAAATTTAATGTTTTGTTATCAATTATAATATCAAAAGATAGGGCTATTTTAAATTTCATGTAAGCATTTATCCGTAATTTTGATGATTTGTTATCAAAATAGAGAAGTTCTGTTCTTATTTTTGGCGTTTTCTTTGAAAATTCGTGAGAAAATTTATCGTATATCGGAATTTTTTCTACATCTACGTTCGTTCTCGGTGTTTCAGCTTGTATTTGCTTGGACATTCCTCGAGTCACTATGAGAATTTGTTCCTCTGAATTCTTTAGTTCGTCTATCGAGATACGGGAAAGGGCGTCTGCAGCCACATTATCCTTACCTTTTATGTATTCGACTGTAAAATTGTATTCAGACAATTCTAATCTAATTCTTGTTAGCTTTGATGAGGGATCCTTTATGTTAAACAAATACACTAAGGGTCTGTGGTCTGATCTAACCGTAAATTCAGTACCAAAAATGTATGGTCTAAACTGTGTAATTGCAAAATGGATAGCTAAGAGCTCTTGTTCGATTGTGGGCTTTTTCTGTTCGGCATTATTAAACGATTTTGATGCAAAGTAAATTGGTAGGTCATTTCCGTTAGCATTTTGACTTAACACTGCTCCGCATCCTTTTTTTGATGCATCGACTGTTATAATAAACTTTTTGGAGAAGTCTGGGTACTGTAAAAGTTTTGGAGACTTTAAACTCGATTTTAAATTGTCGAAAGCTTTTTGACATTTGCTGTCCCAAGTAAAATGTACGTTTTTACGAGTGATATAATTTAAGGGTGCTGCCATTGAAGCAAAATTTTTTATAAATCTTCTATAATAATTTGCGAAAGCAACAAATCTTTTAACCGCGTCTTTGTCAGTTGGCACTGGGTACTTTTCAATGATTTTAATTTTGGAATCGTCCGGTAGAAGCCCCTTGGATGTGCACTTATGGCCCAGAAAAGTGACCTCCGGTCTGAAAAAGTTACACTTACTTGGATTAAGTTTGAGGTTGAATTTTCTTAAAATATCGAAGACGTCCGTTATGTTTTTTAAATGGTGTTGCTAACTACAACCAGTGACGATTATGTCATCGACATACAAAAAGGCTTGGTCTGCAGATAGCCCTGAAAAAGCTATGGACATCATACGTGAGAATGAGTTTGGAGCGATGTTTAAGCCGAATGGTAAAACTTTCCATCGAAAGGAGCCAAGATTGGTACTAAATGAACTAATATCTCTTGAATCAGCGTGGAGTGGGATTTGATGAAATCCCGAATACAAATCTAGTATTGAGAAGTATTTTGCACGTCCCAGGTTATCTAGAATATCGTCTATCCGTGGGAGTGGGAATTTGTCAGCTATTAATTTCTTATTGACTGCCCTGTAGTCCACACACATTCTGTAGGATTTCTGTCCATCAATGCTTTTCTTTGAAACTAAGATCAATGGGCTATTGTAGTTCGATTGGCTCGGCTCGATTAAATCGTTTTTCAACAGATTCTTTACTTGATTATCGATTTCCTGTTTCTGTGAATAAGGCAATCGATAATTTTTTATATAGACTGGTGAAGAATCGTTTAATCTTAACCTTTGTTCGTAGAAATTGTTTACCGTCATCTTATCATCCTTTAATAAAAAAATGTCTGAATATTTTTCACAGAGTGGTATTAATTGCCTCTCTACTTCTTTTGGCATTTGTCCTTGCAATAAATTTCTCAACGTTACAACACGACTAGTTTCTGGTTTGACCTCATTTAACGAGTAGACGTCGTAATTCGTGAGATTTTCTGATTTTAATTTTGAATTTTCAATGCATTTAAAATCATCAGTTACATTAATAATTTTAACCATTGGTGTTTTCGAATTAACGATGCATTTTGCCGTGAATACGCCTTGACAAAGTTCCTGTGTGTCTATAAAAACTGGTTCGTGTACATTTCCTAGTTTAAAAAGTCGAAAAACTTCTGATCTAGGTGGAATTATGCAAAGTGTGGCTGAAAATATTTTGGTTCGAGTAATAATAAATAGGCGCCCTGTGATTTTTACATCTGCGTACAATCCGGTTCATACTATAAATTTTAAAACTGATATGGATGCTTTAACTAGACGGTCAAATGACTTCTTTTTATTTTGTGATTTAAACGCACAACATACGCACTGGAATTGTTTTTCAAACAATATTGCTGGTAATGAGCTTTATAGCCATAGCCTTCAATCAAACTACTACATTTATTACTCAAATGCATTTACTTGCTTTGGACAAAATATTAATCCAGTACATCCGTCTACAGTAGACATCCTTTTAACTAACTCTTGGTTTCCTTTTTCAACCTTGGAAACACATTCAAATATGTTGCAGTCGGACCATGTACCACTATCTTGCGTCATTTATGGAGAGGTACAAAATAGCATTTTGATACTACCCTTGTATAATCGAGCCGATTGGTCATCAATAAAAAACTTCGTTGTAAGTGAAATAATATTACAAGAGATTGATCAAAATATTACAAACACAGGTAATCTAGATTTAGCATTAAGTAAACTAATATCCATTGTAAAAGAAGCTACTAATAAAATACCAGTTGGTCATAGAAACCCCTTCCAACGTGAAATTTCAGAAATTAGTAAAATGCTTATTTCACAGAGAAACAAATATAGACGTAAATTTCAAAGATGTAGGGATAGTAATTTTAAAATGCAATTAAACTGTATCTTAAGGCAGCTAAATAGGCTTATTGACTATCACCTAAATAAAGACAGAAATGATTCTTGGTCGAAATTCATATCAAATCTGCCTACCGGCTCTAAAAAGTTTTGGAAATTAACAAAAACTTTTAAAGGAAAAAACTTCACATTGTCTAAACTTCATTTAAATGGAACAATTTTAAATTCTGACGTCGAAAAGGCAAATGCAATAGCTGCCGTATTTGCCAGTTCACATACCATTACTTTTAACAATCCATCCCCCATGGAATCGGTTGTATCAAGATACATTAATGACCTTAATCAAACTCTTACCGATGATACAAGTACTGAACTTACAAATTTGTCTGAAGTCAAATCGTTTGTCCATTTGTTAAAAAATAATAAATCCCCTGGTTTAGATGGGATTAACAGCATAGTACTTAAAAATATGCCCGATTACTTTTTTGAAATTTTAAGTAAACTATTTAACTTTTGTTTAAGCAATGGGTACTTCCCACTTGTTTTTAAAATGGCTAAGGTAATTCCAATCCACAAATCTGGAAAGGATCCTAAATTACCCTCCAGCTATAGGCCAATTAGTATTCTAAGCCTATTAGATAAGGTGTTCGAAAAAATTATTCACACCAGGATTTTAGATTTTTCAAATTGCAATAATATTATAAATCAAGAACAATTTGGTTTTCGAAAAGAGCACTCCACTGTACATCAACTTAATAGAGTTGTAAACTTTATTGAATGTAATAAAAGTAATCGGAAAAGTACTGGAGTCGTTTTTCTTGATATCGAAAAAGCTTTTGACTAAATCTGGCATGATGGACTAGTGTATAAATTAAAAACGTTGCATTTTCCAAATTATCTACAAAAACTTTTTAAAAGCTTTTTAGATAAACGTACGTTTGTTGTATCTGTCAATTACAAATTTTCTAGTGAAAGGCAAATACCTGCGGGCTTGCCACAAGGATCAGTATTATCCCCTACACTATACTCGATATATACATCCGATGTTACTTTAAGAAGAGACCATGATGCGGCTTTTTACGCGAATGATAGCGCCTTTATTTGTTGCGGTAAAGTGTCGAATGCGATAATTAGGAGAATGGAAAATAATCTTAAATTAATTCGTAAATACTAAGACAAATGGAAAATAAAAGTCAATGACGATAAAACTCAAGCAATTATATTTCCATTCAACAAATCGCGAAAACGCTTTCCTACTAGATATTTATCGTCTAGGGGAACAATTATCCCATTGAAGGACGAAATTAAATATCTAGGAGTAATCCTTGACAGAAAACTTTTATTTAAACAGCATGTTAATTACATTTGCGAGAAGGCAATTAAGTGTAGCCGTGCCTTATACCCCTTAATTAGCCGAAGATCTAAACTTAATATAAAGAACAAGGTACTTATCTACAAAATGTGTATTCGACCGATTATGACCTATGGTTGTCAAATCTGGTCACAAAAGGCTGCTAAAACGCATACAAAAAAATTGCAAATCATTCAAAATAAAAACTTGAAAATAATACATAATCTGCCTTTTAGATATCCAACTTATCTTCTACATAGAAACTTTAACTTTAAAATGTTTAATTCATTGACAAGGGAACTGACGCTGTCATTTAATGAAAAATGCAGAAGGTCAAATTTTGAAATAACAAGAAATTTGCTGAACAACCACTGAGGGTCTTTTGTTTAAAAGACACATTTCAGTGATTGTTCTAAAATCTCTTATGACTTTTAAGTTGATACGAGTTTTTTTATGAACAACTTTTCCTTTAAACTGTGATATTAGTAGTTTCTTTATTTAATTAATCAGATGTTAATTGTTGTAATCCTATATGTAAATTCTCATAACTCTGTTAACGATATTGATAAAATTAATAAGTTTTAATAAATAAATATAAAAAAGAGCCAGACAATTTTCTTGAAGCGGTTAATTCTAGTGAAGGAAAATACTAAAAAGAAGCAATTGATAATGAGATTAGTTCATTGGTCGAAAATAACACTTGGTCTATTGTAAACTACACTGGAAAAGAAAAGAAACTTTCCACAAAGTGGATATTTAAAGTGAAATGCGATAAATGTGGTAATGTCGCTCGTTATAAAGTTTGATTAGTAGCTAAGGGTTGTTCTCAGAAGTCTAACGTAGAGACTTATTCACCGGTCATAAGATTTTTTTCACTTCGGTACTTGTTTTCGTTGGCAGTTGAATTCAATTCACACACTAATCATCTACATGTTTGCACTGCGTTTTTACAAGGAGATCTTGCAGAGAACATTTATATTAATGTGCCTAAAGGCTTTAACATACCTGATGGAAAAATCTTGAATCTAAATATACCAATATATGGACTAAAACAGTCATCTAGAATGTGGAACATCAAGTTAAGTGATTCCCTAAAGAATCTTGACTTAATACAGTTGAAAAGTGACCAATGTATTTATTCCAAAATTAAAGATGAAAATATAAAAATATTGGCCATCTACATATGTTGATGATATTATAGTTTTTTGGAATAATGAACATAAAAAACACATATTTTTTAGTAAGCAAACTAAAGGGAGCGTCGGATTGCATATACAAAAATCAAAAGGCAGTTTGGTAATAGATCAAAAGGCGTATATTAGAAAATTAATAGATCGATCCTGTATCGACGCCTATGGATGTTAACGTCAAATTGAGTACATGTCATTGGATGCTGCATTGCAGGAAGCAATATGGTTGAAAGGTCTTGAAAAGGAGCTATTGAGAAAACAGTCTCATCCTATGAAAATATACTGTGACAATCAATGTTAAGTTTTCAAATTGTCTAAAGCTATTGGGAATTATTTAGGATTTATTTAGTGAGGATGTTGGAATGTGAAATAAATCATCAAATACTTGGCAACTCTCCGTTGCGACATTTTTCTATAACAACTCTGTATTAAACATAAGTTTTTTTTTCTTACTTCTTACACCCCTTTCTGACTAGGCAAGTCAATTGCGCAAGTTAGTTTTTTATTTTCTTTTATTTTTCTTTGAACTTGCTTTCACGGTCAGACTCAGCAAGTTTTGTTCTCTTTTACTTATTATACTCTTCACACAGTGAAAAAGGGTATACAATTATCATTTTGTTGAAATCAACTTTCTGAAGCCCCATGACATCGCCTTGACCCGGTATAAAAATATCAGAAATATTCGGGAATAGATCATACATAAACAACTGAGATATGAGCAAAAAACCACGACCACCTCGTTTTTTTTTCACAACAACAACATACAACACATACATACAAACGTGGTATACTGGTTAGAGTGAGCCAAAAAATTTTTTTTTTTATTTTATATATTATTTAAATTTTTATTGTTTTATTTTTAATTTTTCTTTTAATTTATTTTTTTTTTTAACACATACGTAAACTAAATTTATAATATTACAATGGGATGTTTTTATATATGTATGTTTTTTATATGTATGTACGTATTTCATATGAGATAAATGGTGATATAAACAATTGTTGTTGCATGACTAAACGTTGTGAAGGGTATATAAGATTCGGCATGGCCGAATATAGCACTCTTGTTTGTTTTTATTTCTTTCTTGTGTTTGGTTTCTCAACAAAAACTTGCTCGTACTTGCCGAGTACAGGCAAGTGTGTACTCAAATATGAGCAAGTTTCTTCCTCCTAACCCGACCTTACCCCTTTTGTCTATAAACACAAGACTTGCGCAAGTGACTTGCCTAGTCAGAAAGGGGTCTTACTTGTAATAAAAACCTTGAATTGGACACCACACGTTCTTTTAATATTGTAAGTTAGTTTTTAGTATAAAACGAACAGATACTATTTTTTTATTATGTAGAAGTTAATTTCTTACTGTGCTATGGTCGAAAATAACAGATTAATAGCTATTTATTCTTTTAAATTTTATTAAGTTAATTCCTTTTTGTGTATATAGAAAATCGATATATCAATCCATCAATATGTACAACAGTGTTAAACACGTTTTAGTTTAATTTTGTAAATTTAATAAACCTACCTCATTACGTTGTTCATAGTTATTTAACTGGTCATCCCAATCTTCCTCTACTGGTTTTACTTTCATCTTACTATTCTGATCGTCAACTGACTTATTTTTTATCTGCTTTGTTGTTTCTATATTATTTTGCGCAGATTCCATACTACTGTTTGTGACTTCGTCATTTGATGAAAATTGTATTAGGTTCACACTTTCATTGTCACACGATTGATAATCGATATCAGATTCAATATAACCGACATTTGTTTCATCGTTCTTAAGTAGTCCATATTCTTTAGCGAGGTCACGTACATGCTTACGATCGCCTTTGTACAAAACAGCAAAGTTTTTTGCAACCAATGATTTTTTCAAATGAACCACCTGATAGTATGCATCTATGCCACTTAGCTTTTCCATGACAACTATATTTTTCACCCATATTGTGTTGGCCAATGAAAAATCTATACTAGCTTGTATAACATAATTAGATTTCATTTCCTCCATTATCCATTTTCGTACTTGTTTCGTGGTTTTCGAGTCCCATGAACGTTCATTGTCAAACGGTACAATATTCATTAGACGAACATCAACTGCCTGATATGGAAAATTCTTAAATTTGTCATCGCATATAAAGATTTCATTGCATTTTACAGAATTTATGACAGTACCGTCGTCAACAAGTCTAAGGGTTACCTTTAAATTTGATTGAACTACATTGGTATGTTTTTCCTGAAAAATGGGCGCTTCTAGAATACGCGCTCTTCGGAAGTTTTCAGCATATTGATATATACACAAGTCATTCACATGTGGAGGCCAGTGTAAAAATAGATTTTTTTCATTACTATAATGCATATTAAGTTGTAAACTAAAGGTAAGGGCTTCACTTGAACGACGGACCTCATGCCACTTGGTAGTGTTAGGAAGTTTATGGTGTAAAAGACGAACTGCGTAATACGTTGGAGAAAATACCTTTAAAACATGTATGCGAATTTCCCCATTATATGGTATACCCTCACATTTACGAATCATATCAAACCTTGTTAATTCATGACGATTATCACAACGTGCCTCATCGCATTCACCAAATTCAAGGAGCTGAGGGCACAAAAGTGAACCATTCAAAATTTTTTGTTCTTCACGTGCAATCAAAACTCGTTTTGAAACGTCTATAATTTCTTCCTGAACAATTTGGTTATGTTTACGCATGAAATCGACAAGACGTGGCAACTGCAAGCTATTATTTTCATCTAGTAGTATCATAGAGTGAGTGATAGGTTTGTTAATCATACAAGATGTAGACAGAGGGATTTGCTCAAAATTTATGGTAATGTAGTTATTGTAAGATCGAGCTAATGCGGAAAATCTAGTTGTAAATTGGGTCCACGTGGTTGGCATTGAGTAGTGAATTAAATTATTTACATTCTGTATTTTAAATTCACGGAAACGAGCATCGGTGCAAACAAGAATTTGTGAGGAAATCTGAAATATGAGATTAGCGTTTTTTTCAATTAATACATATGTACACATACATACATACATACATACATATGTATATACCCAGCAAAAAATTGGATATAGTGCAAAGTGAATTGCATTTTCAAATCTTCTAAATCAATAATATACATAATAGCATTTATTATAAATGACTTCATAAATGGGAAATAATTTGGTACATCATGCAAAATATATTAAACAATTCATAAAAACAATCAAAATCAAGTCATGAAACATCGGATGCTTTTCACCAACCTCAAATCAGACTATTCTAATAAGTGCTTAGCTCTCATGCAAATCAGGTGAAAAGAATCCAATTTTTCATGTGTTAAAGTGGTTTGTTTAAATGAATTGATAAGATATTTAGCATTATTTTGCATTGATTTTGAAGCACATAATTTATCACAAGTTATTTGGGAATTTAGGAGTTATTTAGAATAAGTACTTTTGCTCTCTCGATTTAGAAGTCCTGAAAATGTAATTCACTTTGCACTACTTGCATTTTTTTTTTTTGCTTAAATAAAACAAAGCAAACAACAACAACTTTTCAAATACAAATGGGTGCAGAAATTAATAATATTTATTTAAATACACTCAAATAAGTAGTTAAATTTTATTCCCAAACAATACTTAAATATTGTAAACATTTTATAATGTTTGATTTATTTGAATGTGGGTGTAATTTTGGGCGTTAAAGTAGGAGTGTCAAAGTAGTTTATGCTAATGAATTTAGCTTAGATATTTCAATATAGCAATCATATGAATTTAAGGTACAGCTTTATATGGGAGGTGGGCGTAAAAGTATGCGGGTCACTTAAATTTTTCTCTATAACAAATCTCTTGACCAAAAAACAGTGTTTGCAAAATTTCAGAATTGTACATCTAATTTTGTCAGTTTTATTACGTTTTAAATTTTTAATTGAACGAAAAAGACACTATCGAATATAGGTTTTCGCATATAGATTTGAGCAATTTTCAGGGAAAGATACTTTATTTACTCAATTAATATACTTGCAAAGCATTATCGCCCAACTCAGTTCGTTTTAACACAATCGAATATTATTCGATGTAAGAAAGACTTTTTTTACCTACTGTTTTATTACAAGATATAATTCTCTTCCTAACATACATTTCTGATATATAAGAAATATTCTGGCAAAATTTGATCTCTCTAACTTTTTCGGTCCGAGTTCTATCGTGCTTTCAACAGACGGACGGACAAAACTAACTAAATCGTACTAAATAATAAAAAAAGACTCAGAAATATATATTTTATGAGGTCTAAAATGCATATTTCACACCATTTTTTGTCAATGTCAATTTAGAGTTCAGATTATCGATTTCCTAATTAAGTTTTGACCACAGTTACAATATATTATTGTCAGTTATGGTCTTGAATCTGTTAGTGGTAAGAAGTAACACAATTGACACACACATTGAAAAATTTTAGATAAATCTGGCTTTAATCGGTAAAGTTAAAGGCGAAAATTTTTTTTGAAAAATATATATTCCAAGAATTTACAAACGAAAATCAATTTTTTCAGCTTCTAGACAACCAAAAGCGTCGGTATTGGTATCATCTGAAAGGACTTGACTAGCGCAATATAAGCACTATAAAAAAATCAAAACTCATGTCTCATGTTGGCCGCCACTACAAAATGCGGACTATAAATTTATAAATGGGTCAAATCTGGTATTTTTAATGTAATTTCTAGAAGCGTTTAAAACAAAATGGCGGATCAAATTTTTTTAAACCCATCAATATGGGTATCAAATTAAAGGACTTGATTAGTAGAATACAGGTAACTACGTAAAAATTTAAAATCAAGGATGGCGTTGGAAATAATAAGGAAAAATGGTGTATAACATAAAATACAGTTTTAGCTACGATGCGGGATTATACCTATGTACATGATGGTGAAGGGTATTATCAGATTCGGCACAACCGACTATAGCACTTTTACTTGTTTTTATTATGTTTTTTTTATTATTTGTATATTTTTTTTTGTAATTTTTTTTTTTTTTTTGGTATTTTTTTTACATGTATGTACGTAATTTATATAAGATGAATGGTGATACAAACAATTGTTCTTGCATGACTAAACGTTGTGCAGAAATTAATAATATTTATTTAAATACACTCAAATAAGTAGTTAAATTTTATTCCCAAACAATACTTAAATATTGTAAACATTTTATAATGTTTGATTTATTTGAATGTGGGTGTAATTTTGGGCGTTAAAGTAGGAGTGTCAAAGTAGTTTATGCTAATGAATTTAGCTTAGATATTTCAATATAGCAATCATATGAATTTAAGGTACAGCTTTATATGGGAGGTGGGCGTAAAAGTATGCGGGTCACTTAAATTTTTCTCTATAACAAATCTCTTGACCAAAAAACAGTGTTTGCAAAATTTCAGAATTGTACATCTAATTTTGTCAGTTTTATTACGTTTTAAATTTTTAATTGAACGAAAAAGACACTATCGAATATAGGTTTTCGCATATAGATTTGAGCAATTTTCAGGGAAAGATACTTTATTTACTCAATTAATATACTTGCAAAGCATTATCGCCCAACTCAGTTCGTTTTAACACAATCGAATATTATTCGATGTAAGAAAGACAATTTTACCTACTGTTTTATTACAAGATATAATTCTCTTCCTAACATACATTTCTGATATATAAGAAATATTCTGGCAAAATTTGATCTCTCTAACTTTTTCGGTCCGAGTTCTATCGTGCTTTCAACAGACGGACGGACAAAACTAACTAAATCGTACTAAATAATAAAAAAAGACTCAGAAAATATATATTTTATGAGGTCTAAAATGCATATTTCACACCATTTTTTGTCAATGTCAATTTAGAGTTCAGATTATCGATTTCCTAATTAAGTTTTGACCACAGTTACAATATATTATTGTCAGTTATGGTCTTGAATCTGTTAGTGGTAAGAAGTAACACAATTGACACACACATTGCTGACATTATAATAATGGATTCCTTATAGATAGAGAAGTTGATTAAGCTAAGGCAACAACAAAAACTAGCATTGGCTAATACATACTTATGCATATAAGTCCATGATACAAACTGTGTGAAGAGTTTAAAAGATTCGGCACAGCCGAATGTAGCGCTCTTACTTATATTTATAGTTATTTTTCAATTTCTGAATTTATAAATCTAAAATTTAAAAACTCATAAGCATTGATCCTGTCTGAGGTAGACGATATGTCCCTGATATGTCCTCACAGCACTTTTCATTTTTATACTCTTCACCTGTGGTGCACAAGGGTATATATAGCTTTGCCATTCCGTTGGTAATTTCTACAATTTTCATTTCCGAATATATATAATTTCTGAAAGCTTATGAATAGGGGAGTCGATTATTTAAGCCCTGACCGTCTGTCCGTGTGTTGGTTGCAATCAACTTTTAGAAGCAACCACATGTTCCTCAGACCTGTGTATGGTATCAATCTTTCGGAAATATCCGGGAATGAATCGCTATTGAAATTCAGCAAAATCGCCCCATAACTTTCTGAGATATAAGCAAATAAATGCGATGGCCTCTGTTTTTTCCCATATTTTTACCACCAAAATTAAAATTTTTCAGCCATAGAATAATTTATAGGTACCTTTGTTACTATTTATAAATATAATATGCCTAGAGAGATATTCGTGAAAAATTTTAGATAAATCTGGCTTTAATCGGTAAAGTTATAGGCGAAAATTTTTTTTGAAAAATATATATTCCAAGAATTTACAAACGAAAATCAATTTTTTTCAGCTTCTAGACAACCAAAAGCGTCGGTATTGGTATCATCTGAAAGGACTTGACTAGCGCAATATAAGCACTATAAAAAAATCAAAACTCATGTCTCATGTTGGCCGCCACTACAAAATGCGGACAATAAATTTATAAATGGGTCAAATCTGGTATTTTTAATGTAACTTCTAGAAGCGTTTAAAACAAAATGGCGGATCAAATTTTTTTAAACCCATCAATATGGGTATCAAATTAAAGGACTTGATTAGTAGAATACAGGTAACTACGTAAAAATTTAAAATCAAGGATGGCGTTGGAAATAATAAGGAAAAATGGCGTATAACATAAAATATAGTTTTAGCTACGATGCGGGATTATACCTATGTACATGATGGTGAAGGGTATTATCAGATTCGGCACGGCCGACTATAGCACTTTTACTTGTTTTTATTATGTTTTTTTTTATTATATGTATATTTTTTTTTGTAATTTTTTTTTTTTTTTGGTATTTTTTTTACATGTATGTATACGTAATTTATATAAGATGAATGGTGATACAAACAATTGTTCTTGCATGACTAAACGTTGTGAAGGGTATATAAGATTCGGTTACTTGTTCTATATAAAATTAGACAGAGAAACAAATTTTCATAAATTTTACCAAAAATTATTTAATAATTAAAAAGGAACTTGATTATTCAATAAATAGTAAGAACTGTGCTGATAAAGTATATACATACATATATACATATATAGAAACATAATGTATACATGTATGTACATTTAAAAATAGAAATTCGAATTTTAAAAACAACAAAAAGAAAAAAAAATTAAAAAAGTTTGAAAATCTAAGCAAAAAAAGTCATACTCGAAGTTAAAACTCCTATTCTTACCTTATTTTTCCATTCATCAATTGTAATAAGTTCGTTTTCTGTCGAACGACTATAAAAACCCAAACATTGATGTCCACAATCTTGTAAAAACTTTATAACATTTTTTACATCTTCATCCTCGTTGCACATGATTAATGTACGGTCATTGAAACCCTTAGTTAAACTTTGCATTTTTGTAATAAATTGTAAAATGGCGTCATTTTTTTCAATACTTCCCTTTAGCTTTACAGAAAGTGTAGCGCATCCATAAACAGCAGCTTCAAGAAAATCACCTATTAATAGTAGGGGTTGATTGGATTTTTGTATTATCTTTACCATTAAACCATCCCAATCACGCGTGGTGACAATCAATTGCGGCGTTAATTTTTTAAATTGCGATTTTTGGGCCATTTTAAATATAATACGAAGCGAGGTTTCGAAATCTTGCTGCGATCTAGACATAATTATGTCCATGTCATCGATTACAATGTGTTGTAAACGTTCAGCATCAAAGAGAGGTTCAGTATTATTTTCATGCAACAAACGTAGAAGACTGGAAGGTGTAGCAACCAATATACCGCAGCTATTGAGCAGTTGAATTTTAGTTTCAATCAAATTACGCATACCATACGATGGCACACAAGTAGGAGCTTCGTTTTTTAATCCAGCCATTAGACGGCGACAATAATTATTTAACAGTTCTACATGTTTCATAGAGGCTACCAAAATTATTGCCGCCGGTCCATAAGAAGCTTTTAACACATCTTTGCGACAGCAAAGCAAACTGCACAAAGGAGGCAAGTAGGACCAAGTTTTTCCAGACCTCGGCGGATTAACTACGAACAATGAGTTGTTGCGTAAAACATGGGACCAAGCATAGACTTGTATACGATAAACATCATTAATGCGCATGTGTCGCATTTCTTCATGAATTTCTGGTAGAAATGGTGCATCAGCTACATTTTCAATAGGCGCAAGTTGTATGCTAGAATGTGCCAAAACCAAATGATCAATGAATTTAGTTTGTATTTTACGTTCACCTTCCACAATGGGCAAATTTGGAGTTTTTTTCACATCCTTTAATACTTCGTAATTGAAAACTTCTTTGTACTCTTTTCCTTTACCCACTTTATCTACAGACAACGATATATACGAACTACAATTTTTTGCACTACCAGCTTCGATGTCTTGCTGAGTACATCCATTGCGGCATGATGCATTTGATGATATGCTAGATAATAATGACTTTTGTGAATTAGAACTAGTATTGAGTAGTTTTAAATCGAGTATATTTGTGTTGCCCATTTGTTTTTCAATATTATGTTCTTGCAAAATTTTATCAATCTTTGATAGTTGAGAAGTGGGAGATTTTAATTGTTTTCTTCTGCATAGTCTCTGACTGGAAACAGTACAGTTGGAGGTGCTGAAATTTTGTTATTAAAATTTAATAACAAAAATAAATAATTTCTTTTACAGTTAAAAATTCTTACTAACGAATTTTGCGAATAAACATTATTCGAATGAGTGAGCCAACATATTTGGTTTCTCAAAAGCGTGTTTTTATACATTTAATATTTTAAAATATTTCTAAATATTTTCTAAAAAATTTATTATATATATTTACTAAATTATTCGGGATATGCTCCCTTAATTTTTCAATAATATTTATTTGGTTGTTGGGTTTAAGCTGGTTTATATGCATTTCACTGGTGCTTATGCCAGATCATCAGTAAACCTTTACCCAAATTCTTGAAAAAGTTTAAGGGATTAGAAAAATAAAATAAATTAAAATTGAAAAATTGTTGGTTGGGTTTTTGAAAAAGTTTTTTATAGTTTTTTGTTTTATTTTTGAATTCTCATTTTGTTAATGAGAATTTGAAAATATAACTTATAACATTTTAAACTTTTTCAAGAATTTGGGTAAAGGTTTACTGATGATCTGGCATAAGCACCAGTGAAATGCATATAAACCAGCTTAAACCCAACAACCAAATAAAAATTTATTATATATTTAAATTAAATAAAAACCATATTTTTAGTAGCATTTATTTTAAAACTGGATCAAGTCTTTGTTTGATTTAAAGTTATCATAAATAGCAAATCGTTTACAAATTATCAAAATTAATTTTAACTAAACTTGATTCAATTTTAAAATAGTTAAGTGTAAAAAACTGTTTCTCAGACGGTATTTACCTAAGACTTGATCCGTTTTGTTTAAATAAATGAAACTACACAGTTTTAAAATAATGAAAAATAAAAATTTATTCATAAAGTGTAAAATAACATTAAAATATTACATACATATATAAAATGTTAAATAATTAAAAACAATTTTTTAGGAATTCATTTAATATATATTGAAATATATTGAAATTAAAAAAAATAAAATAAGTATGTGTATAATGTATAAAACTTACGTTGAAACCTCATTTGTTGTTGATAAGTTACTGTCAGTATCTTCTTTATTTTTAACTTCTTTACTCAATTCATGCTGGGAAAATTTTTTTAAATTTGTACATTGATTAGCTAATGGAATAATCTGGTTTGAGTTATTTCCTGAAGTTTTAGGTACACCTTTAGGTCGTTTCATATGAAAAAAATCCGATGATGAAAAACTTTGATCATTTATACTATTGGAAAGTAATTCATCTGTCGATGATGTTTGATCATGTGTTATGTTACGTGTAGATTTTTTACGATGCCAATGATTTTCTTCGTCTTTGTAAGTTTGCAAACGTGTTATATCATAACCAGCTGGTATCATGGTTAAACTATTGTAATCAGATTGTGATAGCTAAAAATTAAATTAGAAAAACTGTAAAAACAGTTCACAAAATTGTTCTGCTTTTATGTAAAACTTGATATTTTAAGTTCATAAAATCATACAAATTTCAACTTATAATGGGTGTATTTCACAATACTAAAAACAATTTGTTGGTGCGAAAGTTGGTTTATTTGAATACATTTCGCAAATAATATTTACTAGATATTTTTGACACGGTGAATTTATGTTCAAAAATAAATAAATAAATGAATAAATTTCATTAGATATATACCTTCAATTTATCCGTTGTAGTATTTGTTGAAGATACGGATGGCGAATACATGACATCAATTTGATTAATTTTATCTTCTGGCTTAGGAACTGTTTTGGGTTTTAGTTGAAAATCCAAATCATCAAATACAGAAATATTTGTTCGATCTATTTTCTCCTGCTGTTGTTTTATCTAAAATTTTGTATATATTTATATGTTTTATAAAATTACATACATAACATTACTTTAGACTGATTAACAGTTGAAGACAATTCTGACCCTGTAGGAATGTTTATTTGACTAGCATCAGTAGATGATGAAAGCGTAGAGGATCCAAACATTTTACGCATAGCTATTAAATGTTTTGCTCTTATATTTTTAACTGATATTTCACTTTTAATATCCTTAAACATAAATACATATTATTTTTATTAACACATTAAACAACATTATTTACTAACCTGTGTGTTTTCTTTTGTTGTGTTATTATGTGTGGACAATGTTAACGATTGATCAAGCAATTGGTACGAATAGCTATCAGAAGTTTTCGATTGACTTATTGTAGATTTAGTTGTTTCATTGGAGTTTGGCTAAACAAAAAGAATTCAATTTTTAATAATTGTTTATTGTAGCGCTATACTACTGATAATTTTTTTGATATGATCAATATTTTTAATATTATCAACACTATCATTATAAATATTTGTAAAATTTCATCAAGCATAAACACAATTGTGCACAATATGGAGCCTACCATATCATTTGTGTGAGTATAGACCGAGAATAATTTTTTATATTAGGTTTTATTGTTAAACAACAAAAAAGTTGTATAAGCAGCTAGTCGTTCAACACAACCATAATAAACCATGCATGTATTGTTCTGTTGTGCGTTTTTTATATATATTCACTGTAACTAAATTTTTAAATAGTTTCGGGACAGTCATATAACTCGTTGTAACGAGACTGTAGCGAAAGTAATAGATCTCGCACGCATTGACTGAAAATAAACTCATGGCTCATCGAAAAACTGATCAGCACTTTTTTTTAACAAAAATCAAATATCAATTTAAAATTATAGTGAAGTGTTTATGCAGTGTAATTTTCAAAACCTAGCAATCGATTTCAACAATATCTTGATACTATTGTTCCAGCCTATCTTACGAAGATATAAAAGCACGATACATTTTAAAAATAAAAAAACTATTTTGCGATTTAGTGGTATTATTTCAGGTCTCTAATCATATACAGGCCAAAAGTCACCATAGGGTTTAATAACTTTATCGGTTATATATACATACATTACTTTTTCGGTTACTAGCTAATACCCGGTGTGCTTCGCCACCCCCATCGTAATGAAATAAAAATTTTATAGTTCAAAATTATATTTTTTTCCAAGTGCCACGCCTACTACTACTAAATCAACCATTTCTTATTCAAATAATCATATAGACGTGAAAGTGTCTCTTGCAAAATTTGGGTACTCTTAACTATTATCGCTTCCCAGATATACGAATTTTTGTATTTAATTCATATGACAGGTGCCACGCCCACTATTACTAAAGCATCCATTTCTTATCAAAATAGTCATATAGATGTCAAAGCTTCTCGTGCAAAATTTGGGTACTCCGATATCGTTTTGCAAATATACGAAATTTAGTATTTAATTCATGTGGCCACGCCTACTATTGAAAGTCCGCCCATTTTTTACCCAAATGTTCGTGTGGATGTCAAAGTTTACCGTACTTAATTTGAAGACTCTAGCTGCATTAACTTTTTATAGATATAGATAGACATACATATGTACATATACATATATAATTTTTTTTTTTCAAATTATAATAACACTTATTGAATAAATATTGGAGAGATTCACAACAAGAAATAATAGAATTTTATTATTTAAATCAGCGATCAATTATTTGAACACAAAAATCATATCTTCGACATTAAATCGCAAAAATTTCGCCCTCTGAAGCAATGATTTGTTGCTTAGTTTATCGTTACAACTAACATGACACCGTAAGAGATTTGCCGCGAACTGTAAGACAACGTTTAATTTGCATTGCGGAAAATATTAAACGTATAGATCAATGTGTTAACGAAACATCAGACACATCTACCAGAAGATTCTGCTCAGAGGGGAATGGATCATACATACTTCACTTTGACACATTTTAAAAACAATTTTACCATTATTTTCATATAATATGCAATTGGTACAAGAAGTACAACCTTCAAATCATCGGCAACGTCTACATTTTGCAGTTAAATTTCAACAGTTAGCCGAAAATTAAACCAACTTTATTGTAAGTCTTATTGTACTAATTTTTATTTTAATGGCTTTGTTAAAAAGCAGAACGGTATGTCCCGGGTTTCTGAGCGTATTATATTTAGAAATTCAAAAAATTATTAGCTAACGTGTTCGCAAGATTTGTGAGCAACCGTCTATTTTCTTTGGTGTTATTTGGGAGCGAATATATGTGAACAAGCCAAAGACAATTCTAAAACTAAAGACCTTTATTATTGCATAAATTCGAACGTTTCATCCACAAATTTTAAAAGATGCTATGGAAAATAATCTTAAACGGGGCCATGTTTGCGAAGCTGAAAACGGAGTCATCTAAATTATACTTAGTGTAAAAAAAATTCTATTTTGTATATTTTTTAACCAGAAAAAAATCCTACTTTATATAATAAATGTGAATGTTTGTATGTTTGGATATTTCACGCAAAAACGGCTGAACGGAACTAAATGAAATTTAGCTCATAGATAGATAACAACCTATATTAACACAAATGCTACTTTTTATCGCGATAATAACGCGAAGTCGTTGGCAAACTAAGGTCTTAAAATTGCATTGACTACTGAATAAACAAAAGTCAGCAGAGATTTTAAAGCTTCTTTCGTCACATTTCCACTTCAAGTTTATTGTATACCCCACATAATAACACTGCCTTCTCTGCTGTCAGTTTAGTTCTTGAAGGTTAATTTTTTTCTCATAAAACCACGTTTTCTAGATCATGGAATTATTCCTTTACACATTGCATATTTCAATTGTGTTTTTTCTAGTCTTCGCACCCTAATTACGTTTTTATATAAATTTTGCCTTTTTTCGATCCTTGCATTCTAAAATGACTTGTATATGATCTATTGATTATTATAACTATATTATTTTTTAATTGTCTGTTGATCGTAAGTGGGTAAACTTAATACCAAATTACAGATCTTTTAAATTTGTACAGCAGTACATTTTATGAAAAAATTACTAAAATTGTAGGAGTTTGACTGAACATTATATTGACATAATGATTTTTAGAGATATTATAGAACAATCACTCAGTTTTAGAAATATTATGGTCTTCATAATACCTTAAATTCGGTGCTAAATGGATTTCTAACAGAATTCCTACTTTGCACAAAAAAATCGATTGTATAAAAAAGGGAGACTGAAAAGGGTAATTTTTTCTAAAAAAGAAAGTTATAATCTTTCATAGTTTACGATCGCTTTTTGTATTATTTAATAATTTTTTTATATACCTTCCAAATTTAATACCAAGATTAAGTTTGATAAATTTATACTAGTTTTCTTATTTATGTCTAAGTAAACGCTGTTTCAACATCTCCTTTGTAGGTTTTACATAGATACAGTACTGATCAAAACATTTGGAACTGGGATTGAATTTGTTACTTTCATTGATTTATTTTGTTCAAATAGCAATAAGTTATAAAAATTAATTTTTTTTTAATATCTACATACGTTGTTTTGTCAAACAAATAAAAAAAAATTAATAACAGTAAACTAAAACTACATAAATATTAATGATATTGGGTGTATTTATTATGCAAGTGTTCAAAACATTTGCAACTCTCAGTACTATAACTCTTTCCGAAGCAATTTATACTAGCAAATTCTAGGAAATAACGGTAACTGCAATCCTTTTTAATAATTTGAGATTCAGGCCGTTATATTTTTTAAAAAATTTGTCTATAATTATTGTTCTTTTAATAGTTTTGACTAACTGTTGAAAGCTTTAAAATCGTCAGAATAATTTTTGTAAAAATGGCAGGAAACAAAGACAATTTTGATTTTAAATAAAAAGCATTAAATGATTTTAGAAATAGACTTTCTCAAAAAGAAATTTCTATAAAGTACTCTGTTCCAAAATCAACGATTTCGCGTATTGTTTATAATAGTAACATCTATACAACCCATAAAGGTGGTAGACCCCGTGTTACAACTGTAAGAGAAGATCGGAAAATCAAAAATTTTTTTACAAAACACCTGAAAGCAGTTCCTAGAGAATCTAAAACTGAACTTTTAATAGATGCCAGTCATTCCACCATTGAAAGAAGGGCCGGAGAATATGGTCTCAGAAGTTACAGATGCACATTTTTGTGTTTGTGTCAGAAAAAAAACTGAAAAGCTCGCCTTGATTTTGGACGTACCCATTTAAATTGGACTCAACAGCATTGGAAGAATGTATTGTGGTCAGACGAGTCAAAATTCAACCTCCGGGGATCAGATGGAAGAGTCACTGTTATACACAACTGCCACAGTGAAACACGGTGGGTGGTAGAAACATTATGGTGTGGGGGTGTTTTTTTAAGAAATGGGATTGACCCAATTCATCGCATATTTAACACCATGACGACCACAATCTATAGAGATCTTTTGAGTTCTGTCATGCTTCCGTATGCTGAATGGGAAATGCTACTATCATGGACCTTCCAGCACGACGACGTCCCCAAACATACAGCAGGGATTGTAAAGCTTGGCTGGAGGATAATAAATTTTTTATGCTTTTAGGTCGTTATCTGTTAGAACTTATTGTATAGAAGGTGGTGATCGTATTTGGTACCAAAAAAATTAGAAGTTTTACTTAAAATAATATTAATTTGATTATATTTAGATATTACAGAAAGCTGCCTCAACTTTGAAACTGGTCGTGTTTACGATTAAACGGGTCGTTTAAGTACCTTTACTTTGGTACTAACTTTCTCTTTATCAATAATCCTATTCTGTTGCAAAAAGTGGATTGTATAAAATATTACTTTAAAGAAAACGTCATAAGTAAATTTTATATTTAAAGTTGTAACCCAATTGAAAGTGATTGCATATCATTGCTGTTATTGTTATATTACGTTATTTTATGTATCTTAGACTTAATATTAGACTAATGCTTAATTTTTGTAAAAATTATGAAAAAAAACAACGATATCTGTTGAAATTTTTACAAAGTGATGTTTAAAGTCTATTGTTTTATAAATACTATGAAATATAGGACATTTTACAATATAAGATTGTACTTTGTATTGGTCAAGTAATAAATAATATACATATGTACAGTGTTTTGTAGACAGAAGACAACATTTAAATTTTGTTTATAAGTGTTATTATCAGAAGATCGTTTGTAATTATTAACAGCTGTATGTATATACATATATCCGAATAAAACGATTACACATAATTTAGATATTCCGAGCTTAAGGTTTATTTTTATAATTTTAATTTTCGATATTACGCTACTGTATTTAATTATTTAAATAATTTAAATACCTCTTAAATTGGTTTTTGCTATTAGCTTTACTGACCATGAACTTACTTTAGATTTATCAACTGACGATTCGTTTAACTTTTGCTTTTCGGAAAGAGCAGCTTTCTTACGTCTTTCTAATAATGTTTGATGCCGTAAACGAACCCCGGAAACTGTCGATGAAGCAGTAGAGTCCAAGTGTTTAAGTGGACCAGACTGGTTATGGATATCATTACCAGATCCCAAATCACACTTTTCTTGCTCAGTTTTACGAGACAATTGCGCAAGTTTCTTCAAACGAGAGGAAACATTTGTAGAACCAGAATGTGATGAATGTAAATGTTGTTCTGCAGTTGGTACCAATTCTACCGGACAATTTAAACCTAACGTCATGTTATCAATTTCAAAAGATTTGGAGAGCACCGAGGGTGGCAAATCTTTGCATGACAAATTTTTCTGATGTTTATTTCTTGTCAAAATACCAGCTTTTCCAATATAATTCACTTGCTGTTTATGTGTCACAGATACGGAGTCGTCAAATGTTACATCTACATTATCTTCAGATACATCACAGCTATACGACTCCAAGAAATCAGGAATATCTTCGATTTTTCTGCGTTCATTGCGCTGCTGCCAATCCTCTACTTTACGTTTAGCATTTTCATCCACAATAGTAGCATTCATTTGTTTCGAGTATTCAATGTAATTATTTTTTATATTATTAAATTTCATTTTGGTATTACGATCATTAGAAAGCCAAGGAGCTATTTTTATGGTCATAAGTTTGGAGCAAGCTTCTTTAAAAGTCAGGGAACATCTCTCCTCAATAGCGTTTGTGGTCTTTAATAAATAGTCTCGTGCATTAATTTCAACACCCTTGTGATTCACAATTATGAGGTCGCCCCAAACATGCTTATTCTCCTCAGTATGGTAGTGCTTAACGAAACTTACCGAATTGCTATTGCTCAGAAGCTTTTCTAGCATATTACAAGTATTTTGTAACCATTTAGCTTTTTTAATCAGTACCAAATTTCCTTCCATGTCATCGTACTCTTGTTCAGCTGGATAAACATTAGCAATACCGCCAACATGAATATGACCAATATCTAAGCTCAAATTGCTAGGCAAGTTTCGTATATGTTCTTTTTTAGTAAGTAATGGAAATCCGTAGTCCATAGCCCACACTATAAATTCTTCCTGCTGAAACTCCGCTTTCTGTAGTATTTCTGCTCGTATAAACTTATTCCACGCAACAAAGTTAACTGCTACTTTATCCCCTATTTGAGGACGCACGAAATTATCACATGGTGGCTTATTTTTATACAGCTCCACTAAGTTTTGTTCAAAAATGCTAAGCACGTGGAATTGCTCATCTGCAACGCCGATCGTTTTGTACCAAAACAAGTGAGGATTTATAAAATGGGTAACAGTTATACAATGATCATTTTCCATTTTATTGAACCTATACAACAAATCCTAATTTGATTTGATAGAAACGAGAATGCATAAAGGAAACTTAAAAATTTACAAGGTATTTTTTCTAATTACTGTTAACCGAGTCACAAAATGCAAAACCGATTGCCCGTTTACATTAGAGTTGGCACGGTATCGATAGTTCTACTGAAAGCAGCGATAGTTTGTTTACATTAATTTATCGATTGTTTTATTATTAATAGCGATTCTATCGTTGAAAATATGTGTAACCAAATTTGTAAAAACTAATAAAGTTGCGGCAGCTTCTATATATCTAGAAATTTTTTTCTAATAGCCTTTTTACACTTGCTCACATTTTTCATCTTTCATCAAATCAACAAGATGTTAACATCTTCCCATATGAATTATACGTGTTTGTGTGTCAACATTTCTCAACATCTTTTAAAGATGTTAGGCCACTTTCGCATTAGGCAACTATAATTGCGCAATTCTTGTGTTTGTTGGTATGAGAGGAAAGGTCGGTGAAAAGGGAAAAGAATTGCCGAGATTTGAGTACAGACTTGCTTGTACTTAGCAATTCTGCTTCTGCTGTCATTCTTGTCTTGGAATATTTATTTGTTTTTTACATTGTCTTTTATTTCTTCTTCGGTGTGTTGTGTAATTTTGTGTGTGTGAAAATTTTATTTGTTTATAAGTGAATCAAATATTTAAAAATGATGAGAAATTAGAAGAAACTGGAAGAAATTGACCAACCAAGTTGCTCAATGTGAACATATAAGCAAGTTCAAAAGAAAATAAATAAAAATTAAAATTATACTTGCGCAATTATAGTTGCCTAATGCGAAAGGGGCCTTACTAAATCATTTTGTTCCACTCAACATCTTTCGATTATTTTAGTGTCTTAACTAGAAATTGCTGCAAAAAAATACATGGCATCACTAGAAAAAAATAACAAGCGCCAAAAAAAAATACATACAACCATGCACTGTTGCCATTTCAGCTATTTTCTCGTCAAATCTAGCAATTTTTAGAGCTTGTGAATTATACAAAAAAAAAATTAAAAATTTCTTACTAGATATTCGAAATATTGAAACAAAAACTAATATAAACAAAAATTTGTGCATGGTTAGGCCATTAAAAGTTTAAGTCCTGGGTAATGCAAGATTAAAAAGACGATACAAAAAGATATTGTTGCAGGTGATCGGTGTCTGCAAAATTGTACAATTAAAGACACAAGTCATCTGTATCGGTTAGAGGTTATCGGTTATATTGGAGAAAATTTAAATTAAAAGAAGGCTACATTTAAATCTCCACACACGTCAATCAATTCAATTGATCACCTTAGTGATTTATGTAAAAAAGATTTCGATGGAACGAATGAAAACCGTATTCATAGAACCAAATGCTTGGCGATAAATAAAAATGATTTAGTGACCTATTTCTTAATAAAACAGAAACGATGTATTAGGATCTAGATATACATATATATTATATTAGCAGAAAGTCAATAAACGTTTGTATAAATAAGTTATTAGGAATGTTTTTCAAAAACTAAAAACCTACGTGGTACATAAATCTAAAATAAATATTCTAATTGATATAGGTATTTTAATAATTAACTGAATTACCGAAAAACAACAAATTGTGTTAACATTTGTAAGCTTGGCTGAAGTGGCCGATGCGGTAGCTTCAATTTCAATATATTTAAATGAGCATTGAATAGACTAGATTACAATTTAACATATTAAAGCAAGAATCTAAAGTATTGGCTTTAGACTTTTAGTGCATAAATCCCAAAATGTTTTAAATAGGAGTTTATTATGCATATTATAAATATAACGTAATTAGTAATAGTTGATAAATGTTATTTTTTTGAATTTAAATACATATAACGTTCATACATATGTGTACGTTTATTTCTTGCATATGCAAATTAATTATTAAAATATAATTAATAAAAGCTCCTTCTGTGGCGAAGATGTAATGCAACGCAAAGCAAAAGTTTTTTGAGATTTTGTAATATTACTAAACTCTATGCTCTTGTTAAAATGTCCTATGAAAACAAAAACTGTCTGAAATCGCTAGATCTTATTACTTAATTCTCATCACTAAAACTGTGATGTAAACAAAGTTTATGATTATATTTGTATGTATTTAGCTCATAAAACTTGGGCCACAGAAAAGATAAATTTTTCTTATTAAGAAATATTTCGAATAAATTGTATTCATAGGCATAAAAAAGTTAAATTTTCTTACGAAGTAAACTAGGTTATTTAAAAATGGAACTTTTTAATAATTTGTGTAGATCTTGCCACGCAGAAAAAGATGATTTATTTGATATTGAGAGCAGTAAATCAATAAAAGAGATGCTAGAATACTGTTTGCAGATGTCTGTTTCAAATGAAGAATGCAGATATCCTAGATCCATTTGCTATGATTGTATAAAACAATTGGAAGTATCATATCGTTTTATCAAAAGATTTCGCTTAGCTCAAAGTAAATTCAATGAAACGTTCAGTTATTTCCGAAAATCCAGTAAGAATGCCTGTAACGAATATATGACGAAATGTGTATCAACTTCGGAGACGAGTAACAAATTAAAACAAAAATCATCAGGTTTATGTAAAAATATGGCTAATCCTTTAACATGTCTAAAAAGCAGCAGTAAGCCATCTGAGTTAGTTCTACCAATCGAAGATGTAAAACCTATTCACATACCAAAGGAGTCAAGCTTACTGGGCATGGACAATACAGTATCGTCCGGTAATATTCCCGCAATAATATGTTCTACTTGCAGTAAAACATTTTTTACCACTAAAGCGATGAGCTTACACTTAAAATTAAGTCACAAGCAAAAGGTTGTAATAGGTATTTAATAATAAATACCTAAATTTAATTTGCACTTTAGAAATTGAAATAAAAACACTTTATGTTGACAGTAACACTTTTTTTATTTAATCGTTATGAACTTTAGCCGCTCTAGGATCTTCAGGACGCATAACTACATATCCTAATTTGTAACGGCGGTTGTCACCATCATTTCCATAATATGTGGCCAAACCAATACCAGCCAAACCTAAACCAATAATAGCCAACACAGAACCACCGACGATGTCTGGAATTTCATTCCAAGCTCGTTTCAGCAGCCCAACAGAATTCCGGGTGACAGGAGCGGACATTGTTACCTGTAAAAAAGTTTAATTTACTTAACAAATTAAATATCTTAAAAAATAAAAAAAAATTAATCAAAAAGCAATATTACACAACAAGCGATGACAGAAATATTTGAAGCAACTGTTTGACAGTTTATTTCAGGGATGGATTTCTTACCTCTACCACTCTACACCAAGGGTCCAAACACTACCACATATTCTGTGACACTACTCCCTATATTAGTGATAGACAAATAAGAAAAATGTATCGATATTTTTCAACAGTATCGATATATATTTTTTAAGAACACCAATATAACGAAACATATTTACCAACAATGTTGTTAAAATATTCCAAGTTTAAAAATTAAATACACAATACAATCAGATGTGCAAACTTATTATATGATTTTATATATTTATTTCCGCAAACAATTCAATAAAATAATAGAAAAAAACAACAATTAACATTGTCAGCTCGCCATATTAAAGCTAAAAAAATAAACAACAAAATTTTAAATGGCATCAAATAAGTTACGAAACCATCACCTTACGCTAACATATTATTCAAACCAGTACTATCGGATATGGACATCAGAAGTACTCTTTGTTTTATGTGATCCCCTGTCAATCCGCTTCTATGTTCTGAACGAATAATATAACTTATTTTTAATATAGCATTTGAGACAGCTGTTATAAAATTAAGAAGAATACGTTTGAATGTTGGGTCTAATATGGTGGCTATTGAAAGAAAAATATTTTTTTTTTCTTCAACCTTTTTCAGAAAAGCGTCTTTTACAAGAAGCTTTAAAGGAGATGATTGATACGTCATTTACGGGATTAAATTTATAATATGAATAGCTAAGCTAGACGTCATAAAAAAATGATGGTGAAAAGACTTAAATGTTTAGAGCTCTAAAAATATCGCAAAAGATACTGAAAATGATACTCGTAAATAAGATTCGATGTATTTCTTAAATATCGATATTTTGATATATTGATATTTTTCGGTCCATTGTGACGCCTTAATAGAGAGAAGAATAAGAATATATATATTTAGAATAGAAGAGAAAGAGAAGCAGACAATTCCAGAGTCACCGGCGGGAATCGAACCCGCAATCCCCAAACAACTGACTTGTCCTTTACCGACTAGTCCACAGGGGCACTCAAAACAAATATAAAATATATGTTATATTTCGATATTTTTCTTAAAAAAAAAAACAATAAAAATAATTAAAAAACAAATTTAAAAAAAATTTTTTTAAAAAATATTAAAAAAAAAAATTTTTTTAAAAATTAAAAAAAAAGTTTTTAAAAAATTAAAAAAAAAATATAAATAATATATAAAATAAAAAAAAAATTATTTTTGGCTCAGCTGGAATTCGATGCCACGTTTACTCTAACCAGTATATATGTATGTTGTTGTTGTAATTGTGAAAAACATTCTTCGACATTGTCGAATCCCTTGAAATTTGCATTTCTGTTTTCATAAAATAAAAAAATAAATAAAATAAAAAAAAAATTATTTTTGGCTCAGCTGGAATTCGATGCCACGTTTACTCTAACCAGTATATATGTATGTTGTTGTTGTAATTGTGAAAAACATTTTTCGACATTGTCGAATCCCTTGAAATTTGCATTTCTGTTTTCACATCTTAGTGAAAGTTCATATTTAAAATGTTTACCAGTGTATGTAGTTCCCAAATTTATATTTTTCTTTTATTATATTTATCTTCAAACCCTCCTCTTATGCTTTTAATTTTTATATTCAATAAAAATGGGTGGGATCTATATAAATTAATTAATTTTAAAATATTTTTTCGGTTTAATTTTATTCCAAGTTTATTGTTTTCTTTTATTAGATAGGTTTGATAAGTTTATCACATGGAAACATTTTAAGAGAATATTTTTCATTAATTAATATTATTATTTTAATATTAATGCTAAATTTTAGTTTTATTGGTTGTTGGGTTTAATGCTAAATAATTTATTAATTTTCTTTTATAGTGTGCGTTTGAAGAAAATAAAATTTTTAAGCTTTAAATATAATTTAATAATAATTCAGAAAATTATATTTATAATCTATAATTATATACATTAGAAGAATATGAATCATAATTATTTAATAAACATGTTACAATTTTAATTACAACTTTACAATAATGCAGTATATTTGGATTTTTTGAAAAAAAGTCAATCGCTGTCTATTTTGACTGTCAGCAGAGCTACGAGCAAAAAAATGTATTACTATATTCACAAGATGTTCTAACATGAATTCAAGGCATATTTATTCATCACCTACGGTCTACACCAGCCATCGATTTGTTTGAACAACGAACAATTTTTTGTGCGCACATGAATTTGTCTGGTGTGGACCGCTGTTGTCGATGTTTTGTTCTTGTTCAAACAGCGTTGTCAGAACATTTGTTCGAACAACGATGTCTGACATTAAAAGGCATTTTGAATATGAAAGAAAGAGACGACACATAAAAATACCAACAAAATACTCTTTATACGTTTTCTCCATATCAAAGAACATGAACAATTTTTTGACAGTTGCTCTGCCGACGTTTTGTTCTAGTCTAAACAAATCGATGGCTCGTCAAGACGTAGAGTCAGGTACTCTTGATTCGCCAGCTGATTATTTTTTTTAACACTTATTTTAAATTTCAGCTGTCAAAATGCATAAATAAAAAATAATTTTCTCTCTTTTCTAATTTATTTCATATGCCAAACTTCATTTGTAAAAAATATAAACAAAAAATTCTCTCCGAACTGCAATTACCTGATGAATAAATATGCCTTGCATGAATTGTTGTTAAAACATGATATTATTACTAAATGTAATGGTGGAGTACTCGTACTTATATTAATGTTAAGATTTTTCAATATTTTTTGACTGTCAGCGAAACAAATACAGATAAATCTATCCATTTTTCACAAAATTTTAATAAACATTTTACTTTTCGAAAGAAAAATTGTATTTTCATAGAAATAAAAGCAACAAAATTACTGATTTCAAGCTTAAACGTCGTTTCAAGTTATATAAGCGTTGTTTTAACAAATTTTTTAACAAACGTCATATTAGTGTTAATGTTAAGCATTTGTGGGCGGGGAATTTTAATCACAGCACTATAAATGTAATTAAATTATATATGTCTACTTGCTGTAAAAGTTAATTTTCATTATTTTTATATACTTAAACAATGCTGCCATCTACATGTTAGTTTTTATTTTAATTATATTTATCACAAAAAAAATGCAACAATGGCTAGAAATACAACCCTAACATGAAGTCCGCCATTTCTTCGCCACGAAAAAGTGTGTTCGTCGTTCACGCGTTTCTTAACTCGTTTATTCGTACTGCATAGAAAATCTAAATTTTCGCACTCAATAACTATGCTATCAAAATTAAATTGTTTAACAGAGTTTTGACAGATATCAATTATTTTGTGTTCAGTGCAAAAAACGTATAACGTCGAAATCGACATCCTATAAAAGTATTCAATAAGTTTGGAAGGACAGGAAGATAGAAACAAGTCTAATAAGAAAAAATTGCGAAAGCCAAATGGTTATGAGAATACTAATTCGTGTATAATTATTGGCAATGTGTGTTAAAGTGAGATAGGTATATAGATGGTATATGCGTGTGTTGAGAACCCATAGTCAAACGACAAAAGTAAAAAAAGTTGTCGAAGCTCCGCGACTCGAGGTTAACGATTTGATATTTGCCATTTTTGAGATTGAATTAAAAAATTTAAAATTTCTTTAAATACTACTAAATCTGCAAATAATCAATATTACGATATTTTAAGTATAGTTAATATACATAAATACAAAATAATTAAGTTCTAGAGGGTGCGTGCATGCATGCACTACTAATTATTGTTGCAGTGTATGGGAATTAAAAAAGTGTTTGTGTTCAAATTACACCACAAGCGTTATTTGAAATATTTTAAAATTACAAGTTTTCATTAGTGTAAAATGTCGGAATATGCACATGATATTAGTCCACCAAAACAAAGCAGTGATGATAATATTAACAACGATAGTTTGGAAGACGCTGCTAATAACGTAAGTTTTATCGTTTTTATTTATATACCTATATATATTTTTTAAATAACGCAGGGTCTAATACATTTTTTGTATAGATTAACAATTGTCTTGTGTTTTTATATACAGTTACTGTATTTAAAGATCAACAACAAGGTTGTGGTTTTTGTAGGGATGCCAAGTACTAATTTTCTGTCTAATATAATTTGCTAAATTCTCCCAGCAAAAAATTGGAAGTAAATAGTGCAAACCATTTCTTCTGAATGAATGCCAAAATGAGAAAAAATGCTTTAAAAATAATGCAACATCATGCAAAATGTCTTAAACATTTTTTTCTTTCTTAACTGTTGCTTTCTCTATTTGGTTAAGTGGGGTTTTCTACTGATTGGGATTGCATATTCTTGTGCGATTCACTTAAAAATTTCTTTTATATTGGATATTTGGCTGGGGAGCCTATTTATTAGCATGTATGTTTTTTTTTTTAATTTCATTATATTTTTCTTTTATTTTTACTTATTTACTATTTTTTTTATTACTATGTAATACGTGTATTTTGGCCTTATAGGTTTTGTATTACTATTGAATTAATAAATAAATATACAAAACAAAATCCCTGATGAAACATTTAATGTATTTCTTCACATATGCGTGAGTTTTATGGACTTATTAGAATGGAGTGCAGTTCATAAGTATTTCCATGTAATAACATGATTTTCAAAGACACGATAATATTAAAATCAGTGTTTTCGTCTATGTATATCACTTCTTTGTCATAGTTGTTTTTCTGCTGGGTAGTTTTAAAAATACAAACTGTTTTATAATTATTGAAATTACTTACAAAAGATTTTTAAACATAAATAGGTACATCTATTTGATTTCCACTGGTAGATATTAAACCTTGTCTCTGTTTAAAAAAAAAAATTTAAAAAAAAAACAAGAATTTTTAAAATTTAAAACTTTCGTTTAGTCAAAGTTATGTTAAAATCATGTATACCAATCATATCAAAAATTCAAAAACAACTTAAGTACTAACCTTTGTAAGTTAGTAAAATTAATAAATTTATAATTATTTTAAACCTTCAATTTAGCATTGTATTAATTAAATCATGACACTGTTGAGGTGTGATATTTCATGGTTTTATCCATCCCATGCGCTATCTTATCTGTGTAGACGCTAGGAATGGGTCAACTATACACACTAGTCATAAGCTTGTCTTTCGGAAGTGCTGTTTTGTAAGGCTTATCTTTCTTAAAACGATCGAAGGTAATACATTTTTTGTCGTTTGGGAAAGAATACTTTTGTGTCGTCTGTCATTAATGAGAAAAAATGTAGCCACAAAATAAAAATATCTTCCGCTGTGAACAATTTCAAATCCCTAAAAAAGGTCAATATAACTCTTTAATTGGCGTTCAAAATACCTGCTGACAGCTTCAGAATTTTTGTCCAAAGAAACAAGCATTTTCATTCTTCCTGGCGATATTGTTGATAATTAACGGAATTTTGCAAACCTGCAACGTTTTCTCAGCTTTGGTTTGTGATGTACATTTTAATCTAACTGTCAAATTCGCATAGTGAAAGGTGCACTGAGGTGTTAGAAAGTTAAAGTAGTTTCTATCCTAAAAAGTCGGACAAAACTAAAGCACAAAACTTTTCTAGATAAAACTTAGTTAAAAGGGTGTGCAGATAAATTCGTCAGTTAAATACGTCCTACACATATGTTAAGATACGTTCCACATACTGTAAAAGTACTTTTGAAAATGACAAAAATACTTTTCTTTTAAATAATTAAAAAATAGCAAATAAAAAAAGAAGAAATATATATGCATAAATATTTACATAATTTTAAAAAAAGTATAATTGAAAAAAATTTTTTCTGAATGTAGGTTTATATTAAAAATTTGAAAAAATCAAGGGATTTTAAAGTAAAAAAAAGTGGTATTTGGAAAAGACATGAATGAGGTCACCGGCAGAGTGGGAGTAGCCCATGATGAGCAGAAATATATAGTATATGTCAGGATTCAATCCTGGATTCGAGAAATTAATTTTTGAAAATTTGAAAAATTAAGGCACATATATGGAATTTTCAAGTGAAAAAAAGTGGTATTTGGAAAAGACATGAATGAGGTCACCGGCAGAGTGGGAGTAGCCCATGATGAGTAGATTCCAGAAATATATAGTATATGTCAGGATTCAATCCTGGATTCGAGAAATTAATTTTTGAAAATTTAAAAAATTAAGGCACATATATGTGATTTTCAAGTGAAAAAAAGTGGTATTTGGAAAAGACATGAATGAGGTTACCGGCAGAGTGGGAGTAGCCCTTGATGAGTAGATTCCAGAAATATATAGTATATGTCAGGATTCAATCCTGGATTCGAGAAATTAATTTTTGAAAATTTGAAAAATTAAGGCACATATATGGAATTTTCAAGTGAAAAAAAGTGGTATTTGGAAAAGACATGAATGAGGTCACCGGCAGAGTGGGAGTAGCCCATGATGAGTAGATTCCAGAAATATATAGTATATGTCAGGATTCAATCCTGGATTCGAGAAATTAATTTTTGAAAATTTGAAAAATTAAGGCACATATATGTGATTTTCAAGTGAAAAAAAGTGGTATTTGGAAAAGACATGAATGAGGTCACCGGCAGAGTGGGAGTAGCCCATGATGAGTAGATTCCAGAAATATATAGTATATGTCAGGATTCAATCCTGGATTCGAGAAATTAATTTTTGAAAATTTAAAAAATTAAGGCACATATATGTGATTTTCAAGTGAAAAAAAGTGGTATTTGGAAAAGACATGAATGAGGTCACCGGCAGAGTGGGAGTAGCCCATGATGAGTAGATTCCAGAAATATATAGTATATGTCAGGATTCAATCGTGGATTCGAGAAATTAATTTTTGAAAATTTGAAAAATTTTAATCCAGGATTGAATCCTGACATATACTATATATTTCTGGAATCTACTCATCATGGGCTACTCCCACTCTGCCGGTGACCTCATTCATGTCTTTTCCAAATACCACTTTTTCACTTGAAAATTCCATATATGTGCCTTAATTTTTCAAATTTTCAAAAATTAATTTCTCGAATCCAGGATTGAATCCTGACATATACTATACATTTCTGGAATCTACTCATCATGGGCTACTCCCACTCTGCCGGTGACCTCATTCATGTCTTTTTCAAATACCACTTTTTTTCACTTGAAAATTCCATATATGTGCCTTAATTTTTAAAATTTTCAAAAATTAATTTCTCGAATCCAGGATTGAATCCTGACATATACTATATATTTCTGGAATCTACTCATCATGGGCTACTCCCACTCTGCCGGTGACCTCATTCATGTCTTTTCCAAATACCACTTTTTTCACTTGAAAATCACATATATGTGCCTTAATTTTTCAAATTTTCAAAAATTAATTTCTCGAATCCAGGATTGAATCCTGACATATACTATACATTTCTGGAATCTACTCACCATGGGCTACTCCCACTCTGCCGGTGACCTCATTCATGTCTTTTCCAAATACCACTTTTTTTCACTTGAAAATCACATATATGTGCCTTAATTTTTAAAATGTTCAAAAATTAATTTCTCGAATCCAGGATTGAATCCTGACATATACTATACATTTCTGGAATCTACTCACCATGGGCTACTCCCACTCTGCCGGTGACCTCATTCATGCCTTTTCCAAATACCACTTTTTTCACTTGAAAATCACATATATGTGCATTGATTTTTTCAAATTTTCAAAAATTAATTTCTCGAATCCAGGATTGAATCCTGACATATACTATATATTTCTGGAATCTACTCATCATGGGCTACTCCCACTCTGCCGGTGACCTCATTCATGCCTTTTCCAAATACCACTTTTTTCACTTGAAAATCACATATATGTGCATTGATTTTTTCAAATTTTCAAAAATTAATTTCTCGAATCCAGGATTGAATCCTGACATATACTATATATTTCTGGAATCTACTCATCATGGGCTACTCCCACTCTGCCGGTGACCTCATTCATGTCTTTTCCAAATACCACTTTTTTTCACTTGAAAATCACATATATGTGCCTTAATTTTTAAAATTTTCAAAAATTAATTTCTCGAATCCAGGATTGAATCCTGACATATACTATATATTTCTGGAATCTACTCACCATGGGCTACTCCCACTCTGCCGGTGACCTCATTCATGTCTTTTCCAAATACCACTTTTTTTCACTTGAAAATCACATATATGTGCCTTAATTTTTAAAATTTTCAAAAATTAATTTCTCGAATCCAGGATTGAATCCTGACATATACTATACATTTCTGGAATCTACTCACCATGGGCTACTCCCACTCTGCCGGTGACCTCATTCATGCCTTTTCCAAATACCACTTTTTTCACTTGAAAATCACATATATGTGCATTGATTTTTTCAAATTTTCAAAAATTAATTTCTCGAATCCAGGATTGAATCCGGACATATACTATATATTTCTGGAATCTACTCATCATGGGCTACTTCCACTCTGCCGGTGACCTCATTCATGTCTTTTCCAAATGCCACTTTTTTTCACTTGAAAATCACATATAAGTTAATAAACTTCCTTGATTTATTTATTATTTATTATGCGGGATCCGCGCTAAATTAAACGACAAATTTGAGGATTTATATTTTAGTTCACTTAGTTTATTTATTAATTTTATTTAATAGCTTGCTTTCCCACTATGAGGATCGCTTTTTACAAATGCTCTGACAAGACTAACTAACTGTTAGTAGAAATGCCATCAGAAAGGTATTAAATAATAACTCTCAATTCCAATAGAAAGAATTCATAAGGAGAGCAACGTTAGTAATAAAAAATAATCAATAATAATGATAATTAGTAGAGTAACAATAATAATGAAAAATAGTAATAATATTGTCCCTTAACTGCCTCCACCCTCGAAGAACAGGCGTCCCGACTGTTTTTCGTAACGTAATTTACGAATTTCTGAATTAAAAATATTTTTCAAAAATAACAAAATTTTCAACATTTTCAAAGATAAGAATTTAACAATAAGTTTTTTTTTTTTTTTAAGTTTAAAACAATATTATAGATTTAATTTTTTGTCAAGATAATAATCGTATAAATATTTTCTAAACAAATTTATTTTAAATTTTTAAAAGAGCATGGGTGATTTTGAACTGAGAACTTACTCGATTCATAATTCTTAATATTATCTTAAGTTATCTTTATGAACCGGTCTATTGTCAATTAATACAGAGTGTCCCAAATCTTTTTCAACAACTTTTTCAACATATAACTTGCTAAATTTATTTCCCAGCCGTCTGTTAACTTTAACAAATACTTTATCGCCAGGTTTACAATTTCTATTCTGTCTATTTCTATTGTGATAACTTAGGTCATAATTTTGAGCTTTCAACAGTTTTGCCCTTACACTAATTCTTAGCTCTTCCGTAATAGAATTCAAAATATCTATTGGCCTTACTCCAGTTATCGAATGTATTGTGCTATTATATTTTGCAATGGCAATGAGAATTAGTTCCTTCGTGTCATTGTAATGCCCCTCGGATTTTAAACATCGCGATATTTCCCCTATTGTGCTATGAAGCCTTTCCACTTGCCCGTTGCTGGTACTATGCGCTGGTGGAACAGAAAAGATCTGAACACCAAATTGATCCATGAGAAGAGATTTTATAGTATGTGAATTAAAGGACTTTTCATTATCGCAGACAATGGTATGAACTTTTGGAAACAAGTTTAAAATAGTTAATAAAGGGGCTTTTATATCGATAATCGAACGAGTTTCTATGAAAAATGCGAGTGCGAATTTCGAAAATTTGTCAAGACAAGCTATAAAGTTAGTTTTGTCAGTTGTAAAAATGTCTATATGCAGGATTTCACCAGGATATTCAGGAATAGGTGTCTGACCGATCAGTGCTCTCCGTGGATGCCTATTATATTTTGATTCATTGCAAGTCTTACAGTTCGAAGCAATCGTCTTAAGTCTATTTCTGATGTTAGGGAAATAATAGTCTTGTAATATTTGGTTATAATTCTCACGCACATTACGGTGAGCTCTATTATGTTCAGCCACAGAGATTTCGTTTTGATCCTCCTGGCTATGAATATCCATTACGAGCTTGTCAGAATAAACAAATTTTACTGATGGAAAAAGATTAATTATTTTGTTCTGAGTCAATCCTAAAATATGAATGTCACAATGAAGACAATTTACAACATGACAATTAACGGCTTTCCTCAAAAAATTGAAAATATCTTTTTCAGTAACGTAATTTATTAAATGCCTGGTTTGATCCTTAAAAATAGTTTTGGATGACATGCTAGACACTGTTGATTTATTTAAAATAATTTGGTTTTTAAAACAGTTAACTGGATTTGATACTGTCTTTATAATTTCGGACAAGGATTTTTCACTGTGAATTGTTGAACCTTGAGAATCTGAATTTTTCGAAGTCATTTTCGCATTCGTCTGTTTTGTGCGCAATCTTACTTCCGAACCAATCGTTGCTTCCACTGAGTCATTATCCTCCGACTCATCTTCTATTTGGTTAACATATTGCCGAGATAACGCATCGGCGACAACGTTATCTTTTCCTGGCTTGTAAAAAAATTTCGGAGAGTATTCCTCAATAAAGGCACGCCATCGTCTAATTTTTGGATTAGGGTTCTTTTCAGAAATCGAAAACGATAGCGGCTGATGATCGGTATAAATATTTATATTTTTTGCACCATACAGATAATTACGTAGTTTCTGCAAAGCCCATACGATTGCCAACATTTCTCGCTCGTTTGTGGCATAATTCTCCTCAGTATGGGACAAAGTTCTCGAAATCATTGTAATCGGTTTACCATTCTGAGAGAGCACCGCTCCTATTGCCGATGAAGAGGCATCAGTAGTAAGCTCAAATGGTTTGTTGTAATCAGGATGTAACAATAGCACATCTTCTGAAGCAAGAATATGCTTTATTTTCTTAAATGTTCTGAGCGCTTCAACGCTTAGATTAACTACTATGTTTTTCGACTGTTTGCTATTAACATTACCGTTTTCACCACGTAAGAACTGTGTAAGTGGTTTAGTGATTTCGGCGTAATTTTTTACAAACCGGCGATAATAGCCAGCTAATCCCAAAAATGATCGAAGGCCTTTAACGGTGCTGGGAACTTGAAAATCTAAAATGTCCTTTACCTTTTCTGGGCACGTTTTTATACCATTTTTGCACACTGTAAATCCTAAGTATTCTACAGAGTTTTGAAAAAATTTTGATTTTTCGCATGAGACACGCATATTTGCTAAAAAAAGTTTTCCTAAGATATTTTCAATGTCCCTTAGGTGTTCTTCAGCACTAGGAGAGAAAATGATTATGTCATCAATATAGACATGACAGGTTTTACCAATTTCGTCACGTAAAACATCATCGATTACTTTCTGAAAAAAACCAGGTGCATTTTTTAGACCAAAAAGAAGCCTACAAAATTCGAATTTACCATTATTGATACTAAAGGCTGTCTTTTTTCTATCAGCTTCAGCTAAGCTTATTTGGTGGAATCCAGACTTGAGATCTAATGTTGTAAAGAAGCATCCATTTCCTAAATTAGACAAAATTACGGTAGTATCAGGTATCGGATAACGCTCGCTTGTAGTTCTAGAATTTAGTTTCCTAAAGTCTATCACAAGTCTTTTCTTTCGCTTCCCAGTCTCGTCGAAACCTTTTTTATCTACGATCCATATAGGATTATTATATGGTGATCTAGATGGTCTTATGATTCCGTTGTTCAACAAATTTTCAATCTCATTGTTAACAAATTCCCTAAGTGCTAAAGGATATGGATATGTCCTAGAATAAATAGGTTCGTCGCTTTCGGTACGAATTGTGGCTATTACGTCTGTGTGAAAGGGTAGAGCCTTTTTAGGATCCGCAAAAACACCCTTATGTTTTTCTAAAACTATCTTAAGCTTCTGAAAAATGGGTTGTGGAATGTCACAATTGGTGGGGTCAATAATAATTTTGTTAACTTCGCGACAATAGTGAAATAAGAGTTTCTCTTCCCCGTATTTATGCTTCAATAGTCCCTGGTCGCAGTCAATCTGTGCATTAATTTGCTTTAGAAAGTCAAAACCGATTATACCGTCAAATGTTGAAAGTTCGGGCAATATAAAAAAATAGGACGTACAATTTAACAAATTTACTAGGCATCTTGAAACTATTTTAGAATTTCCGTGAAGTGATTTGACAATAAAAGGCCTTTCTATTGATTTTATTGCTTTCAGGCTTACTAAATTTTTTATATAATTTTTCGAAGTGCCAGTATCTATCAGGAGTTTTACAGTCCTTCCTCCTATTGTTCTTTCGATGTATGAGAGGAGGGACCCACATCTAAAAAATTTATCTCATCCTCGAAACAATTTTCAGAAGGATCACCAAGAGGCAAGTTGTCGACATAACTTTCTTGATGATCGTCTTGAGCATAATTAAAATAGCGATTATATGAATATTCAGACTGCGGTTTTTCAAAATTATGTTGTTGAGTAAAGTGGTTGATTCTCTGAAACTTGTTCTGATTTTGACGAATAGAATCAAATGGTCTTTTTGAAGCAATTGGTTGTTGAAATTTAAGCTTATTTTGATGGTTATTGTTTTGTTGTCGAAAATTTAAACGGGTACTTGGGTCAATTTCCATAGGTTGATATTGTCTTGAAGGATCGGATAAAACTTGAGGGGCCCTGAAACTATTTTTACTAGGGTGGAATTGCCCCTGCTGTGGAACTCCATATCTAGGAGTATTGCCTGCGTGGTTTTGAATGATATTCTGATACCGAAAATGTTGTTCTTGAAAACGATTTGGCCTTATAGGCTGGTAATGCGGCGAGTTATTAAATATGTCTGCTCTAGAATGGTTCCAAAACGTTGTAGCGAAATTGTAACGTAAATTGTTAGTTTCCAGCTCCTGCGCTAAAGCCAGAGCAGAGGGCAAGTCTATAGGCCTACTAGAAAATAGTATGTCGCACATGGGACGGCGCAAACCGGAAATGAAAACACGAAGGGAATTTTCTCTGTACTTTTGGCTAAGCGATTCAATTAAAACTTGACTTCCCTCATTTGACATTAAAACTTTATTAAGTATCGCGGTTAACTTTTGCTCCACTTGATCATAAAAATGCTTGATAGTATTTGAGCCTTGCCTAAGTGTTGAAAGTTCCTGTTCTAACGTAAAAAGACTTTTCTTATCACCGTACGAAAAATCGAGTCTCGCTAGTATAGCCCTAAAATTCAGTACCGTATTATACGAGCTCAAAACAGTATCTGCAGCGCCCACTACCTTGTTTCTCATTATTGCCACTGCCTGATAATATCTTGAGCTACCCTCATAACCTTCATATAACTTATGGGCGGTTACTGCAGCTTGACGCCAAGAAAAATATTTAGCGGCAGTCCCATCAAATTCAGGCATTGATTTAACGATATCAAGCGTTTCATGGCAAAAAATGTCTGATACTATCTCGATTGGTTTATACTCCTCCACATGCAGTGGTGCTTCTAAAATTGATAATCTATTTGTCAAATCGTCAATACTATGCTGAAAACTTCTTCGTGCCTGCTCTGTGGCCTGGGAAATAGCAGTTGTCAATAAAGTTTGGACAGTTTCAGCGTCCATTGCGTTTTTTTCAACTGAAGAAGTTATATTCAAATGTTCTAAGCTCAAAATTAAATCATCCACGCTCATAGAATATTATTTTTCTTTAGATTAAAGTTATTTTGCTAATTGTACTATTATTAATATGTTTAATGAAAAACCACAGTATTTAAGTAGAGTATTAATTCTACTAATGATTTTAATTTTTTAGTGATAATAACGGAACAGAAATTAAATTAAATTCTAATTTCATTTCACTTTAATTTATTATTAAAAAAAAGTTTTTCTAAATTTGTATTTTTAACAAACTTTTTTATTGTATTTTTTCATATTTTCAAATATATTTTTTAAATTTTCTGTCTTTTGAAATTTACATAAATTACAAATTAAATTTGATTGTATTACTAACTTAAGTTTTTTTTCAAAGGTTTTTTTCTATGTTATCTAATAATAAAGAAAATATTTCTAATATTGTATTTTGACAAAAAAAAATTTTTTTAAACTAATGTTTCTAAATTAAGTATTTAATTATTTAGTATTGTATTTTTACTTAAGTTTTTTTATTGTTTTGGTTTTACTTATAACTTAAGATAATTACATAAGGTACTTAATTTTATACGGCAATAAAATTTTAATTCCAGCAACATTTTTCTGCAACATTTTTCTATAAACAAAGTCATCAACACAGGCAATCGCAACTTGTTTAAATATCACACTTATTCCAATGAATTCTTATTCGTTCTCCAATTTTAGTTATCAATAAATTGCTTTTCAATCATATTCTCTTAATTTTTTTAAAGTTGTTGTTGGTTTTCAAAGTTTTGCTTTTTCTGTATCATTTTGTAACTAATCAGTTGAATTTGTAATTTCTTTATTTTTTATTCACTTATTTCTTATAACAGCATCAATGCATATAGTAGAGTTTTTGACTTTTGTCTCTTTTCTATCACAAAATTTTATTACAAATTAAACTGGTTTTTTTTCTTAATTTATGACACTGATTAGCGGTTTTTATATTATTATAGGTTTATTCTTATTTTTTTTTATATTCTCAATAAGTTATTATATAAATTTTTTATTTCGGAAAAAAATCACGTGTGTTTTAAACAATTTTTTAATCATTAAATAGAATTTAATACGTAAATTAAAAATAACCTACTGATATTTTTATAAGTTTGTCAGGCACAAAATAACAAGAAAAAAATTTTTTTAATAGGTATTCTTTTTTATTTTAAAAAAACCAAATTTGAAGAGCGCGGCCCCACGTTGGGCGCCAGTTAATAAACTTCCTTGATTTATTTATTATTTATTATGCGGGATCCGCGCTAAATTAAACGACAAATTTGAGGATTTATATTTTAGTTCACTTAGTTTATTTATTAATTTTATTTAATAGCTTGCTTTCCCACTATGAGGATCGCTTTTTACAAATGCTCTGACAAGACTAACTAACTGTTAGTAGAAATGCCATCAGAAAGGTATTAAATAATAACTCTCAATTCCAATAGAAAGAATTCATAAGGAGAGCAACGTTAGTAATAAAAAATAATCAATAATAATGATAATTAGTAGAGTAACAATAATAATGAAAAATAGTAATAATATTGTCCCTTAACTTATATGTGCCTTAATTTTTCAAATTTTCAAAAATTAATTTCTCGAATCCAGGATTGAATCCTGACATATACTTAATATTTCTGGAATCTACTCATCATGGGCTACTCCCACTCTGCCGGTGACCTCATTCATGTCTTTTCCAAATACCACTTTTTTTCACTTGAAAATCACATATATGTGCATTGATTTTTTCAAATTTTCAAAAATTAATTTCTCGAATCCAGGATTGAATCCTGACATATACTATACATTTCTGGAATCTACTCACCATGGGCTACTCCCACTCTGCCGGTGACCTCATTCATGCCTTTTCCAAATACCACTTTTTTCACTTGAAAATCACATATATGTGCATTGATTTTTTCAAATTTTCAAAAATTAATTTCTCGAATCCAGGATTGAATCCGGACATATACTATATATTTCTGGAATCTACTCATCATGGGCTACTTCCACTCTGCCGGTGACCTCATTCATGTCTTTTCCAAATGCCACTTTTTTTCACTTGAAAATCACATATATGTGCCTTAATTTTTCAAATTTTCAAAAATTAATTTCTCGAATCCAGGATTGAATCCTGACATATACTTAATATTTCTGGAATCTACTCACCATGGGCTACTCCCACTCTGCCGGTGACCTCATTCATGTCTTTTCCAAATACCACTTTTTTTCACTTGAAAATCACATATATGTGCCTTAATTTTTAAAATTTTCAAAAATTAATTTCTCGAATCCAGGATTGAATCCTGACATATACTATACATTTCTGGAATCTACTCACCATGGGCTACTCCCACTCTGCCGGTGACCTCATTCATGCCTTTTCCAAATACCACTTTTTTCACTTGAAAATCACATATATGTGCATTGATTTTTTCAAATTTTCAAAAATTAATTTCTCGAATCCAGGATTGAATCCTGACATATACTATACATTTCTGGAATCTACTCATCATGGGCTACTCCCACTCTGCCGGTGACCTCATTCATGTCTTTTTCAAATACCACTTTTTTTCACTTGAAAATTCCATATATGTGCCTTAATTTTTAAAATTTTCAAAAATTAATTTCTCGAATCCAGGATTGAATCCTGACATATACTATATATTTCTGGAATCTACTCATCATGGGCTACTCCCACTCTGCCGGTGACCTCATTCATGTCTTTTCCAAATACCACTTTTTTCACTTGAAAATCACATATATGTGCCTTAATTTTTCAAATTTTCAAAAATTAATTTCTCGAATCCAGGATTGAATCCTGACATATACTATATATTTCTGGAATCTACTCACCATGGGCTACTCCCACTCTGCCGGTGACCTCATTCATGTCTTTTCCAAATACCACTTTTTTTCACTTGAAAATCACATATATGTGCCTTAATTTTTAAAATGTTCAAAAATTAATTTCTCGAATCCAGGATTGAATCCTGACATATACTATATATTTCTGGAATCTACTCATCATGGGCTACTCCCACTCTGCCGGTGACCTCATTCATGCCTTTTCCAAATACCACTTTTTTCACTTGAAAATCACATATATGTGCATTGATTTTTTCAAATTTTCAAAAATTAATTTCTCGAATCCAGGATTGAATCCTGACATATACTATATATTTCTGGAATCTACTCATCATGGGTTACTCCCACTCTGCCGGTGACCTCATTCATGTCTTTTCCAAATACCACTTTTTTTCACTTGAAAATCACATATATGTGCTTTAATTTTTCAAATTTTCAAAAATTAATTTCTCGAATCCAGGATTGAGTCCTGACATATACTATATATTTCTGGAATCTACTCATCATGGGCTACTCCCACTCTGCCGGTGACCTCATTCATGTCTTTTCCAAATACCACTTTTTTTCACTTGAAAATCACATATATGTGCCTTAATTTTTCAAATTTTCAAAAATTAATTTCTCGAATCCAGGATTGAGTCCTGACATATACAATATATTTCTGGAATCTACTCATCATGGGCTACTCCCACTCTGCCGGTGACCTAATTCATGTCTTTTCCAAATACCACTTTTTTCACTTGAAAATCACATATATGTGCATTGATTTTTTCAAATTTTCAAAAATTAATTTCTCGAATCCAGGATTGAATCCTGACATATACTATATATTTCTGGAATCTACTCATCATGGGTTACTCCCACTCTGCCGGTGACCTCATTCATGTCTTTTCCAAATACCACTTTTTTTCACTTGAAAATCACATATATGTGCCTTAATTTTTCAAATTTTCAAAAATTAATTTCTCGAATCCAGGATTGAATCCTGACATATACTATATATTTCTGGAATCTACTCATCATGGGCTACTCCCACTCTGCCGGTGACCTCATTCATGTCTTTTCCAAATACCACTTTTTTCACTTGAAAATCACATATATGTGCCTTAATTTTTCAAATTTTCAAAAATTAATTTCTCGAATCCAGGATTGAATCCTGACATATACTTAATATTTCTGGAATCTACTCATCATGGGCTACTCCCACTCTGCCGGTGACCTCATTCATGTCTTTTCCAAATACCACTTTTTTTCACTTGAAAATCACATATATGTGCATTGATTTTTTCAAATTTTCACAAATTAATTTCTCGAATCCAGGATTGAATCCTGACATATACTATATATTTCTGGAATCTACTCATCATGGGTTACTCCCACTCTGCCGGTGACCTCATTCATGTCTTTTCCAAATACCACTTTTTTTCACTTGAAAATCACATATATGTGCCTTAATTTTTCAAATTTTCAAAAATTAATTTCTCGAATCCAGGATTGAATCCTGACATATACTATATATTTCTGGAATCTACTCATCATGGGCTACTCCCACTCTGCCGGTGACCTCATTCATGTCTTTTCCAAATACCACTTTTTTTCACTTGAAAATCACATATATGTGCATTGATTTTTTCAAATTTTCAAAAATTAATTTCTCGAATCCAGGATTGAATCCTGACATATACTATATATTTCTGGAATCTACTCATCATGGGTTACTCCCACTCTGCCGGTGACCTCATTCATGTCTTTTCCAAATACCACTTTTCTTCACTTGAAAATTCCATATATGTGCCTTAATTTTTCAAATTTTCAAAAATTAATTTCTCGAATCCAGGATTGAATCCTGACATATACTATATATTTCTGGAATCTACTCATCATGGGCTACTCCCACTCTGCCGGTGACCTCATTCATGTCTTTTCCAAATACCACTTTTTTCACTTGAAAATCACATATATGTGCATTGATTTTTTCAAATTTTCAAAAATTAATTTCTCGAATCCAGGATTGAATCCTGACATATACTATATATTTCTGGAATCTACTCATCATGGGTTACTCCCACTCTGCCGGTGACCTCATTCATGTCTTTTCCAAATACCACTTTTTTTCACTTGAAAATCACATATGTGTGCCTTAATTTTTCAAATTTTCAAAAATTAATTTCTCGAATCCAGGATTGAATCCTGACATATACTATATATTTCTGGAATCTACTCATCATGGGCTACTCCCACTCTGCCGGTGACCTCATTCATGTCTTTTCCAAATACCACTTTTTTTCACTTGAAAATCACATATATGTGCCTTAATTTTTCAAATTTTCAAAAATTAATTTCTCGAATCCAGGATTGAATCCTGACATATACTATATATTTCTGGAATCTACTCATCATGGGCTACTCCCACTCTGCCGGTGACCTCATTCATGTCTTTTCCAAATACCACTTTTCTTCACTTGAAAATTCCATATATGTGCCTTAATTTTTCAAATTTTCAAAAATTAATTTCTCGAATCCAGGATTGAATCCTGACATATACTATACATTTCTGGAATCTACTCATCATGGGCTACTCCCACTCTGCCGGTGACCTCATTCATGTCTTTTCCAAATACCACTTTTTCACTTGAAAATTCCATATGTGCCTTAATTTTGCAAATTTTCAAAAATTAATTTCTCGAATCCAGGATTGAATCCTGGCTACTCATGGGCTACTTCCACTCTGCCGGTGACCTCATTCATGTCTTTTCCAAATACCACTTTTTTCACTGAAAATCACATATATGTGCATTGATTTTTTCAAATTTTCAAAAATTAATTTCTCGAATCCAGGAATTGAATCCTGACATATCTATATATATAAAAGTGAAACTCTGTGTGTGTGTGTGTGTGTGTGTGTGTGTGTGTGTGTGTGTGTGTGTGTGTGTGTTAGCTATAGACTCCGAAACTGTGAAACCGATCGGACTCAAACTTTGGCAAGTTGTTGTACACATACCAGGGAGTGTTTATGGGTGGAAAAAAGTGGGCGGGGCCACGCCCATAAAAATTAGTTATCAGTTTTAGCTACTTGCGCTTGACCGATTTTTCTGAAACTTTGCAAACATATCGAGCTGTCATGACTAAATAATTTCGTGATAAGAAAAGTGGGCGGGGCCACGCCCCTAAAAAAGTTTTAATTTTGAAGTACTTGCACTGGACCGATTTTTCTAAAACTTCGCACACATACCAAGCTGTCATAACCATATAATTTCGTGTTTAAAAAAGTGGGCAGGGCCACGCCCATAAAAAAAAGTTATAATTTTGAGGAACTTGCACCAAACCGATTTATCTGATGCTCTGCACACATATCGAGCTGTCATGACTTAATAATTTCGTGATAAGAAAAGTGGGCAGTGCCACGCCCATAAAAAAAAGGTATCATTTTGAGGTACTTGCACTGGACCGATTATTCTGAAACTTTGCACACATATCGAGCTGTTATGACTTTACAATTTCGAGATTAGAAAAGTGGGCAGGGCCACGCCCATAAAAAATAGGTATAATTTTGAGGTACTTCCACTGGTCCGATTCTTCTAAAACTTTGCACACATATTGAGCTGTTGTGACTTTACAATTTCGTGATTAGAAAAGTGGGCAATGCCACGCCCATAAAAAAATTTTAATATTTAGCTTTGTGCACTTGATATTCAATTAAAATTCAGAATGCATTTCGATTCATTAAGGGGCGTAGCAACGCGCGCCGGGTTTGGCTAGTACTATATATTTCTGGAATCTACTCATCATGGGCTACTCCCACTCTGCCGGTGACCTCATTCATGTCTTTTCCAAATACCACTTTTTTCACTTGAAAATTCCATATATGTGCCTTAATGTTTCAAATTTTCAAAAATTAAATTCTCGAAGCCAGGATTGAATCCTGACATATACTATATATTTCTGGAATCTACTCATCATGGGCTACTCCCACTCTGCCGGTGACCTCATTCATGTCTTTTCCAAATACCACTTTTTTTCACTTTAAAATCCCTTGATTTTTTAAAATTTTTAATATAAACCTACATTCAGAAACAATTTTTTTCAATTATACTTTTTTTAAAATTATGTAAATATTTATGTATATATATTTTTTCTTTTTTTATTTGCTATTTTTTATTTATTTAAAAGAAAAGTATTTTTGTCATTTTCAAAAGTACTTTTACAGTATGTGGAACGTATCTTAACATATGTGTAGGACGTATTTAACTGACGAATTTATCTTCACACCCTTGTTTTATTAATTAATGTAATTTTTTAATCTAAAGCGTAATTCACTTTGCAAAGTTTTTAATACATTTTTAAAGCATTATATAAGTATGTTTGTATTTTAGATAAAATAATTTTATTATTGTTTTTATTTTTTTCTATACAAAATTTACAGTCAATTATTGGAAAAGTGAAATCAAGAGTTTCAAGCATAATACCAAATCGTTTGACAAAATGGTTCTCACCATCTGCAAAATTGCAAAATGAGTCTTTGAATGGTAGTATTTGTGGTGGAAATACTCCATTGCCAACACGCCGTAGGCGTCGCATTGAAATTGAAGAAGAAGACAATTTTCAAGATGATGAGCTTGAGCAACGTACTGAAGAATATGAAGAAAAAATTCGTCGTAAGTATGCTAACCAAGAGAAAAATCGAGATTGTGAAGATGATAATGAAAATGATGAAGATGATGATAGCCAAAATAGTGATGAAGAATATAATACAAGCAGTATAACAAAACAAACAAAGCGTGATTTGAATGTAGAAATACAGCCACCATTAAAAAGGTCTCGTCTTCATATAGATGTAAGTTTAAAAACATAAATCTGTTTATAATATTTAATTATTTGTATAATATAATATATTTTAGGCTCGTGATAGTCCTTTAATTACCCGACATCAACCGCTGTTGTCATCTACACCAGCTATGGATTGCTCATATTTACGAAATTCTGCTAGCACTAGTTCAGCACCGCGTTCTTCTCAGCGTTTTTCATACTTAAATCTTTATGCAAATCATAATAAAATAGAACCAGCTTTTAACTTTGGTCAACAAAAGGAATCAAAGTCATCGGCAACTAAAAAGAATACCGATATCATTGATTTGATATCAAGTCCTTCATATGAACATGAGAATAAACTTACAGACACTACTAATGCGTATATTGGTAGTCGAGCAATAATAAGGTAGTATATATTTTTTAAATGTTAAATTTATTATTGTATTGTTTTTTATTTCAGTTCCCGTAAAAGTTTAAATCTTCTACCTTCGTCTACCTCGACCTTGATGGGCGTTGAACGTGTTTATGCAAATGTTTCTCATTTAAAGCGACAACCTTTGTCGTCAGGTAAAGCAAATTTGGCCATACCACTCAGGCGTACTTCAACTACAATACAGGAAGTACAAGACCGTGAAGAAAGAGAACATGAGCAAGAACATTCTGATGGTATTGAAGAGAGTGAAGATATAATAGAAGATGCAAATCTAAATAATGGGCGTCTAGATAAATCAAAGATTTTGGCTGTCAAAAAAAGACAAAAATTAAATGACGGAGCAAGTTTTAATGCAGTGTCCGAGTCAAATGAAGCAATTTTAGTAGACTCTGCTTCAGAAAGTGGAGAAAGCGATGCATTAAAAATAAATTCATCTGATATGCAACAGCAACGTAAGACAGGTGTTTTTAATATGTCAGCTTCAGGAAATGCAAATACTCGTAACAGTAGTCGCACCTCTTCATTTGGAAATGGTTTGAATTTTTATTCCCATCTTGAGGGTCGAAAATCTTTATTTAGCGGTCCTAACAATGGTAAATCGAATCCATTAAACAATTCTACATTGTCTTTGACATCACTAAATCGTCGACAGTTCAATGCGTCAATCTATGGCAGCACTTCTGCTTTAAGCGATAGTCGTTTGTTAAATACATTTTCACCATTTTACAAGGGTAAGACGACATACGGTGGCGCGGCAGCTTATAATAAATATACAGCTGGTGCCAGTTCTGTACGTATAGCCCCTACACTAATAAGGCCGACTATGAGTCTCTCAACACAAATATCGACTAATACATTGGTCAACAATTTAAACTCTAACGTAGGTGATAATTCCACAATATCTTCTACAGCCAAACGTATATTGGATTTGATTAATGATTTTTCCACACCTTTAAGTGAAGCTAAAAAGATGGCAAGCAGTCTAAGAGCAAATACCAATCTCCAGATACCACTGCAAGCCAAAGGTCGCCTTAACGAAAGTGATTTAAATGCCTCACGAGCTATGCGATTATCACAAGTACGAACACCTTATTCTAGACCGGCTGTTATACTACAACCATCCGGTAATGCAAATGGGCGTGGTATAGCTGGATGTGTTTTGCCTCCCATTAAAGAACTACAAGTACCAACAATGTCCCAATTGTTGCAAATGAAAAAGATACAAAACACTACTGAAAAATCAAGAAAAATTACACAAATTTCTGCAGCAAATACTGAAACATCTGAATATACATTACCGGAAGTAACAACACTAAAAGCATTCGAACACGATCAACAAAAACATATAAATAAAATTAAAAAGAAAGTAACAAACACATTAAGACCTTTATCTTCTAAAGATTTGCAAGACGAAGAGCCACCTCCACCCGTAAATTTACCCAATATAACATTTCCTCTAATGCACTCTGTTCCCAAAATTGATATAGAATTAAAAAAACCTTTAGTTTCCAACAATATCACTACGCCCGAAAGAAAAACTTTAAATTCATTGTCATCATTGGCGGCCACAGAAACTGTAAACGATGGAAAAACATTTCCATCAAAAACGAAGGCTTTGTTATTTAATCCTGTACCCGTAAAACCCTTAACACAAACTGACTGCAAAGAAACACAATTACATAATATAAAATCACCTTCATTAAATATTATTTATACTACAACAAGCACTTTTAAGTTTTCGGAACCTTTAAAAATCGTTGGCCTCTCATCGCCCACTCAGAATGAAACTAAATACGATATAGACAAATACAAATTTAGTCCTCCTCTAGATGTTATAGTGCCACCTATTGTATATAAAACACAACTGAAACAACCTCAACTTAAAGAGGGATCTTGCTTGGATGCTCTTAGTAAACCTTTTACCTTGTCACCACAGATAGAAAACAAAACAAATGAAACAGTTCAGACTTCTTGTTTTGGCAATCAATTCAAAAAATCGCCAAATGATTGGGAATGTGAATCCTGCATGGTGCTTAATAAGTTAGTGGTGAGTAAATGTGTTGCCTGTGAAACACCGCGTAAGGAAAACTCTCAAATAAATCTGCAACAAATTATGTCGTCATCATCTGCAACGGTAGTACCAACTGTCACTATTAGTTTTGGGGAACAATTTAAGAAATCCTCTAATGAATGGGACTGCGATGCTTGTATGGTACGTAACAAACAAGAGGCTGAAAAATGTGTAGCCTGTGAAACACCTCGTAAGTCTGCATCTTTGCAATCTAGCAATGCGTTACCACATATTAAAAGTTCATTTATTGAAGTTTTTAAACCGATGGCTGGCAAATGGGAATGTAAAACATGTATGATTTCTAATAAAAATGAAACAAGTGAGTGCATAGCATGCCAAACGAAGAAGCCAGTAGCATTATCCACGTCTTCAGTAGCTGCTCCAACAAAGTTCAAATTTGGTTTTGGAGTCGTCGGTGCTCCTTCTAGCCACACTGTAAACGCAAATATTAATTCAGATGCCGGTTTTCAAACATTGGCAGCTCAGCAAAGGACTTCTAAATGGGAATGCGATGCTTGCCTGACTCGAAATGATGCCAATCGCACAAAATGTGCTTGTTGTGAGCAACCTAAACCGGGAACAAGTACGGATGTCAATAATACATCAATAAAATTTCAATTTGGAGCAACTGCCGCATCAAAGTTTAAGTTTGGATTTGATAGCGTAGCTAATGCACCTAAAGAAGACGTCTTACAAAAAGAACTGGTTAATAAAACTGAAGAGAATACAAAGTTACCCTCTTCGAGTTTAGGGTTTGGCGCCACCAATTTGGTTCAATCAACTCAAGGAGCTTTTCTATTTGGTATTAAACCTTTAAACAGCTCAAGTAGTAGTAAAAAAGATGACGTGGACACCAACAAGAAAATAACGAACTTTGGATTTAGAGTATCATCTGTTGCAGATGTTGAAAAGCCAAAAGTAAGCGAATCCACACATGTAGGATTTATTTCTGCTTCAATGCCATTAATAACAACAACAGTTACAGCAACGACTATCTCAACTCCAGCATTGTCTTCCTCAACCTCTACTGATATAAATGAAAAGTCCACATTTTCTGCTAACACCATTACCAATAGCAGTACTATTAGTAACATTGACAAACCTACTTGTGTGGCTTCCAGTAGCGCCACTTCAACAACAGTAGGATTTTCCTTTAGCAGCAAGACAGAGCAAAAGCCAAGCACGGCTAAAGTAAATGAAAATAAGACTTTGGACACTTTTTATTTTAAAACTCCAACTACAATATCAGGTGCCACTACAAAAAGCTCAGGCTTTGTTATTGATTCGTCAGTAATAAATGGCGGTTCAACAACTACTGAAACTGCATTAATAGGAACTAACAATACTACAACGGCATCAACAATAGCAACATCGACTACAACAGCAGCAGTGAAATCAATGTTTAGTTCTGGCTCCTCTGCTTCTGCGACACCAGCTCTTAACACGCAAGCTACAGCTACTTTAGGTGGTTTTAGTTTTGAAAGTAACTCGAGAAACAATGTTGCCGTAGTTACAACTACAAACTCATTTTTTGCCGCTGCAACTTCCACATCTTCAGTAACCGCTACTGCGAATGCAAAAACAACAACATCCTTGTCAACGTCGTCTACCACAACTACTACACCTGCCTCAACAAATATTTTTGGTTCATTTGGGGGAGAAGGAGGTTCATGTAATACTTCTACTACACCAATTTTTGGTTCCTCCTTCAATTCTCCTGCCAACAACAATTCAACTACTGTAAGTTCCTCAACAAATAACACAAGTTCCGCAAATGCGTTACAATTTGAAAAGTTCGCGTCTAAAACCACATCGAATGTCTTTGGTTCATTTGGAGGAGTTTCTGGTGTAGACAGTAACAGCAGTGCGTTGGTTAAGCCAAACGAAACAAAATATACACTACCAGTATTTGGTAATGCTATACCAAGCAGCACTTCTCAGTCCTCTACTCAATTTAATTCAGGTGGTTTTATGTTTGGCTCTAATGCAGTTACTACAGCCTCAATAAGAGGCTCTGTTACAAGTACAAGTACAACTTGGCCTAAAAACAGTTTTGTATTTGGATCAACAACAGCTGTGACACCGCTGTCAGCAAATGTTGCTTCCTCGAACTCAAATGAAAGTAAGGAAGTGAACAAACCTTCTGTATTCAGTCCATTTGGTTTATCCAGTACTAATTCAACTCAACAGCAGCAAACTTCGTCTATATTTGGTTCACCCGCACCATCATCAGCTTTAAGCACATCAGCATCGGGTCCAACTAATTCAAGTACAAATCTATTTGGCACCAGTTCAGCACAAGCTGCCACAAGTATATTCGGAATCAATCCAAGTGGTAATGCAGTAACTCCTGCTCCAGCATTTGGTTTATCACCATTTGGCGGTGCTGCATCATCGACAAGTGCTACACCAACTTTTGGAAGTACAGCAGCTTCTGGTAATACAACATTTGGTGGGTTTAGTGCAACATCTAGTAATACTACAACAAATTCTACAGAGGTCAAGAAACCAGAGGCGGCTTTTAATTTCTGTGCAACGACAACAGCACAAAGTACAAGTGTAAGTAACAATGTTTTATAGAACAAAAATATATATATATACCTATTAATTAAATTATAGTTATGAGTGGTATTAAATGTTTTAAAGGAAGTTTAAAATAATCTATTTTTTGTTATAATAAATAAATCTTACATTCGCACAGAATCTTTGCAATTGGCATATCACACAACAAATAGACATACATACATACAAACAAATATATTTTTGACAAATTCAGTTAAAATCCATTATGTAGTTTCTGATATAAACTGTGTTGCAATAATCTAGTCATATGTCGTTTTTTTTTTCAAATCCTTATTACTTTGTTTATTTTTTTTAAACGTTGTAACAAATAATTTGTTTTTAAGGTAGTGTATTATTTTAGCCTTATTACTAAATAAAAATATAAATTTTTTACTAACTACTAGTGTGTTGTTCCTTCCTGTTAGAAGCAAGCTCAAAAAATCATTTAAAATGTGATATGTTATTTGACTCTTTAAACTTTGTATTAACGTATACTTTTTAACAACTCTAGGGAGGATTTAACTTCGGTTCAGCAGCATCTAGTTCAAAACCGGCATTTAATTTTGGTGGCACATCAACCACTCAACAGCCCACGTTTAATTTTACTGGAACTGCAGGCGTAAGTTTTTATTTAATTTAAAATAAGTATTTGTATTAATATTTTAGTAAATAAGAATACATAAAGAATTATTATTAGTTAGATACTTATAACGTAGTAATAACTGAATATTTGATTTTTTTTATTTTCTTCTCTTTTTTCTTTTCATAATTAAAATATATTTATTTCTTAAAAACTTGTAAAATAACGTTCTTGTGTAAAAAACTTGAAATATATGTATTTGTTCCATCTATCTATCGTAAAATGTATCGTATTAACGTCTACTGTTGTAAATTTTGAATATAAATATCAAACAACCAACGTATTATGGGCTTATCTTAAAAAAATGTCTCAGTCACAAAATTCTACAAAGCCTTTTCAATTTGGAGCAACTCCATCGGCACCAGTTTTTAATTTTAACCATGGTGCTTTAGAGGTAACGTAACAAAAATCATATATCACCTACACTTAACATTAAACGTAATATCAGAAATATTTTTTTTGTTATTGTTTTTGAATGCATTGAAATTACTTCAGAGTGCAATTTACTACATTCAAATCTGATCGAAATTAAAGAATTATTGTTAGAATCTCTATACCAAAAGTACAGTGAAATCGAACGTACGAATAAAATCTGAACGACATTGAATAAAATTTCGAACGTGATCGAATGTCGTTATTTGCCTACTGCATTTATTAAACGAAATTTAAAGTTGCTAGCATGTTATTTTTGTGCATATTGTATTTAGTTTATTACTAATTCATCGCTAATATATTTAATTTTTAATTATTTTATTAACACTTTTCAATGTTTAGTTTTTAAATGTTTCATTAAAAATAGAGATATCGATATATGTATATATTTTGTCCTTTTATGGCATATTTTAGTGCATTTGTAAGATTTCCATTTATATGATAAAAAAAAAAAGAATGAAAATTTCATTCATTCCTTCTAATAGTTTTAATATACATATGTATAGAAGTTTTTTAAGTCATTAGCGGAAATCACCCTTCGTTGTAAACAGATCATGCAAATGTTGCAGATCTTGCAAACGTTGCTTTTGAAAGTTTCCAACTGTTTTTAGTATTGGAAATAAGTGTTTGTGTGGGAAATGTAATTTTAGTGAATATTGTTTTTGTGGTGTTGCAAACTTTAAAATATATACTAGACTTGCAAGATCTGCAACATTTGCATGATCTGTTTACAACGAAGGGTGATTTCCGCTATTAATGTGTCTTGCAAACTTTCCAATTAGTAAAATGGCCTTGTTGCCTGTTTTAAGCTCCGTCTGCCCGTCTGTCCATGTGTTGGTTGAAATCAACTTTTAGAAGCAACCATATCGTCGTGGTGAATGAAATAGGCAGTATGTAAAAAAAATTGAATTTGGTTTTATTGTAGCGTTGTAACCAAAATTGGGGTTCCTACAACTGCAGTTTATCTTATGCCGTTCAGGAAATCAGAAGAGAGCTTTTGCGCGCTATTGCAATATGACGAATGTGCAGCATGTTTGTTTTGGTTACTGCAAAAGGACGTATGTCGCGTGGAGTGTTTTTTTTTTCTTTGTAGGGCATCGTCAAGCAAATTGTACGTTGAGCCAGTATGGAGTAGCATGAGAGAGATGCACCGGCATTTTGTACAAAAATGCCAGGAAGAAACCAACTTTTTCGAGCGTTGTAAAAAAAATTAACTTAGATATTTACAGCCCAAAAAAGATCAGTGCAATGAATGTACAATGTATAAAAACGGAAATCTTGATGAAGCCATCTATGAAACTCATACAGCGATGAACAATCAAGTAAGATCCAAAAAGAAGCAAGACAAGATTTTATCTGCGGAATGTCCAGAAATGCAGGCATACACCTTGAACTTGCAAGCTGTTTTCTTAGTTTAAAACCGTTTTAACGCGGCTGCTAATTATTATAAAACGAAGCTGAAGGTTCATAATTTAACGTATTATAATTTGTCTACTAAAGATGTCATGTGTTATGTAGGCACGAAGCAACAGGAGGTTTAGAAATCGATGTGTTCGCTTCAATCGCAACACGCTATTTTCAAAGTGAAATTGATGGAAAAAAACCTGCGAAGCTAATTATTTGGAGTAACTGTTGCGAATATCAAAACCGAAATGTGAAATTATCCAACGCTCTTCTCGAACGTCTGTATCGAACAAAAATACCTGACATTGGGTCACACGCAAATGGAAGTCGACTCTACCCATGCAAGTATCGAAAAAAAACTAGCGAAGCGAAAAGAAGTCTATGTCCCTGCGGATAATTTGCCTATTATACATTTGGCAAGGCGAAATCCAAGGCCGTATCAAACAAAGTATCTACAGCATACCGATTTTTTAAAATTTGATCCTGTTTTCTACAAAATAATAAGACCAGGAAGAAAAGTTGGAGATCCCTGTGTGAACGATGTGGTTGCGATCAGTACACTGCCGAAGTATTAATTAATTTTTAAACAAATTTTGCTGACAACTGGGCGCCATTACCCACGCGACCGAAACGAGGTGAGATGTTGATTCAAGATTAGAAGCCGCAACTCTACACATCGAGTTGCCCAATCGAAGCCTCAAAGTATGGGCTACTGCAAAAATTAAAAAATCTCATACCAAAGGACTACCAAGATTTTTATAATACATTGTTGTATAAATAAGTGTGTGTAAAAAATAAAAGTATTTCAGCCATGAAAAATATTTAGTTTTTGTTTTATTAATTTACATTCATGACTGGTAATTTGACTTATGTCATTCAAAAATATATAACTTAGGCAGCAATAGGTCGTATGTCACATTATCTTAAATTGTTTCAAACGTAACGTTCTGTAACCCTATACAGTGTGAATCGTGGCGATTTATTATTATATTCTAGCCAGCGAAACTAAAACAAACAATTTTTCAAAGAAATATTCAGTTTTTTGTCTTTCCTGCAGAAGTATGATTTAGTGACATACAGCCTATTGCATTCCCCACGACGATATGCTCCTCAGATCTGTGTATGGTATCAATCTTTTGGAAATATCCGGGAATGAATCGCTATTGAAATTCAGCACAATCGCCCCATAACTTTAAGATATGAGCAAATAAACACGGCTGCCTCTGTTTTTCCCATATTTTTACCAGCAAAATTAAAATTTTTCAGCCATAGAATAATTTATAGGTACCTTTGCTACTATTTGTAGATATAATATGCTTTTAGAGATATTTGGTAAAAAATTTGGATAAAGCGGGACAAAATTTTTTTTTTAAATATATATTCCAAAAATTTATAAACGAAAATCAATTTCTTTCAGCTTCTAGACAACCGAGAGAGTCAATATGGTATCATCTGAAAGGACTTGACTAGCGCAATATGAGCACTATAAAAAAAATTGGCCGCCACTACAAAATGGCGGACAATAAATTTGTGTATAGGTCAAATCTGGTATTTTAAAATGTAACTTCTTGAACCCCCTCAATATTGGTCTCAAATGAAAGGACTTGACCATTAGAAAACAGTAAATTATTAAAAAATGTAAAATCCAAGATGGCATCTAAAACAAAATGGCGGTAAATTTTTTTAACCCCATCAATATGGGTATCAAATTAAAGGGCTTGACTAGTAGAATACAGTTAACTACGTTAAATCTCAAAATCAAGGATGGCGTCGAAAATAATAAGTACAAATGGCATATAACATGAAATATATGAAGGTTAAGCTACGATGTGGGATTATACCTATGTACATGAAGGTGAGGTGTATTATCAGATTCGGAACGGGCGAATATAGCACTCTCACTTGTATTTCTTTGTATGTGATATACCCACTTTTTATTAATTTTTTTTTTTTCAAATAAACCTTGTCCTGATGATTAAAAAAATAGCAAAAAGAATCATTGAAATAGATTAAGTCGTTCTCAAATAATTCTTTATATTTTCATACATTTTACTAAGGGCGCCATCTTGAATTATAGCCTTTGGTAGTTTACTATGTTCTACTACTCAAGCCCTTTCATTTGATACTAATATTGAGGGGGTTGAATGGGATACATTTTAAAATACTAGATTTAATTAATTATATGCTATTTTTTAGTGTCGGCCATCATGGATTTTAAATTTTTTACAGTGTTAATATTCTGCTAATCATGCCAATTTTATTTGAGACCCATATAGAATATCTCTGTTGTCTAGAAATTGAATATATATATATATATATATATATATATATATATATATATATATATATATATATATATATTACTTTGTAAAATTTAGGAAAAAAACAGAAGTAGTTGCATTTTGTTGCGTTTATCTTAGTTAGTTTCAAACCGGTTTGTAATTTTTTCTCATGAGTAGTTTTCGAGTCTGCGGCGTGCAATTTGATGTCACCAGCGTGCCCAAAAATTATTGAGGGTGTGAAGATAAATTCGTCAGTTAAATACGTCCCACATCAAAGTTAACTACATTCCACACTCTGTTAACTAAGTTAAATTTTAAAAATTAAGATTTTTTTGATAAAAAAAACATAAAAAATCACTTTTTATAATAATAATTTATAAAAAACAAATTAATTTAGTAAAATTAGTAAAAAAAAAAAAAAAATAGAAAAATGCACGTTATGTTTGAATTTATAGACTATGAATATGCTCATTTTGAGGCGTCCAGGCGGGCCATTTCGGACATACCTGAATGGGGTTGTGATATATCGGGTGAAAGCCCTTGACGAGTAGATTACAAAACTGAAACGGGTATATTACGTTCTTTTTCAGGAGCGGCGCTACAGGGGGTGAAAATAAAAAATAAAAAAAAAAAAAAATATGCGGACATACCTGAATGGGGTTGTGACATATCGGAATAAAGCTCTTGATGAGTAGATTACAAAACTAAAGCGGGTATATTAAGTTCTTTCTCAGACGCGGAGCTACAGGGGGTGGAATATGTTAAAATGACCCATTAGTATTAAAATATTCTAAGTGTTATCCGGGCCATTTCCCACATAACCTGAATGGGGTTGTGATATATCGGATGAAAGCTCTTGATGAGTAGATTACAAAACTAAAGCGGGTATATTCAGTTCTTTCTCGGGAGCGGAGCTACAGGGGGTGGAATATGTTAAAATGGCCCATTAGTATTAAAATATTCTAAGTGATATGCGGGCCATTTCCGACATACCTGAATAGGGTTGTGACATATCGGATGAAAGCTCTTGATGAGTAGATTACAAAACTAAAGCGGGTATATTCAGTTCTTTCTCAGACGCGGAGCTACAGGGGGTGGAATATGTTAAAATGACCCATTAGTATTAAAATATTCTAAGTGTTATCCGGGCCATTTCCCACATACCTGAATAGGGTTGTGACATATCGGATGAAAGCTCTTGATGAGTAGATTACAAAACTAAAGCGGGTATATTCAGTTCTTTCTTAGACGCGGAGCTACAGGGGGTGGAATATGTTAAAATGACCCATTAGTATTAAAATATTCTAAGGTATATGCGGGCAATTTCCGACATACCTGAATGGGGTTGTGACATATCGGATGAAAGCTCTTGATGAGTAGATTACAAAACTAAAGCGGGTATATTCAGTTCTTTCTCGGGAGCGGAGCTACAGGGGGTGGAATATGTTAAAATGGCCCATTAGTATTAAAATATTCTAAGTGATATGCGGGCCATTTCCGACATACCTGAATAGGGTTGTGACATATCGGATGAAAGCTCTTGATGAGTAGATTACAAAACTAAAGCGGGTATATTCAGTTCTTTCTCAGACGCGGAGCTACAGGGGGTGGAATATGTTAAAATGGCCCATTAGTATTAAAATATTCTAAGTGATATGCGGGCCATTTCCGACATACCTGAATAGGGTTGTGACATATCGGATGAAAGCTCTTGATGAGTAGATTACAAAACTAAAGCGGGTAGATTCAGTTCTTTCTCAGACGCGGAGCTACAGGGGGTGGAATATGTTAAAATGACCCATTAGTATTAAAATATTCTAAGGTATATGCGGGCAATTTCCGACATACCTGAATGGGGTTGTGACATATCGGAATAAAGCTCTTGATGAGTAGATTACAAAACTAAAGCGGGTATATTAAGTTCTTTCTCAGACGCGGAGCTACAGGGGGTGGAATATGTTAAAATGACCCATTAGTATTAAAATATTCTAAGTGTTATCCGGGCCATTTCCCACATAACCTGAATGGGGTTGTGATATATCGGATGAAAGCTCTTGATGAGTAGATTACAAAACTAAAGCGGGTATATTCAGTTCTTTCTCGGGAGCGGAGCTACAGGGGGTGGAATATGTTAAAATGGCCCATTAGTATTAAAATATTCTAAGTGATATGCGGGCCATTTCCGACATACCTGAATAGGGTTGTGACATATCGGGTGAAAGCTCTTAATGAATAAATTACAAAACTAAAGCGGGTATATTCAGTTTTTTCTCAGGAGCGGCTTAGAATATTATATATGTATATATACTTAGAACATTTTTAATACAAGTATGATATTTTTACCCTCTGTAGCGCCGCTCCTGAGAAAGAACCTAATATACCCATTTCAGTCTTGTAATCTACTAAGCCGGGGCTTTCACCCGATATGTCACAACCCCATTCAGGTATGTCCGAAATGGCCCGCATATCACTTAGAATATTTGTAATACAAGTAGGACATTTTTGTATATTTCCACCCCCTGTAGCGCCGCTCCTGAGAAAGAACTTAATATACCCGTTTCAGTTTTGTATTCTACTCGTCAAGGGCTTTTACAACCCCATTCAGGTGTCCGAAATGGCCTGTGATTATCAAAAAAATCTTAATTTTTATACCCGCCACCAAAAAAATGGTGGGGGCATATTCATTTTGTCATTCCGTTTGTAACACATCGAAATATCCATTTTAGACCCCATAAAGTATATATATTCTGAATCAGGGTTTGATTTGATGACGATCTAGCTATGTCCGTCCGTCTGTTGAAAGAACGATAGAGGTCGCACCGAAAAAGCTAGGGGGCTCAAATTTTGCCAGAATCTTTCTTATAGACAAGGTTTGTTTGGTATTGAAAATGGGCTAAATCGGAATATTAGGAAGAGAGTTATAGCTCGAAACGCAAGAGTAGGTCGAAAAAACCGTGTCCTTCGAACATCGAATAAAATGGAATTGTGTCCAAACGCATTAACGTAGACTCATGAAACTTCGAATATATATTTCCTGAGCAAAAACAATAATTTTCTTCGAAAATTGTCCAAATCTATGCATTAGGAGAGGAGTTATCGATCAAAATGTACGAAAATTTATACCGCACAGTGTATTTTTCGGTATATTTAAAAACAAAAACGTCATAAAAGCAACAAAATTGGATGAACGACTCTGAAATTTTGCACACTCTGCTTTTTGGTAAGTAGCTTTTTTGTAACGGAAAATCAATGTGCCACGCCCACTTTTACGCCCACCTCCCATATAACGTTTTAACTAAAATTCATATTATTTCTCTATTAATAAAGATTTTGGAATAATAAAGGGCTATATTGAAACACCTAAGTTGTACTCATTTGCAAAAATAACTTTGACACGCCTACTAAACCCCCACTTTTCGCGTTATCTACCGTTAATGAAATTTAAAAGCTCATAAAACCGCCAAAATTAAAGGTATGATGATAAAATTTGCTACGTATATCCCCCTAGGAAATATCATTACTGTGCCAGAAAATTAAGGTGCCACGCCCACTTTTACGCCCACCTCCCATATAACGTGTTAACTAAAATTCATATAATTTCTCTATTAATAAAGATTTTGGAATAATAAAGGGCTATATTGAAACACCTAAGTTGTACTCATTTGCAAAAATAACTTTGACATGCCTACTATAACGCCCACTTTTCACGTTATCTACCGTTAATGAAATTTAAAAGCTCATACAACCGCCAAAATTAGAGGTATGATGATAAAATTTGCTACGTATATCCCACTAGGCAATGTCATTACTGTGTTGGAAAATTAAGGTGCCACGCCCACTTTTACGCCCACCTCCCATATTACGTTTTACCTTAAATTCATATAATTTCTCTATTAATAAAGATTTTGGAATAATAAAGGGCTATATTGAAACACCTAAGTTGTACTCATTCGCAAAAACAACTTTGACACGCCTACTATATCGCCCACTTTTCACGTTATCTACCGTTAATGAAATTTAAAAGCTCATAAAACCGCCAAAATTAGAGGTATGATGATCAAATTTGCTACATATATCCTTCTAATCAATGTAATTGTTGTGCCAAAAAGTTAAGGTGACACGCCCACTTTAACGCCTACCTTCCATATAACGGTTTATCTTAAATTCATGTTTTTTCTCTATTGACAAAGTTTTTGGGAAAATAAAGGACTATATTGAAATATCTAAGTTGTATTTATTAGCAGAAACTTTATTGACACTCCTACTTTAACGCCCACTTTTACTAAAAGACTACATTTACAAAAGCATTTTAGTAGCATATCGAAGTTATAAAGGGTGGTTAAATTTTAAGGACCGATATTGAATTTAAATAAAACACAAATTATTTAGGAAACTATTATCATTTCTTTTTGTAATGATAATATTTGTATGGTTCAATTATGTATTTAACAAAATATCTGCCAAATGCCCCCCCAATCCTTGGTACCACTCCTCTATCTGATGGTCCAAATTTTCAATGACAATGTTGATGCTCAATTGTTGGGCATGATGATGAGTCGAGGTTGACTGCTCTTTTGCCACTCTATCGCAAAAAACAGCAGTGGTTCCCATTCAACGAACTAAGAAGGTATTCATAGATTTTCTAACATTTTATACAGACCTGTTTTGCAGAAATTTAAATATTTGTTACAATTCTCCCGATCGTGGACGAATTTGAATGATTATGTTGATCAAAAGAATTACGAAGTGCACAAAATGCATTTTGATTTGAACGCCCATTTTTATAAAAAACCTGAATAACTTTAAAGCGTTGCTCATTTGCGTATCTTTCCACGGATCAAATTGAGTAAGTTTGAGATTGAGAAATGTCAAGTGAAATGCAGAAAACAAATTTAAAGACTAGGTGTAGTTCACCTTCAACATGGACCCTTAAAATTTAACCACCCTATACAAAAAGTGATACATATTTTATTACAAAGAGATTATTCCAAAGCGATTAACAAAATAATTAATATTGTGCTTTAAATGTACACAAAATTGGTGGTGGGTATAAAAGATTCGGCACAGCCGAATATAGTGCTCTTACTTGTTAAAATTCAACTTAGTTAACAGTGTGGAATGTACTTAATATTGATGTGGGACGTATTTAACTGACGAATTTATCTTCACAGCCTCAAAATTATTTAGGATCTTAAGAAACTTTAAATATTGTTACGTTTATACCTTTAATCAACGTTGGCTTATTTCCTTTAAATAAACTTTGAGTTCTTTTATTGCAATCAAAAGCAGTTGAAATTAGTTATAAAATTAAGAGCACTTTATTTACTGAAACACACTCAGATATTGTTTTATTGCACTTTACTTATTTCACTTATGGTTATACTACTGTTATACTGATCATGTTAGTTGTGTTGTTCGGCTATTTATAGTAACATAGTGGTGTTCGGTAACATTCGACAAAGTTCTCGTATGTACATACTAGTACATTCGAAAACCGTTACATTAAAATTAAGACGTTAAGTAATATGCAGGAATAATAAGAGTGCCTAAAAGTATGCTGCACATAATAACTAACATCATGTTCGAACAACCAGCGAAATAAACTAATACAAATAAAACTACAGTAACTTAAACTACTACAACTAAAATAAATTATAAACAAGTAAGAGCGCTACATTCGGCCGTGCCGAATCTTATATACCCTTCATAACGTGTAGTCATGAAATAACAGTAGTTTGTGTCACCATTCATCCCATATGAAATACGTACATACATATATAAAAACATCCCATTGTAAAATTATAAATTCACGTATATATGTTAAAAAAACGAAAAAAAATTTAAAAAAAAATTAAAAAAAATTATTATATATAATTATAATTATTATATATAAAACAAAAAAAAAAAAATAAAAAAAAAATTAAAAAAAAATTTGTTTTGGCTCAGCTGGGATTCGATGCCGTTTTCTCTAACCAGTATACACGTTTGTATGTATGTATGTTGTTGTTGTAATGTTGTTTTTGTGAAAAAAAAAATCGAGGTGGTCGTGGGTTTTTGCTCATATCTCAGTTGTTTATGTACCTATGTTTCTGATTTTCAATACCGATCTACTCCCGAATATTTCTGATATTTTAGTACCTTACCCGGGTCCAACCTATGTCGAGGGGCTTCAAAAAGTTGATTTCAACATACACACGGACAGACGGTCAGACGGACATTCATAAGCTTTCAGAAAATATATACTTTATGGGGTCGGAAATGAAAATTGTAGAAATTTCACACGGAATGACAAACCTATATATACCCTTTTTCACTGTGTGAAGGGTATAATTAAGCTATTTAAAAACAAGTAAGAGCGCTATATTCGGCCGTGCCGAATCTTATATACCCTCCACACCGTGTAGTCATGCAATAACAGTAGTTTGTATCACCATTCCATATGATATACGTACATACATATAAAAACCATATATATAAAAAAACATCCACATTGTAAAATTATAAATTTACGTATGTATGTTAAAAAAAAAAATAAAAAAAAATTTAAAAAAAAATTAAAAAAAAAATTAAAAAAAAAAAATTAAAAAAAAATTAAAAAAAAAAATTTTAAAAATAATTAAAATAATTTACTAAATTTTTTGGGATATTCTCCCATAATTTTTCAATTATATTTATTTGGTTGTTGGGTTTAAGCTGGTTTATATGCATTTCACTGGTGCTTATGCCAGATCATCAGTAAACCTTTACCCAAATTCTTGAAAAAGTTTAAAATTTTTATAAGTTATATTTTTAAATTCTCATTAACAAAATGAGAATTCAAAAATAAAACAAAAAACCATAAAAAACTTTTTTAAAAACCCAACCAACAATTTTTTTAATTTTGAATTTATTTTATTTTTCTAATCCCTTTAACATTTGGCTAACCGTTGGTTAACACGAAATGCTTATAAGGGCAACCGAAAAATAAAATCTTCTATAAGTTAATTTACTAAATTTTTTGGGATATTCTCCCATAATTTTTCAATTATATTTATTTGGTTGTTGGGTTTAAGCTGGTTTATATGCATTTCACTGGTGCTTATGCCAGATCATCAGTAAACCTTTACCCAAATTCTTGAAAAAGTTTAAAATTTTTATAAGTTATATTTTTAAATTCTCATTAACAAAATGAGAATTCAAAAATAAAACAAAAAACCATAAAAAACTTTTTCAAAAACCCAACCAACAATTTTTTTAATTTTGAATTTATTTTATGGTTTTTTGTTTTATTTTTGAATTCTCATTTTGTTAATGAGAATTTAAAAATATAACTTATAAAAATTTTAAACTTTTTCAAGAATTTGGGTAAAGGTTTACTGATGATCTGGCATAAGCACCAGTGAAATGCATATAAACCAGCTTAAACCCAACAACCAAATAAATATAATTGAAAAATTATGGGAGAATATCCCAAAAAATTTAGTAAATTAACTTATAGAAGATTTTATTTTTCGGTTGCCCTTATAAGCATTTCGTGTTAACCAACGGTTAGCCAAATGTTAAAGGGATTAGAAAAATAAAATAAATTCAAAATTAAAAAAATTGTTGGTTGGGTTTTTGAAAAAGTTTTTTATGGTTTTTTGTTTTATTTTTGAATTCTCATTTTGTTAATGAGAATTTAAAAATATAACTTATAAAAATTTTAAACTTTTTCAAGAATTTGGGTAATGGTTTACTGATGATCTGGCATAAGCACCAGTGAAATGCATATAAACCAGCTTAAACCCAACAACCAAATAAATATAATAATTAAAATATATATAATAAATATGAAACAAAAAAAATAAAAAAAAATATTTAAAAAAAAAATTAAAAAAAAGATAATAATAAAAATATAAATAATATATTAAATAAAAAAAATATATTAAATAAAAAATAAAAAAAAAAATAAAAAAAAAATTAAAAAAAAAAATTTAAAAAAAAAATAAAAAAAAAATTTTTTTGGCTCATCTGGGATTCAATGCCACGTTTTCTCTAACTAGTATACACGTTTGTATGTATGTATGTTGTTGTTGTAATGTTGTTTTTGCGAAAAAAAATCGAGGTGGTCGTGGGTTTTTGCTCATATCTCAGTTATTTATGTACCGATGTTTCTGATTTTCAATACCGATCTACTCCCGAATATTTCTGATATTTTAATACCTCACCCGAGTCCAAGCGATGTCGGGGGGCTTCAAAAAGTTGATTTCAACATACACACGGACAGACGGACAGACTGACAGGGCTTAATCGACTTCCCTATTCATAAGCTTTCAGAAAATATATACTTTATGGGGTCGGAAATCAAAATTGTAGAAATTTCACACGGAATGACAAAACTATATATACCCTTTTTCACTGTGTGAAGGGTATAATAAATATGTAACAATATTTAAAAAAAAATTAAAAAAATGTTTGCCTATTAGAGACCCCCTAGAGACATATCATATTAATAAATAGTGACAGACGGACATTGCCAAATCGACTCCTCTCGACTCTCAGAAAATGTATACTTTATGGGGTCGGAAATTAATGTTGTAGAAATTACAAACGGTATGACAAAGCTATATATACCAGGGACCGTAATAATTATTCCTTTTTTCATAAAAGTCAGATGATAACAGTTATTTTTTGATTTTGATTTTTTTGAGCAAAAATAAAAGTTATTTTTTGATTTTTATTTCTTTGAGCAAAAATAAAAGTTATTTTTTGATTTTTATTTTTTCGAGCAAAAATAAAAGTTATTTTTTGATTTTTAATTTTTTTGAGCAACAAAAAAAATTTATTTTCGAACGAAATGTACGTGTTACAATAATTAAGTTAATATTAAATATTTATTTTAATGTTCATAAAAAATTCCCATGATGATCACATTTTTTGTGATTTCTCACATTTTTTTATACTATGTATTCTATGTATATCAATGGTGGGCACTGGTTTGCTTGAGTTACGAAGTTGTTCAGGTATTTAGTAAATCATCCTACATGATTGCTGAAAAGTTTTTAAAACAACCTGAAAAATAACATACATAAAAAATTAAAATCACATTATAATTAATAATTAAAGACAATAGTTGATAACAAAGTTTGAAAAAGAAATAGTTGATAATTTGTAAATACTTAGCAAAACGAATTGATAAAAATGAGAGGAGTTATTAGGAGCTTTTAGAGTAGTATGTAACGATATTAAACAATCACTGACAATAAATATGAGAAATCACAAATTCGAGTACAGTGTTATTATTATTTCTTTCATTGTTAAAAACTCGTCTTTACCGTTACATTTAAATAATATTTAATATCGAAAAAATAAAAATCAAAAAATAACTTTTATTATTGCTCAAAAAAATAAAAATCAAAAAATAACTTTTATTTTTGCTCAAAAAAATAAAAATCAAAAAATAACTTTTATTTTTGCTCAAAAAAATAAAAATCAAAAAATAACTTTTATTTTTGCTCAAAAGAAATAAAAATCAAAAAATAACTTTTATTTTTGCTCAAAAAAATAAAAATCAAAAAATAACTTTTATTTTTGCTCGAAAAAATAAAAATCAAAAAATAACTTTTTTTTTTGCTCGAAAAAATAAAAATCAAAAAATAACTTTTATTTTTGCTCAAAAGAAATAAAAATCAAAAAATAACTTTTATTTTTGCTCAAAAAAATAAAAATCAAAAAATAACTTTTATTTTTGCTCGAAAAAATAAAAATCAAAAAATTCTTTTATTTTTGCTCAATAAAATAAAAATCAAAAAATAACTTATTTTTGCTCGAAAAAATAAAAATTAAAAAAATAACTTTTATTTTTGCTCGAAAAAATAAAAATCAAAAAATAACTTTTATTCTTGCTCGAAAAAATAAAAATCAAAAAATAACTTTTATTTTTGCTCGAAAAAATAAAAATCAAAAAATACTTTTATTTTTGCTCAAAAAAATAAAAATCAAAAAATAACTTTTATTTTTGCTCAAAAAAATAAAAATCAAAAATTAACTTTTATTTTTGCTCAAAAAAATAAAAATCAAAAAATAACTTTTATTTTTGCTCAAAAGAAATAAAAATCAAAAAATAACTTTTATTTTTGCTCAAAAAAATAAAAATTAAAAAAATAACTTTTATTTTTGCTCGAAAAAATAAAAATCAAAAAATAACTTTTATTCTTGCTCGAAAAAATAAAAATCAAAATTTTAAAAAGCAACATATTTTATGATAGACTAATGCATAAGGATCAATATGGTATACTTGAATCCGTTTTACGGCATTTACTTGTAAATGCTTTTTTTGCTTTAAAATTCCAAAATAACTGTTATTTTCAGTCCTGATATATACCCGTAGCACCACAATTTTTTCGTGATATTATAAATTTTTTAAGTTTTAAGAATTTAACTATTTGAATACAGAATTTTACTTAAATAATACATACATGCACAATACATATTATTACATTAATTCATTATGTTTTTTGTTGATATAAATTGAAAATTTTCTATTTTAAAAAACCAAATTTTTAACATCTTTGCAGGGCACGCCAAATGCACCTTTCCAATTTAATGCAGGTATTGCGCCTGTATCAAGTAATATATTCGCGTAAGTACAATTTATTAAAATGTTAAAAAAATGAGTAAAAAAAGGATAAAGCGTACCTTCGGCTAGATCATAAAGTTAACTAATAATAATTTAATAATATTAATACTCAAATTGGCATGTTTTTTAATAATAATGTATATGTATGTGTTGACAAAATAAATGATATTGGAAATATACATATGTATGTATGTATATCCAAGGCGAATAATTGATAATTGAATTCGCCTTGTGTATATCGGTAGCTAAAACGCAAAACAACCTAATTTAAATTATAACATAAATAATTTGACAGAAGCAAAAAAAAAAAATGCTAATATTTCTTAAACAAAATTATTCATAAAATCGTGATTTTTGTTTGGAAGTCTGATTTTAAGTAGTGTATTTTAATAAAACACACTGAAATAAATAAAAAGGCGATTGTTGGTTAAAGCGTTTTGCGTTTTAGATAACGTATGTATACATATTATGTATATTGAAATGTAAGTTATTTATAATACATGTTAAAGTTTTTAATATAATTTTTTGTTGTTAATTGTGATCTGTGTTTAATATATACTTTTTCTTTATCCCTTCCTTATAAACATACAAAACCAAATTTTAACAATTTCTGCTATTTTAATCAATAGGCCAGCACCTACACCGGGAACACAAACAGCACAGCAGGCAAAGCGGAAAGTACGTGCACCAATAAGACGAGCAACACAACGGTAGAGAACATTATAAAATCAAACGCTTTCGACAGCGTGGACAGATTACAACAAATTAAATACAAACAGACGAGACTATTATGCTTAAGACAGAACATAAAAAGAAGCCGCATTAAAAAGAAAGAGCTAAAACATCAATGCCAACATTTAAAGCAAAAATCACCACAACAGGACATTTATAGAAAGACATTAAAAAATGAAATAAACGACTCAACAATCCACGGTAGCAGATGCATAGAATTAAGTGATACTGCAGATGTTGCCAGCAACAAAAAACCTTTGACATATTTAAGCCGTAAAACGCAGGAACGGGTAGACGCAAGGGATAGTTTAAAACAGAAAAACAAAATTATTTTAAATAAACATAAACTCATTAGAAGTACGTTAGTAATAGCTCCCGCCGCAGCAAGAACTAAAACTGCTATAAATGCAAACATACGAAAAGGTTATCCAAAAAATTTAATAGTTCACAGTCATATTAATGGTAATGATTGCCAACAAGAGCACACATCAACTAAACATGTAGTAAAATTAAAAACAACATTTTCACTCCTTAAAAAAGCCAAACGAAATAAACAGATTTTCTCAAGTTATTATCGTAAAATTAATAATTTAACTAAAAAAGAAACTGATGTGGGAGTAGGACAACAAGTCGAAACCGAATAGAACAATTATCAAATTTTTAGGAATCCAAATTGTTCAACTGTTCTATTTAAAAATCCTAACCGTAAACTCCAAATAATTGTAAATGATTCATCAAATAACTTGCAGGAATCTAAAAGGCGTTATTCTTTTTGCAATCAATTTAACAAAACGTCTACAAATTCTAAATTTAATTTATAATCTACGTAACGTGTTGCTGGCAACAAAGTCGAATTACCGGAGTTAAACAATATATGCAACATTTTGGCAACCCTAAAACGCTACAGAGTTTATTAATGTAAAAACATTAATAATACTACAATACAAAATATACAGATTTTTTAAGTAAAATAATTAAACCCTAGAAATAAATGCAACAAGAAAATACATAATAATTTTTTAAGATCTTATTTACCATTTCAAACTTAACTACAACAACATTTTTTTTTTTTTAACAACAAACCATCATAGAATAGAAGAGAGAAAGTTTAAGAATGGCAACATCATAATCAATACAAAATGTAATAAATAATTTATTTAAACAAATTAATAATTTTCTTAGAAAATTTCATGTGCCTCAGAAGTTTTCTTTTTTCTCTTTCAACAATTAAATGTCAAGTTGTTTTTGTGTTTTAATTATTTTTTTAGTTAATAATATATGATTTATTTTGCAGCTACGCGTGTTTAGCCAAAAACAACAGTTTTCGTTACATATATGTATAATTCTTTTGTATTCTTAACTTCTATTAAAATAATTTGAAAAATCTTAAATTTTCTATTTTATTTTCAATTATATATAAACAAATTATTTTAATTTATTATTTGCTTTCATATTAACACCTTTCTCTCTACCTTCTACATTTCGCACCAGCTTAAATTTGTTATTGGCCATGAGATTATGAATGAAATCCTTAAAATCATTTGTTTTTCACTTTAAGTATATATTTTGTTATAAAAATCTTTTTTATAAAAAAAAAATAAATTTAAATAAAACTACATACATAATAAAAAATTTTTAATAATTATTTAGTTTTTTTTTACCTTTTTTAATTTTAATATTATCTAAAATTATTATTTAAGCTCAACGTCTGTTAATACTTAAAATAATGTCTAATTTTTTATTAATTCTCTCAATATTTCACTATTCCGTTGTGTAGCACCATCAGGAAATGTTATTACATTATTTTCAGTTCGTGTTTTCTGTTATCTTAGCGAAATAAATGGTGCTAATTTTTTTTCAATAAGTACTTTGCTTCAGTATACGCACATAGTTACATAAAAATATGAAGCATTGGGCCAATTCAAAGTGGTTGCATATCAGTCATATTTGTACTATTTCATATTATTTTATGCATGCATAAAATTTTTGTTAGTAATTTCCATACAAAGAAAATAATAAGACTTTACACATTTGTTTCCTATGTATAAGAAATTGTTTATGTTATACTTTTAACCATACTGTCTCTCAGAGAGAATTTCTTCGCTTCTCACCTCTCAGAGAGAATATTTTCTATTTTCTTCTTTCCTGTATACATACAATTTTTAACAGCGTCATCTCTTTGTCTTCTTTCTTGTATTAAATACATAATTTGTTAACAAAAGGTGTTCAAAGTCACTAGTCATATTAATATGAATTATATGACATAGTACAATATGAGCGTCTACTTTGAATTGGCCCATTGTGTTGTTTGGCTATCACTGGTTTAAAAACATGATTAACTGCATATCGATTGCTTAATATAAAAAGGGTTTTTAACGAAATCGCGTTTTCTCGTAGTTCACATACAAATACATCACATCTAAATTAGCCTTATTGTCAGTGGCGTTGTCGTATTTTTTGGTACCGTGTAATATTTACGACAATGTAAAATGAATGAGACCTTGTCGTTTTTCTGTCGTTTTCGACACAAAAACGACACGACAACGCCAATGACAATAAGGCCGAATAATTTTTAGCTATGTTTGAAAATAGCGTATTTATAAACATTTAAAAAAGGTCTAACTTATTGCATTCTTTTATATTTTACTCAGTTTTTTTTTCCTTCTGTAAAGTAGTAAAAAACCGGTATTCGCATTTTTTTTTTTATATTAAGCCATCGATATATACCCTTGACACCATGGGTGAAGGGTGTTAAAGCTTTAATTATTAATTAATTAAGCACTAGCTGCGGTGGCTATCGGCTTTAGACTAGAAGTCTAGATTGTTTTATGAAATGATGTTTATGTTGGTGATGGTTGTTTCGTGAAGAAGGTAAGTATATGTGGCTGGTGTGTGCTTCTTAGATTGGATAATACTGGACATTCATTAAGAACATGTTTTATAGTTAAGGCCCTATTGCTTGTTGGTTTTTGTTTTCGTTAGGTGTTCTGTGTGAAAAATGTGTGGCCAAGTCTTAGTCTGGAGAAAACTATTATTTTTTGTCCTTTTTCTATTTTTGTTGGGTAGGAGGGTTGGTGTTGTTCGGATTAATGATGAAATAGCGATAATGCCTCTTCTTGAATTTGTCTCTTCTGTATTTTGTTATATGCCGATGGAGATTTAGTTTTCAAAAAATTGGATCATAGGAGCCATGTTTTGTAGCGGTTTAATTTTTCGTTTCCGAAAACGCCTATGTGACTATGGACCCAGTGTATTATAGTTTTATATTTGTTTTCAATGAGAGAATCTCCAATCTTAATAAGAGTACTACAATTGATAGACTATCAGAAATGATGATCGTTTTCTTTTTCGAGGAGATTGCTGACTTGACGGGTCTGTATAATGCACAAAATTCTGTTCTGAAGACAAAGCTGTAATTGTGGGGTGTACGTAAAATCAGACTTGCCGTTATTATCTACCTCTGCGTATGCTGTTGTGTTGTACCAAAGAATATAAATCATATAGAATGCGCATCACGTACAAACAAAATTTCTTATGGCGGGTTCTAACATTGGAACCCGCTCTCTTCGTTACGAATGGCTCTCATATAGTTTCACTCACAAAATTTTGTAAATGTAATTTGTTGTTGGTTTCTTTATTCATATTTATTTACAAGGAAGCCAAGAAACAAAATAAATACGAACACGTGTTTGTCTGTTGCTTATGCATGTATGTATGGATGTGTTAATGTTCTTTAAATAGAGATATGAGAAAATATAAATTTACATTTATAAAAAAGGTCAAATAAATTCAAACAAATGTATACAAAAATTATTTTGAAAACAAATATGCTCGACTGTGTTACAGTAGCAAAAGCATATATACCTATATTGTTGTTGCATCAATTGTGATCGAATTTTATTTGCCCTTCTTAACGAAAATTTTAGTGTACGTGTACATTTTTATTGATTTGAGATAATTTTAATACAATGAAATTTTTTATAGGTGAAAATGTTTTCTTCAAGCATTTGAATTTCACTTGAGGTATTTTAAATAAATAAATAAAAAAGGCGATGTTTTCTAATGTATTACAGATACTTTTATAAATTGGGGTTTTCGAAAAAACTTTCGCTTGTCAAGTACACTAAATGTTTATACATGTAGCTCTAGTGTGATATTTTTTATTTTAAAGTGTAATTTATAATTTATTTTAGCTACTTTATTCTTTAAAATTACAATTTTTATTAAAATTGCTGTCACTGTTTCGCCAATAATTTTTTGGCTAGTCAGGAAACTAATAGTTATGTATGTAGGTATTTTGTGATAAAAGAAAAGGAATTTTAATTATATGTAAGAAAGGCAAAACTCAATAAAAAATACTTACTTATGTACCTGTTGCCTGTACTGGAATTATTTGACCGTTTCTTAAAAAAAACCCACATGCAATAAATGCGCAAAAACCTAGTTAAACCGAAGTCAGGTAGAATTTTTGTATTGTTGTTAAATTTTAAGAGGCAAAAATCGTCAAGGACACTTCGCCCGAAAACTTTTTAGTGATTTTTTAAAGGCTCTGCAGCTTTTTATTTTGTTGTAAAGCATTTCATAACACATTTCAGTTTAGGGATGGGCAAATTGGAAAAATCTATCGATATTTATTATATCGATATTTTATTTTACCATCGATATTTATTAATTTAAAATATCGATATTTCGATATATCGACTGAAACATATTTACCTAGTTATTGTTGAAATGATTTACATTTGAAAATTAAATACACCCACTTATGTACATACAAACAAAAATAGATGTATATTAGGCTTCGTAGTAACTTTTTATTCCAATTTTTATAATAAATAAACTAGATATAATAATATATATTAATAGTATGTTACATGCCCCAAAGGCACTTGGATGATTTCCACCCACCAGCTCAGAGTCGAGTATTCCTTCAGGGTATGGTTCTCAACCCTCATCCAAGCCCAAGGACCTGTACCAATTACAAATTCAAAAATAAATATATATACATCAAAGTCCATTACCATTTAAAGACCACACACGCTATTAGGGAAAACAGGTGTCTCTTCCAGCCGCCCTTGTCCCAACCATGGTCCTAATATTGTCCCCCTGGAATTTATTTTAAGACCCCACAAACCGGAACTACACACATCAACACTTACCGTCGTTATTTACCCCATCTCAATAAATTTATCTACTCATTTTCGTTTCTTTTCTCTTTATAAATTATATATATAATATAAATTATTATTTTAATTACAATTTTAAGAACAAAACAAATTTTTCATACATAAAATAAAATAAAAGTATCCTATACCCCTGAATAAAAAAAAAAAAATCTGTCGAATACCCGACACAGAATGTATTATATTTCCTTTTTTTCTTATAGTTAACAAAAAAAAAAACAAAATGTCAATAGTATATATTACCCTCTATCTAGCCTGAAGGATTACACTTTTACACTCTAATAATTTGTCCTTAATTTTCTTCTTATCCTGCTTGAAGGAGCTCCCTTAAGTCAGACTAAAGGATTAAAAAAAAATCAGAAAAAATCTAATCCACTAATCCCTTAAACTTGGACTTGCGAGGTCTAATATATACCTTCAATTAATTAAGTTCCTTTTTTTTCTTTCCAAGAAAAAACTTAATTTACCTATTTTCGCCTCAACAGATTTCTTTTTTTCATTTTTCTTTCAGAGATTCACAAACAAAAACTTATTATCCTTTTTCTTTTCTTTAAGAAGAACACAAAACAAATTCTAACAACCAAAAAAAAAAACAAGTAAGAGCGCTATATTCGGCCGTGCCGAATCTTATATACCCTTCACAACGTGTAGTCATGCAATAACAGTAGTTTGTATCACCATTCATCTCATATGAAATACGTACATACATATAAAAAATATACATATATAAAAAACATCCCATTGTAAAATTATAAATTTACGTATGTATGTTAAAAAAAAAAAAAATAAAAAAAAAAAATTTTAAAAAAAAATTTAAAAAAAAAAAAATTTAAAAAAAAATAATTAAAATATATATAATTAATGTAAAACAAAAAAAAATTAAAAAAAAAATTAAAAAAAAAAAATAATAAAAATATAAATAATATATTAAATAAAAAATAAAAAAAAAATTTAAAAAAAATTTTTAATATATAAAAAAATTTTTTTTTGGCTCAGCTGGGATTCGATGCCACGTTTTCTCTAACCAGTATACACGTTTGTATGTATGTATGTATGTTGTTGTTGTAATGTTGTTTTTGTGAAAAAAAAATCGAGGTGGTCGTGGGTTTTTGCTCATATCTCAGTTGTTTATGTACCGATGTTTCTGATTTTCAATAGCGATCTACTCCCGAATATTTCTGATATTTTAATACATCACCCGGGTCCAAGCGATGTCGGGGGGCTTCAAAAAGTTGATTTCAACATACACACGGACAGACGGACAGAGCTTAATCGACTTCCCTATTCATAAGCTTTCAGAAAATATATACTTTATGGGGTCGGAAATGAAAATTGTAGAAATTTCACACGGAACGACAAACCTATATATACCCTTTTTCACTGTGTGAAGGGTATAAATATATAAAAAAAAATCAAAATTAATCTTACATGTATACTACCATTATTTTTAGCAACGAATAACACAATAATACTAACATTAAATTTAACAAGAAATTAATAGCAATTCTTATAATAATATATTTCTTAACTTCTTTTCGCTAAATGATTCCTTTTGATTTATCTTCTCTGTTTTAATCAACTGCTCCAGCTGGTTTTTCAGGATTCTTATTGTTCTTCAGTTTATTAATCCTTGCAGCGTTTCCACCTCATCAGCTACTAAATCCTTTAAATTTCAATGGTATGTTGCTGGTTCTCTTTCGTCTTTTTTTTATTTAGCAGTTTTAATTGAATATTTTATTTTGTTCAACATCTTTATTTAAATCAAAGTTTTGTTCATAGCAATGTTTCGCTGTTTTATTTGATTTAATATGAAGTCTATACATATGTACTTTTGCTTTTATTAAATTGAATTTTTCTTTATTTTTAAAACTTTTCTTTATTTCTATACAAAAAACTTTCTTATAAATTAAAATTTATTCACAATTTGCACGTAGCGAATACACTTCTCGCCACTGCCTTTCTCGAAACTCTCTACCCAAGTGTCCTAACTCGAAATTCTTTCTCTATCACCCCAATTCTAAATATTCCCAGGGAATTGAATTCCCCGGGAATTCATTTTTCCCGCGAATAAAATTCCCCTATTCTAAACAGTCGGGGAAGGGAATAACAAGGGAGAGAGAATTTTACATTTTCGAAGTCAACTGTTTGCTTTTGCTGTTTTGTCTTGACAAAATATTTGCTAATAATTTTTAGCGTTAAAAGTGAATATTCGTAAATAATAAAAAAAAAATTGTTAAAAGTGAACAAAAATATTTATTGTAGCGTTGATGATAATAATAGCTGAAGCAAAAAACTCTGAAGCACAAGAATAAGCAAAGGGTAGTAAGGAGAATGCTAAGTGACGCCAGCAACCCACTTGAGTTGCCGCACACTTTGTAAATTTTACTTTTGAAAGGTTAGAAAAATATTACAGAGTAAATAAACCGGCGTTCAAATATCTGTTAGACGTGTTAAGGTATTCAGCCCAAACGTAAGTCCTTTGCAATTTCTCCAATCGTGAAATTAAGTGCGACTTTCCGCTTCTTTGCTGAAGGTTTGTACCAAACGAGTATTGGTAAAGATTACGGTGTGTCTGTGGCTCAGTGTAGTGTAAGCAAATTTCTGGCAGAAGTTATTTATATATAAGGAACACTTACGCCCAATGTAGATAACTTTCTGCAGAAGTGCAAAAACGAAAAGTTGCGTTAGCTCTTTATGTGAAGTATGGCATTCCAAACGTTATTGGGTGTGTTGACGGAACTCAAAAAATTAAAGGTCTGTGATCATGAGCTGAGGGTTCAGTACGTTGATGCCTCACATCCCGGAGCGTGTCACGATTCATTTATTTGGAATTCTGGCGAATTGCGTGCTCACCTTGAGCAAGAAGACCTTAGAGGTGGCAGCAATTATTGGCTTCTTGGTAAAGTTTTGAATGATAACAGACAATTCATAAATTAAACATGCATTTTTTGCCCACAGGATGAGTCTGTGTTCAGTGTTGAAATGTCGTTGAACGCATTAATGGTGTTTTAAAAAATAGATGGAGGTGCATTCTTGGTGCTAGACAGCTGCACTACGCTCCAAAAAAGGCTGCTAATATAACAAAATTTTGCTGTGCGTTGCATAATATCTGCATTCATTTTAAATGCAATGCTGAAGTAAGCGATGTAGAAAATTTAGATTATTTGAGCGCTCAGGATAATGATGTGGTATCCTTAGACTCACCACAATATTTATCCATTGCCCAAAATATTAGAAAATATAATAGAAAAATATTAGAAAAAATATTGCGAATTATCTCTAAAAAATTTCTGTAATAAAGCCGTTTCTTATATATGTATGTAGTATATACATTTTTTAAATAAATATAACATTTTCTTATTGCTCTTATTTGACCTTTATTTTATAAAATTTTTTAATTGATTTTTCAAGCTCGAGGTCTTTATAAATATTTGTTGACTTATTTATTATTACACAAAGGAGTAGGGAAATATTAGGTTCGTTCGAGAACTCACAAATTTGTACGAATTTGTACAAATTTTTACTGCATTTTACGAAATTGTGTTCGTTTACACAAATTTGTAGTAAATGAGAGCACAAATAGAGAGCGAAAAGTGACAGTTCTTGACTGAGTATTTGCAAATTTTTACAACAGAAATTTCTTGCTGTAAGATTTAGCAAAACCAAAAAACATATGATTCCAAAGGTAAACAAACAAACGTAAGCAAACAAAAAGTATACAATTTGTGAAAAAAATATTAAAAAAAAAAAGGAAAATCCAAACAAAAGTGCAAAATATTATTAAATTTAAATTGTTTGTAAAATAAAGTTAGTTAACAATGTCTACAGATGAAAGAATGGAACTGCCTGAATCTGGCGCAGGTATACATACTTAAATACATATTTGCACACATGTATGTATGTACATAGTTCCCATTAAACTTTATTTATTTACCATCAGCTGTTGCTTCAATCTTACGAATTTTTACAAATGTCTGTTCGAGTACTTTTTTGAACAAATTCTCTTTTTGAGAGTAAAATTTTCAATTTACTAAATAATTACTCATTTACTACAAAGTGCAGTAAAAGTACTTGAACGAACCTATTGAATAATAAATAAATCAACAAATATTTATAAAGACCTCGAGCTGGAAAAATCAATTAAAAAATATAACGTTTTATTAAAAAAATTTAAAAACTTCAAAAGTTAAAAAAAAAGATAAATAAAAATTAAAATTATCTTAAAACTAAAAAACAATTCATTATTCTGCTTCCTGTTTGTTGTTTTTATCCTAAAAGTAATAATAAATTACAATATTTATCACAATTTTTATAAAAAAATATTAAATACTTACATTTTTGTCACAACTCCCTTTGAATTTGTTGGCGGATTTTTTCCCAAAAATTGTTATTACATTCTCCCTTTAATTGCCTTTCGTAATACCTACTTTTTTCCCAGGGAACAATTTCCCAATTTCGAAGTTCATTTAGAATAAGGGAAAAGGGAAAGGGAACAAATTTCCCAGGGAGAAATTATTTAGAATAGGGGAACAGGGAATAGGGAAAAAATTCCCAGGGAATTGTTATTTAGAATTGGGGTGTATAATTTCCCTATTATTCCCTTTCCTAAATCTTTCCAGTATTACGGAATTTTTCCTCTTTTCCCAATTCTCGAACACATTATTCTAAAGTATACAGAAAATTCTCGATATACCAAAAAAAAACTTAGACAATGTACCGCATTTATTCCCGCTACACCACCATATTTATTATTTTTTCCTTTTCTTTCTCCATAAATAACCAGATTATCTTTGGTCCGTGCTCTTCCCCCGTCCTGGCATGAATATTCACTCCTAAAGCAGTCCGTTTCGCATCTACCTATAACCACTAATACTAGGCGCTCATCAAAAATCACACTCAACCGATTCATTCATAACCATTTAAAAATTCAAATATTTGTACCGTATTTTACTATATTTTTATACAAACAACAATATACGTCCCTGTATTATTTCCTTTATTGCCAACCATACTATCATTCTCATTCACAAAATTGACATATCATACACTCACACATAAACATAAAAAAAAACAAACAAAACAGAATATTATAGCCTTTTTACACTTACTCACATCTTAGCGGAATGCGTGGAAGATGTTGAAAATGAAAAAAAATTGTTTACATTTGCAACATCTTTCATCCTTCATCTTTCATCTGTCATAATATTTATTGTAAATGTTTGCGCAAATAAAAATTTAAAAAATTAATTTAAAAATTCTGTATTACTTGTATTAATTATTGCCCTTGGAGAACAATTATTATTACAATATGCAGATTTTGTTAGAGAATGAAGATATTAAGATATTTTATTTTATACGACATATTTCAAGTCCACTCGTTGTATGTATTTTTTTTGTTTTTGGCATTTATAATTTTTTTCTAGTGATGCCATGTAAATTTTTGCAACAATATTTGTTTTTTCTAGTGAAGACACTAAAATAATCGAAAGATGTTGAGTGGAACAAAATGATTTAGGAACATCTTTAAAAGATGTTGAGATATGTTGACACACAAACACGTACAATTCATATGGGAAGATGTTAACATCTTGTTGATTTGATGAAAGATGAAAGATGTGAGCAAGTGTAATAGCCTTTTTACACTTACTCACATTTTAGCGGAATGCGTAGAAGATGTTGAAAATGAAAAAAACTTGTTTACATTTGCAACATCTTTCATCCTTCATCTTTCATCTGTCATAATATTTATTGTAAATGTTTGCGCAGAAAAAAATTATAAATGCCAAAAACAAAAAAAATACATACAACGAGTGGACTTGAAATATGTCGTATAAAATAAAATATCTTAATATCTTCATTCTCTAACAAAATCTGCATATTGTAATAATAATTGCTCTCCAAGGGCAATAATTAATACAAGTAATACAGAATTTTTAAATTCATTTTTTTGAATTTTTATTTGCGCAAACATTTACAATAAATATTATGACAGATGAAAGATGAAGGATGAAAGATGTTGCAAATGTAAACAAGTTTTTTTCATTTTCAAAATCTTCCACGCATTGCGCTAAGATGTGAGTAAGTGTAAAAAGGCTATTAAAGAGACATATTTTTAACACAATGCTATGATAGTGAAACATATAGTTCAAGGCGAATCCATTATCAGGTGGTGTTGACAACGCAGCTGATCTACTTTTTTATTTGCAAAAATGATGATTGAATTGTCAAATATTATTTATGTTTACATAGATTACTCCTTCCCGCGCAAAAAAAAAACAAACAAAAACCATGTAGTTTTAGACACATCGACAGTCGAAAGCAACAATAACAAGTAAGAGCGCTATATTCGGCCGTGCTGAATCTTATATACCCTTCACAACGTGTAGTCATGCAATAACAGTAGTTTGTATCACCATTCATCCCATATGAAGTACGTACATACATATTAAAAACATACATATGTATATAAAAACATCCCATTGTAAAATTATAAATTTACGTATGTATGTTAAAAAAAAAAATAAAAAAAAAAATTTAAAAAAAACAAGTAAGAGCGCTATATTCGGCCGTGCCGAATCTTATATACCCTTCACACCGTGTAGTCATGCAATAACAGTAGTTTGTATCACCATTCCATATGATATACGTACATACATATAAAAACCATACATATATAAAAACATCCACATTGTAAAATTATAAATTTACGTATGTATGTTAAAAAAAAAAAATAAAAAAAAATTTTAAAAATAATTACAATAAATATAATAAATATGAAACAAAAAAAATAAAAAAAAATATTTAAAAAAAAAATTAAAAAAAAAATAATAATAAAAATATAAATAATATATTAAATAAAAAATAAAAAAAGTTAAAAAAAAAAATTTAAAAAAAAATAAAAAAATTTTTTTTTGGCTCAGCTGGGATTCAATGCCACGTTTTCTCTAACCAGTATACACGTTTGTATGTATGTATGTTGTTGTTGTAATGTTGTTTTTGTGAAAAAAAAATCGAAGTGGTCGTGGGTTTTTGCTCATATCTCAGTTGTTTATGTACCGATGTTTCTGATTTTCAATACCGATCTACTCCCGAATATTTCTGATATTTTAATACCTCACCCGAGTCCAAGCGATGTCGGGGGGCTTCAAAAAGTTGATTTCAACATACACACGGACAGACGGTCAGACGGACAGACTGACAGGGCTTAATCGACTCCCCTATTCATAAGCTTTCAGAAAATATATATTTTATGGGGTCGGAAATCCAAATTGTAGAAATTTCACACGGAATGACAAACCTATATATACCCTTTTTCACTGTGTGAAGGGTATAATAATTAAAATATATATAATAAATATAAAACAAAAAAAAAAAAAATAAACAAAAATTAAAAAAAAAATGATAAAAATATACATAATATATTAAATAAAAAATAAAAAAAAAATTTTAAAAAAATATAAAAAAAATTTTTTTGGCTCAGCTGGGATTCGATGCCACGTTTTCTGTAACCAGTACACACGTTTGTATGTATGTATGTTGTTGTTGTAATGTTGTTTTTGTGAAAAAAAAATCGAAGTGGTCGTGGGTTTTTGCTCATATCTCAGTTGTTTATGTACCGATGTTTCTGATTTTCAATACCGATCTACTCCCGAATATTTCTGTTATTTTAATACCTCACCCGGGTCCAAGCGATGTCGGGGAGCTTCAAAAAGTTGATTTCAACATACAAACGGTCAGACTGCAGAGCTTAATCGACTCCCCTATTCATAAGCTTTCAGAAAATATATACTTTATGGGGTCGGAAATGAAAATTGTAGAAATTTCACACGGAATGACAAACCTATATATACCCTTTTACACTGTGTGAAGGGTATAAAAAAACCATGTTGTTTTTTTAATGTTGTATTTTTTGTAGAATTACCACCAAGGCGAATTCGTACAGGTGAAATTATCAGCCCAGCTGATGGGGAATGCTACAGTCAAACTACATGTATAAAAAATTATTGTGTATTTTTTATATGTGGCGTCTGACAGCGAACATCACAACGAATTCGCCGTTGCATATACCTGTATGAATATGCCTTGATTACCACCACCACCTGATAAATAAATTCGCATTGATATAGTTCATCCACAATATTAATTTTTTAACGCCATTTTACGCTACGAATACCTGACCTTCCAACACTGGTAATACATAAATCACTTACCAACACTACTAATGTTATTTCAAACCGTACCCCATGGTACAATTATCAGGTAGCCTCACTAAAACAGCTGACTTTTTTTTCTCTACTTTAAGGTTTAACTAAAATGTCAATTTTGTTTATGTATGTGTATATATTAGGTTTGTTCGACGTACTTTACCGCGGGAACCCGCGGGCTCCCAATTTTACCGAAAAGTGTTTCTTGTGTTGAAAATTGGGTAAATGAGAACGTTCATGAGAGACTAATTTGTGTTTCCAAGCTGTTGGTAGAAAAACGGCGTGGTGGCGGCTAAGAGCTGGTTTAAGAAATTATTAAAATAAAAAAAAAAACGGAAAATTAGTGTTTTAACGAAATAAATAGGTTTTGCGTTAATCCTATTGTGCAGTCATATGTTTACGATTACAAAAACTTAGCATTCCACTGTTTTATATAACAAAAGTATTGATCCAGGATATATTTTAGTAAAACGCAATATAATTTCTTATATCAAACCTAATAATGATTAAACTATTTTAACGTTATCATACAGAAACTTTTGTTTTTTTATAAGAGAAATTTAAATTGATTTCGTATTACCATATATTCACGAATAAAGGCGAGTTGAAAAAAACAACGATATATGTTAATATGTTTTTCTTGTAATTTTTAGAGCAGCCGTAATATATATATACTCTATTGTTTGATTGCGGACATAACAGTTATTTTAAATCTTTTTCATTAAAACTTAGTGCTAAGTCAGTCCCCTTTTACAATATAGAAACTGAAAAGCAGACAGTCGACATTCGAGTTGAAGTGCGTAGTACAATTTATTTTTCTTTAACTTTTTTATATATTTTTTTTAAATTTTATATCATTTTTTTCATCTTATTATCTCTTTAGTAGTTTGTTATACGATTTAAGCACCATACGACAGCGAAAAAAATTAGAAAAATTAATTTCTTAATTGTAAAAAGTTTAGAAAGTTTTAAAAGAGAATGAGAAAAATATATGCCTCTCATTTCTAGTTTGTAAAAAGGGACTTTGCTAAACATTTAACGCCATCAGTCGAGACAGCCTGATGCGGTTCATCCGAACAAAATAATTCGGCGACGGTGGTAAGCCGGTTGGGAGCATATCAACCTGGACCTCCGAACAACAGCTGTACAATCTTGACGTTTTTTTCGGGCTTAAAATGTGGTTTTTTGCGTTCCAGCAAATTTGGGTAAATTCATCGTTTTCTGAGAGAATTTTTTGTTTACTCTCATTTTACTGGACTTTACCCGGATTTACGTCGAACAAACCTATTGTGTACGTATATATTCTACCGCCAAAAAAACACGCACACACATTTGCTTTTTGACATTTAAGTCGTCGTTTTCCAACAACAAAATACATGTAGAATTTTGTTGTTGCAGAACTGAGGCTACCTGATGATTGTACCATGCCGTACCCTCTTTGTTTTTTAGATTGCTAAATTTGTTGACATCATTTAGACATCAATACATCGCTTTTTATTACAGAATACGTTTTATATATTGTGTGTAATAAATATTGTTTACAATTTAAAGCTTTTGTTAAAAAAAAAGATTGTTGTGTAAACAAGTGATAATTATTTTTGTTACCAATAGTATGTCTTTATCTAGTCTGTTACCTACACCTACGAATGCGGTGTGGGATCGTGAAGATGAAAGGCGTGTGATGGCTAAAGGGGCACCCAAAATAGGTGCCTTGGTTTCTGCAAAAATTGCAGCACCACCTTATGGACAGCGTAAGGAATGGGTACCACGTACAGAAGCCGACTTTGGTGATGGTGGATCGTTTCCCGAAATACATGTTGCTCAATATCCTTTGGGTATGGGAGCACCTGCAAGTTTAGGTAAAAAATCAAACGCTCTAGCTGTGCGCTTGGATGAGAAGGGAAAAATTAAATACGATGCTATAGCAAGACAGGGTCATGGGAAAGATAAGATAGTGTATTCATCGATTTCCCAATTATTGCCCGCTGAAGTCTTGTCGGAAAATGCAGAAGAATTACAGCGACCAGATGCTGAGACTATTGCTGATACTACAGAAGAAACTATAAAAGCTTTAGAGAAGTTGACTAGTCAAAAGATAGCGGCAGCTATGCCTGTTCGGCATGCAGAACGAGGAGCCCCAGCGCAATACATTCGTTATACGCCTTCCCAACAAGGTGATGCATTTAATTCAGGAGCAAAGCAACGTATTATACGAATGGTGGAAGCTCAGTTAGACCCAATGGAACCACCCAAGTTTAGAATTAATAAAAAAATACCCAGAGGACCGCCTTCACCTCCAGCGCCGGTTTTGCATTCACCTTCGCGTAAAGTAACAGTCAAAGAACAAAAAGAATGGAAAATTCCTCCCTGCATATCAAATTGGAAAAATGCTAAAGGTTACACTATACCTTTGGACAAACGTTTAGCAGCTGATGGCAGAGGTCTGCAACAAGTTCATATTAATGAAAAATTTGCCAAAATGTCTGAAGCTTTATATATAGCTGATCGTAAGGCTCGTGAAGCTGTCGAAGCCAGAGCCCAGCTGGAAAAAAAATTAGCTCAAAAGGAAAAAGAAAAGAAAGAAGATATGTTGCGCATGATGGCTCAAAGAGCTCGTGAAGAACGTGCAGGAATACGTAATCTCACGGAAGAGGCACCGGCTACAAGCACTGAGACGAAAGAACGTAATGAACTTCGTGCTGAGCGGCACCGTGAAAGACAACGTGATCGAAACTTGGCGCGAGCAGCTCCTGACAAGCGTTCAAAAATACAAAAAGAGCGCGAACGTGACATATCAGAACAGATTGCTCTTGGTTTACCTGCTAAGTCGACTGGTACTGGTGAGGCGCTCTTTGATCAACGTCTCTTTAATACCACTAAAGGTATGGATTCTGGATATGGTGATGACGAAGCTTATAATGTATATGACAAACCATGGCGTGAGGCCAACTCCTTGGGAAATCACTTGTACAGGCCAAGTAAGCAAGTTGACAATGACGCTTATGGAGCTGATTTAGATCGTATTGTAAATACTCAACGTTTTGTACCCGATAAAGAGTTCTCTGGAACATCACGTGCTGGTGGGGTTGGTGCGCCATCACGTAGTGGCCCTGTTCAATTTGAAAAAGAAGAGGATCCATTCGGTCTGGATCAGTTCTTAAATATGGCAAAGAAGGCTCCGAAAAGAGGTGAAGATAAAAGTGACCGGTCAGGTGGTAGTTTAGATAAAAAACGTAGAAAAGATTAATCAAAACACCATTGATTTTTCATCTACAAACTATATTAGTTAAGATTTTGAAATTCTTATTTCTTTGAAATTTAAGATTTATGTTAAAAAACAAAATGTTGCGATACTATTCAAATTTATGTTTATTCAGAAATAACAATATCGATAAAACAATTTTTTTTTTGTATTTATTTTATAGGTACTAGCAAAATATCTGGTACTTCGCTAGCACAGTTCTTACAATTTATTTAATATTCAATTTATTACTTTTATAATTTTGTTTGGTAAATTTTATTTAGAGAAACGAAAAGTACTAAGGATATATCGGGGACATACCTTTTGAAAATACTATAAAAATAACAAAAACTCAACATTTTCAGTCTCACCTTAGAAAAATAGTTTCTAATTTCAAATTTTCAGCTTAACAAACGTAGAAAATACAAGAAAATAAGAAAAATTACCTTTAGGGTCGCCTATAAAATTTTCAGTCTCAACTTGAATTAGTAGTCCATTATTTTAAGATTCTAACTTCACAAAGGTAGAAAGTACATATACATATATATCGAAAGTATAACATAAAAATCCGAAAAAGTATTTTTACTTGCCCACCTTTCTCAATCTCAACTTTTTCAATTTTCTAGTTTCGAGAAAAAAAAAACAAAAAGGACCATAAAAATACAAAAAAGTACCTTAGGTCGCACATACAATTTTCAGTCTCACATTGCATCAGTACTTTCTAATTTTAAAATAAAGCTTCATAATATTAGAAAATACAAAAAGCAATAGAAAGTATAATTTTAAGTTTTTCATATCAACCCAGAAAAAAAATCTATGACAAAAAAGTGATTTTGCATGGCTTTAACTGGTGACGAAGTGATTAAATTTAGGTGAAAACACTAATGATTTTAACAATAGCCTGTCATTGGAGATCATGTGTTTACATGAATATTTTAATGAACTGCACTCCATTCTAATAAGTGCATGGAACTCATGCATATTTGGTGACAAGTATCGGATATTTTATGTGTTAAATTTGTTTGTTTACATGAATTCTTTAAGATATTTTGCATTAATTTTTAAGCACATCATTTATGACAAATTATTTTGCAGTTAAGAAGTCATTTAGAATTAATGCTTTTACACAATTGATTTAGAAGTCTTGTAAATGTAATTCGCTTTGCACTACTTTCAATTTTTTTGCTGGGAATGTACAAATCAAGGCGAATTCAATATCAGGTGATGTTAAGAAGCCAGCTGATTGTTTTTTGCTGAAGCTAGCTTTTTGGAGGAGAACCATTAAACTAAATTTTATTTATTGTTTCAATGTCTCCTATACAGAGGTATAGGTCGCTCCACGGAGAAGGAACCTAGTAAATACCCTGGCTTTTTGGTTATGTACCTATGCCATTAAAATTTAAAAACCAAAAACAAAAAAAGTTTTATTTTTACGGCACGAAGTCAAAGCTTGTTTACATTTAAATTAATTTTTATGTATGTACATACATACGTTGAATGAAAATTTTTATAAAAATGGTAAAATTTGTGGAAAAAATTGTAAAAATACTAATATTTGTGCAATAACTTATTGGGAAATAAGTAAAATACATATGTACATTTTATAATTTAAATAGATTAACAACATTTTTATTGTTTTTAATTTCCGTTGTGTTTGTCCTAGTGATTTAAAGTTGTGAAAAATGGTGAAAAAAACACCAATATGTGATATGCCATGTTTTCGCTTTAAAAATTTCTGTGTAATAAAGTATGCCGTCAGCGTTCGACAGTGTAATAGCTAAACCCAACGGGATAATTGTGAAAAATACTTAAATTACAGCAAAAAACTCGACTCATCATCGTGCCCAAGAATTAAAAATCAACATTGTTATTGAAAATTTGAACCATCGGATGGTGGTGTGCCGCCGAGGTCGCGGCGGTCATTTGGCCGATATTCGATACATAATTGAAACATACCAATATTATCATAATAATAATAACAAGTAACAGTGCTATATTCGGCCGTGCCGAATCTTATATACCCTTCACAACGTGTAGTCATGCAATAACAATTGTTTGTATCACCATTCATCCCATATAAAATACGTACACGTTAGAATAAATGTGGCATCGAATCCCAGCTGAGCCAAAAAAATTTTATTTTATTTTATTTTATTTTATATATTATTTATATTTTATTATTTTTTTTTATATTTTTTTTAAATTTTTTTAAAAAATTTTTTTAGAAAAATTTTAAAAAAATTTTTTAAAATTTTTTTTTAAATATTTTTTAAATTTTTTTTTTGTAGTTTTTTTTATTATTTTTTTCTTATTTTTAATTTATTTATTTTAATTTATTTTTTTTTTAATTTTTTTTGTTTGGTATGTTTTTTACATGTATGTATGTATGTATGTATGTTGTTGTTGTAATTGTGAAAAAAAACGAGGTGGTCGTGGTTTTTTGCTCATATCTCAGAAAGTTATGGGGCGATTGTGCTGAATTTCAATAGCGATTCATTCCTGGATATTTCCAAGAGATTGATACCATATACAGATCTGAGGAACATATAGTTGCTTCTAAAAGTTGATTTCAACCAACACACGGACAGACGGGCAGACGGACAGACGGTCAGGGCTTAATCGACTCCTCTATTTATAAGCTTTCAGAAAATATATACTTTATGGGGTCGGAAATGAAAATTGTAGAAATTACAAACGGAATGACAAAGCTATATATACCCTTGTGCACCACAGGTGAAGGGTATAACAAGTAAGAGCGCTATATATCTTATATACCCTTCACAACGTGTAGTCATGCAATAACAGTGGTTTGTGTCACCATTCATCACATATGAAATACGTACATACATATAAAAACATACATATTTAAAAACGCCCCATTGTAAAATTATAAATTCACGTATGTATGTTAAAAAAAAAAAAAAAAAAAAAAAAATTAAAAAAAAATTTAAAAAAAAAATTAGAATGTATATAATATATATAAAACAAAAAAAAAATAAAAAAAAAGTTAAAAAAAAATTAAAAAAAAAAATAATAAAAATATAAATAATATATTAAATAAAAAATAAAAAAATAAAAAATTTTAAAAATATTAAAAAAAAAATTGTTTTGGCTCAGCTGGGATTTTGTTTGTATGTATGTATCGAGGTGGTCGTGGGTTTTTGCTCATATCTCAGTTGTTTATGTACCGATGTTTCTGATTTTCAATACCGATCTAATCCCGAATATTTCTGATATTTTAATACCTTACCCGGGTCCAACCTATGTCGGGGGGCTTCAAAAAGTTGATTTCAACATACACACGGACAGACGGTCAGACTGACAGAGCTTAATCGACTCCCCTATTCATAAGCTTTCAGAAAATATATACTTTATGGGGTCGGAAATGAAAATTGTAGAAATTTCACACGGAATGACAAACCTATATATACCCTTTTTCACTGTGTGAAGGGTATAACAAGTAACAGTGCTATATTCGGCCGTGCCGAATCTTATATACCCTTCACAACGTGTAGTCATGCAATAACAATTGTTTGTATCACCATTCATCCCACATAAAATACGTGCATACGTACACGTTAGAATAAATGTGGCATCAAATCCCAGCTGAGCCAAAAAAATTTTATTTTATTTTATTTAATATATTATTTATATTTTATTATTTTTTTAATATTTTTTTTAAATTTTTTTAGAAAAATTTTTAAAAAATTTTTTAAAATTTTTTTTTTAAATTTTTTAAAAATTTTTTTTTTGTAGTTTTTTTTATTATTTTTTTCTTATTATACCCTTCACACAGTGAAAAAGGGTATATATAGGTTTGTCATTCCGTGTGAAATTTCTACAATTTTCATTTCCGACCCCATAAAGTATATATTTTCTGAAAGCTTATGAATAGGGAAGTCGATTAAGCTCTGTCAGTCTGTCCGTCTGTCCGTCTGACCGTCTGTCCGTGTGTATGTTGAAATCAACTTTTTGAAGCCCCCCGACATCACTTGGACCCGGGTGAGGTATTAAAATATCAGAAATATTCGGGAGTATATCGCTATTGAAAATCAGAAACATCGGTACATAAACAACTGAGATATGAGCAAAAACCCACGACCACCTCAATTTTTTTTTCACAAAAACAACATTACAACAACAACATACATACATACAAACTTGTATATTGGCTAAAGTAAACGTGGGATCGAATCCCAGCTGAGCCAAAAAAAAAATTTTTTTATATTTAAAAAATTTTTTTTAAATTTTTTTTTTTAATTTTTTTTTATTTTTTTTTTTATTTTTTATTTAATATATTATTTATATTTTTATTATTTTTTTTTTTAATTTTTTTTTTATTTTTTTTTTGTTTTATATTAATTAAATATATTTTAATTATTTTTTTAACATTTTTTTTTTTTAATTTTTTTTTAAATTTTTTTTTAAAATTTTTTTTTTAAATTTTTTTTTTATTTTTTTTTTAACATACATACGTAAATTTATAATTTTACAATGGGATGTTTTTTATATATGTATATTTTTTATATGTATGTACGTATTTCATATGAGATGAATGGTGATACAAACTACTGTTATTGCATGACTACACGTTGTGAAGGGTATATAAGATTCGGCACGGCCGAAAATAGCGCTCTTACTTGTTTTTAATATTTTTTTTTTTGTAAATTTTTTTGTTTGGTATGTTTTTTACTTGTATGTATGTATGTATGTATGTTGTTGTTGTAATTGTGAAAAAAACGAGGTGGTCGTGGTTTTTTGCTCATATCTCAGAAAGTTATGGGACGATTCTGCTGAATTTCAATAGCGATTCATTCCTGGATATTTCCAAGAGATTGATACCATATACAGATCTGAGGAACATATAGTTGCTTCTAAAAGTTGATTTCAACCAACACACGGACAGACGGTCAGGGCTTAATCGACTCCTCTATTCATAAGCTTTCAGAAAATATATACTTTATGGGGTCGGAAATGAAAATTGTAGAAATTACAAACGGAATGACAAAGCTATATATACCCTTGTACACCACAGGTGAAGGGTATAACAAGTAACAGTGCTATATTCGGCCGTGCCGAATCTTATATACCCTTCACAACGTGTAGTCATGTAATAACAATTGTTTGTATCACCATTCATCCCATATAAAATACGTGCATACGTACACGTTAGAATAAATGTGGCATCGAATCCCAGCTGAGCCAAAAAAATTTAATTTTATTTTATTTAATATATTATTTATATTTTATTATTGTTTTTAAATTTTTTTAGAAAAATTTTTAAAAAATTTTTTTAAATTTTTTTTAAAATTTTTTTTTTTGTAGTTTTTTTATTATTTTTTTCTTATTTTTAATATTTTTTTTTTTGTAATTTTTTTTGTTTGGTATGTTTTTTACATGTATCTATGTATGTATGTTGTTGTTGTAATTGTGAAAAAAACGAGGTGGTCGTGGTTTTTTGCTTATATCTCAGAAAGTTATGGGGCGATTGTGCTGAATTTCAATAGCGATTCATTCCTGGATATTTCCAAGAGATTGATACCATATACAGATCTGAGGAACATATAGTTGCTTCTAAAAGTTGATTTCAACCAACACACGGACAGACGGGCAGACGGACAGACGGTCAGGGCTTAATCGACTCCTCTATTCATAAGCTTTCAGAAAATATATACTTTATGGGGTCGGAAATGAAAATTGTAGAAATTACAAACGGAATGACAAAGCTATATATACCCTTGTGCACCACAGGTGAAGGGTATAAAAAATAAAAAAAAATTACAAAAAAAAAAAAAATTAAAAAAAAGTTTTAAAAAATTTTTTATAAACAATAAAAAAAATATAAAAAAAAATAATAATATATAAATAATATATTAAATAAAATAAAATTTTCTGGCTCAGCTGGAATTCGATGCCACGTTTACTTTAACAAGTATGTATGTAGGTTGTTGTTGTAATTGTGAAAAAAAAACAAGGTGGTCGTGGTTTTTTGCTCATATCTCAGAAAGTTATGGGGCGATTGTGCTGAATTTCAATAGCGATTCATTCCTGGATATTTCCAAGAGATTGATAGCATATACAGATCTGAGGAACATATAGTTGCTTCTAAAAGTTGGTTTCAACCAACAGACGGTCAGGGCTTAATCGATTCCTCTATTCATAAGCTTTCAGAAAATATATACTTTATGGGGTCGGAAATGAAAATTGTAGAAATTACAAACGGAATGACAAAGCTACCCTTGTGCACCACAGGTGAAGTGAAGGGTATAAAAATAAAGAAATATAGAAAAACAAAATAATAAATAAAAATAAATTTAAAAAAATATATATATTTTTGGCTCAGCTGGGATTTCGAGTGTTTGTCAAAGTGGAGTGGTTCGTCAAGTGGTTCGTCTTCTAAGTTTTGAACATCATTCTCATCAATTGAATAAATTTGAAAAGTTTTGTATTAAACCTGTTAAAGAAGCTACTTTTCTATTAATTATTTTTAAAGGGTCAAGACAAAATAATGAAAAAAAAGTTCTTTAAAATAATTATGGTTAAAATCAAATCGTTTCAGTATTTGCTTACACAACTCAATGTAAAATAAAGTACAAATTTTCAACAATTTTTTTTTCTTTTTCTCCAACTTTAAGATTGGAAATTTTTTTGTTTTACAAACATGCCCAAATAAATATTTTCGTTTTGTAAACGAAACAATTCAAAAATCAAGTTCATTAATTAAATTGATGTTAACGTAATTTGGTTTTATAAAATTATCTAAAATTTCAAGATAAAGACATTGCATTTCATCATAAATTCTTTGTATTTGAGAGGATGTGGTTTCAAAAATTATGTTAACTTTTTTTATTATGTTGAGAATATACTTTAAAAACACAGATAGAGTTCGACCTGTTTTTAATAGACCTGTGACAAGCTGATATAAAACTTTATTGGTTTAAAAATTGATTGATGATAAGAATTGTAGAAAAATTATGTTTCGTATCTACAACTTAAAACAAAAACAAGTAAGAGCGCTATATTCGGCCGTGCCGAATCTTATATACCCTTCACAACGTATAGTCATGCAATAACAGTAGTTTGTGTCACCATTCATCCCATATGAAATACGTACATACATATATAAAAACATCCCATTGTAAAATTATAAATTCACGTATGTATGTTAAAAAAACAAACAAAAAAAAATAAACAAAAAAAATTAAAAAAAAAAATTAAAAAAAAAAATTTTTTAAAAAAATTTAAAAAAAAAAATTATTATATATATAATATATATAAAACAAAAAAAAAAAAAAATAAAAGAAAAACAAAAAAAAAAATTAAAAAAAAAATAATAAAAATATAAATAATATATTAAATAAAAAATAAACAAAAATTTAAAAAAAAAATTTTAAAAAAATTTAAAAAAAAAATTTTTTTGGCTCAGCTGGGATTCGATGCCACGTTTTCTCTAACCAGTATACACGTTTGTATGTATGTATGTTGTGGTTGTAATGTTGTTTTTGTGAAAAAAAATTCGAGGTGGTCGTGGGTTTTTGCTCATATCTCAGTTGTTTATGTACCGATGTTTCTGATTTTCAATACCGATCTACTCCCGAATATTTCTGATATTTTAATACCTCACCCGGGTCCAAGCGATGTCGGGGGGCTTCAAAAAGTTGATTTCAACATACACACGGACAGACGGACAGACTGACAGAGCTTAATCGACTCCCCTACTTATAAGCTTTCAGAAAATATATACTTTATGGGGTCGGAAATGAAAATTGTAGAAATTTCACACGGAATGACAAACCTATATATACCCTTTTTCACTGTGTGAAGGGTATAAAAATATAATTTCTAAATATAAAAATCATTACATTGGGGGAAAAATTCATAAATCATATTTTACAAAAAAAAAATCCTTAAAAATATGACAAAATCATGATTATGGCAATGCTGGACACAAATGAGAATTTGTAAGAAAATAACAGCTAAACAAAACAGAAAAATCGCCAAAACATAAAAGCAAGTTCAAAAGAAAATATGGAAAAAGTTGGGCAATTAAAATCGTCGTGTGTGACCTTCGACTAAACAAAATTAATCGTTTTGCTTTTAAGTAGCTGCGCAGTCGTCAACATCTAAAGCAAAAAGTTAAGTAGAAAAAAACTCAAACAGTTGCTGTGCAAAAACTGACAAAATTAGATGTACGAAGTTTTCATGAATTTATGCAAGGTACATTTATAGCAGGTAACCGCGAGATTACAACAATTGAACAATAAAACAAACAACAGGCCTTTTTATTGTTGTAATGTGATAAGAACTGTCAAACAGCAAAGGGGTTGATAAAAGACAAATGAAAAACAAACAAGAAAAAACGCCATTTAACGAAAATAGATTCATTTTTTTTATCATTTAATAAACTTACTTTTAAAGTTTGTAAGAAAAATTTGTGATGTGTGTTAATTTTGTAACAAAATTTGTTTTGTATTTAATATTTATATGAACATCAAACAAAAAAAAAACACCTTGTGGAACAGAGAAAAAAGTTCCATTTCCATTTTTTTTTTTTTTTGGCATACACTACACTTTCTCATTTTTTTTTCTTTAAATTAGTCTTTTTTTCTAATTATATATTTAAGTCTATCCAAAATTGTTATTTATTATAAATCACTTTGATTTTCTTTTGAAATTTATCACTTTTTACTTTGATTAAAAAAACTTGTTTACTTTTAAGCTAGAAATTTAACACGTGTTGAATGAAACATAAACAACATTTGACAGTTTGTATCACAAAATAAGCAAATAAAAAAATAATCAGCTGGCTTTCCGAGACTACCTGCTATAATTGTACCATGAATTTATGCTTACCCTACGTTGCCACAGGCAAGTATTTACTTGCAAGTAGTGTATACGTATTACTAACGAAAATCAGGAGAAATGCCAAAAAAACACAAAAATTTTTTGAGTGGCTACACAGCACAGTGCAAGTTAATTTTTAAAATGTCGTCAACAAATAAACTTCAAACAAATTTAAAACAAATGGCGCTGCTTCAATTGGTAATTAAGTGTTGTCAATAGCCACTATTGAACGTTACCTTAAGACATGTAACTTTTTAATATATTTTTTTTTTATTAAATTTTGATATTTATATTAAAACTTACATTTTAAATGAATATTTATATTTTTTCTTAATATTCTTCATATACATATATACATATTTATTAAAAAAATTAGCTGAATTATTTACCACAATTGTATGATATATTATTGAGTTAACAAAAAACTCAGTATTAGACAACACTGTTTTTCGGTTTGTTACTTTACTTGCCGTAACTGTAAAAATTTTACTTGCTTAAAAATTTCTTCGCAAGCTGAGTCGCAGGTTGTCAAAGTGTAGTTGTGTTAGTAAAAAAGTGTTAGTGTATTGGTTTTTTTTCACTTGCACTTGCATGTGGCAACGGTAGGTTACGTCGAAATAACATCAACTGTTTGTGTGCTTTCAGCTTAACTTTTTGCTTTTGCTGTTGACTACTGCGCAGTTTCTTAAAAGCAAAACTATTAATTTTGTTTACGAACTGTTGCATTGATTTTACTCGTCTATAGTAGGAAGTAACATCAAAACAAAACTGTAAAGCAAGAGTTTACTGAAAACTGTTGCTTGAAAGCTAAAGCGTTTTAATTTGAACTTTTGCTTTTTTGCTGACAGTATTTTTTTATACCGTGTAAAATCTAAGTACTAAATCAAAAAATAATAAAAAATCTAAATATTCATATTGAAAGTATCATCATATAAGCTCCTTAGCCATACATTAAAATGTAGAACAAAGAGAAATGATAATAACAAGTAACAGTGCTATATTCGGTCGTGCCGAATCTTTATACCCTTCACAACGTTTAGTCATGCAATAACAATTGTTTGTTTTACCATTCATCTCATATAAAATACGTACTTACATACATGTAAAAAACATAAAAAAAAGAATTACAAAAAAATATATTAAAAATAAAAAAAAAATATAATAAAAAAAATTCAAAAAAAAAAATTAAAAAAAAATTAAAAAAAAAAATATAAAAAAAAATAAAATATAAATAATATATTAAATAAAATAAAATAAAATTTTTTTGGCTCAGCTGGAATTCGATGCCACGTTTACTTTAACCAGTATGTATGTAGGTTGTTGTTGTAATTATGAAAAAAACGAGGTGGTTGTGGTTTTTTGCTCATATCTCAGAAAGTTATGGGGTGATTGTGCTGAATTTCAATAGCGATTGATTCCTGGATATATCCAAGAGATTGATACAGATCTGAGGAACATATAGTTGCTTCTAAAAGTTGATTTCAACCAACACACGGGCAGACGGACAGACGGTCAGGGCTTAATCGACTCCTCTATTCATAAGCTTTCTGGGGTCGGAAATGAAAATTGTAGAAATTACAAACGGAATGACAAAGCTATATGTATATACCCTTGTGCACCACAGGTGAAGGGTATAATTAGATGATTACCAAGGTCCAGTTAGCGATAAAAATCTAAACAATAAATATTAAATGAATACCACAAGTAAAATAAATTAAGATAAAGAAAGGAAATAATAGTTCCGATTTAAAAACATTATAAGAATGCGTAAATAAACGCAATTCTAATGGTAACCCTACCAACGAAAGATCTATTAAAAGAGGATCTAAATACTATAGGAAGAACAAAGTGAGGATTTCTACTACGAAAAGAAAATACAAATTCATTATAAAGAGCAGAAGTTTGACCATTTTTTTTAATTATGTTACAATATTATAAGAAATAAATAAATTATTTTTAATTTCAATTTTTCCTTTCATGTTATCCACGAACTTTACAAGTGTACTAAAAATACCATTAGATAAAGGTAACAATTACAAATTTGATGTCCTAAGATTATCATATCCCTTTTTTTCTGATTTTCATATATTAAAACTTCATTAATAAAAATCGCTGGAATTCCCGTTAATAGCTTATTCCTGACCCATTGAACTGGTTATGAAATCGCTGGATTCTCATCACTGGTTATCGCTTACAATTTTGTGGTTTAAATTAAATTGAAATCTAAGTAAATTTATTGTAATCCAAGCAACATGACTAGTACATCAAATGTAATTAAAAGACCGCTAACCACAACAGAAACGGTCGAATCTTCACAACCTCCAAATAAGAAAATCCGTATACAAACAAGTAAAAGTGCGTCTTCAACTAAAAAACTACATCAAAACATTAACATATTAGGCACAATTTCGCCACAAAGCAGTAAAGAATTATTGGAATTGTTAGTAAAAATTGCAGATGAATTAGTACTAGACGATTGTCAAATTTCTGAGTTTCATGAGGCTATCAATAAATTGATTGAAGTTTTTCGACAAGAGCGTGAAGGTGACACAACGGTAAGAGTGATGATATTGGGATTACTTGCTGACTTTGCAGAAATTTGTATAGCAGAGGTAGTAAATGTAATGATAGATGAAATCATAGGTGTTTTAAAACTTGAAAAATCCCAAAAAGTTATAGCCCAAGGCCTTTGCAGTCTACATAAAATCGGAACTAAAAATTTAAAGCATTTGCCTTCAATTCATATTACAAAAATAGCACATTTTGCTCAGCAACAGTTGTGCTCGGAGTCACATCAAACGCAAAAGAACGCCTTGAAATTATTGTCAGCTTTTGTGTCTTTATCGGACGCTAAAAAAGGTATTATAGATACTATAGGCCATTATGCCGACTCTCAGGATTCGGGGGTAAGAGCACAAAGTTTAAGATCTATTTTATGTTTGGGAGAAAGAGGGGCAAGTTTGTCTCCTTCACTATATAAAAGAGCTGTGGCTGCTATGCAAGATGACTATGAGTGTGTACGCCAACAGGCGCTACAGTTGGTCTTCGAATTGGGTATTACGCATCCAGATCATATGATATCTTGTGGCACTGAAGATGAGGAAGAAATGCGACTTGTAGATGCGGCTTTCAGTAAAGTATGCGGTTCGTTGTGCGATTTATGTATACAAATACGTGTGCAAGCTGCTGAACATTTGGGTATCATGACAATGGTCAGTTCGGAATTTCTACATCAAACATTGGATAAGAAACTTATGAGTAATTTGAGACGCAAGAAAACCGCCCATGAAAGGGGTGCTCAGCTAATAGCCTCTGGAGAATGGTCTTCGGGAAAACGTTGGGGTGATGATGCGCCTCAGGAACAGCTGGATACTGATACGATTTCACTCATAGCTAGTGGAGCTTGTGGGGCTTTAGTGCATGGATTAGAGGATGAATTCCTAGAAGTACGCATTGCCACTGTTGATTCCATGTGCAAATTGGCATTAAAACATCCCGACTTTGCGGTAACTTGTTTAGATTTTTTGGTCGATATGTTTAACGATGAGATTGAAGAAGTTCGTCTCAAGGCCATTTATAGTTTGACTGCTATTGCCAAACATATTGTTTTGCGTGAAGATCAGTTAGAAATTATGTTATCTTCTTTAGAAGATTTTTCAGTAGAAGTACGTGAGGGCCTGCATTTGATGTTGGGAGCATGTCGTGTTTCTACTCAGGCCTGCTTACTTATGGTGGTGCAAAAACTTTTAGACGTTCTGTCAAAATACCCACAAGATAAACTTTCTGCTTTTGGGTGTATGCGTAAAGTAGGACAAAAACACCCAAATCTTTGCTTAGCCGTAACATCTCACCTTTTACAAGATCATCCGTTCTTCGATAGTGCTGAGCGTGATGTCGAAGATCCCGCCTATTTATGTATTTTGATTTTGTTGTTTAACGCAGCTGCAAATTTGGTACCTATTATTAGTTTATTTCCCGATGTGTCTCTAAAACATTATGCTTACTTGCGTGATGCTATGCCATCTTTAGTACCTCAATTACCAATAGAAGGTGCTTCCACTAAAAAGCCGATGGACAATTTAAATTGCTTAAATAATTCGCGAGAATATTTGGAAACTATACTGTCCCATATCAATGATATATTTTCAATAGCAATAGATCGTGTGCCATTACTAAAAATTGCCCAAGATAATTTGAAGGTAAACATAATATCTGTAACTTGCAAAACTATTTATGTTCTGTGTATTGATTAATAAATTTTATTAAATTTCAGCGCTTAGGCGAAATTGATCCTGAAATGTGGGGTACAGCTAATTTTTTGGAAACTTTTTTAGCTGCTCAAATCCAAATAGAGCAATTACAAAGCTGCACTACTTCTCAGCATAGTCGAGCACCGTTGAAAGAATCTCTGGCTCAGTTAGTTCGTAATTGTTTAAAACTTCAGCACGTATTTTCAGGACTTACATATAGTGATATGCTGCTGGTTAAACAGATCTGTTTGCGAGCTAGTGCACTACACTTGGTGATGGTGGTACGAGATCGATCGCAAAGTGCCTTGGGACCCTGTCAAATGTTATTGCAAACAGCATCAGATATCAGTAATTTCTTGGTTGAAAAAGAGGATTCTCAGCCAGATTCCCTAACAACATTACTTCTTAATCAGCTATCCAATATAGTAGACCCAAAGCCAGGAAAAGTTTTTCGGGAAATATTGCCGTTGTTGCAAAAACCTTCACCGGTTAGGATGCCGCCAGCTAATGTTAATATTAAAATGTGCATGTCAAATATATTGGAACCTTGTCCACAAATTTCACAGGATAGTGTTATTAAGGTAACAGCTGGTCTAATTGCGTCTATACCATTTGTAGCTGAAATAGATAATTTACAAGAATCTCAAAAACAAGATATGCGCATTAAAATCAAATATCCTGACCAACACGTACACACCGTTGTGCCCAAGTTGTCGGATTTCAAGAAAATTATGACTGAACAGGGAGTACACGAAACAAATGTACGTCTGAGAACAACCATACTACTGTCACATTCTGTTTGGACTGAAGCTTCTTCGGTAGAAATAACACTTTGTTTGGCAGTGAAACCTGGTACTGAGTTAGAGTTATGCAAACCGGCAAAAATATTATTTGCGCCGAAACCAGTAAGAAGAGGAATATAAATAATAAATAAAACTTTTAAATTGGTGTAAGCGTTTATTTTGTAATAAATAACTACTGTTACATTTAGCAATGATACATTTTAATTTTATTGTATAAGTTTAAACTAAGATTGCATACAATTTTGACATTAAATTCACGATGTTGTTTTGTAATCAGGGTGTTTGGATTTCACATGGTAGTATAATCTGTAACGAAAAAAGTATTTTTATGTTTTTGATGAACTTTGCACACTACTTCCAATTTCTTTTGCCTTGCAAGTATAATAAACGTTTGTTGCAAACTGAGATGTTAAACATTTATCTTAATGAAAGTGTGGCAACTCTATATATTGTTTGTGTATTGTTTTTATAAGTAAAAACATTTCTCAATTTTATATGCATACTTTGACACAACGTCAAGCAGAGCCCTTTTAGCTCAGTGGTAGAGCACTGGTCTCGTAAACCAGGGGTCGTGAGTTCAAACCTCACAGAGGGCATCGCTTGGTTTCTTTTTTTTTTTTTTTAATTTTTACAAATTTAAAATATTTTGTTTAATATTAAATGAATTATGAAAAAAAAATTATAAAATCTGCAGTCAACGATATTTAATAAGAATTTAATCTGCAATTGTAAAAAATTTTAACTACGTCATAAAAATATAAAAAATTTAAATTATCAGATATAATAAATAAATTCTTATTGCTCTTATTTGACCTTTATTTTATAAAATTTTTATATAAACACACAATTTCTATCCTGAAGATGCTGCACAAAGGAGTATTTATAAAGACCTCGAGCTTGAAAAATCAATTAAAAATATAATAAATAAATTTTAGTATTAATTTATAAAAACATTACTATGTAAAATAAAGTTTAATGTTTTAATTTCTTTCAAGTTTCTTTTTGGCTTTGTTCAGTAAGTAATGTCTTTCTTTTGTTTTATTCTACTTACGCTTTTTGCTTGGTGAAATCTAAATCACAGATTTTACAATTGTACATAGATACAGTCGTGCAGTGAGCTTCACGCATATGAGTATTTAATGATGGCTTCTTAGTATACATTTTACCGCACACAGTACATTGGAAACGAACGCCCAAATGAGAGCTGGATACATGGCGATCTAAATGAGACTTTTGCATATAAGAGCTGGAACATTGAGAACATTGATATGGCCGTATATTATTATGTTGACGCATATGGATATTTAGATGTGCAGTTCGACTAAATCGCCGTTGACAAAGAGTACATTCAAAGGGCTTTCCGGTATGTAGAGTCATATGGGTTTTTAAAATAGATTTTTGTTGGAATGTTTTACCACATACTTCACACTTGAAAGGTCTTAAATTGGTGTGAATATATAAATGGGCTTTTAGATTAGCTCGCGTAGAAAAAGTTTTGTCACAAAATTCACAAGAAAACTGACGTTCTGTGCCGTGTTCTTTCATGTGTTTACGGTATTGATACAGGGAACTGAGACGAGATCCTAAAAAATGAAAGTATAAATTAAATGGAAGCTATTCTTACAATTACATATGTATAGGTATACTTATGTAAAATATTTTTACTAACCGCAAATTTTACACCGGCAATCTTTAGATTGATTATGTAGTTTCTTATGTTGAGACAATTTTTCTTCGGTTAAATACTTGCGTCCACAGTCGAAACATTGCCACTTTCGAATTTCTATTAATGGTTCTAGCGTTAAAGTTCGTATCTGAGGACATGGCACCGACAATTGTATTCTAGAAATCTCTATACTTGGTATGCATGATTCTATGGTAGTATCAAATTTTTCAAATGATGGATTCTCTAATAATTTATTGCTTTTTGCACTTTTACTAATGTATTCATTGGCTCGGGAACTGTGTTCTTCAATCGCATTTGTATTTTCATTTTTATCAAATTTTAAGTTTTCTATACAACAATCATTTTTGTTATATAATTCAAATAGAATATCTGTATCTTCAATTTCCTGCTCGTTTCTTTCTTGTGTTATTTCAGCACCTTCATAATCCTCTTGAAATTCATCTTCTGTTGAAACGGCTTCTTCTATCACTGTTTTCTTTACCATCACTGCACTGGTTTCGGCACATATTGCGTTTGGATCAATATAACTTTCTAAATCTACTTGTTTTACTTCATTATCATGTAAATGCTCTATGAAATTTCGCAATTCAAAGTCGGTTTTTGCTGCTTTTACTTGAAATTCAAAAAAATCTGTAAGTTTTTCTAAACAAGACAAACACACCACCTGTGGCAAAGCATCTTGAAGGGTAGCATTCAATTGGAAGCATTTGTTAAAGATATCCAGTAGCTTATGTTGACTTTGATCTGAAATGGGTACCGTACTATCCAAAGTAAAAAATTCGCCTTGCTGTATTTTGCAAACTCGGCAAGTAATTTTCATTGTTATTGGTATTTTAACGATTTCCTTATCTAATACATATGTATCTACATACAACTTAGCAAATAAACATGTTTTTGTTTACGTTTTCTCATTTTTTTTGTGTTTACGATTATTCCATTCTCTTTTCGATAGCACGAAAAACAGATGGACAAAACTGCCATCACCAATTATTTCCTATCAAATTGTCAAATATTTTCTAAACATTAATTTTGACACAACCCAACAAAAAAAATTGGAAGTAGTGCAAAGCGAATTACATTTACAAGACTTCTAAATCAATTGTGTAAAAGCATTAATTCTAAATGACTTCTTAACTGCAAATAATTTTTGCCTCGTTTGACTTCAGTACTGTATATTCTGATGATTTCTTTGAGTATCATGATTTTGAAAATATTAATTGGGTAGGTTTTTTCTCGTTTCTTAGTGAATATAATTCTTCTCAAATATTTAATTCTATTGATATAGATGAGATGTGTTCCCTTGTTAGCTCTCTTCTTTGTGACCTTTATAGCTTCGTGCCTACGGTAAGAATTAAGTTATGTGATAGAGATAATGTATGGATGAAATCTAACAGAGTTGTGTTGGCTAGGACCCTTCGTGACTTTTCATTTTCTGCTTTTCAAGCTAACCCTTCTAATCAAAATTGGCTAACATATTGTAAATTTCGTAATAAAGCTAAAAATATTATACGTAAAGAAAAAAGGAAATACTTTTTTAATCTGTTTAATTCCTTGGATTCTTATGGTTTTTGGAAAGTTATTAAGGGATCTGGTTGTATTGGGAGGGATGATAATGCTTTTGGATTTGACGCTAATACTATAAATGGATATTTTGTTGGCCCTGATATTTCCACTCCTGATAGCTTTAATTTTGATATTATTGATAACTCTGTTGAATTATTTTCTTTTTCTTGCATAAGTGAAGTAGAATTATTTGATGCCTTGAATAAAGTTAAATCTAAGTCAGTTGGTGTAGATGGAGTTTCTATTAAATTTTTAAAAATTGTTCTACCTTTTATTTCTGATATTATTCTACATTTAGTTAACTCTATTTTAACTACATCCAAATTTCCGTCAGCTTGGAAGATTTCTCGTGTTGTTCCTATTCCTAAGTCTAAGGTAGTTCATAGTCCTGATGATCTAAGGCCTATTTCTATACTTCCTGCAATTTCCAAAGTTGTTGAACATATTTTAAAGGATCAAATTGTTACCTCTGTATCTGATATGATCTCTGAGTCTCAATATGCCTTTCGTAACGGCTTGAATACTACCTGCCTTCTTTTGAGTCTAACTGACTTAATAAGGAAAAATATCAATGATGACAAGTTGAGTGTTTTAATATCTATGGATTTGTCTAAGGCATTTAAATCTATTAACTTTTGTAAAATGATTTCTAAACTTTTAAGTGAATTTAAATTTTCTAGAACTGCTTGTCGACTTATTATGTCCTATTTATCTGGCAGATCTCAATTTGTGGTCAGCAATACTGAGATTTCTGAAAGACTTAATCTCCACTCTGGGGTTCCCCAGGGTTCTGTTTTAGGTCCGCTTTTGTTTATTTTATATATTAATGATCTCTCTAACGTTGTAAATTCCTTTCAATGTACCCCTTTCCTTTTCGCTGATGATGTGTTTCTCCTATTTAGAGGAAATAGAAGATTTAATGAAATATTTGAGAGCAACATAAACTCATGCTTAGAATGCATTAAGCTGTGGACTATTGACAATTTTTTGGCCATGAATACATCAAAGACTAAGGCTTTGATGTTTGGTCCTACTTCTCGTTTTTTTACTACTCTAGATATTTTTCTTGGTGATGATGTGGTTCAGTTTGTTGATCACCATAAATGTTTAGGAGTTGTTATAGATAGGAAACTTTCTTTTAGTAATCATATTGATTTATTATCTGGTAGAGTTTGGGGTTTGCTGCGGAAAATCTACTGCTCTAATATTCTCTTGCCTCTTTATGCGAGGAAAAGATTAGCTTATGCAGTTTTAATGTCTCAAATTTTTTATGGTTTTGAAGTTATCTCTGGCACTGTTGGTTTTCTTCTTGATAGACTTAAATGCTTGATTAATGCTATTGTTAGATTTGTCTATAATGTTCGTCGACGGGAGCATATTTCTGGTTTCGTTAGAGAGTTTTTAGGATGTTCTTTTAATAAATTTGTATGCTTTCGTAATTTGTACTTGTTTTATAAGATTATAAAATATGATAAACCTTTATCACTACGTAATGCGTTTTCTTTTTCTCCTCGTCGTAGGAATCCGCACCTAATTTTCCCTAGAATTCTTAGATCTATATACGCTAGGTCCTTTCTTGTTAGAATTATTAAGAACTGGAATTGCTTGCCATTGGAATTACGTATTTTTACTCATTCTAATAATGTTTTCAAATTAAAACTTATGAGACATTTTGCTGCTGTCTAATTTTTCTTTTCTTTTTTTTGAACTGTGGTGATGAGCCTCCCTAACTGGACTATTTTTTGTATTACTTTTTATATTATTACCTTAATATATGACCTAATGTTTTTATGCTTGGGGGGCAAATAAATGAGACTGTTTGTTATTGAAGTTGTAAAATAATGTATATAATGTATAGTATATTATATTTTTATTATAAGGCTATGCTTAGGCGTTTTCTAACTATGTAATATATTATAATTGGCCTTTGTGGCTTTATATTACGGAATTGGAATAAATAAATAAATAAATAAATAAAATAATTTGTCATAAATGATGTGCTTAAAAATGAATGCAACATCATGCAAAATATCTTAAAGAATTCATGTAAACAAACAAATTTAACACATAAAATATCCGATACTTGTCACCAAATATGCATGAGTTCCATGCACTTATTAGAATGGAGTGCAGTTCATTAAAATATTCATGTAAACACATGATCTCCAATGACAGGCTATTGTTAAAATCATTAGTGTTTTCACCTAAATTTAATCACTTCGTCACCAGTTAAAGCCATGCAAAATCACTTTTTTGTCATAGATTTTTTTTCTGGGTTGATATGAAAAACTTAAAATTATACTTTCTATTGCTTTTTGTATTTTCTAATATTATGAAGCTTTATTTTAAAATTAGAAAGTACTGATGCAATGTGAGACTGAAAATTGTATGTGCGACCTAAGGTACTTTTTTGTATTTTTATGGTCCTTTTTGTTTTCTCGAAACTAGAAAATTGAAAAAGTTGAGATTGAGAAAGGTGGGCAAGCAAAAATACTTTTTCGGATTTTTATGTTATACTTTCGATATATATGTATATGTACTTTCTACCTTTGTGAAGTTAGAATCTTAAAATAATGGACTACTAATTCAAGTTGAGACTGAAAATTTTATAGGCGACCCTAAAGGTAATTTTTCTTATTTTCTTGTATTTTCTACGTTTGTTAAGCTGAAAATTTGAAATTAGAAACTATTTTTCTAAGGTGAGACTGAAAATGTTGAGTTTTTGTTATTTTTATAGTATTTTCAAAAGGTATGTCCCCGATATATCCTTAGTACTTTTCGTTTCTCTAAATAAAATTTACCAAACAAAATTATAAAAGTAATAAATTGAATATTAAATAAATTGTAAGAACTGTGCTAGCGAAGTACCAGATATTTTGCTAGTACCTATAAAATAAATACAAAAAAAAAATTGTTTTATCGATATTGTTATTTCTGAATAAACATAAATTTGAATAGTATCGCAACATTTTTGTTTTTTAACATAAATCTTAAATTTCAAAGAAATAAGAATTTCAAAATCTTAACTAATATAGTTTGTAGATGAAAAATCAATGGTGTTTTGATTAATCTTTTCTACGTTTTTTATCTAAACTACCACCTGACCGGTCACTTTTATCTTCACCTCTTTTCGGAGCCTTCTTTGCCATATTTAAGAACTGATCCAGACCGAATGGATCCTCTTCTTTTTCAAATTGAACAGGGCCACTACGTGATGGCGCACCAACACCACCAGCACGTGATGTTCCAGAGAACTCTTTATCGGGTACAAAACGTTGAGTATTTACAATACGTTCTAAATCAGCTCCATAAGCGTCATTGTCAACTTGCTTACTTGGCCTGTACAAGTGATTTCCCAAGGAGTTGGCCTCACGCCATGTTTAATAGTTTAATAATAGTTCTATTGCCATTTATGCGTCTGTCGATAGCTGTGAATCTGTTCATAAATTCCAATATTTTCCAATAACGAAGAATATTTTTCGCCCGTTCAAATGTTTCCGCATGTACGACAAGGTGAAAATTATCTGCAAATTGAAACAGATCACAGTTCGAAATTTGGTAAAGTGTTCTGATATATATGTTAAAAAGGGTGAGACTAAGGCCACTACTCTGTATTAACCCTTTTCGCATAGTCTTTTCCCAGTAAGAGTGTGCGGTCGATCAGATAAGAGTGATCTAGTTTATTACATGTGTATTGAAATTTATATTTTCCAGCACTGCATATAATAATATTATATTGGTGGCATCATATGCCTTTTCCAAGTATAAACAAGTCGGAACAGGCACCCATAACACAAATACATTTTTACTGTAGTAAACAGAATGTTTTTATGACATTGATGCAATTTGCAGTTGATCGGTTCATTTCTTTTATACCCACCACCAATTTTGTGTACATTTAAAGCTCAATATTAATTATTTTGTTAATCGCTATGGAATAATCTCTTTATAATAAAATATGTATCACTTTCTTTGTAGAGGGTGGTTACATTTTAAGGGCCCATGTTGAAGGTGAACTACACCTAGTCCTTAAATTTGTTTTCTGCATTTCACTTGACATTTCTCAATCTCAAGCTTACTCAATTTGATCCGTGGAAAGATACGCAAATGAGCAACGCTTTAAAGTTATTCAGGTTTTTTATGAAAATGGGCGTTCAAATAAAAAAGCATTTTGTGCACTTCCTAATTCTTTTGATCAACATAATCGTTCAAATTCGTCCACAATCGGGAGAATTGTAAAAAATATGTTAGAAAATCTGTGAATGCGTTCTTAGTTCGCTGGTTTTTGTGATAGTGTGGCAAAAGAGCAGTCAACCTCGCCTGATCATCATGCCCAACAATTGAGCATCAACATTGTCATTGAAAATTTGGACCATCAGATAGAGGAGTGGCGCCAAGGATTATAATTACAAAAAGAATAATAATAATAATATCCTAAATAATTTGTGTTTTACTTTTACTTCGATATGCTACTAAAATGCATTTGTAAATGTAGTCTTTTAGTGAAAGTGGGCGTTAAAGTAGGCGTGTCAATATAGTTTCTGCTAATAAATACAACTTAGATATTTCAATATAGTCCTTTATTTTCCCAAAAACTTTGTCAATAGAGAAATTACATGAATTTAAGATAAACCGTTATATGGGAGGTAGGCGTTAAAGTAGGGGTGTCACCTAAACTTTTTGGCACAAAAATTACATTGATTAGATATATACTTAGCAAATTTGATCATCATACCTCTAATTTTGGCGGTTTTATGAGCTTTTAAATTTCATTAATGGTAGATAACGAGAAAAGTGGGCGTTATAGTAGGCGTGTCAAAGTTATTTTTGCGAATGAGTACAACTTGGGTATTTCAATAGAGCCCTTTACCATTCCAAAATCTTTATTAATAGAGAAATTATATGAATTTTAGGTAAAACGTTATATGGGAGGTGGGCGTAAAAGTGGGCGTGGCACCTTAATTTTCTGGCACAGTAATAAAATTGTCTAGGGGGATATACGTAGCAATTTTGATCATCATACCTCTAATTTTGGCGGTTTATGAGCTTTTAAATTTCATTAACGGTGAATAACGTGAAAAGTGGGCGTTATAGTAGGCGTGTCAAAGTTGTTTTTGCGGATGAGTACAACTAAGGTGTTTCAATATAGCCCTTTGTTATTTCAAAATCTTTATTAATAGAGAAATTATATGAATTTTAGGTAAAACGTTATATGGGAGGTGGGCGTAAAAGTGGGCGTGGCACCTTAATTTTCTGGCACAGTAATGACATTGCCTAGGGTGATATACGTAGCAAATTTTATCATCATACCTCTAAATTTGGCGGTTTATGAGCTGTTAAATTTCATTAACGGTAGATTACGTGAAAAGTGGTCGTTATAGTAGGCGTGTCAAAGTTATTTTTGCGTATGAGTACAACTTAGGTGTTTCAATATAGCCCTTTATTATTCCAAAATCTTTATTAATAGAGAAATTATATGAATTTTAGGTAAAACGTTATATGGGAGGTAGGCGTAAAAGAGGGCGTGGCACATTGACTTTCCGTTACAAAAAAGCGTCTCACCAAAAAGCAAAGTGTGCGAAATTTCAGAGTCGTACATCTAATTTTGTTGCTTTTATGACGTTTTTGTTTTTAAATATAGCGAAAAATACACTGTGCGGTATAAATTTTCGTACATTTTGATCGATAACTCCTCTCCTAATGCATAAATTTAGATAATTTTCGGGAGGAAATATTGTTTTTACTCAGGAAGTATATATTCGAAGTTTCATGAGTCTACGTTAATGCGTTTGGACACAATTCCATTTTATTCGATGTTCGAAGGACACGGTTTTTGCGACCTACTCTTGCTTTTCGAGCTATAACTCTCTTCCTAATATTCCGATTTAGCCCATTTTCAATACCAATCAAACCTTGTCTATAAGAAATATTCTGGCAAAATTTGAGCCCCCTAGCTTTTTCGGTGCGACCTCTATCGTGTTTTCAACAGACGGACGAACATAGCTAGATCGTCATAAAATGAAACCCTGATTCAGAATATATATACTTTATGGGGTCTAAAATGGATATTTCGATGTGTTACAAACGGAATGACAAAATGAATATACCCCCACCATTTTTTTGGTGGCGGGTATAAAAACATTAAATGGTGCACTACCGTCAAAAGTAGGGGCCTTTATTCTACTCGATATTTCTGGAATTATTCGCACTGGTCCCTCATGACATTGAAGATAATTCATTTTTATTTCCAGATTTTTAAATTTTTCGTCTTGTAATTGAAATTTTTCATCAACATCTTTGACTTGTAGTTGTAATTTGCTATTGAAGTCACTTGCTTGAGTAACTATGCACTCTTCAAGGTCAGATATTTTTTTATCAATTTTATTAACTTGCTTTTCAATGCCCTCCACTCGGTTATTTACAGCTTCAGAAATTTTTTGAAGTTTCTCGTTTGTAGCTCTAGCTGTTTCTTGCACTTCTTCTTTAACTTCAGCTAATAATTTTTCATTATTAGCTCTAGAAGTTTCTTGAACTTCTAGTTTAACTTCTTGAACTTCTTCTTTAACTTCAGCTAATAATTTTTTATTATTAGCTCTAGAAGTTTCTTGAACTTCAACTTTAACTTCAGCTAATAATTTTTGACTGTTGAGTTCAATTTTTTCCATCATTGCTGCAAGCACCGTACTTAAATCCATGCTGTTTGTGGTTGCACGAGTAGAAACTTCCATTTCTTCTTTTTCGTCAAACTCGTAACCATCAATGTCAATATTACGCCGCTTAAATTCATCCAGAAGTCTCTTTTGCAATTCCACTTTATTACCTGTTGTCAACAATGCCAGCTTACTCAATTCTTTCTTGAGTTGTTCAACTTTAAGCTCCTCAAATTTCATGTCTTTTATTATAATGCAATTTCACTTCTGACACCAGTTGTTACGTTTATACCTTTTATAAACGTTAGATTATTTCCTTTAAATAAACCTCTTGAGTTCTTTTATTGCAATTAAAAACACTTTAAATTCGTTATAAAATTAAGAGCGCTTTTTTTTATTTAAATACACTCAAATATTGTTCTTATATCACTTTACTTATTACACTTATAGTTATACACTTTTATTATCAAACTCACTTTGATACGCACTTTACAAGCTCTATTGTAATACTGATTACGTTAGCTGTGTTGTTCGGCTATTTATAGTAACATAGTGGTGTTCGGTAACATTCGACAAAGTTCTCGTATGTACATTCTAGTACATTCGAAAACCGTTAAATTTAAATTAAGACGTTAAGTAATAGGTACGAATAATAGAAGTGCCTAAAAGTATGCTACACATAACAACAAACATCATGTTCGAAAAACCAGCAAAATAAACTAATACAAATACAACTACAGTAACTTTAACTGCTACAACTAAAATAAATTATAATGTAAATTAAGCTATTTAAAAATAAATCTGTAACAATATTATTATTATTTCTTTTTGTAATTTTAATATTTGTATGGTTCAATTATGAATTTAGCAAAATATCGGCCAAATGGCCCCCCATCCTTGGCACCACTCCTCTATCTGATGGTCCAAATTTTCAATGACAATGTTGATGCTCAATTGTTGGGCATGATGATGAGTCGAGGTTGACTGCTCTTTTGCCACACTATCGCAAAAACCAGCAGTGGTTCCCATTCAACGCACTAAGAAGGCATTCACAGATTTTCTAACATTTTTTACAGACCTGTTTTGCAGAGACTTAAATATTTGTTACAATTCTCCTGATTGTAAATGAATTTGAATGATTATGTTGATCAAAAGAATTACGAAGTGCACAAAATGCATTTTGATTTGAACGCCCATTTTTATAAAAATCTGAATAACTTTAAAGCGTTGCTCATTTGCGTATCTTTTCACGGATCAAATTGAGTAAGTTTGAGATTGGGAAATGTCAAATGAAATGCAGAAAACAAATTTAAAGACTAGGTGTAGTTCACCCTCAACATGGGCCCTTAAAATTTAACCACCCTCTACAAAGAAAGTATTTTATTATAAAGAGATTATTCCATAGCGATTAACAAAATAATAAATATTGTGCTTTAAATGTACACAAAATTGGTGGTGGGTATAAAAGATTCGACACAGCCGAATATAGTGCTCTTACTTGTTTTTTTTTATTTAATATATTATTTATATTTTTATTATTTTTTTTTTTTATATTTCATATGGGATAAATGGTGACACAAACTACTGTTATTGCATGACTACACGTTGTGAAGGGTATATAAGATTCGGCACGGCCGAATATAGCGCTCTTACTTGTTTTTATTGTGTTTGTTGTAGTTACGCAGTCACCTTATGGATTCGCCTTGGGTTTAACAATGAATTTTTTTTTGCTGAAAAATTTGATCAAAAGTTATTTAGAAAAAATAAAAAAAATTTTAAATATGTAGAATATTTATGTTGAAACAATTCGTTCAAAAGCAAAAAAAAGAGGTTTTTGAAAGTGAGGTTAGCATCTCTACGAATTATGTTTGATACCACAATAAAATTTGGAATCTCTTATTTTAGAAACAAGAAAAAAAGTGTGCGCAAGTTTGCGCCATTATTTTTGACAATTCTTTCTTATCGATAATAGTTATAAGGGAATGTCCCACACATCCCCATAAAAGATATTTTTATATACCTGGGGGGTTATTATGTAATTCGATTCGAATCGTAAATACATTCGAAAAGAATTTCCGATTCGAAAAGAAATTCTTATTATATAGTACTTTCGAAACGTCTGCACAGTTGTAAATAAAATTTTAAGGGAAAAACGAAATGATGCCAAGTTTTAATACGTAAAGACTTGGCAGCATTTTGCGTAGTTTTGTTCAAGTGTCAAAATTGTTACAAAAAATTTAAAAATATTCAAACAAAAAAAAATATATATAAATAAAAACGTAAAAATGGATTGTGTTTTGTTGTGGGAAAGTGATGAAGAAGATGTTGTTCCAGAAAGAGTCCAAAGAAAGTATATAAGAGATACATCGAATATTATGGAACTCACTGAAAATTCGTAAGTAATTTAATTTAAACAAAAACGAAAAGCGCGTATAAAAATTTTATTAAATAAAGAAAAAATAATTTCAGGTTCGTGAAAAACTTTCGGCTTAGTAAAAACGCATTTATGTACGTACTGAACTCCATCAACAGTGACTTAAAAGCACCACAAAGATCCACTGCCGTCCCTCCTATTTTAAAATTGGCAGCCACCTTGAAATTTCTTGCGCAAGGTGGTTATCAACATCAGATTGGCCAAGACCGTTTATTGGGAATGTCTCAATCATATATTTCTGTATGTTTATCGGAGGTATGTGCATCAATACAAAAAAATCTTTGTCCTAAACATATAGTTTTTACAATGAGCGAAGAGAAAAAAATGGAGGCAAAAAGATTTTTTTATAGTAAATGTTCAATACCAGGAGTTATTGGGGCTGTAGATGGAACTCACATACAAATAATAAGACCTTATAACAATGAGCATTTATATTTTAACAGAAAACTTAAACACAGTATAAATGCTATGGCGGTAGGATTTAACATGCATATAAATACATATAACAAGTAATTAAAATACGTTATTAATTTCTTTAGATTTGTGACCACGAAATGTACATTAGAGCTATCGATGGACGTTTTGGAGGCGCTTGCCACGACTCTCATATTTGGAATTTGTCTGTAGAGAGGCAATACTTAAAAGAAAAGTTTCAAGCTGGAGATACTGGAACTAGAATTCTTGGTAAAAATGTACACTTTATATCTATAAACTTCAAAATAAACTCATTATTTTCCAGGTGATTCCGGTTATCCTTTGGAACCATGGATTTTGACACCATATAGGAATGCTATTGAGAATTCTTCTGAATCATTTTTTAATGATCAGCACTCTAAAGGACGATCGATCGTAGAAAGAACGTTTGGTCTACTCAAAGCAAGATTTCGTTGCCTTTTGGCTGCGAGAGAACTGCATTGCTCTCCAGAAAAGGCAGTTCAAATCCTTAACGTGTGTTGTTCATTACACAATATTTGTTTAATGTTTAATGTAGAGAGTGATAGTTTTCAAACTGAGGAAGAAATAACTACTTCATCTTCTTTTAGCAACAATACACATAGAACTTATAGCCTAATATAAAAATATAATACAGAAAATAGTTTAGAAAGAAATGTTGCAAAAAGTATAAGAAATGAAATTAAAAATAATATGTATAGAAACTAAAAAATTATATATGATTTTTTCCAAGCTTGAGATCAACTTTTTTGGTTTTTTTAATTTTTTTTATAAAAAAACCAAAAAAGTTGATCTCAAGCTTGGAAAAAATCATATATAATCAATAAAAAAGATCAAGAAATTTAGACGATATATTTGAAACTAAAAAATATATGAATTCCTAAAATAAATATATTACAAAATTTAAAAATAAATAACAACATTTATTGAAAGAGTAAAATAATAATAATTCAGTGAAACTAATAGCTACATATGTGAGCATAATAAAAAACAAAATAAGTTAATAAAGAGGCACATAAAAAATAATAACATAAAAATAAAAATTCATAAAAGAGTAAAACAAAAATTAATAAAAAAAAGGTACATAGCAAAACCTCAACAATTTCTTTTGCTCTCTAATTCAAACATTTTTCTTTTTAGTTCAAGCTTTGCAATTTTGCATTTCGTTCTTTCCAATTCATTTTTCTTCATAAATTCATACTTTTCTCTTTTAAGCTTATAAATACGTTCCTTTCGTTCTTTTTTTTCCAATTAATTTTTTTTTTTTAAACTCTAACTTTTCTTTTTCTAACTTATATATACGCTCCTTGAAATCACTGTTCCGTTTAAGTATTTATTTGCTGTTATTAGGTTCATATTTGTTTCTTTCATTTCTCTTATAATAGTTTTCTGATTTTCGTCACATTTGCTTAACAGTTCTATTGACTTTTCTTGATATTGTTACAGATTTATTTTTAAGTAGCTTAATTTACATTTTAATTTATTTTATTTGTAGCAGTTAAAGTTACTGTAGTTGTATTTGTATTAGTTTGTTTTGCTGGTTTTTCGAAAATGTTGTTTGTTATTTTGTGTAGCATACTTTTAGGCACTTCTATTATTCGTGCATATTACTTAACGTCTTAATTTAAATTTAACGGTTTTCGAATGTACTAGAATGTACATACGAGAACTTTGTCGAATGTTACCGAACACCACTATGTTACTATAAATAGCCGAACAACACAGCTAACGTGATCAGTATTACAATAGAGCTTGTAAAGTGCGTATCAAAGTGAGTTTGATAATAAAAGTGTATAACTATAAGTGTAATAAGTAAAGTGATATAAGAACAATATTTGAGTGTATTTAAATAAATAAAGTGCTCTTAATTTTATAACGAATTTAAAGTGTTTTTAATTGCAATAAAAGAACTCAAGTGGTTTATTTAAAGGAAATAATCCAGCGTTTATAAAAGGTATAAACGTAACAACTGGTGTCAGAAGTGAAATTGCATTATAATAAAAGACATGAAATTTGAGGAGCTTAAAGTTGAACAACTCAAGAAAGAATTGAGTAAGCTGGCATTGTTGACAACAGGTAATAAAGTGGAATTGCAAAAGAGACTTCTAGATGAATTTAAGCGGCGTAATATTGACATTGATGGTTACGAGTTTGACGAAAAAGAAGAAATGGAAGTTTCTACTCGTGCAACCACAAACAACATGGATTTAAGTACGATGCTTGCTGCTATGATGGAAAAGATGGAACTTAACAGTCAAAAATTATTAGCCGAAGTTCAAGAAACTTCTAAAGCTAATAATGAGAAATTATTAGCCGAAGTTCAAGAAACTTCTAAAGCTAATAATGAAAAATTATTAGCTGAAGTTAAAGTTGAAGTTCAAGAAACTTCTAGAGCTAATAATGAAAAATTATTAGCTGAAGTTAAAGAAGAAAGTAAAATAATGGAGTTGAAATTTCAAGAAACTTCTAGAGCTAATAATGAAAAATTATTAGCTGAAGTTAGAGAAGTTCAAGAAACAGCTAAAGCTACGAGCGAGAAAGTTCAAGAAATTTCTGAGGCTGTAAATAACAGAGTAGAGTGCATTGAAAAGCATGTCACTAAAATAGATAAAAAACTGGCTGATCTTGAAAATGACATCGGAGCACAGGCTAGAGATGTTGACGAAAAATTTAAAAATTTAGAAACAAAAATTAATGATATTCAATGTCACGAGGGACCAGTGCGGATAGTTCCAGAAATATCGAGTAGAATAAAAGCCCCTACTTTTGATGGTAGTGCACCATTTAATGTTTTTAAATTTCAGTTTGAGACAGTTGCCAATAGAAATATGTGGAACAATGAAGAAAAGGCTTTAGAGCTGATTTTGGCATTAAAAGGCAACGCAGCACAAGTTCTAGAAAGTATACCCATTGGCTGCAGAGAAAACTACGATGACATAATGGTGGCGCTACAACGCAAGTATGGCGGTGAGCACAAACGAGATATATACCGAATGGAACTACGAGGCAGAATACAAAAAGCTAACGAGTCATTACAAGATTTTGCAACGGAGATCGAGCGTTTGGTGCAGCTGACATATCCAGGTGAAAATCACCCATTTTTGGATCAGTTTAAAATTGAAACGTTTGTAAATGGAATACGTGATCCTGAAATAAAGCACGCGGTGTTTGGAACGCATAAATCGACGTTTGCAGAAACAGTTTCATATGCACTAACACAGGAAACTGCAAAATTGCTTTCTAAGCCTCAGATATACAAGGTGCGAAATCTTGAAATTACTGCTGAAAAAGACGGAGATATAGTCACCGAAATTAAAAATGCAGTTATACAGGCGTTAGAGGAAAAGCAAGGCAAAGCCAGAGCCAAATGCTATAATTGTGGTAAAAGTGGACATTTTCAACGAAATTGCAAAGCACCAAGGAAGCGGGCTAGATCTGTTTCGCCACCTGGAAACAGCAAACGCGCAAACACGAAATCATCAAATGAGTCACCGTTAAACTAAAACGAGCTAGCACTACGGGGCATGAGCTAGCTCCCATAACCGAGGGCCCCACAATCTCCATATCAGTTATGCAGCAGAAAAATAGCAACCTTACTGCTTGTGGGTATATCAATGGTCGAAGGCATATTTTTACCATAGACACAGGAGCATCGCAGTCTATTATCAGGCCCGATTTAGTAAAGAAAACAATCGAACCGTTATGTGGCGTAAGTCTGCGAACAGCTACTGGGGAGCCTGCTACTGTCTATGGTAGAATAATCGTAAAAGTAACTATTGCCAACATAACTGTCAATCATGTATTCATCGTTGCCGACATTGTGGACGAAGTAATCATCGGTGCAGATTTTATGATTAGTCATGGCATTAGTCTGTACATGGGGCAGAAGGTAATGATTTGGAGGAATGTCGAAATACCCCTAGATGTTGGTTATGAAAATAAGGTGCATGTAAGGAAACTAGTTGCTACAGAATATGAGAAAATACCACCACAGTCAGAAAGTGTAGTATGGGCGCGTATAGAGGGAGATTGTGTGGACAACCGGTTGTGGGTGGTAGAACCAACAGATATAAAAAGTGACCTAATAACAGCAAAAGCCCTCGTAAAAACCAGAAATGACGGAAGAGTCCCTGTAAGAGTGCTTAACCTTTCCGCCTGTGAAAAAGTCGTCAAGCCAAAATCCGAATTAGGTAAATGTGCTAAAGCTGAGGCAATAATTAATTGCGAAATGAAATCGGGTCCTGTCAGTATGTCGAACAAAGAGCAGGAGATGCTAGCAGAATACGTAGAGAAGTGGGTTAAAGGATTATCGCCGTCCGATAGGAATAAAGCAAAACAGCTACTCAGAAAACATGCATCCATCTTCGCTCTGAAAGGTCAACATCAAGGTAGAACATCACTTGTGAAACATCAGATAAATACCGGCGATGCAAGGCCTATAAAACAAGCTCCTAGAAGTATTCCTCTAGCGAAACGTAATGAAGTTAAAGAGCTTGTCAACGAAATGGAGCAGAATGGAGTAATAGAACCTTCTTCAAGTCCTTGGAGCTCACCGGTAGTTTTGGTTAAAAAGAAAGATGGCAGCACAAGATTTTGCGTCGATTATAGAAAACTGAATGACGTCACTAAGAAGGACAGTTATCCACTACCAAGAATAGATGACACTCTGGACACGCTAGCTGGAACGAAATGGTTCTCTACTTTAGACCTGCAAAGTGGTTATTGGCAAGTAGAAATATCTGATAAAGATAAGGAGAAAACAGCTTTTAGTGCAAGTGACGGGCTGTGGCAATTTAACGTGATGCCATTTGGACTATGCAACGCTCCAGCCACATTCGAGCGATTAATGGAACGCGTATTAAGGGGACTTCATTGGAAGACATGCCTGGTGTATCTTGATGACATAATTGTCATGGGTAAAAGTTTTGACGATCACCTGAAAAATCTAGAAGAAGTTCTTAAACGAATATCAGTGGCTGGACTTAAATTAAGCGCAAAGAAATGTGCATTGTTCCAAAAAGAAGTTAAATACTTGGGGCATCGAGTCGCAGAGGATGGTATATCAACTGACGAAGATAAAATCCAAGCTGTGAAGGACTGGCCTCGCCCGAAAAATCTTCATGAGTTACGTAGTTTTCTAGGCCTCTGTACCTACTACAGGCGATTTGTGCCGAATTTTGCCAGTGTCGCTGCCAGTCTACATGAGCTCACCAAGAAGTCACGACCATTCCTGTGGGCTGAAGCCCAAGAACAAGCATTCCAGAAGCTCAAGGAGTTGTTATGCGTAGCACCAGTTTTGGCATATCCCATCGCTGGGGAGAAATTTGTATTAGATAGCGATGCGAGTGGCTACGGGATAGGTGGTGTTCTTTCGCAGGTTGTTAACGGAACAGAAAAGGTGATAGGCTACTACAGTCGAACACTCTCGAAGCCTGAAAGAAATTATTGTGTAACACGTCGAGAGCTTCTGGCAGTTGTAGAGTGTGTAAAGCATTACCACAAATACCTGTATGGACAACACTTTGAACTAAGAACCGATCACTCTGCACTCAGATGGTTACTACAATTTAAACAACCGGAAGGACAGCTAGCCCGTTGGATTGAACGTCTCCAGAGCTACGATTTCAGCATTGAGCACAGAAAGGGCACTAAACATGGAAATGCAGATGCACTCTCCCGAAGACCGTGCAGATTGGAGTGCAAACATTGTGCAAAAGCTGAAGGAAAAGAATGTGTCGTTGACGTTCGACTAACACATATAGAGACAAGTGACGACTGGTCAGCGGCGCAAAGAGACGATCCCATACTGGCAAAAATTATGTCAGCAAAGGAGGAAGACAAAAGGCCAACCCGTAACCAAATATCAGCGGAAAGTCCACTGATGAAATCATACTGGGCGCTATGGAATAGTCTGCAAGTTATTAACGGGTGCCTTTATCGCAAATGGGAAAGTACTGATGGTAAATCGACGACAAATCTGATTGTGGTGCCATCCTCTAAAGTCATAGAGGTATTGAAGGAGTTTCATAATGGTTCAAGTGGTGGTCATCTTGGTGTAACAAAAACCATAGAAAAGATAAAGCAACGTTTCTATTGGGTTGGATGCCAACAATCTGTAGCTGATTGGATAGCAAATTGCGCACAATGTATCGCAGCCAAGGGCCCAGTAAGACGGAGTCGAGGAGCGCTGCAGCAGTACAATTCAGGTGCTCCGTTTGAGCGAATAGCAATGGATATAGCAGGCCCTTTTCCTGTTAGTGAGGCTGGAAACCGTTACGTTCTAGTTGTAATCGACTATTTTAGCAAATGGCCAGAGGTATACGCAATACCAAACCAAGAAGCTAAAACTGTCGTAAACGCATTTGTGAACAACTGGGTGTGCCGCTATGGAGTTCCGCTTGAGCTACATTCTGATCAGGGAAGAAATTTTGAATCTGCGATATTCCAGGAGATGTGCGAACTATACGGTATCCGAAAAACGAGGACTACGCCACTGCATCCACAATCTGACGGCATGGTCGAGAGATTTAACCGCACGTTGGAGGAACACTTGAGAAAAGTGGTCAGTGCACACCAAAGGGACTGGGATGAGCACATACCAAAATTTCTGTTGGCATACAGGTCAGCCGTTCATGACTCTACCTCCCGAACACCTGCAAAAATTATGTTCGGAACCGAGCTGAAACTGCCAGGTGATCTAGAATTCGGTGTTAATCCCTCGACAATAAATGAGCACGAAGAAGATAATTCAAGGGGACAAAAAGATCTAGACGAAATTCATGAATTCGTTCGTGGCCGAATAAAAATGACCAGCGACAAGATGAAGGCCAGATATGACAGAGCAGCGAATTGTGAAGGCTTTAATGAGGGTCAGCTAGTTCTACTATATAACCCACAACGAAAAAAAGGACTGTCTCCTAAACTCCAAACTCATTGGGATGGGCCGTATAAGGTGATAAAACGAATAAATGATGTCGTGTATAGAATACAGAAGTACAATAGCCCAAGATCAAAGATGAAAGTGGTTCATCTCGAGCGCCTCGCTAAGTACGGAAAAAGTGAATTTGTGCCTATTCGGGACGAACAGGCTTAAGCGGGCGGTAGTGTTACAGATTTATTTTTAAGTAGCTTAATTTACATTTTAATTTATTTTATTTGTAGCAGTTAAAGTTACTGTAGTTGTATTTGTATTAGTTTGTTTTGCTGGTTTTTCGAAAATGTTGTTTGTTATTTTGTGTAGCATACTTTTAGGCACTTCTATTATTCGTGCATATTACTTAACGTCTTAATTTAAATTTAACGGTTTTCGAATGTACTAGAATGTACATACGAGAACTTTGTCGAATGTTACCGAACACCACTATGTTACTATAAATAGCCGAACAACACAGCTAACGTGATCAGTATTACAATAGAGCTTGTAAAGTGCGTATCAAAGTGAGTTTGATAATAAAAGTGTATAACTATAAGTGTAATAAGTAAAGTGATATAAGAACAATATTTGAGTGTATTTAAATAAATAAAGTGCTCTTAATTTTATAACGAATTTAAAGTGTTTTTAATTGCAATAAAAGAACTCAAGTGGTTTATTTAAAGGAAATAATCCAGCGTTTATAAAAGGTATAAACGTAACAATATTTTATTTGATTTTCTACTTGTTTTTCTAATAAAGTCTGCTTATTTGAACAATTTTCACGGTTACGTCTACGTGGAGTATTGATATTTAAAATATCAAATGAATTTTCCTCAGAAGTGTTTACCGATATGTCATTGCAAGATATTGTAATGGCTTCTTGTATTACATCTTCTTCTCTAATGCTTGTAGTAGCAAGATTATTTGCTTGTGCCCCATATCTTGACGTGCCACTCATCCCTTCAATAGAATAATTAATGGCAAGTAATTCAGAAATTTGTTCTTCTAGTGGTGTTAAAGAACAGTATTTACTTGGACCTCCTCCAGTTCCAGAAAGGCTATTTTTGTTCCGGCGGGACTTAACCTTAATGTGCTGCTTGAAATCTGCCCATACCTTTAACCACATAAATTTGCAAAAACGTTATAGTTATGAGTCAAAATATACATACATACATATATACAAACCTTTTTCCATTTTTCAACCTCATGTGAAGGTGGACCTGCAGCATTCAAATCTTGCGATAACCTTTGCCACAATTCTCTGCTCTTACTTTTAGCATTTGAAACATTTAGGTGTCATTTTGCCAAATCCGGATGCAATTTCATAAACTCCACCATTATTTCATATTGTCTTTTTTAGAAGATTCCCTTTAAACAAAGCAATTAAATATATTTTTTTATTCTTCAAATATAAAATTCATACACTTACATTTCAAAGTTTTTATTTAACTATTATGTAAATTTCTTCGATCTTTTTATATTTATTTATTTATTCAACACAGCAATACAAAGCCTTCCAGGCCAAATTATAAATATGTATAACTTAGTAATAAAGAACCTATATTGATATATTTTAATTTTTTTGAGCTAACTTATTAAACTTTTGTATATAAAATAATATGCACATGAATTTCCGCAAACAAAATGGCATTCGAAAGAAATACGTACGTTACTAACACTTTTGATGTTTGCTTTCGTACTACATAGTTGCATTTTCGAAAGGGATTTTTTGTTTTCCGAAAGGGGGTAGAAAAAATCCCTCAATTTACGAACGTTCGGAAATAAATTTCCGAAAATAGTACTACATAATACAATTTATACGAATTCGTAAATTTTTTCTTTCGAATCGAATTACATAATAACCCCCCTGCTCTGCAAAACATTATATGTTAAAAAATATATATACGTACCTAATAAGAATAATTATTAAAAGCATTAATCACAAAAATAAGTTTACAAAAAATATATACAAGTACATAAAAAAACCCGGGCACCCAGGTATTAGACTACTATCCAATTGTCAGATGAAGCTGCCGGGGCCAAAAATAAGCACTTACGATTATATCGTTCGAATTATTCGAGGACATTCAGCAGAAGCGATACAAATCGAGATGTCTTCTAAAGGTTATAGCTGAGCAGTGACCCTTTTATAAGCTGCAGTACGCAAAGAGAACGGATTAATAAAAAATCTTTTTCATCAGAAACCATCACACTTCTTCTTCCTGACACCGATGATGCAGCTAATTAGGATATATATATGACATGATAACACTGTGCTAGTTGAAAAAACAGACAAGCCGGGTACCTAGCGTTTTAACATAATTCGGGTACGCTGAATCCAGTGGTGCCCACGGTTTTTTAAGATTGGCTCTGGTTTTCGAGATATACCGTTATTTCGAAAATGGAGGAGGTTGCACAACATATGTTCGCGTAACTCAAAAACGCTTTAGCTTATTGAAAAAACTTAAAAAACCGAAATTCCGCAATAAAATTTCCTTTAAGAAAAGTAAAACTTCTTTCTAATATTCGCAGTCGTTTTAGAAAAATAATTAATTTAATTTAATTTTTTTATCAAATTCGAAATTTTTATTTTTTTAAAATTCATAAAAAATTGAAAAATTCAGCTAGGCTTCTAATTTTTTGCACACATATAAAAAACAAAGCTGCAAACAAAACAAGCCATAAATAACACTGCTCGACAAAAAAAATTTTTTTTTTCCCGTTAATTAAAACTATGTGGTCTATGTGGATTTTGATGCGCTGAACTCAAATCCGTAATCGGTTTTTTTCCATCAGATCGGTATTTTTTTATGGGCGTGCCAAATTTTTTCCCCTAAATTAGGTTTCGGTTTTCAAAAGTAAAACACCAGAAGATGTGTTTTCTCTATCTATTATCGTTTTGGAATTATTTAAAAATTAATGGAGATAAAAAAAATTTTTCGTGCCAAATTCGTAATATTTTTCAATTTAAAAATATAATTAAAAAAAATATAAAGCAAATATTCAACATTTTGCACTTTTTTCTGAGAACTACTTATCTTAAAAATAAAAAAAGCCGCAAGCCATAAAAATCGGTTAAAAAATGTAGATTTTATTGTCAATTTACCGCAGGTACCCAATATTGTAATGCAACCAGCCTTACATATGATACAGCATTTCGTTAGGTGAGCAGGTAATGGAACTGAAGTACAACGGTATTTTGTATGGTTCTTAGAATTAAAAATTATAACATAGTATTTTTCAATTACCTGTGATTTCAAATTATTGGGTACCTGCGGTAAATTGACAATAAAATCTACACCTGGAAAAGTTAGAAATATTATTCGTCCTGGGTTTTTTTTACAAAACATGGTCATGAAGGTCTCGACTGGTACTTTGATTAAAACAATTACAGTATAAATAAGAGTTCCTCAACCCCTTCACTGTCATATGGAAAGTGCTTGCGAAAGTGATTAGTGAATTTTAAAGCCTCTGACAGTCTTGTATCTAAACAGTTATATTGAAATATCTAAGATGGAGGCGTGTAAAAAGTTTAATTACTTTTGTTATGTGTGTGGGAAATATAAAAATATGCCAAGTCGCCGTAAAATCACTACTGAAACAAGTACCTTGTATGAATCATATTTTTCTTTAAGGGTTATATATGGTAAGAGTTGGACACCATCAATAGTGTGTACACACTGCATTTACCATTTAAATAAGTGGGAAAAAAATGGAGACGCAATGCCATTTGGTGTTCCAATGATTTGGAGAGATCCCATAGTTCATGTTGGTATAAACAGAAGAAAAATGACTTATATGTCTTATACTGAAACAGCATATGCTCGATTTCCGCTGCCACATTCTGATGAAATTACTGTTCCGGGTAGCCATATACCAACAGAACATATTCCCTCAATAATTCATTCTGTTGAAGCGGATAGCCCAGCTACTTCAATGTATCAACCGTCATGCATCACGGTTCCATGCAGTCACAATGAAATCACGCAAGATCGTCTGGATATAATGGTACGTCGTCTAAAATTATCTCAAAGACAGAGCATTCTCTTGGCAAAAGAGTTAAAACGAGCTAATATTTTAGCACCAGGTGTACAAACATACGGGGCTATCAATCGCCATAGACGATTTACGACTTTTTTTAAATCTATTGAGAATAATTCTATTGCGTATTGTACTGACATCCGCGGATTGGTTTTAACAATGCAAAATGAATATAATCCTGGAGATTGGCGCTTATTCATTGATTCTTCCAAAAGTAGCTTAAAAGCAGTTTTGCTACATGTCACTAATTTAAAAAGTCCTAAAGACTACTAAAGATACTAAAGAGACATACGCATCAATGAAAAAAATAATACAGTTAATTAAATATGAAGACCACAAGTGGAAAATATGCGCAGATTTAAAAGTGGTAGCTCTTTTAAGAGGCATGCAATTGGGCTATACTAAAAATATGTGCTTCATGTGCTTATGGAATACGCGTTTCGATGGCGACCAGTACAATACACGGGATTGGGCTTTACGTGAGGAAAGCAGATTGCATAGAAACAATGTTATTGAATTACCACTTGTGTCGATGGAAAAGATTTTGCTTCCTCCACTCCACATCAAACTGGGTATTGTAAAAAATTTTATAAAAGCATTGAGCCCAGATGGTGTTGCTTTTACCGAATTGCACCGAATTTTTCCACGATTAAGCGGCATGAAAGTAAAAGAAGGTATGAACTCTAACTACTTTATTAAATTAGATTTATATTTCATTTCATAATGTTTCTATTTTACAGGAATTCTTAATGGACCGGACATTCGCCGTCTTATGAAGGACCATCAATTTGAGGTTGCATTGAATGATATCGAGCTATTGGCCTGGAATTGTGTGAAATCAGTAATAGAAAATGTATTAGGAAATCATCGGTCTGAAAACTGACGAATTTTAATCAAAAATATGCTAACCGCATTTAAAAACTTAAACGTTAGAATGTCATTGAAAATACATTTTTTGCATTGCCATGCCGAAAAATTTAATGGACAATCACCAGCCGAGTCTGATGAACATGGCGAGAGATTTCACCAAGTAACAGCCAGGCTCGAACACTGGTATAGCGGCAAACAACTTGATTCGCTATTAGGGGATATTTGTTGGAATCTGCAGGAGGAAGAAGAATAAATTTCTAAATAAAAACTACTTAACAACAAAAAATTTTTAGTTTGGTTATATAAAAAATTCAAAAATTTCATCTTTTCTGAAAAAATCAAAAGTTGTAGACAGACTTTAATCATTTTTAATCATTAATCATTTTAAAGTTTGCACTTGCGCAACTTTATTTTTCATTCCCATCATTTGTTTCTAAGGCCTAGGATTCACTCCTAGGGGGATAAAATGTATGACCGACCTCCAATGTTTTTTGTTCTTAACATTTTCTTAAATTATACTTTCCCTGTATCACCATCCCTTAGGGGGGCCCCAATACAAATGTTGCGTTTTATGAAATTCTTAGATTAATTAAAATTTGTCGACTTTTGTGAATAAAATCAAAAGTTGCAAACATATTTTAATTGTTTATAGCTTGTTTTGTTTGCAGCTTTGTTTTTTATATGTGTGCAAAAAATTAGAAGCCTAGCTGAATTTTTCAATTTTTTATGAATTTTTAAAAAATAAAAATTTCGAAATTTCTATAAAAAAATTAATTTTTTTTTCAAAAAAAAAAAATATTTTTCTAAAACGACTGCGAATATTAGAAAGAAGTTTTACTTTTCTTAAAGGAAATTTTATTGCGTAATTTCGGTTTTTTAAGTTTTTTCAATAAGCTAAAGCGTTTTTGAGTTACACGAACATATGTTGTGCAACCTCCTCCATTTTCGAAATAACGGTATATCTCGAAAACCAGAGCCAATCTTAAAAAACCGTGGGCACCACTGGATTCAGCGTACCCGAATTATGTTAAAACGCTAGGTGCCCAGCTTGTTACGAAAAAAAAAGTGTCAATTTCATGCACAGTGTAATCATTAAGGAACTTTTATTAGTTTAACTTTTCCGTATATTAAGTAAATAATATAAAATAAATATAATAAAGCCTTTTTTAATAAAAAAATACAGTTTCATACAATTTCCTTACAAAAATTTTTTTTAAGTAGACCGTAAATCATAATATGTATGCATGTACATACAGTCTGTTAAAAATGAGTTTAAACCTTTAAAATCAACATTTGTTAATTGAGTTTTACTATTTATACCGACTTTTATTCCTTAGGAATGTGTCTTTTGGAAAAATCTTAAACATTTAAGCTTTTTAGTTCTTTAATTTTTTGATTGCATTTTGAAAACAAAAAAAATCGACGAATTTTGCAGGAAATTTTTTTTCGACATTAAATTTTTAATAACTCCGAAATAGTAATAGATAGAAAAGAAATGTGTTTTGTTAGTTTAAGCAAAATTTTCCGGTGCATCTTCCAATACTCCTCGTATTAAAATCGAAGAAGCCGTTTACAAGTTATGACAAAATATATTAGGAAACCCAACGATTTAGGGGTGAAATATGCCACCCCTTTAAAAGAAAATCCTTACGTACTAGAGAAAAACGGAAAACAGATTTGAATTAAGGGCATCAAAATCCATATAGACCACATACTTTTATTTCTAGGAGAGACAAAAAATGTTTTTTTTTGCGCAGTGTACTTTTGTTGCGCAGTGTAATTTTTTCAAAATCTGCAAATCAAACAACTAGAACTTTGAATTCAAGAAACACGTTTAATAATTTTGGCCAGCTTTTCAGGCCTGTTTCTTTTACGAAAAAACATGAAGTTTTATCTAGCAGTTCATCTAGTCTAATAAAAAGACCACGAACTTAACCAATTTGAACTTTTTGATCTCGTTCGCAATTTGCAGCTTTAGAAATCTAAGGCCCAACTTTTATGTTTCGGATTACAACAGTGGAATTTATTAACAAAGGAACAACTATTTTGTTTTTCAGGAAAAGTCACTTCTCTGAACTGTTTTCTAAAGAACTAGACTTTTCATTGTTCATCTTTACTCAGCCTGAAAGCAGTGTTGCTACATAATGGAAATCAATGCATATTCACACGTGTCAAGCTCATGCTGTAAGTATCAAAGAGACATTCGAAAACATGAAATGTTTACTCGATAGAATTCAGAAAAATCGCTATTTGTGGAATAAATGTGCCGATTTAAAAAATAGTGTCTATACTAGTGGGATTACAAGAGTGGGACAGCAGAGCAAAAGGGTGTTACTTCATATAACTAAAATGGCCCTTAAGATTACATGTGATTCCGGGAAGCAAAAACCTTACAAAAGAGCCTTTAGTAGAGAAACAGCAAATATTTTTTCCAGCACTACATATCAAATTAGGTTTAATAAAAAATTTGGTAAAAGCTATGAATAGAGATGGAAAAGCTTTTAAACACATGAAAAGAATATTGCCACTAGTAAGTGAGGCCAAATTAGGAAGGTACATTTGTTGGTCCTTAAATAAGAGAAATCTTTAACGGAAAGTGGTCCCCAGAAATGTTAGGTGATTTCTGCTAAGAAATCAACCGTGAAACAGCAGATTACACATATATAACAAACAATTAAGAGTGCTGTATTCGGCCGTGCCGAATCTTATATACCCTTCACAACGTGTAGTCATGCAATAACAGTAATTTGTATTAACATTCATCTCATATGAAATACGTATATATATATATATATATATATATATATAAAATGTACATACATACTTATATAAAAACATCCTATTGTAAAATTAAAAATTTACGTATGTACATATGTATGTATTTAAAAAAAAAAATAAAAAAAAATTAAAAAAATTAACAATAAAAATACTAATAACATTTAAATAAAAAATAAAAAAAAAATTAAAAAAAAACAAGTAAGAGCGCTATATTTGGCCGTGCCGAATCTTATATACCCTTCACAACGTGTAGTCATGCAATAACAGTAGTATGTGTCACCATTTATCCCATATGAAATACGTACATACATATAACAAGTAACAGTGCTATATTCGGCCGTGCCGAATCTTATATACCCTTCACAACGTGTAGTCATGCAATAACAATTGTTTGTATCACCATTCATCCCATATAAAATACGTGCATACGTACACGTTAGAATAAATGTGGCATCGAATCCCAGCTGAGCCAAAAAAATTTTATTTTATTTTATTTAATATATTATTTATATTTTATTATTTTTTTTTATATTTTTTTTAAATTTTTTTAAAAAATTTTTTTAAAATTTTTTTTTTTTAGTTTTTTTTTATTATTTTTTTCTTATTTTTAATATTTTTTTTTTTTAATTTTTTTTTGTTTGGTATGTTTTTTACATGTATTTATGTATGTATGTTGTTGTTGTAATTGTGAAAAAAAACGAGGTGGTCGTGGTTTTGTGCTCATATCTCAGAAAGTTATGGGGCGATTGTGCTGAATTTCAATAGCGATTCATTCCTGGATATTTCCAAGAGATTGATACCATATACAGATCTGAGGAACATGTAGTTGCTTCTAAAAGTTGATTTCAACCAACACACGGACAGACGGACAGATGGTCAGGGCTTAATCGACTCCTCTATTCATAAGCTTTCAGAAAATATATACTTTATGGGGTCGGAAATGAAAATTGTAGAAATTACAAACGGAATGACAAAGCTATATATACCCTTGTGCACCACAGGTGAAGGGTTTAAAAAGACACATATATAACAAGTAAAAGCGCTATATTCGGCCGTGCCGAATCTTATATACCCTTCACAACGTGTAGTCATGCAATAACAGTAAATTCACGTATGTATGTTAAAAAAAACAAAAAAAAAAAAAAAATTTAAAAAAAAAATTAAAAAAAAAAAAATTATTATATACATATATAATATATATAAAACAAAAACAAAATAAAAAAAAAATTAAAAAAAAAAAAATAAAAAAAAATAATAATAAAAATATATATAATATATTAAATAAAAAATAAAAAAAAAAAATAAAAAAAAAATTAAAAAAAAAAATTTTAAAAAAATTTAAAAAAAAATTTTTTTGCCTCAGCTGGGATTCGATGCCACGTTTTCTCTAACCAGTATACACGTTTGTATGTATGTATGTTGTTGTTGTAATGTTGTTTTTATGAAAAGAAAATCGAGGTGGTCGTGGGTTTTTGCTCATATCTCAGTTGTTTATGTACCGATGTTTCTGATTTTCAATACCGATCTACTCCCGAATATTTCTGATATTTTAATACCTTACCCGGGTCCAACCTATGTCGGGGGGCTTCAAAAAGTTGATTTCAACATACACACGGACAGACGGTCAGACGGTCAGACGGACAGACGGACAGACGGTCAGGGCTTAATCGACTCCTCTATTCATAAGCTTTCAGAAAATATATACTTTATGGGGTCGGAAATGAAAATTGTAGAAATTTCACACGGAATGACAAACCTATATATACCCTTTTTCACTGTGTGAAGGGTATAAAAACATCCCATTGTAAAATTATAAATTCACGTATGTATGTTAGAAAAACAAAAGAAAAAAAAAAAAATAAAAGAAAAAATTTAAAAAAAAAATGTAAAAAAAAAATTATTATATATATATAAATATAAAACAAAAAAAATAAAAAAAAAATTAAAAAAAAAAAAAAAAAAAGAAAAAAAATAATGAAAATATAAATAATATATTAAATAAAACACAAAAAAAAAAAAATTAAAAAAAATTAAAAAAAAATTGAAAAAAAAATTTTTTTGGGTCAGCTGGGATTCGATACCACGTTTACTCTAACCCAGTATACACGAATGTGTGTATGTATATTGTTGTTGTAATGTGGGTTTTCTGAAAAAAAAAATAGAGGTGGTCGTGGGTTTTTGCTCATATCACAGTTGTTTATGTACCGATGTTTCTGATTTTCAATACCGATCTACTTCCTCACCCGGGTCCAAGCGATGTCGGGGGGCTTCAAAAAGTTGATTTCAACATACACACGGACAGACGGTCAGACGGACAGAGCTTAATCGACTCCCCTATTCATAAGCTTTCAGAAAATATATACTTTATGGGGTCGGAAATGAAAATTGTAGAAATTTCACACGGAATGACAAACCTATATATACCCTTTTTTACTGTGTGAAGGGTATAATAATAATTAATTTTTAATGTTACATTAATATTAAATTTAATTAAATATTTTAGTTTATATAGTAGAGTTATTTAGGTATAAGATTATTTTCTTTTGTTATAATAAAAATTTCAATATCAGGTTTTTATTTAAACAAGAACATCTCAAAAACTAGACGTGATAGAAAAAAACTGTGAACAGATTTGGATTCAGCACACTTTTTTTGACGACCAGTGTAATTTTAAAGAGCGTAAGTTATTTTAACAACAAGATTATCAACTTTAACGCAATTCATACCGACCACGAAGAATGATGGAAATTACTTTTATTTTTCTTAATTGTATCAAGGCGAATTCATTATCAGGTGGTGTTGACAACGCAGCTGATCTACTTTTTTATTTGCAAAAATGATGATTGAATTGTCAAATATTATTTATGTTTACATATATTACTCCTTCCCGCGCAAAAAAAACACAAACAAAAACCATGTAGTTTTTGACACATCGACAGTCAAGACAGAAAGCAAGAATAATGTTGTATTTAATGTTGTATTTGTTGTAGAATTACCACCACCTGATAAATAAATTCGCCTTGAATTGTATCTTTATTTCGCACAAAATTATATTTTTCACAAAAGAAGCAATTTGGTGTTTATAAATTTAAAATACGTCGACATCTAACCCGAAATCATGCGCATGGCATAATCTTTTTTTTCTATAATTCTTTTGTGTATTACCATCAAGCCCATCCATACTCTCTTTTTTAAATTTGGGGAAATTTTTACAATTAAAATTTATGTTAGTATGTATTATAGTATTTTATTATCACTACAAACAACAGTGATTAAATTTCCTTTTATTAACGAAATATACACACATACATATGTTTATTGTAATATATATTATAAATAAATTTTAACTACGTATTTTTAACAACATTTATTTCAACATTAATGGCATTGTTACTTGAGGTGCATTAGTGCGTGGATTATCGGAGTATAAGGTTACAGTTTTCTCATTTAAATCAAAAACACCAACGCATATTGTTTTGACCAATTGATCCAGAGTACCATCTTCACGAAAAACACAATGTTCACCACCACTGCAATCGCCTAACATTTTGACAACATCAGCTTCGGATTGTGGTGGTTTATAGGTACTAAACGTATGCATGCGAGATATACTCGAGTCCACCATTATTTGATTAGCTTGTTCAATCTTAATACGTTCATACCTAAGAAAAAAAAAAACAAATTTTAGATTAATTTACATAAATATGTATACTTATAACATATTGTCGCTGCTCCAAAGTTTTCGGTTATCTGTAATTTGTATTTTTTTTTGCTCTATTTTGAAACTTATATATCGTTAGTTGAAACGCAAACGGCTCTATTAACAAAAAATCCAAAATCGGATTTTTTATTGATTCTGCTGCATAGCATCGAAATACAAATACCAATTTAATTAACGAAAAATAAACGGCCCTATCTACAAAAGCATTTATGACATAAACGGAAAAACACTGAACTGATTGTTTGTGTAGACTGATTGTAGTTGACAAAAAAATTAATAGATTTGACTGTTGAGCAATTTTATAGAGAAATAAATTTGTAACAGCTTTATGCAACTTTTTAAATAAAATATATTAATTTCATGCATATAAGTCAAAGTTTTGCGAAAATAGAAAGATTAAAAGTTTCTATAAAGAAGTGGCAGCATCTGCAGGATTTAAAACCACTACTTCCAAAAGATTGCCATTATTTCTATTATAGCATACCCTTTGAAAATTAATTAATACTTTCTTAATTCACTCTCCTTTATTCTAATTCTTGCAACTATTTGTTTAATTTTTATGAATTATTTTAATTAAAATTTTTTGGTATGCAATATTAAAATGAATTTACACATAATATTAATTATTATTAAAAATAAATAAAAATAGTGTACATATAGTTAAACAGCGTTTTCCTAATAAATAAAAAAATACAAATAATCTACTTTGTATTAATGTGTAGATAAGGCCTTTGGTTTCATAAAATTAGAATACTAAAGGACCTAACTAACAAGTGTTTTTAAATATTTTAAAAACTTATTTTATTTTGCAAGAATTCAATTTCTCACACCTTTTTTTATAATACTAGTGAAAATCATTTTGATCGAAACTATACCATTAGTTTAACAGTTTTTTGCTTCTCCTGTAAAATTTTCAAAATGTTAGATAAGGCCGTTTGCGATGTAGCTAACGATATATTATCAAAAGCATTTAATTACACAGTACAACACATGATTTGCCAACTCAATTCTGTTAACTGTATGTGAAATTAGACCCAAAAAGAAGAATTTCTGCATCATTCGTTTTGTCTTCTTACCTGCGATTTGAAGTTAGTATCGATTTGAAGTTAGTACTATCGTATAGGGGAATTTATCACGTTTTAGGCCCTGTTGTTTGACATAGCTCGACAACCACTAGCCCAATTTAGTTGAAATAAATTTTAAAAAATTAAGAATTACAATTCCCTTAATCTGTTCATATATTGTTTTCCTATACAAGTAACACTTTCGAAGTTAAAAATGAATGTATGAAGGGAAAAAATTATTTTTTGCCTAAAAATTAAAAATTTTTTTTTTTAAAAATACATAAAAAATCCAAAATGGAAAAAAGTTTCAAGTCTAGTTATTTTTTCGCAAAGTCACATAACCTATGAGCAAAATGAGATAAAGATCATAAAAATCGATGCACGCGTTTCGCTTTTATTCGCAATTGAGTAAATGTATGAATTTCAAAAATTTGCTCGAGATATGCACAACATTATTTGGAGAAAACATTGACACCTTTTTCATGATTCTGAGAATTAAAAAAAAGGAATAAACAAAAGGTTATTTGATTTTTATGATTGCGGTAATAAATGTACGTGGACAATTAAACGGAAAGTGAACCTTTTTATTATTTTGGTTTTTCCAGTGGCTACCTATATGATTTTTTTACAGAAATTGCACCCACATTTAAGGGTGGTCATTATTTTGAAAGTTTTGCACAGTTTGAAACGTACAAGTGCTGAATCAGGTATAAAGCCAGCCGCCCTTAAAATATGCGCCCATTTATAAGTACCTGGCAGTAAAATATTCAAAAATACGTAGTATTTATAGGTGTGCATTGATCGATTTTTGGCATTCAGCCAGTGCCGACGAACGCGAACAGTAAAAGTGATTTTTCTCCAGTTTTTTAAAAGTGAATAACAACAAAACATAAAATATATCAATATGGAAAACAACAAGTGCCCATATTTGGATGAATATTGTTACGTTTGTGTTCATATCGTCCGAAAAATACAGAAAAAAGATCGAAAAAATTTGTTTACTGAGCAATTCAAAACCGCGTATTGTAATTATTTCGATGAAGCAGATTTAAGTGGTGCAAATTTTACGCCGAACACAGTGTGCAACAGTTGTTATACTACCCTTCTAAAATGGATTCACGGAAAAAGTAGAAAGTTATCTTTTATGAAGCCAGTAATTTGGGTGGAAGACACAACTGGACATGATGAATCCAGGTGCTATGCATGCATAAATTTTCGTTCTGGATTAAACAGACAACAATTGAAAACAAAAGTATACACTGCTGCATTTACTGCCACACTTCCAGTGCAACGCCCTGCTGATACCGATGCACCTAAACCTCCGAGTGCGGATACTGTGTCCCTGCTAGCCGAAACCGTTTTCACCAATCCGACCAATTTGGATGATGCTGATTGGATACCCGATATTGAAAATAGTGCACCACAACCGCTACTACAGAAAGCACCGAAGATGAAGACATTGAAATTGGTGGACACAGTGAAAAAAACACGCCCTTGAATAGTATGTGTATCTCGGATGACGATACAGACTCAGACCATGAATATGAACAACCTACGAAGAAAACAAGATCATCAGAACCACAAGCGTCAACTTCTACAAGGATGGATATTGCCAATAATTGAAAAAATGTTCTAAATTTTGTTTTTATGCATATTATAATTGCGTATTAATTGCATATTATTTTATTTTCATTAAGTTTTTATAAAAAAAAATTTTTTTTTCATGATAATTTTTTAATTTATATTTTTATTTTTATTTTAAGGGTGGTGGCTATAACTGATTTTTGAAATTCATACATTTACTCAATTGCGAATAAAAGCGAAACGCGTGCATCGATTTTTATGATCTTTATCTCATTTTGCTCATAGGTTATGTGACTTTGCGAAAAAATAACTAGACTTGAAACTTTTTTCCATTTTGGATTTTTTATGTATTTAAAAAAAAAAAAATTTTAATTTTTAGGCAAAAAATAATTTTTTCCCTTCATACATTCATTTTTAACTTCGAAAGTGTTACTTGTATAGGAAAACAATATATGAACAGATTAAGGGAATTGTAATTCTTAATTTTTTTAAATTTATTTCAACTAAATTGGGCTAGTGGTTGTCGAGCTATGTCAAACAACAGGGCCTAAAACGTGATAAATTCCCCTATACGATAGTACTAACTTCAAATCGATACTAACTTCAAATCGCAGGTAAGAAAACAAAACGAATGATGCAGAAATTCTTCTTTTTGGGTCTAATTTCACATACAGTTCACAGAATTGAGTTGGCAATCAATTAACTGAAAAATGTTGTACTGTGTTATTATACTTAATTGGTTCAAATTGTTATTTAGAAAAAAACAAACATGATTGAGTTTGTTAGAGCAACGACGATATCTATATATATAAAAGTGAAACTCTGTGTGTGTGTGTGTGTGTAAGCTATAGACTCCGAAACTGTAAAACCGATCGGACTCAAACTTTGGCAAGTTGTTGTACACATACCAGGGAGTGTTTATGGGTGGAAAGAAGTGGGCGGGGTCACGCCCATAAAAATTAGTTATCAGTTTTAGCTACTTGCACTTGACCGATTTTTCTGAAACTTTGCACACATATCGAGCTGTCATGACAAAATAATTTCGTATTAAGAAAAGTGGGCGGGGCCACGCCCCTAAAAAAGTTTTAATTTTGAGGTACTTGCACTAAACCGATTTTTCTGAAACTTGGCACACATATTAAGCTGTCATGACCTTATAATTTCGTGATTAGAAAAGTGGGCAGGGCCACGCCCATAAAAAAAAATTATAATTTTGAGGTACTTGCACTGGACCCATTTTTCTAAAACTTTGCACACATACTAAGCTGTCATGACTTTACAATTTCGTGATTAGAAAAGTGGGCAGTGCTACTCCTATAAAAAAAAGGTATCATTTTGAGGTACTTGCACTAAACCGATTTTTCTAAAACTTTGCACACATATTGAGCTGTTATGACTTTACAATTTTGTGATTAGAAAAGTGGGCCGTGCCACGCCCATAAAATAAATATAATTTTGAGGTACTTGCACTGGACCGATTCTTCTGAAACTTTGTACACATATTAAGCTGTTATGACTTTACAATTTCGTGACTAGAAAAGTGGGCAGTGACACGCCCATAAAAAAGATTATAATTTTTAGTTTTTTTGCACTTGATATTCAATTAAAATTCAGAATGCATTTTGATTCATTAAGGGGCGTAGCAACGCGCGCCGGGCTTTTCTAGTATGTATATATGTATGTATGTACGTATATTTTGCAAATTTATCTATCCGATATTTCTGCTTTATGTTTTAACCAATATACTATTTTGAATTCTAAATCAGATTCAAGGCATATTGATTCATCAGGTAATTGCAGTTCGGAGAGAATTTTTTTGTTTATATTTTTTATATATGAAGTTTGACATTTGAAATAAATGAGAGAGGAGAGAAATTTGTTTTTTATCTATAGACTTTGACAGCTTTAATTTAAAATAAGTGAAGAAAAAAAATAATCAGCTGACGAAAAAATACTACCTGATGAATAAATGTGCCTTGATCAGATTCTAAAACAAAACAGAAATATTAAAATTCATGCCACAAATATAATTTCAAGGCGAATTTAAATCAGGTTTTGTTACGAAGCCTGTTGATTGGTTTTTGCTCGTTTTATTTTTAACGGCAGAATTAGCAAAAATGTATGTAAAAATTTGAAAATACTTAATTATTTTAAAAATGTTCGTGAAAATTTATAAAAACAAACTTTTTTTTTAGATTTTAGATTACTCCAATGGAGGTTCTAGTGTACCAGCACTAGACAATTATTTGGCTTGTCAAAAGACAATACTGCCATCACAATTATTTTTTCCAGAGCCTCCTCCAGCAACTACCAAACGACCTATACCTTCGTATAGGAAGCTGGAATTTCCGAATTCGACTCCTTATCTAAAAATCTGCACGTGGTTAATTGATAGTCCGAGTAGCTGTACCTTTGTACAGTTAACCGACGCCACGCAATTAACCAATACGAGAGTGAGACGTGAAACTCTCGAAGCTAGATAAAAAGGACGGCCTGATTGGCCTTAAGAGATAATGACAATGACGCGCGAGCTCTTGACCCGACCAGAGCTGAATCACGACTCAAAACAAAGTTTTAATTAAAAGTAAACAAACAATTTTTTTTTTGTGTTTGACATTCTCCGGGTCTTTTTGTGTTTGTTGTAGCGATGTTGTCACTTGATGTAAATTCGCCTTGATTATAATTTAATAAGGTTTGACATGTGAAATATATAAGAGAATACAGATATTTTTTTATGTATTGACTTTGACAGCATAAATTTAAAATAGTAAAAATTAAATTAAAATAGACTACTTGGTAAATAACTCTGACTTAATTTGTTTCTTCATGTGTTTAAATCTAATTCTGATAGGAATCAAATTGTATAAGAACACTTAATGTGAAATAAATTAATTTTATTTTTATTACTGGTTTGCATGATAATTATATTCTCCTTTATCTATTTTTTTAATATCCAAACGAGATTCTCTAGTATCAGCTAAAGTGGGAGCCATTTCAATGTTGTAACACAAATTAGAAGGATCACTAAGAATTGTAAAAAATTTAATTATTTTAAATATTGAGTTAAAACGACGTTGTCATACTTGATGTAAGTAATGTTAATGGAGCAACCATCAGCAGCACCAACTCCAGCACCTTTTAAAATCTCTAAAGCCTGGTCGAAATTTTCAGCACTTAACAAAGCTCTTGTAAGAAAATGACGAGCTATACATAGATACGTAAAATATATTTCATTTAGCAATGCATATGTATGTATGTACATGCAGATATGTTTATCGCTTATATGCATTTCAAATTTTGCACCGTTTTTTGTTCTTAAATATAAAAATGCATTAAATACTAATAACGAATTGCTCATGTTAGGATGAATGTAAGCGTCAAATGCATATAAGCGGTAAATACTGTTTATATAAATTTTAAAATTAATAAGCACACTTACGTATTTTTCCACTTTTTAAGACTTCAGCTGACAAGGTATTAATTGAAAATACTAAGCCATGGTGATTGTAATTCATTGTATATCCAGGCAAGTGTCCAGCGTAGCAAAGGGACATGAAACGTTCTTCTTTAACATTGTATTTACCCTGTGGCGTATCATTTATTATGTGGGCAACCACAAAATAATAATGATTTAAAGTTTCCGTTAAGGCATCTTCGGTATGTGCCAAAATTCGTTGATTTTCACCATTCAAAATAATAGTTGAACAACCAATTGGTTGTTTTTTCTCTACAGCATTCAAGTATTTAAGGCTTTGTGGTAAAATTTCATCCATATGCAAGAGAAATAGCTAAAATTTTACGATAGAAAAAAAAGATATATAAAGAAAATAAAAATAAAAGAGAAAATTAAAATTATAAAAGACCGGTTTATTTTTCTAAGTATGTACATATGTATGTATGTAGGTGGCGGTGCCAGCCCAGCTGACTATTTTTTTGTGTTCTGGAGTATGTTAAACTACATATTTAAAAAATTGATTTCAATTCCGGAAATTGTCAAACTCCATACACAAAAAAACAGAGACAAAAATTTCTCTACTTTACGCTATCAACTTTTGTAATTACAACATGTATATATGTATGTATATAACCAGCAACGGAATTCATTCTAAATGCAAATTCATGTCACATAATTTCCAATGAAATGTCAATGTTAAATGAGGTCCTTCAACTAAATTGAATGTATTTAGAAGAGGTAATTTTATTTATTTGGTCATTCCGTTTGTAAAACATTGAAATATCCATAAATAATATATTTTCTGAGTCCAGGTTTCATTTTAGGACGATCTAGCTATATCCGTCTCTCTTTCCACCTGTTGAAAGCACGATAGAGCTTGAACTGAAAAAGTTAGGCGAACCAAATTTTGCCAAAGTATCTCTAATACATTAGTCTTGTTTGGTATTGAAAATTCGCTAAATCGGTATATAAGAGTAGGTAACAGAAAATCGTTAAAATCTATACATTATGAAAAAAGACAAAACGTTTCTGAAATTTTGCAAACATTGCTTCTTGGGAAATATATGTGTAATAACGGAAAATCCAGGTGACACACCCTCTATAACGCCCACCTCCCATATTTGCCCCTTTCCAATGGGCAAATATTTTGGAAAAAGAAAAGACTCTATTATGTAATATCTTAGATGAATTTATTAGTAAAAAATAATTTGACACACGTACTTTAACGCCCACTTCTTACATAATTTACTGTTAATGAAATTTAAAAGCTCATAAAAGCGACAGAATTATATGTATGATATGATTTGGTATGATTTTGCATATATGTATGTATACCTTTCTCATCAATTCTATTTTACTAATTAACCAACTCAAAGCAAATATTAAAAGTTATATCTAGTTGGTCAAAGCTACTATTCAATACCTTACACCAAATGTTTAAAATATAATATTAAAGTATAATTCTGAGTGAGCAATTGTATAGGAAAGTGCTAACAGCGGACCTAAAAGTTATTTGATCCAAATTTCATTTGTTAATTTAAAAAAGACTTACACTTTTTTAAGAAATCCTAAGATTCCGGAAAATTTCATAATAAATCCCGATATCTAGCAAAATAAAAAAAAATTGGAAAAAGAAAAACTCTAATATGTACATACTTATGTGCATACATTATATTCAATATTTAAAAATTGTTTTTTGACCACAATAAACTTACAAATTCTAAGTCGATCATTACAAACTTTTAAAGTTAGTTGAGCGCCATATATTTAATGTGTTACATTTAAAGCAATTATTCTTCGGCGTAAAACACATAAGAGAGTTTATATAATAACATTTTTATACCCTTTACAAGAGAGTGTAAAAGAATATATATAAGTTTGTCATTCCTTTTGTAATTTTTACAATATTAATTTTAGACGACCCTATAAGTTTATTTTGAATCTTTATCGATAGCTTAGTCACGTATACTTAAGGCTCTTTATGATATCGATTTATCAGATATGCTTTAGAGAATTTTGCTATTAAAAATCAGTTATGTGAGCACGTTACGACTTTTTTTAACAAAACAAAGTCAGATTTTTCAGCTTCTATGGACAGGTTTGTTACGTATATATAAAATATGTAAATTTGGCTACGCGGCCAAATAAATTACTAAGATATAAGAAAGCACTCCTCTGCGAACATATTTGATTATTACTTGTAAAAACTGTGTAAAGGGTATATAAGATTCAGCAGAGTCAAATATAACGCCTTTACTTGTTTATAATTAAAATTTTATTTTGAATTTTTTTCCTTTTTATAGTGTTCTTGTTGCTTTTTCCCTTTGCAATTAACAGCTTGTGGCAAAATATTAGGTTTGTTCGACGTAAATCCGGGTAAAGTCCGGTAAAATAAGAGTAAACAAAAAATTCTCTCAGAAAACGATAAATTTACCCAAATTTGCTGGAACGCAAAAAACCAGATTTCAAGCCCGAAAAAAACGTCAAAATTGTACAGCTGTTGTTTAGAGGTCTAGGTTGATATGCTCCTAGCCGGCTTATCGCCTTCGCCGAATTATTTTGTTCGGATGAAAATAATAAAGAGATAATCAGATGAAAATGATATGATATGAAATATGGAAAAATATATAAAAAAGTTAAAGAGAAATAAATTGTACTACGCACTTTAACCCGTTGCTATCGAATTTTGACTGTCTGCTTTTTAGTTTCTCTATTGTAAAAGGGGACTTAGCACTAAGTTTTAATGAAAAAGATTAAAAATAACTCTCTTATGTCCGCAATCAAACAATTGACTATACATATATTACGGCTGCACTTAAAGTTACAAGAAAAACATATTAACATACATACATATATCGAAATTTCTACAATTTTCATTTCCGATCCCATAAAGTATATATTTTCTGAAATCTTATGAATAGGGGAGTCGATTAAGCTCTGTCAGTCTGTCCGTCTGACCGTCTGTCCATGTGTATGTTGAAATCAACTTTTTGAAACCCCCCGACATCGCTTGGACCCGGGTGAGGTATTAAAATATCAGAAATATTCGGGAGTAGATCGGTGTTGAAAATCAGAAACATCGGTACACGATTATTTTTTCACAAAAACAACATTACAACAACAACATACATACATACAAACGTGTATACTGGTTAGAGAAAACGTGGCATCGTGGCATTTAGTTATCTGACAGTTTTACCATATTACCCTCAAAAAAAGTACGGGTAAAGTCTGGTAAAAAGAGAAACACAAATTACTCTCTTATGAACGTTCTCATTTACCCAATTTACCCAACTTTCAACACAAGAAACGCTTTTCGGTAGAATTGGGAGACCGCGGGTTCCCGCGGTAACGTACGTCGAACAAACCTATTATTACTCAGCAATGTTAAGTCAACGCTTACATTGAACAAGTTTTGTTGCATAAAATATTTTTTCCTTCTAATTGTGCGCGAGAGAAAGTAATAAAAATCAGTTCACACTTGAATGCACTCGAAATTCGTTTTGTCTTTCGTAATTTTAAATCTTACCTTAGGTGCGTATATAAATATAAAAATTGCGTGCAATAAAACTGTAAACGTGAACACAGACTAAATACATGATTTAACACATATTTTTGTGCAAAAGTTCTTAAAATTAATGAATTTACAAAATAGTAGAGTATATTTTTACTTTACACTAACAAAGTATACAAAAATAAAACACAATTGCAATGACAAATGTATAAGATTATGTATGATTTAGACTTTTATATACATATATGTACCTACTTTATGTGTACATACATTGAAAAGTCTTGTTATATGATTTATATATGGAATAATGTTGACAATTTTTGTTAAATAAAAGACACCATTGTTGGCAATATACAACTAATTGTATTTTATTTTTTATTTGTTTTTTCACCTTCATTTTGGTCTTACAAAAGTTTTGCATTTATGTAAGTAAACTTAAATTTGTTTGGCTTCTTTCTGCATTCAAATTAATTTTTATATCGTATTTGCTTGTCTTTGTGAAGTTTTTTGGTTTCTTGAGATTTAAAAACGTCTATTAGATCAATAATCTGTTTGTTTCTAGATCAATATTAAATTGTTTAATACGTATCTTTAACGACAACAATTTAATGATAAAGTAGATTGAATTTTAATAGTAGACCAATTGCATTTTGTCTAATCACTATTATAAATTTGTTGACACGCAATTTCGACAATAGCTAAGTATGACAATTTGATATAGCAAGTGGTCTTTTGATCATAATCATATTGTAGCCTTCATCATTGTCACATTTGCTCTTTTTGTTGTTCTGTGTTTGTTTCCCCACAAAATTTTAAAGATCAGATTTTTTCATTAATTTTCTCAAACTGACCATGATATTGTTTATTTTTGGTTTTTATGAGTACATATTTTGTTTTAATTTGTTATGTTATCGCCAGCGCATTATATTTGTCTAATTAATCTCCAAAACAAAAAATTAAATATATTATTTTCCGATACAAATTTAACTTGTCGGTAAAGTAATATTAAAACGGTTTATTCACTATTCAGCAATGGGTGTTTGTTTTTTTTTATCCATTTCTTGGCATTAAAAAGGCATACATAGTATACCTATGTATGTACATATAAACTTTGTATACTACTTAAGTGCATTTCAAACACACACTTATGCTTATCTATGATAAATATTTATACTTATGTATTGTACTTATGAAACATGCTCATTTATTATTACTAAGATTTTTAATGCATTTATTTGCCAGTGCATATCTACTTTAGATAATTAATATTATTTAATAATTGTTAATCTCTATTAATGCCCATACACATTTTTCTTATGCATAAATTTCTACATACATAAGTACATATGTATGTATTTATGCAAATGCGTTTTACAATTGCTGAACGTGATTAGTTTTAAAAGTTTAGCGCCAAAAGTAATTTAACATCGACAATAACTTTTTAATTGTTAAATTTCTTTAACTATAAAAAATATTTTTGGTCGTGTATATACATATATGATAATAGAGTTTTAACCCTCTCCTGTAAAGTTTTCTTTTGTAGAAAATATATACATATATGTATATACATATGTATATATACATAAATAAACAAATAAAGAAAATTAAAAATTTTCTTAAATTTTATTGAAAAAAGTTTAATTGTAATTTTGAAATAAAGTAATTGCATTTTTAGTACTTCTTTGTTTGAAAATAAATAAATTTTTATTCTGTTAAATTATAAAAAAATAAAATACACCCATCAGATCTTCCACCTTGTATGCGACATTGTTTAACAAACTTTCTGTACATTATTTGTTTCTTTCACAACTTGTGATTGTGTTTAAGGCATATGTATATTAGTTGAACCTTATCATTATTATGCGTATTATACAACTGTCATACTATGATTAAAAATGAAACACAACATTTTTGACTTTTTCTAAAACAAGTATCATTTCAACAAAAATAAATGTTTACGCAAGATTCTAAGAGTGTATTTTCCCTCAAAGTTTTCAACATTCCCTTTGGTCAGAAGCTAACCAGCATATAATTCAATATGAATGCTTCTGGATATTTTCAACTTTGAATAACTATCAGGCGACACAGCAAAATAGTATATAGAACGGAACCCACAGACAGGGCTGGTTCAGTGCATCGCAACAATTGAAATGTGCAATTTAAACTTCAATTCGAACGAAATTGAACATCGATCAGTAGATACAGAATATTTGGTAGAACATGCTTCGGCCCTGTGCTGCTTGTAGAAGTTTAAAGAAACAAATGTATTTATATAAAATAAATTATTACTAATTCCATTTATTGTACTTACTTTTTTAAATACAACTTTTTATATCGTTAACATTTTATCGCTTCTTTAAATTTTTTAAAATTTTTGTATATTTTTTACATGTATTTTTACTAATAAAATTTTATTAAACACGAGAAGAAGATTTGAAAACAAATTATGATTTAAAGATATCGAAGATTGATTCCTCTCTTATCTTATATAAAAAAATAATTTGTTATTTAAAATATTTATTTAGTTATATCGCTTTTAAAAGATTAGAATTTTTAAGCGACAATTTTTACGGAATCATCTATGAAAAAGTCGCACTGCTGTTCTTATTGTTTTGCTTAGTTCGACCACCCATACAAAACAAGTTAAGCAAATCTCTACCTAGGGTTGAGGGTAAGTTAAAGAAATTTCAGCAATATATTTCTTGGCTCTTAAGCCCTTAAAACGATTACATTTTTTTTCTCTAAAAATTCGTGTTAGAGTACCAAATTAAGTCAAGTTATTTTCAAGTTCAACTTTTTACATTTTTTTTAACCTCTAAAAGTTTTTTGGTTTTCAATACAAATTAATTCTTTGAAAGCAAAAGTATCGTGAAAATAAGTTGGCGTTAGGGTGGGTGGTAATGAAGATTGTGAAAATCACAACTGTAATTTCGCATCATATTAAAAATGATTGAAGAAAACAAGAGTGCTATATTCGGCCGTGCTGAATCTTATATACCCTTCACAACGCGTAGTCATGCAATTAAAATTGTTTGTATAACTATTTATCTCATTAATATGAAATACGTACATACATACATATATGTTTCATTATCTTTACAATGACTTTATCCGCTTAAAAACATCCCATTGTAAAATTCTAAATTGAGTATGTATGTATGTATGTACGTTAAAAAAAAAATTAAAAAAAAAAAAATTAAAAAATAAATAAACAATTTTTTTGGTCTTAACTGGGATTCGAACCTACGTTTATCCAGTTTGTAATGGTGCAAAAAGACGAGGTGGTCTAGGTTTTTTCATCATATCTCAATTTTTTAAAGAGCGATGATTTTCAAAACCGATCTGCTCCCGAATATTTTTAATATTTTGATACCTTACTCGGGCCTTGAAAATGTCTGGGGGCTTAAACAAGTTGATTTAAACATACATACGAACAAACGGACAGTGCTTAATTGACTTCTCTGTTCATAAGCTTTAAGAATATTGTTACGTTTATACCTTTTATAAACGTTGGATTATTTCCTTTAAATAAACATTGAGTTCTTTTATTGCAGTCAAAAACAGTTGAAATTAGTTATAAAATTAAGAGCACTTTATTTATTAAGATACACTCAGATATTGTTTTTATCACTTTACTTATTACACTTATGGTTACACACTTTAATTATCAAACTCACTTTGATACACACTTTACAAGCTCTATTGTAATACTGATCATGTTAGCAGTGTTGTTCGGCTATTTATATTAACATAGTGGTGTTCGGTAATATTCGACAAGGTTCTCGAATGTACATTCTAGTACATTCGAAAACCGTTACATATAATTAAGACGTAGTAATATGCAGAAATAATAGAAGTGCCTAAAAGTATGCTACACATAATAACAAACATCATGTTCGAACAACCAACGAAATAAACTAATACAAATAAAACTACAGTAACTTAAACTACTACAACTAAAATAAATTATAATGTAAATTAAGCTACTTAAAAATAAATCTGTAACAATATATATACTTTATGGGGTCGGAAATAAAAATTGTAGAAATTTCACACGGAGTGACAAACCTATATATGTATATACCCTTTTTCACTTTTATGTGAAGGGTATAATAATGTGGCGATGATTTAATAAAAAACCAAAGTAGTGTTAAGTATCGTAAAAACTTTATTATAGCTGGGTACTTTTTTATAGCTTATATATAGTTGGGTACTTGGGCAGTATGCTGCCTTAATATTGGGATCAGGCACACGTTCCGTTTGATGAACGCATTGAACATGTTTTGATTTCTGATTTATTTATAAAAAATGCCTCCAATCCCTTTTACTAAATTTACAAAAAAAAATGTTTAATATATACTTGTTGACTGACTTTTGTCGCTCATTGTATTATATTTGCGATTATTTCCGCTAATCTACATATGTATATAATATATACAGAAATAAATCTGCATGTGCTATGTTTAGGTATACAAATCTTAAAAAACCGATTGCGAAATTTTTTGTATGTTTTAAATTAACGAATTCTGGTATTAAAAAAAAAATGGACTAACTTTAAAGAGTATGGGGTTACATGTTTAACTCTAAAGAAATTCGTTTATTTAAAGCTTAATAGAAATTACAGAAATAATACCAAAAATAATATAATTAAACCAACTTAAACTTACAACAAGTAAGAGCACTATATTCGGCTGTGCCGAATCTTTTATACCCACCACCAATTTTGTGTACATTAAAAGCACTTTATTTATTATTTTTTTAATCGCTATGGAATAATCTCTTTATAATAAAATATGTATCACTTTCTTTGTAGAGGGTGGTTAAATTTTAAGGGCCCATGTTGAAGGTGAACTACACCTAGTCTTTAAATTTGTTTTCTGCATTTCATTTGACATTTCTCAATCTCAAACTTACTCAATTTGATCCGTGGAAAGATACGCAAGTAAGCAACGCTTTGAAGTTATTCAGGTTTTTTAAAAAATGGGCTTTCAAACCAAAATGCATTTTGTGCACTTCGTAATTCTTTTAATAAATATTATCATTCAAACTCGTCCACAATCGAGAGAATTGTAAAAAATATTTAAATTTCTGCAAAACAGGTCTGTATAAAATGTTAGAAAATCTGTGAATGCCTTCTTAGTTCACTGAATGGGAACCATTGCCGTTTTTTGCAAAAGTGTGGCAAAAGAGCAGTCAACCTCGCCTCATCATCATGCCTAACAATTGGGCATCAACATTGTCATTGAAAATTTGGACCATCAGATAGAGGAGTGGCGCCAAGGATGGGGTTGCCATTTGGCCGATATTTTGTTAAATACATAATTGAACCATACAAATATTATAATTACAAAAAGAAATGATAATAATTTCTTAAATAATTTGTGTTTTATTTAAAATCAACATCAGCCCTTAAAATTTAACCACCTTTAATAACTTCGATATAATAGTAAAATGTTTTCGTAAATTTTGTCTTTCAATGAAAGTGGGCGTTAAAGTAGGCGTGTCAATAAAGTTTCTGCTAATAAATACAACTTTGATATTTCAATATAGTCTTTTATTTTCCCAAAAACTTTGTCAATAGAGAAATTACATGAATTTAAGATAAACCGTTATATGGGAGGTAGGCGTTAAAGTGGGTGTGTCACCTAAACTTTTTTGCAAAACAATTACATTGATTAGAAGGATATACGTAGCAAATTTGATCATCATACCTCTAATTTTGGCGGTTTTATGAGCTTTTAAATTTTATTAACGGTAGATAACGTGAAAAGTGGGCGTTATAGTAGGCGTGTCAAAGTTGTTTTTGCGAATGAGCACAACTTAGGTGTTTCAAAATAGCCCTTTGTTATTCCAAGATCTTTATTAATAGAGAAATTATATGAATTTTAGGTAAAACGTTATATGGGAGGTGGGCGTAAAAGTGGGCGTGGCACATTGATTTTCCGTTACAAAAAAGCGTCTCACCAAAAAGCAAAGTGTGCAAAATTTCAGAGTCGTACATCCAATTTTGTTGCTTTTATGACGTTTTTGTTTTTAAATAAACCGAAAAATCCACTGTGCGGTATAAATTTTCGTACATTTTGATCGATAACTCCTTTCCTAATGCATATATTTAGATAATTTTCGGGGAAAAATATTGTTTTTACTCAGGAAATATATATTGGTTTTCATGAGTCTACGTTAATGCGTTTGGACACAATTCCATTTTATTCGATGTTCGAAGGACACGGTTTTTTCGACCTACTCTTGATTTTCGAACTATAACTCTCTTCCTAATATTCCGATTTCTTCCATTTTCAATACCGAACAAACCTTGTCTATAAGAAAGATTCTGGCAAAATTTGAGCCCCCTAGCTTTTTCAGTGCGACCTCTATCGTGCTTTCAACAGACGGACAGACGGAAAGACGGACGGACATAGCTAGATCGTCATCAAATCAAACCCTGATTCAGAATATATATACTTTATGGGGTCTAAAGGGGATATTTCGATGTGTTACAAACGGAATGACAAAATGAATATATCCCCACCATTTTTTTTGGTGGCGGGTATAAAAACATACATATATAAGAACATCCCATTGCAAAATTATAAATTGAGTTTACGTATGTATTAAAAACAAAAAAAAAAACAATAAAAAAACTTAAAAAAAAACAATAAAAAAAATTAAAAAAAAATATGTAAAAAAATATAATAAATAATATAGAAAAAAAAATTTTTTTTGGCTCAGCTTTGATTTGATGCCACGTTTTCTCTAACCAGTATACACGTTTGTATGTATGTATGTATGTTGTTGTTATACCCTTCACCTGTGGTGGACAAGGGTATATATAGCTTTGTCATTTATTTATTTATTTTATTTCCGACCCCATAAAGTATATATTTTCTGAAAGCTGCAAAACTGTCCGACATCTGTAAGATGTCTGTAAGAAATGTCGGCAAACAAGTAAGAATTCTATACGAATTCTGTCAGACTTCTGACCGCCAAACATAAGAAGTGGTTGACACGAATTCTGACAGACATGTCGTGGGAAATTCTGAGTTTTTTACCGACGTGTCTGATAGAAATCTGATAGAAAAAGCAGGGGAACTGACTTATTATACGACATTCGTATGGATTTCTGAAAGTTTATCGGATGTAGTTCTAACCGATTAATCGTACAGATTTCTTAAAGAAATCTGAAATATTTAATAAAATAAAACTCAGTTTTATGTAATATTTTTTATATTCATTTGATTTATTACTTAATTACATATATTCATATACATTGTTTTTAAATATTTTAAGCTAACTTGAAAATCCAAAAACGCATCTTTTTTAACATTTTTCCGAAAAGCCTGACGTGGCACTTCTTTTGTACCTATATATATATGTTTCTTAATCATAAAACAATCATTTTATATTTTACTTTTAAACTTTTTTAAGAAACCAATAAGTTAAATTTTTTAATATCACCTGTTTTGTTGCACTTTATGACTTGAATAAACAATTTGTAAAACAAACAAAATCAAAATCAAAAATTCCTAAACAAAAGGAATAAAAACAACTTAGCCATTTCTGTACGAAATCAGTCAGATATCTATCAGAAATGTCGGTAAACAAAAAAGAATAAAATCCCTTCGACATATCCGTACGAAATCAGTCAAAAATCTATCAGACGTGTGTACATTAAATTTCCTAGACATGTCTTACAGAAATCTGTACGAAATGTCCGTAATAGTCAGATATTTGTAAGACTTGTCTGATTCAGACACTGTCGTACTATTGTGCAGGCTGGGATGTGGCAACGGTGGGTTATGTTGAAAAATAGAAAAATAGAATTTTTGATGTTTCCTTATTTCTTTGGCATTTGCAGTTGGATTTTAAAATGTGTGTATTGTTTTAAGAAGACCACTATCTACTGGCCGTAAGTACCTTTTTTTTAGTATTTACGAATCGAATCTTAATTTTCACCACCTAAGCAAGTAATGCGCTAAGTACTATGATAATATTTTTTAAAATCTTTTTTCTTGCGGAAAAATTTATTTTCCAAGTTGTCGAATATTTAAAATTGACTTTGAATTAATAACTACAACAGAACCTATGCTAATAATTTTAGATTAATAGATTTTAAGGCTTCTGAGATGCGTTACTATCAAACAAATCAACATGTTCATGTCAAAAATCACAATAAAGTTAAATTTGTGTTTGTTTTATTTATAAGAATTTATTCTTTTTAATCTATATATATAAAAGTGAAACTCTGTGTGTGTGTGTGTGTGTGTGTGTGTTAGCTATAGACTCCGAAACTGTAAAACCGATCGGACTCAAACTTTGGCAAGTTGTTGTACACATACCAGGGAGTGTTTATGGGTGGGAAAAAGTGGGCGGGGCCACGCCCATAAAAATTAGTTATCAGTTTTAGCTACTTGCACTTATCAGATTTTTCTGAAACTTTGCACACATATCGAGCTTTCATGACTAAATAATTTCATGATAAGAAAAGTGGGCGGGGCCACGCCCCTAAAAAAGTTTTAATTTTGAGGTACTTGCACTGAACCGATTTTTCTGAAACTTTGTACACATACTAAGCTGTCATAACCATATAATTTCGTGATTAGAAAAGTGGGCAGGGCCACGCCCATAAAAAAAAGTTATAATTTTGAGGTACTTGCACTGGACCGATTTTTCTGAAACTTTGCACACATACTAAGCTGAATTAACCATATAATTTCGTGATTAGAAAAGTGGGCAGGGCCACGCCCATAAAAAAAAGTTATAATTTTGAGGTACTTGCACCAGACCGACTTTTCTGAAGCTTTGCACACATATCGAGCTGTCATGACTAAATAATTTCGTGGTTAGAAAAGTGGGCAGTGCCACGCCCATAAAAACAATTATAATTTTGAGGTTTTTGCACTTGATATTCAATTAAAATTCAGAATGCATTTTGATTTATTAAGGGGCGTAGCAACGCGCGCCGGGTTTGGCTAGTACTAAATGAAAAAAAAAAAAAATTCAAATCCCATGGTGACTTTTGGCCTTTATGTACTACTAGCTACTACTACTACTAGTGTTTCTGATAATATTTTTCTAAATTTCCGAAATAAATGTTATGTTTATCGTTCTTTATTAGAACACATTTTTGATAAACTGTTAATTTGTAAATATTTTACTCTCACCATGCAGTTGATAGAGGGTATTTAAGGTTCTTACATGTTAGCGCGATTAAAAAAAATTTAAAGAAAATGTTTATAGAAATATACAACAAGCGATCGAATTTCAAGAGAACAATGCTTTATTGAATTATGAACTCATTTAATTTTCAAAAATTTTGTTTATTTTAAAATATATTTGGTAAATTTACAAGATGTCAAAGGTGTTGCATTATCATAATGTCCTCACTTCTCAAAATTTTCGTTAATTTTAAAAATTTTAGTAAATTATGACAATAATTTATTGTGAATACACAAATTAAAAAGTATGTTTATAGTAAGTATTTGATTGAATCCCTTTATTCCTAATTAAACCATAATTAAGAAAATTGCTTTTAGCTTTAACAACAATTTGTTTGCGGGTTAGATGATTAAGTATGAAATAAAAATCTTCTATATATATAAAAGTGAAACTCTGTGTGTATGTGTGTGTGTGTGTTAGCTATAGACTCCGAAACTGTAAAACCGATCGGACTCAAACTTTGGCAAGTTGTTGTACACATACCAGGGAGTGTTTATGGGTGGAAAAAAGTGGGCGGGGCCACGCCCATAAAAATTAGTTATCAGTTTTAGCTACTTGCACTTGACCGATTTTTCTGAAACTTTGCACACATATCGAGCTGTCATGACTTAATAATTTCGTTATAAGAAAAGTGGGCGGGGCCACGCCCCTAAAAAAGTTTTAATTTTGAGGTACTTCCACTGGACCGATTTTTCTGAAACTTTGCACACATACTAAGCTGTCATAACCATATAATTTCGTGATAAGAAAAGTGGGCAGTGCCACGCCCATAAATTTTTTTTATCATTTTGAGGTACTTGCACTATACCGATTTTTCCAAAACTTTGAACACATATTGAGCTGTTATGACTTTACAATTTCGTTATTAGAAAAGTGGGCAGGGCCACGCCCATAAAAAAATTATAATTTTTAGGTTTTTGCACTTGATATTCAATAAAAATTCAGAATGCATTTTGATTCATTAAATGGCGTAGCAACGCGCGCCGGGTTTGGCTAGTAAATAAATAAAATAACATTCATCAAGCTTGTAATTTCTAATTGACACTAGTGCTATTAGTTTTTTTTAGTCATTATCAACTTATTATCTTTTAAAAGCTCAGCGCTTTTCGTGATGGTTGATTATCAATCAAACTTATTGATGACATATTTAAGTTAATATTTAATTAAATACAATTAGACGTAAATTTGTGTAGTTTAAATTAAAAATTGTTTTATTTTAACTTGTAATTGTAGTTACGATTGAGTTAGCAAGAATTTTTAAAATTAGTTTTTACAAAACTTAGTAATTTGTTAATTGTGGGTGTTTAATTATTATTATTTTTTTAGCAATAATTATTGTCACGATTTTTAATAAATAGTTTTTAGCAAAATGTTTTACAAATCTAATTTTCTTTGTTACATATGTTATCTATTATGTTAAATATGACAACCAATTTTTTATAAACAAATACTGATTGGAGGCGGAAATGCAAATTGAAAAATTCGCAAATTAAGCCAACTGTTAATTGCTACAATATTTACATATTAAAATAAACCGTTAGATACTTATGATATATGTAAAAAAAAAGTAATGTTATTTCTTTATGTAATATGTAAAATTCTGTTAATTTTGTTTATGCGTTAAACTGTAATTTATGTATCTTAATGACAAAATTATACGCACATTATAATTGCAATTTCCCTGAATATTTATATGCATATACATAGTTTATAATTTTGTTGAATAGGCAAGAGTATATAGATATTTACATAAAATATTAAATAATATTTGTATACCCTACACCCGTGGTGTTAAGGTTATATATAGCTTTGTCATTCCATTTGTAATTTCTACAATATTCATTACTGAATCCATAAAGTATATAGCAAGTAGCACAGACATGTTTGTGGCTTTAATCTTATGAAACTATCCAGTACAATCGCTTTATAAACATGAGTGCCTCTATTTTTTCCATGTTTTTACCACAAAAATCAACTTATTTCAGCCCTAGGTTAATTTAAAAATACGTTTGCTTCTGTTTGTAGATATGATATGGCTCTAGGAATATTCGATTTTTTTACAAATCGGTCACTATCGGCACAGTTATAGGCAAAAATATTTTGTAAAAATATATAAATATATTTTTTTATATATACATAAATCAATTTACTTAATTTTTGGAACGCTAAACACACCAAATTACGGATACCAATGCTTCAGTGTTTTTTCTGCTTCTAGAAAACAGTAGTAAGTAATATGGGTATCAGAAGAAGGCGCTTGACTAGAAGAATATAATAAGATATTAACAAATTTAAAATCTATGATGGCTGCCACTACAAAATAAATATAAATATATGGGTAAAATCTAGTAATTAAAAATGTACTCACTTCAACCCCCTTCAATATTAGTATCAAACGAAAGGGTTTGACTAGTAGAATACAGTAAACTATTAAAAGGGTAAATTTCAAGATTGCATCTGTTCATCAACTCCATTAGTATTGGTATCAAATGAAAGGTCTTGACTAGTAGAATACAGTTAAATATCCAAATCAAAGATGGCGTCGAAAACGATAAAGTAAAATGGCGAATAACATTAAAACTGAAATCTAGGCTAGACTACAATGTTGTCACTATAAATACATATGTACATGACGGTGAAGGGTTTTATCAAATTTTTTTTTTAATTTTTTAAGGATTATATTAATATAATCTATATATATAAAAGAGTAACGTGACTGACTGACTGATTCATCATCGCACAGCCCAAACGCAATGAGCTAGAGACATGAAATTTGGACAATCGGTTCCTCTTTCGATGTAAGACTAAGAAGGGATTTTTGGAAATTCGTACTTTAAGGGGGTAAAAATGGTAAAAACGGGTAAAATTGGTAATCTTATATCTGCTAAAGTAAAAACGATACAAATAAAATTGAAAAAGAATTGTAATTTGCACAAAAAATAAGCTGACATGTCTTTTTTTGAATTTTTAACCCCTAAGGGGGAAAAACGGGTAAAAACTGTAATTTGGTACTTTTTTGGTGGCCTATGTAACTTCCAAACACATATAGCTAGGAAAAAAATTTAAACTGTTTTAAGTAGTCCGCGAAAAAATATTAATAAGAATTCGGCACTTTTTTCAAATTCGCATGTATAAAGGGTAAACATTTTTCCTTTTTTCGGTACTTTTTTTAAAAAAAACTTTTCTAATATTATTCAATGGGACAACATTTGATCATTATTATTGCCTAATAGAATATGGACAAATATTAAGGTGAAATTTTTGGAAACTTTTTTGGGGACAAAAAAGGTACCAAAAAGGGGTAAATTCCATAAAATGTATGTAATTCCTAATTTGACAAAATTTATAATTGGGATTTCACCAGACATCAAAAATTATGTAATTTAGTAAAAATTGAAACACATTCATAACAGGGTAGAAAGGGGAAAAATCGGGAAAAGAGTTTGGTACTTTTTAGAGCATAATTACTTTTTTGCAAAAAAGAGTAGATTTACTGACTTTAAATCATGTCTATTAAAATATTTTGTTACATAGATATTTGAAGATTTTAAACATGGAATTTGGAACTTGGACCAAAAATGTACTTTTTCGCTTTTCTATGGTACTTTTTGTATTTTCTACGTTTATAGAGGTAGTATTGTAAAATAAAGGACTATTGACTCCAGGTGAGACTAAAAATGTTATGGGCGACCAAAAAGCTAATTTTTTGAATTTGTATGGTACTTTTTGTATATTCTACGTTTATGAAGGTAGGATTGTACAATCAAGGATTATTGATTCTAGGTGAGACTAAAAATGTTATGGGCAACCAAAAAGGTACTTATTTGAATTTTTATGGTACTTTTTGTATTTTCAACGTTTGCGAAGCTAGAATTTTGAAATTGGTGACTATTGGTACGAGGTGAGACTAAAAATGTTATGGACGACCAAAAAAGGTACTTTTTTGAATTTTTATGGTACTTTTTGTATTTTCTACGTTTATGAAGGTACGATCCCACAATCAAGGACTTTTGATTCCAGGTGAAACTGAAAATGTTATGGTCGACAAAAAAAGGTACTTTTTTGAATTTTTATGGTACTTTTTGTATTTTCTACGTTTATGAAGGTAGGATTGTACAATCAAGGACTATTGATTCCAGGTGAGACTAAAAATGTTATGGGCGACCAAAAAGGTATTTTTTTGAATTTGTATGGTACTTTTTGCATTTTCAACGTTTGCGAAGCTAGAATTTTGAAATTAGTGACTATTGGTACGAGGTGAGACAAAAATGTTATGGACAACCAAAAAGGTACTTTTTTGAATTTTTATGGTACTTTTGGTATTTTCTACGTTTATAAAAATAGGATTATACAATCAAGGACTATTGACTCTAGGTGAGATTAAAAATGTTATGGGCGACGAAAAAGGTACTTTTTTGAAATTTTATGGTACTTTTTGTATTTTCAACGTTTGCGAAAGTAGAATTTTGAAATTAGTGACTATTGATACAATGTAAGACTGAAAATGTCATGGGCGACCAAAAAAGTACTTTTTTGATTTTTATGATACTTTTGGTATTTTCTACGTTTATGAAGGTGGGATTGTACAATCAAGGACTTTTGATTCCAGGTGAAACTGAAAATGTTATGGGCGAGCAAGATGGTACTTTTTTAAATTTTTATTGTACTTTTTGTATTTTCAACGTTTATGAAGGTAGGATCTTACAATCAAAGACTTTTGATTCCAGGTGAAACTGAAAATGTTATGGGCTACCACAAAGGTACTTTTTTGAATTTTTATGGTACTTTTTGTATTTTTAACGTTTGCGAAGCTAGAATTCCGAAGTTAGTGACTATTGATACGAGGTGTGACTAAATATGCTATGGGCGACGAAAAAGGTACTTTTTTGAATTTTTATGGTACTTTTTGTATTTTCTACGTTTATAAAGCTAAAATTGTGAAATAAAGAATTGTTGATTCAAATTGAGAATTAAAATAATATTGGATACACAAAGAAAGCCTTTTTGCATTTTTATTGAACTTTTTGTATTTTTACGTTTGTAAACATAGATTCTTAAAATTGGTGTTTTTTGATCCGAGGTCTAAATCCTAATATTACGGACGACCAAAATTACTTTTTCTCATTTTTTTTGTATTTTGTGTACATAGAATTCTGAATGTAGGTAAGAATAAACCAAATGCAAATTTTAGTGAAGGAAAAAATGTTACTTTTATTATTTTTAGGATAATTTTGCAAAATATGAATATTAATTTTTGAAACTCAGTAGCATTGGCCTTGCTTTTAGTTAGGAAATATATGCCGGATATATCCTTACTCTACTTTTTATCTTTCTAAGTAAATTGAATCAGAGATACAAATTTTCATAAATTGAACCAAAAATATTTAATTATAAATAGAACTTGAGTATTCAATAAATAGTAAGAACTGCGCTAACGAAGTAGCGGGTTAAATGCTAGTATTATTTATAGTTAGAGCTTTTATCGATTTTTTTAAATATTTTTTTTTTTAAAAAAGTAAAATTACTTTAAAAACACTTTTCAGAAATTCCTATACAAAATTAATGGTAATTTCTATAAAATTTATTTGAATATTTTTCATATTTACTAATGCAACTTTCGTAGCAAACAAAAGATATTAACTTTATTTAGTTTATATTTATTTACGTGATTATTCTAAATTTTGACGAGAATTTATTTACCTTGTGGAATTCCACTTTAGCACCTTCTGCCACACCTTCCAATTCTCTTATATATTGTGGGAATGTGTTCTTTACGCTTTCCAAAGTTTCATTATAAGCATTCTCTAAATATGTAGAAAAAAAACATATAAATTAAAGATTATTTGCAAAACAAAGAAAAAAAAAAATAAATCAAATAAAAGTATGGTTAACAATTTTAATAAAATCTTAATAGAACATACTTCCTTTCGCAGTAGCGTATAAAGGTAAATAAACTTCATTCAATGGTCCGGATAAAAGCAAAAAATTTTTAATTATTGCAGCAAATGTACGACCCTAAAATAAACAAAAAAAAAACGAGATTATTAAAAATAGTTTTTATACCTACATAGATATTTTAGTAATATTTTTTGTTTAAAGTTTTTTGTTTTAAAGTATGTGCTTCTGTAGCAAAATATTGTTTATTTTGTTTTCTTTCTTATTTAAAATATTTATTATTTTATTGAATACCAAATTTTATATATTCATCACGATTTAATTGTGTTATTTGTTGTTAGTTTTTTTTGTTTCAGTTAAATTCTATTAAAGATCATTACTTAAAAAAGTTGCTAAGAAAAATATTTTAACTATTTAATAGAGTTTCGATAGAATTTATTCTTAAAGCCTTTGTATACAAATTTTAAAATAATGATTAACGATTAACAATAATCAATCATGTTCATTTATTGTATTTATTATATCTAAACGTTGAATATTTTAAAATTTTAAATATCATATTGTGTTGAAACGTCTACTTTCTAAAATTATGAAAAGTCCGAGTCTGATTAATGAGGTACTTTTAGTTTTTTAATTACATGTCTACTAGGATAATCGATTATTACACTTTTTTAAGAAACCAGTTTTCAAATAGTTTGAAATTAAAAACTTAAAAAAAACCGGTTGCTATTTTGAAAATTGAGAAAAAACCTGATAACCGGTTCGAATATATAAAATATAATTCCTTTAAGAAAAAATTAAAAAAATATTGTAAAGAAAGATTATAATAAAAATTTTATCTAAATAAAAATTTTTACAGTTTATATACGTTGCACAATTACGCAAAAACGTAATATCTGACATGAATGCAGTTGACTAATTTGGTTTTAGTTAGTTGAATTAAAGGACAAAAAGTACTCTTTACAAGTAAAATAAATAAATACAATAAGTGCATACAAAAAAAAAAGACTGTTTATAAGGCTGTTATACAATTTTGTATCTCCTTCTGTACACTTTTCAAATGTTAAATAGATATTTTAAACTAATACGCACTAAAGTATTTTGTTTAAAATGATTAAAAAAATCTTTCTTATACCCCTGACAGACATACAAATATAGGCATAAACTAGTTTATTTGATGGTTTAATTAAAATTTAAGTTGGCAGGCACTCAATGCCATTAATTAAAATTATGATCTGGAAGGAGACATAATTAGGTTTTCTTTATTGTAACTACACTTTCAATTACCTTCAATTACCTTCAATTACCTTTAGCTTTTAACGTTAGGTTTATAAAATTAAAGTAGCCAAAAAAATATGGCAACTAAATTGTTATTTATATTTTTTCTTTTCTACTTCGACGTTTTTAATTGTTTAGTTTAAGATTTAATTTTCTAATTTTTTTGACACAAAACAGTAAACAAATCATCAAAAATGTAATTGCATATTTTAAATAGAAAATATAAATTTACATTGTTGCCACTACGTTTTTTTAAGAACTAAACTAATTTGTTTAAAGTAATCGGTATTTGCTCTGGAAGCGATCAAAAAACTATTGTAAGCTATGTGGCTCTTATACTATTAGTGTGAAATAGGATCAAGATCCAAAAATTTAGAAAAAAATGTATGTAAGCAGTTTATTAATACAGCAAAATAAAAGTCCAACAACGTAAAAAATACCTACTCTTCATTTAAAAAATAATAAAATTTAAGGTAAATTATTTTTCTTATTTTACATTTGTTTTTTAAATAACAAATAAATTTTTTAAATTTAAATTTCTTGGAAGAATATTTAATAGTTTTTATTTTCTAATTTTTAAAAACTTTTTGGTTACTAAATATACTATGGTAAGATTGGTTATAAAGATATATGAAAATAATCTTAAAAAATTGAAAAACCGGCTTTTTTGGATAAAAAACCGGTGTATTCGACATTCGAAAATCAACATTTGGAAAAAACCGCCAGCTGAAAGTGGAAAAACCGGGTTTTCCACCGGTTGTAAAACCGAGTCGATCAACCTAATCTCTACTAATTAACAAAATATTGAAAAAAATAATTTGTTTGTCAAATTTGTAAGGTAATTTTATTTAATAAACTTCATTAAATAAAAAAAAGTTATATGGATTGAAAATATAAAATTTGAATTTTGTAAAAATTCAAGAAAAAATTATAAGAGAATAATGAATTTGGGCCCGAAAATATGGTCTGGGCTAGTATTATAATCTTTTGTATACCCTTCACCTGTGGCGCACAAGCGTATATATAGCTTTGCCATTCCGTTTGCAGTTTCTACAATTTTCATTTCCGACCCCATAGAGTATATATTTTATGAAAGCTTATAAATAGAGGAGTCGATTAAGCCATGTCAGTCTGTCCGTTTGTTGGTTGAAATCAACTTTTAGAAGCAACCATATGTTCCTCAGATCTGTGTATGATATCAATCTTTTGGAAATATCCAGAAATTAATCGCTATTGAATTTCAGCACAATCGCTCCATAACTTTCTAAGATATGAGCAAATAAACACGACTACCTCTGTTTTTTTCATATTTTTACCACCAAAATTTAAAATTTCCAGCCATAGAATAATTTATAGGTACCTTTGCTACTATTTGTAGATACATATAATATGCCTCTAGAGATATTCGTGAAAATTTTGGATAAGGCGTGCTTTAATCGGTAACTACGTAAAAATTCAAAATCGAGGATGGCGTTGGAAATAATAAAGAAAAATGACGTATAACATGATATAGGTAAAGCTACGATGTAGGATTATACCTATGGACATGATGGTGAAGGGTATTAACAGATTCGGCACGGCCGAATATAGCACTCTTACTTGTTTTAAGTAAAAAATGTAATGTTTTATTTTATCATAAAAATGTAAATAGATAATTTTTTCAATTAAATTATTTTTGATTAAAAGCTCTTATTAAGATTCAGTGTTTTAAATGTACATATACTATATAGAAATTACCTTTAAGTCCAAAAGTTATCTGGTGCTAATATGACTTTTCAGAATATCCCAAGTTTCGCTATATTTGAAGTATTTTTTTATAAATTAAAAATAAATAACCTTTCAGGTTTTAATACAATTTTAAGTGATTAACGAAAGAAAATGGGACTAAAAATTTAAAAAGTTTTTATATGTATTGTATATACATATTGTCAATTATTTTATTCTGGCTTAAGTTCGGTTTAATACCCTTCACACGATATTCATTTGCAACCCTACATAATACGAGTCCTTATAGATAGAGGTACTGATTTAGTTAAGACCGTCTGTCCGTGTGTATGTTTAAATCAACTTTTTGAAGCCCCTACTTATATTTCACACTCTTAATTTGTATTATTTTAAAAGATTTGGTTTCGAAAATTTTGCTATTAAAAATCTATTATGTGGGCACATTAAAAGCTGAGATATGTGCAAAATAATAAGATTGTCTATGTTTTTAACTAAACAAAGTTAGATTTTGCAGCTCCTATGGAACTACTTGAAACGTTTGCACAGTATATATAAAATATGTACTTTTAACAACATTTACAGAAAATTTTGCAGCTCCTACGGAACTTCTTGAAACGTTTGTAAAACCCAAGGGGGAGGATGTAATATAATAACACATACTTTTTTATTTATGGACATGATGGTATACACTGTATGAAGGGTATAAAAGATTCGGTACAGTTGAATATAGCGCTATTACTTGTTAAATATTAAACTTCCTAAAACATTTTTAAATTAAAATGCAAACGTTTCAGAAAAAAATTAAAAAATATTACCATATTAGCCGAGTGGAATGCATTTTCGAAAATACCTACAATTTCATCTTTATTAGTATACGAGGGAAGATGGGTTATATCTTTTAATTATTAATACATATTTCATAAGCATATTTCATAATTTTACGATGGGTTCGTAAACAACTGACAGAAAAGGGAAAAATGTAAATATTCAAAATCAAATATGGCATTGGAAATAATAAAGCAAAATGACGTATAACATTAAATCTAAAATCTATGTATATATATGTATAAGATAGTAAAGGGTATTATCAGATTTGACATGACCGAATATAGCACTCTTACTTGTTTTTAGGAACTTTTATAACTAAACAACAAACATAAGTGTTTGTAAGCGTTTTAAAATTTTTAAATAAATTTGTAAAAATTAAGTTTGCTTAGTAGTTATTTAATAATCTAACACACAACTATATTGTAGCGCAGCAAAACAACGTCTTATTTATTTAAGTAGTTTTTGTTGTTAACAAGTTAATACTAATAAATGTATTTGTTAGGGTTTCCATTTGAATACAATGATTAAAAATAAGATTTTATTAAAAAAATATTTATTTATTTTATTTTATTTTATTTTATTAAAAAAATATTTGTAATGTATTTTTGATAAAAAAATCATATATAACAGAGTTTTAGGGTATAAGCAATAAAAAAAAATCGAAAAAGGAAATAATTTTGAATGAGTGCTTATTTTACATACGAGTATTGGCAAAAACTATATATTAGGAGCACATACTTATTTACGGCATATTATGACACTATCAACCGTAATTTCGAAAACACAATTTATAGTGAAATTTAATTTTGATTAAACATTAATTTGTTTTTAAAGACGCCAATGGTATATAGAAAAAAATAAATATGCGTTGAAATTTGGAATTAATAGAATTAATTTTATTTCAATTTCATTTGAATGTGCTCCAATTATCATATTAAATAAAAATTAATAGTTTGAATAGAACAAATATAAAAAATGTCAAAAGTAGTAGAAACATTTTTTGAAATTATTAAAATTGTTTAATAATATTTTTTATTAAATGAGTCATAGTTATAAAAAAGGTTTTTATTAAACTCATTTAAAATATTTCAAAAATTGTACCTGTTTTAAAAAATATGATTTACTTATTTTAAATATAAATACATTTATTTATAATTAAATACCATTTAAAGCACATATGTATTGAAAAATTATAAAGTGTGTGTTATATGTATCAGAAAACTGAACTATGTGGGAGTTGATTATTTTGGACCAGAGTATGAATAAAAAACGCTAATCTTTGGTATGCGTACCACTAAACCTCCATTAAAATAGAGATACGTAGAAGGAAATGTTGCTGGTTTGGTAATTAATACACTCGGGGAATCACCAGAACTGAACATTGATCAGAACTCACACGGCTAGTGTTATGTTAAAAGACGAGAGGCTCAAATCTTGTTCTGTGGAATGTAAAGTTTTTGGCACCATATGATATGATACACAAAAAGTTTTCATTTCACAGTTTCACAGAACGAGAATTGATGTGACATAAAGCAAATGGCGAATAAAAGAAATGATTATGATTGAGAAATGTAAGTATGTTGAAATCAACTTTTTGAAGCCCCCCGACATTACCAAGACCAGAGCAGATTGGTATTGGAAATCAGCATAATCCCCTTATAACTATCTGAGATTTAAGCAAATAAACATGACTGTCTCTGTGTTTGGCGTAGAATACGTCTTACCTTACGGTATAGGGAGTCATGTCAGATTGTTATTGTTGTAATCTTTATTTCATTGATTATAAGGAAACGGTGAGATAACTTTTTTAAGCAATTTTTTTGTAGGTAAATGAAGATGATATCTTTCGTTTGATATACATTTCATATTGGTTGATATCTTCCTAATATTTAAATTTCTCAAATGAAAATTGTTTAAACACATACACTTAAACATATGTGTGGTGTTTGGTTTGTAGCGTGAACACAAACTATGCTTCGGCTGTTGTTTTGATTGATGAAATATTGAAATTTCGTATATTTACTTATGTATTTAAGTGAAACAAAATGTTAAAAGTGAATTTGAATTTAACATGGATATATAATTATAAAAAATATATGAAAAAATTAATTCATAAATTTTTATGTTAAATGAAAGTGCTGCCAAGTAAGCAAAATAACAATGCTGCTTGATGCTGTTTGACAGCAGCTGACAGTTGACGTTTAGTAAATTAAAATAAAAACTACTAATCAAAATGGCACCTACACGAAATACAAGAAAATAAATATTAAGCTTATGTAGATCATGTAACATGTATATCAAAAGTAACTATCAAATAAATAAATTCATTTGCTTATATTATTTATCATTTATTGTTATATATGTTTCTGTCTTATCGGATGGCGTATTCTACGTTAAACTTAATGGCCGTGTCTCTGACACAGCCTGCAGGGACAGTCCGTGTCCGAAGGCCTCGGACAACTGTCTGCTGTTTTGTTGTTGTTTATTTTTACCACAAAAATTTAAATTTTCTCGCCCTAGGAAAATAAATAGACATGGTTGTTTCTATTATAAATTTGGTATGACTATGAAGATACTCATGAAAATTTTTGGACGAATTGCCAAAGGTATAGGCAAAAATTATATTTTTTTATATAAATCAAAACTTCTTAAACTCCTAAACAATTTTTGAGCACGTTTAAGATACTAATAATTTGGTATCCGTAATCTCAAAAATAATTTCTAAGAAAAATTAACAAATCTGTTTGAAACCGACTAAGAAATAAGCACCAAAGTACAACTGCTTCGGTGTTTTTCCTAAAATTTACAAACGAAAAGAGATATTTTTCAGTTTCCATGCAACCAAAGAGTCAATATAGAGATTAAATGAAAGGGCTTGAGTATTAAAATATGTATAGTTAGATATAAAAATAAAATAAAAAAAACAAATAACAGTGCTATATTCGGCCGTGCCGAATCTTATATACCCTTCACAACGTGTAGTCATGCAATAACAATTGTTTGTATCACCATTCATCTCATTAAAATACGTATGTACATACATGTAAAAAACAAACCAAAATAAAAAAATTACAAAAAAAAATATATTAAAAATAAAAAAAAAAATAATAAAAAAAATTAAAACAAGTAAGAGCGCTATATTCGGCCGTGCCGAATCTTATATACCCTTCACAACGTGAATTCATGCAATAACAGTGGTTTGTGTCACCATTCATCCCATATGAAATACGTACATACATATAAAAACATACATATATAAAAACGTCCCATTGTAAAATTATAAATTCACGTATGAATGTTAAAAAAAACAAAAAAAAAAAAATTTAAAAAAAAAATTTAAAAAAAAAAAAAAATTTTAAAAAAAAAAATTTTTAAAAAAAAAAATTTTTTAAAAAATTATTATGTATATAATATATACAAAACAAAAAAAAAATTAAAAAAAATTAAAAAAAAAATAATAAAATTATAAATAATATATTAAATAAAAAATAAAAAAAAAAATAAAAAAAAAATAAAAAAAAAAATTTAAAAAAAAATTAAAAAAAAAATTTTTTTGGCTCAGCTGGGATTCGATGCCACGTTTTCTCTAACCAGTATACACCTTTGTATGTATGTATGTTGTTGTTGTAATGTTGCTTTTGTGAAAAAAAAATCGAGGTGGTCGTGGGTTTTTGCTCATATCTCAGTTGTTTATGTACCGATGTTTCTGATTTTCAATAGCGATCTACTCCCGAATATTTCTGATATTTTAATACCTCACCCGAGTCCAAGCGATGTCGGGGGCTTCAAAAAGTTGATTTCAACATACACACGGACAGACGGTCAGACGGACAGACGGACAGACGGACAGACTGACAGCGCTTAATCGACTCCCCTATTCATAAGCTTTCAGAAAATATATACTTTATGGGGTCGGAAATCAAAATTGTAGAAATTTCACACGGAATGACAAACCTATATATACCCTTTTTCACTGTGTGAAGGGTATAAAAAGAATTTAAAAAAAATTAAAAAAAAAATAATAAAATATAAATAATATTTTAAATAAAATTTTTTTGGCTCAGCTGGAATTCGATGCCACGTTTACTTTAATCAGTATGTATGTAGGTTGTTGTTGTAATTGTGAAAAAACGAGGTGGTCGTGGGTTTTTGCTCATATCTCAGTAAGTTATGGGGCGATTGTGCTGAATTTCAATAGCAATTCATTCGTGGATATTTCCAAGAGATTGATACCATACAGAGATCTGAGGAACATATAGTTGCTTCTAAAAGTTGATTTCAACCAATACACGGACAGACGGTCAGGGCTTAATCAACTCCTTTATTCATAAGCTTTCAGAAAATATATACTTTATGGGGTCGGAAATGAAAATTGTAGAAATTACAAACGGAATGACAAAGCTATATAAACCCTTGTGCACCACAGGTGAAGGGTATAACAAGATGGAGTCCTAGGTGAGTATATGAGGTAAGGTATATGAGTCAAATATAGTAGTTACGACTTTGTCCCCTTTAACCCCCACAATATAAGTACTATAAAAAGCGCTCGACCAGTACAATATAGTAAACTATAAAAAACTGTAAAATCTAAGATGGCGTCTAAAACAAAATGGCAGAGCTAATTTTTTTAACCCCAACAATATGGGCTTGACTAGTAGAATACAGTTAACTATGTATAAATACAAAATCAAAGATGGCGTCGGAAATAATAAAGAAAATCGCGTATTGCATTAAATCTAAAATCTAAGCTAAGCAACGATGTGGTCATTATACCTATGTATGTACATGACGGTTTTATTAATTTTCTGATTTACGCTGATTTATATATAGGTGGTTAAAAGAATGAATTCATGAATTTTTATTCCATTAAAATTAAACTGTGATATTTGAAAACCCTTATTTAACACTGATTTGAAGTTCACGATCATAATTTTGTTTTACGTTGTGAGTATTTTATTTTTATTTACATACATTTTGTTTCTATTATAACTGTTAACGTGAATTGGCAACATGAAAGAAAAAAACTATAAAGTTAATTATAATATGTGTTTCGTGATTTTTAGCAGGGTAACCAACAAAACTATTTTTGTTTAAAATTTTTTTTATTAAATTTTTTTGAAAATATCTTTATTTGCTTGGTGTGGTTGGTGACTTTTTTGATACTTAAATTAATGTTAATTAATGTTAATTACCAAGTTGTCAGAATTTTTGTTTTTGTGTGTTTATTTACTAAATATGTCTGAAATTAAAAATATTTTGAAAAATTTTTTCAAAAAAAATTTATTAAAAATAACAAAGTATTGGCTATAAGCAATAAAATTGATAAAAATTCAACAATCGAGAATTGGGAGAAAATTAAGCTTCCGTGGGAAATCAAGTGGTTATTGAATTGCAGATGCTACAGATTATGGTCCATTTGCCTAAATAGGCGTTATAACACAAGCTAACACTACAAAGATATTACTACTTTGTACCATCTCTAACACAGACGTCTTTACGACCCGTCTCCCGGCCCAAAAAAGGCATACCAATACTGTCACAATCCGATTACAACTGCTTTTGAAAACTTGAACTAAAACAAACAAAATATTGTTTTTTGTTTTTATAGTATTGTAGTTGTTGTAGGGACGAGTTTACCTGGTTTTATTGTACCATGATTTTTGCGTTAAAAAAAATTTACTGGTTAGATTCTCTAACACTTTTTTCCCTAGTCAAGAGCTACAAATATGTCAGAAAGCCAATATTTCAAATGATTGCCAAAATATAGTCGTGACAAAAATTGCATGTTGTTCGGGAAAAATAAGTTTTAGCCAAAATATATAATACATAAGACCGTAAAATTCGAGAAGTGGCTAAACTACCAAATCCCACATGGGTCATCGACAGCCGGTACACTTTGTATTGTTCTTTGTGAAGTTTTACTTACATCTGTTTATAGAATGTGTTATACATACATCATACATACATCATAGTAAGTACTATCGTCATTTTTCTTCAATATGGAGAAGTAAATTTCTTACAACCTACAACTCCTACGACAAGTATTGAAGAAACAAATTTAAAAATGTTCTTTTGGGGCCTCCATAGACAATGCATCGAACAGGGTTGTGGCAACCGTTATTTTGGATATATTGCATGTGGAAGAAGATATTAATGAATAGAGGTTTCTAATAAACACAGTCGTATTAACAAACTTAATCATTCCACTTTGGATGTTTGACTGATAATTCAATGAAAGAATTTGACATAGATAAAAAAAGTGTTGCGACACCCTATAAAGTCAAAGTTGTTTCAAAGCACGTTATTAATTTCAAATATGCTCCTTAAACATTTGTACGAGTAGATGTATAAAAACGTATATAAAAAAATTATCGCTGCAATTTTCAATTTACAAATTAAATAATATGAATTTATTTTAACAGTTTTTTTTCACGTTTTAAAAAGCATTTTTTAATGAGTCTTAAAAAAGTATTTTACTAATTTTTTTTGGTTACCCTGCTTATAAGAATGATTAATTAACAACCTTTTATTTTTATGCGTTTATAATTGAATTATTATTAGCTATTTATTGATTAATAAATATCTTGGAAATAATCAATATTTTTTTATATTATAAAATATTAATACAAATTACGGACTTCATTTACATGAATTAAAAAAATAAAATAAATTAATAATTTTAAATTTTGTGCTATTAAATAAAAACGTGATCAAGTATTATTACATTTCTAACACACTACTTAAAAATGTAATTTAAACAAAGTTTAAAGTAAAAAATGTGCTTTTCTTAACATAATTTAATGTATTGGTTTTTGGATCTACTGGAAGACGCACGAGTGAAATACATATAGGCCAGAGTTCAAAATACGGGAATTGATCGCAATCGAATATTACCTCTACAGTTTGAGTTCGCTGTGCTTTTTCTATAGCGATTCTAATAAGAATTCTAAAATTTGGATCATGTTCGAATGCCGTAATTTGCCCTAAGTTTAAACTTAACTTAACCAATACAAAAAAATAATTCAAGATTGAAAATTTTAACATTTAATTTTATTGAAAATTAACGCATCAACTGCGGTTTAGAGATAAAAAAAACTTGAGTCAAATTATGACACAAGAACGCGATCAAAATTTTAGAATTGTTTTAAGAATTGCTGTACAAAAAATACACAAAACTCGAATGTTCGACTAAAATTATGATTGTATTTGTATGTCGCAATTTTTCCCCAGATTAGATTAATTATTTATATATCGATAGTCACAAGTAGAAAGACCCTAACTTAAACAATTTAACTTTACAGGAGAAGATATTGAATAGAAACTGTATTTTGTATCTTAATGTAACGTCTTTTGTAAAATTGCTTGTAAAACTGTTATTTCTGAAACTATTGCGTTAAATTTTTGTGTCTACTTTTTTTGTGTGAAATGTATTGGAATCACTGAAAATCTTTCTACTTGTGACCGATCGATCATAAGTCTAGTCTATTACCATAAGTTTTATTTATTAGATATTACAATATATACTACTACTTCCACCTACATATTTTGTAAGAATAATTTCATCAAATAATTCTGGAAATAGGTAATACTAATTTATGTCGAACATTGTTTAGAAAAAAAAATGGATTTTTAAATATTTTGTTTTAACCAATTTTCTGTTTTTTTTATACCCGCCACCAAAAAAATGGTGGGGGTATATTTCGTTTGTAACACATCGAAATATCCATTTTAGACCCCATAAAGTATATATATTCTGAATCAGGGTTTGATTTGATGACGATCTAGCTATGTCCGTCCGTCTGTCCGTCTGTTGAAAGCACAATAGCGGTCGCGCCGAAAAAGCTAGGGGGCTCATATTTTGCCAGAACCTTTCTTATATAGAAGGTTTGTTCAGTATTGAAAATGGGCTAAATCGGAATATTAGGAAGAGAGTTATAGCTCGAAAAGCAAGAGTAGGTCGAAAAAACCGTGTCCTTCGAACATCGAATAAAATGGAATTGTGTCCAAACGCATTAACGTAGACTCATGAAACTTCGAATATATATTTCCAGAGTAAAAACAATATTTTTCCCTGAAAATTATCTAAATCTATGCATTAGGAGAGGAGTTATCGATCAAAATGTACGAAAATTTATACCGCACAGTGTATTTTTCGGTATATTTAAAAACAAAAACGTCATAAAAGCAACAAAGTTGGATGTACGACTCTGAAATTTTGCACACTTTGCTTATTGCTGAGACGCTTTTTTGTAGCGGAAAATCAATGTGCCACGCCCACTTTTACGCCCACCTCCCATATAACGTTTTACCCAAAATTCATATAATTTCTCTATTAATATAGATTTTGGAATAATAAAGGACTATATTGAAACATCTAGGTTGTACTCATTAGCAAAAACAACTTTGACACGCCTACTATAACGACCACTTTTCACGTTATATACCGTTAATGAAATTTAAAAGCTCATAAAACCGCCAAAATTAGAGGTATGATGATCAAATTTGCTACGTATATCCTTCTAGGCAATGTCAGTACTGTGCCAGAAAATCAAGGGCCACGCCCACTTTTACGCCCACCTCCCATATAACGGTTTAACTGAAATTCATATAATTTCTCTATTAATAAAGATTTTGGAATAATAAAGGACTATATTGAAATACCTTAGTTGTACTCATTAGCAAAAATAACTTTGACACGCCTGCTATAACGCCCACTTTTCACGTTATCTACCGTTAAGGAAATTTAAAAGCTCATAAAACCGCCAAAATTAGAGGTATGATGATGAAATTTACTACATATATCCTCCTAAGAAGGATTCACAGAAATTTAAATATTTTTTACAATTCTCCCGATTGTGGACGAATTTGAACGATTATGTTGATCAAAAGAATTACGAAGAGTACAAAATGAATTTTGATTTGAACGCCCATTTTTATAAAAAAAAACCTGAATAACTTTAAAGCGTTGCTCATTTGCGTATCTTTCCACGGATCAAATTAAGAAAGTTTAAGATTGGGAAAATGTCAAATGAAATGCAGAAAACATATTTAAAGACTAGGTGTAGTTCACCCTAAACATGGGCCCTTAAAATTGAACCACCATTTACAAAGAAAATGATACATATATTATTATAAAGAAATTATTTCATAGCGATTAACAAAATAATAAATATTGTGCTTTAAATGTACACAAAATTGGTGGTGGGTATAAAAGATTCGGCACAGCCGAATATAGTGCTCTTACTTGTTTTAATTTAGAAATTAAATGTGAAATAATTCTAATAAAAAAAATTTAAATTTAAAATTTAAGGTTTGCAAAAAACAAAGTTTTAAATAAATTGTAAAATTTATTTTAAAAAATAATCTTGCAATAGTTTAATAATTTTTAATTTTGTTTTGTTTAGTTTTGTAAATGCTTCTTATACAGATATCACCTAATTAAATTGTTTATTAAAAATTAAGAAAATATGTCGATTTTGAATAATGTTTGCTTCAAAAAACTTGACCTATTAAAAAATTGCTATATCTTTAGCGCTGTAGACAATTATAAAAAAATTTTTCCTGGGTAAAAGTTTGACTTGAAAAGGGCGAAGGAAATTCTACCGGTTTTAAATTTTATAACTCGTTCTATCTTTTGCTGTTAGCTTTTCCTACAACTTTGAGACCTTTTGATTTTCCAGCAAAGAAAATTGTCCGGTATTGGTCAGATGTAAGATTCGTATATGAATTCTGACCCACAACATATGAAGTTATTGACAGGAATTCTTTAGAATTCAAGAATTTTGTTTGCTTTTAGGTGCTAAACTTATCTTTAAAATTCCCTCGAGCATTAGAAATATAAAAATTTTGACTCGGAAGATGAGAAAAATCTGTCAACACATACGTTTTTTCATCTATTATAAAACATCAGTATTTTTGCATGAAATTGGATTTTTATGTTCGTGCTCTATTTTTGGCTTCAAAATTGTTTACAGCATTCCTTTCTGGAACTTTTTGAGCCTACATTGGCTTCAGCTTTTAGCACCAAATTGTCAGAGTACTCAGGTAACCAGTTTGCTTTTCTACAAGAAGTCTTTGGGGTTCTTTTTAATATCCGTTCAGTTTGCTTGGCCTTTCCAATATCAATTAGACTTTACTTCCCAACCCAGCTTTACTATCAATGGTCAAATTATCCTGATACCGCTTAATAACATCGGAAACAGTTTAACGGTAGACTTTTAATTTTTTGGCTAATTTTTTTTATGACCAATTTGGATTTTTTTGAAAATTTTTAATAATTTTAGAACTCACTTTTATTCCGTTACTTAGCTCACAACTAATCAACATAACTGCCATTAAAAATACAAAAATATCTGACTATATAAAAAAATCAATTTTTGATGAAATGTGTGTTAATATTTTCATTCTGATCAAAAGTGTGCTGATGATAAAAACGTAGCATGTTTCGAAAATGCATTCCACTAAGCTAGTATCGGATGACTAATTTTTCGTTGATATTCTTGTCGTTATCGCATTGAACTTATAGCCTAAATTTAAAATTTAAGTTTTATTTTTGTTTGCAATTAAGTCACGATCTTAATACAACTAATAATATAATAAATCACATTTACAAATTAGAACGAAATTACTACAAAAATTAAAAAAAAATGGCAAAAATCTGTACAAAATATCTGCAAATAAAATTCAGAAAATTTCTTATTCAGACAATGTGCGACTATTTTGTCGACATATTTGTTTGTTACATATTTGTGTGTCTTGTGTTTAACCGCTTTTAACTTTTTAAATTTAGAACTGATATTAAAGAAAATACATACATATTTATCTACATATCTATCTATACCTATATATATAAAATAGTAACGTGACTGACTGACTGATTCATCATCGCACAGCCCAAACGCAAAGCTAGAGACATGAAATTTGGACAATCGGTTCCTCTTTCAATGTATAGTTCCACTAAGAAGGGATTTTTGGAAATTCGTACTTTAAGGAGGTAAAAAAGGGTAAAAACGAGTAAAATCGGTAATCTTATATCTGCTAAACTAAAAATGATACAAATTAAATTAAAAAGTATTGTTATTTGCACAAAAAATAAGCTGACATGTGTCTTGCCTTTTTTTTTGAATTTTCAACCCCTAAGGGAAAAAACGGGTAAAACTTATAATTTGGTACTTTCTTGGTACCCTATGTAACTTCCAAACACATAAAGCTAGGAAAAAATTTAAACTGTATTACGTATTCCGCGAAAAAATATTAATAGGAATTCGGCACTTTTTTTAAATTCACATGTATAAGGGGTAAAAATTGTCCCTTTTTTTGGTACTCTTTTTAAAAGAAACTTTTCTAATATTATTCAATGGGGCAAAATTTGATAATTATTATTTCCTTATAGAAATGGACAATTATTTATTACTATTTATTTCTGGAAAATTACAGAAAATGTTTGTTATTCACAATTGGACGGCCAATTTTCACAAAATTTTTAGTTGGGATTTCACTAGATATAAAAATTATGTAATTAAGTAAAAATTGAAACACATTCATAACAGGGTAGAGAGGGGAAAAATCGGGAAAAGTGTTTGGTACTTTTTAGAACATAATTACTTTTATGCAAAAAAGAGTAGATTTACTGACTTTAAATCATGTCTATTAAAATATTTTGTTACAAAGATATTTGAACATTTTAAACTTGAAATTTGGAACTTGGGCCAAATATGTACTTTTTCGAATTTCTATGGTACTTTTTGTATATTCTGCGTTTATAAAGATAGAATTGTAAAATAAAATACTATTGATTCCAGGTATGAATAAAAATTTTATGAGTGACCAAAAAGGTCCTTTTTTGAATTTTTATGACACTTTTTCAACGTTTTTGAAGCTAGAATTTTGAAATTAGTGACCATTGATACAAGGTGAGACTAAAAATGTTATGGGCGACCAAAAAGGTACTTTCTTAATTTTTATGGTACTTTTTGTATTTTCTACGTTTATGAAGATATGATTGTTCAAGCAAGGACTATTGATTCTAGGTGAGACTAAAAATGTTATGGGCAACCAAAAAGGTAATTTTTTTAATTTTTATGGTACTTTTTGTATTTTTAACGTTTGCGAAACTAGAATTTCGAATTTAGTGACTATTGATACGAGGTGGGACTGAAAATGTTTTGGATCTTGAGTATTTAATAAATAGTAAGAACTGCGCTATCGAATTAGCGGGTTATATGCTAGTGTATGTATAAGTGTTTTGCACATCTTTAAGTAAATTCCCTTTAATTGGAATATTTAGAGTAAAAATGTGAGAACATTAAACTAAAGTGTCTTATCTTTGCATATTCATAGATATTGCACATAGAAGATAATAATTTTGTTAACTTATCTAAAAATCATTATCTATTATGTAGAGCAAATTTTAGATTTAACTTTTTATACGCATTTTTAAATAAATTTTTTATTGAAAATTACTGGCAAAAAGAAATGTGTGTAAAAAAATATTTCCAATATTTTCGAAAAATTCTACACCTATAAATACATATTTACAAAAAAAAATAAAAATTTTTGTATTTAAATTTTATTAATATTTTTCTTATTTGAAAACTAATTATCAAACAAATTTGATATTAAAATGAATAATATAATTTAATTTCTTTATAAAAAAAAAATATTTTTAGTTTATAAGTTGTATTAATAACAAAAGGTTTTCATTAACATTTTTTCTACTTGAATATATTTTGAATTAAATTTTCTTTTCATATTTCTGTACAATTTTTACAAAACGTTTTTAAATAAATTAAGATATTGCAAAATGTTTTGCAATAAGTGCTATATTAGGGAAAATTTAAACAAAAATTTCAAAAACTATTAATTCGATGTTGCTCCTGTTCGAAAATTCTTGTTTGTGTATCAGCAAGGCGAATTTATTTATCAGGTGGTGGTAATTCTACAACAAATACAACATTAAAAAAACAACATGGTTTTTTATTGTTGCTTTCGACTGTCGATGTGTCAAAAACTACATGGTTTTTGTTTGTGTTTTTTTGCGCGGGAAGGAGTAATATATGTAAACATAAATAATATTTGACAATGCAATCATCATTTTTGCAAATAAAAAAGTAGATCAGCTGCGTTGTCAACACCACCTGATAAATAAATTCGCCTTGTGTATCAGCTTGTAAAAAAAAATGTGTATAACACCAAAACCAAATTTGCTTAAAAAGTACATAAAAATTCTCCTTTACATGCCTTAATCTTCCATTTAATATTTAACTTATTTTAGATTGACTATATATTAGGCTTATATATTAGCGTGTTTTACGAAATTGCATAATGTAAATTTTTAAGTTTAAAATTAATATTTAATTATACTCGAATAAGTAAGGACTTAAGTAATTCTGTTTAGTTTTAATGTGTTTTTATACCCTTCACACAGTGAAAAAGGGTATATATAGGTTTGTCATTCCGTGTGAAATTTTTACAATTTTCATTTCCGACCCCATAAAGTATATATTTTCTGAAAGCTTATGAATAGGGGAGTCGATTAAGCCCTGTCAGTCTGTCCGTCTGACCGTCTGTCCGTGTGTATGTTGAAATCAACTTTTTGAAGCCCCCCGATATACGTTTGACCCGGGTAAGGTATTAAAATATCAGAAATATTCGGGAGTAGATCGGTATTGAAAATCAGAAACATCGGTACATAAGCAACTGAGATATGAGCAACAACCCACGACCACCTCGATTTTTTTTTCACAAAAACAACATTACAACAACAACATACATACATACAAAAGTGTATACTGGTTAGAGAAAACGTGGCATCGAATCCCAACTGAGCCAAAAAAATTTTTTTTTTTAATTTATTTAAAAATTTTTTTTTAATTTTTTTTTTATTTTTTTTTTAATGTTTTTTTTATTTTTTTTTGTTTTATATATGTATATTATATATATAATAATTTTTTTTTTTTAAATTTTTTTTTTAAATTTTTTTTTTTAAATTTTTGTTTAAATTTTTTTTTTTTTCGTTTTTTTACATACATACGTTCATATGGGATGAATGGTGATACAAGCAACTGTTATTGCATGACTACACGTTGTGAAGGGTATATAAGATTCGGCATGGCCGAATATAGCACTCTTACTTGTTTTTAATTTTTTTTTTACAATTTAATCGAATACACTTAAAATAGATTAATTGAAATTGTGACTTGCTATATATAAAGTAAAATAATAAAATTTGCTTTTAAACTGAAAACTCTCTATACACGAATACATATTTACTATTTTAAATAGTTCGCCTAATATCCTTGATATTTTAAAAGTTTAAATGTAAAATTATAAATTAAAATATTTTTTCTTAAACACGCACAGTTATTAGCTTTCCTTAATAGTCCTTGAAAAAGTCAATGAAATAACTTACCATATCAAAACCCACATCATAGTGAGTACCACGAGTGTAGAGTATAGGTATGGCCTGGCGACGTGGAATATTTTTAGCGCTCATTTTGTGACTTAAAATATATAATTTATGAAATTAGACGTTTTGGTTAGAGACAATTTAACTTAACAAATGCAAGTTAATAATTTAACAGCAAAAATGTAATAACGACGTTAGACAAAAATTCATTTTTGGTTTTCTCGCAAAAGTTTATAAATGTATTAATGTAAATTAAAAAGTAAACATTTTATAATAAATGTGATAAGCCTTATATTCAGTTGTTTTTATTTGTTTTGAAGATACACTCTTCGTTGCACTGCTTCAGTTATATTTGCAGTTACGTATTTGTTTTTAGAATTTTATTTATTCTTAAAGCAATATTTTTTCCGTTTAATATTTAAAAAAATTCCGAAACGCTTGACAGTAGTTCTCAAACTAATTGGTTTTACATTTCTAGCCTGCAACGATACTTCGGTTATTGTGTTTTTATAGATTTTTGTTCGTAGATTTTTATTTCTAATACACACATGTTCATACATATGTACATATGTACATGCATATATGAGCCGAATTGTGTTGTTCTAAACCAAAGGTGCTAGTGACGGCTTTAAACACAGACATTTTATTTATAGGAACAAACTAAGCTACACATACATATGGTGTGAATGTAAACAAGTAAGAGCTCTATATTCGGCTGTGCCGAATCTTTTATACCCACCACCAATTTTGTGTACATTTAAAGCACAATATTTATTATTTTGTTAATCGCTATAGAATAATCTCTTTATAATAAAATATGTATCACTTTCTTTGTAGAGGGTGGTTAAATTTTAAGGGCCCATGTTTAAAGTGAACCACATCTAAACTTCAACTTTTTTCTTGTATTTCATTTGACATTTCTCAATCTCAGACTAACTCAATTTGAACCGTGAAAAGATACGCAATCGAGCAACGCTTTTAAATATTAAAAATTTTTATAAAAATGGGCGTTCAAATCAAAATGCATTTTGTGCACTTCGTGATTCTTTTGGTCAACATAATCGTTCGAATTCGTCCACAATCGTGAGAATTGTAAGAAATATTCAAATGTCTGCAAAGCAGGTCTGTATGAAATGTGAAAACATCTGTGAATGCCATCTTAGTTCGTTGAATGGGAAACATTGCTGTTTTTCACGATAACGTGGCAAAAGAGCAAGCAACCTCGACTCATCATCGTGCCCAACAATCGAGCATCAACAGTGTCATTGAAAATTTGGACTATCGGATCGTGGTGTGCCGCCTAGGTTGGGGGGCCATTTGGCCGATATTTTGTTCCATACATAATTGAAGCATACAAATATTGTCATTATAAAAATAAATGATAATAATTTCATAATAATTTTATTCAAAATCAACATTATCCCTTAAAATTAAACCACCCATTATAACTTCGGTATGCTAGTAAAATGTTTTCGTAAATTTAGTCTTTCAATGAAAGTGGCCTTTAAAATACGCGTGTCAATAAAGTTTCTGCTAATAAACATAACTTAGATATTTCAATATATATTTAGTATTCCAAAATCTTTATTCATAGAGAATTTACATGAATTTAAGAGGAAGAAAGTGAATTTAAGGTTAAATTTTAAGGGCCACAGGGTGATTTAAAATATACATTCTCTGCATTTTTCTAAAACGGGAAATTTATTAGTAAGATTTTGATTTTCAAACTTCTATAACATTTTGCTTTTAAAAGATTTTCAAACGAAATAAGTTTTGTATAATTTTAAAATTTGTTAGCCATTAGTACATGAAAATAAATTGTTTATAATGTTTAGAGATAATTTTTTTTGACTTAGTTCAAAATTTTCCTAAATTCCCATTTTTAATAGAGCATAATTTCAGGAGAACATAAGCATAAGTTGTTAGCATGCCATCTAGTAGTTGCTAGTAGAGACATCTATCTTATCATCTTTACCTTATATTTAGCTACAGTACAATAAATGGCACAGTGTAAGATGAATAAATGCTAATATATATGACTAATATATTTTTATAAAAATTTAAAGAAAAAAGTGCATGGTACATCTATTTTCCGTTATAACGAAGACTTTGACCAAAAAGCCATGTTTGCAAAATTTCAGAATCGTACATATATACACTGTGCGGTATATATTTTCGTACATTTTTATCTATAACTCTTTTCCTAATTCATAGATTTAAGAGATTTTCAGGGAAAAATATTCTTTTGACTCGATAAATATATATTCGAAGTTTCATGACTACGTTTATGCGTCTGGACACAATTCAAAAGTGAAAGTGGGCGTTATAGTAGGCGTGTCAAAGTTGTTTTTGCTAATGAGTACAACTTAGGTGTTTCAATATAGTCCTTTATTATTCCAAAATCTTTATTAATAGAGAAATTATATGAATTTTAGGTAAAACGTTATATGGGAGGTGGGCGTAAAAGTGGGCGTGGCACCTTAATTTTTTGGCATAGTAATGAAATTGCATAGGGGGATAGACGTAGCAAAATTTATCATCATACCTCTAATTTTAGCGGTTTTATGAGCTTTTTAATTTCATTAACGGTAGATAACGTGAAAAGTGGGCGTTATAGTAGGCGTGTCATAGTTATTTTTGCGAATAAGTACAACTGAGGTGTTTCAATATAGGCCTTTATTATTCCAAAATCTTTATTAATAGAGAAATTATATGAATTTTAGTTAAAACGTTATATGGGAGGTGGGCGTAAAAGTGGGCGTGGCACATTGATTTGCCGTTACAAGAAAGCGTGTTACCAAAAAGCAAAGTGTGCAAAATTTCAGGGTCGTACATCCAATTTTGTTGCTTTTATGACGTTTTTGTTTTTAAATATACCGAAAAATACACTGTGCGGTATAAATTTTCGTACATTTGGATCGATAACTCCTCTCCTAATACATAGATTGAGACAATTTTCGGGGGAAAATATTGTCTTTACCCAGGAAATATATATTCGAAGTTTCATGAGTCTACGTTAAGGCGTTTGGACACAATTCCATTTTATTCGATGTTCGAAGGACACGGTTTTTTCGACCTACTCTTGCTTTTCGAGCTATAACTCTCTTCCTAATATTCCGAATACCAAGCAAACCTTGTCTATAAGAAAGATTCTGGCAAAATTTGAGCCCCCTAGCTTTTTTGGTGCGACCTCTATCGTGCTTTCAACAGACGGACAGACGGCCAGACGGCCAGATGGACAGACGGACAGACGGACGGACATAGCTAGATCGTCATAAAATCAAACCCCGATTCAGAATATATATACTTTATGGGGTCTAAAATGGATATTTCGATGTGTTACAAACGGAATGACAAAATGAATATACCCCCACCATTTTTTTGGTGGCGGGTATAAAAAAATGTTATCGGGTTAAGTAGAAATATTAAAATGTTTTTGTTATTTCGTTTACAACATAAGTACGCTCGTAGTAAAAGAATTAAACAGAACCTAAATACTGTGTTTTAAATGACTGATTACGTAAAGTGGCGCACAAAAATAAGAGAATATTTTTTCTAACGCACGGAGTATAAAGATTATCCCACATGTTCATAGACAGTTTTTATAAATATAAAACAAATATTATATGGAAATTTTTGTATGGAAAATTTTGTATGGAAAATTTTTAAGAAATTATGGTTTTTAGAAATTATGGTTTTTAGAAATTATGTTATAAAATGGATTTCTTTTTTATTCTTATTTACAGAAAAAATTTGATATTGTATAATAAATTATTATAAAAACAAACGTTTAATATTTTTTTCTTTAATTATGTTTTTGACGGTGAGCCTTGTTTTGTTTAAGAGGTTGTATGTTTATGATATCTCCTCTTTTTAACTGAGGAAAATCTTTTTGAAATTTTTTAATAGGTTGTCATTATTTCATACATTACACAGTAATGAGGGGTCGTTACCAACATCATTATTTTTAAATACGGAGTAATGGTTCGTTGGTAAATATTTTTTTAAGAGATAACTAGTTTTTTGTTTGAAATTAACTTAATTTGCTGGGAAGTTAAAAACAGTAAGGAAAGCTAATAAAAGTAACACAAAAATATAGTTTTACTTTTAGTTTAGAAAACGAAAAATGCCATTTGCAATTTGTTTGTGTGATACTAGTTTGAACACCACTGTCTAGGACTGTTCCAAGTGTTGTATAGGGTTAAGATTTTATTTGTGAATCGTTCGTTATCGGTCAGAACGGTTTGCTGAAATATTTTTTTTTCTAATATATAAAATGTCTTGTCAATGTTTTTGCCTTTATAATAGCGCCTTAGCATATAAAAAAATTAGAGAGTATTGTTACACACCTAAACCTTTATTTACCAATTTTTATTTTTATATACATTTAATCACTGTATAGGTGTGTAAAAAGAAGTGTATTTAAATAAGTATGTATTTACATCCAGCTCATGTTCTCGCTTAATGTTATTATTATTATTATTATTATTATTATTGTTATTATTATTATTATTATTATTATTATTATTATTATTATTATTATTATTATTATTATTATTATTATTCCCTAGTTAATACTAAACAAGTAAGAGCACTATATTCGGCTGTGCCGAATCTTTTATACCCACCAATTTTGTGTAAATTTTAAGCACAATATTTTGTTAATCGCTATGGAATAATATCTTTATAATAAAATATATAGCACTTTCTTTGTAGAGGGTGGTTAAATTTTAAGGGCCCATGTTGAAGGTGAACTACATCTAGACGTCAAATTTGTTTTCTGCATTTTATTTGACATCTCTCAATCTCAGACTAACACAATTTAAACAGTGGAAAGATACGCAAATAAGCAACGCGTTAAAGTTATTTAGGTTTGTTACTAAAATGGGCGTTCAAATCAAAATGCATTTTGTGCACTTCGTGATTCTTTTGGTCAACATAATTGTTCAAATTCGTTCACAATCGGGAGAATTCTAAAAAATATTTAAATTTCTGCAAAACAGGTCTGTATAAAATGTTAGAACACCTGTGAATGCCTTCTTGGTTCGTTGCTGTTTTTGCGATAGTCTGGCAAAAGGGCAGTCAACCTCGACTCATCATCGTGTCTAACAATTGAACATCAACATTGAAAATTTGGACCATCGGTTAGGGGTGTGTCGCCGAGGTTGAAAGGTGGGGCCATTTGTCCGATATTTTGTTCCATACATAATTGAACCATACAAATATTATCATTATAAAAAAAATGATAATAATTTCCTAAATAATTTGTGTTTTATTTAAAATCAACATCGGCCCTTAAAATTAAACCACCCTTTAAGCCTTCGATATGCTGGTAAAATGTTTTCGTAAATTTAGTCTTTCAATGTAAGTGGGCGTTAAAGTAGGCGTGTCAATAAAGTTTCTGCTAATAAATGCAACTTAGGTATTTCAATATAGTCCTTTATTTTTCCAAAAACTATGCCAATAGAGAAATTACATGAATTTAAAATAAACCGGTATATGGGAGCTAGGCGTTAAAGTGGGCGTGTTGTTGGCATAACAATTACATTGATTAGAAGGATATATGGAGCAAATTTCATCATCATACCTCTAATATTATCGGTTTTATGAGCTTTAGTAGATAACGTGAAAAGTGGGCGCTATAGTAGGCGTGTCAAAGTATTTTCTGCTAACGAATACAACTTAGATATTTCAATATATTCCTTTATTATTCCAAAAACTTCATTCATAGAGAAATTATATAAATTTTAGGTAAAACGTTATATGGAAGGTGGGCGTAAAAGTAGGCGTGTGACATTGATTTTCCATTACCACAATGCCTTTCACTAAAAGGTGTGCAAAATCGTACATCTTATTTTGTCCGTTTTATTAGGTTTTAGATTTTTTTTTGATCTATAACTCCTTTCCTAATGCATAGATTTAAGAAAATTGTGGGGAGAAATATTGTTTTGACTCGAGAAATATATATTCGAAGTTTCATGGCTATACGTTAATGCATTTGGACACAATTGCATTTTATTCGATGTTCGAAGGACACGGTTTTTTCGACCTACTCTTGCATTACGCGCTATAACTCTCTTCCTAATATTGCGATTTAGCCCATTTTCAATACCAAACATATCTTGTCTATAAGAAAGATTCTGGCAAAATTTGAGCCCCCTAGCTTTTTCGGTGCGACCTCTATAGTGCTTTCATTAGACGGATAGACGGACAGACGGACGGACATAGCTAGATCGTCATCAAATCAAACCCCGATTCAGAATATATATACTTTATGGGGTCTAAAATGGATATTTCGATGTGTTACAAACGGAATGATAAAATGAACATACCCCCACCATTTTTTTGGTGGCGGGTATAAAAATTAAAGCACGCAAATCATTAAATCGAAAATTATTATAAAATGTTTAGCCTTTTGAATTTTGTTGTTTATTTCGAGACAAAAATTCCGTACATGAAAATTAAGGATTCGATTGTTAATACAGCAATATATAATTTTTTTTTGTAATTGCCTTGCAATAACATTTTATATATGTATGACAGTGTGTAGCGCATTTTTGTAGGTACGGTCTAATGTACATACATAAATAAAATTAAGCCTAATAGTTGCCTTGGGGCTGCATAATATATATTTTTACGTTTAAAGAAGAATATAAAGGCAATTGTTCTTTATTATTACAGTCAATTGACAGCTAGGACTTGAACTTAAAATATTTACCCTCATATTTATAAAATTTGAAATGAGTTTAAAATGTATTTTATTTCAAAATTTTCATAAAAAATTTCCTTAAAACAGCTTGCAGGTTATTAATTTAAATTCTATGTCTTTTATTTTTCATTAATTTTTCGCAATTAAAAAAAACAGACCTGTGCTTTAGTTTTATTATGAACTGTTGTTCCTGTTCTGTTCTTCACAATTTCAGAAATGTCTTGAAATTTCGTGTTTGTAGCACCAGGTGTTTTTTGAAATGTATTATTATTCCATTCATTACTTTGTTATGTTTTTTAATTCTTCGAACCTTTTTTATTTATGTCAATAGTATTATTTATTTAATAATATTATTTTTATAAAAAACTGATCTCAAGCTTAATAAATAAAACTTTTTGGAATTTAGTTTTAAATTGTTTCTGTCATAGTATCGTTCGGAAGTTCATGTACTATATTGTTGCACGGTTACAAATTTCCATTTCTCCATTATTATCGAACTCGATGCAATCAATATTATACCGCTTGAATTAATCTATCAGTTTCTTTTGTAATTATGTTTTAATACCTTCTGTCAGGAACGTAAACTTACGCAATGCCCTCTTGAATTGCTTTACTTTTTGTTCAGCGTATTTTGCTTTTTATAGTATCCTAATCCTACTTCTAAAACCGGTTTTGACCTTTATCTTTAGCTTCTATCACTGTTGCCATTTCAGCTAGTCAAATCTAGCGATTTTTATACATTTTTTTTCGAAAAATCTAGCGGGAAATCTAGCGAATATTGCGATGTTGGTTTTTTACGTGTTTTAAATACATTTGTTGTTAACATTCTTAAAGAGTAGCTACCAATTCATTTGTAAGGCGAATGCTATTTTCAATACACTTTATACAGATTTTGGCATCTGAAAGCCAAAAAGCACATACATTAAAATTCAAAAACCAAAGTTTATAGCTCAAATGATTTTATTGTAAAAAGTAGATGTTCAATAAACGTTGCTTTCTTTAAATGAGTTTTTAAAAAAAACAAAAAAAAAAACTATTTAAAAATTTCTTGCAAGAAACTCGAAATATTCCAAAAAAAACTAATATAATCAAAAATTTGTGCATGATTAAGCCATTAAAAGCTTAAGTCGTGGGTAAAAAAACGATACAAAAGAATATTGATGCAGGTGCTCCCTGTCTGCAAAATTGTTCAATTAAAAGCACAAGTCATCTGCATCGGTGAGAGGGTTATATTGGAGAAAATAAGACTTCATTTATATCTCAACATACGTCAGTCAATTCAATTGATCACCTTAGTGATTTATGTAAAAAAGATTTCGATGTAACAAATGAAAACCGTATTCATAGAACCAAATGCTTAGCGATAAATAAAAATGTTTTAGTGACCCATCTTTATTTATAAGATGGTCTTGATTTGCCAGATGATAATTTTTTCTTTATTTTTTATTAACTTTAACTGTAAAAGTTCAACTAAAAAACAATTCTTTCTCTTATCTCATCTATTTTAAATGTTAAAATTCATATACAAAAAATATAAACCAAAAAATTCTCTCCTTCTCGCCTTGGTTTCGATATTAAAATCAGTCTTACCATAAAGAAACTATAGATTTTTCAAAAATTCCAAGAATTTTGAAGATTAATTTTGGCATGGTTGTCGCAAAGTTTTTATAAGATCTTTTAAAAGTATCTTTTTTAATGATATTCTCTACAGATAAACCTGCTATAACACGGTATTTGTTACGCGGTTTCACCCTAGAACGAATTAAAAACTGCTGCAAGCCTCCTTTAACATGGCACTTCTAAAACGTACTTTGTTTTACATTATTTGATTTTTGCTGGGCTATCAGATGAAATTAGTGAGAAATGGTCTACTTTACAATAAAAAATTTTGAAATACTATTTTTTATTAAGAACCAGTAAATTTAAAAAATCTGGAGTGGAAAAGTTACAAAATTGAATTGAATTAATAATATTAAAGTCTTTTTTTAAACAATAAATTTAAATGTGAGTCAAATCTGGTATTTTAAAATGTAACTCCTTCAACCCTCGCAATATTGGTATCAAATGCAACGGCTTGACCAGTAGAATACAGTAAATTAAAAAAAAAATATAAAATCCAAGATGGCGTCTAAAACAAAATGGCGGATAAATTTTTTTTAACCCCATCAATATGGGTATCAAGTTAAAGGGCTTGACTAGTAGAATACAGATAAATACGAAAAAATTCAAAATCAAGGATAGCGTCGGAAATAGTAAGGAAAAATGCAGTATAACACGAAATATAGGTTAAGCTACGATGTGGGATTATACCTATGTACATTATGGTGAAGGGTATTATCAGATTCGGCACGGCCGAATATAGCACTCTTACTTGTTTTTGATTGTGTTAGTAAATTTTTCAATGTTTGAAATGAAGCACATAAAGAACCCATGATTTAAACACATCTTAAAGATATGAATTTTGAGCATAAGATGGATGTGCTTATTAAAATGTTAGTCCAAAGAGAGCTGCCAAATGCGACATTACGCACAAAAAAACAATAATTTCGTAGGCAGATTGAGAAGGGGAGAGTTTAATAAACTTGATAAATTAATTAACAAATAATTATTTCCATAGATCAACCACCTAATATTATTTTGATTAATTAATTCAATTATTATTTTATTTTTATTGTTTTTTTTATATCAGCATTTTATGTTTTGTGAATAAAATCAATATTTTGTTGTTAAATAGCAACGTATGTACGTACATATGTACCTGTTACGCTACAAATGTTATCAAATGCGATTGTATATAACTTAGCTGTGAAAGAAAACGTCATAAAGTCAAGACTGCATTTAAGTATACGTATATATACATTAGGGAGGCTCATTTATTTTTTGCCAAAAATCGAAAAAATCATACTATTAAAAAAAATTTTAAGAAAGTTTTAAAAAAAAAAAAAACTATCGGTCTAGATATAAATCTTATTTTGAACTTTTCGTCTGTCTGTCTTTTGGAATCATGACAGAGAAGTTTGGAAAAAATATTTTTTATAGGCCAAAAATATTTGGTTTGTATTGAAATTAAATTGGGCGAAATAATGTAAGAATAGGCTGTTCGTTCAACGTCCAACAAAATGCCACAAGATCTTAAAGCCCACCTATTGGCATAACTAGACTATTTCAGGGGGCTGCAATACCCACATATTTGTTTTCAAAGAATTTGAAAAAATAGCTTTTTTACAGATTAAATAAATTAAGTTTAAGGTTTTGCTTCCCAAAAAAAAAAAATTTTAGCTACTTCAATGCGCCCACCTTTCAAGTAAGGCTCAATAAAATTGTATATATTATCTAAGTATACATACATATGTATATCATTAATGCGTAATAAAAGTATAAGTTTCTGTTTTTCAATGAAAATTTTTTAATTTGTTTAGCATTTCATTTTCTTACCGTATTTCAAATATTAAAATGTTAAATTTCATTTACACACCAAAGCGCAACAAAGTATGTAAATTTTTTAAAGGATACTCTAAAATAACTAATAACCTATTTGATAGCGTACTAATATACCTTTTTCAGATAAACAGACGATATGAAAAAATAATTATTTTGATTCTAGTCTACAGTTTTTTGGGAACATTTTCCGTAATGATGTTATTGTTATGCGATTTCTTCATACAATTTGACCTTGCCTAATATAAATACATTTGTAAATCTGTTATAGGTGATATTATAGGTCTTCATATTGTTACCCTCTAAATGTTGATTATATATATATATTTTTAACTGTACGTTTTCTTTAAAAGAAAAAGAGAAAACTAAACGTTAAACAACTAATAAAATGATTACTGATGATTATTTGTGCTTGCTTTTATACTGTAAAAAAATTATTACTAAAAAATGTTGACATAAACGTTCGTTTGAGTTCTTTTTCTTAACATTAAAAACTAAACAAGTACATTTTAAAACATTAAAATATCCACTTATGTGTAAATATATAACCGTAACTTCTAAAAAAGTGTTTCTAAGGTAACGGTGATCATATTGATCATAATTTATAAAAAGGTCTAATAATGTTACATTGAAAATAAAACCATCACCTATTTACTGTGTGTAATGGCCTTGTTTAGTATAACCAGTACAAAGGTCGACACCTAAACGTCAAGTTTTTTTCGTAGATAAAGATGTACGAAAATTTATACCGCGCAGTGTATTTTTCAGTATATTTTAAACTTAAAACCTAATAAAACGGACAAAATTAGATGTACGATTTTGAAATTTTGCACACTTTGCTCTTTGGTGAGACGCTTTTTTGTAGCGGAAAATAAATGTGCCATGCCCACTTTTACGCCCACCTCCCATATAACGTTTTACCTTAAATTCATATAATTTCGCTATTAATAAAGATTTTGGAATAATAAAGGCCTATATTGAAACATCTAAGTTGTACCAATTAGCAAAAACAACTTTGACACGCCTACTATAACGCCCACTTTTCACGTTATCTACCGCTAATGAAATTTAAAAGCTTATAAAACCGACAAAATTAGAGGTATGATGATGAAATTTGCTACATATATCCTTCTAATCAATATAATTGTTGTCCCAAAAAGTTTAAGTGACACACCCACTTCAACGCCTACCTCCCATATAACCGTTTATCTTAAATTCATGTAATTTCTCTATTGACAAAGTCTTTGAAATATCTAAGTTGTATTTATTAGCAGAAACTTTATTGACACGCCTACTTCAACGTCCACTTTCACTAAAAGACTAAATTTACGAAAACATTTTACTATCATATCGAAGTAATTAAGGGTGGTTACATTTTAAGGGCCGATGATGATTTTAAATAAAACACAAATTATTTAAGAAATTATTATCATTTCTTTTTATAATGATAATATTTATTTGTATGGTTCAATTATGTATTAAACAAAATATCAGTCAAATGGACCCGCATCCTTGGCGCCACTCCTCTATCTGATGGTCCAAATTTTCAATGACAGTGTTGATGCTCAATTGTTGGGCATGATGATGAGTCGAGGTTGACTGCTTTTATGCCACACTATCGCAAAAAACTGCAATGGTTCCCATTCAACGAACTAAGAAGGCATTCACAGATTTTCTAACATTTTATACAGACCTGTTTTGCAGAAATTTAAATATTTTTTACAATTCTCCTGATTGTGGACGAATTTGAACGATTATGTTGATCAAAAAAATTACGAAGTGCACAAAATGCATTTTGATTTGAACGCCCATTTTTATAAAAATCTTTAATATTTAAAAGCGTTGCTCGATTGCGTATCTTTCCACGGTTCAAATTGAGTTAGTCTGAGATTGAGAAATGTCAAATGAAATACAAGAAAAAAGTAAAAGTTTATATGTGGTTCACCTTAAACATGGGCCCTTAAAATTTAACCACCCTCTACAAAGAAAGTGATACATATTTTATTATAAAGAGATTATTCTATAGCGATTAACAAAATAATAAATATTGTGCTTTAAATGTACACAAAATTGGTGGTGGGTATATAAGATTCGGCACAGCCGAATACAGTGCTCTTACTTGTTCATTTAGTTTTTATTTTTCAAATTTTCCATTTAGTTATTTTTTCATCAATTTCTAATTTGTTTCGTTTATATTTATTTTTTGGTTTTTTATTGAAATTGGTAAGTATATAATAGTCATTTTTACTGTTTATATGTATGTACATATGTATTTTTTATATTGTTTAATGTAAATGTTTAGTTCAATTTACATGCAAATATGGACGTGGACGAGCAGCTAACAGAAGAAGTACGCGGCCGGCCAATACTGCACGATCTGGGCCAAGAAAACTATAAAAATATAAAGCAAAAAGATATTGTATGGAGGGAAGTAGCAGATGCTGTTAAAATAAAATAAAATCCTTCCTCATCTCGCGTTATATTTACTGGCCGGACCCACCATCTTCAGTTACTTTTGTTCTGATGTTTTTTATACACTTCATACACTGAAGTCGTTGTTTCCACTATTTTAGCAATAGTACATATAAAGTTAATTAAGTTTTCTTGAGACATTTGAAATTTTTTTTTTCACACAAATTCACTTAAAAAAATTAAGTTTGTTTTGTTTTGGTTAACTTTAATACATATGTTTATTTTTTGTAGTTAGTGGTCGGTAGTCGTTAAAAGAATTAAGTAGCTGGCGACTTGGCTATTTTTGTAGCCAGCTACTTTTGTAGTCGGTAGTCGATGGTCGGTAGCCTTTGATTGTGTTTATAGCATACTTTAATTTGAACCATGGAAAGATACACAATCGAGCAACGCGTAAAAGTTATTCAGGCTTATTATGAAAATGGGCGTTTACACGAAAATGAATTTCGTGATTCTTTTGGTCAATATAATCCTTCAAATTCGTCCACAATCGCAAAAATTGTAAAATATATTTAAATTTCATCTAAACAGGTCTGTATGAAATGTGAAAATATCTGCGAATGCCTTCTTAGTTCTTCTTGCTATTTTTAGCGATAGTGTGGCAAAAGAGCAGTCAACATCGACTCATCATCGTGCCTAACAATTGAACATCAACACTGTCATTGAAAATTTGGACCATCGGATGAAGGTATTCAATCGAGGTCGCGGCGGCCATTTGGCCGTTCCATATATAATTGAACCATACCAATATTATCATAATAAAAAGAAATGACAGTAATTTCCTAAATAATTTGTGTTTTATTCAAAATCAATAAAGGCCCTTAAAATTTAATCACCCTTTATATTCGAACTTTTTGAGAAAAATCGTCTTAAGCAACATTTTCATTTGATAGATTTGTTAATCGTCAAAATTGCTATATATAGCGCAGAGCGCCCTCACATAAACAACCCAATGTATCCACAAAATATCATTATTTGTTGCAGATTTTACGCAGGAAAGTACTTTACCAATAGAGGAAGATCGGTACAGTCCGTGAAACAAATTAATTACTGAATATGACATGTTCCAGTCATGTATTATATATATTTGATGATCGGATTTATCATTTAAGATCCTGTTTATGTCTAAGTAATTCAAACAATATTCAATTTTTTTGGTCAATTTTAAATGGTCAACAAAAATTTCGGTTTTTATAAAATTGTTTTAATAGTAAAGAATTCAAAAGCGTTAATTGAATTTTATTACATTTGAATATATCTATTTTCTTAATTGCACAGTTTTTATTTTTGACTCGTTAAAAATAACTCAATTCATTTGGTTAATAACTACTTTTCGTTTGTATATTTAACCCTAGAGTACTAACTATATTTTACATCTGTTGCAATTAACGATCGTCGATTAGAGGACGATTATTGAACAACAAAAATACATTTTTAACATACTTAATTTGTATAGTGCTTTTAAGAAAATATTCATAATATAATAACGAAACAAAACCATGTTCAAAATATCAACTTATAATTTATGCTAATTTATATTAAAATATATATTTGTGAATGCTTTCTAATGAGAAAAAAGCTTTCCAACACTAATACAACTATTCGAATGATTTCAAAATAATGATAATAAAAAGTTCAACAAAAGATTCGTTAATACATGTGCCAAACAGAAAACCATATTTAATCGTTATATATAACAAGCCAAGCCCGGCATGCATTGCTACTCCCTTTAATGAATAAAAATGCATTCTGAATTTTAATTGAATATATTAAAAATAATATTTTATTGATTTTTATTGTAATGCAAGTGGTTATACAATATTTTTGAATTTTCCATTTGCTTTAAAAATTAACAAAATTTTTGGTGTTCCCATTCTGAACCATGCGACGTATAGCTGGCCATGTGAAAAGCATGGATTTTCCAAATTCAATCCTGCAACACGCAGAAATTGTCCTTGTGCTTTGTTGATGGTAATAGCGAAGGCAAGGCGAACTGGAAGCTTTAGTCGCTTGAAGTTGAAAGGCAAACCGGTGGGAACCATTGGAATGCGTTGAAATATCTGAAAATTTTAAGCTTGAAATTGTAAGGTGGCACTGCCCACTTTTCTAGTTACGAAGTTATATAGTCATGACAGCTCAATATGTGTGCAAAGTTTCATAAAAATCGGTACAGTGCAAGTACCTCAAAATTATAACTTTATGGGCGTGGCCTTGCCCACTTTTCTAATCACAAAATTATATGGTCATGAAGCTCAATATGTGTGCAAAGTTTCAGAAAAATCGATCTAGTGCAAGTAGCTAAAAATTTATATTTATTTTGTATGGGCGTATTTTATTTTTACGTATATATAGATGGGCGTATCACCGCACACTTTTTACCACTCATAAACACTCTCTGGAGTGTGTACAACAACTTGCCAAAGTTTGAGTCCGATCGGCTTTACGGTTTCGGAGTCTATAGCAAACACACACACACAGACAGACAGAGTTTTACTTTTATATATATAGATAGAATTGTGCTCTGTAGTAGGTTGTTTTGGTAGGTCAGTTTTAAGTTGCCAAAACTAAACTTAATTTAACTTATTAGAGAGCTTAAAAATATGCTGAAAGAGAGACAAGTAGAAAGAAAGTTAATGCTATATATATTATCAACAGACTTATATTATTGTTTAAACAAATACTAACCACGAACTAAGTATATACAAAGTGTTGGCGGCTTAAATGTGATGTGATAAAAATCAAAATATTCAAACAAGTTAATAGAGATACAAATTAATAAATAAAAATAAAGCAATGGATATAGGAAATATTATTACAGTTAGTATAGAAAAATTGAAAAAAAAATTCAACTGCAATTAAATAATTATTTAATTATTTATTTATGTAGATTTGTGTATTATGTGCGGTTTTCGGAAATGATTTTGTGTTAAGCGTACCTACCTTTGGCACTGAATTCGTTCATATTAAGGTTTATATGCCTCATCAGATCCCATGTACAACAAAAATACACTTTGCTCCCATGGAGCATGAAAAACATAAAATAATACATCATTATCATCGTCTACAACAACCAACTATAAAATTGCCCATTGAGGAAAAAGCTCCTCTGCTAGAAAATCTTTATCTAACCGAATTGGATAAACATCACGGCGTTGAAGATGCGTATCAACGATATTTGGTAAACGAGTATTTAGTAGCGAAACCAATTGAAGTAAGTTCTGTTCAAGAATATGATCATTATTTTAAAAATCAACCTCAGCAAGAAAACAATAAAAATTATGAGAAAACTGTAAATTTAATAGAAAATTATAAAAATGATAAAAATGATTATAATGATTATAATGATAACCAGCACGGACAAACGCCTCGATACGATTATGAAGATATGGGGGAAAATTATGAGTATAGTGATCCAAAGGATCAAGTAAATAAGATAATACAATCCCCTAAGTATACACCATCCATACAAACTGATGATTATTACGGCCAAATGGAGGAGGTGGCAGAGGAGGGCCAAAAATATCACGACTATTATAAGTCACAAACGAAAGATGAGTTATTGCCTGTGTACACTAAACAAGATTTAGAAAATACTCAAAGTCAATATCAAACTAACTATGATTATCAGAAACCCATAGACCAGTATAGTAAAGATCTAAAAATATCCGTTGAAGAACATATGGAATATGAGAACCCAACTAATGACAATAATTTAAAAAAAAAAATCCTAAAACATCTGAAACCTAGCTCTCCTAACCATGAACATATCCAATATTACTCATCGCAACCAGATCCGGAATCATATTCACCTACCTACACTAAGCCAACAGAAGATCGTACACAAGAATACATGAAATATGTGAAATATTCAGAAAATCATCCAGATTTAAATGAACCGCACACGGATAATCAAAAGAAAAATACGCGTGAAGATTATTTAAAAAATAAAGATACATTTTCGAGTGTGGAAAATCAATATTCTGCTGAAACTTATACAGGTTATGATAGCTATAGTGCTGGCCATGTTCAAGGTCTGCGAAGTCGTCGCTACCAAAATCATATGACGTAATTGGTTCGCATGGGTTATAGTTATACCATAAACGTTTTAAATTGGGTTAATTAAAAAGTTAAAGAAAAATAATTTCTACTTTCAATATTAATTTATAAAAAAAATAATTTCTAAAAATATAAAAACTAATAAAAACAATTGTTAAAGAAAAAAAGCGTTATAGTGTATGTGTTAAAAATATTGTTATTAAGCTTTAAGTGATGGTTAAAAACAAATGTGTAGGAGTGACGGTATTACCGTAATTAGACTAGAAAACAATCTTGTGTTTTCGAATACGAAGTTCAGTTTTTAGAAAGCAAAAAACTAAATGAAAGAAAATTTTATTGCTTTTCATATTCATAATTAATTTCTTAAGTTTATTTAATGCTTAGAAAACAAGTTTTGTATAAACATTTTATTTAATAAAAATATAAGGAAATTAAGATGCAAAAAAAAAACTCAAGATATTAACTTTAAACCCTACTGTGAAATACCATATTAAAATCTAAGTTTTCTTATATGGGCTGTCACAAAATTTTAGCTAAATCTCTATCTTTTTAACTATCTGGAAAATGTAAATTAGCCAAAAATCTCTCAATATAATATATTTTTTAGAATTTAAGCGATAGAGCTTTAGCGGGTTACAGAATAAGGCTGCTGCTTTATCATTCACTTTTGGCGGTTTTCCTGCACGATTTTAGTTCTTAATTTAAGGTTGTATTTTTACTAATTTTTGTTCGTTTTTGTCCTTGAATTAGTTGGCTCTATTTTTAGAAGTAGTTATTTGTTTTTTTTTTGTAATTTTAAATTTGGTTAATAAAGTGAATCATTCAAAGTTGTGTTTTATTGCAAGAAATGGCTAAAAATTTTTAAATTTTGGCATAAATTCAATATAAAATATCATGTAAGTCGTAATTGAACCTAAAATCTAATAATAAAAAAAGAACAATAGTATTAACCAATATTGATTATTGGATAACGCAACTTACACTACTAACAATGTAACAGTCAACGGTAAAACAACCAAAAGCCTCAATGATAATTTGTTGATGTCTCATTTGTAGTGAGAAATTTTGTATCTAAAAGAGAAAGAGTTTAATGTTAAAAAATTTACATGATTATCTTTTTATGTACATATTTACATAAAATACTTTCAGTCAGTTTATAATGATTTTTTTTACCTTAAATGAGAGTTTTAGATTTTCAACGCGATGTCGTAGACTGTGTAAAGAATGTGGTATTAATTTGGCCTGAAACATTTATTTAAATTATAATTAATTGTTTGTTAATGATCAATTTCATAGCTTAACTTACTGCATTCATACAATCTTTGGAGATGATCAAAGTCAAGCAGACATTTAAAGCAGTTGGTATTATAAGAGAATATTCAGCAAATTCTGAATAATAAAAAAAAAACAGTAATTACCATATTTTACTACAATGTTAAGTTCACAACAAAGTCAATGCTAAGAATGACGACAATGTAATTTTGTCTATTTATTTGCATTGAAATGTTTTAAAAAACTAGTAAATCTAATTTTTATTAATGCTGTAACGCTTTTGACAGCAAGTGTTGGCATTTAGTCAATTTATGTAATCAATATACTGACTGCCTTAAGTTTTAATCGCCTAATGACAGTTTGAAGTGATATAAATGGAAAGATAATGAGTTGATTATAGTTTTATGTAATAAAGGTTAACTCTTTAAAATTAAAAAAAAAATCGAAGGTTTTTTAAAAAAATTATTGTTTCGTTGTTCAATAACATTAATAAAATGTAGATAATTTATAATTAAGAACAAACGAAAATTAAAAACTCTCCAACTAAATACCATATCTAATATTTGTTCAATTCACAAGCTCTGTTGTAATATTGGTAATATTTTTGGATGTGTTTACAGTATTTTATGCTTGTTGTTGGTAACTGCCATTTAAACATTTTGTATAAAAATAGAATTTTAATTCATATACTTATTTTTAAAGTATTGTATTAGATTCATAAAGAATTCGGAATCGAAAAAAATTTTGTTGTCCGTTTTTTGAATTCAAAACTATAAGTATATATTATATTTTTCTCAAATGTCTTGTTGATTGTTTATTAAATTTGCTAAAAAAAAATATTTTAAATACTTTTGTAACCGAAGTATCTTACAGAAGTAAGATTTGATCAACTTTCTATTTCAGATTTTTTGTTTGACGTTTAACAAAACAACATATCGTCGATACAACAGAAATTAAGTTTACAAGTAAATAAAAGAAAACTGTATTTTAACACAATACAAAAAACAATGGGAGGTTGTGAACTTAACAACAGTAAGAGTTTAATCGTCGTGAAAGATCGTTAAGTGTTGAAACAAGTAAAAGCAATATATTCGGCTGTGCCGAATTTTTTATAACCACTACCAATTTGATGTAGTTTTAAAACACAAAATTTGTAACTTTGCTATTAACTGTAATAGCTATGGAATAATCTGTTTATACTAAAATATGTATCACTTTATTTGTATAACTAACTTCGATGTGCTATTAAAATATTTTTGTAAATTTAGTTTATAATGAAAGTAGGTGTTAAAGTAAGCGTGCTAATATAGCTTCTGCTAATGAATTCAACTTAAATATTTCAATATAGCCCTTTATTCTTCCAAAATTTTTATTCATAGAGGTTGGACTAAAAAAGATAGGGCGCTCAAATTTTTGCCAAAATGTTTCTTATACACAAGGTTTATTTGGTATTGAAAATGGGCTAAATCGGAATATTAGGAAAAAAAATTATAGCTCGTAATATAAAAGTAGGTAAAAAGAACCGTGTCCTTCCGACATCGAATAAAATGGAATTGTGTCCAAACGCATTAACGTAGAGTCATAAAACTTCGAATATATATTTCCTGAGTAAAAACAATATTTTTCCCTGAAAATTGCTTATATCTATGCTTTAGGAAAGGAGTTATAGACAGGAACCAAAAATAACAGTTATTTTGAAATTTTAAAACAAAAAAAGCATAAAGAAGTAAATGTCGGAAAACGGATTCAAGTATACCATATTGATCCTTATGCATTAGTCTATGATAAAATATGTTGCTTTTTAAAATTTTGATTTTTATTTTTTCGAGCAAGAATAAAAGCTATTTTTTGATTTTTATTTTTTTCGATCAAAAATAAAACTTATTATACCCGCCACCAAAAAAATGGTGGGGGTATATTCATTTTGTCATTCCGTTTGTAACACATCGAAATATCCATTTTAGACCCCATAAAGTATATATATTCTGAATCAGGGTTTGATTTGATGACGATCTAGCAATGTCCGTCCGTCTGTCCGTCTGTCCGTCTGTTGAAAGCACGATAGAGGTCGCACCGAAATAGCTAGGGGGCTCAAATTTTGCCAGAATCGTTCTTATAGACAAGGTTTGTTTGGTATTGAATATTGGGCTAAATCGGAATATTAGGAAGAGAGTTATAGCTCGAAAAGCAAGAGTAGGTCGAAAAAACCGTGTCCTTCGAACATCGAATAAAATGGAATTGTGTCCAAACGCATTAACGTAGACCCATGAAACTCCGAATATATATTTCCTGAGTAAAAACAATATTTCTCCCCAAAAATTATCTAAATCTATGCATTAGGAGAGGAGTTATCGATCAAAATGTACGAAAATTTATACCGCAGAGTGTATTTTTCAGTATATTTTAAACTTAAAACCTAATAAAACGGACAAAATTAGATGTACGATTTTGAAATTTTGCACACTTTGCTCTTTGGTGAGACGCTTTTTTGTAGCGGAAAATAAATGTGCCATGCCCACTTTTACGCCCACCTCCCATATAACGTTTTACCTTAAATTCATATAATTTCGCTATTAATAAAGATTTTGGAATAATAAAGGCCTATATTGAAACACCTAAGTTGTACTCATTCGCAAAAATAACTTTCACACGCCTACTATAACGCCCACTATAACGCCCACTTTTCACGTTATATACCGTTAATGAAATTTAAAAGCTCATAAAGTCGCCAAAATTAGATGTATGATGATCAAATTTGCTACGTATATCCCCCTAGGCAATGTCATTACTGTGCCAGAAAATTAAGGTGCCACGCCCACCTCCCATATAACGTTTTACCTAAAATTTATATAATTTCTCTATTAATAAAGATTTTGGAATAATAAAGGGCTATATTGAAACACCTAAGTTGTACTCATTAGCAAAAACAACATTGACACGCCTACTATAACGCCCACTTTTCACGCTATCTACCGTTAATGAAATTTAAAAGCTCATAAAACCGCCAAAATTAGAGGTATGATGATCAAATTTGCTACGTATATCCTTCTAATCAATGTAATTGTTGTGCCAAAAAGTGTAGGTGACACTCCCACTTTAACGCCTACCTCACATATAACGGTTTATCTTAAATTCATGTAATTTCTCTATTGACAAAGTTTTTGGGAAAATAAAGGACTATATTGACATATCTAAGTTGTGTTTATTAGCAGAAACTTTATTGACACGCCTAATTTAACGCCCACTTTCATTGAAAGACTACATTTGCAAAAGCATTTTAGTAGCATATCGAAGTTATAAAGGGTGGTTAAATTTTAAGGACCGATGTTGAATTTAAATAAAACACAAATTATTTAGGATATTATTATTATTTCTTTTTTTAATTATAATATTTGTATGGCCCCCCCATCCTTGGTGCCGCTACTCTACCTGATGGTCCAAATTTTCAATGGCAATATTTATGCTCAATTTTTGGGCACGATGATGAGTCGAGGTTGACTGCTCTTTTGCCACACTATCGCAAAAACCAGCAGTGGTTCTCATTCAACGAACTAAGAAGGCATTCACAGATTTTCTAACGTTTTAAACAGACCTGTTTTGCAGAAATTTAAATATTTTTTACAATTCTCTCGATTGTGGACGAATTTGAACGATTATGTTGATCAAAAGAATAACGAGGTGCACAAAATGTATTTTGATTTGAACGCCCATTTTTTAAATAACCCAAATAACTTTAAAGCGTTGCTCACTTGCGTATCTTTCCACGGATCAAATTGAGTAAGTTTGAGATTGAGAAATGTCAAATGAAATGCAGAAAACTAATTTAAAGATTAGGTGTAGTTCACCTTCAACATGGGCCCTTAAAATTTAACCACCCTCTACAAAGAAAGTGATACATATTTTATTATACAGAGATTATTACATAATGATTAACAAAATAATAAATATTGTGCTTTAAATGTACACAAAATTGGTGGTGGGTATAAAAGATTCGGCACAGCCGAATATAGTGCTCTTACTTGTTTGATTTTTATTTTTTTTTTTGAGCAAAAATAAAAGTTATTTTTTGATTTTTCTTTTTTTTGAGCAAAAATAAAAGTTTTTTTTTGCTTTTTATTTTTTCGATCAAAAATAAAAGTTATTTTTTGAGTTTTATTTTTTTGAGCAAGAATAAAAGTTATTTTTACGAGCAAAAATAAAAGTTATTTTTTAATTATTGTTTTTTCGAGCCAATATCAAGTATATTTTAAATTTCAGAATTTAGTTTTACTATCATGAGAGCTTCCAAATTGTCCACTGACAAATTGTACCGCAACTCTTCTAGAACCAACTCCAGTCTATGTAGCCAGGGAAGTACATATTTCTTACTGTTGTTTTAAAAACTTTTTAGCAATCATGTAGGATGATTTACTAAATACCTGAACAACTTCGTAACTCAAGCAAACCAGCGCCCACCATTGATATACATAGAATACATAGTATACAAAAATGTGAGAAATCACAAAAAATGTGATTATAATGGGGATTTTTTATGCACATTAAAATAAATATTTGATATTAACTAAATTATTGTAACACGTACATTTCGGTAGAAAATAACTTTTATTTTTGCTCAAAAAAATAAATATCAAAAAATACCTTTAATTCTTGCTCGAAAAAATAAAAAGCAAAAACTAACTTTTATTTTTGCTCAAAAAAATAAAAGTCAAAAACTAACTTTTATTTTTGCTCAAAAAAATAAAAATCAAAAAATAATTTTTATTATGAAAAAAGGAATAATTGTTACGGTCCCTGGATATAGATCAGAATGTACGAAAATTTATACCGCACAGTGTATTTTTCGGTATATTTAAAATTTAATATCCTAATAAAACTGACAAAATTAGATGTTCGATTCTGAAATCTTGCAACCATTGCTTTTTAATCTAAGGCTTTGTTCTAACGGAAAATAAATGTGACACGCCCACTTTGACGCCCACGCTTTATCTCAAATTTATATAATTTCTCTATGAATAAAGATTTTGGAATAATAAAGGACTATATTGAAATATCTAAGCTGTATTGGTAGCAGAATAAACTTCAACACGCCTACTATAACGCCTACTTTCATGTTATCTATTGTTACTGAAATTTAAAAGCTTATAAAACCGACAACATTAGAGGCATGATGATGAAATTTGCTACAGATATCCTTCTAGTCAATGTCATTGTTATGTTAGGTGACACGCCCACTTTAACGTCTACCTCCCATATAACGGTTTATCTTAAATTCATATACTTTCTCTATGGACAAAGTTTTTGGAAGAATAAAGGACTATATTGAAATATCTCAGTTTTATTTATTAGCAGAAACTATGTCGAAACGCCTACTTTTATGCCCACTTTCATTGAAAGACTAAATTTACGAAAACATTTTACTAGCATATCGAAGTTATACAAAGAAAGCGATACATATTTTAGTATAAAAAGATTAAGCATAAGTACACAAAATTGGTGGTGGACATAAAAGATTCGTTACAGCCGAATATAGTGCTCTTAATTGTTTCCATTGTTATATAGCGTGTATTCCTAAACGCATATTGCTTTGTTTTCACCTTCTACCGATATGAAAACCTTAATTTTCTTACAAACAACTATAGCTATAGCTTCAGAATATATTGTTAAACTTTTTAGGTTGCATTTTTGATGAAGTTGTAATTTCTTACTGCAAAGCAACATGTGTTTAGATATACACATCCATGGTTGCATTTACTATGTATTATAATTATAATAAAATTAATATAATTGTTATGCGTAGTTTTCTTAACAAAATTGTTACTAACTATGTTTTATTAAAATTATTTAAATTTATTAAAATTTTAAAGAAAAGTTTTGAACACCAAAATATATGATTGTTAGGTTTTAGTTCACAATACAGATGGCGTAAGTGTTAATAACTCGATAAAAATATGTTTCTCTTGAGTTAAATTCCATCATATCACTCTTACCATATACATCATCCTGATTGTATATCACCCAGTAAAACCAATAACTGTCCGATAAAATTTTAACATATGATGTTATAAATGTAACCAATAACGATATCGAACATGATTTCTTAAATTGTTCCACCATAAAATATATCTCCTGATATTTTTGCATAAACAATGATAGTTTACTGTGTTCCTTTTTAGTGTCTCTAGCGTCTGACCACTGTTGGTGCAACTTAGAATAGATGCGAAAAAATTCAGCTGCCGATTGTTCGGTCATAAGGGTTTCAATTAATGTTATCAAATGACTTATAGCGATCGTAGATACTTTTATAAAATCATTAAATTGACCAAAATTATCTCCAATATAGAATAAAGCATGATGATAATATAGAATTAGGAAATGTATAACTATGAATACAATAATGTTAATCAAACACCACTTCAAATGCCATAATTTACGGTAACGATTAGTAATTTTTGTTTTGCTAAATGTTGATAAGCCCATGTATTTGAAAACATTTGTAAATACTCTAAATGGTGTACTTAGAATGACTTTTCTGTCTTTTGAAATGCTAGAACCATTTTTTAATTCTTGCATTGTGGTATTGTATTTATTTTTTATCCCGCTATATAAAACTATTTCAAATTTCAATGTACAAGTATTAGCACTGGCAATAACTAATTCAAATATGAATGTAATGAATGGTATTGTAAACATTATTTGAGTTTATTTGTTACTATTTTAAACTGGTAAGTTGGAATTATGAGTTCACTATTATGCATAATCATATATACACATACGGAATTGGTAGTTGTACAGATATTTTATAACAGTTATAAACAACAATATGACAACTTAACATAAAAGCACACTTTGTGAATTCAAAAATTGTAAGTATTTTATGTCAAAAATTATATGCTTGTGAATTAATGTAGTTATTAATACTTTATAATTGAATTCGATATAATGAAAAAAACATATTAAAATTAAAAAAATATTATAAACATGTAGGTATATTGAGTGAAAATTTTATATCAGGGGTGTTTTTTTATCTATTGAATAAAATATTTGTATGCGTCTTATATATATCGACCACTGTGCGCGAAATTATCGTATGTTACATAAGCAAAATTTTGCAGGAGAGCCTTTTTTATTACTATTAAATAAATAAACACGTAAATAACACTGCTACATACGATAAAATGTACACAGTGTTACCTCCATAACTAAAACAGTTATCGCTAAAATATTTTATTAGCAGATGGATTAATGGATGTGAAACCGATTTGCATAAAAAGTCGATTTCTAAGAAAACGTAACATACGATAATTTCGAGCACAGGGGTCGATATGTATACATACTTGGATATGTATACGACTTGGATTTTCAACTGGTGGAAATTCCTGATTTTTGTAACCCTTCCAGCTGGCAGTTTTTTTCCAAATGTTGATTTTTCGAATATCGAAAACACCTGTGTTTTACCCAAAAAAGACAGTTTTTTAATTTTTTTAAGTTTTTGTTCATATATGTATCTTTGTAACCATAGTATATTTATTACTGAAAAGAAATAAATAAATTTGAATATAATGAAGAACGTATAATACTGTACAAGCGAATTGTAATCAGCAAAACAAAACATATAATAACAAATAAGGAAGCAAATTTGATAAGAGGACGGTTTTTTAATTTCTTAAATCGTTTTGAAAAAGGGAGCATTTAATAAGAGCAAAGTTATATTTTAAATAGCCACCAAATAAAATAAATGGAACACAAAACTTCTTTTAAAATATCTCATTTTTAAAATAATTTAAAAACAAGTAAGAGTGCTATATTAGGCCGTGCCGAATCTGATAATACCCTTTACGATCATGTACATAGGTATAATCCCTCATCGTAGCTTAACCTATATTTCATGTTATATGCCATTTTTCCTTATTATTTCCGACGCTATCCTTGATTTTGAATTTTTTCGTATTTATCTGTATTCTACTAGTCAAGGCCTTGCATTTTTATATCCATATTGATAGGGTTAAGAAAATTTGTTCCACCATTTTGTTTAGACGCCATCTTGGATTTTACATTTTTTAATAATATACTGTATTTTACTGGTCAAGCCAATTTTGAGAGGATTAAAAAAATTACATTTTAAGCTACCAGATTTAACTCATATATAAATTTATTGTCCGTCATTTTGTAGTGGCGGCCAATATGAATTTTAATTTTTTTATAGTGCTTGTATTGCGCTAGTCAAGCCCTTTCAGATGATACCAATCAATATTGACTCTCTCGGTTGTGTAGAAGCTAAAAAAGAAGTCGATTTTCGTTTGAATATTTTTGGAATACATATTTTTAAAAAAAATTTTTGCCTATAACTTTACCGATTAGAGCACGCTTTATCCAAAAATTTTCATGAATATCTCTAGAGGCATATAAATGTTTCTATGGCTCAAAATTTTTAATTTTCGGTGGTAAAAATATGGGAAAAACAAAAAACAGTGATGTTTATTTGCTAATACCTCAGAAAGTTATGAGGCGATTGTGCTAAATTTCAATAGCGATTCGTTGCCGGATATTTCCAAAAGATTGATGCCATACACAGATCTGAGGAACATATGGTTTCTTCTAAAAGTTAATTTCAACCAACACACGGGCAGACGGACATGGCTTAATCGACTCCTCTATTCATAGACTTTCAAAAAATATACACTTTATGGGGTCGCAAATGAAAATTGCAGAAATTACAAACGGAATGACAAAGCTATATATACCCTTGTGCACCACAGGTGAAGGGTATAATAAAAAAACATCTAAAACAAATGAAATAACACCCAAATTCGATTTTGAATTTTCTGGGGATTATTTCGGTTTAATATTTGGGGTTATTTATTTTAAAGGTTATTTCAGTTAAATCATAAAAAGATTGCTTACAACTCTGTAATAATATCAGGGGGTATATTCTCGTTCAGTGCAACTTGAAAAATAAATTGTTTTATATAGTCAAAGGTATTATGATACGGTATATAAAAATCTTATTTCACACTCGTTATTATGTTTTCTTATTCTGATTTTTTTTATCATAAGTAGTGGTAAAAATGTTTATATATCGCTTAAAGCGATCGGTTCATATGAAGGTATAAGTACTTACTATCATAGAAACAACGAACCAGACACTTAACAGTAAATGCTTTTAAATTTAAGGTAAAACTAAAGTGCTAATACATCTGAAATTGAATCTAAATATTATTGAGTAAACAAAAAAAAAACAGATGTTTATCAAAACATAGTGCCAATTCAAAGTAGACTCTCATATTGTACTATGTCATATAATTCATATTAATATGACTAGTGACTTTGAACACCTTTTGTTAACAAATTATGTATTTAATACAAGAAAGAAGACAAAGAGATGACGCTGTTAAAAATTGTATGTATACAGGAAAGAAGAAAATAGAAAATATTCTCTTTGAGAGGTGAGAAGCGAAGAAATTCTCTCTGAGAGACAGTATGGTTAAAAGTATAACATAAACAATTTCTTATACATAGGAAACAAATGTGTAAAGTCATATTATTTTTTTTGTATGGAAACTACTAACAAAAATTTTATGCATGCATAAAATAATATAAAATAGTGCAAATATGACTGATATGCAACCACTTTGAATTGGCCCATTATGTATAAAGAACTGTATGTATGCATATACAATACTCAATACTTTTAGCTAAATGTCTTAAATGTAAGTATGTATGTATGCATTTGATTAATTAATATGCCGCATGCTTTAGAGCAAGTCAGGAGCGGTCGTGAGTTATTTGTTATTTAAACAATATAAAATTCATGTCAACAGGTAAAGACAACAAACTAAGTCAAAACTGCTTAAAATGCAATTTAAGTTCGTTGAAATGACATATCGTCAGTTAAGATCCTAAACACATACATACATACATATATACATATATACGGAGTTATAACAAAACTTTTTGCACATTTTTTTGTTTTAAAAATATTTTACACCTTTTGAAATGTGTCTTTTAAATAAAAGGCCCTGAGTGGTTGTTCAGCAAATTTCTTGTTATTTCAAAATTTGACCTTCTGCATTTTTCATTAAATGACAGCGTAAGGGAACTGACTGAATGAATAAAACATTTTAAAGTTAAAGTTTCTATGTAGAAGATAAGTTGGATATCTAAAAGGTAGATTTTGTATTATTTTCAAGTTTTTATTTTGAATGATTTGCAATTTTTTTTGTATGCGTTTTAGCAGCTTTTTTGGACCAGATTTGACAACCATAGGTAATAATCGGTCGAATACACATTTTGTAAATAAGTACCTTGTTCTTTATATTAAGTTTAAGTCTTCGGCTAATTAAGGGGTATAAGGCACGGCTATACTTCTTCTTACAAATGTAGTTAACATGCTGTTTAAATAAAAGTTTTTTGTCAAGAATTACTAATAAATATTTAATTTCGTCCCTCAATGGAATAATTGTTCCCCTAGACGATAAATATCTAATAGGAAAGCGTTTTCGCGATTTGTTGAATGGAAATATAATTTGTCATAGTATTTACGAAATAATTAAAGATTATTTTCCATTCTCCTAATTATCGCATTCGACACTTTACCGCAACAAATAAAGGCGCTGTCAACCGCGTAAAAAGCCGCATCATGGTCTCTTCTTAGAGTAACATCGGATGTATATATCGAGTATAGTGTAGGGGATAATACTGATCCTTGTGGCAAGCCCGCAGGTATTTGCCTTTCACTAGAAAATTTGTTATTGACAGATACAACAAACGTACGTTTATCTAAAAAGCTTTTGATAAGTTTTTGTAGATAATTTGGAAAATGCAACGTATTTAATTCATACACTAGTCCATTATGCCAGATTGAGTCAAAAGCTTTTTCGATATCAAGAAAAAAGCTTTTTCGATATCAAGAAACTTCATGAATATATATTTCCTGAGTAAAAACAATATTTCTTTCCGAAAATTATCTAAATCTATGCATTAGGAGAGGAGTTATCGATCAAAATGTACGAAAATTTATACCGCAGAGTGTATTTTTCGCTATATTTAAAAACAAAAACGTCATAAAAGCAACAAAATTAGATGTACGACTCTGAAATTTTGCACACTTTGCTTTTTGGTGAGACGCTTTTTTGTAACGGAAAATCAATGTGCCACGCCCACTTTTACGCCCACTTTTACGCCCACCTCCCATATAACGTTTTACCTAAAATTCATATAATTTCTCTATTAATAAAGATTTTGGAATAATAAAGGGCTCTATTGAAATACCCAAGTTGTACTCATTCGCAAAAATAACTTTGACGCGCCTACTATAACGCCCACTTTTCTCGTTATCTACCGTTAATGAAATTTAAAAGCTCATAAAACCGCCAAAATTAGAGGTATGATGATCAAATTTGCTAAGTATATCCTTCTAATCAATGTAATTGTTGTGCCAAAAAGTTTAGGTGACACGCCTACTTTAACGCATACCTCCCATATAACGGTTTATCTTAAATTCATGTAATTTCTCTATTGACAAAGTTTTTGGGAAAATAAAGGACTATATTAAATTATCTATGTTGTATTTATTAGCAGAAACTATATTGACACGCCTACTTTAACGCCCACTTTCACTAAAAGACTACATTTACAAATGCATTTTAGTCGCATGTCGAAGTAAAAGTAAAACACAAATTATTTAGGATATTATTATTATTCTTTTTGTAATTATAATATTTGTATGGTTCAATTATGTATTTAACAAAATATTGGCCAAATGCATTCCCCCCCATCCTTGGCGCCACTCCTCTATCTGATGGTCCAAATTTTCAATGACAATGTTGATGCTCAATTGTTGGGCATGATGATCAGGCGAGGTTGACTGCTCTTTTGCCACACTATCACAAAAACCAGCGAACTAAGAACGCATTCACAGATTTTCCAACATTTTATACAGACCTGTTTTGCAGAAATTTAAATATTTTTTACAATTCTCCCGATTGTGGACGAATTTGAACGATTATGTTGATCAAAAGAATTACGAAGTGCACAAAATGCATTTTGATTTGAACGCCCATTTTCATAAAAAACCTGAATAACTTTAAAGCGTTACTCATTTGCGTATCTTTCCACGGATCAAATTGAGTAAGCTTGAGATTGAGAAATGTCAAGTGAAATGCAGAAAACAAATTTAAGGACTAGGTGTAGTTCACCTTCAACATGGGCCCTTAAAATGTAACCACCCTCTACAAAGAAAGTGATACATATTTTATTATAAAGAGATTATTCCATAGCGATTAACAAAATAATAAATATTGTGCTTTAAATATAGTGCTCTTACTTGTTTTTTTATAAAATTTGAGATTTTTGAAGGGACTGCTCCATACATCTTGTCGTAACTTTGAAACGATGTACTCGATTTTGTTATGCAATCAGTTAAATAACTGTAAATTACGCCAGACTTAAGTTTTTCTATATAATTTTGTGATTTAGCCATTAGTTTTGGAGTTATTGAAGAACAAGTTGGTATACAGTAAACTAAATACCATGTGAATTGACAGTCTTTTGTCTAGCTACGTGGTCAGTTCAGGTTATTAGGAGATAATCTTCTGACAAAAAAATTTTCAGCAACCATCTAATTTATATGCCCTGTAATATACAGACGAAATGTAGTTAAACTGCGTACTTACTTTCTAATTTTCTGGTTTTTTGTACTTTTTAAGTTTCAAACATGACATGCTTTGAATTAGAATTGGTATTATATACATAAAAGTAAAATGAAATAAATATTTCATTTAGGTCGACAGAATAAAAACAAAATAATGCTTTTTGAAAAATGTATCTTTCAATATCATATATAGCACAGTTATAGGGTGCTACTCCAAAGAAGGAGCGTTAAAAAAATATGATGTATTCCAATTATCGTAATAAGAAATTTTTACAATAGCATTTCTTAATTTTGTTAATGTTTAATTCCTAACCTTAATTTAACATTTAAATTGGCTCGCCTAATGCAAATTAATGAAAGACATTAATTTAAATTGAATGTCACCCAGGTACAAACAAAATATTTCATCACTGCACCTTAACCTTATTCGACGTACATTCGCTACTGTTATTAACAACGCAACTATTATGAAGGTTCCTATACCGAAAGTTTTACGTATACACATGAGAATTTTCCGCGTAATTGGTTACTGCAACTTGTCATTCAATGAAAATTTAAAATGCAGTGCGGTCACGGAACGTTGGCTTATTATGTGGTCTTCTTTTTTACTTATCGCATATAATGTTGCATCACTTGTGGTGCTGACTAGTAATGATGAATATCTTTTTGCCGATGATAAATTTGGCTATTTTAACGATGCACTTAAAGTGATTTTTGGTAGTATTGCTGTCACAACTACATATCTGGAGTCGATTTTCAAACGTAGCGAAATTTACAAGTTTTGGACAAAATATAATTTTTTGCAAAACAAAACAAACGAAGAAAGAAAGTTTATTAGTTTTGTTGAATTATGGGAGAATCGACGTTTTCTGGGCATTTTTTATATTGTCGTCATTTTTGAGTTGACAGTTATGGCAGTGTTTCTCATCTTGAATACCATGACCAGACATTTAATTATGTTCTGGAGCTCTTTCACACCTTTCATCTATGCCGTACATTTGCGCAATATGCAATTTATTTTCTATATAGAAATAATACGTTTGGAATTAGTAAAATTGCAACAGGACCTAAGCTTAATGGCCGATTATTCACGTTTTGTGATCTATGGTTGTGGTTTTAAAGGCTACGATAAGTATCTTCGCAAAAAATTATTGGAAAGGCAAAAAAACTATCAAATAATTTACGAAATGTTTGAACATTTCCAAAAAGGTTTTGGATTTTCCATAATAACGGTGCTTTTGATGATTTATGTGCGTGTTTTAGTTGATGCGTATTTTGGTTGCTACACTATTTACAGGGGTTGGAATAATATTGGTACGTTGAGAAGTTGGCTAATGTAAAGGCATGGTTCTTAATTTCAAAATTTTACAGAAATTATTTTGTTAATACCGGCCTGTTTGCAAATTCCGTTTTTTTTAATAACCTCAAAAAATTGCATGGATGTGGTGAGTTTTAGGTAACAGAAATAAATATCAAATACTACATTTGCTTATTTTTAGGTCAAACTCATTACGTTTAACCTTCACAGTATAATAACTCAGTTAAAAGATAATGCTCACATTGTTAGTACACAGGTAAGATATAATAGTTTAATCGTTGGTTGATTTCTCTATATTGCACTTAAGTATAATGAAAATGTTAAAAAATTGTACCTAAAATATGAAGAATTTTCAAAGATTATAAAAATAAAAGGTTAAGTTCATTTACAGTGCTTCAAATTTTCAACTTGATTTCGAAAAAGTTTTAAAATCCAAAAGTTACATACATACCAAGGCATATTTATTCATCAGGTACTCTTGATTCTCCAGCTGATTATTTTTTTCAACACTTATTTTAAGTTTCAACTGTCAAAATGCATAAATAAAAAACAATTTTCTCTCTTTTCTAATTTATTTCAAATGTCAAACTTCATATATAAAAAATATAAACAAAAAATTCTCTCCGAACTGCAATTACCTGATGAATAAATATGCCTTGATAATACATACGTGTTTTGTATTTCGAGTAGAATCAAAATGTTCTGAATTGATATTGCAGTATTATTTTTCAATTTCGAAAATAATTACTCAATTCACAACCAGCCATACTTGCGCATAAATATTGAAAAAAAAAAAATGTGATAGTGCTTACTTTTCCAGCTTTGATGTATTTATACGATATTCTGTAAACATAAATAAAATTATTGTAAGTATTGTATAAAAAATTAATGAAGAAATGATCAACAAAATAAGTACAACTACTACGACATATAACTTCTATAATAGGTTGTGAATTGATTCCGAAGACGATTTGTTGATAAAAGTTCGACAATCAGCTGATTCAATAAAACTACCAGTCAAATAAGGCCTTTCAGTTTTGCTATGTGCTTAGTAGTAGAGAGAAATATGGTTACAATTAATTTCACGTTTGTAAATGTCAACAATGTTTGTAAATGGTCACAAGTCACAAGTAGAAAGGGCCTAACTCGTATTTCTGGATTTTTTGGTTAATCCAATATATTTTACCTGGACCCTAAATTTTAATACAATAGTATTAAAAATAATTGTTTTACAATCAATTTTAAAAGAGAATTTACGTTATGCTAATGCAGCTTATATTACGTTTTACCTCTTCCTGTAAAGTTACAATTATTTGAGTTATACTATGTTCATGCGGCCAGCAAAATTCGAGGTTCGTTCTCTCATTCGAGGTTCGCGAATTTGAAAATAATAACTACATATTTAAATTCAATATACAATTAAAATAAAATTAACTCAGTTAAAGATCTTCAAAAAACTATAATACTGAATAGTTTACTGAGTTTTATTAACAAGTCGGATATTTTTATGTATACGGCGTTATTCATAACAATAAACTGTGTGTTTATGAACCAATTATTAAATACATAGTAATTCCATAAAAAAATTCCTACAAGTGAGAGCTGAACATTTTTCTGTTGGGACACAGTTTCTTTTTATGAATAACGCCGTTAATCATTAACTGTGTCCTAAGCATTTTATAATTTTAAATATTTTATTTTTCGCTTAATTATTAATTGCAAGCGAACTTCAGTTGCGCTGCCAGCTGGAAAATGCAACTTTTCGATTATTAATATAATTTTATTTTAAATGAAATCGACAGTTGTTAGTTGCTAGATTTGTTAAGTATTATATATAAAATATATATGTATATAAAAATGGTGTAAATGCTCGGCGCACAATTGAACCGAACGACGAATTTCGCCCAACACGACAAACACTTCGATAAAAATTCGTTGTGCAAATTTGTCGTGTGAAGAACAACAACGACGAAAAAGTAACATCTTTTATAGTTGATAAAATTGTTTAGTGTTTGTGCAAAGAAAAAACAAAAATAATCGAAGAATTCAATTTTTTGTGAAACTCAACAAAACAATAAATATAATTTCTGTAATAATAAAAACTTGTTTACGTATAAGCAAACGTTTGCAAAGAATGTCGTGGGTACGTGCATTAAACAATAATAAAAATTTTGTTTGTGTATAACAGCTAATAGTGTGACCATTTGAAAAAAGATCTCTTAATAAACTTAAACATTTGCAAAAACACAAATAAAAACAAATTTTTGTACTTAACTTTTTTATACTTATTTTAAATGTTTGAAAATAAAAAATAAAACAATTATTAAAGTAAAAACTAAGTTTATTTTCTTAAAAAGTTGAGAAGTAAACCCAAATTTAATAAAAAATGGTCACCTTGTATCAATTTGTTCGTCGTTCGCCGGCGTAAGAAATTGAAATAAATCTAATGCAGAGTTCGCCGCGTATAGCGAACTTCGACTGACGCCACAATTGTATGCATTCTCATATACACAAATGTGTTTTATTTTTGATGACGAATATTCGCGACGAAAAATTCGTCGTTCGTCCCAATTGTGCGCCTATGAAAAAGTTGTTCGTATTTTTGAGGAGAAGGTTTTTACGGAAGAAATTTTGGAAAATCCCTCCGGAAAAGTTGGGAAATCGAGTTTTTATATGAAATTTTGTGTGAAATTATTCCTTAATGGCTTTTCAAATGAAAAATAGAAGAATATATAGAAAAATAGGTAGATGGCGTTATACGTTGACTTAGGCTTTGCGTAATCTGACAGGTGTCATTACTTGTTTTTGCGCCGGAAAACAAATCAAAAAACATTGTTCATAAAACCTCTCTTTACTGATTCCATTCAAATAAATCACATTGAAAATTTAAATATTTGTGCTGTATTATTCATGGTGTAATTACATAAGGTGATAGCGTTAGGGAGAGCAATTTTTGTCTCTCTTTTTTTATGTAAGGAGTTTGACAATTTCCGGAGTTAAAATCATTTTTTAAATATGTAGTTTGACATACTTTAGAACACAAAAAAATAGTCAGCTGGGCTGGCACCGCCATCTTGTTTAAGTGTACCCTGGTGTTTTTACTCTTGTATAATATATTTTTGGTAACTGGCAATGAAACTGAAGTTCGGTTGCTATTGATAATTGAACCGTACATTTAATTTTTTACAGTTACAAAATTTCTCTTTGCAAATTTTACACCAACGCATCTGTATCAATGGTATTGGCATATCTCGCATGGATGGATACATGCTAACTAAGGTAAATCGTATAGTATAATTTGAAATGTAAAATTATAATTTTACTAACACAACTATATGTATGAAATCCAAGTAAAAAATTTGGAAATAGTGCAAAATGAATTATATTTTCAGGACTTCTAAATCAGCTGATTATTAGCTGTTCCCTTTGATATGTAAAAATTTCATTAATTTTCTCTCTGACCTCGTATTTTTCGCAGGGTTAATATAAATTTTTTTTCATAAAATTCTCTCCAAAATACAGTCACCCTCTAAATCTACCCCTGTGTGCGAAATTATCGTGTTACAAAAAAAATTTACAGGAGATCGTTTTTATTACTTTTAAATAAATAAAAACGTAAATAACACTGCTACATACAATAAAATGTACACAGTATTATCTAAAACAGTTATCGGTATAATATTTTATCAATAGATGGATAAACGGATGTAGAACCAATTTGCATAAAAGTGGATTTCTAAAAAAAAACGTTACATACGATAATTTCGAGCACAGGGGTCGCTATGCAGAATATATGTATATGTACATCTTGGGCATATTTGTTCATAAGTTATCGCAGTTCAGTGAAAATTTTGTGTGCTTATATTTTTTATAAAGAGTCCGCCAAATAACTTTTTTTTTTTGAAAATGCTATAAAAAAAATGTTGCTTTAGCTATGTGGCACGTAGCGCCGTCCTGTTGAATTCAATAAATTTTTGTGAACAAAAATTCGTTAAAAATAGCCCGATAACGGCCACTCCTTGCTCATTTTCAAAGAAAAATGGCCCAATTATGCCTCTGGACCGAAATCCGCACCAAACAGTGAATCGTTTTGGGTGTATCGACTTTTCAATGTATGCGTGCGGGTTTTCTGTGCCCCAAATGCGACAATTTTGCTTGTTTACATACCCGCCAAGATCAAAATGAGCTTCATCTGAAAAGATCTTTTTTTTTGGCAAAATCGGCCAAAGTAATGTTGCAATATTTCCCAGCGTTGTTTAAGCGTATACAAAACCATATTCGTTCAGCGGAAGGATAAAACTAATTATCTGTCAAATCAGATATGAGCTAAGTGTTACCATTCACGAAATAAGCACTAGTTGAAAAAAAAGTTAGATGGCGGACCCTTTTTATGAAGTTTGAAATTTAAAATAAATATGGGAATTGGTCTTTGACTGCTAAAGTCAAAGTGAGAAATAAGTGAAAAAAATAATGAGCTGACGAATCAAAACTACCTTGACAAAAAGATTTGGCTTTTTATTTATTTAGGAGTATATTCGAATTTACGAATGTAAAATTCTATTGAAAACTTAATGTTACCTAAAAAAAATAATTTGTTTAATATTGTAAGATTTAGCTTTAAGATGCTTTTGTTAGTTTAAGGTCACACACGACGATTATAGTTGGGAAATTCTTGAGTTTATAGATGTTTTTAACAGTTTTAGGTGAGGAGAATAAAAAGGGAAAAGCCGGTACTCGGCTATTGGAAGCATTTTTTTTAGTTGAATACTTGACATTTCTTTTCATTCGGTGTTTCGCTTCTTGGTGTGTGAATTAAAAACGTCACAAATTAAACGTTAAAAATATTTAAAAATAAAAAAAACACAAAAATTTTTTTAGTGAAATTTTTTAATTAAAATCATTTATATTATTTTATGTTTATTTTTATTATTGCTATTGACGCAAAAGCACAAATGTCAAATTGTAAGAAAATAAAAGCTAAACACAACAGAAAAATTGCCGAAGAAATTGTTGCGTGTGAACATAAAAGCAAGTTCAAAAGACAATTCGCAACAAGTTGGACAACTAAAATCGTCGTTTGTGTCCTTACCCCCCGACCACACGAGCGATTGATTTATATAAGCAATAAAGCCGGCAGAATAACGGCATCAAATTGCCAATGTTCAAGCTTATATCTTTAGGTGGAGAACACGTAAATATCTTAAAACATAAAATTAAAAATTTTCGTGGAGATTGATCTATAAATAAAAATTTTACAAAAAAATGTACAAAAATAAATATCACTAAAAACGCTATATGAAAACGATTCTTTTGCCATTATATATTTAAATATAATTAAAAAACTTAAATTTTTTTATAATAACATTGTTAATTTTAATTTTTTCTTTTCTTTTTTTTCTGCGACGTTCTCTAATATGTACATTCATGTTGGTGTTACATTTTATTTGTTTGCAATTGAATTTGACAGCTTGTGTTAAAAGATTATTGCTCAGCAATGTATTATAACATTTATTGCTAAATATGTATTCTAATACATTTTCATGCAGTCCACACGTTAATATCTTGTGTTGGCAATAGAATTTGACAGTTGCTGTGGCAATAATTTCCAAACACATTGCTAAGGGGTTAGACTTAATAAAATAACTGTTATTTATGTATTACTATGTTTATGTTTACTTTCTAGACGTGTAATACAAATGAAATAGTTCAAATCACAATCTTGTGCATTTTTCAATAAAAATTTTTACAATTGCAAATTTGTTTTATTTATGTATACAGTAGACGCTTGCAAATTAGATCTTTTAGAAATTCGAATCCTTCAGAAATTAGAACCGATGTTTAAAGTACGTTTAATGCGGTTTTTATTTTTCGTTTGTTTTTAATACTGATGATCGCCTTTATAGCTTTTATTTCGCTTCCATATATGTAGTAAACAAAAGGAATCCTATGCTACTTAATTAATTTTTATTGTACGTGCATTTTTGCTTCACATTATGCAACATGTTTATACAATATGTTTCGTTTATCGTTTAACTTCTTGTTGCAATCTAGGTTTCAAAATATCAAAACATTCTGATATTTTTGGTTAAATATTGTGTGTCGATGTTTATTGTTGTTTCTGGTTTAGTTCACTGAAAACCGACAAACTTTAAACATATATAATTTGAATGGCGTTGGGCAAACTTTAATAATTTATACCAAAAAATTCACAATAATTGTTGAATGCTTATTTTATCAAATGTGTTTCTTCCGCGATGATTAGTTCGAATACAAAGTAAACAAATAATGTTGCATTTATGGTTAAGTTGTTGGTTGCAGTGTGTATAAAAAAATGCATCATAAAAGATTAACGTTGTTGCAAAACAGGTTGCAAAGTATGTACCTACTATTAGTGTGTGAAATTTAAAACGCATAGTCATGTTTCGGCAATGTTTAAATTAAATTTAAAACGTATGTACATAAAGTGTTGTTTGTTTAATAGAATACCAAATAAACGTTAAAAGAATACTGTGTCTTTAGAAACCATATTATTTGAGTTTAACGCAACATAACAAACTCTGCCATCAGCTTAATATATTAAATCAACTAAATCATCCATATAAAATACAGTTTCCAATACCTAGCAGAGTGGTTTCCGAATAAACCTTCAAGGAAATATACATTAACTAAAGCAATAATGAAAAAAAAAAAACTAATTAAACTTTTCAACTAGAATATCCTTATAATACATTTCGGGAAAGTGATGGATGGTTTTCCAACGACATGAAATTCAATTTTTAAAAATTAGTGGCGAGATTGTTTCTAGTGATGTTGACTCAGTCAATCCAGTTATTCACAAATTTCCTGCTAAAGTCGCTGAGATGGGTTTAAAAGACTCACAAGTACTCATATTGAGTATTTTATTTAAAGGTATACATATTTTTTAATAAAACAGAACAAATTATGTAAATGGTCAATCAATTTTTTTGGCTTCTCACAAGTTTTATGTCATTTAATTTAAAAAAAAATTTTTGTCAATTGGCACTTTATAAACACCATCCTGGCCGTCCAAACTAACAACACTATTTCGAGAATATGCGGTCTTATTTGTGCTTCCACAAAAAGTATTCCAACGGTTTCAAATCATTCGAACGAGGTGTTTTATTTACAGATTCATTTCTTAAGATAACTCGGATAACAAACGTTCGGCTGATAAAGGTTTTTTGCTCTGTAAGGCATGTTGCACAGTTCTTTTGGAAACATTTATCCTCCAAATTATTTGAAATGTCATGAGGAATAAAAAAGTCAAGAATCACGAGATTAAGTTGCATTAATAGGCATCGGATCAATAAATTCCTGTCCTCTAGCACCCTTGAATCTATAGCGGCAATGGCTTCTCTGGGAGTACGTTATAGGTTCGATTCGGACGAATATTACCTAAAAGAGTAAATGTGGTCATGAGTCATCCATAGTATTGCATATTGCATGCTCAGATAGACGAAATGCCCTTTTCGAAATTTATCTAAAAGAGGGCATAATAAACGCCTTCAGTAAGATTTTTTAAGAAATTTACGGATGACATCCTGCATCCTTAATGATTGGATTCACAAGAAATAAAATTTGACTACATTTTTTTTGTATTATTTACCAGGTGATTCGTTTTTTTCTAGAGAAAATAATTTTACCTACAATTGCATTTTTACCTTTTGATAACTGCTTCGCCAATGCACCAATTGAACATCTGTGTTCCGACCAATAGATCTGAATCCATTATTGGGAGCATATCCGGAATAATTTAGTAAACTATTTATATTTTCCTTTAAAATGTGGTGAGTTAAAAAAAAATAATTGTTTCGTGTTTATTTTAAATAAAAATATTATTAAGAAAAACTATGCAGAAGTTTTTCTTGTGTATTTTATGAACGAAGATGCATTTTTATGCTGTTTTTTTTATAAAAAAAAAACTTTAGAAAATAGAATTCTTGAAAATTAGAGCTACCCCAGAAACAAAGTCATCAATTTACAAGCGTCTACTGTACTTTGTTAGTGTAAAGTGAAAAAAAACTGTACTATTCTTCAAATGCACTGATGCTAGACCATTTACACAAGATTGTGAATTGGGCTAATGATATGAAGGTACCTTAACAATAATTTGTATTTCTTTCTTTTTTAGGCAATTGGTTCGGTTACAACTTATATGATATTTTTCATACAATTTATGCCTAAGTTTACCAATTTTCAGGAGGATACAAAAATTAACTAAAACAATACTATATTCAAATTGATATATATGTTTTTTTTACCTGTTGATAAACTGCAACAATACTAGATTTGTTTGGTTTTTTTATTAATATTTGTTAAAGGTCATCTATAAAAAAAATTATGTAAATTTTTAAAAATGAAAATTTAGTTGTGAAAGTATGCATTAAATTTAAGCGAAGAATTAGAATTCTTTTTTAACAACAAAATAAAAAATAAGGCGCTTGTAATGCAACAACGCCTAAAAAAATTATAAACAAAACAAAATATACTAATTTTTAAGGATTTCCGTTTTCGTTTTCGTTTTTAATTAAAATTACTTTTTACTTGCTATTTTTATTTTCTTTGCATTAACTCTTTAAACATGTGATTGTGTTTGTTAAACCGAAGGTTATTGAAAATAAAATATTATTAATCATCTCTGGAATTTAAACCAGGGTTGCAAAAGTTGGTACAATTGTACTAAATGTGGTACAATTTAAACATCAAAAGTACAATGGTACACCAATTACCCATTTACTAACTTTCTCAGTTTATGTTTTTTTATAGAATTTCCCTACTTTATCGTCTTGATTGATTTACGATGGCAACTCATTTTTGCTATCATTTCTTTGTGATTTATAGTTTGCATTCACCTGTTTATTTTCAAACAACTTTTAGACTTTTTATGCAATTTATTTTATGTCTAAATATGTACATATATATGTATACATATATCTTAGTGCAGTTTCTTTTTTAAAGATATACGTTTAAAGTATAAATGAATTTTTAAGTACAAATGTTAATTTTAATATTACAAAAATGAATTTTTATGTACAATTTTATGTTATGTTTATGTTTTTTTCTGGCTTTTATTTAAATTAAAAAAAAAATTTTAAAATAAAATTTTTTGGTACAATTGGGGTCGAAAGTACAATTTTATGAGCTTCTTGGTACAATTTTGATGTTCTCATTTTGCAACCCTGATTTAAACTCAATTGAGTTGTACATATGCATGAGAGAGCCCCACGCTTTGTGCTCTGTAACTTACAACATATAACTGCATTGATTAAACTTTTCTGAGAGGCGTACGACGCAAAAATCGAAAAAGGCGTGGTGTGGACTTTCAGCTTTACTATCCATTCCATTTATTCTAACAGTATATTTGTATCTTTTTTCAACTTAAAAAAAAACAACACTACACACCTATTTGATTTGTATATATACTTACATATATACCAAACACAAAAAACACTCTTTGCAAAGACAACTTTTTTGTAACACACATATGGTTTACGCATGTGTAAGTAGCAACTTTAATCGCTTATAACTTTTTCTTTTTAATGCTTAAAATTACTAATATTATTATCGTTATTTTCGATCTGTAAGAAAAATAATTGTATCTTATACAATTCGACTTCTTGAAAAGGGTATAATTTATCATGAGGTTTGATTTATAATGTAAAATAAAACACATAAACTTAAAATTGAATTTAAATTTTTTTTATTATCGGTTTAAAGAACAATTTATATCATTAACTGTTTGAAAATGATTTCATGTAAATGTTTGCCACGACTACGCCTGAGGTGGATCATTCGGAAGGTAAAATTTTAGGCGATTCGTTCAAACATAGCGACTTGTATCTCGCAAATAACACAAGTAATGTTGGCCTCCAAAACGTCAATCGTAGCTGGTTTATTCCTAAAGACCTTAGACTTTATGTATCCCCAGAAAAAATAGTTCAGGGGTGTGATATTGCACGATCTAGGTGGCCAATTCACCGTAGCAAAACGTAAATTAAATGCTGATGATTTTTATGATTTCTTGAAAAGTTAATTTTTAACGTGCTGTATGGCTCGTAGCGCCGTCTTGTTGAAACCAAGCACACAGTCCGTTAACATGTTGCGATAACGATTACCATTGGCGGTAACATTTTGATATGCCCTTTTTGACGAAATATGGATTAATGACTTCACCAGCCCATGAAACACACTATACTGTTGTTTTTATACCCTTCACACAGTGAAAAAGGGTATATATAGGTTTGTCATTCCGTGTGAAATTTCTACAATTTTCATTTCCGACGTATATATTTTCTGAAAGCTTATGAATAGGGGAGTCGATTAAGCACTGTCAGTCTGTCGGTCTGACCGTGTGTATGTTGAAATTAACTTTTTGAAGCCCCCCGACATCGCTTGGACCCGGGTGAGATATTAAAATATTAGAAATATTCGGGAGTAGATCGGTATTGAAAATCAGAAACATCGGTACATAAACAACTGAACCCACGACCACCTCGATTTTTTTTTCACAAAAACAACATTACAACAACAAAATACATACATACATACAAACGTGTATACGTGGCATCGAATCCCAGCTGAGCCAAACATTTTTTTTTCTTATTATACCCTTCACACAGTGAAAAAGGGTATATATAGGTTTGTCATTCCGTGTGAAATTTCTACAATTTTCATTTCCGACCCCATAAAGTATATATTTTCTGAAAGCTTATGAATAGAGGAGTCGATTAAGCCCTGACCGTCTGTCCGTCTGACCGTGTGTATGTTGAAATCAACTTTTTGAAGCCCCCCGACATAGGTTGGACCCGGGTAAGGTATTAAAATATCAGAAATATTCGGGAGTAGATCGGTATTGAAAATCAGAAACATCGGTACATAAACAACTGAGATATGAGCAAAAACCCACGACCACCTCGATTTTCTTTTCATAAAAACAACATTACAACAACAACATACATACATACAAACGTGTATACTGGTTAGAGAAAACGTGGCATCGAATCCCAGCTGAGGCAAAAAAATTTTTTTTTAAATTTTTTAAAAATTTTTTTTTTATTTTTTTTTTATTTTTTATTTAATATATTATATATATTTTTATTATTTTTTTTTATTTTTTTTTTTTAATTTTTTTTTTTTTTTTTTTTTTTTTTATAAATATTTAATAGTTAATTAATAATTTTTTTTTTTAATTTTTTTTTAAAATTTTTTTTTTTTAAATTTTTTTTTAACATACATACGTGAATTTACTGTTATTGCATGACTACACGTTGTGAAGGGTATATAAGATTCGGCACGGCCGAATATAGCGCTTTTACTTGTTTTTTTTTAAGTACATACGTAAATTTTTAATTTTACAATGGGATGTTTTTATATTTGTATGTTTTTTATATATATATGTACGTATTTCATATGAGATGAATGGTGATACAAACTACTGTTATTGCATGACTACACGTTGTGAAGGGTATATAAGATTCGGCACGGCCGAATATAGCGCTCTTACTTGTAAATGGATATATTGGTAGTCTTCGGGTTGCTAATCAGCTCAAATACGGCAATTTTGTTTATTAACGAATCTCTTGAGACAGAAATATGCTTCATCACTGAACAAGTTTTCCCGATAAAATATCATATTTCACAGAACACCGTATTTGTAATACAGCTAAACAATTTGGGGACGCTGTTGTGGTATGAATCTTTCCATGACGACTTACCGAATGAATCTGAACAAAAATGACAAAGCAGTTTGACATGAGTAAAAAACAAGTAAGAGCACTAAATTCGGCTGTGCCGAATCTTTTATATCCACCACCAATTTAACAGTAATCGCTATGGAATAATATCTTTTTACTAAAATATTATTTTCTTTGTAAAGGGTGGTTCAATTTTAAGGGCCGCTGATGATTTTAAATAAAACACAAATTATTAAGGAAATTATTGTAATTTCTTTTTATTATTCCATCCGATGGTCCAAATTTTCAATGACAATATTCAATTGTTGGGCACGATGCTGAGTTGAGGTTGACTGTACTTTTGTCACACTATCGCAAAAAACAGCAATGGCTTCCGTTCAACGAACTAAGAAGGCATTCACAGATGTTTTCACATTTCATACAGACCTGTTTTGCTGAATTTACAATTCTCTTGATTGTGGACGAATTTGAACGATTATGTTGACCAAAAGAATCATCAAGTGCACAAAATGCATTTTGATTTGAACGCCCATTTTCATAAAAAACCTGAATAACTTTAACGCGCTGCTCGATTGCGTATTTTTCCACGGTTCAAATTGAATTAGTCTGAAATTGAGACATGTCAAATGAAATGCAAAAAAAAACTTGACGTTTACGTGTGGTTCACCTTCAACATGGGCCCTTAAAATTTAACCACCCTCTACAAAAAAAGTGATACATATTTTATTATAAAGAAATTATTCCAAAGCAAGTGATACATATTTCATTATAAAGAGATTATTCCATAGCGACTAACAAAATAAATTATATTGTGCTTTTAATGTACACAAAATTGGTGGTGGGTATAAAAGATTCGGCACAGCCGAATATAGTGCTCTTACTTGTTATTAAACATGTCAGTTTGTTGATGACGCAATATATAATTTCAATAAAGTTCTTAAAGTTAATGAATCTGTGAAATCTTCAAATTACATAATCGGAATTGTTAATAACTTTTCAAATGGTAACATTGCGTTAAATTTTTATCTTAGAAATTTGCAATAAGCAATTTTATTTTATTTCGTTTTTACAGTGCCCTTATTAATTCAATGTCTAAACAACAGCTGAAGAGACAAACCATTTTATTAGAAACGATAATAAAAATCCTACACTGTCTAAGAAGTGGCGAAGGTTCAACATCTGTTGGCAGAGCTTTTGGTTTAAACGAAGCAACAATAAGAACAATTAAAAAAATAAGAGTTCCATTCGCCAAATAGTAATTTCTGGTTCTGCACTTAGTTCAAAAACAACTTCTTAAAGTCGAAATTCTACTTTGCAGAAAACTGAAAAACATATGACAGACCTTATGACACAAAAACCTATAGAGGCTTCTGCATTAGAACAAAACCCAACAGTTGTGTCAGACATGTCCTCTGACGACAGTGCTATTTTTAAGCCAGTACATAATAAACGTAAACGATTGTTATCAACTAGCGATGAGTAGCTGTACTCTTGTTTCCTATTTTTTTTAATTTTTTATTTTTTTGTACTTGAATTTAAACTGTAAACTAAATTTATTTTCTTGTAATAAATATTTCATTTATTTATTTCTTCATTTAAGTCTATGGATTCTGGATCCTTACAGACTGTAAAGCAATACATACAAATTGTTTAATATTAGTTATTTAAAAACAAAATAATTTTACATTTTACAATGTTAACATTTAAGGAAAAATCACAATGTTAATAAAGTTTATTGAACTCGGTACAAATACTCAAAAACGGGTCTAAGTTGGCATAATTCCTTCTGAAAACTTTGACTGATAGCGGACAAAAATGACGTGTAAACGACATGGTACATTTAAAAAGATATTCGCTAATAGGAAATCAGAGCATATACATCCTTTTATTAAATTTAGAACAAACGTAACATTTAGCATTGTTCTTCGACTTTTTAAAATTGGCAGCTTCACTATTGTAAGTCTACTAGTATAAGGCGGCAGGTTTAATAAATTTCACTGTAAGTCACGAAGACAAAATAGCAGGAACTCTTTTTGCACAGATTCAATGCTATTAATAAAAAATTGTAAGTTGGATCCCAAACTATTGATCCATACTCAAGAATAGGTCTGACAAGAGAAATATACAATTGTATTGTTATATATGGATCTGTAAACTCTTTCTTTATGAATCCAAGGACAGCATGTGCTTTATAAACAGTTAAAGAGATAAGCTGAATAAAATTTAGTTTAGCATCTAATAAGATTCCAAGATCGGAGAAGGATTCCAGTCTTTCTAACGTATAACCATTTAAAACATAATTAACTTTAATATAACATCTACGAAAGAAACACATACATATATTTGCATTTTTCAGGGTTCAGCTCCATTAAATTAAATCTACACCATACATTAAAAGCATCTATATCCATTTGTAAGAGGGTATGATCGGCGTAATTATTATAACTTAGGAATATTTTTACGTCGTCAGCATACATAATAACGTTTGAGAATTTAATAGCATTTGGTAAATCATTAATGAACAAGGAAAACAGCAATGGACCAAGATGACTTCCCTGAGGAACACCAGAAACAACGGCTATTGGTTTAGAGAAAATGGTTTTAAAACAAACATTTTGTTTTCTATTTGTCAAGTACGAGAAAATCCACTTAAGGGAGTTCTGTGTAAATCCGATTACATCAAGTTTTTTTTAATAGAAGTTTATGGTTAACTTTATCAAAGGATTCGCTAAAGTCGGTGTAAATAACATCAGTTTGCCTTTGTTCAATAAAACCACGATTTACAAGCGTAGTAAACTGCAACAGATTGATGATATTATAAAAGAGTCCTTCCACATAGTAGGAAAATGACCGGAAAAGTATTGTAAGAGGAGAAACGAAAGCCTCAGCACATTTAATAAGAAGTCTACTAGGAATTCCATCAGGGCAATATTTATAGGAAAATTTGAGATTTTTTAAACTGCTGAAAACCGTTGATTCATCAAGAAATGGAATTGATATAGCTGGATTTGATAATTCCATTAATGGATAAGGTTTTAAATCGTCGAACTTAGCGTCAGAATAACTGGTAGAAAAGAAGTCAGCAAACAGATTACTTATTACTAAGTCATCATCGGATTCAGATTTAAGGTACTTCATAACAGTTGGAAATGCAATTGTCCTCTTTTTTTAATTAACAAACTTGTGGAAGCTCTTTGGATCAGTTTTAAAATTTTGACGAATTTTATTTAAGCAACTCAAATAGCAAGACTGATTCAGTGAATTGAGGAGCCGCAGAACAAAAGGTGCTTTTTCGCTCATTTCAAATTTTTGGGAAATCGAGATTTATTTTTTTCGCTCCTTTAAAAAACTGCAAGAACATGAAAATGCTTACAAGTTTTTTAATTATCTACAGATGCATCTTACTGTCATAAGTCAACCCATGAAATGTTAAGAATATTTGAAATAATTTCATTCTTATTTCGGAAAAAACACCTTTTGCAAAAAAGAAAGCAAAAAAGCACCTTTTGTTAAGAAAAAAAGTAAAAAAACACCTTTTGTTAAAAAAAGTAAAACAGCACGTTATGTTAATAGAAGGAAAAAGTACATTTTGTAATGCGAATACACATATATGACGATAAAATTTTGACTGAATGTTGTTAAACTTGATCTAATATATTAAAAAATGTTAAGTTAAGTATATTATTTTTGTGGTTTTATTAAATAAAATTGCAACCTAAACATTTCTTTCTTAGCTTTAAATTAAATACATATGAAATTTGTTAAATAGTTAAACTCTTGTTCCAACATCTTCTTCTAGACAAGAGCATCCAATATTTTTGTCTATTGAATTCTCCATACCTTTATCCTGGTTATACAAAATGTCCTTGTACCAAAATAATGACTGATTTTCACTCCAGTCTTTACCAAACTGTTTTATTAAAAGACTTTCCACAAAGACTTTAACATCTGATTAATTTTACTTTAACTGTAGTTTGGTTTGATCATTAAAGTAAAAAGTGAAACTACACAAAGATTATGGGAAAAGAACCTTTTGTTAAAAAATAAACAAAAAAGCACCTTTTGATAAAAAATAATCAAAAAAGCACCTTTTGTTAAGCATAAATTTTTTAGAACCCATTTACTTTGTAAAAAAAAAATAATAATAATGCAAACTTGATTGCTTCTACAAGATTTCAACCTAAATATTATAAAAATACCAAAAAACCAATTTTTCGCGAAATGCGAAAAAGCACCTTTTGTTCTGCGGCTCCTCAATTATATTGTGCATGAATCACCGAATATTTGGCATAATCGATAGAAGATCCAGACTTTTTGTGTATTTTATAAAGCTTGTTCTTTTTATTTGTAACGGTAGAGAGATACTTGGAGTTCCACGGTGGGCCAGATTGTTTTAAAACAAAAGTTTCCGGAGTGGTTTGATTTATATATAAATAGATGTTATCATAAAACTTTTTAATTACGTTGTCGATATCGATACGATTACTTAAAAAATTAGTATAACAAAGAAAATTTGGCCAGTTTGTGTTGTTTAAAAGTTTAATAAACATGTGGTAGTTAGTTTTTTTAAAGCAAAAACTTTTTTCATTCAAATTAACAGATTTTAACGTAAAAGAGCTTGATAAAACAGAAATTTTGATTTCAATCGTAGGATGGTAACAATCCTCCGGCTGAGAAATTGGATCCGAACGATAAATAGTTATCTCAGTATAATCGTTTACAAAAATTAAATCTAATAGTTTAAAATTAACGTTGCAAATACCATTTAGCTGATAAAGATTAAGATCCATTCACGAACTCTATATATTACGTATTTATCCTTGACGTTGTCGGAATGAAATAACCATCATCAAATGAGAATTCCATGATAAATATGGCATATTAAAATCTCAAAAAATAAAAACAGAATCGTTTTCATTAGCAGCTTTAACAATTTTTTTTATTAGCTTCAGCATGTTCACGGTAAACCATCTCAGATGAATTTGGAGGGATATAAGAAGTGATGAAAATTTTCTTACGTTTCAACCTAATAACAACACCAATAAATTCAATGTTCAATGAAGAATCATCTGAAAACGCCTCAGAGGAAAGTTGACTGGAAAATATGAATTGTTTTGTTTTATTATTACTTAATGGAGTTTAATATCACTTTTTTTGCACGGTTTTTTAAGAAAATATTTGAGTTTTTTTTTATTTTACACGATTTTTTAAGGTTGTGCAACAGATCCCCAAACTTTCATATAAATCGTGTATTTTTTTACACGATTTTGATTTACACAGTTTTCTAAGGAACATACCTACCGTGTAAAAAAAGAATTTACTGTAATTTCTGCTATTAAATAAAACTGATATATTTCAATATAGTCCTTTATTCTTCCAAAAACTTTGTCCTTGGAGAAATTATATGAATTTGAGATAAACCATTATATGGGAGGTAGGCGTTAAAGTGGGCGTGTCACCTAAATTTCCTGACATAAACATTACATAACTAGAAAGCTATATGTACGAAATTTCATCATCATACCTCTAATTTTGTCGATTTTATGAGCTAATAAACTTCATTAACATTGGATAACTTGAAAAGTGGGCCTTATAGTAGGCATGTCGAAGTATTTTCTGCTTATAAATACAAGTTTGATATTTCAATATAGTCCTTTATTCTTCCAAAAACTTAGTCCATGGAGAAATTATATGAATTTAAGATAAACCATTATATGGGAGGTAGGCGTTTAAGTGGGCGTGTCACCAAAATAACAATGACATTGACTAACATAACAAGGACATTGACTGGAAGGATATATGTATGTAGCAAATTTCATTATCATACCTCTAATTTTGTCCATTTTATGAGCTTTTAAATTTCATTAACAGCATATAACGTGAAAAGTGGGCGTTATAGTAGGCGTGTCGCAGTTGTTTTTTCTATCAAACGGAATTTTAATTTCGACAAATTTAATTTTTAGATATACATATAATATAAATTTATCAAATTTACAATAGCTAAAATTTTAGTCAAATGTGTCATAAACCAAATAAAAATTCGCTTGATGTTTTTAGACCACAGTCGAAGTTTGGACATGTTTCGTAATAAAGGCCAAAAACAATATTTGCTGATATAAAGTATGTGTGCATATCATTGCCTTTAATGAACATACTTAAAGATGCACAATTATAAAACAAACAAGTAAGAGCGCTATATTCAACCGTGCCGAATCTTATATACCCTTCACAACATGTATGTCATGCAATAACAGTAGTTTGTATCACCATTCATCCCATATGAAACACGTACATACATATAAAAAACATACATTTATAAAAACATCCCATTGTAAAATTATAAATTTACGTATGTATGTTAAAAAATAAATAAGAAAAAATTTCAAAAAAGAAATTAAAAAGAAAAATTTTTTAAAAAAATAATTAAAATATATATAATAAATATAAAACAAAAAAAAAATAAAAACAAATTTAAAAAAATAATAATAAAAATATAAATAATATATTAAATAAAAAATAAAAAAAATAACAAAATTTTTTTTTGGCTCAGCTGGGATCCGATGCCACGTTTTCTCTAACCAGTATACACGTTTGTATGTATGCATGTTGTTGTTGTAATGTTGTTTTTGTGAAAAAAGAATCGAGGTGGTCGTGGGATTTTGCTCATATCTCAGTTGTTTATGTACCGATGTTTCTGATTTTCAATACCGATCTATTCCCGAATATTTCTGATATTTTAATACCTCACCCGGGATGTCGGGGGGCTTCAAAAAGTTAATTTCAACATACACACGGACAGACGGACAAAGCTTAATCGACTCCCCTATTCATAAGCTTTCAGAAAATATATACTTTATGGGGTCGGAAATGAAAATTGTAGAAATTTCACACGGAATGACAAACCTATATATACCCTTTTTCACTGTGTGAAGGGTATAATTACTTACAAGCTATCTTATTGAATTTAAAATAGGGAGTGTATATTATTCTGTCATTACAAATAACATACTTGCAAAAAGATGTGTTTTGCTTTACGATAAAAATATTAAAGGGTTGTAATAAAAAACTGAAATAGAACATAATAAATGAGATGAAAACAAAGCTGACTCAGTAAAGACGCAACCAGTCAGCTGTGCTGGCACCACTACCTGTATAAGTGTACCCTGAGTGAGAGTAATTTTTTGTTATTTATATTAACATTCAAATATATTGATTGGAAGTAGTGTGAAATAGAACACATAACTCCTAGAACATTATACGCTGCTCTTTAGTACGTACATATATACATATATAGAAAATGTAAAAAAAGTTGTTAAAAAAATTCCATAAATCTTTATTTAATGAAAATTTTTAAACATTTTCTATTAATAAAAATGTAAAAAAAATCAAATGACATAAAAATTTTGTAATAGTGAAATAAATATTGCCAAAACAATTAAAATAATATCAATAAATTTAGCTGAATTTAAAAAAAAATGTAAGTATGTATATATGAGTATGTTAACCTATTAAAAATATTGGCACTATTAATATGGACTTGTTAGAAAAATAAATATTATTTTTAAGATTTTGACAAACTCTTTTAAAATACCTTATTTAAAAATGTTATATTTTATTGCGTATTTGAAAACTATAAAATGGTGTAGGGATTCTATCACACTACATATGTATATACTTTTAAAAATTCTTATTTTTTGGCTAAAGTAATACAAAAGAAAATCGTCTTTGTTTTTAGTATTTAATTAAGTTTTTTTTTCAGTCTAGACATAGTAAAGAAAATGTGTGTATGTATATGGAGCGAATAACCATAATTAATGTAAAATAAATAAAATAAAAAATCAATTTTTTTACTTTTTTGTTTTTAATTATTCCTCCATCTAATCGTATTCATGTGATGATTCCCGTTTCGATATTAAATTTTCATTTTCTTCGTCGTTTCCCTCAATAATTGTGGTGCTGGAAACGGCATTACGATTATGAGCCTTAGTACGATGTATACTATGAGTTAGACCTGATTCGGTTAATACCTCAACTTCATCGTCATCATCTACATCGTCAACAGCAAAGTAAGGATGTGAAGATGTAGGACGGAATTTATATCCTGTCAAAACAAAGAAAACATATGTGGCCATTTCACGGAACATTTCATCCAACCAGGCGTATTGGAAGGCCACCGTCATTTTTAACAAATAAACAATTATTCGTGTAAAGTATATATAACACACGATCATTATATAAAATTGGCGGAATAATTTCAATTTACGTAAATTAATAGCAGCTTTGCCATCGGTGGCTGAGGCTTCATGAAGATGGCGTATAGACCAAACTATGGGGAATAATATCGCACCACAACATAACAGATCAACAAATATAAATATGTTATGCCATGTGCGGTATTCAGCATCACTTTCTTCGGACTCTTCTATAATGATTTCCGCTACATTGGCTAGGACCTATGAAATTATTGTATAATCTAGGTGGAAGATTTATTCAAAATAGTATTTTCTTCTTACCTGCAAAGGTATTACCACCATAAATATTTTCTTGTCTTTATCGGATAGTATATGCTTGATAAAAGTCCAACCAGTGCCTATTAAAACGATGGTTATAAATAAAACAGCACCTTTAAGTCTAGAAATAAAAAAAAAAAACATTAAAAATTAGACCTTAAAATTTACTGCTTTAGATTTGTGTTAAAAAAGTAGTTTGGTTTTTTAAATATTTTTTTTCTAAACATATTTATAAGTATTATATTTATAAAATGAGAAGCAGAAACAAAAATCAAATAAATAAGAAAATCGTTCACTGATACTGAAATACATATGCATAAATAAAAGTAAGATTGAGCCTAACTTTCTTTTTATTTCGTTGTTTTTATTACAAAATATTGTTACGTTTATACCTTTTATAAACGTTGGCTTATGTCCTTTAAATATACTTTAAGTTCTTTTATTGCAATGAAAAACACTTGAAATCTATATATATAAAAGTGAAACTCTGTGTGTGTGTGTGTGTGTGTGTGTTAGCTATAGACTCTGAAACTGTAAAACCGATCGGCCTCAAACTTTGGCAAGTTGTTGTACACATACCAGGGAGTGTTTATGGGTGGAAAAAAGTGGGCGGGGCCACGCCCATAAAAATTAGTTATCAGTTTTAGCTACTTGCACTCGACCGATTTTTCTGAAACTTTGCACACATATCGAGCTGTCATGACTAAATAATTTCGTGATAAGAAAAGTGGGCGGGGCCACACCCCTAAAAAATTTTTAATTTTGAGGCACTTGCACTGGACCGATTTTTCTGAAACTTTGCACACATACTAAGCTGTCATAACCATTTAATTTCGTGATTAGAAAAGTGGGCAGGGCCACGCCCATAAAAAAAAGGTTATACTTTTGAGGTACTTGCACTGGACCGATTTTTCTGAAACTTTGAAAACATACTGACATGTCATGACTTAATAATTTCGTGATAACAAAAGTGGGCAGGGCCACGCCCATAAAAAAAAAACATTTATAATTTTTAGGTATTTGAACTTCACCGATTTTTCTGAAACTTTGGACGCATATTGAGCTGTCATGACTATATACTTTCGTGATTAGAAAGGTGGGCACGGCCACGCCCATAAAAAAAAGTTATAATTTTGAGGTACTTGCACTAGACCGATTTTTCTGAAACTTTGCACACATATTGAGCTGTCACGACTATACAGTTTAGTGATTAGAAAAGTGGGTAGTGCCACGCCCATTAAAAAAAGTTATCATTTTTAGCTTTTTGCACTTGGTATTCAATTTAAGATCAGAATACATTTTTAATCATTAGGGGGCGTAGCAACGCGCGCCGGGCTTTTCTAGTTAGTTATAAAATTAAGAGCACTTTATTTACTTAAACACACTCTGATATTGTTTTATATCACTTTTTTTATTTCACTTATTGTTATACAATTTTATTATCAAACTCACTTTGATACGCGCTTTACAAGCTCTACTGTTATACTGATCATGTTAGCTGTGTTGTTCGGCTATTTATAGTAACACTAGCCAAACCCGGCGCGCGTTGTTACGCCCCTTAATGAATAAAAATGCATTCAGAATTTTAATTGAATATCAAGTGCACAGCGCTAAAAATTATAACTTTTTTTAATGGTCATGGCACTGCCCACTTTTCTAGTCACGAAATTATGTAGTCATGACAGCTCAATATGTGTGTAAAGTTTCAGAAAAAACGCTCCAGTGCAAGTACCTCAAAATTATAATTTTTTTATGGGCGTTGCCCCGCCTACTTTTCTAATCACGAAATTACATAGTCATGACAGCTCAATATATGTGTGCAAAGTTTCAGAAAAATCGGTGAAGTTCAAGTACCTTAAAATTATTACTTTTTTTTTATGGGCGTGTCCCTGCCCACTTTTCTTATCACGAAATTATTTAGTCATGACAGCTCGATATGTGTGCAAAGTTTCAGAAAAATCGGTCCAGTGCAAGAAACTCAAAGTTATAACTTTTTTTAATGGGCGTAGCCCTGCCCACTTTTTTAATCACGAAATTATAAAGTCATGACAGCTCAATATGTGTGCAAAGTTTCAGAAAAATCGGTCCAATGCAAGTACCTCAAAATTAAAAATTTTTTAGGGGCGTGGCACCGCCCACTTTTCTTATCACGAAATTATTTGGTCATGACAGCTCGATATGTGTGCAAAGTTTCAGAAAAATCGATCAAGTGCAAGTAGCTAAAACTGATAATCAATTTTGTATGGGCGTAGCCCCGCCCACTTTCTGGCACCCATAAACACTCCCTGGAATGTGTACAACAACTTGCCAAAGTTTGAGTCTGATCGATTTTAGAGTTTCGGAGCCTATAGCTAACACACACACACACATACACACACGAAGGAGGAGGTAGTTAGGAAAATTAGGGCGCAACTAAAGCTAAGTGACTCTGACCCGGTAGAGATGCTTAAACTTAGAAGTGCATACGGGGGAACACAGATCGCCAAAATTAGTTTGCCAGTAGACAGAGCCGAAATGCTTCTGAAAATGGGGAAAGTCGCTACAAATTGGGCAGTATGGCGTATAAGGGAGGAGAAGAGCCTCTTAAAATGTTTTAGATGCCTCGAATTCGGGCATGTGGCGGTCAAGTGCGAAAATGCTATGGATAGATCGAAGATGTGTAGGAGATGTGGTAAGGAAGGTCACATGGCTGACATGTGAAAAAAATTCCGTATGCATGTTCTGCAAGAACAATAATACAGGCGACTCGGCCCACATTGCTGGAAGCAGTAGATGTCCGGTATTCAGGAGAGCTCTCGAAACTAGGAAATAAATATGGAGCTAAGGATCATGCAGATAAATCTCAACCATTGCGAGTAAGAAGTAGCAATGTTTGGACAAGCGATCAAAGTTCGAAGGCTGCAATATGGGAATGTGACAAACATGCTTTTCAGAACATTGGAGATAAAAGAAAAGGCTTTACTCGAGCAAGGATAAAGGGCATATTCTTCAACAGCTGTTATGCTCCACCGAGCTGGTTCCATGAAGAATATGCATCTATGTTGTAGGAACTTGTGAATGATGCAGTTGGGAAGTCCCCACTTGTAATAGCTGGTGACTTCAATGCCTGGGCGACGGAATGGGACAGCCAATCGACAAACAGAAGAGGGCGCAGCCTCCTGGAGGCATTTGCACCTCTGGATGTAGACGTGGCTAACAATGGAAGGAGCCAGACCTTCAGGAAAGCTGGTCGGAGCTCTATTATCGCAGCTCGCTAACTCTAAGGACGAAGTGGTGGGTCAGCAAAGATTTTACTTACAGTGATCACCAGGCGGTAATGTTTGTAATCTCAGGATGCCGTGGCCGTGGGCGACATACTAAGCCTACAACGGGTCCAAAGTGGAAGGATTCACGTTTCGACGTGGAAACATTCAATGATTTAATCATGGACGAGGAGATCGAGGAAGGTCCAGTGCAACTATGCCGGTTAATAGAACGAGCTTGCGATGCGTTAATGCCACAACGTAAGCCGAACAGATTTGGTTCTCCATGCTATTGGTGGAATGAGGAGATACGAAGCCTCAGATTGGAATGTCTTAGATCGAGGCGCAAGGCACAGCGATCAAGAGGGAAAAGCTACCACACTCAGAGAATTGAGGAATTCAGGGAACTTAGGAAGCAACTCAAAACCGCAATTAGGAAGAGCAAAGGAGAGAGCTTCAATCGCCTCTGCGAGGAGGCAGATGCAAAACCTTGGGGTACAGCATATAAAGTAGTAATAAAGAAGCTTAAATGCCCAGCAGCTCCTCAGATAACATGCCCAACACTCCTACTGGGCATTGTATCGCACCTGTTTCCACAGCGGGAGAACAATTGGGTATACGTCGACAGCAGATCCACGGACTGAAACTCCTGTCACGGAGGAAGAGATTCTCAAGATAGGTAGGGAAATTGGGGATAACCATCCGGGCCAGGTGCCCGGTTCCCAACAAGGCCATTAAAGCTGCGATACATCGACGACAGTGCTTTTTCAGGAGAATTATGCAAAGTTGCCTAAGTGCGGGTATTTTCCCAGACCAATGGAAGAGACAGAGAATAGTTTTGCTTCCGAAAGGGAACAAACCAGCTGGCGACCCTTCATCTTATCGCCCTATTTGCCTTCTTGATACTGTGAGGGCTTGAATGAATTTGAATTTGTTATGTAGGTTTCCAAAACTTTGATTATTAAATTGAATTTTTTTTTTGTATGTTTTGAAAAATTGTTTAAAATATTTTCATTTTATTTCAATTCAAACAATTAAATAAAAAAAAAGGAAAGAAAAAAATACAAGAGAGGAACAATTGTGTTATTTTTATAAGAAAGTGCAAATTTTGGGGAGAGGAAATATAGAAGCAAGATAAAAGGAAAAGGGAAAAATATTTGATTAGCGGGAAGAATTGTTATTTGAAGGTAAGAGGTGAGTTTATTTTGTTAACAAAATATAAATAAAGGAAAAGGATATATATACATACATACATATATATTTTTGTTTTCAAATAGGATTATCGGAAAAAAGAAAAGGAAAAAAAAAAAAAACATTCGATATCTTGATCCCGCATCCCACACAGTATTTTGGTTTTGTTTAACCTGCCATCGCACTAAAATCTTTTTTTTTTTTTGACCAAAATATTTAAAGGAAACCAACCCGTGAAAGTTGAATAGGAAAGGATAAATCAGATCGGTTTAATTTTTTTATATACAAATTTTAATTTAATTTATTTTTCTATTTATCTTAACTTTAAATCTATTTTCAAAATTCAATTGGTTTTTTTTTATTTTTAACTTTACCTATAGTTAACATAAATAATAACATTTTCGTTTGTTAATAAACTTATACTTATTCTCATACATTGACACTTATACAATACACATACATACAACAGACAGAAACACATATTAACATATTTTTTTTTACTACTTATAAACATACACACATATTCATATAAACACACAACTACTCAGATACACATACATACATACATAAAATATAACAGAACTAAATTTTTAAGTCTTGGAATTTGAAATAATTTGTTTGTGTGGAGAAAAAAAAAATATTCGGCGAATTTTTTTCGAAACCAAATTCAACATCACATCAGGCCTGCTGTCATCGTTGGATAATTTTTGGTGAGTTTTGTTTTATATTAATTTAAGTTTTGAGAATAAGTTTTTTTTGTCTAAATTCCCTTTTTTGCCAAATTTTCTAACATTTTAAAATTAAAATGTTATTAACATAAGATTTTAAAATTTTATGTTACCAACATTAAAATAAATAAATACATAACATCTCACTATCACACTACATCTTTAAACTAACAACACCATTTATAATTAACTTTTTTTTTTTAGATTTGTTACAAAAATTAAACATTAAAGAAAAATTTTATTTTCAATTGTTCGTTGTTCAATAAATGTTGTTTAACTTTATATTTTAAACATGTCTTTTTAAATTTTCTTTAGTTCTACGAACAGTTACTAAGTTATAATTAGGGAATCATTTTAGGGATATTTTAACAACACATTCTTTTAAGATAGTATGGTTGGGAGGGTATTCGAATAAGAGGAAATGACACCATCTTCGGTTTGACTTAACTTTCATCTTTTTTTTATTTTTATTTATTACTAGCCAAACCCGGCGCGCGTTGCTACGCCCCTTAATGAATCGAAATGCATTCTGAATTTTTAATTGAATATCAAGTGTAAAAACCTAAATATTATAATTTTTTTTATGGGCGTGGCATTGCCCATTTTTCTAATCACGAAATTGTAAAGTCATAACAGCTCAATATGTGTGCAAAGTTTCAGAACAATCGGTACAGTGCAAGTACCTCAAAATGATACCTATTTTTTATGGGCGTGGCACTGCCCACTTTTCTAATCACGAGATTATATGGTAATGACAGCTTAGTATGTGTGCAAAGTTTCAGAAAAATCGGTCCAGTGCAAGTACCTCAAAATTAAAACTTTTTTAGGGGCGTGGCCCCGCCCACTTTTCTTATCACAAAATTATTCAGTCATGACAGCTCGATATGTGTGCGAAGTTTCAGAAAAATCGGTCAAGTGCAAGTAGCTAAAACAGACAACTAATTTTTATGGGCGTGGCCCCGCCAACTTTTTTCCACCCATAAACACTCCCTGGTATGTGTACAACAACTTGCCACAGTTTGAGTCCGATCGGTTTTACAGTTTCGGAGTCTATAGCTAACACACACACACACAGAGTTTTACTTTTATATATATAGTTATATATATTGTTAATTTTTATTTTTTTTTATTTTTGCTAGTTATTATTAAAGTTTAGCTACCTTTTTTAAATTTTATAAAACGATTCTTAGCCTATCTCTTAGCGAGACAAGAACACCACCCCAAACCCTGAGCACGGTCGGAAGAATAGGTAGCGAAAGTCTCATGAGAGGTAGGGCAAACCAGTTTGGATCGTTACATAAATTTAATGGCGCCCAACGTGGAGCCTCAACTAAATCCTTGGATCATATTTTTTTATGATACTGAAATAGAACATTTTATTTTACATCTAAGTTGAGGTTCCAAATATAAATATAATGTTATCTCGTGGTATTAACTAGTTTTTCATTTATTTTTTTTATACTATTTTGTTTTTTCATCTTTTACTAAACATTTTGGATTTTCAGAGTATTTTTTTTGCATAAAATTCTGAACCAAATGTATAAACTAAATTTTTCTTGTGTGTTTTATTTTGTTTCAGATTTCTGATCTTGGGTTTTTTTTTAGATCTTACTCACGAAAATAACACATAGCAATTTTTTTTTTGGTACTTCTTATGTTTGAAAAAATTTTGCTCAATTTTTTTTAATTATGAGTAGGATTTTCGTATATGGATTTTATATTCTAATACTTACCCTCATATTATTATTGAGATTTATTTTTTTATATTTGTTCACTATTTTCTTTGCTTTTCATAATGAGATTTAACATATTGATGTTAATGTCAATATTTAACTCTTATGATGTTTTAGAACTATATTTACTTTCTTTTTGTTTTTATGATTTTAAGTCAACTAATTTTTTTTTAACTGATTCCTAACTATAACAAAGTTAAACCTAGTAGTAGAATATAATAAATATTATTTAAATTATAAAACTAATTTTTTTTAAATATGCCTTTAACACGTAGCCGCGATAATTTATCGAATATAGATGAGCCAGCTAATGTTAGCTTTACGGTGGATATGGCTTCATCAAAGGATAACCAAGGAACACAGACAAGGACAAACAGAAAACGAACTGCAAAAGTTGCACATAATGGTAACACTGACAATTCAATTCATAACGACGAGACACAAATTAGACGTATTGTGACAGAATCTTTAGGATCATTTCGGGATGAAATGATGAATTTTATTAGTTCTGAAATGATTTCTATGGTTCAGAACATTAATTTACAATCTAACATAAACCGGAATAGACAAGATGACAATAATGTGAATTTTTCACCTAGACCTACTAACAACCTAGATCGACAACCACTATTTTTAGCTGAAAAGGTTTTGAATATTATTAGGAATATAAAATTTACAGGACGCGACAATCATATGACAGTGGACGAATTTATTTATCGAATAAATATTTTGACGACAAATAATCTTCAAGGAGATTTTGTGTAAACATGCTCACAGCCTTTTCGAAGGCAAAGCCCTCGAATGGTATTGGAGATACCACCGACAAACAAACGACATAGACTGGCATTCTCTTACAACTGCTTTACGCAATCAATACAAAGAAGATTATACCGACTTTGACATACTTGATAATATACGTCGACGAAGACAAAGACACGGTGAACTTTTGACGAATACTTGGACTTAATTTTGGCTATGACCGACAAATTGAGGAAACTAATTTCTGACCGGGACTTATGTGAGACACTTATTAGGAATTTGAAGACAGAAGTTCGTCATGAACTTTTACATCTGGAAATTAATAGTGTTTCCCAACTTCGTAAAGAAGTACGGAAACATGAAAAATTCATGAAAGATTTACAGATGTATGAGACTAGGAAATCGACAAAAGGACGTATAGCGAAAATTGACGACAAAGACATGGAACTTGACAGGACAGAAGAACATGATAAAATTTGTGCATTACAACAAAATATAAAATGTTGGAACTGTGACAAAGAGGGTCATACATATTTTGATTGTGTTGAAATTAGAACAATATTTTGTTATGGTTGTGGTGCGAAAAATGTGTATAAGCCTAATTGTACCAAGTGTTCTAGGAAACTTTCGGGAAACGGACAGAGGGATGTTCGACGGACGTACTAAGGACATCCGACACTAAAGGACAGAAAACCTTGGACCAAATTAGTTAGACTAATACAGACATTGACAATATTGAGAACGTACATCCATTGATAAAGCCATATCACATTCGTTTAGCTGAATATAAGAAGGCTCGAGATAGAATTTTTGGCGAAAATAATAAGATATCTAGATCTTCTAAACGAATTCGTGAATTTTACCGCAAAATTAAATCATTCAAAATTTCTTCAATTTCCCAAATTATTTCTCAAGAGTTTGATTCTAGGCCCTATATTAACATCAAGGCTATTGAGAAATTTTATATACAGAACGTGTTAGGAACAGTGACGTTGGACATAACTTTTCAGGGTCAGACAAGACAGCTTGAATTTTTAGTGGAACCGACAATACGACAAGACATTATATGTGGATTTGATTTTTGGACAAAATTCGGACTTAAAATTTCTTTACCAAATGTTAGTGCACTTGACTTTACTGAAACCGACTCAGACAAGCTTCAACTGACAGTGGAACAAAGACAACAGCTTGACAAAATTATTGCAACGTTTCCTAGTTCTGAAGTAGATGGCTTGGGTTGTACTACCTTAATGGAACACTGCATTAATACGGGTGATGCAAAGCCGATAAAGCAGCGCTACTATCTAATTTCTCCAGCCGTAGAGAAACAACTTTGTGGATAATTGGATCGTATGCTTTCTCTGGGTGTGATAGAAGAGGCTCCGCATTCCCCTTGGTCATCTCCAACAGTCGTTTTGGTCAAACCTGGAAAAGTTAGGATGTGCGTGTCGTAAATTAAATTCAGTGACAGTTAAGGACGCCCACCCAATACCGAACATTGACGGAATTTTGTCGAGACTTCCTCCAGTCTACTGTATTTCGAAAATTGATTTAAAGGACGCCTTTTGGCAAATTAAACTGGAGGAAAGCTCTAAACCGAAGACTGCTTTTACAGTCCCTAATCGGCCTTTGTATCAATTTACAAGAATGCCGTTTGGACTTTGTAATGCACCGCAAACGTTGTGCAGACTAATGGACATGGTTATTCCGTACAATTTAAAAACACATGTTTTTGTTTTTTAACACACCTAATGGAGGTAGCTGCAAATTTACGAAAAGCAGGTTTGACAATAAATGTTAATAAAATCAGCTTTGCATTAAACCGTGTTAAATATTTAGGTTACGTAGTAGGAAACGGAACGTTGCAAGTGGACGAGGACAAAATTACTGCAATTCAAGACTTTCCTGTACCAAAATCCATAAGGCATTTAAGACGATTTTTAGGTATGACTGGCTGGTACAGAAAATTTATACAAGACTACTCGATTTTAACATTTCCTTTGACTGAAATTTTAACGAAGAAAAAGACTTTTGTTTGGATAGATCAAGCTCAAGAAGCTTTTGACAAATTAAAGACAAAACTGACTTTTGCACCTTTACTTATTCACCCAAATTATGACAAATCTTTTATTCTACAGTGCGACGCTAGTACTTTTGGAGTGGGTGCAGTATTGGCGCAGAAGGACGAGGACGGGACAGAGAGACTTATTGCCTATATGTCTCACAAGCTCAATAGGGCTCAAAGAAATTATACCATTACGGAACTGGAATGCTTAGCTGCCGTAATGACCATCAAGAAGTTTCGTTCGTACATTGAGGGTCAGGAGTTTAAAGTGGTAACGGATCATGCTAGTTTAAAGTGGCTTATGGGCCAGCGTGATCTTTCTGGACGTTTAGATCGATGGTCATTAAAACTTCAGGGTTTTAATTTTGCAATCAAACACCGAAGTGGAAAAGAAAACGTTGTATCAGATACTCTTTCCCGGGTGCATGAAGGTGAAGAATTTGTGAGCGCTATTGAGTTGGAGACATTGCTGGTAATTGACCTAGACTCGGACGCTTTTAAAAGTAACGAATATTCCAAATTACGAGACGGATTACAAAATTTAGGTTTACCAGACTTAAAAATTATGGACGGTTATATTTACAAAAGGACTTTATTTTCTTCTGGTGAGACAGACGAAACAAATTTGTGGAAACTGTACGTACCGACAGAGTTAAGACGAGACATAATATATTCGGCACACGATACACCAACATCGGCACATGGTGGAATCGCGAAGACGATAGAACGAATACGACGTTACTTTTATTGGATTAGACTGGTTACTGACGTAAAGGACTATATCCAAAATTGTGATCTATGTAAAACTTGAAAGACACCGACTAATATTTTACGACCTCCTTTAGGACAGATGTTAGACACCGATCGACCGTTTCAAAGACTATACGTTGACTTAATTGGACCATTTCCAAGGACGAAAAAAGGACATATCGGACTTCTGATTATACTGGACCACTTTTCTAAATTTACTTTTTTAAAACCACTTAAGAAATTTGTTTCTAAGGACATTATAAATTATTTAAGTGAAATTTTTAATTGCTATGAGGTACCGGAGTCTTTGGTTTCAGACAATGGATCCCAGTTTGAGAGCATGGATTTTGAGAACTTTTTGCTTAAGCATATTTTAACTGCAGTATATAGCCCACAGCCAAACGCAAGCGAAAGAGTTAATCGTTGTATTAACGAAGCTTTACCTTCGTATATAAGGAAGGATCAAAGAGATTGGGATCAATACATTGATAGTATAAATTGTTCTCTTAGGAACAGTATACATCAAACTATTGGCAGGACCCCATATCAAGTAGGACTATAAACTTTTAAGAAGACTTAATCTTTTGGCTGACAGTGACTCAATAATTGAACGTCAGGACGAATATTCGATAAAACGGAATAAAATTAGGGAACTAATTAAAAAGGCTTTCGACAAAAACGCGCGTACGTACAACTTACGCTCTCGGACAAAGGACTTTAGTCTCGGACAAACGGTGATCAGACGAAACTTTACGCAAAGCTCCAAAATTTATAATTTCAATTCTAAACTTGCTCCAGTGGGTCTAAAGGCTAAAGTTTTGCGTAAAATAGGACAGAATAATTACGAGCTACAAGACGAAGACAGCGATATTATCGGTATATACCATGCTAAAGACATATGGACATGACGACTGACTTTATTAAACATAGAATTTATCCCTTTTACAGATCCACTTATCGATATGCTTACCCATATCTGTAAGTTGTACCTGTTTTGTGAGGGCTTGAATGAATTTGAATTTGTTATGTAGGTTTCCAAAACTTTGATTATTAAGTTGAATTTTTTTTGTATGTTTTGAAAATATTGTTTAAAATATTTTCATTTTAAATATGTATATCGTCTAAATTTCTTGATCTTTTTTAATTGATTATATTTGATTTTTATTTAAGCTTGAGATCACTTTTTTGTTTTTTTATAAAAAATTATTTATTAACCAATATTTCGCAACCAAACAATGTATATGTATACATATTTACCCTGAAGAAGCTACCCATTGTTTGGTAGCGAAATATTGGTTAATAAATATTTTTTTATAAAAAAACAAAAAAGTGATCTCAAGCTTAAATAAAAATCAAATATTTTCATTTTATTTCAATTCAAACAAGTAAATAAAAAAAAGGAAAGAAACAAATGCAAGAGAGGAACAACTGTGTTATTTTTTTAAGAAAGTGCGAATTTTGAGGAGAGGAAATATAGAAAGAAGCAAGATAAAAGAAAAGGGAAAAACATTTGATTAGCGGGAAGAATTGTTATTTGAAGGTAAGAGGTGAATTTATTTTGTTAACAAAATATAAATAAAGGAAAAGGATATATATACATACATACATATATATTTTTGTTTTCAAATAGGATTATCGGAAAAAAGAAAAGGAAAAAAAAAAACATTCGATATCTTGATCCCGCATCCCACACAGTGTTTTGTTTTTGTTTAACCTGCCATCGCACTAAAATCTTTTTTTTTTGGACCAAACTATTTAAAGGAAACCAACCCGTGAAAGTTAAATAGGAAAGGATAAATCAGATCGGTTTAATTTTTTTATGTACAAATATTAATTTAAATTATTTTTCTATTTATCTTAACTTTAAATCTATTTTCAAAATTTAATTGGTTTTTTTTTATTTTTAACTTTACCTATAGTTAACATAAATAATAACATTTTCGTTTGTTAATAAACTTATACTTATTCTCATACATTGACACTTATACAATACACATACATACAACAGACAGAAACACATATTAACATATTTTTTTTTACTACTTATAAACATACACACATATTCATATAAACACACAACTACTCAGATACACATACATACATACATAAAATATAACAGAACTAAATTTTTAAGTCTTGGAATTTGAAATAATTTGTTTGTGTGGAGAAAAAAAAAATATTCGGCGAATTTTTTTCGAAACCAAATTCAACATCACATCAGGCCTGCTGTCATCGTTGGATAATTTTTGGTGAGTTTTGTTTTATATTAATTTAAGTTTTGAGAATAAGTTTTTTTTTGTCTAAATTCCCTTTTTTGCCAAATTTTATTTGAAATTTTCTAACATTTTAAAATTAAAATGTTATTAACATAAGATTTTAAAATTTTATGTTACCAACATTAAAATAAATAAATACATAACATCTCACTATCACACTACATCTTTAAACTAACAACACTATTTATAATTAACTATTTTTTTTTTAAATTTGTTACAAAAATTAAACATTAAAGAAAAATGTTATTTTCAATTGTTCGTTGTTCAATAAATGTTGTTTAACTTTATATTTTAAACATGTCTTTTTAAATTTTCTTTAGTTCTACGAACAGTTACTAAGTTATAGTTAGGGAATCATTTTAGGGCTATTTTAACAACACATTCTTTTAAGATAGTATGGTTGGGAGGGTATTCGAACAAGAGGAAATGACACCATCTTCGGTTTGACTTAACTTTCATCTTTTTTTTATTTTAATTTATTATATTGTTAATTTTTATTTTTTTTGTATTTTTATTTTTGCTAGTTATTATTAAAGTTTAGCTACCTTTTTTAAATTTTATAAAACGATTCTTAGCCTATCTCTTAGCGAGACAAAAACACCACCCCAAACCCTGAGCACGGTCGAAAGAATAGGTAGCGAAAGTCTCATGAGAGGTAGGGCAAACCAGTTTGGATCGTTACAATACGTTGGGCAAAGTACTGGAAAAGGTGATCTACAACAGACTCATGGACATCGTCGAGAGAGAGAATGGACTCTCCGAGACACAATTCGGATTCAGAAAATCACGCTCCACGATTGACGCCATAAAAAGGGTAGTAGATACAGCTGCGGGCGCAATAGCAGGAGAACGTTGGAGATGGGGGACAAAGGAATACTGTGGTGTTGCCACGCTTGACATTAGAAACGCGTTTAACTCTGCCAGTTGGGATTTTATAATGGCAGCTCTAGAGATACTGAACACACCGAAGTACCTAATTAGAATAGTTACTTTTTGAATAGGAAACTGATCTACGCAACGGACGATGGGCCACGAATGTATGATGTTAGTTCAGGTGTTCCACAGGGATCGGTTCTTGGTCCACTACTATGGGATATCATGTATGATGGAGTCCTTAGAACACAACTACCGAGCTCGACAAGGATAATCGGGTTCGCAGATGACATAGTGATTGTCAGTGTAGCGAAACATATTGTGGAATTAGAATCGGCTATAAACGATGCAATTGTGAGGATCCAGGGATGGCTAGATTCGGCGAATCTCAACCTGGCAGAACAGAAGACTGAAGCAGTACTAATTACAAGTAGGAAAAAAGTGGAATTTATGAAGGTGAAGGTGGAAAACCAGGAGATATGTTCTTAACCGGCAATCAAATATCTTGGGGTCATGATGGATAACAGACTTAAATTGAATGATTCAAAGGAGTATTGCTAGAATACTACCTAATATTGGAGGACCAAGGGGTCCAAGAAGGAGGCTTCTGGCTACGGTTACCAATTCCACATTGCTTTACGCAGCCCCTGTTTGTGCACAGGCTCTGAAGATAAAGGAATATAGAAGAAAAATGTCCTCGGTTCATAGACTATGCGCGCTCAGGACAATAAGTGCCTTTAGGACGGTATCGGACGACGCGGCTTGTGTCATAGCGGCGATGATTCCAATAGACATACTGGCAGCGGAAATCCAGAGAATCTACAATAGGCGAACGACAGCCCAGGCAGTAGTAAATTTAGCTGCAGTTAAGAGAGAGGAAAGATCGTTTTTAATCAGAGAATGGCAGAGAAGGTGGGATACATCGAATAAAGGACGATGGAGATATAAACTCGTCCCTAATATTGAGGTATGGATTCATAGGAAAGCTGGGGATGTGAACCTCTACTTGACACAGTACATGACGGACCATGGCGTTTTTAGGCAATATCTGCACAGGGTTGGCCATGAAAATTCCCAAACCTGCCCAGAAGAGGCGAAATATGCGGAACATGTCGTATTCCGATGCCCTAGATACATGGGGTGCACTTCGAATCCATCGGAGTTTCTTCGGCATATGTCAGAATGTGGAAAACTGGGAGGTCTTTAGTGGAGTGTGCTTCCGGATAATTAAGGACCTAAGAAGGCTGGAAAGGGCTAGACGGTCCGACGAGCAGGCGTGAATGCCAACGGCCCCCCGAATACCTAGCGGCAGTCCCGTGGGGATGTCCGTTGATGATCGAGGGGGTGTGGTTTAGTACGTAGGCGCTGCGGCGAATCGTACATGCTTGTGGCACGGGCCACTAGTATCTATGAATATTCCACACCACCGGCTCGAAAGCAAAAAAAAAAAAAAACACACACACACAGAGTTTCACTTTTATATATATAGATAGTGGTGTTCGGTAACATTCGACAAAGTTCTCGTATGTACACACTAGTACATTCGAAACCCGTTACATTTAAATTAAGACGTTAAGTAATATGCAGAAATAATAAGTGCCTAAAAGTATGCTGCACATAATAACTCACATCATGTTCGAACAACCAGCGAAATAAACTAATACAAATAAAACTACAGTAACTTAAACTACTACAACTAAAATAAATTATAATGTAAATTAAGCTATTCAAAAATAAATCTGTAACAATATTTATATTCGCTTTTAAGTACTTACAAATGTGCTATGTAGTATAAAATTGCCCAGGCTTCTACATGCTCCCCTCTGATTTCAATAAAATGATAATTTATTGAATGGAACATCAAAGACAATGATTTTAAAAACACTAAAACAGCCATAATGTAGTGGATTTTATATACGGTGTGTCTGTTGCATAAATATTTAAATGAGTTTAAAAATTTCTCGAGAATTATAAAATTTGTTAACGTACTTGCTCTTTTTGAGTATAAATACCCAAAATAGGCCTGATAAGAAAAATAGTAAAGACATCATCAAATATAATGCAGGTAAAGGCATTTCGCCAGCTGATAAATAATTGCCATTATTGCTTTCTTCAATATCAACCTTAGAGAGAAGGAAAAACATTTTTTTATATTAAGAATATTAAAAATTTCTATATTGTAACCAATTACCACAAAGGATACTTCTTTATCGGCAAAAAGGTAGTTTTCACAATTATGAAAATACAAATTATAAAGACCTTCTTCATGCAATGATCCCACAAACATAGAAAACTATAAATTAATTTAAAATGTATGAGTTACTTATACATTATTTTTTTCCTATTATTTTTTTTATAATTACCGACATATTATAATAATTTACACCATCAATATTTTCCTTTACCAACGGTAAAATGAAATTATTACAAAACGAATTATGTACTACATTTTCATTTGAAGCATATTCCTGAGCTTGTACCACTGGTGGCATAGTTGGTGAGTATAAATATTTTTCGGACACTTCCTTATGTGCAGCTCCTGGTTTCTTTTGTTCACTTGTTGGTTGCTTTTCCTCCACCTCATTGGTGTCTCCTATAATTTGCAATTCGTGTGTCTTTTTGGCAACAACTGAAGGCTTTGATGGCACTATGGGTGCTTCATAGGAATCATCATCATCTATTAGTTGTTCCTCGTTTACAATGGGAAGAGAATTTTCAGCATTAGCTTCTCCCTCATGTGGAGCTAAATCACGTCTACGACGTCGTGGTCCCAAAACGAGTCTATTTTGGGTTTTATGCGCTTTTGATTGTCTTTTACCACGATACATAGGAAACATTGAGCTGTCTTTATAAATGTGTTGATTACGCCATTCGGGAGAGCATTTAACGTGTACTCTTTAAATAAAAATTAAGTGAAGTTAAAATGGATTTATTTATTAAGAGATCTACACATAATAAATGCTGCATTATGTTAAGCTGAATAATAGAAAATTCAACCAAAAAGATTTTACAGAAAAAAAGAATTATTTATGTATGTATATCCAAACAATATCTGTACAAAATCAATTTATAAAATATACTCGTCAGGGCGCCATTTGCGCACACAAATGTAAGAAATATATTGTAAATATTTTTTATTTAATATATTTTTTTAGATAACACCAAGGCATACTTATTCATCAAGAAATCGCTGTTCAGACATTTTTTTGCTAATATTTTTTATGTATAAGGTTTGACATATAGTAGAAGACAGAAAACTGTTTATCTATTTTTTGTCAAGTTTAGGTTCGTTCGAGTACTTTTACTGCACTTTGTAGTAAATGAGTAATTATTTAGTAAATTGAAAATTTTACTCTCAAAAAGAGAATTTGTTCAAAAAAGTACTCGAACAGACATTTGTAAAAATTCGTAAGATTGAAGCAACAGCTGATGGCAAATAAATAAAGTTTAATGGGAACTATGTACATACATACATATGTGCAAATATGTATTTGTGTATGTATACCTGCGCCAGATTCAGGCAGTTCCATTCTTTCATCTGTAGACATTGTTAACTAACTTTATTTCACAAACAACTTAAATTTAATAATATTTTGCACTTTTGTTGGGATTTTTCTTTTTTTTTAATACTTTTTTCACAAATTGTATACTTTTTGTTTGCTTACTTTTGTTTGTTTACTTTTTGAATCATATGTTTTTTGGTTTTGCTAAATCTTACAGCAAGAAATTTCTGTTGTAAAAATTTGCAAATACTCAGTCAAGAACTGTCACTTTTCGCTCTCTATTTGTGCTCTCATTTACTACAAATTTGTGTAAACGAACGCAATTTCGTAAAATGCAGTAAAAATTTGTACAAATTCGTACAAATTTGTGAGTTCTCGAACGAACCTTTTATCAGCTGGATTTAAAATAAGTAAGTGCAAAAATAATCAGCTGACGAATCAGGATTACCTGATGAATAAATATGCATTTAGTTTATACAAAGAAAATATTCTATATATGATTTTTACTAAAAATTGTGATGAAAAATCCACTTTCAAAATTTAATTACTCATTTAAGCAGTTTTCGTAATTAAAATGATTGGTATACAATACGTATACAATGCATATTTACATACATATATGTACATAAATTAACACCACCATAAATGCAAAATAAAATTTGTCAAATTATTTATCTCTGTGTAACTACTTATTTGATTGGCATCCGCCGCAATTTTATATTTGGAAAACTGTAGGTTTAGGGATTTAGGTAAAATAGGCAACTGTTAGTGTAGCTCATCCCAGTCCATAGAAACTGTAGCTGCTCTTTATACAAGCTCATAACATTTCGCAAAAAATCGTCAAAATTACTTCTTAAAAGTCAAGTATTGAAGCGCTTAAAAATTTTGATAAGTTGTACTTTTTTGATAGTATTTGTTACTGTTAATGCAAAATTTTTACTAAATTGTTTTTTTATATTATTAAAATATTTTATAAATTGTTAAGTTTCACTAACAATATTAAAATCTATCTACATATTAATGCATACAATACAAAGGCAAAGCGGTTCGGGTTCATCTAGTTCTGTACATTTTTACAATAAATAAATGAGTAGATACCTATGCATTTTTTATATAATTAAAAATTTGCTTGTTGATATTTAATGAAAAGCAAAGGAAACAATAGAAATGATGCTAACAGAATAAAAAGTTAAATAATAAATTTCAAGACTTACTGCAAGTTCCTCAAATCAAATAAAAAGAATAAAATTGGTCCACTTCTCTGCAAGGCAGATGATTCTTCCAGCAAACATTTGTTTTGATGAGAATCCAAATAAGGATTCATTTGATCGATTGTTGTCTTATCCAAAGATAAGCCAAGCTAAATTTAAATAATATAAACTTGATGAAAATAAAGCCTTTTTTGTATCTTTATTGGCAACCTACCTTTTCATTACCCGTTTCCGACGATACCACCAGTTTACTTAGATTAACATTCAAATGACCATTGGCATAGAAACCAAATGTTGACAGAGCAATATAAAGTCGGCGATCAGTCTAAATTTACATTAGTTCATTTCATAATTTTATTTTTATACTTTAATCAACTTACTTGAACTTCTAAATGATGCTTTCGTGCCTCTACCAGTTGGTCACGTAAAAATGCCGCAATTATTAAAAAAACACATATTGATTTGGCCAACGTCATTGTTTTCCTGACAAGAGGTTTTAAAATATTACTTGATTTTCCCATCTTTTTGATGACTAAATAAATTAAGTTAATTTTTCTTGTAATACTTTTCTTTATGTATTAATTATATTGACGTTTGAAATCAATTTTTAAATAATAAAATATATTGAACAAATAAAATTTTATATTTCCTTTCTCTAAAAAACCTGACTCGTTCAATTGACACACAACTGGTTTTTGACAACTGAGGGAACATATGGAATGAAACTTATTAAGTGCAAATTTCATTAGAGATGGCACTTCGGTTGAGTGATGATATGGTGAGTCAGAAAAACATGTGTCAACATTTGCTCTGTTTTCGATTGAACATACATATATAATCCGCCTTATTGTCAGTGGCGTTGTCATGTCGTTTTTGTGTAGAAAACAACAGAAATACAAGGTCTCATTAATTTTACATTGTCGTAAATATTACATGGTACCAAAAACTACGACAATGCCACTGACAATAAGACTGAATAAATATTTTATAGCCTTTTGACAATTGATTTCATCTTATAGCCTTTTTACACTTGCTCACATCTTAGCGAAATGCGTGGAAGATGTTGAGATTGAAAAAAACTTGTTTACATTTGCAACATCTTTGTAGTTTTTTGAAAATATAAATTTTTTTCTAGCATAGATGTTTGGCAAAAAGTCGTGTGTAAATTTGAAAAATCAACGAGAAATAAAACAAGTAAGAGCGCTATATTCGGCCGTGCCGAATCTTATATACCCTTCACAACGTGAATTCATGCAATAACAGTGGTTTGTGTCACCATTCATCCCATATGAAATACGTACATACATATAAAAACATACATATATAAAAACGTCCCATTGTAAAATTATAAATTCACGTATGAATGTTAAAAAAAACAAAAAAAAAAAAAAAATTTTAAAAAAAAATTTTTAAAAAAAAAAAAATTTAAAAAAAAAAATTTTTAAAAAAAAAAATTTTTAAAAAAATTATTATGTATATAATATATACAAAACAAAAAAAAATAAAAAAAAAATTAAAAAAAAAAAAATTTAAAAAAAAAAATAATAATAAAAATATAAATAATATATTAAATAAAAAATAAAAAAAAAAAAAATAAAAAAAAAAATAAAAAAAAATTTAAAAAAAAATTAAAAAAAAAATTTTTTGGCTCAGCTGGGATTCGATGCCACGTTTTCTCTAACCAGTATACACGTTTGTATGTATGTATGTTGTTGTTGTAATGTTGCTTTTGTGAAAAAAAAATCGAGGTGGTCGTGGGTTTTTGCTCATATCTCAGTTGTTTATGTACCTATGTTTCTGATTTTCAATAGCGATCTACTCCCGAATATTTCTGATATTTTAATACCTCACATGAGTCCAAGCGATGTCGGGGGGCTTCAAAAAGTTGATTTCAACATACACACGGACAGACGGTCAGACGGACAGACGGACAGACTGACAGCGCTTAATCGACTCCCCTATTCATAAGCTTTCAGAAAATATATACTTTATGGGGTCGGAAATCAAAATTGTAGAAATTTCACACGGAATGACAAACCTATATATACCCTTTTTCACTGTGTGAAGGGTATAATAAAAAAAATTAAAAAAAAAAAATAAAAAAAAAATAAAAAAAAATTTTTTTTGCTCAGCTGGGATTCGATGCCACGTTTTCTCTAACCAGTATACACGTTTGTATGTATGTATGTTGTTGTTGTAATGTTGTTTTTGTGAAAAAAAAATCGAGGTGGTCGTGGGTTTTTGCTCATATCTCAGTTGTTTATGTACCGATGTGTCTGATTTTCAATAGCGATCTACTCCCGAATATTTCTGATATTTTAATACCTCACCCGAGTCCAGGCAATGTCGGGGGGCTTCAAAAAGTTGATTTCAACATACACACGGACAGACGGTCAGACGGACAGACGGACAGACGGACAGACGGACAGACTGACAGGGCTTAATCGACTCCCCTATTCATAAGCTTTCAGAAAATATATACTTTATGGGGTCGGAAATCAAAATTGTAGAAATTTCACACGGAATGACAAACCTATATATACCCTTTTTCACTGTGTGAAGGGTATAACAAGTAAAAGTGCTATATTCGGCCGTGCCGAATCTGATAATACCCTTCACCATCATGTACATAGGTATAATTCCACAACGTAGCTTAACCTATTTTATGTTATACGCCATTTTTCCTTATTATTTCCGACGCCATCCTCGATTTTGAATTTTTACGTAGTTAAATGTATTCTACTAGTCAAGCCCTTTTATTTGAAAAAATTTGATCCGCCATTTTGTTTTAGACGCCATCTTGGATTTTACATTTTCTAAAAATTTATTGTATTCTACTGGTCAAGCCCTTTCATTTGATACCAATATTGACGCTTTCGGTTGTCTAGAAGCTGAAAAAATTTGATTTTCGTTTCTAAATTTTTGGAATATATATTTTTCAAAAAAATTTTTTGCCTATAACTTTACCGATTAAAGACCGATTTATCTTAAATTTTTCACGAATATCTCTCTAGGCATATTATTTCTATAAATAGTAACAAAGGTACCTTTAAATTATTCTATGGCTGAAAAATTTTAGTTTTGGTAAAAATATAGGAAGAAAAACAGAGGCAATCGCGTTTATTTGCTCATATCTCAGAAAGTTAAGAGGCGATTTTGCTGAATTTCAATAGCGATTCATTCCCGGATATTTCCAAAAGATTGATACCATACGCAGGTCTGAGAAACATGTGGTTGGTTCTAAAAGTTGATTTCAACCAACACACGGACAGACGGTCAGACTTAATCGACTCCTATATTCATAAGCTTTCAGAAAATATATACTTTATGGGGTCGGAAATGAAAATTGTAGAAATTACAAACGGAATGACAAAGCTATATATACCCTTGTGCACCACAGATGAAGCCAATTATTTTCCCCCTCCCCTCAAGAATTTGAAAATTTACCTTTTTATACCCTTCACACAGTGAAAAAGGATATATATAGGTTTGTCATTCCGTGTGAAATTTCTACAATTTTGATTTCCGACCCAATAAAGTATATATTTTCTAAAAGCTTATGAATAGGGGAGTCGATTAAGCGCTGTCAGTCTTTCAGTCTGTCCGTGTGTATGTTGAAATCAACTTTTTGAAGCCCCCCCGACATCGCTTGGACTCGGGTGAGGTATTAAAATATCAGAAATATTCGGGAGTAGATCGCTATTGAAAATCAGAAACATCGGTACATAAACAACTGAGATATGAGCAAAAACCCACGACCACCTCGATTTTTTTTTTCACAAAAACAACATTACAACAACAACATACATACAAACGTGTATACTGGTTAGAGAAAACGTGGCATCGAATCCCAGCTGAGCAAAAAAAAAAATTTTTTTTTTTTTTTATTTTTTTTTTTTAATTTTTTTTTATTTTTTATTTAATATATTATTTATATTTTTATTATTATTTTTTTTTTAATATTTTTTTTTTAAATTTTTTTTTTAAATTTGTTTTTTATTTTTTTTAACATACATATGTACGTAAATTTATAATTTTACAATGGGATGTTTTTATATATGTATGTTTTTTTATATGTATGTACGTATATCATATGGAATGGTGATACAAACTACTGTTATTGCATGACTACACGTTGTGAAGGGTATATAAGATTCGGCACGGCCGAATATAGCGCTCTTACTTGTTACATTTAGTATACATATAAATTCAACTCAGCTTAAGATATTTATGCAAAAAATTGTTAAGCTTTCTCCACCCAGAGAATTTTTTTTAACTACGCCATTATATGTAGTTAAGTTATACAAAAATAAATATTATTAAAAAAAAATAATTCTTACCCGCGACAGAAGAATTGCATATAACGAATGCAAGAACGCTAAAATAAAATGTTTTCGATTTCATTGTAATTTATTTAAAAGATTGAATAAGTTTTATTGTAAATATTTTAATATCAAGGCTTTATATAGTCGAGATTAAAACTTGAAAATAATTCTCAATACTATATGCGTAAATAATTTCACACAACAAAAATATGTACATATGTACATAATTCTTATCCTTTAATAAATTTTACTTCTTATTATTACAATTAATTTTTATTTTCTATAAAAGAGCTGTTCCGTATTGTAAAAAGGCTTATTGTCTGTTATTTAATAGTTTAATAAATATCGTTCTTTTTAATTTAAAAACAAATAACTTTTTTAAATGAAAACATTTTTTTAGTGTTTTGCCTTTCTATACTACTTGCAATTGTTAAAGGTAAAAAATTTTATTAATTAATATTTTTGTTGAAACGCTAAATAATTTTTTTTAATTTTCATCATTAAGAGACTTCAGCTGATCAAACTTGTTCACTTGGTAAAAATGAAATATTTCATTCGCTTGGTAACAATTGTGAACGTGAATGTGGCAATTTAAATAAACCTTGTTCGAAAAAGGGTGATCCACATCGCACGGGTTGTTTTTGTCGCAGTGGATTTGCCCGAAACTTAGAAGGTGCTTGTGTGCCAATTGTATTTTGTTAAAATTAATTTAAATTTTTGGAATTTATGTAAAATCTGTTAAATTACAGAAAAAATATGAAGATAAAACAAAAATTCTCAACATTTATATAACAAAAAGGTTTTTTACTACATTCATACATACATACCAGAAATGACGTCATCATGGCCGGATACAGTTGACAAAACATAATACTGTATTTTGTCTTAAGACTTGCAAGGGAATGTCAAGATGTTTAAGCTTACAAGTCCGTTTACTTATGGCATGATATCTGCTTGCAATATTACAGTAGCATTTAATTTGAAGCCCTTTTTTAGGAATCAAAATTTCTTGCCATTTTTTACGTGCTTTACAGTTAGCATTAATGAAAAAGAAATAATATATATTGCTTATAAAATTGGATTTTTTGCTAGGATGTCTATAAACAATTTTATTAAAATGCAGACAATAGTACTTGTTATTCAAAATATTTAACTTTTAATATATTTTTAAATAATTTAGTTCCTTATTACTTTTTAAATAATAGCATAAAAACACATGTTTAATAAAAAAACTATTTGAAAAGTAAACACTTTTGTTATATTTTTAAATAAACTTAACACTTTCAATTTCTGTCTATTTCTTAATCATAACAATATTTTAGTATTTTTTTACACATTAGGGGATACCACTAAATAAATTTATTGGTTCTACGACTTTTCACAAAACTAGGTAGGTAAATTGATTTAAAGCGCTAACATGAAATTCAAATTTATTTGTGATTGGCATAACGTGGGTCGAATTATTTAATGTGCAAACATATACAGTGAACACTATCTACGGTCACCTGACATTTGTCCATTATTGAGAGATGTCCGCAAAATATCATATATCTTTAACAATTCATATAAACAAACAAAATTTTTTCATGAAGCGTCGGTTGCTTTTCACAAAATATGAATAAATTCTATTCGAACGGAGTTTAGTTCATTAATATATCGACCCCTATGCGCGAAATTATCGTTTGTTATGTTTTTTAGAAATCGACTTTTTTATGCAAATTGATTCTATTTACATCCATTAATCCATTTGCCGATAATATATTATAGCGATAACTGTTATAGTTATGAAGATAACACTGTGTACATTCGTATGTAGCAGTGTTATTTACGTTTTTATACCCTTCACACAGTGAAAAAGGGTATATATAGGTTTGTCATTCCGTGTGAAATTTCTACAATTTTCATTTCCGACCCCATTAAGAATATATTTTCTGAAAGCTTATGAATAGGGGAGTCGATAAGGCTCTGTCAGTCTGTCCGTGTGTATGTTGAAATCAACTTCTTGAAGCCCCCCGACATCGCTTGGACGCGGGTGAGGTACTAAAATATCAGAAATATTCGGGAGTAGATCGGTATTGAAAATCAGAAACATCGGTACATAAACAACTGAGATATAAGCATAAACCCACGACCACCTCGATTTTGTTTTTACAAAAACAACATTACAACAACAACATACATACATACAAACGTGTAAACTGGTTAGAGTAAACGTGGCATCGAATCCCAGCTGAGCCAAAAAAAATTTTTTTTTTTATTTTTTTTATATTTTTTTTTATTTTTTTTTTATTTTTTATTTAATATATTATTTACTAGCATTTCACCCGCTACTTCGTTAGCGCAGTTCTTACTATTTATTGAATGCTCAAGTTCTATTTATAATTATTAAATATTTATGGTTCAATTTATGAAAATTTGTATCTCTGATTCAATTTACTTAGAAATATAAAACGTAGAGTAAGGATATATCGGGCATATATTTCCTAACTAAAAGCAAGATCAATGCTACTGAGCTTAAAAAATTAAGATTCATATTTTGCAAAAATTACCCTAAAATAATAAAAGAAACATTTTTTCCTTCAATAAAACTTCCACTTGGTTTATTATTACCTTTATTTAGAATTCTATGTATACAAAATATATAAAAAGAGAAAAAGTAATTTTGGTCGTCCATAATATTAGGACTTAGACCTCGCATCAAAAAACACTAATTTTAACAATCTACTTATGTTTACAAACGTAAAAATACAAAGAGTACAATAAAAATGCGAAAAGGTTTTTTTTTGTGTCTTTAATATCATTTTAATTCTAAACTTGAATAAATAATCCTTTATTTCACAATTTTAACTTTTTAAACGTAGGAAATTCAAAAAGTCCCATTATAATGCATAAAACTACCCTTTTGATCGCCCATAACATATTTAGCCTTACCTTGTATCAATGGTCACTAATTTCGAAATTCTTGCTTCGCAAACGTTAAAAATACAATAAGTACCATAAAAATTCAAAAAAGTACCTCTTTGGTCACCCATAACATATATTTAGCCTCACCTTGTATCAATTGTCACTAATTTCAAGATTCTACCTTCGCAAACGTTGAAAATACAAAAAGTACCATACAAATTCAAAAAAGTACCTTTTTGGTCGCCCTAACATTTTATGTCTCACCTAGAATCAATAGTCCTTGATTGTATAATCCTATCTTTATAAACGTAGAAAATGCAAAAAGTACCATAAAAATTCAAAAAAGTACCTTTTTGGTCGACCATAATATTTTCGGTCTCACCTTGTATCAATAGCCACTAATTTTAAAATTCTAGCTTCGCAAACGTTGAAAATACAAAAAGTACCATACAAATTCAAAAAAGTACCTTTTTGGTAGCCCATAACATTTTTTGTCTCACCTAGAATCAATAGTCCTTGATTGTATAATCCTATCTTTATAAACGTAGAAAATACAAAAAGTACCATAAAAATTCAAAAAAGTACCTTTTTGGTCGACCATAACATTTTTAGTCTCACCTTGTATTAATTGTCACTGGTTTCAAAATTCTACCTTCACAAACGTTGAAAATACAAAAAGTACCATACAAATTCAAAAAAGTACCTTTTTGGTCGCCCATAACATTTTTAGTCTCATCTGGAATCAATAGTCCTTGATTGTACAATCCTACCTTCATAAATGTATAAAACACCAAAAGTACCATAAAAATTCAAGAAAGTACCTTTTTGGTCGACCATAACATTTTTAGTCTCACTTTGTATCAATAGCCACTAATTTTAAAATTCTAGCTTCGCAAACGTTGAAAACACAAAAAGTACCATAAAAATTCAAAAAAGTACTTTTTTGGTCGCCTATAACATTTTTGGTCTCATCTGAAATCAATAGTCCTTGATTGTACAATCCTACCTTCATAAACGTAGAAAATACAAAAAGTACCATTCAAATTCAAAAAAGTACCTTTTTGGTCGACCATAAGATTTTCGGTCTCACCTTTTATCAATAGCCACTAATTTTAAAATTTTAGCTTCGCAAACGTAGAATATATAAAAAGTACCATAAAAATTCAAAAAAGTACCTTTTTGGTCACCCATAACATTTTTAGTCTAACCTGGAATCAATAGTCCTTTATTTTACAATTCTACCTTTATAAACGTAGAAAATACAAAAAGTACCATAGAAAAGCGAAAAAGTACATTTTTAGTCCAAGTTCCAAATTCCAAGTTTAAAATGTTAAAATATCTATGTAACAAAATATTTTAATAGACATGATTAAAACTCAGTAAATCTACTCTTTTTTGCATAAAAGTAATTATGTTCTAAAAAGTACCAAACTCTTCCCGATTTTTCCCTTTTCTACCCTGTTATGAATGTGTTTAAATTTTTACTAAATTACATAATTTTTTATGTCTAGTGAAATCCCAATTAAAAATTTTGTGAAAATTGGCCGTCTAATTAGGATTTACATACATTTTCCGAAATTTTCCACTTTTTGGTACCTTTTTTGTCCCCAAAAAAGTTTCCAAAAATTTCACCTAAATAGTTGTCCATATTCTATTAGGAAATAATAATTGTCAAATTTTGTCCCATTGAATAATATAAGAAAAGTTTATTTTAAAAAAAGTACCAAAAAAAGGGACAATTTTTACCCCTTATACATATGAATTTGAAACAAGTAAGAGCACTATATTCGGCTGTGCCGAATCTTTTATACCCACCACCAATTTTGTGTACATTTAAAGCACAATATTTATTATTTTGTTAATCGCTATGGAATAATCTCTTTATTATAAAATATGTATCACTTTCTTTGTAGAGGGTGGTTTAATTTTAAGGGTCCATGTTGAAGGTGAACTACACCTAGTCCTTAAATTTGTTTTCTGCATTTCACTTGACATTTCTCAATCTCAAACTTACTCAATTTGATCCGTGGAAAGATACGCAAATGAGCAACGATTTAAAGTTATTCAGGTTTTTTATAAAAATGGGCGTTCAAATCAAAATGCATTTTGTGCACTTCGTGATTATTTTGGTCAACATAATCGTTCAAATTCGTCCACAATCGGGAGAATTGTAAAAAATATTTAAATTTCTGCAAAACAGGTCTGTATAAAATGTTAGAAAATCTGTGAATGCCATCTTAGTTCGCTGAATGGGAACTACTGCTGGTTTTTGCGATAGTGTGGCAAAAGAGCAGTCAACCTCGCCTCATCATCATGCCTAACAATTGAGCATTAACATTGTCATTGAAAATTTGGACTATCAGATAGAGGAGGGGCGCCAAGGATGGGGGGGGCATTTGGCATATATTTTGTTAAATACATAATTGAACCATACAAATATTATCATTATAAAAAGAAATGATAATAATATCCTAAATAGTTTGTGTTTTATTTAAATTCAACATCGGTCCTTAAAATTTAACCACCCTCTATAACTTCGATATGCTACTAAAATGCTTTTGTAAATGTAGTCTTTCAATGAAAGTGGGCGTTAAAGTAATCGTGTCAATAAAGTTTCTGCTAATAAATACAACTTAGATATTTCAATATAGTCCTTTATTTTCCCAAAAACTTTTTCAATAGAGAAATTACATGAATTTAAGATAAACCGTTATGGGAGGTGGGCGTTAAAGTGAGCGTGTTACCTAAACTTTTTGGCACAACGACTACATTGATTAGAAGGATCATCATACCTCTAATTTTGGCGGTTTTATGTTTAAATTTCATTAACGGTAGATAACGTGAAAAGTGGGCGTTATAGTAGGCGTGTCAAAGTTGTTCTTGCTAATGAGTACAACTTAGGTGTTTCAATATAGTCCTTTATTATTCTAAAATCTTTATTAATAGAAAAATTATATGTATTTTAGGTAAAACGTTATATGGGAGGTGGGCGTAAAAGTGGGCGTGGCACCCTAATTTTCTGGCACAATAATGATACTGCCTAGGAGGATATACGTAGCAAATTTGATCATCACACTTCTAATTTTGGCGGTTTTATGAGCTTTTAAATTTCATTAACGGTAGATAACGTTATAAGTGGGCGTTATAGTAGGCGTGTCAAAGTTTTTTTTTCTAATGAGTACAACTTAGTTGTTTCAATATAGCCCTTTATTTTTCCAAAATCTTTATTAATAGAGAAATTATATGAATTTTAGGTAAAACGTTATATGGGAGGTGGGCGTAAAAGTGGGCGTGGCACCCTAATTTTCTGGCACATTAATGATACTGCCTAGGAGGATATACGTAGCAAATTTGATCATCACACTTCTAATTTTGGCGGTTTTATGAGCTTTTAAATTTCATTAACGGTAGATAACGTGAAAAGTGGGCGTTATAGTAGGCGTGTCAAAGTTGTTTTTGCTAATGAGTACAATTTAGGTGTTTCAATATAGCCCTTTGTTATTCCAAAATCTTTATTAATAGAAAAATTATATGAATTTTAGGTAAAACGTTATATGGGAGGTGGGCGTAAAAGTGGGCGTGGCACATTGATTTTCCGTTACAAAAAAGCGTCTCACCAAAAAGCAAAGTGTGCAAAATTTCAGAGTCGTACACCAATTTTGTTGCTTTTATGACGTTTTTGTTTTTAAATATACCGAAAAATACACTGTGCGGTATAAATTTTCGTACATTTTGATCGATAACTCCTCTCCTAATGCAAAGATTTAGATAATTTTCGGAAAGAAATATTGTTTTTACTCAGGAAATATATATTCGAAGTTTCATGAGTCTACGTTAATGCGTTTGGACACAATTCCATTTTATTCGATGTTTGAAGGACACGGTTTTTTCGACCTACTCTTGCTTTTCGAGCTATAACTCCCTTCCTAATTTTCCGATTTAGCCCATTTTCAATACCAAACAAACCTTGCCTATAAGAAAGATTCTGGCAAAATTTGAGCCCCCTAGCTTTTTCGGTGCGACCTCTATCGTGCTTTCAACAGACGGACAGACGGACAGACGGACGGACATAGCTAGATCGTCATCAAATCAAACCCTGATTCAGAATATATATACTTTATGGGGTCTAAAATGGATATTTCGATGTGTTACAAACGGAATGACAAAATGAATATACCCCCACCATTTTTTTGGTGGCGGGTATAAAAAGTGCCGAATTCTTATTAATATTTTTTTGCGGACTACTTAATACAGTTTAAATTTTTTTCCTAGCTTTATGCGTTTGGTAGTTACATAGGGTACCAAAAAAGTACCAAATTATAGTTTTTACCCGTTTTTTCCCCTTAGGGGTTGAAAATTCTAAAAAAAGCCAGACACCTGTCAGCTTATTTTTTGTGCAAATTACAATACTTTTTCAATTTAATTTGTATCATTTTTAGTTTAGCAGATATAAGATGACCGATTTTACCCGTTTTTACCCTTTTTTACCCCCTTAAAGTACGAATTTCCAAAAATCCCTTCTTAGTGGAGCTATACATTGAAAGAGGAAACGATTGTCCAAATTTCATGTCTCTAGCTCTTTGCGTTTGGGCTGTGCGATGATGAATCAGTCAGTCAGTCAGTCAGTCAGTCATTCAGTCAGTCACGTTACTCTTTTATATATATAGATAGATATTTATACCCTTCACCTGTGGTGCACAAGGGTATATATAGCTTTGTCATTCCGTTTGTAATTTCTACAATTTTCATTTCCGACCCCATAAAGTATATATTTTCTGAAAGCTTATGAATAGAGGAGTCGATAAGGCCCTGACCGTCTGTCTGTCTGTCCGTGTGTTGGTTGAAATCAACTTTTAGAAGCAACCACATATCCCTCAGACCTGTGTATGGTATCACTCTTTTGGAAACATCCGGGAATGAATCGCTGTTGAAATTAAGCAAAATTGCCCTATTACTTTCTGAGATATGAACAAATACACGCGATTGCCTCTGTTTTTTCCCATATTTTTACCACCAAAATTAAAATTTTTCAGCCATAAAATAAAATATAGGTACCTTTGTTACTATTTGTAGATATAATATGCCTAGAGAGATATTCACGAAAAAATTTTAGATAAATCGGGCTTTAATCGGTCAAGTTATAGGCGAAAATTTTTTTTGAAATATATATTTCCAAAAATTTACAAACGAAAATCAATTTTTTTCAGCTTCTAGACAACCGAAAGCGTTAATATTGGTATCATTTGAAAGGACTTGACTAGCGCAATATAAGCACTAAAAAAAATTAAAACTCATGTTGGCCGCCACTACAAAATGCGGACAATAAATTTATAAATGAGTCAAATCTGGTATTTTTAAATGTAACTTCTAGAACCCCCTCAATATTGGTATCAAATGAAATGACTTGACCAGTATAATACAGTAAATTATTAAAAAATGTAAAATCCAAGATGGCGTTTCAAACAAAATGGCGGATCAAATTTTTTTAACTCCATCAATAAGGGTATCAAATTAAAGGACTTGACTAGTAGAATACAGCAAACTACGTAAAAATTTAAAATCAAGGATGGAGTTGGAAATAATAAGGAAAAATGGCGTATAACATAAAATATAGGTTTAGCTACGATGAGGGATTATACCTATGTACATGATGGTGAAGGGTATTATCAGATTCGGCACGGCCGAATATAGCACTTTTACTTGTTATTTATTTAAAAGTAATAAAAACGCTTTCCTGTAAAATTTGTTTTTGTAACATACGATAATATCGCGCACAGGGGTCGGTATCCTTGTAAACACATGATCTAAAATGAAATGTTAATGATAAAATCATTATTGTTTTCACAAAAAATAAAATTTCTTTATCATCAGTAGAACCTTGCGAAATCACTTCTTTGTGTTTTGGACAAACGTAACACCAAATCATAATTTTTTGAACCTTCTATAAGTGGACACTTATATGGACAAAAATTTTTTATACATGTATTTTGGTTTTAAAATCCTCCATTATGTGGACATCTTCATAAATAATTTTTTAAAATTTTTGTTAATTTCTGAAACTTGGAATTGCTCTGCATATATTAAACTTTTTTTTTTTAATTTTTTTGATGTATAAACTTTGAAGCAAGTACACTCTCTTTAGCGACACCTAAAGGGAGTGTAGTTGTTATAAGGAGTTTACTATAAGAAGTTTTCTTATGCATACGTTTTTCTATTATTTATTAGAACTTGAGTAAAATAATTTTATACCACATAGCCCTTAAATGAAAAATGCCAAAATACCATAGATTGCAACAATAGTAAAATTTGGGGGTGATTTTGCCTTTTTATGGGTTGTTTTTCAACTCCTTCACAGAGTTTGTAAGTGTATAAATTGGTTTGATATTTCGAGAGAAGTCTGTGCAGTATTCAGTGCTGAGCCCTTAAAGTATATATTTATATTCTTATGAATATGGGAGTCGATTGAGCATTATCCATCCGTCCGTGTATATGTTAATATAATATTTTGTAGACCCACGACATTGACAAGGCCAATTATTTGGGAACACCTGGTATTGAAAATTAGTGCAATTTCTCCATAATTTTCTGAGGTATGAGCAAATAAACTCGACAATCTCTTTTTTTCCTCTTATTATTAAAAAAAAAAAAATTAAAATATTTCAGCACCAGATATCTTTTAAATATATCAAAGTTTTTAATCTCTTAAATAATTTTTGAACATCTTAAAGACATCAGATTATAAGAATTGGATTCAAAAATTATTTCTTAGAAAAATAAACAAATCGGTTTGAAACTAACTGAGATATAAGCACCAAAATACAACTTCTTTGGTGTTTTTTAAAGTTTTTTTACCACGTAGAGAGCCAAATTTAAGGAGTTGACTAGTAACAGTTCCGTTTGTAACACATCGAAATATCCATTTTAGACCCCATAAAGTATATATATTCTGAATCGGGGTTTGATTTTATGACAATATAGCTATGTCCGTCCGTCTGTCCGTCTGTTGAAAGCACGATAGAGGTCGCACCGAAAAAGCTAGGGGGCTCAAATTTTGCCAGAATCTTTCTTATAGACAAAGTTTGTTTGGTATTGAAAATGGGCTAAATCGGAATATTAGGAAGAGAGTTATAGCTCGAAAAGCAAGAGTAGGTCGAAAAAACCGTGTCCTTCGAACATCGAATAAAATGGAATTGTGTCCAAACGCCTTAACGTAGACTCATGAAACTTCGAATATATATTTCCTGGGTAAAGACAATATTTTCCCCCGAAAATTTTTTAAATCTATGCGTTAGGTGAGGAGTTGTAGATCAAAATGTACGAAAATTTATACCGCACAGTGTACTTTTCGGTATATTTAAAAACAAAAACGTCATAAAAGCAACAAAATTGGATGTACGACTCTAAAATTTTGCACACTTTGCTTTTTGGTGACACGCTTTCTTGTAACGCCAAATCAATGTGCCACGCCCACTTTTACGCCCACCTCCCATAAAACGTTTTAACTATAATTCATATAATTTCTCTATTAATAAAGATTTTGGAATAATAAGGGCCTATATTGAAACACCTTAGTTGTACTTATTCGCAAAAATAACTTTGACACGCCTACTATAGCGCCCACTTTTCACGTTATCTACCGTTAATAAAATTTAAAAGCTCATAAAACCGCTAAAATTAGAGGTATGATGATAAATTTTGCTACGTCTATCCCCCTAGGCAATTTCATTACTATGCCAAAAAATTAAGGTGCCACGCCCACTTTTACGCCCACCTCCCATATAACGTTTTACCTAAAATTCATATAATATCTCTATTAATAAAGATTTTGGAATAATAAAGGACTATTGGTCAAAGTCTTCGTTATAACGGAAAATAGATGTGCCACGCACACTTTTTTCCTTAAATTTTTATAAAAATATATTAGTCATATATATTAGCATTTATTCATCTTACATTGCGCCATTTATTGTACTGTAGCTAAATAAAGATAGATGACTCTACTAGCAACTACTAGATGGCATGCTAACAACTTATGCTTATGTTCTCCTGAAATTATGCTCTATTAAAAATGGGAATTTAGGAAAATTTTGAACTAAGTCAAAAAAAATTATCTCTAAACATTATAAACAATTTATTTTCATGTACTAATGGCTAACAAATTTTTAAATTATACAAAACTTATTTCGTTTGAAAATCTTTAAAAAGCAAAATGTTATAGAAGTTTAAAAATCAAAATCTTACTAATAAATTTCCCGTTTTAGAAAAATGTAGAGAATGTATATTTTAAATCACCCTGTGGCCCTTAAAATTTAACCTTAAATTCACTTTCTTCCTCTTAAATTCATGTAAATTCTCTATGAATAAAGATTTTGGAATACTAAAGGACTATATTGAAATATCTAAGTTATGTTTTTTAGCAGAAACTTTATTGACATGCGTATTTTAACGGCCACTTTCATTGAAAGACTAAATTTACGAAAACATTTTACTATCATACCGAAGTTATAATGGGTGGTTTTATTTTAAGGGACTATGTTGATTTTGAATAAAATTATTATGAAATTATTATCATTTATTTTTATAATGATAATATTTGTATGCTTCAATTATGTATGGAACAAAATATCGGCCAAATGGCCCCCCAACCTAGGCGGCACAGCACGATCCGATAGTCCATATTTTCAATGACACTGTTGATGCTCAATTGTTGGGCACGATGATGAGTCGAGGTTGCTTGCTCTTTTGCCACGTTATCGTGAAGAACAGCAATGTTTCCCATTCAGCGAACTAAGATGGCATTCACTGATGGTTTCACATTTCATACAGACCTGCTTTGCAGACATTTAAATATTTTTTACAATTCTCACGATTGTGGACGAATTCGAACGATTATGTTGACCAAAAGAATCACGAAGTGCACAAAATGCATTTTGATTTGAACGCCCATTTTTATAAAAATCTTTAATATTTAAAAGCGTTGCTCGATTGCGTATCTTTCCACGGTTCAAATTGAGTTAGTCTGAGATTGAGAAATGTCAAATGAAATACAAGAAAAAAGTAAAAGTTTATATGTGGTTCACCTTAAACATGGGCCCTTAAAATTTAACCACCCTCTACAAAGAAAGTGATACATATTTTATTATAAAGAGATTATTCTATAGCGATTAACAAAATAAAAAATATTGTGCTTTAAATGTACACAAAATTGGTGGTGGGTATAAAAGATTCGGCACAGCCGAATATAGTGCTCTTACTTGTTTTAATTGGAATGTAGAGGGTTACCAGACTCAAAAGATGTGCTATAACTCTGTTAAAGTTACAAAATGATTTCAACATTTTGTATGTCTATTTTACAGTTTTTAGAATAACTATTTAAAAAAATTTAAAATTGTGACGATACAGTTAATTAGTCAATGAATAAAACATAACACAGTAACATTGATAATATACTTTTCGAAGTGAATAAATGTATTACACGCAGTGTTTACATTGTCATTAAAATTTTACAATATTGCGGAAACGTTTTTAAATAATAAAGCAAATACCGTAAAACATATTTAATGGTAAAACAAACATATTAATAATTTAAAATTAAATTATAATAAAATAAACTGCTATATTAAGTAAGTATTATTTTTTAAAGCAGAGTTCAAGTTTATCGCTTTATCCTTAAACAATGAATATTTGCTTGCAAATAATATTTTTAGTTGGGTTTTCATTAAATTTTATTACTACACTACACGGCCAATCTGGTATGTATCATTATTACCATACTTTTTTTTTATACATAAATTCCTCTTAATTCTTGAAATTATTAAATCCGTAATAACTGTTTGGTTTTAATTTAAGCTCAATATTCTAAGAATGAATTGTACTACAGTTCTACTGGCCCATCACCAAATTGTGATGTTAATTGTCAGGATTTAAAACGTCGTTATCCGTTAACGCATATACGACCAGTTGCTGGCTGTTATTGTAAACCAAATTATGCTCGTAATTTGCAACAAAAATGTATTTCAAGACAACAGTGTGGTGCAGTTTTATAACAGTTCAACTATAAAATTTATTATCTTTTAAAAAAATATTTGTTATTTCAGTAAATATATTTAATTACCTATGATAGAAAATTAAATAAATTGAACAATTATTTTATTTAGGAGTTATTTGATAATGATATAATTGTCAATAATCAAAAAAAATAAATTGGAAGTTATTTCATAGTACCGAAAGTGTTTGCTGCCTCTCTTAGGTTAGGTTAGATTGAAAAGGAGGGGCACTTAAAGACCAAACCCATGACAGGTATACACCTAGGCAAAATTGTTATTTTGTTGTGTTCCATATGGAAAACGGAGATCCCAAACAAAAACCATAATCATAATTCCCTATAAGTAACGGACTAGTCCAAGAACCCAGTCCCCTCAATGTAATTCTTTATGGATCTCCAGTTCGAGTTCCCCAGGTATTCAAAGTTCGGCATAATATCCACTGTAAAATTCTCGCGCCTAATATGCCCAAACGCAGGACAATGACAGAGGTAGTGTACCAAAGTCTCATCCTCTTCCTCACTTGCTCTACATGTCGTTTCTCAGACAATCTCATGCGAGTTAGATGGGTTTTCAACTCTGTATAACCTGTTATTACACTGATGAGTCTCCTAACTGTAAGTCTATTCAGTCTCAGAATCTCCTTTCATTTCTCAAGTTTTGGGTCGCACCATAGTATGTTTGTTACTTTACTGACACCAGTGCTTTGTCATTTTCCGACATGTTCCTCCATTGTCCAACCCTTAAGTTCGTCCTTGAATTGTTTAAAGGGTTTAAAGGGTTTTCCAAAGTTTTAGTTCTCAAAAGAGCTCCCATTTTGGATAATTTGTCGGCTTTCTCGTTTCCGATTAGCCCGTGATGGCTTAGTAGCCATATTACCTCCAGATGTTCGCAATTTGCATATGAGTGTATCTCGCTCTTACATTGCAGAACGTTCCGAGATTCAATTTTCTCCTATCTCAATGTCCTAATCACTGACTGGCTATTCGTAAAGATTCGAATCGTGACTTCGCTATTAGTTTCCTTTATCCATTTAATTCTTTCCGTAATCACCATAATCTCAGCCTGGAAGATAGTTTTGTGATCTAGTAGACGGAAGTATTTCCTTTTGTTTGGCTTATATCGTATAAGCCCATTCCAGTTTGGTCACCAATCTTTAAACAGTCGGTATAAAGATCGATTCCATGGGTGTTTCTTATCCTAGTTACTTCATCCCGTTCTCCCTCTTCCGGTATTATGGTGGTGCAGTTAATACTTTTATACCTCATTGGGATTTTATCACATGTTACTTCCATAATATTTCTCATCGGTAAAATGTCTGTTATTCTCTGGTATCAGGTCTAATGGCCTTTATTATAAGCCATTCATCTATTGCCATTAATCTTGTAGTAGCTAAGGCAGCTTGATATATCAACTGTATCTCTATTGGCCAAATTGATAGTATTTTATCAATGGCCATTGTCGATGTGGTCCTCATCGCACCGCAAATACTAATGCAGCACCTCTCATACTTTCCAAGTAAATAGAGTTGAGAAAAAAACAAGTGCGAGTGCTTTATTCAGTCGTGCCGAATCTGATAAGACACTACACCATCATTAACTGTATTCATCTATGAAAGCTCTGATATAACACCAATATTGATAGGATTGACAACATCTTGGATTTTTCACTTTTTCATTAGTTTACTGTTTTCCATTCCATGAAGCCATTTGATACTAATATTGTTAGAGTTAGCCATAACTACTTCATTTGACTCATATATTCGCCATTTAATCTAGAATTCTATTTTGGGTTTTTAATTTTTCATAGTTAACTTTATTTTACTAGCTAAGCCCTTTAATTTGATACCCATATTGGCTCTCTCGGTAGTAGAAAAACTGAAAAAAGATCGATTTTTTTTTAAATTTTAGGAAAAACACCAAAGCAAATGTATTTTGGTGCTTTTATCTCAGTTATTTAGTTTCGAACCGATTTATTTATTTTTTTTCAGAAATATTTTTTTAGACTACGGTTAATAGTTAGTGTTTTCGTGGTTTTTTTTGACACTTCGCTTTATACTTTTTTCTGTTTTTTCTGTTACGTTTTATTTTTATATTCTCATCAACTGGATTGTGCTTTTTGACTGATAAAAAAAATATTAAACAGTAATTAGTTTTTTTGACTTTCAAAATAAAGAAAATAAAAAACATTAAAAATTTAAATTTAATAGTCTACAATACAAATTAGAAATTAGACGTCCAAAAAAACCATCGTATAAATTTGAGTAGTTTTTGGTAACAACTTCAAAAGGGAATTAAGAAAATTGGACGTCATAAAATTCATCATGTAAATTGGGTGTTTGTGTCCAAAAATTATTTAGTAGCAAATTTTGATATTTTTTAATATATATGTACATATTTTTAAAAATAATATATTAATATTTTATTCGAACTTTTCTATATATTAAATTTTAATATAAATCATCTTTATGGCTTAAGTTTATTTATTCTACTATTTAATTTTATAATTCAAATTAAATTGCAATAATTTTTTAGGAATATTCTTTAAAATTATTTCCGATATTAGCCAAGTAGAATGTATTTTCGAAACCAGCTACGATTAATTTAATTTAATTTGAATCATAAAACTAAATAATAGAATAAATGAACTGAAGCCAAAAATAAAGATGATTCACATTAATATTAAAAGGCAGAACACAATCTGTTAAATTTCGTCATTCATATTCAAACTGTATAAATGTAATATCAGATGTTCCTCAAGGTAGTCACCTAGGGCCCCTCCTATTTACACTATTTATAAATGATCTTCCTTCTGCAATTAAACACTCAAAAACTTTAATGTATGCAGATGATGTAAAACTATTTATTTCTTTTAACAACTCTGATTAGCAAGTTCTTTTGCAGAATGATATTAATAATTTAACTACCTGGTGTAGCATTAACTTAATGGATCTTAATGCGAAAAAATGTAAATATATGATTTTTACAAGATCAAGTCGAATAAATGGTAGCTATATTATGAATAATATAAATAGTTCTAGATTTGGTTGATAATTTTAATGATCTTGGCGTACTTTTGGATACACAATTAGACTTTAAAAGTCACATATTGTTAACAGTCAATAAGTCTACTGGAGTACTTGGGTTCATAAAACGTTGGGCTAAGGAGTTTTCCGATCCATATACAACAAAGCAATTGTTTACTACCCTAGTTAGACCAATTCTTGAATATGGATCTGTTGTTTGGGACCCTCAATATCAAGTACACTCTAACAAAATTGAGTCAGTTCAAAAACAGTTTCTGTTTGTTTGTCTTCGCGGTTTGCGTTGGAACCCTAACATAAGGTTGCCATCATACGAACATCGCCTTGCCCTTATTAAGTTGCCGACATTAAAAAGTCGTAGACATATGCTAAATGTTACTTTTTTTTTAAAATTAATGAACGGTAGTCTTCATTCCGAATTTCTTCTTAGCAAAATAAATTTACATATTCCTCTTCGATCATTAAGAAATTATAATATCCTAAGCATAAAATATTACAGCACAAACTATGCTAATTTTGATCCATTTCGCAGAATCTGTGATGAATTCAATTTATTGTATCCATTTATAGATTTTAATAAAAGTTTGGAAATCGTGAAAAGAGATATTATATTACACTTAAATACAATAACCTAAAAATTTATTATATTTTAATTTTCATATAGAAAAATGTCATTTATATTTGTTTTTGTTAAATTATTTGTAATTTCTTAATTATGTTTTGTATAAATTGTATTTAAATTAGTCTGTAAGGATTATTCCATAGACTTTAATAAATAAATAAAAAAAAATATTTTTAAAACTTTGTCGATTATTGGCCGCAATAAATTTAAATTATCCTAGGGCCAAAAAAAATTGTTTTTGGTGAATTTTTAATTTCTGATGAATATAGGGGAAAACAAACGTGATTATTTGCTCATATCTCAGAAAGTTGATAATGCATGCACTCTCTGTGAAGGGTATAAATAAATGCACAATTTAATTGAATTTATTAGCCAATAAATATAGGAACATTGTAAAAAGAAATCGTAATTATCGTGGCTATTCTGTGTTTTAAGTGGAATTAAATTGTTCGGAATTGTTAATAAAGTGTTGTTGTTAATAACTACTATGCAATGACTATTTCAAACAATTTAATTCCACTTAACGCAAAGAAAAAGAACGTATTAATTAGCAGGCATAATCTTTTTTACAAAATAATTAAAACACAAGCATTTAAAAAAAATTATTTATTTAGCGGTTGCTTATTCCACACATTGTCCTTTCCGATTACGGCACAGTCCCTCAATACATACGCATGACCTCAGGTTAATATCATAGCACAACTTTTCCGAGGCTTCGTTCGCATTAGCTGAACAAATTTTTTCGCATACTTTTTGAGTACTGACGACATGCTTTTCATTAGGAAAACATATTTCTGTAAAATTTGATTGTGTTAAAAGTAATTTATAAATTGTTGGAAATTATTCAAACCTGTTAAAACATATTTCTGTGCTACAGTTATTAGAAAAATTTCTAATATTAATTTCATTGTATAACTGTATTCCAGCATTTGCACGATTAAAATAATGTTTTTCAAATTCGTTGATATATTTAAATATATGCATGTAAGTATATTTAATGAATGAACTCTCATTAAGAACCGTTACTAATCGAGACAGGTGTGAAACATTAAAAAAAAAATAAATAAATTTTATTATTCATATATAAATTTGAAACAAGTATAAAAGTCGTAAGTAAAATTAAAAATACACAATATTAATATTATATTTAAAATTTGAAAATTTGTTTTTCCAAATATTTTTGTCAATACCTCAGTTACTCAGTCAATATTGAAAGCGCTTTAGTTTAGCGGTCATTAAAATCTACACTTATACTTATATAAAAAAGAGTAACATATATATAAAAAAGCTAAAGACATGTTATTTAGACAGTGAGTTCCTCTTTTGATGTATAGCTCCACTAACATGGGAAATTACGAATTTCGAACATTTAGCGAAAATGACGGATAAAATCAGCAACCTTATATCCGCTTAACTAAAAACGATACAGATAACCTAGAATCGACTCAGGTGTCTGAATTTTTTTTTAGTTTTCAATAAACAAGTTTTCATAAATTTAACGAAAAACTATTAGTTTATATAAAAAAAAAAAACTTGAGTATTCAATAAATAGTAAAAACTGTGCTAGCGACGTAACGGATATTTTGCTGGTTAACGTATAAATTGAAGTGTACTTATTATAAAGTAATACACTATACTTATAATAACAATTTATATTCAATAATTTTGTATTTGCTTTCTGAAATTTAAAACCATCACTAAAAACCAGTTACCACAAAAATGTAACAAAACACTTGACACACGTAAAATAATTGAGTTTCTATGCTGTTAATGTGCCGAATTATCTCATTCATTAGCTCTTGAACTGTTGCTAGCTTTCCTTTAAATAACCCCGAAAAAACAAGTCCAACGGTGTCAAATCACATGATCTTGGTGGTCACTTGACATTGCAACCACGTGAGATAACACAGCCATTAAATTTGTCGCTCAAAGAAGTCATTGTTTCGATAGCTGTGTGGCGGTACCATCCTGTTGAAACCATATATCCTTCACATCCATATCTTCCAATTCGGGCCATTAAGAGTTCGTTTCATCTCACGATAACGAACATTAATCACAGTAACTGTCTGACCGGCCTCATTATGGAAAAAATACTGTCCGATGACACCCGAAGCCCATAAACCGCACCAAACAGTCACTTTTGTGAGTGCTTTGGTTTTTCGACAATCACTCCTGGATTATAATTCGTCCAAATACGGCAACTCTGTTTATTGACGAATCCACTGAAGTGAAAATGTGCCTCATCACTGAAGATGATTTTCTTTGAATATTGATTATCCAGGGTTGCCATTTCTTGCCACCATTCTGACCATTGACGACGTTGGGAATAGTCTAGAGGCTTTAGTTCTTGAGTCAAATGCACCTTGTAAGCGTGTAAATGCAAGTCTTTACGCATAATGTTCATCAACGACGAGTGTGACAGGTGCAATTGTTGGACACGACGACGAGTTGAGGTGGACGGCTCTTCAGCCACACTATCGCAAACAGCAGCACTGGTGTTTTTACATCTCATACAGACCCGGTTTGCTCAAATTTTGCACGATTTTCCGATTGTACGCAATTTGGACGATTAAATTGACCGAAAAAATTACGAAGTGCTCCAAATGCATTTTGATTTGTAAGCCCATTTTCATAATAAGCCTGAATAACTTTAAAGCGTTGCTCGATTGTGTATCTTTCCATGGTTCAAATCGAGTTAGTCTGGAATTGAAATGCAGAAAAAAGCTTGACGTTTAGGTGTGTTTCACATTCAACATCGGTACTTAAAATTAAACCTCCCTTTATAACTAAAATAAGTTGTAAAAACTTTTTTTTTGTGAATAGTTCTTGTATAAATAAGACAACAAACATCGAAAAAAGTCAGAACTAAAATTGAATTAAAAAGAGATACATTATCCGTTCTCAATATTCTGACTGAACACTTTAACCAGTGCTTAGATAAGTTAAAACTGCTGCATCCAAATGCAGCATTATAAATTAATTGGCAACTCGTTTTTTTAAGTACAATAAAAATACAAACATAATAAAATTGCAATTCGGAAGCCTGAGAACGAAAGTCATTAAAACCTTTTATATTGCGTAGTTAAGCATATCATCCTTTAAGAAAAATGGTGAAACTTACAGCTTCAAATATCGAGTATCTCTGTCAGGCGATTTATTTTGCCGAACGAAGTTGATTTTTTAAGATTTTCATTTTATCAATTATAGTCGGATATTATAATTCCATATAATATTCCATATAAGTCTGTGTTCGAAACAAAAATACGGATTATGGGTTAAATATAGTTATCCTTTTTAATTCCCTCATGCATTACACCATGAACAAATTTTAAGTCTCAGATTGCGCCCGAAGCAAAATAGCTAATAATTATTATCAAAAAAGTTTTTTACTCTAAAAATATTTTTTTTTTTCAAAACTGTACTTTTATTAGTATTTAGCAACACTGCATACAATAGCACCTTTTAACGCTTATAACTCCTAAAATCCTTAACTGATTTTTATCTACATTCCTCACATTTGTAAGAAAATTATTTTTAAATTGTATATATGTATTTTTTCCATTAAAGTTATTAATATAATGTAGTCGTAAACTGCAACAGACGAAATCGAATTTTTATTATTGTATAAGACGTATTCTTTCTGGTAAATATGTGATATTACCCCTTTCTTTGTGTTGGCGAAATTGTCATTCGAACTCGGTTGATGGAGTTTTAGCTTCCATCATTTAAAAATAGCGAACTACCCATACGTCGAGATGACATCAAAAACTTACCTTGTCTGTTTTAAAAAGTTGTATACAGTAGAGTCAAGTGTGCTAGTTGTTTTTTTATTTTTTTATATACATAGGTCGCGTATCCTGTTAGTTTCAAATTCTTTTTGAACTAATTTAAAAAGCCCATCTACCAGACCTTGAATATGCTTACAGAGGTATGAAAATTAATTTTTTTTTGATATATCTACAAAAACAGTTTTTTTTTTAAACAAAAAATGCGAGTATAAGTGTTAATGAATTAAACTTGTTTTAAGGCTCTTTTTGAACTATATTTACATAAACATAGTACTATGTTATCAAAAACATTTATAAATTAATTAAACAAAAACTGTCTTTAGAGCAAATTTAGTTTACATTCGGCAAAACTGACGTAATCAATATAAAAATGTGGCGAAGAATAAAATTATATTATTTTCTTTTTAAAAAGTTAAAGAAAGTTGTGAAAATAGATTTTATTGTACAGCGAAAATGAGATTAAATTATAAATCTAAATAAAGTTTTATATATAATTTATTTAGGCTATGAAGCATTTGACACATGGCGTGACTTTTCTGGTTTTTTTTCAACTTAATTTTTTTTTAAATAATTTTGTATGTTCTTAAAAGTTGCTTTTTTGTTGGTTTGTTGTTTTTATTGTGGCTCTACGGAAATGTGTAGTAGAGACAAACTTTTATTTATTTATTTTTGACTTAAATTGTAAGTTTTCATGTTTGAATACTTTGTATTTCATTTTTGGCGAAATAAAAAAAAGACGTTACAATTTGTTTTTTTGGAACGCATTTAAATATTTTTATATATGTACGTATTTATGTATGTGTATCTGTAATTGTTTAAATATGTACATGAGTGTACATGTTTGTTTGTTTTTTGTTGTTATTGGCATATTTTATAAAAACGAATAAATATGTATCACACTTTTTGCATTGTGAAAGTCAAGGTTTTCTATTTGTTAGATTTCCTGGGTGTACATTGTATGTACTAATACATATGTATGTACTAATAAAAATAAAAAACAGATTTAAAAATAGGTTAAAACTTTATTAAAAACACTAGACAACAGGATGAAATATAAAAATATAAAAATGTGGTTCACTACCACAAAATTAGTCAAATTTATCAGTACATATTATGAATATTTATTTTTTTAATTTGTTAATAAATCGAGTTATTTGAAAATTTGATTTTCTTTTGTTAATTAAAACTTATTTGAATATCGTAAAAATAATATCGTACTTAATACCTTGCATATGAGAGGAAAAACACATTTCTAAATGAGAAGCTTCAAGCACAATGGGTACAAGTGCTTTTTGTTTTTTTGTTTTTTTTTCTACAAATGAGTTTACATATAGAATTAGTAGATGGAGTTTAGAGATGTTCAGAGCATAAAAAGTGAATGTGGAATTTTTTCCTATAGTGAAAGCCTGTTGAAATTTAGTAACTGTTTGCCGCAGAATGTGACTCACATTACCGCTTATAGCGACAACTGTGGTGGCAAGAAAGAATAGGAGTCATTACTCAGTTTTTATTTTAGGAGTTTATTACAAACAAATATTACAAAATTCCGAGCAATCATTCAGGGAGAGTGATCAAAATTTTAGAATAATAGAAACTACCAAAACAATTTTGTGACAATGAAAGATTAATTTGACACGCCCACTTTTACGCCTACCTCTCACATAACGTTATATTTTAAATTCATATAATATCTCTATGGTCAATGATATTGGAAGAATAAAGGGCTCTATACTAAAATATCTAAGTTGAATTCAATAGCGGAAACAACTTCGACACGCCTACTTCAACGCCCACTTCTCAAATATACAACTATCAATGAGACTGAAAAGCTCATAAAACCAACAAAATTAGAAGTATGATAATGAAATTTCGAATATATAGCTTTCTGGTTGATTTTATTATAATACCAGGATATAAAATTGAGAAGGGTACTTTAACGCTCACCCTCCGCTTAATCTTAAATTCATATTATTTCTATATGCACAACAAAATAACTTATAATGGATTATGTTAGTTGGATTCTAACATTAATTTTATTACTTCAAAAGTTGAAAATGCCATGCCCACACAAAGCTAATATAATTTTTTAACTACTTTTGGCTGTCATATTGTGCTCCTCAGTTTCAGTAAGAGCACAACATTGTAGTAAAAACGAGTCAATATAATATAGAAATACAGAAATTCTTAAGCTTTCATGTTAAGACTAAAATTAAGAAAAGAAAATAAATTAATAGCAAATCTAGGCTACAAAAAAAGTGTGACATATATTTTAGTATAAGGAGATTAATCTATAGTGACTACTGTTAATAACAAAATAATAAATTTTGTGCAATAAAAGTACACAAAATTAGGGATGGGTATAGAAATTCAGCACAGCCAAATATGGTGTTGATACTGGTTTTATACAAAGTTTGAGAGCTAAATAACAAACATTTTATATAAACTGCTAGTCGTCCAACATTGCCATAATAAACAAAGATTAGAAACACATGGTCATGCTTTGGAATATATTGTTTTTGTTTTACTTAGTTTTTTCAGTCAATGTCTAGGATTATGTAACAGTTAGGAATGTATGTATTTTTCTTTTGATAGACTCAACATATTTGATTATTAGATGATCATAAAAAATTGTGCGAAGGGCATATTAGTTTGGTACAGTCCAATAAAGTGTTATTTTTTCTCAAAACCTACTTTACAATAAAAAAAAAATATATGAAAATAATTTTCGCAGAATTAAACTAATTAATAGAACCTTCTTGCTAAAAAAAACATATTTCTTGTTTTAAAAAATATTCTTGTAATGCAAAGAAATGCCCCCACTTTGTATTAAATATAATGAAGACACAATTTAAAAATATAAAAAAAAAAATTTAATTGTTTTCTACAAAATTTGTTACTGGAAATTTTGAAAATTTTTTAATTCGAACAAATATTTTCTGTTAATTGAGATGCCTTTATTCAAGAATGATATAAAAGGAGATAACGCCATGCACAAAATATTTAGGGCTATATGTGTATCCTTGACTATTTTCATGAGCTTGAGGTGTTTTTTTTTTATTAATTGGTTTTTTATTTTTAACTTCAATATTTCGGTATCACTTTGTGTATCTTCTTCAGAAAAAAATATTTTGGTTTTGATTTTTTATACAATTTTATAAAATTGAAAACCAAAAATTTAATTGAAAACTTAAATAATAACATCAAACCTTATACATAATGCACTTTATATAAAAAAGAAAAGAAATAAAATCAAGTAAGATAAGACAAAAACCTAATTCTATATTTTTTGTTCCTGATTTTGGCGTTTGTATGTTTATTAAATATATGTACATATATTTGCCTTATTTACAAGAAATATTTTATGTTTAATATAGGCTTATTTGACAAATTTTCTACAGTTATTCGTCAATAAAGCGCTTAATAAACATTAAATGTTTTTTATGAGTAAGGCCGATCCAATGTGGGTCTTAATAATTTCCGACATTACTAAAATGTACATATGTTTTTGATATTTTTCTATATTCAAATTAAAAATATTTAATTTAGTTTACACAATCTCTTGCAATTGTTATGATAGCATTGTGGTTTTTCTTTATCTAAAGGGCATTATTTGTTCATGTAGAGTCTCCAAATATTGAAGTTAAAAAATAAAAAACATATTAAAAAAAATACCTAAAACTCAAGAAGAGTCAAGAAAAATCAAAAATTAGAAAACCTTTAATTATATTATTAATATTAAAGATCAATATATTCTGGATTTATTCCTAAATTTTTTCGAAACAATTTATATGTTATGTGAGACTTGGTAACCCTGCAACAAAAATCACTTTGACAATTCTCCAAAAATTAATTTATCATATTTCGTTATAGATCAAGAATATTGTGTTTTAATCTATTAAATATTGTGTTAAAAAATAATTATTATTGTAATAACCGTGTGTGGAGGCTGTTTAAAAGCTTAAAGTGTAAAAAATTCTTGTTTAAAAATTTGAAGCAAATTGTAAACATTAAGTGCGCAGTGGGCAAATGCATGCGAAACGATAGAAAGAAATCAAGTGAGAAATTGTGTTCAAACCTAATTTTGTGTGCGTTTTTAATATACATATCTTACCTTAGATGTGTCCTTTTACACTTTTCAAAAAAACAATGAGCAACAAAGAAAGCTTTAAATAACATTTTGCAAACGGAAGGACACCATAAAGATACTTAGGGAGAGACTTTGCTTATTGCATTTTAAGCCGGACGATTTTGAAAGAAATTTTAAATTTGAAATGGGCAAGTTAGAAGTATATTGGTTTGCGCAGTTCTTTATTTAATAATTGTGTACAGGATGTAGTAATAAAGCAACTTTAAAATTGAAACCGGGGGCAGTTCCGACTATAGATGCCACTGATATAGCTACTGAAACGGAAATAATACCATGTGAAGAGGAAGCGAAAAAAGCCAATTGTGACACAAATGAAGACAGTTCGTAACTTTACATGAACAATTTAGAATGTATGTATGTACATATCGCACTAGATCCACAAAATTTTAAATTTTAATTTGAGGTCAAAAACTGTTTGTACTTACATTTGAAAGTCCGAATACATAACAGTAATCAAAAAAAAAAAACTACGAGTAATATAAAAAAAATTTTTTTCATAAAATTATTTATGGGAAAAATTAAGAAATTGTCCCACTGTCATGTTTAAATGTCAGACTGTTTCGTGACGTCATCTAACCCACCTGCGCAGAACATTCAATTTTTGAGTTCGAGTTGTCGTAATCTTTCTTCTATCATTCTTGCCTTTACTAAACAATCGATAAAATTCAAATTTATCATTTGATTCCGTTTATAAATAAAACGTTTTATCTACATCAGATAGGGATTTCCCAAAAAAATTAAAGATGTAAAACTAACTTTCGGATTTTCGATTTTTCATAAGATTGTTCTTTCAAACGAAAACTAAAAAAATATTTATTTGGTTGTTGGGTTTAAGCTGGCTTATATGCATTTCACTGGTGCTTATGCCAGATCATCAGTAAACCATTACCCAAATTCTTGAAAAAGTTTAAAATGCTATAAGTTATATTTTTAAATTCTCATTAAAAAAATGAGAATTCAAAAATAAAACAAAAATCTTTTTCAAAAACCCAACCAACAATTTTTCAATTTTATTTTATTTTATTTTATTTTTCTAATCCCTTAATATTATTGAAAAATTATGGTAGCATATCCCGAATAATTTAGTAAATTATGAAAACTAAAATATGTTAAATACATATATAAAAAATTCACTGCATATTTCACACTCAATCGCATTTTTGTTGTTGTGTAGTGTAGTTTAAAAAAGAATATTGACTGTTATTTTGTCTTTATATTTTTAGAGAAACACTGTATGTTTGTCAATTCTTTTTTTAAAATATACCCAGCAAAAAAATAGCATGACAAATCTGTGATTTTGCAGAGATTTTACTGATAATCAAATAAGCCAATATAAATTGTATTTATATGAATATATTTATGAAAAGTACTCTATTCTAATAAGTGCATATAATCCATATATCGTCGTTCGCAAATTATTGTGTTTGTTCTATATGTATAGGTTTTATATGTCACATAGGACACCATAATTTACGAACGACGATAGATTAGGTGAAATGAAACCGATGTTTCATGAGTTAATCATGTTTGGTTATATGAATTCCTTAACATATTTTGCATGATTTGTATTATCATTTGTGACAAATTATTTTGCATTTAGGGAGACATTTAGAATTAATCCATTTGTAATATTGATTACAAGTCCTGAAAATGTTATTCGTTTAGCACTACTCAGCAAAAAAAAAAAAAACAAAAAAACGATGACAAAGAAGTGACTTTACAGGGGTTCGACAGATGATTAAATTATGGATATTATATCAACTCCATATTGATAAGTGTATAGCACTCAAGCATATCTGGAGAAAAGCAACCGACGTTTAACGAGTTGAAGATGTTGATTTACATGATGCAATAATTTTTAAGCACATAATTTATGGCAAATTTTTTCATAGATTTTGAAATCATTTGAAATGAATGCTTTTGAACTATATAATTAAAAGTCTTGAATTGAAGTCTTGCACTACTTACAGTTTCTTCGTTGGGTAAATGCAGCGTATGAGTGCTATTAATGACTTGGTTGACTTGGCATGTTACTAATACGCACCACGAACTCTGACAAATCCGTTGCGGCATTTTAGTAATAAAAATCTAAGAGAATAAATTTAATGAGACCATGACGATTTTAAAAGTTTAAATTAAATGAGAATTGACGACGATACAAAAAAAAGGCTAAGACAGCAAAAATTTTTGATTTCTTCAAAAGTGCAAAAGCTAACTGTCATATAAATTATGATTAGTTATTGAGGGGGAAAAAAATAAATAAATTAATTACAAGAAAATAAAGAATTGTTTGACAAAGTAAAAGGGATGATCAATCATGGCTTGTATTAAATTATAATAATACAGAGTGAACCATTTGAATGTTAAAAGTTAAAAATGCAATAAAAAAACGGGTTTAAACTTAGCCAAATTTATTCATTTGTTGTGAAGTACAATTGTTTCGGTTACAATGAAATATTATTTCATTCATATGGCTGCCGCGGTTAACCTTACAGTTCTCTATTCGATCGAAATAATTTTTTAAACAATGTTAACTGGTGCGTGAAACGTTCAATTCTTGCAAACAACGACGACTTAATGTTGATGGATGGCTTCGATATTTTTAAGTGTACGCACTGTACAAGAATGCTCACTTTTCAGCTCATAAACAATGAAACTAAGTTCACGAACTCTATCAATAAACTTGCGTAAATCGCACTGTTGGTCCTTCTCTGCAATCAAATTTTGAACAACATTTTCATGCAATTTTCGATCAAGTGTCTTTGTTATGAAATGTCAATTTCAAATAAATCCCAACGTTTAGCGACATACATACTGTATTTTGTGATAGAGTAGAACGGTATAAGTATTGCCAGATTTGATATCGATAATAAGGACACATAGCTTGATTTTCTATAGATGCTAGTGTTTGTAAAGCTAATGTCGCAAAATACTACCAAAAACTTAAATTTTCTTCTTTTATTTTTTTTTAAATTTTAAAATGACATAAAGTTCATATAATTAATTATTTTTATTAATTATATATATTTTAATCAATAGAATTATGAAATGAAAATTGTAAAATAAAATAATATAAAATTATCGTAACGCTAGCAAAACTCAGACCACTTTGATGATCCCAAAAAAGTTTTTGCACTGTATTTATTAGGAGAGTGATTTTAGTATTATAAATGAAACCAAAAAGAGATAAGAGCTTTCTGAAAATTTTCATCAAATATGGCTTTAGGTATCGCACCGCGATCTCTGCTCTAATCCTTTCGATATAATATAAACAATTCTTAAACTGTAGATGTAATATTTTTCTCATAAAATGTATTTTCTTTATATTTAAGTTGCCACGACCAGTGTTATTTTCTAGCTCATTTCAGGCACAACTATGTTCTTATTGACGTTTCTGTAATTGTTTAAATTGACTGATTAGACCAAAGCTTCCGATCATAGAGTTGTGGCTGCCAAGGTATCGCAAGGCCAGCTAAATACTATTGAGTTTCAGCGACCAATTGCCTAGTTTCCAAAAATGCATCGCGTTTAGCATGCACTCTGGGTACTCAGTACTGTATGTCTTCTCACTTTAGCTGCCATTAGACGGAAGCCTGAATAACACTACCAGGGAGCACTTGGTATAAGACGCCCTATGTTCCCTGTGCAGATTTTATCAAAAAATCTTATATCTCCATTTGTGTATGTAAATTATTTAGGTTAAAAAGAGATTTTGTAAGTAAATTAAGATAATTTTTTTAGAACAGAGTAACTAAAAAATGTTTTAAAATAAGTTTTTTTATTTTGTTCAGAACTTTTAAAGTTTAAACAATTTTAATTAATATACAAAGAAAACGTGTTTTAGGTGCCTTATTACTACAACATTTTTTTAACATTTTTTATTTAAATAACAAAAAATTCATTAATTCGTTATAACTAAAACAAATTTCCACAAATTCTTTATATTTGAAAATATAAATAATTAAATTGTTGAAGAAAATGAAAAATGTACTGCCTACCCTAGTATTAGAATAACAACAAAATGTTCAATACTTACAAAATATCTAATACAGGTAATTAATGTATAATTTCAACTGGTTTTTTATTTAAAGAAAATTATCCTTAAATATATTTTGTTTTTTTAATAATTTAATTTTTTGAGCCTTAGGTCATGCAACAGTTTTTAAAAAAAGTTAACACAAAATTAAACTTCATTTTGTTACGCGAAGGAGTGCAAAATACTTTTTATTTTTTTCCTGTAATGTTGTATAAACACTTCATAGTACTTTTATGATTCAAATAAAGAAACACTTATTTGTGTGTACTCTGAGGTATGTGTATTGTTTACACACAATCTCACCTTAAATTTTAAATAATTTATTTAGTCTTTTGCAGTTGTCACCCATATCAAGAAAGAAATTTCCGTTCTTACATGACTTAGTTATTGCAGTGGGTATGAGGGTTTGTACATCTCAGCTGGTAGCGTTAATGATGGTATCGAATTCACTAGGGCTCAAGTTTGTGTTCACTTTTATTCAAGTATTATGTTATTATTTATTTTTCCCTTTTTCATTTATTTTTTTTTTTAAATTCGTTTTATTTGTGTCTGGAATAATTTATTATTTTAAAATGACGTTAATTATTCATGTTCACTGTCATGACTTTTTTTGACATGTTTATTTAAGTTAAAAAAAGTAACTGACAAATATGTTGAGATTTTGTTTTTGAAGTTGCAAAGAGGGTTATTTTTTGTATTGGGGTTAAGATAATATAAACAATAATAATATCAAGAGTTGTTGTTTTCTTAATATAAATTAAAATAAACAAATGTGTAAAGTTAAAGTTTCCTATAATTTATTAACGTCAATTGATAAATACGAAATCGCCAGTCTCTTAAATACATTAGTCTCAAGTAATTGTTTTATTATAAAGATATTAGGGATAAGTTATCCCTTTTTTCTCAATTTATCTCTTTTTTAAAAATCTAGTGAAAAAACCCTGACGTAGAAGTAATTATATTAATATTTTATGTGCAGCATATTAAATAGAAGTCAGAAATCCATTTTTAAATGGATCTGTTAATGTTATTGATACATTTCTTCTATGAAAGTTATATTCTGGTAAGGTTAACATCTTTTTAAAAACATATATATTATGCAAATCCCTTTCTAGAATTTTCATTGCATTGATAATCGGTTGGCTATAAAATGCATGTTGGCTAACGGACATGAGCTTTAAACTACCGATTAAATGTGTTCTGAAGCTTAAAAGGTTAAGGGTTGTGTTAGCAAAATGAGAATGAGGCGGTTAATGAAATTGTGAAAAATACTTTTATGGTGGAATTCTAAAGATCAGAACCTAGAGTCATTATTGGGCTGATAAGTGCAAAGGTTTTCAGTAAGTGGACTCTCCAATTTTTTGGCAGATTTTCAGATATTATTTAGGGACTTTACTCAGCGTTTATAATGCTTACTGCGAAAATACAGCACAGACTATAGGCATTTAAGCACTGGAAGAATAAATTTAAAAGATGATGGCTAATACGATGGACTGTGTGATGAAGATTAATTAATTACCGTGGTCTTAAATTTACTCCAAAGTGAAGGTAATTGAAAAAGGACCTGTTTATGGAAGTAGTGATTTCCGGTACCCCACCTATACATATTGTTATCTTTATACCTTTTATAAACTTTGGATTATTTCCTTTAAATACACCTTGAGTTCTTTTATTGCAGTCAAAAACAGTTGAAATTAGTTATAAAATTAAGAGCACTTTATTTATTTACACTTAGATATTGTTTTTAAATCACTTTACTTATTACACTTATGGTTATACACTTTTATTATCAAACTCACTTTGATACACACTTTACAAGCTCTATTGTAATACTGATTTTGTTAGCTGTGTTGTTCGGCTCTTTATAGTAACATAGCGGTGTTCGGTAACATTCGACAAAGTTCTCGTTTGTACATTCTAGTACATTCGAAAACCGTTACATTTAAATTAAGACGTTAAGTAATATGCACGAATAATAGAAGTGTTTAAAAGTATGCTACACATAATAACAAACATAATTTTCGAACAACCAACGAAATAAACAAATACAAATAAAACTACAGTAACTTAAACTACTACAACTAAAATAAATTATAATGTAAATTAAGCTACTTAAAAATAAATCTGTAACACTACCGCCCGCTTAAGCCTGTTCGTCCCGAATAGGTACAAATTAACTTATTCCGTACTTAGCGAGGCGCTCGAGATGAACCACTTTCATCTTTGATCTTGGGCTATTGTACTTCTGTATTCTATACACGACATCATTTATTCTTTTTATCACCTTATACGGCCCATCCCAATGAGTTTGCAATTTATGAGACAGTCCTTTTTTCCGTTGTGGGTTATATAGTAGAACTAGCTGACCCTCATTAAAGCCTTAAGAATTTGCTGCTCTGTCCTTCATCTTGTCGCTGGTCATTTTTATTCGGCCACGAACGAATTCATGAATTTCGTCGAGATATTTTTGTCCCCTTGAAGTGTCTTCTTCGTGCTCATTTATTGTCGAGGGATTAATACCGAATTATAGATCACCTGGCAGTTTCAGCTCGGTTCCAAACATAATTTTTGCAGGTGTTAGGGAGGTAGAGTCATGAACGGCTGACCTGTATGCCAACAGAAATTTTGGTATGTGCTCATCCCAGTCCCTTTGGTGTGCACTGACCACTTTGCTCAAGTGTTCCTCCAACGTGCGGTTAAATCTCTCGACCATGCCGTCAGATTGTGGATGCAGTGGCGTAGTCCTCGTTTTTTGGATACCGTATAGTTCGCACATTTCCTGGAAAATCGCAGATTCAAAATTTCTTCCCTGATCAGAATGTAGCTCCAGCGGAACTCCATAGCGGCACAGCCAGTTGTTCACAAATGCGTTTTTGACAGTTTTAGCTTCTTGGTTTGGTATTGCGTATACCTCTGGCCATTTGCTAAAATAATCGATTACAACTAGAACGTAAAGGTTTCCAGCCTCACTAACAGGAAAAGGGCCTGCTATATCCATCGCTATTCGCTCGAACGGAGCACCTGAATTGTACTGTTGCAGCGCTCCTCGACTCCGTCTTACTGGGCCCTTGGCTGCGATATATTGTGCGCAATTTGCTATCCAATCAGCTTTAGATTGTTGACATCTAATCCAATAGAAACGTTGCTTTATCTTCTCTATGGTTTTTGTTATACCAAGATGACCACCGCTTGAACCATTATGAAACTCCCTCAATACCTCTTTGACTTTATAGGATGGCACCACAATCAGATTTGCTGTCGATTTACCATCAGTACTTTCCCATTTGCGATAAAGGCATCCGTTAATAACCTGCAGACTATTCCATAGCGCCCAGTATGATTTCATCAGTGGACTTTCCGCTGATATTTGGTTACGGGTTGGCCTTTTGTCTTCCTCCTTTGCTGACATAATGTTTACCAGTATGGGAACGTTTCTTTGCGCCGTTGACCAGTCACCACTTGTCTCTATATGTGTTAAATAGTCGAACGTCAACGACACATTCTTTTCCTTCAGCTTTCGCACAATGTTTGCACTCCAATCTGCACGGTCTTCGGGAGAGTGCATCTGCATTTCCATGTTTAGTGCCCTTTCTGTGCTCAATGCTGAAATCGTAGCTCTGGAGACGTTCAATCCAACGGGCTAGCTGTCCTTCCGGTTGTTAAAATTGTAGCAACCATCTGAGTGCAGAGTGATCGGTTCTTAGTTCGAAGTGTTGTCCATATTTGATATATGCAAAGATATTTGTGGTAATGCTTTACACACTCCACAACTGCCAGAAGCTCTCGTCGTGTTACACAATAATTTCTTTCAGGCCCAAGTATTTAACCTCTTTTTGAAACAATGCACATTTCTTTGCGCTTAATTTAAGTCCAGCCACTGATATTCGTTTAAGAACTTCTTCTAGATTTTTCAGGTGATCGTCAAAACTTTTACCCATGACAATTATGTCATCAAGATACACCAGGCATGTCTTCCAATGAAGTCCCCTTAATACGCGTTCCATTAATCGCTCGAATGTGGCTAGAGCGTTGCATAGTCCAAATGGCACCACGTTAAATTGCCACAGTCCGTCACTTGCACTAAAAGCTGTTTTCTCCTTATCTTTATCAGATATTTCTACTTGCCAATAACCACTTTGCAGGTCTAAAGTAGAGAACCATTTTGTTCCAGCTAGCGTGTCCAGAATGTCATCTATCCTTGGTAGTGGATAACTGTCCTTCTTAGTGACGTCATTCAGTTTTCTATAATCGACGCAAAATCTTGTGCTGCCATCTTTTTTTTTAACCAAAACTACCGGTGAGCTTCAAGGACTTGAAGAAGGTTCTATTACTCCATTATGCTCCATTTCGTTGACAAGCTCTTTGACTTCATTACGTTTCGCTAGAGGAATACTTCTAGGAGCTTGTTTTATAGGCCTTGCATCGCCGGTATTTATCTGATGTTTCACAAGTGATGTTCTACCTTGATGTTGACCTTTCAGAGCAAAGATGGATGCATGTTTTCTGAGTAGCTGTTTTGCTTTATTCCTATCGGACGGTGATAATCCTTTAACCCACTTCTCTACGTATTCTGCTAGCATCTCCTGATCTTTGTTTGACATATTGACAGGACCTGATTTCATTTCGCAATTAATTATTGCCTCAGCTTTAGCACATTGACCTAATTCGGATTTTGGCTTGACGACTTTTTCATAGGCGGAAAGGTTAAGAACTCTTACAGGGACTCTTCCGTCATTGCTGGTTTTGACAAGGGCTTTTGCTGTTATTAAGTCACTTTTTATATCTGTTTGTTCTACCACCCACAACCGGTTGTCCACACAATCTCCCTCTATATGCGCCTATACTACACTTTCTGACTGTGGTGGTATTTTCTCATATTCTGTAGCAACTAGTTTCCTTACATGCACCTTATTTTCATAACCAACATCTAGGGGTATTTCAACATTCCTACAAATCATTACCTTCTGCCCCATGTGCAGACTAATGCCATGACTAATCATAAAATCTGCACCGATGATTACTTCGTCCACAATATCGGCAACGATGAATACATGATTGACACTTTTGTTGGCAATAGTTACTTTTACGTTTATTTTACCATAGACAGTTGCAGGCTCCCCAGTAGCTGTTCGCAGACTTACGCCACATAACGTTCGATTGTTTTCTTTACTAAATCGGGCCTGATAATAGACTGCGATGCTCCTGTGCCTATGGTAAAAATATGGCTTCGACCATTGATATACCCACAAGCAGTAAGGTTGCTATTTTTCTGCTGCATAACTGATATGGAGATTGTGGGGCCCTCGGTTATGGGAGCTATCTCTTGCTCCATAGTGCTAGCTCGTTTTAGTTTAACGGTGACTCATTTGATGATTTCGTGTTTGCCCGTTTGCTGTTTCCAGGTGGCGAAACAGATCTAGGCCGCTTTCTTGGTGCTTTGCAATTTCGTTGAAAATGTCCAGTTTTACCACAATTATAGCATTTGGCTCTGGCTTTACCTTGCTTCTCCTCTAACTCCTGTATAAATGCATTTTTAATTTCGGTGAATATATCTCGGTCTTTTTCTGCGGTAATTTTGAGATTTCTCACCTTACATATTTGTGGCTTAGAGAGTAATTTTGCAGTCTCCTGTGTCAGAGCGTATGATACGGTTTCTGCAAACGTTCTGCAATTTCTGGATCACGTATTCCATTTACAAATGTTTCAATTTCAAACTGATCCAAAAATGGGTGATTTTCACCTGGATATGTCAGCTGCACCAAACGCTCGATCTCCGTTGCGAAATCTTGTAACAACTCATTCGCTTTCTGTGTTCTGCCTCGTAGTTCCATTCGGTATATATCTCGTTTGTGCTCGCCGCCATACTTACGTTGTAGTGCAACCATTATGCCATCATAGTTTTCTATGCAGCCAACAGGTATGCTTTCCAAGACTTGCGCTGCGTTGCCTTTTAACGCAAAAATCAACTCTATAGCCTTCTCCTCATTGCTCCACATATTTCTATTGGAAACTGTCTCAAACAGAAACTTAAAAACATTAAATGGTGCACTACCGTCAAAAGTAGGGGTCTTTACTCTACTCGATATTTCTGGAATTATTCGCACTGGTCCCTCATGACATTGAAGATCATTAATTTTTATTTCCAAATTTTTAAATTTTTCGTCAACATTTTTAAATTGTGACTGCATTTTTTCGTCAACATCTTTGACTTGTAGTTGTAATTTGCTATTGAAGTCACTTGCTTGAGTAACTATGCAATCTTCAAGGTCAGATATTTTTTTATCAATTTTATTAACTTGCTTTTCAATGCCCTCTTCTCTGTTATTGACAGCTTCAGAAATTTCTTGAAGTTTTTCGCTCGTAGCTCTAGCTGTTTCTTGCACTTCTCTAACTTCAGCTAATACCTTTTCATTATTAGCTCTAGAAGATTCTTGAACTTCGGCTAATAATTTTTCGTTACTGGCTTTAGAATTTTCTTGAACTTCCTGGAATTTTAATTCCATCTTTTCCATCATAGCAGCAAGCATTGTACTCAAATCCATGTTGTTTGTGGTTGCACGACTGGAAACTTCCATTTCCACTCGTAACCCTCAATGTCAATATTACGCCGCTTAAATTCATCTAGAAATCTCTTTTGCAATTCTACTTTATTACCTGTTGTCAACAACTCCAGCTTACTCAATTCCTTTTTGAGTTGTTTGTTACAATTCTCTACGAGCTTTCTCAGACTTCTGCCAAGGAATGTGATGCCACCTCAACTAGCTCTATATCGGCGTGGAAACCTAACCCGCACTCACATTCACAAACTCGAGATAACGAACAAAAACAAATTAAACTTAAATACAAACAAACAAAAATATATGTACCATGATACTAACAATCCTTGATTATCATGAAACATGGCGTGATATATCCACCTGGGTAAGATGTTCAACCCAAGACCGTCGCCCACCTAACCTTGGTCACTTAATGATTCCCAGTGACCCCACAAAAGAAAAATAAAAAGAACATAACACCCTACATTTTTCTAATCTATCCCTTCACCAATTTCACTCCATTTCCCCCTTCTTCTTTCGAACCACTGCACCTGTAACCTCAAAGAAAAATTACCAACACATAGTTTTATTTTCTAATTATTTTCACAAAAAAAACACATTTATTACAATAAAATTCTTAGTCTAATTTAACAATATACAAAATTTTCCTCTAATAGTCTTTCGCTGTATTTAATTATATGTGTTGTTTAGTCTTAAAAAAATCAATTTAATCAAAATTATTCTTTACTTTATATAAAATCGAACGGTTATCCTAACCACTGAATGTCCAGGATTTATAATGCTTCTCTCATACAATAAAACAATTTTCGAATATCTTATTAGGCTATGCCCTGACTAATATATATGTAGTTTTCCTGGCAAAACTAATACTACCAGCCTTCTTTCCCTTCTATTCTCCTGAATTAATAACTATATACTTATGTTTACGTGTGTGTAAAAAACAAATCAAATCTTCTTACATCTAATACATAAAAATAAACTAACAACAAAAAAAAAAAAAAAATCTTACTAAACTAATAAATAATATGACTGATGAATAACTAAAACAGTGAAAACATATATATATATAATTAAATTTATGGGTACCTAAGGATCAAACTACAATTGTTCTCATCAAGGAAATTTCCCTTAATATATATACCTATAAACGTTTCTCTTTTCTCTTTTTTTCTTAGTCCCTAAAAGAGCTCTTTGAAAGACCTTAGTTGTTTTACAAACAGGATATACCCTTTTCTCTTTTACTTTTCCGGTTTTACTCTCTAGTTAGATCCTTTCACAAATGCGTATTATATTATTATATACACTACAAAATATAAGAACTTTAACAAACAAAACAAAACATTTACTTCTTCCTATAATTCTATATATTTTCTCCTTCACTTATTTTAATAAATAAAAATAAAATCTCGATTAATCTATAATACACGTATAATTTCCATACACAATACTCTTTCTCTGCTCTGACGCTGCCACTTTATCGGATAAAAACAAAACAAACTATTTAGCAGGTTCAGGACTGTGATAAAAGCTTTTTTTCTTTTCCTACTGTGGAAGTTACGGAAAGCTAACTCTTTACCTTCGATCCGGAAGTATATAATAGTGCTGCCAATTACTGGTTTGTGTGTGCAATTGATGCACTGTATTACCTCTTCCAATTGTTGTGGCCAGATAATACAGGATCCCGGCTACTAAATTACCAGAAAATTCTCCTTTTTATCCCCACTTATGTGGCCTCTCAATTCCTTTCCGACTCCACACTAAAAAAAAATACATACATATGTATTTCAACATTCACTTTCTTTTTTCACATTAAAACTATTTTCCTTTCTTACTTACAATTTATTCTTTGCTTTTCACTTTTTCCTCGTTATCAATTAATTAAATATAGAACTTCACTAATTATATTACAAAACGTACAGAAAAGAAAAATTTTCAAAATTTATATTTCCTTATTTTTTAAATATACTTCCGAACCTTGCGATCGCCAATCTTAAAATAAAGTACTCTCTCAATTATATTTTCCTCCATCTCAACAATATTCCGTTCTAACTGAAAATTTAACGTTTCCTATTTATTTAACTGAACAGTCTACAACCACAATAAAAAAATTAAATGATAAAAAAATAACAACATATATATAACAATATATGAACTAAAAGTCCAACGGGGCAGTGTACTTTTACCCTCTAAAAGGATTTTGTTGTTGCAAGTTCGTTTCGTACGTTTAAAGTATATTCTGGTAACACACCCCATTATTAACCTTGGTATTACTAACAAAATTATGTGAAACAACCCTGTCTTAACTTACATTCCACTAATTGGCATATCACAAAGCTTTTGACATTTAACACAAAACAATTAAATGAAACACACTCAAATAACATTTAATGAACATAAAAATTAATCAAAAATCAAAGAAATAAAACAAACGTAAAAAAAACAAACAAAACAAAACTTACTAAACCTGGAGCACAAACCATCATCAGTCACACATCATCCTACACCCACCCCCATTCATTAATCAACAAAAGCAAACGCACGCCAACAAACAATCGAAAGAACATGGAAGTGGACCACAACTAATGGAAAAACATCACCACAATCTGGCTAAATCCCTAGAAAAGGATCTTCAACATGTTCTACTTTAAGTTCCTCAAATTTCATGTCTGCTTTTTATTATTATAATTTTTTTAATGCAATTTCACTTCTGACACCAGTTGTTACGTTTATACCTTTTATAAACGTTGGATTATTTCCTTTAAATAAACTTTGAGTTATTTTATTGCAGTCAAAAACAGTTGAAATTAGTTATAAAATTAAGAGCACTTTATTTATTTACACTCAGATATTGTTTTTATATCACTTTACTTATTACACTTATGGTTGGTTATACACTTTTATTATCTCTCTCTATTGTAATACTGATTTTGTTAGCTGTGTTGTTCGGCTATTTATAGTAACATAGTGGTGTTCGGTAACATTCGACAAAGTTCTCGTATGTACATTCTAGTACATTCGAAAACCGTTAAATTTAAATTAAGACGTTAAGTAATATGCACGAATAATAGAAGTGCCTAAAAGTATGCTACACATAATAACAAACATCATTTTCGAACAACCAACGAAATAAACTAATACAAATAAAACTACAGCAACTTGAACTACTACAACTAAAATAAATTATAATGTAAATTAAGCTACTTAAAAATTAAATCTGTAACAATATATATGGTGTTAATCCTATAGTCTGGACACGAGGTTTTCCGGACACATGCATACATATATAAACTGGACACTTCTTCAAACCTGTCAGCTTTACTTCTTTAGCTTATAATTTGGACAGTTGAAATTTTTTCTTCATTCATGTGATGTTCTTTTGCCTTTTATAAAATAACGGAACACATATATGCATACATGTATGTATGAATCCATAAGTATCAAAATACTGAATATATACCTCTAAAAATGATTGAGATTGTATTTTTAAAATAAAACTTATTAAACCAGGGTTTTTTACATACTAAAATATAAAAGTAGGTAAGAAGTACCGATTATTGAGTTACTACTGCAGGTGTTTTTACCTGATGTCACAACAGAAAAATTATAAGTTTTAAGAGTTCCACAGTATGCAAAATTCGTCTTAGGATTGCAAAATTTAACAGAATTAAAAAAAAAATCAAATTTAACAAATCTTTCTGTGTACTTCAGCAGCAGACAAATTAATCAATCCTAATAAACAAAAAACTTATGTCATACACTTTTTTCACTATTACATTATGACAGTAACATATATTGCTTTTACAAAGAAGTAACAACATATTTTTAACAAAATAAATAAATTTTTACCAGACACTATCTACTCTATCTCAATCTTTAACTAAATAAGTGAAGTGATACATATCCATAGTGTGTCACTTATCCATATAACTAAGATTCGGTGATATGGATGAGTAAAAATGTTTTGATAAATTGCTATTTGATAAATTTTATGTAAACAAAGTGTTTATGGTGGTATTTTTCCTACACAATAATTTGTTGTTTTTTAAGATATTGTACTTTCTACTGCTGTTGTTATTGTTTAATATTTGTCTAGTAGCTAGATATGATCCAATTGACCTGAGTTTCATGATTAACCGGATTATTTTAAATTGATTATCAATAATGAATATTGAAGTAATTGTAGGAGAGATTTGAAAGCATAGAATTTTCCAGATATGAAACTTTTCTTGACAAATTCTGTAATGGTTTTTTGATTGTTCTTATAAGCACAAATATGTTTTCCAAAAAACGGTGTTATTACCAGCAAATATTTGGCAATATCAAAAAACAAATTTTTTCGAATGTTGTTTTGAAATCTATATGGAATCATTAAAAATTAATTGTTAATAAATACTGCAGAAGAACAAAATTAGGTGATTTACAGGAGCTCGTTTTCGTTTTTCGTTTGGTTTGCGGCAATTAGCTTTTAGTTGTCAAAATTTTTACCGCCCATTAAATTAGTATGAAGCAAACAGAAATACGGCGGAGGCAACTCTTTACACCTGGAAAATTCAATTTTGACAGAGAGTTTTTTTCTGCTTTTGAAATTTTTAAAAAGTAGTATCGTTCAAGACTGTTTTAGGGCAATTTTGCGGTTCATATCTATTTTTTATTTTTATTTAGTGAATTTATTTAATAACATAAGTGAACACAAACGTTAACTTTAACTAACAACATTAACGCTTTTGTTTAGGCTTTTTACTTCAATGCTAGAGCTGAGCACAACAATTGCCATTCTTGTTAAGGCATATCTGTAATGCTTTGCCGTGAATTGTGTGAGAAGTTTTTAAAGGTGATATAATTTTCGAAGGCTCTGGTCAGCTGGGCTATGTGTAAAAAATGATACATTACGCATTTGGGAGAAACAACAACACAATAAACATACTTATATAAATTACCATTAACTTTATACATGTAATACATTTAAGAGTATTAAAGTGAAGAAGATAAAAAATGTATATAAAAGGTATAAAGTTTTTATTTTGTTTCACATAAAAACAGTCATCGTTTTTATATGTATGCCCTCTGATAACAACTGGAATACGTACGTGTATGTATGTATTTATATGTTTATGAGGCAATTTGCTTTTCGTTTTTATTTTCCGAAGGGTAAAATAGATTGTGTTTTTTATTTTGCACCAAAAATATGTCATTGTCAAAATTTCTTGTCAAAACGTCGAATAAAATTTTGAGTGTTACTGTTTTTCTCTTTTCTAAAAAATCGTTTATGTAATTTTAATATGTATGTAATATTGAATTTTAAAAAAAGTTATGTATTTTACTATAATATACATAAATAAATAGTCGCATTGACAAATAAGTGATTTTTTTTTAAAGATTTTTGTACATATTAAGAGGAAATACATCTCTGTAATAAACAAATGGAGATAACTTGTAATAAACTGTTAAAGTTATGAGTTATGTTTTTTATATTATACTAGCTAATACCCGGTGTGCTTCGCCACCCCCATCGTAATGAAATAAAAATTTTATAGTTCAAAAATATATTTATTTTGCAATTAAAATCTAAAATTTTTCTTACAGATTAGTATTACTCTAATATTGTGTGATATGCAATATATTTACGGCCTTATTCATAAACGACTTTTAAATTTATCAAATGTTTATAATGCAAAATTTTCGTATAGAATTTAATTCATAAACCTTTGATAAATTTTAAAATCGTTTATTAATAAGACCATTAGTCTACATCAACAATTTAAAAATAATAAATTAATTTACTTAGTTGCTAACATTACTGCAATAAAATAGAAATGTTTATAATATAAAAAATTTTTACTATTAATTAATTCTTATTCTAATGCCTTAGGATAAACGATGTTTTTGGTTTTTCCACCTGGTGCATACACAGAGAGATCTGCGGGTTTTCCAACTCGCGAACATGCAACGTAAAGCTGTCCATGTGAGAAACATGGATTTTCTAGGTGAAGACCACAAACTTGCAGGGACTGACCTTGAGCTTTGTTTATGGTCATTGCAAATGCTAGGCGAATAGGAAACTGCAAGCGCTTAAAATCGAATGGCATTTCCGATGTTGTCATGGGAATACGTGGCAACAATACATCAGTTCCCTTAAACTTTCCAGTAATAATGGTCGCCTCGATTAAATTGTTCATTAATTTTTTTACTGTAAGTCGAGTACCATTACAAAGTCGAGGCGGATCAATGTTCCTGAGTAAAATTATGGGAACACCAATTTTCAACCGTAAATCATTTGGTGGAAAACCCGGTAAATCTAGCGAATTTAAAAATTCAACTGGATAATTCACGACATCCTCAATATTTGTTACTGTGTCTATCGATTTATAAGTTTTCAGGTCACCATCGATTTTGTTCAAAATTTTGCTGTTGATGGAATTAACGTCAATATTTTTGGCTGCCAATAGCGCACGTTCACATAACCATTCATTGTTTTTAAAATTTTGTCCGATGTTGGGAAAAACACAATTTATTAACTCTTCTATAGATTGTGTCATCCTGCAAAAGTCAGATGGAAAACTTATATATTTCGTTGTAGGATCCATTGGAATTCTCCCGTTACCTAAATCAAGTAATTGTTTGGAAAAAGTTGTAGCTGAAGCATCACGTTGCAACTGAACACGCATATTAGTCGTAAGTTTTAAACTGTGAACATATTGCCAAAGGTGTGATGATTTCAGACACGCATTTAGCTCATCAGCTGGTGTTGATCCCGGTATAACAGGAAGTGTTTGGCGGAAATCGCCAGCCAGCAAAACTAAGGCACCTCCAAAAATTCTATTATTGCCTCTTAAATCCTGTAAGGTACGATTAAGGGCTTCCAAAGATTTCTTATGTGCCATTGTGCACTCATCCCACACTATGATTTCACATTGTTGCAGTACTTTACCCATTGAAGAATTTTTCTTTATGTTGCATGTGTAGTCTTCGGAAAATTGAGGCTTTAAGGGTAATTTAAGTGCAGAATGTGCTGTTCTACCACCGTCTAAGAGTGTTGCTGCAATACCGGATGATGCAATAGCTAATGCAATATTTTTTTCCGAACGAACTTTTGCTAATATTAATGAAATCAAAAACGTTTTTCCAGTTCCTCCAGGTGCTTCAATAAAATAGAGGCCTCCATGTTTGTTTGTTATTGCTGCCATTATAGTATTGTATACAATACTCTGCTCTTGTTGCAAATGTGGTAAATTTACTTCTAGTAAATTTTCCAAATTTTGGTGATCATAGTCTCTCTCACGTCGTAGTTCCTGATCGTTTGCATGGGTTCCTGATCTGATTGGGGCTATCATTCCTACTTCAATAAGTGTCACACTCTTTATCTCCAAACATTTGTCTTCCAGTAAAATTAATACCTCATTGTACATAGTTTCATTTAGTTCAAGCGTTGCATTATTGGTGATAACTCTCTCTCTGTGTAAAATATCTTCAGCCATATATGTTTTAAATTTGTGCCAAAGATCTTTTGGATTAGAAGGTGAGCACGATACCAATATTATCGAAAATAGCGATCGTATTTTCCATGGATGGTTTATTACTGAAGCATCTTCAAGCGTTGTTTCCCAATGACAATCGTTCTCTAATAACTGCAGTTTCTGACAGGCCTCACGATTTGTTGCACATACTTCCCCATCAACAGTACGCAAGTTCTCGAAAGATATTGGCCCCCGAACATTAATAAGAAGCATTCTTAAATAGAAGCATTTTGCATTTTGAGGATGGACGGTATACACCCTGCCCAATGCATCGGTTGAATATAAATTTGGCCATCCTTCAACAAGTTTCCCTTGCTTACGACGTTGAAAATTCTTTGATGACGCGTTCCACGTATAATACCTTGGAATTTCGGAATACAACAATGTTTTAGCAAACAAATCATTTCTGCAAAGATTAAAAAAAGATGTTAATGTTGTAGCTGAGGGTGCTGTTGCTCTCTCCCGCGCATTTCTTTCTGTAAAGTAAACACGTTGTCCATTTTCCAAGTGCACTGATAAATGAACAACAGTTGGATGGCGTTCATGAATTGTAAATCCCAAAATTCGCCATACTGCTTCATTGCTACTGATGTATCTGGCCATTTGATATTGCGTAATTTCATCGTTTGGATTTTGTAATGAAAATACAGCCATATCTGACCCTTTAGTAACATATTTGCAGATGTATTTGATAGACTTTACTGAATGACAATACTCTACATTAATATGCACTTTAAATGTTCTTGAAAGCAATGGACAGTAAGGTACTATCCACCGATTATAAACATCAACATCATTTCCACGTACCTTAATTGAAATTGATCGTCACAGACCGTCGACGATAAAGTGGGTAGCCATCGTTTCCCGAGATTGTTTCTTGAATCAATTGCCGTGGATATTTCTTTGTGCATTTTCCATCCACCATGCATGGAGAATTCGCATTAATGGTTCCACATGGACCATGAATCATATTTTTGATAACAATTTCGTACAGGCTTGGATCAACATTTGGATCGGGTATCTCTGCAGAAATTATATCATCAATAAGATCTGGGGTAATTTTTTCAACCAACCAAATGAGAATATGGGCATGTGGCAATCCACGTTTCTGCCACTCGACGGAATACATCCAGCACCGTGTTTCTCCAAATACATGAAATTTTACAATAAAATCGTGCCGATGTATTGGTGTTTGACCAGTGGACAATTCAGATAGTATTTCATCCCACTTTGGATTACAGGTAAATGTAATGAACAAATCTGGCCGTCCATATGATCGAACATATGTCATTGCATCTTGACAGTACTCCTGCATATGCCGTGAGCTGCCAGTAAATGTTGCTGGAAGAATAATAGCTTGGCCAATTTCAGTGGGATTGATGTCATTATGGCTATTTAATGCATCCCGAAGATGAATATAGTTATCCACTCGTAATTTTGCTTGGTTAAGTCGTATGTATAATAGACGTTCCGTTTCAATTTTCGCGTACATATCGACAATATACTGGTGAAATAATTCGCGGCAATTTAGAATGTGATTAACGGAGTTCTGACGTATCATTATTCGATATGCATAGAAATCCATTGCACTCATTTTTTTCCTTGTTGATTCATCTGAAAGTAAAAAAGGCCAAAATAAAAAAAAGTATAAAATTAGATTTTAAAATCTGAACTTACTTGTTTCTGGATTAATTTGCCGTAATTCAAAGTGATATCCATCTTCACCAAATGGAAAAATAATTGGATACTGAAGTGCATCATACGAACGATGAGTTTCAGCTATCCTGTTGATCCTTTCGTTACGGCGGCGAATAATTATATCTCGTGGTACCACTGGACCCCTACCATTAAAATGGCTACGTCATCCATTGTAGGTGCATTGTATCGTCCTTGGTGTTGTCCAGATGGTGTTTTATCAGCATGAATAGCGATAATATGGTCATCTGACCTCAATCGTGGGTCATCTTTGGCTTGCTTAAAGATCCTTACTAATTCGTTGTGTTCATGAAACATCACTTGTAATTCGGCCACTATCCATTGTTTTGTGTCAGGGTTATAATGCTGTCGGTGTTGCACTTGGTCATTGTTATCCGCTTCTCCTATGAAATAAATTTGTAAGAACTTAGGATCTTCATTTGGAACTGGCAACAATGACCCCATTTTATGGTAAATTTGACCTTGAACACGAAAAGTGGTCATAAAATTGTGTCGAATTACTTTGGTAGCACCAAACGATGTCATTTGGAAAGACGAATTATATTTCCTTATTTTACTAAGAAAATGTTGTGAATCCACATTCGTTCCTAAAAATTTAATTTAATATTTTTGTTATATGATAGATTTATATATATCTAAGGCCTAATTTATAAACATCTTTTAAATTTATCAAAGGTTTATAAAGCAACATTTTAATACTTATAACATTTGATTTGTAAACCTATGATAAATTTCAAAGTCGTTTATGAATTAGACCATGAATGTCTTACCTGAAATCAATGACTGTAAAGGTTCTGGTGGAGGAAGCAATTCAGGCAAAACAACTTTACCGTTTGCACAACACATTCCAGGTGTTTCATTTTTGTATTTGAGTGCACTGCAATATTGGCAAACTTTATTCATGCCAATGGGTCTTCGGCATAATCAATATCAGTCCTGTAATTAAATGCAATACGTGCATATGTGTGAAATGCATTCCGATGACTAACCATTCGATTTCGATTTTGTTCACGGCGTAAGTTCAATTGTTCTATCCTCTCTGTTGCTCTCCTTGATGAGGTTCGAATCCGCTGAGCTTCTAAACGTTCTTCACCTTCCAACGGTGTCTCGGTGGCTCGTACTGTTGTGGCGTGACGTCGAATATCTTCAAGGCGTTCCTCACGCTGTAAGAAAGTTTCTGTGGCTCGTGATGATCTTGTACGATTTCGCTGAGTTTGAATACGTACTTCACGTTCCAACGATGTCTCGTTAGATCGAACTGCTACAGCATGATGTCGAAGACCTTCAAGGCGTTCTTCGTGTTGTAAAGGTGTTTCAGTGGCTCGGGATGTTGTGGTATGACTTTGTTGACTTTGAAGACGCCCTTCCCGTTGTGACGGTGTCTCATTAGCTCGTACTGCTTCAGCATGATGTCGAATACGTTCTAGGCGTTCTACGCGTTCTAAGAATGTTTCTGTAGCTCGTGATGTTGAGGTACGACTTTGCTGACTTTGAAGACGCCCTTCCCGTTGTGACGGTGTCTCGTTAGCTCGTACTGTTTCAGCATGATGTCGAATACCTTCTAGGCGTTCTACGCGTCCTAACAATGTTTCTGTAGCTCGTGATATTGAGGTACGACTTTGCTGACTTTGAAGACGCCCTTCCCGTTGTGACGGTGTCTCGTTAGCTCGTGCTGTTACAGCATGATGTCGAAGACCTTCCAAGCGTGTTTCGCGTTCAGATCGTGTTTCAGAAGCTCTTGATGTTGATGATCGTGATCTTTCTCTTTGAAGACGTTCGTTATGCTGTTCATATGTTTCGGCAGCTCTAGAGGTTGAAGCTCGACTTCTTTCAGTTCTAAGGCGATCTTCACGCTCTTCTGAAGTTTCATTTTCTCTTTGCGATTGCAATGATTCTGCAGATTTGGTGCGTTTAGAAAGGGATGTTTTTTTTGGAGGCATTTTACTTGTAATTTTTTACAGTATATATTCACAAAAAAAAAAAACTTGTAACTTGTTCAGAATCAAAGATTCAATTAAATTATAAAATTGAATGTGCGTCAAATTTATAATTTTTTAAATCTTAGGTAAGAAATTTCTTACCAGGTCAGAAAATTTTCTTTAACAAAAAATTACGGATAATAAATGTTTAAAAATGATTTTTTGAACCGATCACAGGTAAAAAAATTATTCACTTGCGTTGCAAAATTTAATGGGTTACAAATTTATATTTTTGGAATATTAGGTAACAAATTTTATTTCAGGTCAAATAATTTCTTATACCGAAAAAATTACAGGTAATAAAATGTAAAAACGTTTGCGGGGATCACAGATTTGGTAATTACGGATAATAAATCTTTAAAAATGATTTTTTGAACCGATCACAGGTCAAAAAATTATTCACCTGCGTTGCAAAATTTAATGGGTTACAAATTTATATTTTTGGAATATTGGGTAACAAATTTTATTTCAGGTCAAACAATTTCTTATACCGAAAAAATTACAGGTAATAAAATGTAAAAACGTTTCAGGGAATCACAGATTTGGTAATTACAGATAATAAATCTTTAAAAATGATTTCTGGAACCGATCACAGGTCAAAAAATTATTCACCTGCGTTGCAAAATTTAATGGGTTACAAATTTATATTTTTGGAATATTGGGTAACAAATTTTATTTCAGGTCAAACAATTTCTTATACAGAAAAAATTACAGGTAATAAAATGTAAAAACGTTTGCGGGCATCACAGATTTGGTAATTACGGATAATAAATCTTTAAAAATGATTGTTTGAACCGATCACAGGTTAAAAAATTATTCACCTGCGTTGCAAAATTTAATGGGTTACAAATTTATATTTTTGGAATATTGGGTAACAAATTTTATTTCAGGTCAAACAATTTCTTATACCGAAAAAATTACAGGTAATAAAATGTAAAAACGTTTCCGGGAATCACAGATTTGGTAATTACAGATAATAAATCTTTAAAAATGATTTTTTGGACCGATCACAGGTAAAAAAATTATTCACCTGCGTTGCAAAATTTAATGGGTTACAAATTTATATTTTTGGAATATTAGGTAACAAATTTTTTTTCAGGTCAAACAATTTCTTATACCGAAAAAATTACAGGTGATAAAATTTAAAAACGTTTGCGGGGATCACAGATCTGGCAAGTGTCACGCCTACTATTACTAAATCAAACATTTCTTATTCAAATAATCATATAGACATAAAATTGTCTCTTGAAAAATTTGGGTACTTTAACTATTATCGCTTCCTTTATATACGATTTCTTGTATTTAATTCATATGAAAAGTGCCACGCCCACTATCACTAAAGCATTCGTTTCTTAACAAAATAGTCATATAGATGTCAAAGCTTTTCGTGCAAAAATTTGGGTACTCTAACTATTATCGCTTCCCGAATATACGAATTTTAGTATTCAATTGCTATGAGAGCTGCCACGCCCACTATTTCTAATGTACCCATTTTATTCCAGAAATGTTTATTTAGGTGTCAAAGTTGCACTGGCAAAATTTTAGTACTCTAATCGATATCGTTTTCCAGATATAAAAATTTTAGTATTTAATTCATATTGCAGGTGCCACGCCCACTATATCTAATGTACCCATTTTTTCCAAGAATGTTCACTTGGGTGTCAAAGTTGCATTTGTAGAATTTTAGTACTCTAATCGATTTCGTTTTCCAGATATACAAATTTTAGTATTTAATTCATATGGCAGGTGCCACGCCCACTATTGCTAATGTACCCATTTTTTACAAAAATGTTTATTTGTATGTCAAAGTTGCCCTTGCACAATTTTAGTACTCTAATCGATATCGTTTTCCAGATATACAAATTTTAGTATTTAATTCATATGTTGGTGCCACGCCCACTATTGGTAATGTATCCATTTTTTCCAGAAATGTTTATTTGGATGTCAAAGTTGCCCTTGCAAAATTTTAGTACTCTAATCGATATCGTTTTCCAGATATACGAATTTTAGTATTTAATTCATATGGTGGGTGCCACGCCCACTACTGATAATGCACCCATTTTTTCCAAAAATGTTTATTTGGATGTCAAAATTACTTTTGCAAAATTTTAGTACTCTAATCGATATCGTTTTCCAGATATAAAAATTTTAGTATTTAATTCATATGGCAGGTGCCACGCCCACTATATCTAATGTACCCTTTTTTCCAAAAATGTTCATTTGGGTGTCAAAGTTGCTCTTGTAGAATATTGGTACTCTAATCGATATCGTTTTCCAGATATACAAATTTTAGTATTTAATTCATATGGCAGGTGCCACGCCCACTATTGCCAATGTACCCATTTTTTCCAGAAATGTTTATTTGGATGTCAAAGTTCCTCTTGCAAAATTTTAGTACTCTAATCGATATCGTTTTCCAGATATACAAATTTTAGTATTTAATTCATATGGCAGGTGCCACGCCCACTATTGCCAATGTACCCTATTTTTCCAGAAATGTTTATTTGGATGTCAAAGTTGCTCTTGTGAAATTTTACTACTCTAATCGATTTCGTTTTCCAAATATACGAATTTTAGTATTCAATTCATGTGGCCACGCCTACTATTCCAAGTCCGCCCATTTTTTACCCAAATGTTCGTGTGGATGTCAAAGCTTACCGTACTTAATTTGAAGACTCTACCTGCATTAACTTTCGTGATATATAATATTTAATACTTATTCTTTAATAGGGCGTGGCACCCCGCCCACTTACAATTTCAAACGAAAGTATAGCCTATAGTTCCTTCCAGACATACAGAAAGATTCTGTGAAAATTTCAAGGAAATCGGTCCAGCCGTTTAGCCGTCTATAAAGCACAAACAAACATACAAACATACAAACACACATTGATTTTTATATATATAGATATACATACATAATTATTATATACATATAGTTTTTGTGCTTCTGTATGTATATATTTGGTATATTATAATTTAGAAATTAAGAAATTTTCTTTATTCAGCAGCTATATGATTAACTTAAGCTGCTAATGCACAGTTTTTTACATGCGGTTTATAAATTGTTTCACTGCTACACGCAAAGAAAAAACATAGTTACGACGACATGATCACGACGGTGATATTATATTATCTATAAAAATTTTTGGTTGTCGAAAACAAGTAAGTAAGTAATTTTATTTAATCATCCAACTTGTGACGATAATCAAGCGTTTGTCTGAATTTTATCACTTAATGTTTATTGTTTGTTAAAATATCGATATGCTTGTCTCTTAAAATTAGTATGATTTACAAAATTATTATGACAAAAACAGTATGATATCTTTGCAAAAATAACATTATTTTTAAAAGCATTTAAGATTACACACAATATTGAAATAGTCAGTGTAAGGACATTGATGATTACAAAACAATCATGCAAATTTTTTTAAGATTTCAACTGTTATTCTTTTTGGTTAATATATGTTTATTATTTCAAAAGTTTGTAAAGTAAAAAAAAAATACACAAAAAATTTGAAAGATTTAAAGAAACTTAAAAATAAACGAGAAAATGTAAAAAAAATTTAGTGCCAAAATTGTAATTAAAAGGCAAGTACAATCATTTTTATATATACATCTTAATTATACATAATAGTGATAGATGGCAACCATTGTGTGTTTTAACTACAATCATACAATTCAATCATAGTATGGTGGTCTTAGATTATGATTACCAATACCACGTTTTTTCTTTGCGTGTAAATACTTTTATGCCGTGTGTTACCTTCATAACATTACCCTGTAAAACTCATCGCAAAGTCATTTGAGAGAATTGCTATTAGGACGAGTTCTATTTTCTTCTGATAAGCCAACTGACATCAGCTGTTGGCAGAAATCTAACTGCTGAAAAATAGTCAGCAGCAGTTGACTGTCAGACATGCAGAATTACATATGACAAGTTATATATAATATGCCATGTAATATCAGGTGATTCATCGTAAGGTTTGATTTTCAATAGGTTTTTTTGGCAGATCACTCACGACCCATAACAGCTTAGTTTATTTGGCAAGTCATTATTGAACAACTCAGCTCTATAACGAAAAAGTTACTGAAAATCCGACATTATATGATGAAAATTTGTTAAGTGATGAAGAACATTTCTGGCTCAATGGATACGTGAATTACTGGATGGTTGTAATTTTTGTTATGGGTTTAGATTGTTTTTGTTTCTGTTTTAGTTTAGAGTTAATTCATTTAGTTTATTTAACATATAATAAAAAACATTACTTAGTTAAATAAGAAGCTAATGTACACCAAATTCCTTTTGAGAGCAACCATGCAGCCGTCTAGTTTACTAGACTCTACTGGTCAAGCCCTTTCATTTGATACTAATATTGTGGGATTAAAGTGGACAACGACTCATATATATTCGCCATTTAATTTAGGACGCCATATTGGATTTTTGCCTTGTTATAGTTTACTAGTCAAGCCCATTTATTTGATACCAATATTTCCTTTTGGTGGTATGAAAACTGAAAAAATCGATTTTCGTTTGTTAATTTTAGAAAAAATTACGAAACAGCTGATTTTTGGTTCTTATATCTCAGTCGCTTTCAACCCGATTTATATTTTTTTCAGAAATTATTTTTGAGACCATGGCTTCTTATTTGATGTCTGTATCGTGTATAAAAATTGAAAAATTTGATATGTTTGAAAATGTTTCTCCATAACTTTGCCGATTAGTATCTCATTTGTTACAAAGTTTTTTACGAATTCAAAAATGTCTATAAATTATGTTAGGGCTCAATAATTTTAATTTTTGTGTTTAAAATAAGGGCAAAATAGAGAGGTCATGTTTATTTGCTCATATTTCAAAAAGTTATAAGACAATTGTGCCGATTTACAATGCCAATCTGTTCCTGAATATTTCTTATATTTTGATACTACTCACGGGTCTTGGCGATATCAGGGGCTTAAAAAGACATATACACGGACATACTGACAGACAGACAATGCTTAATCAATTCTTCTATTCATAAGCCTTCAATTAATATATTCAGAAATGAATAGTGCGAAAATTTCAAACGGAATGACAAACATATAATATACCCTTACACTCCCTGCGAAGGGTATAAAAACCAATGAGAAAACAAACTCTTGTTGGAATTTCTTTCCAAAAAGCATAGCAGATTCAAACGTTCGTGTATGATAAATACAAGACTTTAAATAACGTACAATGTTTTTGTTTAAAGTTTTCACTAAACTTTTGAACAATGTTCAGGCAACTTTCAATTTACTAGTAAGCAGCTTAAAAACAGATGTGAACGGAATTTTCGTAATCTAATAAAGATATTTTTCCATCAACTGAAACAATAACTATGTCAACAATTTTGGTCAACAAATTTTTACGTTTCGTATTTTTTTGTAAAACATTCACTTTTTTTAAAAATATATTTTATATTTTAATCACGTTTTTTCGCCATTTGTTAAAATGAATACTCAAAAAATAAATAAAAAATTTGGTGCCTGAGCCATTAGCAGTTAAATTTAGAGTAGATCAAGGATCATATACATGACATGTATGCACGTAAGTATATACAATACTTTTATTAGTTCATTTAGAATTTAATGTAGAGTATCATAAAAAAAACTACAAACCGTAAAAATTTCAACGGATTGTTTAGAATTTTTATTAGTCTACAGCAATAAAAAATCAATTTTATTCAAACAATTAAATTTTGTTGAATAAAATTAAAGTGAAAGAAAAAAAAAAACAACAGATGAAATAGGGGATAAATTGAAAATTGTGAGTCAGCAGAATTTATTGAAAAAAAAATAGGAGTACACATAAACATGAATTATATTTACATATATACACAGGAAACAAAAATTAGGACAATCAGCAACCAAAATCTTTAAGCTCAATAAAAAAAAACAGGCCATGCTAGCAATTTAATAAAAGTCTTAAAGAATATGGGCCCTCTGTAGAAGAGTGATAGGCTCAAAGTGGGGAATAAGCCCAAGGATGACACATTGGCTATATACGAGTGTACTGCGGCCTACAATTACGTATGCTTCGTTAGTGTGGTGGACATCTTTAGAGAATAAGGTGAATATAAAACCTCTTCAATAGATTCAGAGACAGTGCTGCATTAGTATTTGCGGCGCCATGAGGACCACATCGACAATGGCTATTGAGAATATATTATCCATTTGGCAAATAGGGATACAGGTAAAATATGAAGCGGCCTTAGCTGCCACAAGATTAATGGCAATAGATGAATGACTTATAAGAGAACATAAGACCAACGTAACATAAGAATAACGGATATCTTACCGATGGGAAATATTATGGAATCAACATGTGATAAAATCCCGATGAGATATGAGAATACTAACTGCATCACCATAATACCAGAAAAGGGAGAATGGGATGAGATAATCAGGATGTGAAACACCCATGGAATTGATTTTTATACAGACGGTTCAAAGTTTGGTGACCAAGCTGGAATGGGCTTATACAACATAAGCCGAAATAGAAGCAAATACTTCCGTCTACCAGATCACAACACTATTTTCCAGGCTGAGATCATGGCGATTACGGAAGGAATTAAATGGATAAAGGAAACGAATAGCGAAACCCCGATTCGTGTCTTTACGGATAGCCAATCAGTGATTAAGACATTGAGAAAAGAGAAAGTTGAATCCCGGAACGTTTTGCAATGCAAGAACGAGATAAACTCATATGAAAATTGTGAACATCTGGAGATAATATGGATACCAAGCCATCACGGGCTGATCGGAAACGAGAAAGCTGACAAATTATCCAAAATGGGAGCTCTTCTGAGTACTATAACTTTGGAGAATGCCAAACCCCTTGAACGATTTAAGGATGAACTTAAACGTTGGGCGATGGAGGAACATGTCAGAAAATGGCAAAGCACTGATGTCGGTAAAGTGACAAGAACACTATAGGGGGACCCAAATCTTAGAAATCAAAAGAGATTCTGAGATTAAGTAGACCAACACTTCGGAAACTAACCAGTGTAATTACAGGTAATACGGAGTTGAGAACCCATCTACCTCGCATGAGATTATCTGAGGAGACAACATGTAGAGCATGCGAGGAAGAGGATGAGACTTTGGTACACTTTCTCTGTCATTGTCCTGTGTTGGGGCATATTAGGCGCGAAAATTTTACAGTGGATACTATGCCGAACTTGGAATACCTGGGGAACTCGAACTGGAGTTCCATAAGGAGTTACATTGAGGGGACTGGGTTCTTGAACTAGTCCGTTATTTATGGGAAATTATGTTTATGGTTTTTGTTTGGGAATTCCGCTTTGCACATGGAGCGCACAACATGCCAACTGGGCATAAATGCATACCTGTCATGGGTTTGGGCTTTTAGTGTCCCTCCTTTTCAACCTAACCTATATTCGGCTTTGCCGAAACTTTTATACCCACCACCAATTTTCCGTTCTTTTATAGCTAGGGTTTTTTTCCCGAAAATTTTTGTTTCCCGGGAATACGAGATTTATTTTTTAATATCCCGGGATCCCGCCGCAAAATAAATATACAGTTTTTAATTAATAAAAAAAAATTTATTAAAAACCATAAAATAGTTCATAATGTAAAAGAAAAACTTCAAAACTATAAATATTAATAAAGAAACCTAAATTTAAAATATAAATTGAGTAAAAATATTTTTTATTGAAAACAATATTATTTTCTAGATACGAGATCAAATATGAGCACAAAAAAAGAAAAATACAGGTACTTAAGCTATGAGATTAAAAGTAAAATCATTACAATTCAATTTCAATTTAAACAATATAAACATCTCCTTTCGAATCGTAGCCTTCTTTTTTATTTCCCGGGATCCCGAAAAATAATCCCGGAAAATCGGAAAGATTAAATAACTCAAATTCCCGGAAAATAACCCAATTTATAGCACAAAAAGTATTTGTTTGTTATAAACAGTAATCGCTATGCAATATGGGGTTAATGGAAAAGTGACGCGAGTACAAATGAGTTATCATATTGTACACACAGCCAATCCTTTTCAAATGACAACCTCACCCTCTGTCCAGAAAGGACTTGGTGACCCCTGTTTTTTGACAAACGAGGCCCTGTCGACCGATCTTAGGCGGTATAACCTTAACAACCGCACAGAGGAAATTCTGTTGCCAACCTGGAGTGTCAGCGAACCCTGAATGGCCAAAGTGCGTCTCAGGAAGTAGGAGATCGCGAATGCTGGATCCTCTGAAACACTGGCGCCAAACACAGCACGTTTGGGTGCTTAGAGAGCAGCCCTATCACCAAACTAGGGAACGAAGTTTAGCAACCTACGTTTCTGAACTCAAATTGCTAACGAATCGCTAAAAATAAATTAGGCGCCCTATGCTCCAGTGGGAGTTAAAGGAACATATATATAATAATAATCTCTTTATACTAAAATATGTACCACTTTCTTTGTATAAGTTCGATATGCTACTAATTTATTTCCTTAAATTTCTTTAAAAATACACTGTGCGGTAAAAATTTTCGTACATTTTGATCTATAGCTCCTATCGTAATGTATAGATTTAAAAAAATTGTAGGAAAAGATATTATTTTTTTTACTCAGGAAATATGCATTCGAAATTTCATCGCTCTACGTCAATGCGTTTAGACACAATTGTATTTTATTCGATGTTGGAAGGACATGGATTTTTTCGACATACTGTTGCATTTAGCCCATTTTAAATACCGAACAAACCTTGTGTATTAGAAATTTTCTGGCAAAATTTGAGCCCTCTAACTTTTTCGGTTCGAGCTATATCGTGCTTTCAACAGACGGACAGATGGAAGAACATAGCTAGATCGTCATAAAATCAAACACCGATTCAGAATATATATACTTTATGGGGTCTAAAATGGATATTTCGATGTGTGAATATACCCCAAACCATTTTTTTGGTGGCGGGTATAACAATTACTATATTTCCATCAATCAAGAGAGTTTGTCATTTAATTTGTAACTTGTTTGCGACCCAATAAAGTATATATTCTGAATTCTTACAGATAGAGAAGTCAATTTATGTATGTGCGTCTGTTCATCCGTGTGAACATTAAAATTAACTTTTTGGATCCCCAAAACATCACATTAACTCGTATGTAATATCCGTTCATTAGAAATATTTTCGAAATTTTTGCTTTGAATATCATAAATTTCGACACATTAGCTGCTGAGATATGAGCGAAAAATGGCGTATGCCTTCATTTTACTAAACAGAGTAAATTTTTGCAGCTCCTAAATAATTTTTAACCCGTTTTTTGAACGACACTATAAGATATACATTTAAGAATATTAATGGGAAAAATTGTTCAATTGGTCTTTTACATGTAGATTTCGTTAGTCGTGTAGCTAAAATTATGAAGTTTATTAACTGTACCTCGCATGAAAATTATTACACACAGCAAAATTGTATGTACATCATGGCACGCCATTAATCAACAACAGCAAGGATTGAGAAAGCGTAAATAAGAGACAAATTAAGAAAATCTGTTACATATATGCCTGCAGTTGCCTTTATCACTTGCTGGCTATTGACTAATTTTGTAAATTTTTCATATGCTGAAAAGTTGAATAATTGAACAGATAAATTATTCTTGCAAACTCTTTCTTTCTGTTAGAAGGCATTAAATAACTGACACAGCCAAATATTATATTTTAACTTATTCTAAAATGTTCTGTTCTATATTTTTCTGATAAACAAATTGAATTTTTCTCACTATTCATGACAAGTTAAAAAAAAGAAATAATAATAAATCAATTTCTTTGATTTCGCACAGTAAAATAGTAATATATTTAAACTTGGCTTTTAAAATGCGTTAAAAGGAGATGCAACAGCAAGTTAAAACGAACAAGTGAAAATAAACCCTGTTGAAGGTTAACTTAAAAATATTAAGAATAAAAATAGAAAGAAAAAAGAACAGCAAAAAATTGCCATGCGAAATGATAATACATTTTTGCTTGGATAAAACCTCCTTTGTCCTGTTTAACTCTCCAATTTGCTTGATAAGCGAATTGAAAAACAAACTAAAACCAAAGATAATAAGTCATCAACAATGTCGTCATAAAAACGTGACATCAATTTCATTGTCATCGGGTGGTTATAATAGTGTATTTTAGTTTCTCCCAACCCAAGTAATATACATACAACATAGTGGTAGACAGTCTGTCGTTTTTTAAGTCGTTTATGGGAAGAGGCAAGACAACAGCTTCATTTGTTAAACACAAATAGACCAAAAACAAAATATATTTCTATAAACAATAAAATAACCGAGAATGTAATAGTGGGTACATTACGATCTTATTACACTCTACGATATAATACACAAAATATTTAAGTCAAAGTTTTAATAATACAAAGGTTGCCTTATATACATATTTTTAAATTATAGACAACAAAAAAATATATTTATCTTCGAAAATGGCTTAACTTTCTTTTAAAATATTCTTTATGAAGATTATTACACTTTTCGAAGTACTTTTTCTGAGGTACTTCTCAAATATCGCATTAAAAGTTTTATCAGGTGTCGATAAGTGTCGATATCGCAAATTGTTTTATATGTTCGAGATGCCAAGTCAGCACAATACTAATCACTAAGCACAATACGAATCACTTAATCAACGTTTTGAGTGCTAAAAAAGTCGTTTGTCTGAACTGATTGATGTGTGCAAGCTGACATTGTCGCGATGAATAATGATCCGTCTAGGTCTAGTTTTTCCAAAAAAAACAGGCGACAATTTGTTTCAAAGTGCTTCGAGCTAGAATGAATTTTGTAGGGGTTTTCTCGTCTTCCATACAGTCCATACAGTCGATTGATTTTCCATGCAATTTGAATGTTTGCTGGTTCCACTGATATTTTAGCTTGCCCTAATCTCACGATTACGTGACGATCCTTTAGTATCATTTCGCGTACAGCACCAAGGTTTTTCCGAACAACATCCGATTTTTTACGACATCCACGAAAATCGTCATTGAGTGCACTACGGACACGATTGAATTTAGTAAACAATCAATAAGTTATGATAGTGCTTCATCGCTAAAACTTAGTTTATCGATGCACTGATGTTAATTTTATCCACTTTGAAAGTTGTAAAAAATAATCGCACGAAAATATTCATTATTTTTTGGTCGACATGAAATTTTAAAGTTACTGAGAAAAAAAAAACACAAATAGCGTTACTATTGTCAAAACTTTCGAGCTTTTCTATAGGAATGTTAATTGCTAGATTACAACACTGGAGTTGTTCAATCCCGAAATGTAAAAGGCAACATTTATATGCTACAGTTTTTCTTGAAATTAATAGCATGTAAGAATATGTATGGTACTTATAAGAGAGCTAGAGCCAATTATGAACCTGTGATTACAAAATTCGACAGTGAAAATTATTTCTTCATGATACATTTCTGTGACAAATTTTATATAGATTGCAACAGTAATAATATATATATTTTTAAAATATGAAATATGATTACAATTGAATTTAGTACCCCAAATTGCATGGTATTAAATATATATGTAAAAAATATAAACAATGCTTTGACTAAAAGTGTATTGTAATCGGTTCTTAGTGGTAGATTGAGATTATACGTTATTTTATATATTTTATTTTAACATAAGCTTAAACACACAATACCATTTCTGCACAAGGCGGTGTAGGGTATTGAATCTATTATTGATTGAAACTCTCTAAGTTGGCAACAGTTCATTTTATTTCACTGAATTCAAATAAAATCATGGCGAAATTGTAGGAAATTTTACAATAAGAAACATAAATATTGTTGTTGTTAATGCTTACACATGGCAATAAAAGCAAACAAAAGCTGAAATGATAATAATCATGATAAATTCATATGTTTTGATTGTGTTTTTGTTAGAGACATTATGGTTGGATTTTTATTTTCAAATTGTCTTGAGGCTTTTATTTTATCTGTTCGTCTATGGACATCTTAATTTGTTGAAACAAGTCAATAGAAAATACTTAAGATCTTAATGAATCTGTAAGTAGAAAAAATAGTATAAAATTAATTTACTGTTAAAAATAAAAGAAATATTTTTATAAAGAATTTTTAAAAAATAAAAAAACTTCTTTCAATGAATTTTTGTTCGTGTCTCTGTTTTATCAAAAAAATCTCTTTTTGACAGCTTCTCTAATTTTTTTTAGTATAATTTTCAATAAATTTCTCTATCTGTTAAAATTTTTTTTCTTTCCCTAGAAATTTATATTTAGATATATAAATAGGGTTATAGGGATAATATTTACTTGGTGGTCAGTGCAAGGCATATTTTTTCATCAGGTAATCTTGATTCGTCACATGATCATTTTTTTCTTTACGTTTTCTTTTAGCTTCAGATGTCAAAGTCCATACAGAAAAAAACAATTTTCTCTCTTCTTTAATTTATTTCAAATATTAAACTTCATATATAAAAAAATATAGACAAAAATTTTTCTCCGAATTGCGGATACCTGATGAAGACATATGCCTTGGTTCAGTGTTTATCAACTTATATGTATGTATATAAAACCTATGTACTCGTACATATGTATTTACTATTTAAACAACTTACGGTAATTTATATCTACGATAGATAATTTGTGAATTGTGTTTTTACAAAATTTTAATATTTTTTTTTGTATCAAATAATTTTTGTAAAATTCATTAAATTTTAGTTCTAATTTTAAAAAAATTATAACTAAATAAATGTTTTTATAAAATTAATTTTTTACACAAGTGTACTGGCCTTAAAATTCTTTTAATGTCTAATAATTTCATATTATTTCCTTTGTTCACCACCTCTTACTTAATAAGCTATTTAATATTAAAATTACTGTTTCTTTTATTTGGGGAGTAAATTAAAACTAATCGACAAACGCCAGACATTAATGTCTGTCTATGCAATTAATCAGTCTGGTTTGAAAGTTAATGTAAAAATATGATCATAATTACAAACAATAACAACAATCGTTACACTTTAGAGTCAATATACCTTCATCGTTAAACTAAAATAAAAAATTTAAAAATATAAAAAATTAAAAGAAAAAATTCCAAATAAAAAATGCTGATACAACTGAACTGAATATTTAAATATTTGAATAACATACAAATGAACCCTGAACTTCTCAGAATTTAAGAGCTCTTTTCTTTGTTTGTACCATGAAAAGTTCAAACAAAAATTGTTCTTTAGTACAGATAACGTTAAACAAATATCACATAAAATGCAAAAACTATAGACCAAATATGTCATTTAGTTTTTGTTTTTTAAATTTTGCTTACAAATTTTATTAACCCCACTTTTAACAGTGGTTTTAGTATCCATTAATTTTTGATAGTCTTAACCTCGTATATTACAAAAAGCAAAAGTTTGGGTCTTCTTTTTTATATGAATAGCTTTGAGTGCCTATTTTATGTAAAAGGACTTTTCAATAAGGATGGGTTGATATTTAAAAGAAAAGAGTGTAAGGCATATGAGTATTGATTTTAAAAACTAATATATGTGTTATGCATGAAGTAAATAATATAACGCTCAAATAACTTTGGAAGTTTTTATGGGCTTAAGAGATTTAGTTCTTAGACTCTGCCTTATATATCGGGCTTAGTTTGAGAAACTATCTGAATAATTTAACTTAATAATATGACTTGATAATCAATCACCTGCCAATTCATAAAACTCCACCAGAAGAAGTCTAGCTGGATTAAATGGCACAAAAAGTTATCTGTGCACTCAAACACTCATTTTAATAATAATTTTGTATATTTTTGTACGTGATGGTAAATCGCATCACTTACTATGTTGACTAAATATAAATTCTTATGCCCTGCTTAATATTTCAATAGTAAAAATGAGAGAAAGATTTATATCAAAAGTAAGTAATTCTTTTATATGTCTTCCTTAAACGACGTTAACCCGTACCGCTCGTCGCTCAAAATATGAAAAAATCCAAATTTTTTGTAGCCATAACTCCAATATGGTAAGTACAAAAACACGCTTAATATTTCAAAAGAAAGCGAATGTTGTTATTCAAAATATATCTGTGGTTTTCATGGGCAACCAGGTATGTCCTAAAATCAAATTTTTCAGGAGAGCTACAAAACCGTGTTAGTACGGAACGCTTTTTGAATATAGACGTTGTTATGCCATTAAAATAATCGGAATGGGTCCATCTTATTTGAGAAATTTGTAAAACCAAGTAAAGGCCGTTTTAAACCAAGCAATATGGCATTATTAACTCAAAATCGTATAAAATGAACATACGCAGTTGCCCATGAAAACCACAGATATATTCTACACATAATTGTTGTTATTTCAAGTCAAACAGAGTTTCAAATATTTTAAGTGCTATGCGGGCCATTTCGGACATACCTGAATGGAGTTGTGACATATCCGGTGTATGCTCTTGATGAGTAGATTACAAAACTAAAGCAGAAAAATAAAGTTTTTTTCCAGAAGCGGCGCTACATTTAAAATGAAAATAAAAAAGTAACAAATAAATATTAAATGCTACTGTACAATATGGCTGTATTTTATTACATTTTTAATTTACTTAAAGTTAATATAAGTCAAAGTTAAATAATAATACATTTCATAACTATTATATTCAAAGAATCTTAGAACTAAGTATTGTGATAAAGAATATACATTTCAATTAAAATATCATATCATTGCCTGTAGTAGTAAAGAAGGTAAGTCCAATTTAATAACTCTTCAGAAAAAAATTTTTAATTTAAAAATCGTTAATGTTAAACTTGTAATGCAGGATACTTTTAAACGTCATGGCAACACAGCAATTAGAAAACAAATATTTGATATCGAAAACTAAATTTGAATAAATGTGAACTTATCTCTTTTATGAGTAAGCGTAACAAAATATTTATTAGACTAATTAACATACACATTTCATTGATTTTATTTTATATTTTAATTGGTGTACTCACAAGAAGTTCCAAGTCTTGTATGGTTTTAATGTCGCCATTATATGGTTTATTGTATTATCAATAAACTTATTTAAAAATTTAAAAAATTATGACAATACGCCACTTGTAACACCTTGTGAATTCACCAAATATGTTTCATATTTTGTTATTTCCAACAAGAGAAAAGTACAAAACCACTATAAAGATTTAAATGCATTATAACAAATGTGGCTATTATACAAATTGTTATTAAAGAACTTTATTTCCTTTAACTTTTTTTCTAATGCTACCATCACTATATTACGCCCACTCTTAGTATGATTTGCTTTTAATTGAACTGATATAAAAAAACTATTATTGAAACTATTATTCCTTACTTTTTCAACTGCAACCAACAGTTTGTTTTATACAAGAAAGAATAATGGAAATATATGTACATATATATATGTATAAAGAAAAATTTATGTTAAATCCTATTATTATGCAGTAAAATGCAATTTAACTGCACTTAGTGTTTGCTGAATAAATTTCGTTGCAAGAAGAAAAAAAAAGAACTGCAGCAACTAAATGGAAAACAAATGAAAATATTTTTTTTTCTGATTTAAGTGCCGATTTGCATACATGAGAATAAATGGAATTTTTATCTACAGATTTAAGCATTTAAATGATTTCAATATATGAATTGGTGGCCATATGAAGAAAGATTTTATATTGTTTTTTTTTTAGTATAAAAAGAAAACTAATCGAAATATCTTTAGTAGTGAGATGACAGAGAAAGAAATTTATTTTAACTTGTAGTTAATTGGGCAAGTTAGCTAGTCCCATAATAAAAAATAAATTTTGATTGAGCATTTTCATAACTTTATATAGAGTTTTCAATTTGAGATTATGTACGTTTAATTTTTTTTTTTTTAATTTAAAACACCCTTAAAATTTAAATTGCTTTAAATTTGTAGTGAAACCTACAGTAAGTTAGAAATTAGAGAATTCATTGTCTGTAGTCTAATAGTTTTTAATACTGTAAAATATGTATTCCAAGCAGCGTTGCCACTATTGGTCTTTTCCGACCAAAATGGTCAGACATTAATGGTCTTGGTCGGATGGTCGGCTAAACGTTATTTTGGTCTGTTTAAGAAAATGTACCATATTCATTTTAAGCCATTTGAAATACTGGTCGCTATTAAATTATTTATAATATACTATTTTCTTCTCAGCAACGAAAAACAATCAAAAGCAAATGTCAAACGTGTGTAAAAGACTATAAGGTGGTGCTACTTCTACACAAAATGCATAACAGCAAGAAAAACAAAAGGATTTTTGTAGTTATCTTCTCGCATTGGTTGCCTTCATAACTGTAAAAGTTGATGCATGGTACAATTATCAGGTAGCCTCACTAAAACAGCTGATTTTTTTTTTCTCTACCTTAAGGTTTAACTAAAATGTCAAATTTTGTTTATGGATGTGTATATATTGTGTACGTATATATTCTACCGCCAAAAAACACGCACACACATTTGCTTTTTGACATTTAAGTCGTCGTGTTCCAACAACAAAATACATTTAGAATTTTGTTGTTGCAGAACTGAGGCTACCTGGTGATTGTACCATGAGTTGGTGTGTGTTAACTCGGTGTAAGCAAAGCAATTGTAACGGTTTTATATTCATCTCGTAACAAAACGAAAACATAAAAATTTTAATTTAATTTAATTAAGAAATTTTTGTGGTTTTTAAGTTCTAAAACTTAATTCAAATTTTATTTAAAAAATTTATAAATACATAGTATGCATATATGTATGTATTTGTTATTTAATATTTAAAAAAATTGGTCGGTTTAAATGGATTTTGGTCGGTTTTATAGGCAAATTTGGTCGGATAGATAATTTTTGAGTGGTAACACTGATTCCAAGGCACATTCACAAAGTACTCTCGTCGCAACAGCAGATCGGTAAGCATAATGTCAAAAGTTGTTGAATTGGTATTTGTGCGGGGAAGGTAAGTTAGATTTTTGTCTTCGGTATTAGGAAAGTTATTTTTATGTTATGTTATATCGACACTTTCTTTGTATTAGTTTACAGTTTCATAATTTTAGTGATATGATACTTCTTTTTAATTCACAACTGAGTTGTTTCAAAAGATTGATGCCACATACAATCCTGTTTGTTATTTTGTTATTAACAGTGATCGCTATGGAATAATTCCTTTATACTAAAATATGTATCGCTTTCTTTGTATAACTTCGATATGCTAATAAAATGTTTTCGTAAATTTAGTCTTTCAATGAAAGTAGGCGTGTCAATATAGTTTTTGCTAATACATACAACTTAGATATTTCAATATAGTCCTTTATTCTTTCAAAAACTTTGTCAATAGATAAATTATATGTGTAACCTTTTTGTAACCATTGACTAGAAAACTAAATGTATGAAATTTCATCGTAATATCTCTAATTTTGTCTGTTTTATGAGCTTTTAAATTACATTAACAGCAAATAACGTGAAAAGTGGGCGTTATAGTAGGCGTGTCAAAGTTGTTTCTGCTAATAAATACAACTTAGATATTTCAATATAGACTCCTCTATTTGTCCAAAATATTTATGCATAGAGACATTATATGAATTTGAGATAAAGCATTTTATGGGAGATGTGCAAAGCCTTTGATCAAAAAGCAATTTTTGCTTAATTTCAGAATCATACACCTAATATTGTCAGTTTTATTACGTTTTAAATTTTAAATATACCGAAAAATACACTGTGCGTTAAAAATTTTCGTACATTTTGATCTATAACTCCTTTCCTTAAGTATAGATTTAAGTATTTGTTAAGAACAATTATTTCTTCGACTCAGGAAACATACATTCGCAATTAAATGGGACATGGTCTTTCTGACCTACTCTTGCATTACGAGCTATATATTTCTTTTTTATATTTCGATTTAAACCATTTTCAATACCAAACCTTGTTTATAGGAAATATTCTGGCAAAATTTGGGCCCCCTAGCTTTCAATATTTCGATGTGTTACAAACGGAATGACAAAATGAACATACCCCCACAATTTTTTTGGGGCGGGTATAAAAATCGACTTTTCAGCGATAACTTTGTATATAATTTTTTCTTTAAGTTTTAAGTTGTAATATTAAGTTTTTGTAAGTTGGAAAATTTTTGTAATGATTTTTTTTTAATGATTTTGCTGGTCCGGTTAGTTAAATTTAATAATTGTGTAATAAAAGTAATTTATTGGTATTGCAGCTCAGTATCATATGTGTGCAAGTTGATTTAGAAAACACAGGTCTTAGAGTCTATTGCTACCTGAAATCCCCTTTAATACAAATTTAAAAAAAAATTAGATGAAAAACGTATTATAATATCTGTATTTGTAACTTGATTAAATCTTTAATGCATTTCTTATGCAGCTTAGCCTAAATATGTTTTCTAGAGGTCATTGTAACGAGCGGCAACTAGACTGTTTCGGTCTTATGAATTTTTAGATTTATGCTAGCTAACTCCAATTGACTAATTGCCTCAAAGTCGAAAGAACAATCCAGGTAATCGCTCAAGCTAATTCCGATTTATTATAATGATTTAAAAAATTTCTATTTAATTATTTTGCTTAAACGTTTTAAATTGTTTGTTGACGTACAAATGTTTTTTTTATATTGATTAAATATCTTATTATTATTTTATTGCTTTATTAATAATTTTTGGTAATTAGAGTTTTTAGTTTTATTTGTTTTTTATAAGACGAAAATGTTTGAAAATCGAATTCAATTTATTTTATCTTGCATTTAATTTTTATTTTTTATGGCAAAATTATTTGTACGAATTTAACTTTATGCACTATAATTATAAGACTTAGTCTTGTTGTGCAAGGAAACAATAAATAAATAAATAAAAATTATTTGTTTTAAAATAATGTTTTTCGAAAATTTTAATTGTTTAATCTCTAATAGAAAAAAAATCATTATAAATTATTAACTTAAAAACACTTCTAATTAAGAAAATTCAAACTTAAAAGAAAAAAAATTTTAATTGAATAAAAAAACAACTTATAATCAATTAACCAAACATATGATGATAATATGATAATATAATATGTTATACAATTAAATAATAATAAATCATTTAGTTTAATTTGTAATCACTTAAAATTTGTTTCTTTGTTATTTTTATTTCATATAAAACCCACAAGTTCAATTAAAATAATGCTTGAAAATTTAATATTCTTTAAAAAAATGCTTAATAACTAAAACATCATCTTAAAGTATTTTCGTTAAAAATAAGATTAAAGACTGGTGACTCCCCTCTGGCCGCTTATTAAAATATTGTCAAAATAAAACTAAATTTTTATTATTATTAATACCGTAGACACATATACATAATTTACCCGACCCTTCTTTATCTCAGATACAAAGATTTATGGTTCCTAAATCACTATAGTAAATACTATTACTTTGTTTTTCTTACAAAGCATTTAGGCTAGTTTACAGTTTTTATTTATTTGTTTTTTTTTTAAGAATAAAGAAAGAAATATGTAAACTTTCTAATTGAAAGAACAACAAAATCCTTCGAAAAGTTTTAAGCCAATGTTGGCAAAAATTTACAAAGAAAAACTTACTTTCATTTTTGTGTATATATGTATATATATCAACCCTAACAGCAAAAACAACTTAACTGTCATATTTTCCAAAAATTTATTTTTTGATGCAAAATTGTTTTTCAGCCTCAAACACCTTTTCTTTTAAAATATTGAATCGAAAATAATAATATAAAAAATAGCAACCAAAACTTACAATTACTAATGAAAGACCTTGTGTTTTGTCTGCTTACATACACGTATAGTCACATAAATACAAAGAAAAATTAACCGCGATACTAATGGTCACGGTATACTTAAGAAAAAACCCAAATTAACGAAATAATTTTTAAACTTTTACTATCAAAACTTATCCAAATAAATGATGTCTGAGTTAGAATTTATTTTTCAAATTCATGGGACATTTTTTTGGTGCAAGTGGAAACTGTGCAATTTGTCATATATATTTGTTCCGATTAATAAAAATAGTGCATTTTACGAAAAAACAAAGCGTTGTAAATGAGAAAATTTATTACGAAAATTTGGAAAGGTATTCTGAGGTCGCTCGCAAACTTCGAAAAATTTTTGGTCGAGAGATGCACCTAACTTGACAACCATTCGACGAGTGATATATTTAATTTTTATTTTGCGGCTGGGGAGCAAATAACCATTACTCCTAATTTGTATTTAATTTTATATTTACATATTTTGTATTATATTTTTTCTTTCTATTTTTTAAATAGTTTTACTCAGGCTTATTATCTTGTAATATTGTTATTTTGGCTCTTAAGGCTTAATATTACTGTATTAAATAAATTAAAATTGACAAAAATAGAAACAACTTGATCGGTTGTGGACAGTCAGACTTCTCTGCGTCAACGTACCGGACGATCTCTTGAAAATATTGTTGTTGTAAACAAGAGTGGAGCCGAAAATCCGACAAAATCAACTCAGCATCGATCTTAACAATTTAAAATTTTAGGAAGCCTTACCCAGAATTCCAAAATGAAGTCTACTCAGGTGTTCAAACCAACGGATTACCGAAAGCTTCAACAATTTGTTGAATAAGTAATATAACAAAGTTATCAAATGTTAATATAATTCCATCTGAATGGCTTCGTAAGTATACAAAACTGTCGAATTTGGGAGTAAAAAAATCGTTATGCAATCCATTAAATAAAAAAAATGATAGGGTCCTATCTTTTTATACCCTTCACCTCTGGTGCACAAGGGTATATATAGCTTTGTCATTCCGTTTGTAATTTCTACAATTTTCATTTCCGACCCCATAAAGTATATATTTTCTGAAAGCTTATGAATAGAGGAGTCGATTAAGCCCTGACCGTCTGTCCGTCTATCCGTCTGTCCGTCTGCCCGTCTGTCCGTGTGTTGGTTGAAATCAACTTTTAGAAGCAACTATATGTTCCTCAGATCTGTATATGGTATCAATCTCTTGGAAATATCCAGGAATGAATCGCTATTGAAATTCAGCACAATCGCCCCATAACTTTCTGAGATATGAGCAAAAAACCACGACCACCTCGTTTTTTTTCACAATTACAACAACAACATACATACATAGATACATGTAAAAAACATACCAAACAAAAAAAATTACAAAAAAAAAATACTAAAAATAAGAAAAAAATAATAAAAAAAAACTAAAAAAAAAAAATTTTAAAAAAATTTTAACAAAAATTTAAAAAAATTTTTTAAAAATTTTTCTAAAAAATTTTTTTAAAAAAATTTAAAAAAAATATAAAAAAAAATAATAAAACATAAATAATATATTAAATAAAATAAAATTTTTTTGGCTCAGCTGGGATTCGATGCCACATTTATTCTAACGTGTACGTATGCACGTATTTTATATGGGATGAATGGTGATTCAAACAATTGTTATTGCATGACTACACGTTGTGAAGGGTATATAAGATTCGGCACGTCCGAATATAGCACTGTTACTTGTTTAAGATGAGGTCAAAATTGCTTTGACTGAACGGAAAATCATAAGGGAGTTCTTGTGTGGACGACATAAGGTTTTAGTAAGACGGCGCCACCAATTACACCGCATATGAAGCAATCCATTTTTACAGCAACGATTTCTAGTACAAATTACCTCAACAAATTCTGATGTTAACTGCCCATAAAGCTCATACGATTTAACGACATACAATGCTTTCCTTTGGGGTTTTGTGAAATGAGAATAAACCAGAAATAATTAAAATCTGAGATAAAACGCGCAATCGGTAAGATACAGCCATATCTCTGTGAAAAAAGTCTTGAAAAATTTCTTGGCCTGTCATTAGAGCTATGGTGACCATTTTATGAATATTTTATTCCGTAATTAATTCGAACATGTTTTTTTACAATCCAATACAAAAATCACAACCAACTAAAAAAATACTTGTTTTTAAGGAAAAAGTGCATTCTTAATGAGACACATTTTATTTTATACACACTGACTTCCAATAATGCATTAAATAATGTATTTAATGAGTTTCTAATTCTTTTTTTCCAAATGAAAAATCAAAATGACAATCTCTAGGTTTGTCATCTAAACTGAAATTTGACGGCAATACTATTTAAATGTATTTTGTGCATAACTTTCATTTCCAAATTTACGCAAAATATTGGATGAGTTTATAAAATATGGCTTGGTAAAATGAAATTTAAGAAAAAAAAAAAACTTCTCTATTATTTGTGTGTAACGTTATTTTCGCGGTCACAATTTAGTCTAACCACCAAAAATTAACGTTACTAACAAAACAAAAATTCTAAAGGGAGAATTGAGATAAAACTTATCAAACTATAAGTTGTATAAGTAGCCTATATTTAAATTTTCATAAAAAACCTTAACAAATTGAAAAAAAAGTCGAAAAACTTTATCCTGTAAAAATTAGCTCTTTGTTGGTTACGTTATTTTAGCAGTTAAGGCTCGATATGTAAGTGTGTGTAATATTTTCGCAATGGTTTTCACTTCAATGATTACAAAGTAAACTTTTAGGGCTGCTTTTACAGTTGGAAAAGAGGGGAAAAGTAAAAGCAAAAAGAAAAAAACCAATGAAAACTTATTTTTGTTACACTATAGTGGAAAAGAAGACAATATACGAATAACGCAATATACTTTCTTTTTGCTTTTGTTACTTTCAGGAAACCAAAGAACAGGGTAAAATGAATAACATCATTGAAAAATGAAAGTTTATAATTTTATAATAACAACTATATGTGTATTGTTAAAAAAAAGGTTGACGCCGCAACTATGTACCAAAAATGAGAGCCAAGAAAAATACTAACAAATTAAGAAACAATGTACTAATTAAAAATAATGAAAGTTTTGTTTAAAAAGATTCCATGACTTAAATAAGAAATGACTGGTGCATGGGAGCGTTTCCTATTTAAAAGTAAAGTTGTGGGTAGAAATAAATACATGCATAATGTGTAACAAATTTGTAGATCATTTTTTTTATAAAAAGGAAATTTTTTTTTTATGTATTGTTAGTTAGAACAAATTTAAATTTAAGTGTTAATAACTTGAATTCAGATACATAAAGATACATTTTGATACTTCTAAATATAGATTGTAGAAATGTAATAAAGACCTGTTTATTTTGAATGATAAAAATACAGTGCAGTCCAAATTCAAGTTTCTCTATTAATCGAAATATTCGACATATAATTCGTTGCACACAATTTTGAAAATATTAAAGGTTAATTCCAAGCTAAGTGTTGAAGTTATGAAGATATAAAGATATAAAGTACCCACCGCAATTGCTTTATGCAAGTTTGTGTAAAACTTTTGGGAGACTGTCTGCGTCTTCGTACAACTTAACACAAAATATCGAAATTAAATTTGAAATTGAAGGAAAACGATTGTGCACTTCGTTATGGCTTTTTAGTTTTAGACTTAATAGGCTTATTTTCATCTTGGAGGTATATTAACATTAAAATAATCGCATCTGAGTGACAATTTGAATGGGAGTTTTGGTGTGGCTGTGTTTTTGGTTGAATTTTTTTCCGAATATTCTGCCATTTTCGTTAAGAGTAAACGCTACAAGCTAGGATTAGATAATTCTTAGTTTTAGCGGGATGGCGTAACATATTCCACAGCTTATTATACAATCGATCTTTAGCGCAATATTTTTGGTATTCATATTTCTAGCCGTCTTGACGATGTTAATTGGCCTCCTCGGAGTTGTGAGATTTGATTTTTCCAGACTTTTTCTTGTAGGGTGCAGTTACAAAATAATTTAAAATCGATTTCTATGTTTAAGGCAGATAAAGTTTAGTCATTGTGACAACCAGAAATTGCTAGTATTTGGAAACTAGACTAAGAGAGTGTACCTACTGTAAAGCTAAAAACTGCAGCCACATGAATAAAATTTTAATCCATAAATATTTGGTTATTTCTTTAAGGCCTAATTTATAAAAAAAAAATTATGATATGGCAACTCATTTCAATTTAATTAAAAATAACAATATCCAATTTTAGAACAGGGTATATTCATGAGGTCTTGCATCGCAGTAAAAAATATAACAATGCAAAAACAAGAATTTTTTTTGTATATTTACTTGCAAAAGGTAAAAAAATTCCTTTTTTAAACTTTAAAGTAAATGCTTTATCTTCTATGCTTATAATTTCATATAATTTATAATTTCTTTTAGACATACAACAAAAATAAAGTTTAACAGCTGTAGCAAATTTAAAATTAAATACAAGTAAAATCAAGGTTCATTAAAGAACAACCAGCTGAATTCTTCCCACACGTGAGTTTGGTTGCTTATATCTTTTTAGTTTTGTGATTCAGATGTTTAAAAATTTTTAAATGAAAACATATTATTTATTTAAAGAAAAATGTATAACATTTTTTAATAGGAAGTTTTAATAAAAAATATGCAATTTACTTAGATAGGTAATTTCTGTATCCTGAGTATTCTAAAGAATTGAAATTTTAATTGTAAACTTGATAAGTTATTATCTTTTTTTAATAATCCATTTACTGTTACAAAATCCTGACAAGTACTCAAGTACAAGTTATGTGATGCCGCCTCTGCTATCTCAAAAAAAAAAAAAAAAAAAAAACAACGGTCGACAGTAAAAAAAATCATTATCAACTTTACTAACAAAACCAACAAAACAAAAAACACTATTCCACATACACCTAACCTACTGCACAAGATTAAACACAATGATGGGAAAGGTGAAATTCCCATCAACGTAACTCACCCTACCATAGCCATGTTCAATTAGCTCAATCATGGCCCCTTGATTATTTCTGCCAACACCTTTTTATTACACTTCTCCTTCATATGCCTGCCCAGCACGATCTACTGTACCTAAACCCTTAAAAAAGAAATTTACCAACACGTATTCATTTTCACACAATACTAAATCACATAATTTATCACAATATAATCCTAAAACTAATCACAATTTGTCTTAAACTAGATAGTAGCTTTTTAAATAAATAAAAAAAATATAAAAATTAAAATTTTCTTGTTACGTATTCGTTTTTTCAATTCTCTATATCGAATGGTTTCAAACCAATAATTGAAAAATTAATTTAAAATTTAACTGTAAATTCCCTTTTCGTTATTTATGTTCACTTGATATCAAAATTTGTTAAGTTTAAATTTAAATTAACAAATAAACATTTTTTTTAATATTTTTATATATTATTTTTAATATGTTTTTTTTTTATTTATTGTCGAACTTTTAACATTTAAACTAATATTCAAATTTTAAACTGGCTTGAGTTCAATTTTTAAACACTCTTATTTTTCATTCATTAATATTTTTTTATACCCGCCACCAAAAAAATGGTGGGGGTATATTCATTTTGTCATTCCGTTTGTAACACATCGAAATATCCATTTTAGACCCCATAAAGTATATATATTCTGAATCAGGGTTTGATTTTATGACGATCTAGCTATGTCCGTCCGTCTGTCCGTCTGTTGAAAGCACGATAGAGGTCGCACCGAAAAAGCTAGGGGGCTCAAATTTTGCCAGAATCTTTCTTATAGACAAGGTTTGTTTGGTATTGAAAATGGGCTAAATCGGAATATTAGGAAGAGAGTTATAGATCGAAAAGCAAGAGTAGGTCGAAAAAACCGTGTCCTTCAAACATCGAATAAAATGGAATTGTGTCCAAACGCATTAACGTAGACTCATGAAACTTCGAATATATATTTCCTGAGTAAAAAAAATATTTTTCCCCAAAACGTATCTAAATCTATGAATTAGGAGAGGAGTTATCGATCAAAATGTACGAAAATTTATACCGCACAGTGTATTTTTCGGTATATTTAAAAACAAAAACGTCATAAAAGCAACAAAATTGGATATACGACTCTGAAATTTTGCACACTTTGCTTATTGGTGAGACGCTTTTTTGTAACGGAAAATCAATGTGCCACGCCCACTTTTACGCCCACCTCCCATATAACGTTTTACCCAAAATTCATATAATTTCTCAATTTATGTAGATTTTGGAATAATAAAGGGCTATATTGAAACATCTCAGTTGTACTCATTCGAAAATATAACTTTGACACGCCCACTATAACGCCCACTTTTCACGTTATATACCGTTAATGAAATTTAAAAGCTCATAAAACCGCCAAAATTAGAGGTATGATGATCAAATTCGCTACGTATATCCTTTTAGGCAATGTCATTACTGCGCCAGAAAATTAAGGTGCCACGCCCACTTTTACGCCCACCTCCCATATAACGTTTTACTTAAAATTCATATAATTCCTCTATTAATAAAGATTTTGGATTAATAAAGGGCTATATTGAAACACCTAAGTTGTACTCATTCGCAAAAATAACTTTGACACGCCTACTATAACGCCCACTTTTCACGTTATATACCGTTAATGAAATTTAAAAGCTCATAAAACCGCCAAAATAAGAGGTATGATGATAAAATTTGCTGTGTATATCCTTCTAATCAATGTTATTGTTGTGCCAAAAAGTTTAGGTGACACGGCCACTTTAACGCCTACCTCCCATACAACGGCTTACCTTAAATTCATGTAATTTCTCTATTGACAAAGTTTTTGGGAAAATATATTGATATTTGAATATTTGGGCTATATTGAAATATTTAAGTTGTATTTATTAGTAGAAACTTTATTGACACAGCTACTTTAACACACTTTCATTGAATTTCATTTCATTTAAGGACCGATGTTGTATTTAAATAAAACACAAATTATTTAGGATATTATTATTTCTTTTTATAATGATAATATTTGTATGGTTCAAGTATGTATTTAACAAAATATCGGCCAAATGGCCCCCCCCCATCCTTGGCGCCACTCCTCTATCTGATGGTCCAAATTTTCAATGACAATGTTGATGCTCAATTGTTGGGCATTATGATGAGTCGAGGTTGACTGCTCTTTTGCCACACTATCGCAAAAAACAGCAATAGTTCCCATTCAACGAACTAAGAAGGCATTCACAGATTTTCTAACATTTTATACAGACCTGTTTTGCAGAAATTTAAATATTTTTTACAATTCTCCCGATTGTGGACGAATTTGAACGATTATGTTGATCAAAAGAATTACGAAGTGCACAAAATGCATTTTGAATTGAACGCCCATTTTTATAAAAAACCTGAATAACTTTAAAGCGTTGCTCATTTGCGTATCTTTCCACGGATCAAAATGAGTAAGTTTGAGATTGAGAAATGTCAAGTGAAATGCAGAAAACAAACTTAAAGACTAGGTGTAGTTCACCTTCAACATGGCCCTTAAAGTTTAACCACCCTCTACAAAGAAAGTGATACATATTTTATTATAAAGAGATTATTCCATAATGATTAACAAAATAATAAATATTGTGCTTTAAATGTACACAAAATTGGTGGTGGGTATAAAAGATTCGGCACAGCCGAATATAATGCTCTTACTTGTTTAATAATGTGATAATAAAAGAATAACCTGGAAAAGAATGTTTTACCGGCACCAGCTGAGTGGAATGCATTTTCGAAACCAGCTACAATTTCATCATCAGCACTGTTTTATTGATGATTACGTGTTGGTTGTATTTAACTCCCAGGTTTTTAAGTTAATTGAATTCGGTAACTAATATGTTTACTTTTTTTACCGAGTTAGATCGAAATTTACCAATAGCAACCCTTTTTTTATTTATTACTATATTTATATTATCACTTGTTTTGTCCTGCTTTTAGTAAAGTTTAGATTATAAGAAACGCTAAATTATATACAAAAGGGAAATTTTGGCAGAAAAAATTTGGAGTGTTGTAAGCAGCGTTGTCAACTTTAAAATTTCAAAAAGCACCATAACCCAGGAAAAAACGCGTCATTCTCAAAAAAAAGCACTAAATTTATAATTTGTAAATTATTTTTTTATTTATTTAATAAAATTATACATTTTTATAAATTTCTTTAAAAATAAGACATTTTTAAATGTATATCAGAATAAATAACAAAAAAAATTACAAAAATCAAACAACGAATATCTTTTAGTCAGTCAGTAGAGATTTACATAGATACATATATTTATATGAAAATAAAAATAAACAAAAACATTGGAAAAATTATTATAGTAATTATCAATTCACAATATATCTCAGGAGTGATGCATTGTAAGAAATTTATTTCAACATTGAGAAAAAATTACGACAGGATTAATTTTTCCATACCTGATGCATTTATACGACGTTTTATAAACATATGTGAATTTGTTGTATCATCTGGCCACAACACAGTCTTAATTTCAAATTGTAATCTAACGGTCTAATTCATAAAACTTAAAACAGCTTTTTAAGAGGTTTATTAAACAAGTTTCAATAGAAAATCAGTTTTATAAACCCTTTATAAGCCTTTAATATTTTTTATAAATAAGGCAGTATATATATAAAAGTGAAACTCTGTGTGTGTGTGTGTGTGTGTGTGTTAGCTATAGACTCCGAAACTGTAAAACCGATCGGGCTCAAACTTTGGTGAGTTGTTGTACACATACCAGGGAGTGTTTATGGGTGAAAAAAGTGGGCGTAGCCACGCCCATAAAAAATTAGTTATCAGTTTTAGCTACTTGCACTTGACCGATTTTTCTGAAACTTTGCACACATATCGAGCTGTCATGACTAAATAATTTCGTGATAAGAAAAGTGGGCGGGGCCACGCCCCTAAAAAAGTTTTAATTTTGAGGTACTTGCACTGGACCGATTTTTCTGAAACTTTGCACACATATTGAGCTGTCATGGCTTTATAATTTTGTGATTGAAAAAGTGGGCGGGGCCACGCCCATAAAAAATTAGTTATCAGTTTTGTTACTTGCACTGGACCGAATTTTCTGAAACTTTGCAAACATACTGAGCTGTCATGACTTTACACTTTCATCATTAGAAAAGTGGGCAGTGCCACGCCCATTAAAAAAAAGGTATCATTTTGAGGTACTTGCACTGGACCGATTTTTCTGAAACTTTGCACACATATTGAGTTGTCATGACTATACAGTTTCGTATTTAGAAAAGTGGGAAGTGCCACGCCCATAAAAAAAGGTATCATTTTAAGGTACTTACACTGGACCGATTTTTCTGAAACTTTGCACACTTATTGAGCTGTCATGACTATACAGTTTTGTAATTAGAAAAGTGGGCAGTGCCACGCTCATAAAGAAAAAGTTATAGTTTTTAGCCTTGCACTTGATATTCGATTAAAATTTAGAATGCGATTAAAATTCATGAAGGGGCGTAGCAACGCGCGCCGGGATTAACTAGTGCTTTATAAATATCATTGCTATTAATCAGAATATTTACATCATCAGCTATTTGGTAGGTTTCGCAACAGGAATTTTCCCGTTTAAGCCTATTTTTAATGTGAAGTAAGGCATTAACTGAATTAAAAGACATTCGGTTGCGTATTTTAGATTTAAACACATTCATGGGAGCGACAAAAGTTTAACGGCAATATTAGATAATGCTTCAAAGGGATTTAAGTAACCTGCATCTTTGTACGATTTAACTTCAATCCAAAAATCAATTCAATATTTTGCCATTGGTAATGGTAAAATATCTTCTTTTGTATGTGATAAAATATTTCTCACATTAATTATGTTAATTTTACTCAAAATTTCAAGGTTTTCTGGTAAAATTTTTAAAAGTTTAAAGTTGTGGGACGCTAAAAGTTTGCTTTAAGGTTTAATCATTTATAAGATGATAGAAAGAGGAATTTCTTTTATTCACATTCACCTCATATGCATATATGTATAAAGTTAGACATTTTGAAACAAAAACTTTCTGGGCAATCAATACCATCTTATAAATAATTAAATTTTTAGTGTAATATTATTTTTTTGCCGAGTTGCATGTAATTGTACTATAAGTTACGTTTTGGTAGTATGTATATAAATTTACACTTACAAACAATTTTTTTCAATTAATATTTTTGAATTTTAGTGTTTGGTGTCACCGAAATAAAAAGAAAATCACTAAAAACTAAAAAAAAAATCACCAAGCACTGACTCACAATTTTTTCGCTTTCGAAATGTTAAAAATCACCAAAAACGGTGATAAAATCACCGAGTTGACAACGCTAGTTGTAAGTTCATTTTTAAAATTTTACAAAATAAAATAATTTCTCTCTCTCTAAGACATCAACTATACTTTTTTGTGATAAAAAAAAGTTTGGAAGAAAACAACAGACTTGGGTCTAAAATTTTTTGGTTTTTATAAAATAATCTATATATGTAAATGTGAAACTCTGTGTGTGTGTGTTAGCTATAGACTCCGAAACTGTAAGACCGATCAAATTTTGGCAAGTTGTTATACATATTCCAGGGAGTGTTTATGGATGGTAAAAGTGGGCAGGGTTACGCCCATAAAAAATAAGTTATCATTTTTGTTACTTGCACTTGACCGATTTTTCTGAAACCTTGCACACATATTGAACTCTCATGATTATACAATTTCGTGATCAGAAATATGGACAGTGTCACTCCCACAAAAAATAAGTTATCATTTTTAGCTACTTGCACTAGATCGATTTTTCTGAAACTTTGCACACATATTAAGCTGTCATGGCTATATAATTTCGTAATTAGAAAAGTGGGCAGTGTCGCGCCCATAAAAAAATTATAATTTTTAGCTTCTTGCACTTGAAATTCAATTAAAATTTAGAATGCGTTTTTATTCATTAAGGGCCGTAAAAACGCGCGCCGGGCTTGGCTAGTAAATAAAAATATGTACTTTTTATTATCGTTTTTATACCCGCCACCAAAAAAATGGTGGGGGTATATTCATTTTGTCATTCCGTTTGTAACACATCGAAATATCCATTTTAGACCCCATAAAGTATATATATTCTGAATCAGGGTTTGATTTTATGACGATCTAGCTATGTCCGTCCGTCTGTCCGTCTGTCCGTCTGTCCGTCTGTTGAAAGCACGATAGAGGTCGCACCGAAAAAGCTAGGGGGCTCAAATTTTGCCAGAATCTTTCTTATAGACAAGGTTTGTTTGGTATTGAAAATGGGCTAAATCGGAATATTAGGAAGAGAGTTATAGCTCGAAAAGCAAGAGTAGGTCGAAAAAACCGTGTCCTTCAAACATCGAATAAAATGGAATTGTGTCCAAACGCATTAACGTAGACTCATGAAACTTCGAATATATATTTCCTGAGTAAAAACAATATTTTTCCCCGAAAATTATCTAAATCTATGCATTAGGAGAGGAGTTATCGATCAAAATGTACGAAAATTTATACCGCACAGTGTATTTTTCGGTATATTTAAAAACAAAAACGTCATAAAAGCAACAAAATTGGATATACGACTCTGAAATTTTGCACACTTTGCTTATTAGTGAGACGCTTTTTTGTAACGGAAAATCAATGTGCCACGCCCACTTTTACGCCCACCTCCCATATAACGTTTTACTTAAAATTCATATAATTCCTCTATTAATAAAGATTTTGGAATAATAAAGGACTATATTGAAACACCTAAGTTGTACTCATTCGCAAAAATAACTTTGACACGCCTACTATAACGCCCACTTTTCACGTTATATACCGTTAATGAAATTTAAAAGCTCATAAAACCGCCAAAATAAGAGGTATGATGATAAAATTTGCTACGTATATCCCCCTAGGCAATGTCATTACTGTGCTAGAAAATTGAGTTGCCACGCCCACCTCCCATATAACGTTTTACTCAAAATTCCTCTAATTTCTCTATTAATAATGATTTTGGATTAATAAAGGGCTATATTGAAACACCTAAGTTGTACTCATTCGCCAAAACAACTTTGACACGCCTACTATAACGCCCACTTTTCACGTAATCTACCGTTAATGAAATTTAAAAGCTCATAAAACCGCCAAAATTAGAGGTATGATGATCAAATTTGCTGTGTATATCCTTCTAATCAATGTTATTGTTGTGCCAAAAAGTTTAGGTGACACGGCCACTTTAACGCCTACCTCCCATACAACGGCTTACCTTAAATTCATGTAATTTCTCTATTGACAAAGTTTTTGGGAAAATAAAGGGCTATATTGAAATATTTAAGTTGTATTTATTAGTAGAAACTTTATTGACACAGCTACTTTAACACACTTTCATTGAATTTCATTTCATTTAAGGACCGATGTTGTATTTAAATAAAACACAAATTATTTAGGATATTATTATTTCTTTTTATAATGATAATATTTGTATGGTTCAAGTATGTATTTAACAAAATATCGGCCAAATGGCCCCCCCCCATCCTTGGCGCCACTCCTCTATCTGATGGTCCAAATTTTCAATGACAATGTTGATGCTCAATTATTGGGCATGATGATGAGTCGAGGTTGACTGCTCTTTTGCCACACTATCGCAAAAAACAGCAATAGTTCCCATTCAACGAACTAAGAAGGCATTCACAGATTTTCTAACATTTTATACAGACCTGTTTTGCAGAAATTTAAATATTTTTTACAATTCTCCCGATTGTGGACGAATTTGAACGATTATGTTGATCAAAAGAATTACGAAGTGCACAAAATGCATTTTGATTTGAACGCCCATTTTTATAAAAAACCTGAATAACTTTAAAGCGTTGCTCATTTGCGTATCTTTCCACGGATCAAAATGAGTAAGTTTGAGATTGAGAAATGTCAAGTGAAATGCAGAAAACAAACTTAAAGACTAGGTGTAGTTCACCTTCAACATGGGCCCTTAAAGTTTAACCACCCTCTACAAAGAAAGTGATACATATTTTATTATAAAGAGATTATTCCATAATATTGTGCTTTAAATGTACACAAAATTGGTGGTGGGTATAAAAGATTCGGCACAGCCGAATATAATGCTCTTACTTGTTCTAATTCACTCAGTGAACACTTTAGCAATATAACTGGAATTTAAAATAAAATGCAGATGAAAGAATCTGAATGATAATTTAATATTACTTCAGCTTTTACAATTGCATTCTACCAACAGCTTATTTTCTGTCAAGAAATTAAAGAAAGTTGTGAAAAAGATATTATAAAAAATTATACACGCGCACACACACACACTCAAACATTAACTTGAAAGAAAATAGAGGTAGCATATAAGTGATGATCGTTGTTCGCTTGTACTTGTGTAGTTGTGTGTTTTTTTTTAATAATGACCCATTTGAAAATGTTAACTTCTCTTGATTCACTTGCTTGTGCAGCTTCAAGTAGTTACAGCAGTGGAGTGGCGTCATAGAAAAAGGAAATGAAACAACTTATAAAAAAACCTATTTGTAAGTATGTGACAAAAATTTTGTGTAAGTGCAACTAAAAATATTCGCTTTTTAGTAGTTTCAACGAAATTTCCTCCCTTTCATTTTCTGGGAGGCAGAAGAGAGAACAAATTATAAAATATTTTGAACGCATATTGTGACCTAAATACTAAAGTACAAAAAAAAAAAATAGTGTTGCTGAAGACACAATTTTCCAAAGTGTAAATTATATTTTGTAAAAGAGCAGTAGAAGGACAAAAGGACTTTATATAGAGTTAGTGTTTGCAGTGCAGCAGCAGTAATAATTAAATGGAATTGTGTGAAGAGGCAATCAAAAAAAAAAAAAAAAATAAATGAAAAAATTTATTAGGCATCAACGAATTTAGAATGACTAGTAAGTGTAAGAAAATTTAAAATGTTTTCAATAAGAAAATAATTTATTGTTTTCTTTTAATTAAGATTAATTTTATATACATACAAGAAAAGCCCGGCGCGCGTTGCTACGGCCCTTGATGAATAAAAATGCATTCTGATTTTTAATTGAATATCAAGTGCAAAAAGCTTAAAATTATAACTTTTTTTAATGGGCGTGGCACTGCCCACTTTTCTAATCACGAAGTTGTATAGTCATGACAACTCAATATGTGTGCAAAGTTTCACGAAAAATCGATCCAGTGAAAGTATCTCAAAATTATAATTTTTTTATGGGCGTGGCCCGCCCACTTTTCCAATCACGAAAATATATAGTCATGACAGCTCAATATGTGTGCAAAGTTTCAGAAAAATTGGTCAAGTGCAAGTAGCTAAAAATTATAACTAATTTTTTATGGGCGTGGACCCGCCCACTTTCTTCCACCCATAAACACTCCCTGGAATGTGTAAAACAACTTGCCAAAGTTTGAGTCCGATCGGTTTTACAGTTTAGGAGTCTATAGCTAACACACACACACACAGAGTTTCACTTTTATATATATAGATAGATAGATAGATAGATAGATAGATAGATGTCACAAAGATAATCCAATAATCAATTTATCTTGTGTCAACACATATAAGAGATACAGTTACCAAATCTAATATTATTTCTATTACTGCTATCGCACCAGGTTTTTTTGTTATACAGTAGACTCGCGGTAACGTGAACTATTTAAAACCGAGCGTGTTCATTTCTGCGAAGTTGTTCATGTTCATGTTGACAAAGGTGTAACTCTTTAAAATTTCCAAAAAAACATGTTTTTTAACTCAAATTCACATATTCTTTTCTGTTTTGGGTTGGTATGTAAAAAAAAGTACGTTAAAATAAAATAAAAAAATGTGTTACCTTTAAGATTATCTTTTAATTTTAATTGCTGAACAAATTCTTTCGTTTAAAATAGCTAAAGGGATATCCTCTTCACAGTCTTCTTAATCTCCTGAAGAGCTAAACATGTTCGGCCAGCATTTTTTATTGTTTTCTTTTTAAAACTTTGCCAAGCTGAATTTAAATAGCCAATAGCGTGCATTAATGTTTAAGTCAATTTTTAAAAATGGGAGCTGTCATCCATTATGATTTGGAGCACTAGTAGTCTACAGAAGATTCAAAATTTCTAAAAGAGCGAGGATTTTTTGCCTTTCCAATCACAAGAAGTTTAAATTTAGAATTTTGGTAGTTTTTGTGACATTTTTACGAAAAACTTTAGATTAATTAATTTACTAAATTATTTACTAAAGCAATCATTTACGGGGATACCCCTTTTTATGAAAACGATTTGGATAACCGACAAATTTTCTCGCGTTATAAGGCTTTCTCACTGTGTTCACGCTACAGAGTAGTCAGCGTAAAAAAAATTATGTTCATGTTATCCGGTGTTCACATAAGGCAGTGTATAAATCTAATTGAACATTAATTTTATGTTAGAATTCTTAAATAACTACTCGATATTCTTATTTTATATTTTGGCTTGTATATAATTTAAAAAAAACCATCCCCAATAATTTTTTTATACCCGCCACCAAAAAAATGATGGAGGTACATTCATTTTATCATTCCGTTTGTAACACATCGAAATATCCATTTCAGACCCATAAAGTATATATATTTTGAATCGGTGTATGATTTTATGACGATCTGGCTATGTTCATCCATCTGTCCGTATGTTGAGAGCACGATAGAGGTAGGACCGAAAAAGCTAGGGGACTCAAATTTTGCCAGAATATTTCTTATACACAAGGCTTGTTTGGTATCGAATAAAATGGAATAGTGTTCAAACGCATTAACGTAAAGTCATGAAACTTCGAATATATATTTCCTGAGTAAAAAAATATTTTTTCCCGAAAATTGCTTAAATCTATGCATTAGGAAAGGAGTTATAGATCAAAATGTACAAAAAATTTATACCGCACAGTGTATTTTTCGGTATATTTAGAAACAAAAACGTCATAAAACCAACAAAACTTGATGTACAATTCTAAAATTTTGCAGACGTTACTTTTTGGTCAAATGCTTTGTTCTAACGAAAAATAAATGTGACACGCCTGTTTTTACGCCCACCTCTCATATAACGGTTTATCTCAAATTCATGTAATTTCTCTATTGACAAAGTTTTTGGAATAATAATAGACTACATTGAAACATCTAAGTTGCATTCATTAGTAGAAACAATTTCAACACGCCTACTTTAACGCCCACTTTAACGCCCACTTTCGTTGAAAGGCTACAACAACTTCGACACGCCTTCTATTACGACCACTTTTTACGTTATCTACTGTTAAGGAAATTTAAAAGCTCATAAAACCACCAAAATGAGAGGTATGATGATGAAATTTGTTACATATATCCTTCTAATCAATTTTATTGTTATGCGGGAAAATTTAGGTGATACGCCAACTTTAACGCCTACCTCCCATATATCGTTTTATCTCAAATTCATATAATTTCTCTATGAATAAAGATTTTGGAATAATAAAGGACTATATTGAAACATCTAAGTTGCATTCATTAGAAGAAACAAGACTAAAAGACTAAATTTACGAAAACATTTTACTAGCATATCGAAGTTATACAAAGAAAGTAATACATATTTTAGTATAAAGAGATTATTCCATAGAGCGATTACTGTTATTACCAAGATTATACATTTTGTGCTATAAATAGGGTTTTTTCCTGGGAATTTGAGATATTTAATTTTCCCAATTTCCCGGGATTATTTGTCGGGAGCCCGGGAAATTAAAAAGATGGCTACGATGCAGAAGCAGATGTTAAATGGTAATATTTCTTTTTCGTAAACATTTTTTCTTCAAGGGTTTTTTTTAACTTTACATTTAAAAATATTTTTACAAATAATAAAACGCTTGTGTCTGAATGGGAATTTTTAATTCATTGTACTCGTCTTTGGAACTCGCTACCATCGTCTATACAGTTTTTGAGTAATGCAACGCAGTTGAGGAAAGCAGTTTTTAATTATTTTAGTCATATCTAATGAGTATTTCAGTAACAAAAATTCTACTTTTATTTTCAATGATTGTATTTTTTATAAAAGTATATAAATTTAATTTTTTTTCCTGCTTTAAAATGTATAATTCGTTAGTTTTTTTCCATTAAAAAATGTTTTCTTATTTTTTTAATAATCATATTGTTATAACTTATCTTGTTCAATTTACTCATCAAAATTTTTATTCAAAATTTCTATAAAGAAAGAGTTAAAATTACTTGTGGGAAATGATCAAGAAACTCCAAATATTATGTATTTGTTAAATACACTTTTAACTATTCGTCCAACATCGATGTAAAGTGAACGAGTGTTTTCTGTAACATGGCAATCTTTATCTTCTATATCTATTAGGGTGATCGACTCGGTTTTACAACCTGTGGGAAACCCGGTTTTTTTTTCTCCTATGTGGGGACGGCTGATGGACTCGGCCACTGGGTGGTTTTCCCTCTCTCGTTCAGATTGGACCACCCAGTGTTGCTGTAATTGGCCCTATGGACCACGGCTGGTCTTCACGACCCCGCCAGGTAGTTGTAGACTCGTATAAATCTACCCTAATCCACGGTGGGACTACATACGCCAAGGGATGCGTGGCCAGGAGGGAGCCTGGTCGCTAGTATGTGAACTCTGGATACCGGTTGACCTCCAGTTTCAATTTAGACTTGCCTGTGCATGTGGGGCTCTGTGCGGGTCGACTTTTCTTTCCCCAATACTCGTGGGCACAAGATTGATTCAACGAAAGTTTCGAATGAAAATTGTGATATTCGGGGAACTTCGAAAGGGACGGACAATGAAGCCTTGCAAAAGGTGGAGAGGTTAGTCTCTGAAGATACTCCGATTAGACGTGGCCAATGGAGAGATCGGATTGAGATGGACATTGAAGCCTCGCAAGAGGTGGAGAGGTTAATCTCTGAAGATACTCCAATGGGTAGAGAGGTAACGGTGAAGGACATTGATGTATCCGCCCCAGCAGGAGTGGAGGCATCTGTCCAGATCACGGAAACCTCGGACCGCGACGCGAACACTGAGTCTATGCCTTTGGATAGGACCGAGAGGTAGAGACTAAAGAGGAAACGTCGGAGGGGCAGGAAGGCTATTGAAAGGATATCAAATCGGATCGATAGCCTTATGAATGAGGAGACGACACCTGAAGTAGAGGGAACAGGGAAAAAGTTTAAGGGTGATAAATCCAGGAACTTTGACCCGAACCAACTACGGAAGGTGGCCGTGAAAGATGCTGACCAGAAGCCGAGTAGTAGTTCTAGGACTAATGCAAAGCCGAAGGCTGGCAAAGTAGAGGGTGCAGGGAAAAAGTTTAAGGGTGATAAACCCAGGAAATTGGACTCGAACCAACTACGGAAAGTGGCCGTGAAAGATGCTGACCAGAAGCCGAGTAGTAGTTCTAGGACTAATGCAAAGCCGAAGGCTGGCAATAAGGCGAGAAAAACCTACGCCCAAGTGGCGGAAGGTGGACTCACGTTAGGTATCACCGACCTATCACTAGAGGGACCTCTGGATGAATCACATCTGAGGGTGTTTAAAACATTTCTGCTGTGTGCTCTAGACAACCTCTCGGAGGATGGGGGTGATATAGGTTTCGTAGGAAACGCCAAACTCATTGATGGATTCATTGTACTTACGTGCAAGAATCAGTCGACGAGGAGCTGGACGATCGAATCAGCAAAATCCCTGACCAATTTATGGGAAGGGGCGAGGCTGAGAATCGATAGTGTAGGGGTGCTTCGGAATGAGAGCAAAATGGTTGTCATTGCTCATGGTGCCACCGAGGGCAAGGACATCATTTTGAGAAGACTGCAGAGGCAAAATGGATGCGTGAAGGACACTTCTAAATGGAGGGTCACTCACGTTGAAAAATGTGCAGGTGCAGAGAAAGTGGGCGTGGTGCTTACCATCTGGTGTCCGAATGAGGATGCGATGGCCATCAAGAAAGCAGGGAGGCGACTCAACTGCGGTCTTGATCAGGCTATTGTAAAATTCAAAGGAGATGGATTGTGAGCAGGACGTCCTACCTGGTGCGGGGGTAGACGCCTCTAGGAGTCTATCAGGGAAGGTGGTGGGCCCATACCGGGAAACTCTGAGTGTATATCAACTGAATCTGCATCACAGCAGAGCGGCTTCGGCGGTGATGATGCGATGTTTTGTGGAGGATGGGTTGGATATAGCCTTGCTACAGGAACCATGGATTGTTAGGGATAACATCATGTCTCGTCAGACCGCCAGTCTGTTTCACTCACAGACGGGGGGGAGGCTGAGGACGTGTATCCTGGTGCGTCACGGTGTGTGTGCTGTGCCGATGACGCATCTCTGTTCGCCGGATCTTACGGTGGTAATGATAGGCGCGAGTTCGGGATCGTTTCTGGTGGCGTCGGCTTACCTACCCTATGACACACCGGACTCCCATCCTTCGGAGGAGGTTAGGAATCTGGTGAAGTTCTGTAGGTTGAGGGGTATGCCTCTTGTAATGGGCTGTGATGCTAACTCACACAGTACTGTATGGGGCAGTACGGATGATAACCACAGGGGACGGCAGTTGCTGGAGTTTGTGGAGTGTCATGACCTGCTGGTCCTGAACAGGGGTGTCGAGCCCACCTTCGTGGATGCACGTAGGGCGGAGGTAATTGACATCACTTTATGCTCTGTCGGGATGCTGGATCAGTTTGAGATTCTATATGGTAGGAGGCGGAGGAAGGCGCGTAGGCGTATCAGGGTGCCGAGGGATACGGATCGCACTAAGTACGAGGAGTGCCTCTCGGGACTTTCGGGGAGTGTTCCACACCGGGCACTCCGGAACACGGAGGATGTTGAGCGGACGGTGGAGTGGGTAAACTCTACTGTCGGACTTGCCTTCGAGAATGCGTGTCCTCTCACGGTAGTGGATGAAAAGGATTCTACTCCATGGTGGAGTAGTGAATTGGAATCCATGAAGAGGGACACGAGGAGGGCCTTTAATCGTTACATGAGGGAGCGGAATCCTAGCTTATGGGACGAGTATAAGGCGAAGAAGAAGGAGCTGAAGAGAACTATATGTCTTCGGAAACGAAGTACGTGGAGGGAATTCTGCTCCGGCGTGATGGATACATCTGAAGTGGGGAGACTGCAGAAGATGGTGTCTAGAGACCCTGTCTCCAGAATGGGGCTTATTCGCAGGAGCGATGGAGGCATGACGGAGACGATGGGGGGGACATTACAGTCGCTGATGGAGGTACATTTTCCTGGAAGTTTCATTTCGAATGACTCATGGGTTCCCGTTAACAGGGGAGCCAGTGAGGTAAGGCGGAGAGATGCTGAAAGGATAGTAACTCTTAATGGGGTTAGAAGTGCGATTTTGTCTTTTGCCCCATTTAAGGCGGCTGGGATGGATGGGATATTTCCTGCATTACTACAGTGGGGTATGAACACTCTACTTGTGGTGATTAGGGAAATATTTGTTGCCTGTCTTTCGACAGGGTATATTCCGGTGGCATGGAGGGAGACCAAACCCAAAGAAGAGGGACTATACGGAGGCTAAGTCTTTCAGGCCGATCAGTCTTACATCCTTTCTATTGAAGGCAATGGAAAGGGTGTTGGTTGACTTCCTGGAGGAGACTACGCTGATGGATAGGCCATTGAGTGGGAGTCAGCACGCTTACAGGGCTGGGAGGTCTACTAAGACTGCCCTGCACGAATTGGTGAGGGTTGCTGAGAGGGAGGTTTTCAATGGTGATCTTGCTTTGTCCGTATTTATGGACATAGAGGGCGCTTTTGATAGGATCTCTTTTGATAAACTGGGAAATGCTCTCGATGAGCGAGGGGTCGATTCTGTTGTGGTGAAGTGGATCGGCGCCATGCTCAGATGTAGGGCAGTGAATCTCAGGAGCGGAAGCACCAGGATTCGGGGAAGGGTGGTCAGGGGATGTCCGCAAGGGGGGGTCTTATCACCTCTGTTGTGGAACATAACTGTGGACAGCCTTCTCAGGAGACTGGAGGTAATTGGCATACATACGGTAGGGTATGCGGATGATGTGGCAATTATGGTTGGTGGTAAGTTCATGGAGACCATTTTAGGTTGCATGAGACAGGCGCTCAGAGTAACCGAAGAATGGTGTTGTGAACAGGGACTAACCATAAATGCTGGCAAGTCGAATGCTATGCTCTTCACGCGGAGAAGGAAGGGCATAGAGATTGAATCCTTAATGCTTTTTGGAACCGAGATTAACGTGTCCAAGAAGGTGAAATATCTGGGGGTAACGCTGGATATGAAACTAACCTGGAATGATCATGTTGAGGCAAGGGTACAGAAGGCAAAGAGGATTCTGCATCAGTGTAAACGGATTTGCGGTCGGAAGTGGGGAATCTCACCTAAGGCTGCACACTGGATTTACAGAGTGGTGGTGAGACCGACGATCACTTACGCATCTGTTGTCTGGTGGCCGAAGGCCTCCCAGGCGACGATTAGGCGGAAGTTGGACGGGGTTCAAAGGATTGCTTGCATTGGTATATGTGGCGCGATACGTACCACACCAACGCAAGCGATGGAGGCAATGCTGGGATTGCTGCCGTTGGACTTATTTGTAAGGGAGACGGCGGCAAGATCAGCGATTCGGATGCGAAGCGATGGCATGTGGTATCGCTTTGGATCGGTTTTGGGTCATGGGAAAATTCTGGACCTCGTGGATAAAGAGGTTAGGGAGGCTCAGATGCCGATGGAGCCCATGAGTCGAGTGAAGGTGGTCGAAAGGCTACATCACACGCTTATAGCGGATAGATTCATGCACGATGAGTGCATGGAGAATGACATCAGTATCTTTACTGATGGGTCCTTTATGGACGGAAGGGCAGGTGCTGGTGTGTACTCATCTGAGTTGAACTTATCCTGCACCCTGAATCTGGGGGAGTACGTGTCAGTCTATCAGGCAGAAATGCTTGGTGTGCTGCACGCGTTGGACCACCTGTTGGAATGTCGAATGTATGGGAAGAGAATTCTTATTGCACTTGACAACCAGTCGGTTATAAAACGTATGCAGCGGATAGATGTGAACTCCTCTTTGGTGCTTGAGTGTGTTCTAAAGCTCAATAGGTGTGCCTCTACAAATGAGGTAACGCTGATGTGGGTTAAGGGACACGTGGGCATAGCTGGGAATGAGGCTGCTGACGAACTTGCGAAGAAGGGGTCTGAGGCTGCATTCTGCGGACCGGAACCCAGAACTGCTCTTGGTAATGGGTTAGTGCGGGCGAGGATCTTTCAATGGGTGAACTCTATAAACTTGCGAAGGTGGATGGAGGGAACCACGTGTAGACAGGCCCGTATGGTGCTCAGGGAGCCACTTGGCAGGGGTGCAGTGAAGATACTCGGTTTTAATCGGAGTATGATGAGCTGGATCACTGCGTTGATTACAGGACATGGTAACTTCAAATATCATCTGAAGAGGATGCAAATCGTGGATGATGATATTTGTAGAATGTGCCTGGAGGATGCCGAGACGGCAGCGCATGTAGTATGCGAGTGTCCGGCGTTGGCGAGCGGAAGATTAAGGATCACAGGCAAGCACACTTTAAGTGTGAGTGCGATGGGGGACCTTAGTCTGAGGGAGATGCTGGCGATAACAAAGGACTGTGCGATGAGGATTGTCGACAATCACCAGTCGGCAGTGTGAAATCGTTTTCCTAGTCCAGAGCAAACGCCGGTTGTGGCGCGGGACTCAGTGATTGAAGGTATACTGATCGGTAGACACGAAATCACTGAGGAGCAAAGGGGGTCGAAAAGGGACCCGTGATAGTAGTGGTCTGCTTCGATATTCCCCCTACATGTGTATGTATGTACAGTAAAGAAAAACCAATAATCTCTTCTTCCAGATCCTCATTTTAATTAATAGCATTGAATGTCTGTCAACTTAAATTTCAATTAAAACATCGAACAAACTAATTTATGCCTATGTTTGTATGTCTGTCAGGGGTATAAGAAAAAATCTTTAAAATTAAATTTTAAAGTATTTCTCCCTAGCCTTTAAAATGTATTTCAAATTACAGAAATCATTTCAAACAAAATACGTTAGTGCATATTAGTTTAAAAGATCTATTTAACACTTAAAAAATGTACAGAAAGAGATACAAAAATTTATAACAGCCTTATAAAACAGTTTTATTTATTTATTTTACTTGTAAAGAGTACCTTTTGTCCTTAAATACAACTAATTAAATCAAATTATTCAACTGCATTCATGTCAGTTATTGCGTTATTGTGCAGCCAAGCGTATATAAACTGTAAAAATTTCATTTTTAGATATAATTTTTTATTATAGTCTTTTTTTACAATATTTTTAATTTTTTCTTTAAATATTATATTTTATATATTTGAACCGGTTAATCGGTTTTTCCTCAATTTTCAAAATAGCAACCGGTTTTTTTTAATTCTAAATTTCAAACTATTTGAAAACCGGTTTCTTAAAAAAGTAGAATAATCGATCACCCTAATATCTATATATATAAAAGTGAAACTCTGTGTGTGTGTGTTAGCTATAGACTCCGAAACTGTAAAACCGATCGGACTTAAACTTTGGCAAGTTGTTGTACACATTCCAGGGAGCGTTTATGGGTGGCAAAAAGTGGGCAGGGCCACGCCCATACAAAATTAAATATCAGTTTTAGCTACTTGCAATTGACCGATTTTTCTCAAACTTTGCACACATATCGAGCTGTCATGGCTAAATAATTTCGTGATTAGAAAAGTGGGCAGTGCCACGCCCATAAAAAATTAGTTATCAGTTTTAGCTACTTGCGCTTGACCGGTTTTTCTGAAACTTTGCACACATATCGAGCTGTCATGACTAAATAAATAATTTCGTGATAAGAAAAGTGGGCGGGGCCACGCCCCTAAAAAAATTTTAATTTTGAGGAACTTGCACCGGACCGATTTTTCTGAAACTTTGCACACATATTGAGCTGTCATGACTTTATAATTTCGTGATTAAAAAAGTAGGCGGGGCAACGCCCATAAAAAAAGGTTATAATTTTGAGGTACTTGCACCAGACCGATTTTTCTGAAACTTTGCACACATATCGAGCTGTCATTACTTAATAATTTCGTGATTAGAAAAGTGGGCAGTGCCACGCCCATAAAAAAAAGGTATCATTTTGAGGTACTTGCACTGGACCGATTATTCTGAAACTTTGCAAACATATTGAGCTGTTATGACTTTACAATTTCGTGATTAGAAAAGTGGGCAATGCCACGCCTATAAAAAAAATTATAATTTTTAGGTTTTTGCACTTGATATTTAATTAAAATTCAGAATGCATTTCGATTCATTAAGGGGCGTAGCAATGCGCGCCGGGTTTGTCTAGTCTATATATATAAAAGTGAAACTCTCTGTGTGTGTGTGTGTGTGTGTTAGCTATAGACTCCGAAACTGTAAAACCGATCGGGCTCAAACTTTGGTAAGTTGTTGTACACATACCAGGGAGTGTTTATAAGTGAAAAAAGTGGGCGGGGTCACGCCCATAAAAAATTAGTTATCAGTTTTAGCTACTTTCACTTGACCGATTTTTCTGTAACTTTGCACACATATCGAGCTGTCATGACTAAATAATTTCGTGATAAAAAAAGTGGGCGGGGCCACGCCCCTAAAAAAGTTTTAATATTGAGGTACTTGCACTGGACCAATTTTTCTGAAACTTTGCACACATATTAAGCTGTCATGACTTTATAATTTCGTGATTAAAAAAGTGGGCGGGGCCACGCCCATAAAAAATTAGTTTTCAGTTTTAGCTACTTGCACTGGACCGAATGTTCTGAAAGTTTGCAAACATACTGAGCTGTTGTAACTTTACACTTTCGTCATTAGAAAAGTGGGCAGTGCCACGCCCATTAAAAAAAGGTATTACTTTTAAAGTACTTGCACTAGACCGATTATTCTGAAACTTTGCACACTTATTGAGCTATAATGACCTTATCATTTCGTGATTAGAAATGTGGGCAGAGCCACGCCCATAAAAAAAATTTATAATTTTGAGGTACTTGCGCTGGACCGATTTTTCTGAAACTTTGCACACATACTGAGCTGTCATGACTTTACAATTTCATGATTAGAAAAGTGGGCAGTGCCACGCCTATAAAAAAAAGGTATCATTTTGAAGTACTTGCACTGGACCGATTTTTCTGAAACTTTGCACACATATTGACTTTACAATTTCGTGATTAGAAAAGTGGGCAGGGCCACACCCATAAAAAAATTATAATTTTTAGGTTTATGCACTTGATATTCAATTAAAATTAAGAATGCATTTTGATTCATTAAGGGGCGTAGCAACGCGCGCCGGGTTTGGCTAGTATGTATATAAAAGTGAAACTCTGTGTGTGTGTGTGTTAGCTATAGACTCCAAAACTGTAAAACCGATCGGACTCAAACTTTGGCAAGTTGTTGTACACATTCCAAGGAGCGTTTATGGGTGGCAAAAAGTGGGCAGGGCCACGCCCATACAAAATTAAATATCAGTTTTAGCTACTTGCAATTGACCGATTTTTCTCAAACTTTGCACACATATCGAGCTGTCATGGCTAAATAATTTCGTGATAAGAAAAGTGGGCAGGGCCACGCCCATAAAAAAACAGTTATAATTTTGAGGTACTTGAGCTTCACCGATTTTTCTGAAACTTTGGACACATATTGAGCTGTCATGACTTAATAATTTCGTGATAAGAAAAGTGGGCAGGGCCACGCCCATAAAAAAACAGTTATAATTTTGAGGTACTTGAGCTTCACCGATTTTTCTGAAACTTTGGACACATATTGAGCTGTCATGACTGCATACTTTTGTGATTAGAAAAGTGGGCACGGCCACGCCCATGAAAAAAGTTATAATTTTGAGGTACTTGCACTGAACCGATTTTTCTGAAACTTTGCACACATATTGAGCTGTCATGACTATACAGTTTCGTGATTAGAAAAGTGGGCAGTGTCACGCTCACTTGATATTTACTTTAAATTCAGAATGCATTTTTATTCATTAAGGGGTGTAGCAACGCGCGTCGGGCTTTTCTAGTTTGTTAATAAAATCAGAAATAGACTTTCTAAGCAGTTAATAAATGCTTTGAGCATATTAAAAGATTATTTTCTCAGTCATTATATTTACATGTTCTTGAAATTGAATTCTAATGATTTTATTTTTGATCTCATAGCTGAAGTACTTGTATTTTTGTTTTTTTGTGCTCATATTTGATCTCGTATCTTGAGAATAATATTTTTTTCAATAAAAATTATTTTTACTGAATTTTTATTTTAAATTCAAGTTTTTTTATTAATTTTTATAATTTTGAAGTATCTCTTTAACATTATAAGGTATTTTATGTTTTTTATTAAAAAGTTTTTTATTAATTAAAAACAAATTTACTTTTTATTTGTTTTGCTGCGGGATCGCGTGAAATTGAAAAATAAATCTCGCATTCCCGGGAAAGAAAAAATTGCCGGAAAAGAACCCTAGCTTCAAAAGAACAGAAATCTGGTGGTGGGTATAAAAGATTCGGCACATCCGAATAAAGTGCTCTTACTTGTTTTTACTGTTTTTGTATCTTAATATAAGCTTTGAATAAGACCTTGCAATCCAACTAGTTTTAATGTTTATCTCTTCTGCCTGGGACGTGTATGATATTTGGGATTTTATATTCAATGACCTTTTACTTGGTTCCATTTTCGCATTTGTATTTCAATATTTATTGTTAATTTTTAACTTGACCTACTATTTAATATAACCTGTAACCAAAAAACTCGAAGGATTATCCTATTCGAGACATTTGTTTCTGAAAACTTGCAATCTATTTATATCACAAGGAACAGCAATCAATGTTTTATAGGCGTAAAATAATGTAGATCAAACATTCAAATTAAATAATATTATGTTGACTTGTAAAGAAATAGAGATGTTGAGAAATAGTGAAAGAGTTTCATAATTTGTTCAGTTTTCAATTGCGAATTAAATGACTTGATAAACCTTATAGAATATTTACAGCAACTTTTATTCTGATTTTACATCGGTGAATTTTAAGTTGCAATAACAAAAAATAGAGGTTTTGTCATACAAAGGGTGGCTCAGAAAAATCGACAAACATCCCGCTAATAGTTTAAACGTATTTTCCGGCTTAACTGGACTTGAAATCGCTAGATTTGATGGGGAAATAGCTAAATTCCCATCACTGTTACTTATACTCTAAGGGCCGTATTCATAAAAAATATTTTAGGTTTATTGAAGACTTATTTGACAAATTTCTCTACAACATCTGTCAAATAAGCCTTTAATAAACCTAAAATATTTTTTATGAATACGGCCCTAAGCGTGTTAAACTAAATGAGAATTATAAAAAGTTATGTATTTGAATGGGAATAAGAAAATGTATTGTGTGTTTCTAAAAAAAAGTATTGTGTGTTTCTAAGAAAAATAAGTATTTGTTTCATTATAAACCAAGTAATTTCTAAAACATTTCTTAGTAAGACAGACGAAATATGAAGTCATTGAAAAGTAAGCATTTTGTTTAATAAGATTAAGTCATTACCTAGTTTTTGCTGGAGTGTTACTAACAATAAGAAAGACCCATGTATATACTAACTTCTTAATGAAGTATGCAAAAATGTCGTTATTGAAATAATTGAAAATTAAATCAACCGAAGTTTCTTGTATGTATTGGTGTTGATTTTTGTCTCTTCGCTATAGGGACACAAAAGTTTGACTACTTACAGGTACACATTAAACTTTATTTTATGTTTTTATTTCTAATTGATTTATCTAGACTTTTTTAAACTACGTAATTAAATATTAAATTTCAGTAAAGTGACCATACTTTTTAAATAGTACTTTTTAACAGAGGTTTTTAAAAAGAATTTTTTATTTTTCTCTGATGCCAAAACGAATTTGAATGTTAAGAAATATCCTAATTTTTAATTTTAAAAACTTTGTAAACCATACATAAGTATACGTGTAATACATTTCCATATAAAAATAAATTGACTTTTTAAATCTTTAAATAATAAAATTTTACATATTTAAAATTCAACTTAAATTTTGTATCCTTTTTTTTTTTTGCCATACTCAATTTAAATGTTTTTACGCTTCATTTTACAGGGCTTATCTAAGCTTTTTTATCTAGAATGTAAAAAACAACAAAAATATTTCTGTCTATACTGCGTATATTTTTGTCCCAATCAAGATTTTCATTTTGTCTCTTTTCGCCCTACCACTCTTCACTCAACTTAAATATATTTATATTTATTTTAAAAACAAAAAAACTTTTGTTATTTTTATTTTAGGTTTTATTAAGGTTTACGGTTTTAGGCATGCCAATGAGCCCCAAACGAATGATTGTTGATGTTTAACATCTTTAGAATTTAAAAAAAACGAAAGCAAAAATCATCACTCATGCATAAGATTGTTGTAATATAATACACATTCAACTTGTGGCCCACTGAATATGTGTATGAAAGTATCATCTTGTTTGTATGGAAAACACGAATATCAAACAAACATATAAACAAAATAAGAGGTGAAAGAAAATTCTACTATATTTTGGGTAACAATTTCGCCTCTTTTTTAATAATGAATTAACTATAAAAAAATAAACTTTGAACCTACAGAAATGAAATGAGGTTTAATATAAAATGTCACAAACATGAGTCACAATTTAGATTAAGGACTCGATAATTCTATATTTCGAATTTCCTTACAATTTAATTGCCAGTAGATTTATAACCTAGTTTATAAGCAATTTCCTTATCCTACAAAAATGTCTTTATTTCGAACTTTCACAACACTCAAAGAAAAACCATGTTTACGACATGATCACGATCGTCATATTATATTCTCTATAACAATATTGAATTGTCGAAAAAAAATTTATAGTTAAATTTATTTTATTTCATCATAGGTTTTGTCATCATAATCAAGCGTTTATCATTTAATGCTTACTTTTCGTATAAATTTCGATATGATTGCCGTTTGAAAATAGTATGATTCAAAATTAAAATTACATATAATGATTAGATATTATGTGAGACAACAGTATGATTAGAAAGCAATCAAGCAATGATTTTTTATAACAATATTTTGATTTTAACTGTTCTCCTTCTTGCTGAATAAATTTTTATTGTTTTAAAAGCTTGAGATGTCAAAAAAATGAACAAACATTTTTAAAAATTAAAGAAAATTTAAAATTAAACGAGAAAAAGTAAAAAAAATTGGTAAAAAAATTGCATGTTACAGCAAAAGACAATAATTTTCCGTATAAAAGCAAAGATTATCTATTTCCATTGTAGTTATATAAATGATTATTGCTTGGTATTTTAATTAAACATAATAATGATAACTGGTAAGCATTATATGTTTTCACCATAATCATACAATTCAATCATAGTATGATTCTCTACGATTATGGTTACCACAACCATATTTTTTCTTTGCGTGTGTGTAAAAAAAAAACAAAAAATAAACTGTGTAATATTTATGTGTTGATACAAATTGTTTTTGCACAAAAAGTTCTTCATGTGTTTGAAAAAAAAAACTCCCATCAAAAAGATATGTATTTTGTTGTTTGTTCTCTGTTTTAAACTTTTTGTTGACAGTTTACTAGATTTACTTTCAAATTGTGGGGACAAGTCTAGAGGTTCGGGTTCAGCTAGTCAGTATAAACACATTTGCTAAATTCAGAACACCCTCTTTGCATCGTTATCAAAAGAAATAGAATTTTGGTTTATTTGCGGGAAAGATAACAAAAACTTGTGCAGAGTAACAAAAAAAAAAAAAAAACATTTTGCTACTTCGTTGTGAAACGTCAGCAGGAAATTTATTATTATTTTGTTTCTTATAAAAATAAAAATATTGACAAATTTAGAAAATTTCAATTAACATTTTTTTTTCATTATATAATGTCTAAGGCTGGAATAATTTGAGTTTTTAAAAAAATTATTAACTTTTTCTAATAACAGTTCTAAGCAAAATCGTTTACTTTTCAAAAAAAAAAAAAAAAAAAGAAGATGTTGCCCTTTTTCAGCTAAGTTTGCAGTAGATTTTTTTACTCAAAATATTATTCTTGTTGCAACTATATTTAGTATAAAATTAGAATGATCGTTAAAACTAACGTTTCAAAAATTATTTGCATACTCTTGAGATCTTTAGATATAAAAAAGTTAATTTTATTTTATAAAACTTAAAAAACTTTGATATTTTTCATGCGCTACAATATATGTATAAAAAAGCTACATATCTTCCACAGACGTACAATTTTTTTTATCAAGTTTGATTACAAACCATTTATGAAAACAAGAGACGAAAAGGACAGATTTTTGAAACGAAACGGTATAAGAAAAAAAAACTAATAAAATTTCAAAGCAAAAAATAAATATATTGAGAGATAAAAAGTACTATTACAAGTTTCTAACCAAAAATACAGTTTAACAAAATTGTTTAATAAAAAATACCAACAAAAAACATTAAATATTTTTAAAAATAGTGTTTAAATCACAATTAAAAAACAAAAATTACTTGCTTTAAGAACTATGTACATGAAAATATATTTACATGTAATTGTGGCTTAAATTCATTTTTAAACTTATATAATACCACCGCCCTTCTGTACAATTTTCTCATTAAACTTTTACTTTTATACTTTTGGTGCTTTGGAAAATGTAATTTTAATAACCATTTTGTTAAGCCACTTGTGGCTTAAATTTTACTAGTCATTACTTGAGTTAACTTTAGAATATACCACTACTATATGCCATATTAACTTTTCATCTTCGCTAATTCTAATGCTGTGTGCTTTGTTGAGTCACTGGGGATGTATAAATTTCAAAGCCAACTAGTGGCTAGTCGACTGTTTTACAAACGTATAAAAGCATTTTCACATTTACACTTCTATTCATTACACTGTACAACTAAACTAATGACAATGGGTTTTGGCAGAGGGTAGAAACACTTATACGTAAAACGTCTTTTTGAAGGTTTACGTTTAAAAATTTTTTTAAAGTAAAAGTTGTCCCCCTTTTATACATTGTATATTTTATATATTGTGAATAAGCATAGGGAATTATTTGACGCCTGAAGTAAAGGCATGTAGAAATACCACGAGTAGATTATTTAGCTTTTTTTTTAGAGTGTGGTTCTTTTTGACGCTTTCGAAAAAAGGAAAAACATTACCGATTATGTCCCACAATAAACTTTGTCATAAATTCTCCTCCATCGTAATCTTATTATACCCTTCACACGAGAGTGTAAATGAGTATATTTAAGTTTGTCATTCCATTTGTAATTTCAAAAGTATTGGAGAGATGTGTGATCCAATAGATAGTTTATTTAATTTAAGCCGCCTCTCGGATAATGTTTGTGTTGAAGTCATCTTTTTGAAGCCCCCGTATAATATCTACAAGAATTTTGTTAATTTTGACCTATTTGAGGCTGAAAACCTCTTATATCTTTCAATAAGCCAGGATATTGTTGTTTTGGAAAACGAAAAGAAAGAACAAAATAAAATTATAGAATAAGAGTATTTAACGTTGGAGTCATCGAGTTGATTACGAACCGTATTTCTACGGCTGTATTTTGACGACGCAATTCTGTTTTGTCATTAAGAATATAAATTGAAAACTTGAATGAACGCCAGAAACATGTTATATTTCTCAATGTGTATTTAATAGTTACATCTGCCCTAATTGAGATACCATGCAAACAAAGTTAGGGCGTTAATTTTTATTGAACTAATCATTCTCAATTTATGATGAAATATTAGGTATGACCATAACAAATGTGGGCTCGATAGAAAAAAACTGAAAATGGATTTGAATTTAGCGCGTCAAAATCTATATAGTTCACATATTTTTTTTCAAAGGCGATTTTCGCTGCAGACCAGTGTTATCAGACAATTAGAAGCTACAACTAGAAAATAAAATACAAAAATATTTTGTCGTCAAAACCTTGTACGTTTTTTTTGGGTTGTATAGTGTAATATTCATACATACTTAAGTAGGTGTGTGTATTTGTCATTGTATTGCGGTAGAATTTGTGTGTATGCTATTTTTTTGTTAGATTCCACACTACATAGTTTTACAAAAAAAATATTTTTAAATACCTTAAATTGCATCATTATTATCATTATAACCCAGCAGTCTATTTAGCGCTTTTGAAATTGTAATATTTCGCAACAACGTTGGTAATTTTAATATATGTATGTTGAAAAAATAATGGAATATTTTTGAAAATCACCAAAGTAGTTGCCGTTTGTTACTTATATCTAAGTTAGTTATAAACCGATTTGTAAGTTTTTCTTAAGATTAATTGCCAGGGCTAGGGATTGCAATTTGGAGAAATTTGTAAAAACTTCTTAATCAAATTTGGAAAAATATGCTGAGACCACTCGCAAACTTTGAAGAATTTTCAGTCAATGGAGTGTAACTTTAAATTGGGTTGATATGGACCATAAGACTGCTTTCCGTCAAGTACCGGCCTTTCTCTTGAAAACATTGCTTATAACAGGAGTATCAATTCGAAATCATTCCCAACAACTTAAGATTCCACGAAAGACTTCGCAGCAAATTTTGACAAAAGGCCTCCACCTTTATGGGTAAAACACACAGTTAAATTAAGAAGCTTAAACTACCAGACCAACCCCGCCAATTTGTTCAATGGATATTGAAGCAAAGTGAAGCCAATTTTTTTTCTTCAATGAAGCGAATTTCGTTTTAAATGGCTTTATGAATACACAAAATTGTGCAATTTTGGGCTCAGAAAATCCTAGTGCAATCTATGGGAAACATATGTACCCGTAATGAGAAAACTGTCTGGAGCGAATATGAGGCCAAAATTATAGTGACTGGCATTTGTTACTAGGCCATATTAACGGAGTTCTGAGTGGCATAGATCTGGACGTTTATTTAAATTATCTCAAGAAATTCTGATATCAACTGGCTACTAAGATCATGCGATTTAACGACAATTGTTTCCCTTGAGGTTTCGCAAAATCTTGGGTTTATGTAAAAAAAAACAGGAAAAATTTTTGAGCTTCAATTTGTTATTCGTCAAAAGCGTCATGGTCCAGATACAGCTATATAACTGTAAAAAAGTCATCGACAAATTTATGAATGCATGTCATCAGAGACGTAGGTGCAATTTGACGGATACTTTATTTCATAATTGATCGAAACATGTTTTCTTTACGATCCAATAAAAAAATCACAACTATTTTTAAAAATACGTGTTTGCATTTTAAAATGAAAAAGTGCATTCTTACTAAGACACCTTGTATGCAAAAAATAATCTCACACAAAATGTTATATATTGTACCAACTCTAACCAAGTGAATTAATTCTAGGCCACACACAATATCTATTTTTACATTAAATGTTACATAACTTATGGGCGGCTTAGGTAGCTTAAATATATCCAGACATGGTATTCTAATGAACTGCATCTACCTCTGAACGCTTAACACCTTTCTTTGAAAATTGATCTTAACTTGAGATCTTTTGGATTTTTTCAACACTAAAACTGGTATTTTGAATGAAATATTTTTATTCCATTTATTTGAATCCAATAATTAATTTCTGGAAATATTTTAAAAATGTATTTTCAGGACTGATTAATACTGTGTTACATTATTATTAAGTTGACAATTAAATTTTACAAATGCAGAAAACAAATTTATGACAATTATGTCTTAAAATTAATTAGGAATTTCACAAGATTTACTGACAAACCACATTAAAGTAAATACATATTTTACTGAAAACCACATAACACAAAATGTAATTATGTATTAATAAACATAATCATTCTTTTGCGATGAAAACCAAGATGAGTCTATGCAACATTAATAAGACAACACATCTTCAAAATAATAATGGAATAGTAAGTGGGAGAAAGTGCAAACCATATTATGCCAATAAAATAAACTATAATGTACGATTGGGCTGAGTACATGTGCATACATACATACGAGTAGAAACTAACAACACAACTTTATTATAATTTGATAATTAAGTTATTTACTGCTTTCAACTAATTGTTATGTGTGCATAAATAATGCTCGAGTCTCAAAATGACAATAGAAGTTGTCAAAAAGTTTTATTGCCGAAAGCCTATAAAAATATTGCTTTAAGTATTTCTCTATTTAATGGCGAAGGCGTAAATTTAATAAATTTTTATTATGGTCATATAAATAAAATTGATAGCGATGTGTTTTAATAGTTAATGCTCTATTAATAAAAAGTTTTTGCAAGTTGTTTATTCTTTATATCTGTGGTCATAAGAAATAGAAGCCTAAGTCGAAAAACATACCTTTGGGATAACTAAATTGTAAAAGGTTTTTTGACAAAAACACAATTATAGTTTAGGAAATAATATTGTATATACAGAAAGTTATTCACACACATTACAGTGGGAAGTTTTGACAAAAATTGATAATAAAACTTAACGTAGTTAATGAGACTTTTAATCAAATAAATTTAAAATCTTTATTGCAAAATAAAAATCTCAATTTTCTAAGCTAATAAAAATATATGTTTTTGTTTTATTTTGTATAATTTGTCATACTTGAGTTAATGTGGACTTAAACGATTACACAGTACAACATTTTTCAGTTAATTGATTGCCAACTCAATTCTGTGAACTGTATGTGAAATAAGACCCAAAAAGAAGAATTTCTGCATCATTCGTTTTGTCTTCTTACCTGCGATTTGAAGTTAGTATCGATTTGAAGTTAGTACTATCGTATAGGGGAATTTATCACGTTTTAGGCCCTGTTGTTTGACATAGCTCGACAACCACTAGCCCAATTTAGTTGAAATAAATTTTAAAAAATTAAGAATTACAATTCCCTTAATCTGTTCATATATTGTTTTCCTATACAAGTAACACTTTCGAAGTTAAAAATGAATGTATGAAGGGAAAAAATTATTTTTTGCCTAAAAATTTAAATTTTTTTTTTTTTTAAATACATAAAAAATCCAAAATGGAAAAAAGTTTCAAGTCTAGTTATTTTTTCGCAAAGTCACATAACCTATGAGCAAAATGAGACAAAGATCATAAAAATCGATGCACGCGTTTCGCTTTTATTCGCAATTGAGTAAATGTATGAATTTCAAAAATCAGTTATAGCCACCACCCTTAAAATAAAAATATAAATTAAAAAATTATCATGAAAAAAAAACTTTATTTATAAAAACTTAATGAAAATAAAATAATATGCAATTAATACGCAATTATAATATGCATAAAAACAAAATTTAGAACATTTTTTTTAAATTATTGGCAATATCCATCCTTGTAGAAGTTGACGCTTGTGGTTCTGATGATCTTGTTTTCTTCGTAGGTTGTTCATATTCATGGTCTGAATCTGTATCGTCATCCGAGATACACATACTATTCAAGGGCGTGTTTCTTTCACTGTGTCCACCAATTTCAATGTCTTCATCTTCGGTGCTTTCTTCAAACTGCATAATTGTGGAACTCCACCAACAAACCTCCGCAAGCAATGCATCCAATTTTTTGCTTTTGAACCGCTTTTCAAATGGCATGGTCACCTGGTGGAACCTCTCTCCTTGTTCGTCTGATTCCTGAGGTGATTGTGCCAAAAAAGTATCGAGGTGGTGGTGCAAGAAATGCAATTTCAGCGTCATGGATGCACCGATTTTTTCGAAATAAAACAGCAACCTGTCCACTCGTTGCTGTATCTCTTCTCGCTGGACACGGTTCTTTCCTAGAACGCCTTCTATTACTTCTTTCAATGCGTTCCATGCATGTTGGTGGTCGTGATGCTCTGAAAGCAAATGTGTGAAAGAATCACTTTTGATCAATTTCCGAATATCAGGTCCATTGAGAATACCTGTTTTAAATACATAAGAAAAACGAAAAAATTATTGGTAATGCGAATGTATAGAAATTAACAAATTTAGATATGACAATATTGAAATACAGAGTACGATACGTACCGTTTTTAATATTCTCATCACTGAGTTTCGGAAAGATGGATTTCAAACAGTCAAAGGCGCCGTTAACTTTTTTGACCACCACTTCAACGAATTTCCCAGCTATTCCCAGTTTCATGTGGAGCGGTGGCAACAAAATATCATCCAGGTCCTTTATCATAGGTTCATTGCGTAATTTTAATTGTTTGTTGAGCTCGGGAGTTCTTCCTTTCCAATCTTTACATTGATATTGATTTCCTTTGTATCGTGAATCCCAATTACAAAGCAAGCAGAAGTATTTTGGATATCCGCCCTTTTCTATAATCCCTTGTAGTATGTTGACCACTGGCTGAATGCCAAAAATCGATCAATGCACACCTATAAATACTACGTACTTTTGAATATTTTACTGCCAGGTACTTATAAATGGGCGCATATTTTAAGGGCGGCTGGCTATATACCTGATTCAGCACTTGTACGTTTCAAACTGTGCAAAACTTTCAAAATAATGACCACCCTTAAATGTGGGTGCAATTTCTGTAAAAAAAATCATATAGGTAGCCACCGGAAAAACCAAAATAATAAAAAGGTCCACTTTCCGTTTAATTGTCCACGTACATTTATTACCGCAATCATAAAAATCAAATAACCTTTTGTTTATTCCTTTTTTTTTCATTCTCAGAATCATGAAAAAGGTGTCAATGTTTTCTCCAAATAATGTTGTGCATATCTCGAGCAAATTTTTGAAATTCATACATTTACTCAATTGCGAATAAAAGCGAAACGCGTGCATCGATTTTTATGATCTTTGTCTCATTTTGCTCATAGGTTATGTGACTTTGCGAAAAAATAACTAGACTTGAAACTTTTTTCCATTTTGGATTTTTTATGTATTTTAAAAAAAAAAAAATTTAAATTTTTAGGCAAAAAATAATTTTTTCCCTTCATACATTCATTTTTAACTTCGAAAGTGTTACTTGTATAGGAAAACAATATATCAACAGATTAAGGGAATTGTAATTCTTAATTTTCTAAAATTTATTTCAACTAAATTGGGCTAGTGGTTGTCGAGCTATGTCAAACAACAGGGCCTTAAACGTGATAAATTCCCCTATACGATAGTACTAACTTCAAATCGATACTAACTTCAAATCGCAGGTAAGAAGACAAAACGAATGATGCAGAAATTCTTCTTTTTGGGTCTAATTTCACATACAGTTAACAGAATTGAGTTGGCAAATCATGTGTTGTACTGTGTTATTGAAAATTGAAAGTGGCTGAGGAATGGGTAATACTTATCTTTATGTGTTCTTACCTAAACATGATAACTTATTTAGCGTAAGCAACCTAATTATATATAGTACTAGCCAAACCCGGCGCGCGTTGCTACGCCCCTTAATGAATCGAAATGCATTCTGAATTTTAATTGAATATCAGGTGCAAAAACCTAAAAATTAATATTTTTTAATGGGCGTGGACCTGCTCACTTTTCTAATCACGAAATTGTAAAGTCATAACAGCTCAATATGTGTGCAAAGTTTCAGAATAATCGGTCCAGTGCAAGTACCTCAAAATGATACCTTTTTTTTATGGGCGTGACACTGCCCACTTTTCTAATCACGAAATTATTTAGTCATGACAGCTCAATATGTGTGCAAAGTTTCAGAAAAATCGGTCTGGTGCAAGTACCTCAAAATTGTAGCCTTTTTTTATGGGCGTGGCCCCGCCCACTTTTTTAATCACAAAATTATAAAGTCACGACAGCTTAATATGTGTGTAAAGTTTCAGAAAAATCGGTCTAGTGCAAGTACCTCAAAATTAAAACTTTTTTAGGGGCGTGGTCCCGCCCACTTTTCTTATCACGAAATTATTTAGTCATGACAGCTCGATATGTATGCAAAGTTTCAGAAAAATCAGTCAAGTGGAAGTAGCTAAAACTGATAACTAATTTTTAATGGGCGTGGCCCCGCCCACTTTTTTTCATCCATAAACACTCCCCGGTATGTGTACAACAACTTACCAAAGTTTGAGCCCGATCGGTTTTACAGTTTCAGAGTCTATAGCTAACACACACACACACACACACACACACACAGAGTTTCACTTTTATATATATAGATTTTTAAATAAAATAAATAATTACGTAAATTATGGTGCTTACTTATAATGTTAAGAGAGTTCAAAACTACTTAAGTCAATATGTATTTTTATAATATCGTAAAAAATGAACAAAAGAAAAAATAAAGCCTTTTTTGTTGATCACGATAGAACGATAAAGCTCGTTTCTCTCTTAAGTTATGTTAGGCGGTTTATGTTTGTGACCACTGATATAATTCCAATACATAAATTCTGTACAATATAATTTTCAATATCATAAAATTTGCGTAAAGTTTATTACATTCTATGGTTAAAGTTTAAAGTTTTTAATTTTTTATTTTATTTTTTAATTTTTTTACATATTGCGATGAAAAACTAGTTTTAAGCTATGTTTTAAGCACATGAAGACCAGTAGGAGAATGAGATTTAAAAAAGATAAAGTTTGTTTGAGGGAGTGCAAAAAGGTGAAATGTAAAGATTCGATTCAATATTTTGAGAAGCAATATAGATTAAAAGATTTAAAAGTTTTCTTGAAAAGCTTATAAGTTTTAGATTTAAAAGTTAAAGCTGACGTAAAGATTACCTATCGGGTGATTCATTCTGAGGTATTATTTGTAATGTTAAATAAGATAAATAAATTTTAAAGTGAACTTTTAATTTGTATTATCAATTAAGACAATTTATGACATTCACTGTTTGAATATAATATAATGTAACTGTTGACTATGGCTACGTCTAAGTTGGGCTATTCGGAAGGTCCAGTTTCAGGAGAATTGTTCTGCTTTTGCATATCCCCAGGGAAAATAGTCTAAATGTGTACGACTTTCGTAGCCAATTTATCTTAGCAAAACGTGAAATTAAGTGCTTTTCAAAATGATTTCTCAACAAGTCCATTGTTCACGCACTTCACAGACTATCATGAGCTTTAATTTTAGGAAGCATATAGTACATTAACATGTTTCGATAACGGTTTCCATTGACGGTAACATATTTTATTTGGCCATAAACCCATTCGCGTAGCTACAAAAAGTTTTTCCGATCAGTTAATTTTGACAAATAGACCCGTCAGTTTGCACTGAAGGTCATGTGATTTAAAATTTTGATTATTTGCAGTAAGGGCACATAATGTCCCATGTTTACTGACTTCTAGGATAATGAAAATATGCCTAGCATTTTTAAAAAATGGCCCAAAATGGTCGTTCATAAAGCACTATATCATTTTAAATGTTAATCCATCTGTCTAATAAAAAAGTAACATGTTTGTGTTCTTTTTTACAATTCCTACCATATGTTATGAACTAGACAATTATATTATAATTTTTTCCATACTTGTGGTTTTGCCAAAACTGAAAAGCGTATGGTTTTCTTTATAAACTACTAGAATAGCGCAGCGTGCGTTGCTACGCCACTTAATGAATAAAAATGCATTCTGAATTTTAATTGAATATCAAGTGCAAAAAGCTAAAAATTATAACTTTTTTAATGGGCGTGGTACTGCCCACTTTTTTAGTCACGAAACTGTACAGTCATGACAGCTTAATATGTGTGAAAAGTTTTAGAAAAATCAGGGAAGTTCAAGTAGCTGAAAATGATAATTTTTTTATGGGCGTGACACTGCCCACTTTTCTAATCAAGAAATTGTAAAGTCATGACAACTCTATATGTGTGCAAAATTTCACAAAAATCGTTCTAGAGCAAGTACCTCAAAATAATAACTGTTTTTATGGGCGTGGCAATGCGCACTTTTCTAGTCACGAAATTATATAGTCATGACAGCTTAATATGTGTGTGCAAAGTTTCAGAAAAATTAATCTACTGCAAGTAGCTAAATATGATAACTTCTTTCTTATGGGCGTGACACTGCCCACTTTTCTAATCAAAAATTGTAATGTCATGACAGTTTAATATGTGCAAAGTTTCAGAAAAATCGGTCTAGCGCTAGTACATAAAAATTATAACTTTTTTTTTTATGGGCGTGGCCCTGCGCACTTTTCTAATCGCGAAATTATAAAGTCATGACAGCTCAATATGTGTGCAAAGTTTCGGAGAAATCGGTTTAGTGCAAGAACCTCAAAATTATAACTTTTTTATGGGCGTGGCTATGCCAACTTTTCTAATCACGAAACTGTAAAGTCATAACAGCTCAATATGTGTGCAAAGTTTCAGAAAAATTGATCAAGTGCAAGTAGCTAAAAATGATAACTAATTTTTATGGGCGTGGCCCCGCCCACTTTTCCCACCCATAAATACTCCCTGGAATGTGTGTGTTTGAGTTCGATCGGTCTTACAGTTTCGGAGTCGATAGCTAACACACACACAAAGGCAGAGTTACACTTTTATATATATAGATATGATATCGTATAAAATATGGCAGCATAGTTTTCAAATGTTATATATTTTTTATACCCGCCACCAAAAAAATGGTGGGGGTACATTCATTTTGTCATTCCGTTTGTAACACATCGAAATATCCATTTTAGACCCCATAAAGTATATATATTCGGAATCAGGGTTTGATTTGATGACGATCTAGCAATGTCCGTCCGTCTGTTGAAAGCACGATAGAGGTCGCACCGAAAAAGCTATGGGGCTCAAATTTTGCCAGAATCTTTCTTATAGACAAATTTGTCTGGTATTGAAAATGGGCTAAATCGGAATATTAGGAAGAGAGTTATAGCTCGTAAAGCAAGAGTAGATCAAAAAAACCGTGTCCTTCGCAAATCGAATAAAATAGAATTGTGTTCAGACGCATAAACGTAGAGTCATGAAACTTCGAATATATATTTATCGAGTCAAAAGACTATTTTTCCCTGAAAATCGTTTAAATCTATGAATTAGAAAAAGAGTTATCGATCAAAATGTACGAAAATTTATACCGCACAGTGTATTTTTCGGTATATTTAAAAACAAAAACGTCATAAAGGCAACAAAATTAAATGTACGACTTTGAAATTTCGCACACTTCGCTTTTTGGTGAGACGCTTTTTTGTGACGGAAAATCAATGTGCCACGCCTACTTTTACGCCCACCTCCCATATAACGTTTTACCTAAAATTCATATGATTTCACTATTAATTAAGATTTTGGAATAACAAAGGGCTATATGGAAACACCTAGGTTGTGCTCATTCGCAAAAATAACTTTGACACGCCTACTATAACGCCCACTTTTCACGTTATCTACCGTTAATGAAATTTAAAAGCTCATAAAACCGCCAAAATTAGAGGTATGATGATAAAATTTGCTACGTATATCCCCCTAGGCAATATCATTACTGTGCCAGAAACTTAAGGTGCCACGTCCACTTTTACGCCCACCTCTCATATAACGTTTTAACTAAAATTTATATAATTTCTCTATTAATAAAGATTTTGGAATAACAAAGGGCTATATGGAAACACCTAAGTTGTGCTCATTAGCAAAAACAACTTTGACACGCCTACTATAACGCCCACTTTTCACGTTATCTACCGTTAATGAAATTTAAAAGCTCATAAAACCGCCAAAATTAGAGGTATGATGATAAAATTTGCTACGTATATTGTAACGAACCTGACCGTAAAGCCATAACTCACCGAGACCGTGCTACCTATAATACCAGCTGTGCTCATGGAAATTTGGGGTGATTCTTGTTCATAGAATTAGTACGGTACACTACATAAACATTTAAAAATTAGGTAGCTATGAAAATAATCGACCAACTAAAACAAAGCAAAAAAAAATATATCCATATTAAGTTATAACAAAAAAAAAAAATTACGGATGATAAAGAAAATAAAAATGATGAAGTTTAGGAGAAGAGGTATTAGATGTTAGTTCCTCCTCTGTTATCTCAACCCTCCCAACCATGCTATCTATAAGAATGATTTCTAGATAGCCCTATACTGAACTACCTTTCTAAAGTCCTTAACTTTTCATGTGTTTGGAATAAATGTATGTAGGGTACCTACTGCAATCGACCCGAACATAGTTGACAAGGTAATAACGAAAGACACCGATGAGTGAAGGGACAATTGGAACGGAACGACGAGTAGTTGGACAAGACTTATATTGTGTTAGGACAGTTGAGAAAGATCTTCAAATCGCGACTGACATAGACGGAGCATTCGGACAATTGTATTTAAATAAATATTATAACTATTTGTTCTTAACTTTAAACACTACAAATGAATTAATAAATTAATAAATAAGTTTAATAAAAATAAATAGAAGTCTTTCTCTACAAATGGGGGCTCAGCCGAAATAAATAAGTGTAGTGTTAGTGCTGAAAAGAAGAATATTAAATAATCATTGAATTCAAATGCTTAAAGTGCGTATATTGTTCTTATATTGCAACAACAAATACGAACAATTAAAGTTAAACCCACCACCAAACACTTGTGTACGTTGACAATATGAACAATTGAGATTGAAACAATATAAAGAAGAGAGTTGTGTGTGTGTGTGCATATGTGTACATACATTGAGAAGTGAAGATTGTGTTTGCCTAGGCAATGAAACGTGAAAAAGCAAAAAAGACGATCAATTTTTTGTTTTGTGTAGAGAGTTAAACTCTAGTGTTGTTGTGAAGTTAAATAGACGAAATTACATTAAGAAAAAGAATAAACTTAAGCAGAATTTGTCGTGGTTTTAAAGCAGAGAAAATAAGCTGTATGCGAAATCAAAAACATAGAAATAATAAAGAGTTTTTGTATTTCTAAAGAAAGAAGAAAAAACTATTTGTGTTGTCAACGAAGAGATGATCTTTGTATTGTGCGGGGTGGTGTGAAAAACTAAAGCAGAAGTCAGAGTGTGAACATTGAAAGATAATAAATAAATAACAAACAGTTATGGCACCAGAGTATTAAACGAAAAAATATATATACTACATTAAAAAATATATACAGTGAAGTGTTGCTTAGAGAAGTGTATATAGCAGGTGTTTGTGTTGCAGAGGAGAAGACGTTAATGGTACATACCAGATTATTAAGCGAAAAATATATACATTGAAAGTGTTGCTTAGAGAAGTGTATATAGCAGGTGTTGGTGTTGCAGAGGAGAAGACGTTATTGGTGCATGCTGTTGCAGAACTATTGGCAGATAAGTTGCAGATCAAATCATATGATAATTTGTGTTTTTTTTTAACAATAAAATTAAAAAGAAAAAACAGAAAATTTAAAGTAACGTAAAATTTACCCTGATGAAATAATAACGAATATTTTGTGTTTTGTTGTAAGAAAATTAACGTACATTTAATTCTGTTGAAATAATAACGAATATTTTGTATTTTTGTTATAAGAAGATTAACGTAAATTATTATTAACGAATATTTTGTATTTTTGTTATAAGAGAATTAACGTAAATTATTTTTGTTGAAATAGTAACGAATATTTTGTATTTTTCTTATAAGAGAATTAACGTAAATTATTTTGGTTGAAATAATAACGAACATTTTGTGTTTTTGTATTAAGAAAATTAACGTAAATTTAATAATAGCCAATCTATTGTTTTTTAAGAAAGGCAAAGTAACGTGGAGATTCAAATACTTTTGATTGATTTATTTTATTTCTTGACTATAATATTTTGATTATATTGTTGTAAGATGGACAGACAAACTGTTTTAGGGTTGAGTGTGAATGCTCTTAGGGCGGAATTGGAGAGACTCGGACTAGACACAACAGGACTTAAGGCGGACCTACAGACGAGACTTTTAGGGCACTACGAAATTAGGTTTACTGACGCTTTGGACGAGGTGGTAGATTGTGCCAGTGCAGTCGGTTCTGCTGAGGGTAGTGTGGTGGATGCCGGTATTGGTGACGTGGGAATAGTCCCTGCGGTGAAAAGCATGTACACTCTTAAAGACGTTGAGGATAGTCTGTCAACATTCGACGGAATTAATTCACCTGACATCAATCAGTGGATTACTGAATTTGAAGAAATGGCAGAAATTGTGCAGTGGACCTCGTTGCAGATGTTCGTGTATGCAAGACAATTACTAGGGGGTGCTGCGAAAATGTTTGCGAAGAGTCAAAATGGCATAAAGAGTTGGTCAACATTGAAAACGTGTCTGCAGAGGGAATTTCGCGTAAGTTTGTCGTCTGCGGAGGTGCATCAACAACTTCGTAGTAAAAAATTAAACCGAAACGAAACCCTGATAGAGTATTTGTATTCCCTAATGGAATTATCGAAACGTATAAAGTTGGACGAAAAGAGCGTCGTTGAATATTTTATAGAGGGAATACCAGATTCGAAAATTGGAAAGACCGTGTTATATCAAGCCGACAATATTAGTGAGCTTAAACGACAGATCCAGGTCTACGAAAAAGTAAGATTGCACTCTCGTTCAACGAATAAAGGAAAAGACCTTATCGCGATGGATGGAAAATTAGCTCAAGACAAGCCAAAGACGAATGCAACTGCGAGAAGATGTTTTAAATGTGGTGCATCTACTCACATGGCGAAAGAATGTCCAGAAAAACAGGTTAAATGTTTTAAGTGTCAGAAATTCGGACATCGTTCATTTGAATGTCAGATGAGAGAACCAGAGTCACGACCTTTTAAGCAAGAACAATGTGAGGCTAATATGGTGCGCAAGGGTCCTGGTCTTATTTTTAAGGACATATTGGTAAACGACAAAAATTTGTCAGCATTAGTAGATACCGGGTGCGATATTTGTATTATGCGAAATGACGTGTTGGTAATAATAGGTGACGTTGATTTTATTCCTGAGAAAGTGAGATTGTATGGTATCGGTGATAGCATGATTACGACCATAGGCCGTTTCGATACACAGATTGAGATAGATGGTTTGAAATTTGACGTGACCTTCTATGTCGTTAAGGAGACTGACGCTATTCATTCTATAATGATAGGAAATAGTTTGATGAAGCAGGCTGAGGTAACAATCAGGAATGGTAAGGCCACTTTCAAAAAGCCGATCGATAAAATGCTGTTGTTAAGGGAGTTCGCAAGTATTTGTTTGAATGTTGAAGAATGTGTCACGAATGTGGAAATAAAATTGGATCACCTCGACAAGAAAACCGAAAGCAACGTGAAGACCTTAGTAACCAAATATAAGCCCCGGAATGATTTTAAAAGCCCTGTGGAGATGAAAATCGTGGTAAAGGATGATATACCCGTGTACCAGCGTCCGAGACGTATACCATTTGCAGACCAGCGTATAGTTGACGAACAAATTTCAGAATGGCTTAAACAAGAGATAATCCAGCCAAGTACAGCAGAATATGCCTCACCAGTTGTCTTAGCAGCGAAAAAAGACGGATCGAAAAGGCTATGTTGTGATTATCGTAAGATAAATCAAAAGATTGTGCGGGATCATTTTCCCATGCCGCTAATGGAGGAAGTCCTAGCCATAATTGAAGCATTGAAGAAGTGGCGAGTGTATCTGTTGGGCATACCATTCAAAATCGTGACCGATTGCAGTGCCTTTAAAATGACGATGAATGAAGAAGACGTCCCACCTAGAATATCTCGACGGGCAATGTTCCTCCAAGACTTTTCCTACGAGATTGAACATAGGCCAGGCACCAAGATGAAACATGTGGACGCATTGAGTCGGATGTGTTGTCTGATGGTTGAAAGTAGTCTAACCCATCTTATAAGAGAAGCTCAGGAAACGGATGAGTGGACTAAGGTGATAAGGGATATACTCGAATATGGCGATTATGAAGATTTTTACATGAACAATGGTGTTTTATTTAAAGATCCCATCAAGGAACTTGTGGTAGTGCCAGTCCAGATGGAAGATGAAATTATAAAGCTCGCTCATAAACAAGGCCATTATGGTACAATTAAGACCCAAGAACTTGTAGAAAAGCAGTACCACATAAAACGTTTAGCTACCAAAGTCCAAAAGGAAAATTGCAGAACTTTCAATAAGAACAGAAAGAGAGAAGTAGAATACCAGTTGAATGAGTTGGTCGCCATTAAGCGGACTCAGTTCGGTACGGGTCTTAAGCTCAAAGGGAAGTTTTTAGGTCCTTACAAAGTGACCGAGATACTACCCCATGGCAGGTATGAGGTGCAAAAAGTTGGAGATCATGAGGGTCCTACTCGGACAACCACGGTTGCCGAATTTATGAAAAGGTGGCAATCCGAGCCGTATTGCCGTCAGGAGGGCCGAATGTAGGGTACCTACTGCAATCGACCCGAACATAGTTGACAAGGTAATAACGAAAGACACCGATGAGTGAAGGGACAATTGGAACGGAACGACGAGTAGTTGGACAAGACTTATATTGTGTTAGGACAGTTGAGAAAGATCTTCAAATCGCGACTGACATAGACGGAGCATTCGGACAATTGTATTTAAATAAATATTATAACTATTTGTTCTTAACTTTAAACACTACAAATGAATTAATAAATTAATAAATAAGTTTAATAAAAATAAATAGAAGTCTTTCTCTACATGTATTTAGCAAATCATATTGTAACAAAACAGTACATGTTAATAATTTAATTTAATTTTTTTTTTTTTACATTTATATCTATAAAATAACAAAAAAAAAAACAAAAAAAATTAATAAATAAATAAATAATTAATTACTACTGTAAACAGAAAATCTTGATGATTATCATTGTCATTATTTGTTGTTAAATAATTTTTATGTTTATGTTATATGTACTAAATGTTTACAAAAAAAAAAAAATAACAAAACTCACCGATATTATATCCCTCGAAGACTTACAGGCCTGTTGTCGATTGGGATCTTGAGTTTTTTTCTTACTTTCTTTAGAACAATGTGTTTAAGTTTATGTTATTCGTTTATAAAATATTTACATGAATCGAATTAATATTGTTTTCTTTACAATTTTAAAACCGACAAGAATAATTAATACAACAAAAAAAAACATAATTACATAACAAAAACCAATATATACAATAATAAAACAATCACAGTAATAAAAAAAAAAATCAATTGACAAAAAGTAAAAATCAAGTTAACAATAACAAAAAATTTAAAAAATTTAATCTACATCCGGGATAATTCAAAGATAAACAGCTCTACCTTTAATAGTTAAAAATTACAAAAACGAATAGTGTAAAAAAAAAATTGTACGTCCGTGAAATGGGTATATAAAAAAACTATTGCAAGGTGTTGCTGATGGAGATTATCAAAATTAATGTTCAAACCGGTGGAAAAATAATAAAACGATCTGTTCCTTTCCCTTTTACAGATTTCTTCTTCCAATTTCCTTTCTGCTGACTATAATAACCTCGTATGAAAATTTCCAGTTTCCATATAATTTTTTAAAAATTTAGAGCCACTAATTAAAAAAAATAATAACCAGGTTCCTGTATTAGTATTACAGAGAACCTGGTGTATCCAATGTCCAAAAGGTCTACAAATAAACATACAAATTTTCCCTTATAATAGAGATCAAAATAAAAAAAATATAGTCTCTTACCGTTCAAAAATTTAGGAAATAAAATAATTTATATTTGCAAAACAAACAAAAAAAATGATACTTAATCTTGAATTAACTTATATTCTCTGTTGTTTTCCTTATTAAACAAAACTAATCCGTTGACTTCAAAAGAAAATTTTAAAAAATTTTCCCCAAAACAAAATTTCCAAAGATATGTATGTTTGTAGTAAAATCAAAAAAAAAATTTCTGAAAACTTATTGACAAAATTTCGAAGCCTACGTATGAAAAATAAAATTTTTCCCCATTAACATAATAAATTAATCAGTGGGAAATTTAAATTATGTACTAACTTTGAAGTCTCACAATATCCCCCTAGGCAGTGTCATTACTGTGCCAGAAAATTAAGGTGCCACGCCTACTTTTACGCCCACCTCCCATATAACGTTTTACCTAAAATTCATATAATTTCTCTATTAATAAAGATTTTGGAATAATAAAAAGCTATATTGAAACACTTAAGTTGTACTCATTCGCAAAAATAATTTTGACACGCCTACTATAACGCCCACTTTTCACGTTATCTACCGTTAATGAAATTTAAAAGCTCATAAAACCGCCATAATTAGAGGTATGATGATCAAATTTGCTACGTATATCCTTCTAATAAATGTTATTGTTGTGCCAAAAAGTTAAGGTGACACGCCGACTTTAACGCCTACCTCCCATATAACGGTTTATCTTAAATTAAATTTCTCTATTGACAAAGTTTTTGGGAAAATAAAGGACTATATTGAAATATCTAAGTTGTATTTATTAGCAGAAACTTTATTTACACGCCTACTTTAACGGCCACTTTCATTCAAAGACTACATTTACAAAAGCATTTTAGTAGCATATCGAAGTTATAAATTTTAAGGACCGATGTTGAATTTAAATAAAACACAAATTATTTGGGATATTATTATTATTATTTGTTTTTGTAATTATAATATTTGTATGGTTCAATTATGTATTTAACAAAATATCGGCCAAATGCCCCCCCCCCCATCCTTGGCACCACTCCTCTATCAAATGGTCCAAATTTTCAATGACAATGTTGATGCTCAATTGTTGGGCATGATGATGAGTCGAGGTTGACTGCTCTTTTGCCACACTATCGCAAAAACCAGCAGTGGTTCCCATTCAACGCACTAAGAAGGCATTCACAGATTTTCTAACAATTTATACAGACCTGTTTTGCAGAAATTTAAATATTTTTCAAAATTCTGCCAATTGTGGACGCATTTGAACGATTATGTTGATCAAAAGAATTACGAAGTGCACAAAATGCATTTTGGTTTGAACGCCCATTTTTATAAAAAACCTGAATAACTTTAAAGCGTTGCTCATTTGCGTATCTTTCCACGGATCAAATTGAGTAAGTTTGAGATTGAGAAATGTCAAGTGAAATGCAGAAAACAAATTTAAAGACTAGGTGTAGTTCACCTTCAACATGAGCCCTTAAAATTTAACCACCCTCTACAAAGAAAGTGATACATATTTTATTATAAATGGATTTTCAATAGCGATTAACAAAATAATAAATATTGTGCTTTAAATGTACAAAAAATTGGTGGTGGGTATAAAAGATTCGGCACAGCCGAATATAGTGCTCTTACTTGTTGTTTTTTTATTTAATTTTTCTATTTATTTATTAATATTTTATTTAAACTTTATATATTAAATTTACTGTAAATCATTTCTCTTTTGGCTCAAGTTTATTTATTCTATTATTTAATTTCACAAAACATTTTCTAAATTAAACTTAATTAAATTTTATATATATGTTTTTTTGACCTGTTGATGAACTGCAAATTGGTTAAATAATCAAGCTCAAGGTCTGTTTTTAATAATTTTCTTTATTATTAATTTTGTTCAATATTTCGCCATCCAACGGTTGGCATCTTCATGAATCTTAAACTATTACATAAAATAAAAAACACTACTAAAAATAAATTAAAAACTAGAATAGCCGGCCGCAAATCAGACTTAAGATGTAGAAGTAGTATTTTGACACATAAAACTGCACTTTCGGCCCACTGTGTGGAGAGAGCACACACACCAGATTTTGAAAATGTACAAATATTACAAACTGAAGAGAGGTACACTAAGAGATACACACTTGAAATGTTACATATCATAAATATACCACAACAACAACGATTGGACTTTCAAACTGATATTGAGAATTCATCACAAAGCTACAAACACTTAATAAACAAAAGAAGTTGGTAATTAGTGCAATATTAAATGTGTTACAATTATGTTGTGTTGTTAATTTAATTATTGTCACTCGTTTGTAAGTTCTTTATTTTATATATTTGTACGTAATATATTTAAAAAAAATTTTGACTTTGTTTTTTATTTTATGTAATAGTTCAAGATTCCTGAAGATGCCAACCGTTGGATGGCGAAATATTGAACAAAATTAATAATAAAGAAAATTATTAAAAACAGACCTTGAGCTTGATTATTTAACCAATTTGCAGTTAATTAAATTTTATTAATTTAAAAATCTTGAAAAACTATTTCGATATTAGCTGAGTGGAATGTATTTTCGAAACCAGCTACGAACTCATCATCAGCACTCTTTGTTGGTATACTCATATAAAATAAGTATTTATGTTTCAATTCAAAATGGTTTACAGTAAATTAAATTCGTATATTTTATAATTTTTGTTATTACATTGAATGGACAATGACGAATATTTATTGTTCTCTACTGAGCCCTTGTCTTGAAAAAAAAGAACATAAAATAAAAAAAAAACAAGTAAGAACTTTATTTGACTGTGCCAATTTTTTATACCCAGCATTTATTTTGTACAATATTTTGATAACACAAAATTTATAATTTTGTTAAAACTACAGAATAGTCTGTAAATACTAAAATTTGTATGTAAAGAATGAGATCGATAAAACCCTAACACGAATAAAACGCAATAACTTTGAAACGAATTAATCCATTTTAATGAAAATAGCGTGGTTTAACAATAAAATAACAGTAAATTAAAATATTAATGCTTTTTGTAAAAATTCAGCTTTTTTTGATGAACTGTTTCACCTTTTCCGGAATTGAGACCATGAGGGTTTTGATGGTATCCTTAGTAACTTTATTGCTGGAATAAGACCATTTCTGGGAAAAAATTTTAGTAGTATTAGCAACTTGTTTTGTATCCTTCAGCAATCTTTTGACTAAAGCCCAGTAACGTTCGATGGGCCTTAGTTCTGGACAATTAGGTGGATTTGCTTCTTTTGGCACTACCACTATATTATTTGTTTCATACCATTCTGCTGCAGATTTACTATAATGACACGACGCTAGGTCGGGCCAAAAATATGTTGACTTATTGTGTTTTCGTATGAATGGAAGCAACCTCTTCTGCAAGCACTCCTTGATGTAAATATCAGTGTTGATAGTCCCAGTAGTAATAAATTTACTGCTTCTTTCTCCGCACGTGCATATAGCTTGCCAAACTAAGTACTTCTTTGGAAACTTTGTCTTTTTTTGGAACTTAAATTGGTCATCGACATTACCTCTTCCATCGGCAACATAATAACTTCGCCCTGGGAGCTGAGAAAAGTCGGCAAGAACGTAAGTCTCATCATCCATAATACAACACTCATATTTGTTGATAAAATTTCTAAGCAGTTCTTTGGCACGACTTTTTGCATCCAAGTTTTTCTTCGAATTTCTGTCTGGCACTTTCTGAACCTTGTAGGACTTAAGGCCTTCATATCTTTTAACCTTCCTTACAAAAAAATTTGTTTGCTTTTAAGGCGGCTTTACGCTTTGAGAGGTTGGGATTTTGGTTTAGAAGACTAACAATCTTTGAAGCTAACTGTGGGTCAGTTATACCTTTTTTAGCTCCACTTCCAGCTTTCCTTTTAATACTACGACGTTCGTTATACACTTTTATCACACGCGAAACTGTTTGTCGTGACACCTTTATCTCATTTGCAATAGATTTGTAAGTACGACTGGGATTTTTTAAAAAAATTGTTATTATTTTTTCACGCACTTTTTCTTCGGAATCCATTTTCAAACAAACTAATAATCCGATTATGCTATTATTTTGTACACATAATTTGACAAGTTTTTAAATGCAAACTTGATCATAAACAGTTATATTTTTTGTGCATGAAGAGAGGTGGAATTAAAAATGTGTGTTAAGGTTTCACTGATCTCATTCTTTATTAAATTTTCTGTTTTAATTTAATTTACTATTAATTTATTTTCTTATATTTAGTCTCAAAATAAAACCTAACTCTTTAAACGATTAGAGTGATATAACCCTAATTATTCAAACTAATTACTGCTGATAAACTCAACTTAGATGTTGTAATATAGAGTCCATTTTCTTCTATAACAAAAGGTATGTTTTTTTAGAATAAATCTAATCACTTTTATTGGGAAACCTTTTATATAGCAAAATCCTATATTTTCAAGATTTCAGAATTGAATATTTAATTCTAACAATGTATTGATGTCCTAATTTTCAAATACACGCAAGGAAAACTCATTGTTACAACATGATTACGACGGTCATATTATATTCGCTATAACAATATTTGGCTGTCGAAAACAAGAAATAGTTATTTTTATTTATTTAACTTTATCATATGTTTTTTCACGATAACCAAGCATTTGTTTGCATTGTATCATATAATGTTTATTGAATTTTAATATGAACTCAAGCCTGATTAATATTTAAATATAATTTTAATGTTTATTTTTTCTAAAAATTTCGATTTGGTTGTTGTTTAAAAATAGTATGTTTTAAAAAAACAAATTTAAAAGAATAACAAAATATTCAAAAGCAGGAAAAATTACAAATAAATATTAAATAATAAAGCAATCAAGCTATGACTTTTTGTTAACAATAACTTGATTTTAACTGTTAATCTTCTTGCTGAATAAATTTTTATTATTTTTAAAGTTTGAGATGTCATAAAAATGAACAAAAATTTTGAAAAAATTAAAGAAATTTAAAAATAAACGAGAAAATTTTAAAAAATATTGGTTTAAAAATTATAATTAAAATGGTAAGTACAATCAAATGTTAAACTTAAAGTTAAAGACAATAATTTGCCGTATGAAAAAGCAAAGATTGTCGATTTCAGTTGTAGTCAGTTATCTGTTGCTTGGAGCTAAAAGGGCAAATGTCAAAATATTTACTTTTGAGAAAATTGCAATTGAACTTTAACTTTTATAGGTGCTTTCATAGTGACATTGGCCAGCATTTTATTTATGAACCTGTTCTGGGTTAAGTATGACCTACTCTTGCATAGCGTATTTTTAATACCAAATATTCTGGTTAAATTTCTTTCCTCTAACTTTTCTGTTCCAGCACTATCCTGCTTTTAACAGACGAGCGGAGAAACGTATGTAAAAGTAGACGGACGGACAAAGCCAGATTATACTAAAATTAAACCTGGACTCAGAAAAAATATACTTTACGAGGGCTAAAATTAATATCTCGATGTGTTACAAGCGTAATAACAAAATAAATATACCAACACACCATTTTTATCGGTGGTGGGTATAAAACAAACGAGTTGCTTAAAAAAATTAAACTGTACTCAGAAATAAAAAATAAAATATATAAAAAAACAAGCAAGAGCGCTATATTCGGCCGTGCCGAATCTTATATACCCTTCACAACGTGTAGTCATGCAATAACAGTAGTTTGTGTCACCATTCATCCCATATGAAATACGTACATACATATAAAAAACATACATATATAAAAACATCCCATTGTAAAATTATAATTTCACGTATATGTATATGTTAAAAAACGAAAAATTAAAAAAAATTAAAAAAAAAATTATTATATATATAATATATATAAAACAAAAAAAAAATTAAAAAAAATAATAATAAAAATATAAATAATATATTAAATAAAAAATAAAAAAAAATAAAAAAAAAATTTAAAAAAAAATTTTTTTTGGCTCAGCTGGGATTCGATGCCACGTTTTCTCTAACCAGTATACACGTTTGTATGTATGTATGTTGTTGTTGTAATGTTGTTTTTGTGAAAAAAAAATCGAGGTGGTCGTGGGTTTTTGCTCATATCTCAGTTGTTTATGTACCGATTTTCAATACCAATCTACTCCCGAATATTTCTGATATTTTAATACCTTACCCGGGTCCAACCTATGTCGGGGGGCTTCAAAAAGTTGATTTTAACATACACACGGACAGAGCTTAATCGACTCTCCTAGAAAACGTGGCATCGAATCCCAGCTGAGCCAAAAAAATTTTTTTTTATTTTTTTTTTAATTTTTTGTTTTTTTAACGTACATACGTGAATTTATAATTTTACAATGGGATGTTTTTATATATGTATGTTTTTATATGTATGTACGTATTTCATATGGGATGAATGGTGACACAAACTACTGTTATTGCATGAATACACGTTGTGAAGGGTATATAATATAGCGCTCTTACTTGTTCACTGTGTGAAGGGTATAAAAAATATAAAAAAAAATAAAAAATTTTTTTTTGGCTCAGCTGGGATCGATGCCACGTTTACTCTAACCAGTATACACGTTTGTATGTATGTATGTTGTTGTTGTAATGTTGTTTTTGTGAAAAAAAAAATCGAGGTGGTCGTGGCTCAGCTGGGATCGATGCCACGTTTACTCTAACCAGTATACACGTTTGTATGTATGTATGTTGTTGTTGTAATGTTGTTTTTGTGAAAAAAAAAATCGAGGTGGTCGTGGGTTTTTGCTCATATCTCAGTTGTTTATGTACCGATGTTTCTGATTTTGAACACCGATCTACTCCCGAATATTTCCGATATTTTGATACCTCACCCGGGTTCAAGCAATGTCGGGGGGCTTCAAAAAGTTGATTTCAACATACACACGGACAGACGGACAGGCTGACATACGCTTTCAGAAAATATATACTTTATGGGGTCGGAAATGAGAACTGTAGAAATTTCACACGGAATGACAAACCTATATATACCCTTTTTCACTGTGTGAAGGGTATAATAAAATATTTGTCTTTCGAAATAAACCAAACTTACTTCAATCCTTATAAGTCAATATTGAACGTGCATGACATACGACTTGAGTTAGTGGAAAAAAATTCTCAAAAATTGCGTTCATCGAATTCGTTCCAACAGAACAAGTCGTGGAGGCCATTTGAATGACATTTTATTTAGAATTTAATTGTATCGATTGTCTTAACATTAAATTAAAAACTTTTGAATTTCCTTAACAATAACTGTGTTCTTTTAAAGAAATCATATTACTCTTATTGAAAAACTTTTTACATAGCTAATGTATTCTCCTGCTGTTGTAGCTTAAAATTCATTGGATTAAAAGGTAAAAGCTTGGTCTCGATAATATGTGTATCCAATACCACTTATATGTTTTTCATATAATTTTGCATTAATTTCACATTTACAATATAAACAAAAACTATTTAACTTCTGTAATCTATTCTTTTAATTGTGGGTGGGATAACCATTCCCACTATTTTAAAACGGTACCCATCGATGCAACTTTTAGTAGGTAAAAACATTGTTTTATAGAAACGTTTTTCACTATTTAGGAAACGAAACAACAACAAAACTTAAAAGCTAAAAACAAAAAATGGCTAAAAAAATATCTAGGAATAGCTAAAAAAATGGCTTATAGCTAAACGCAGATTTTCCTAGCTAAGCGTGTTCAAAAACGGCTAAATCTAGCCATAAAATAGCTAAATTGGCAACACTGACAAGGGTATATATAGCCTTGTCATTCCGTTTGTAATTTCTACAATTTTCATTTCCGACCCCATAAAGTATATATTCTCTGAAAGCTTATGAGTAGAGGAGTCGATTAAGCCCTGACCGTCTGCCCGTCTGTCCGTGTGTTGGTTGAAATCAACTTTTAGAAGCAACTATATGTTCCTCAGATCTGTATATGGTATCAATCTCTTGGAAATATCCAGGAATGAATCGCTATTGAAATTCAGCACAATCGCCCCATAACTTTCTGAGATATGAGCAAAAACCACGACCGCCTCGTTTTTTTTCACAATTCTACACAACAACCATATACACACACATTTAAGTAAACGTGGCATCGAATTCCAGCTGAGCCAAAAAAATTTTATTTTATATATTATTTATATTTTATTATTATACCCTCCACACAGTGAACAAGTAAAAGTGCTATATTCGGCCGTGCTGAATCTTATATACCCTTCACAACGTGTAGTCATGCAATAACAATTGTTTGTATCACCATTCATCTCATATAAAATACGTACATATGTATATACTGGTTAGACTAAATGTGGCATCGAATCCCAGCTGAGCCAAAAAAATTTTATCTTATTTTATTTAAGATATTATTTATTTTATATTATTTTTTTTTAATATTTTTTTTTTAAAATTTTTTTAAAAAATTTTTTTACAAAAGTTTTTAAAAATTTTTTTTAAATTTTTTTTTAAATTTTTTTTTAAATTTTTTTTTAATATTTTTTTTTTGTAATTTTTTTTATTATTTTTTTTTTTATTTTTAATATATTTTTTTTGGCATGTTTTTTGCGTGTATGTATGTATGTATGTTGTTGTTGTAATTGTGTAAAAAAACGAGGTGGTCGTGGTTTTTTGCTCATATCTCAGAAAGTTATGGGGCGATTGTTCTGAATTTCAATAGCGATTCATTCCTGGATATTTCCAAGAGATTGATACCATATAAAGATCTGGGGAACATATAGTTGCTTCTAAAAGTTGATTTCAACCAACACACGGACAGACAAGCAGACGGACAGACGGTCAGGGCTTAATCAACTCCTCTATTCATTAGCTTTCAGAAAATATATACTTTATGGGGTCGGAAATGAAAATTGTAGAAATTACAAACGGAATGACAAAGCTATATATATATGCACCACAGGTGAAGGGTATAAATATATATCAACTGTTTAACAACAACAAATTATCAAGAGTTTATAAAAGGTTTAAAAATAAAATTTCCACAAAATATCAGTTTGAAAAAAACCCTCCATAAAGTCTTGATAATTTTTATGCATATTTTATAACTTATTTTTTCCGATTATTGTACACCTTTATTTGTTTGTCAGCAGTAACACAAAATTTCACATAAATTTTGGCGGTTGTTGGAAAGTTTTCCATTTGGCTCACAAATTTCTTCTAAATTCTGTTTAATGAAAACTTAATTTAATCACCTTAAGATTTTATCTAAACGTCCCGTAAAAACATATTGTACTGTTATGCTTTTTAGAAATAATTTTAATATTAACTTTAAATTAGAACTGTATTGTACGATTGAACTCGTATCTTTTAAACTTTTTCTTAATTATTGGTATGGAAAACCGTAACTAATCAAAACAGATGCGAACAAATTTAAATAAAATGTTAATTAAATTATGAAAACAGTTTTTTAGATTCGTAAACCACACCAAAAAAATTTTAATACAATTTCACGTTAAAACAATTTTTTTAAACTTTTAATTAAAAGTTTGTTTTATTTTGAAATCTATTTGTGAATATTTTCTGATGTATCGTTCGTATTTTTTGTATTGTAAAAGAAGCAATAAATTAGAAATGAGAAATCGTACGTCTCAAGAGCTAAAAAAAATAAAATAGTAAAAAATAATATACAGTTTTGGTGTTTTAAGAACAAACGAAAATATAATGCCCATTTATCATCGCTGTATAAATGTAATATTACATTTTTTCATTTTAGTTTTTTGTTATCAAACAAATGCATTTACCATGTGTTATTGTTTAGTCTGAATTTTTGGCTAGAGACATCATTGAATCTTAATTCTTACTGCCAAAGGTATTGTGAACTATACGAGAAATCTAACGATACGTCAACGAAATTAAGTAACGGTAATGAAAAATGTTAAGGAAACACATAATAACATAATGAGTAAACCTAGTCCTGTATTCTTTAAAAAAATAATACAATTAAAGAATAAAATTTTCTAAAAAAATTCTTCAATGGAATTTAAATTTAATTGTTAATTGTTGGTCACACTAATCAACCTGTTTATTAATTTACATTAAAATTCAAACAGTTGGAAATTTTTTTAACCGATTGCGACAGTGTCTCTCTATGTACATATATACATAAGTACATAGTTCATAACAAGTTCTCTTTTGATCGCCATTTATTTTATCTGAACAGAGATATTTACATAAATTTTAAGAATTGACGGATTTATGTTTTTGTTAATCGCTATGGAATAATCTTTTTATAATGAAATATGTATCACTTTCTTTGTAGAGGGTGGTTAAATTTTAAGGGCCCATGTTGAAGGTGAACTACACCTAGTCTTTAAATTTGTTTTCTGCATTTCATTTGACATTTCTCAATCTCAAACTTACTCAATTTGATCCGTGGAAAAATACGCATATGAGCAACGCTTTAAAGTTATTCAGGTTTTTTATAAAAATGGGCGTTCAAACCAAAATGCATTTTGTGCACTTCGTAATTCTTTTGATCAACATAATCGTTCAAATGCGTCCACAATTGGGAGAATTTTAAAAAATATTTAAATTTCTGCAAAACAGGTCTGTATAAACTGTTAGAAAATCTGTGAATGCCTTCTTAGTTCGTTGAATGGGAACCATTGCTGTTTTTTGCGATAGTGTGGCAAAAGAGTAGTCAACCTCGACTCATCATCATGCCCAACAATTGAGCATCAACATTGTCATTGAAAATTTGGACCATCAGATAGAGGAGTGAGCCAAGGATGGGGGGGGGGGGCTATTTGGCCGATATTTTGTTAAACACATAATTGAACCATACAAATATTATCATTATAAAAAGAAATGATAATAACTTCTTAAATAATTTGTGTTTTATTTAAAAACAACATCGGCCCTTAAGACTTAACCACCCTTAATAACTTCGATATGATAGTCAAATGTTTTCGTAAATTTAGTCTTTTAGTGATAGTGGGCGTTAAAGTAGGCGTGTCAATAAAGTTTCTGCTAATAAATACAACTTAGAGATTTCAATATAGTCCTTTATTTTCCCAAAAACTTTGTCAATAGAGAAATTACATGAATTTAAGATAAACCGTTATATGGGAAGTATGCGTTAAAGTGGGCGTGTCACTCAAACTTTTTGGCACAACAATAACATTGATTAGAAAGATATATGTAGCAAATTTCATCATCATACCTCTAATTTCATCGGTTTTATGAGCTTTTAAATTTCATTAACGGTAGATAACGTGAAAAGTGGGCTTTATATTAGGCGTGTCAAAGTTGTTTTTGCTAATGAGTACAACTTAGATGTTTCAATATAGTCCTTTATTATTCCAAAATCTTTATTAATAGAAAAATTATATGAAATTTAGTTTAAACGTTATATGGGAGGTGGGCGTAAAAGTGGGCGTGGCCCATTAAATTTTTGGCACAGTAATGACATTGCCTAGGGGGATATACGTAGCTAATTTTATCATCATACCTCTAATTTTGGCGGTTTTATGAGCTTTGAAATTTCATTAACGGTAGATAACGTGTAAAGTGGGCGTTATAGTAGGCGTGTCAAAGTTGTTCTTGCTAATGAGTACAACTTAGGTGTTTCAATATAGTCCTTTGTTATTCCAAAATCTTTATTAATAGAGAAATTATATAAATTTTATGTAAAACGTTATATGGGAGGTGGGCGTTAAAGTAAGCGTGGCACATTGATTTTCCGTTACAGAAAAGCCTTTTACCAAAAAGCAAAGTGTGCAAAATTTCATTGCTTTTATGACGTTTTTGTTTTTAAATATACCGAAAAATACACTGTGCGGTATAAATTTTCGTACATTTTGATCGATAACTCCTTTCTTAATACATAGATTTAGGTGATTTTGGGTGAGAAATTATGTTTTTACTCAGGAAATATAAATTCGAAGTTTCATGAGTCTACGTTAATGCGTTTGGATACAATTCCATATTTTTCGATGTTCGACGGACACGATTTTTTCGACCTACTCTTGCTTTACGAGCTATAACTCTCTTCCTAATATTCCGATTTAGCCCATTTTCAATACCAAACAAACCTTGTCTATAAGAAAGATTCTGACAAAATTTGAGCCCCCTAGCTTTTTCGGTGCGACCTCTATCGTGCTTTCAACAGACGGACAGACGGACGGACATAGCTAAATCGTCATCAAATCAAACCCTGATTAAGAATATATATACTTTATGGGGTCTAAAATGGATATTTCAATGTGTTACAAACGGAATGACAAAATGAATATACCCCCACCATTTTTTGGTGGCGGGTATAAAAAATATTACTTTTAGCTGTGAAAATATATTATAGCACCGTTACAAATCGACATAGACATGAAAAACAGGAATGGTGCAAGGAAAAATATAGTTTAAATCTCTTGAGTCGATTATGCACAAAGATTGTATAATAATTTGAATAATTTTCGTTTCATGAAAACTTCTACATTAAACTAATTAAACAAAAAGTTTTTAGATAATTACCTTGATATGTTTTATTGTAATAGACGGATCTATAACAATTATGTGTGAGATGTCCAAATGATGGGAACGACGACGATTAAAGGTTTACGTCCTTCCTGCCACACTGCCGTGAACAACAGCAATGTTTTCTGCAAAACGAGCTGCGCGAGCAATACGGGTGTGTTCACATTTGCTACATACCTGGTTTTCTGAAATTTGCGCACAATTCCCTGGTCTGTGGATACATTTGATTTATTCAAGATTTTCTTTAACCATTATTTTTTAAAAAAATAGATAATAACAAGTAAGAGCACTATATAAGGCTGTGCCGAATCTTTTATACCCACCACCAATTTTGTGTACATTTAAAGCACAATATTTATTATTTTGTTAATCGCTATAGAATAATCTCTTTATAATAAAATATGTATCACTTTCTTTGTAGAGGGTGGTTAAATTTTAAGGGCCCATGTTTAAGGTGAACCACATCTAAACTTCAACTTTTTTCTTGTATTTCATTTGACATTTCTCAATCTCAGACTAACTCAATTTGAACCGTGGAAAGATACGCAATCGAGCAACGCTTTTAAATATTAAAGATTTTTATAAAAAATGGGCGTTCAAATCAAAATGCCTTTTTTGCACTTCGTGATTCTTTTGGTCAACATAATCGTTCGAATTCGTCCACAATCGTGAGAATTGTAAAGAATATTTAAATGTCTGCAAAGCAGGTCTGTATGAAATGTGAAAACATCTGTGAATGCCATCTTAGTTCGTTGAATGGGAAACATTGGCGGGGCCATTTGGCCGATATTTTGTTCCATACATAATTCCATACAATTATTAAAATAAATGATAATAATTTCATAATAATTTTATTCAAAATCAACATAGTCCCTTAAAATTAAACCACCCATTATAACTTGGGTATGCTAGTAAAACGTTTTCGTAAATTTAGTCTTTCAATGAAAGTGGCCGTTAAAGTACGCGTGTCAATAAAGTTTCTGCTAATAAACATAACCTAGATATTTCAATATATATTTAGTATTCCTAAATCTTTATTCATAGAGAATTTACATGAATTTAAGAGGAAGAAAGTGAATTTAAGGTTAAATTTTAAGGGCCACAGGGTGATTTAAAATATACATTCTCTGCATTTTTCTAAAACGGGAAATTTATTAGTAAGATTTTAATTTTTAAACTTCTATAACATTTTGCTTTTAAAAGATTTTCAAACGAAATAAGTTTTGTATAATTTAAAAATTTGTTAGCCATTAGTACATGAAAATAAATTGTTTATAATGTTTAGAGATAATTTTTTTTGACTTAGTTCAAAATTTTCCTAAATTCCCATTTTTAATAGAGCATAACTTCAGGGGAACATAAGCATAAGTTGTTAGCATGCCATCTAGTAGTTGCTAGTAGAGTCATCTAACTTATCATCTTTATCTTATATTTAGCTACAGTACGTAAGATGAATAAATGCTAATATATATGACTAATATATTTTTATAAAAATTTAAGGAAAAAAGTGTGCGTGGCACATCTATTTTCCGTTATAACGAAGACTTTGACCAAAAAGCCATGTTTGCAAAATTTCAGAACGTACATATAGTTTTGTCAGTTTTATTACGTTTTAAATATACACTGTATACGAAATACACACTGTGCGGTATAAATTTTCGTACATTTTTATCTATAACTCTTTTCCTAATTCATAGATTTAAGCGATTTTCAGGGAAAAATATTCTTTTGACTCGATAAATATATATTCGAAGTTTCATGACTACGTTTATGCGTCTGGACACAATTCAAAAGTGAAAGTGGGCGTTATAGTACCGTGTCAAAGTTGTTTTTGCTAATGAGTACAACTTAGGTGTTTCAATATAGTCCTTTATTATTCCAAAATCTTTATTAATAGAGAAATTATATGAATTTTAGGTAAAACGTTATATGGGAGGTGGGCGTAAAAGTGGGCGTGGCACATTGATTTGCCGTTACAAGAAAGCGTGTCATCAAAAAGCAAAGTGTGCAAAATTTCAGAGTCGTACATCCAATTTTGTTGCTTTTATGACGTTTTTGTTTTTAAATATACCGAAAAATACACTGTGCGGTATAAATTTTCGTACATTTTGATCGATAACTCCTCTCCTAATGCATAGATTTAGACAATTTTCGGGGAAAAATATTGTTTTTACCCAGGAAATATATATCCGAAGTCTACGTTAAGGGGTTTGGACACAATTCCATTTTATTCGATGTTCGAAGGACACGGTTTTTTCGACCTACTCTTGCTTTTCGAGCTATAACTCTCTTCCTAATATTCCGATTTAGCCCATTTTCAATACCAAACAAACCTTGTCTATAAGAATGATTCTGGTAAAATTTGAGCCCCCTAGCTTTTTCGGTGCGACCTCTATCGTGCTTTCAACAGACGGACAGACGGACGGACATAGCTAGATTGTCATAAAATCAAACCCCGATTCAGAATATATATACTTTATGGGGTCTAAAATGGATATTTCGATGTGCTACAAACGGAATGACAAAATGAATATACCCCCACCATTTTTTTGGTGGCGGGTATAAAAATAGGACAAAGAAAATATAAATACATAACGACAATACAAAAAATTGGTTGGGAAGTTTTGCGTCACCCGTTTTGTGGTCTATACCTGGTTCTATTTCGATTGATGCAGAACGCTGCATTTGGAAACAGGGTATCCGAAATTGGCTTAATTTGTACTTGGCCTTAAAAGATGAGCAGTTCTTTTGGTGCGGAGTCCATAAAAAGCTTATAGCTAACAACGGTCATTACATTGAATAAATTTAAATTGTTTAAATGTTTCAAAACAAAATCTAAATATTTGCAAATGTCTTATCGTTTTTATTTAACTCGCTAAATTATAAAAATTATTTTACATAATAAGAAGTGGTTTTCTTTAACACCACCAGTTCTTTTTATTGCGTTAGATATATTGTGCATATGATCACCTTAATCAGTTTAACCGAATTGTCGATAAGACAGCAGCAAATTAATGTTCTAGTTTACTTAAACACTATCGTGTTCTTTATGCTCCTTCGGCTACTTTTGTACTTATTTTATTGTAGGCTTGAGGCATATGGCACATAAACACTTAAAAATTACAGAAGCATTCCTCAAATCAACGAATATCATGGTGCAACCATCACATTTCCTGCCTGAGTACCAGCACGAGCTGCAATAGGAACATTTATATCATAACATCATAACGAGGAACTAGACAGACAAGTATTTTTTGGTTTATATTTTATCAAGTGAAATGTATGTGTTGTATGTTTGCATTAGATAAAGTATGAGTTAATGGTCACAGGCTTATGATGATTTTATTGGAGGCAATTCACTTGGTTATTATATATGAAGAAATATTCTTCTTAGATTACATTTTAACTTAATTTACCCTAATTGTAAGGACCTTATCTTTACCTTAGGAAGGTATTTATACACATCTGTGTATCTTTTTATTAATGCACATAAATACTTGTAAAGCGTCAGTTGTGATAAATTTCTTGTTGGCTTAAAAGTGCTTTTTTTATTAAATATTAATAGCAGGATTTATTTTTTCCTTCCAATCTTCCTTTAATGTTTTCCCTTTAAATTTCCTCTAATAAATTACGATATAATATTACCAGAACTTTGTGTACATAAAACCAGCAATAAACTAATTTAATAAATATCATTTAACGTTTTCTATTTCTTTTATTCTGAATTTAATCTTATTAACGACAGGTATTTCTTGTTATACTTGTTTGTGTATGTGTGTAAAGAGGTATGAAAACATAAATTATGAAAAGTTGTTACTAAGTTATTAAGCTCTTGAAATGTGCAGTTGTTTACGAAGAGATAATTATTTATTACAATGAAAATTAATTGAATCTGTTGAAATAATAAAACTACAAGTATGCAATTAAATGAATATAAAGGTTGCGAATTTTAATCGGTAAATAAACAACTAAAAAATTGTTAATGAATACAGAATACAAACTCTTAAACCTTTTTTGATCAGCAAAAATTAAGAACTTCTAAACCAAGTCGAATTGGTACAGATGAAATTATCAGCTCAGCTGATGGAGAAGCACTTTGTCAAAAATTTTTTAATTCGCCTTGATTTCATTGATTAATGCAAGGTTGGAAACATAGATTTCGGTTTTGATATGAAGCTTTTGTACTTTTTTTAAAATTAGATGTACCAAATTTATGTATAGCTGTTGCTCAAGTACCATTTATTATGTGCTTCACAAATATATGTCCTTCTGCCTATCAAATTTTGTTAAACTAAACATATCATAACAACTTTTGCACTCCATGATATAAAACGTGATTTTTTAAGAGCTATAGGAAAGTTAAAAAAAAACACATAAAATTCAGAAAAATGCATGAAATCTTTATTTGAATCGATAGTACGGTCCATATAACTTAATGTTTGAAGATTATTTCATACAAATGTTCACCGTGACTGCGACTCAAATGGTCGATCCGCTTAGTTCAATTTTGTGTGTATAGACATGAGCTTAAACATAGTTCCACAAAAAATAATCTAAAGGCGTTAAATCGCACGATCTAGGTGGCCAACTGACTGGTCCCAAATGTGAAATAAAATGTTCACCGAACTCGCCTCTCAATAAGTCCATTGTTAAGGGTGTTGTGTGACATGTGGCACCCTCTTGTTGAAACCATATGTCATGCAAGTGAAGCATTTTGGGCAAAAAAAAGTTGGATATCATCTCAAGGTAGCGCTCACCATTCACAGTTACGTTATGATTTGCATTATCTTTGAAGAAGTAGGGTGCAATGATGCCACCATCCCTTTAACCGCACCAAACTGTGACTTTTTCTGGATGCATTGGTAGCCCTTGCCATGTTTCTCGCTGATCTTCACTCCAAAATCGACAATTCTGCTTATTAACGTACACGTTGGGCCAAAAATGAGCTTCGTCGCTGAATACAATTTTTCGATAAAAAATTGGATCTTCGGTCAACTTTCCAAGAGCCCATTCACCAAAAATTCTACGTTACGGTAGGTCGTTTGGCTTCAATTCTTGCACCAGTTGTATTTTGAAAGGCGTCACACCTAAATCCTTCCGCAAAATTTTTCACGTTGTTAAGTAACAGAAGCCCAATTGGTGCGAATGGCGACGAATGGATAATTGATGGTCATCATTAACACTGGCCGATACAGCTGCGATATTTTATTCACTTCGCACTCAACGTAAGCGTGTTGGTGGTTTAATGTCCAGCAATGGAAATTTGGTGCGAAATTTAGTCACAATAGCCCAAATAGCTGCTTCAATGGGTCGATTAAACTGATTATAAAATGAAAGAAGCGCTTCATGGACTTTCTTAAAAGAGAGCACGCATTTTGATAATAAAATTCAATAATTTGCAAGCGTTGTTAATTTGTAAGACGATAGTGATAGTGAAACAAAACACGAAACGTGCGACAGCTGTTTAAACTAGTGTTGCCAAAAAGATAATAGCTAAAAAATCACCCTTTACTTATTAGCCTTGACAAAAAAAACATCCACTTAATAGTTGCTTTGTTGTATTAATTCGCCGTTGCATATACCTGTATGAATATGCCTTGTTCTAAACAGAACACAGATAAAAAAATTGCAGTAAAAAACTTACCGATAATTTTATTTTAATAAATATTTTAAGACTTAAGCTCTGTACAGACGGTTGTCAGATTTTACGTAATTGCTACACCTAAACATATGCTAACAATGGAATGACAATGAAGAATTGCTTCCATAAGGTAAATTGTCAGTTCTGACGGTTGTAAGACTTTTGTCAGAAAAGCTGACAATTTCATTGGCAGATGTTGTTCTGACAATAACATTATCTGACAATGTTGTCCGACAAAAAATTGTAAGTTTAGACGGTTGTCAGATGACGGTATAAAAAAAATTGGCAGATCTGTTGTCAGAAATTGCTTTGGTCATGTTTTTTTTACAATCTTAGATTCCGATAGCGTCTGGGGATCTAGAAAAGCTTTCACAAATTTAAAAATGTAATACTCTGTACCGTCCTCTTCATATTTACAATAATTTTTATTATTTTCATTTTGTTCTCCACTTATTGACACAAATCTAAACTGAAACAAGAAACACGCAAGAAAATTAACAATTTTTTTTTGCACAACAGCTGTTGCATTGAAAGAGCGTTTTGCAGTGATGCCATATGAAGATACATACTTAAAATTCTCACGTTTTTAAAAAAATCTCCTAAATTTTTCCTAGTATACAATTTATGAAAAAAATTATGAAAAAGGTTCAAATTCAAGATGGCCGTCATGACAGAATGGCGAACAAATTTGTATAATGAGTGAATTTTAGTTATTAAAAATTTATCTAATTTACCCCCTGCAATATTGGGATCAAATTAAAGGAACTGACAAGTAGAATACAGAATATCATGTATAACCTATAAAAATCAAGATGAACGCCATGACAAAATATCGAACAAATTTGTATACATAAGATGATTTTTGTAATTAAAAACTTACCGCCATCAATAGTGGTATCAAATGAAAGGGCTTGACCTGTAAAATACAGTAGGCTTAACAAAAATTCTTTATTTAAGATGGCGTCCAACACAAAAGGGCGAATTACATATTTGTAATTCAATATGGGTATTAAATAAAAGGGCTTGAATAGTAAAATAGATTACGCTATAAATCAATAAATATAATTATATTTTGATAATTAAAATTTTACTCTCTACAATATTGGTATCAAATGAAAAGGCATAGTTAGCATGTATTATTTCGTATATGCAAGTATGTATGAACGTATAGAAGTCCGAGATTATGTAGTTTGTATATGTATGTATAGACGTCTATGATTATAGTGTTTATATATATTTATGCATATACTACAAACATATGTATGTATATTTTTGCTATCAACTTTTCTTTGTAAATTATGATAAAGTTAATATCTGCATAATTCAAGCGAGTGCTGGTGACATATATAGTAAATTAGTCATGGTCGAATATAACGTTCTTAATTGTTTTTATGTATAAATATAATAGAAAGTACAAGAAAATTCCTAAAAACAACATTCTATTCAACAATACTAAAAGCAACATTTTATACATCTGACATCACTAACTTGTATGACAATGACGCCATTGTCATATGCACAAAACTTGTACATCTGCCAATATAAAATTATCTGACAACATGTTTCAATGGTCTGACAATAACGATGAAGGTTGTTCAGACGATTGCAATATATCTGACAATATTGTTGTCAGGTTGCCGTCTATCAATGGTATGACAATGACTTTTCTGCCAACATTGTTATGCAAACATTGCCAGTTCACACGGTTGTAAGGTATTTGCTACCAATTTTTCACACAATATTGTACGATCTGACAACCGTGTGTACGAAGCTTTACAGCCAAACCCAAGAGCGGCAAGCATTTTTGGCTGTCAAAAATTGTCATGTCTATAAAATTTTGGAATTGGAAAATCCTATTTTAACAAGGTGTTAGTTATGGAAGTTGGCTGCTGTACTACGGTTGTTGTTTTGTATTCATAATTGTTGAAAGGTAATGCTATTGTAGCTATTTAAAAGCTAATCTAGCCATTTTATCCATATTTATATTTAGAGACTTTTATTACTAAAACATTAGCGAACATTACTGTTCGGTACACAACACTGACGGTCGTGTTTCAGTTTGTTACCATGGTACAATCGTCAGGTAGCCTCAGTTCTGCAACAACAAAATTCTACATGCATTTTGTTGTTGGAAAACGGCGACTGAAATAACAAAAAGCAAATGTGTGTGTCTTTTTTTGGTGGTAGAATATAAATATATATACACATAAATAATTAAAATTTTACATTTTAGTTAAACCTTAAGGTAGAGAAAAAAATCAGCTGTTTTAGTGAGGCTACCTGATGATTGTGCCATGTTTGTTACCATAACGCTAGTGCTTAGCACAACGCTTGCCTCATTTGTTTTTGTTTAGTTGTAAATGTTTTTCATTTGTTTTGGATCTAGATTAGTTTTGATGAATATGGAATTGATTGACTTTTTTTTAGCATCTAGTGGATAAAAAAGGGTTTAAATTAATTTAAGAAACACTTCTGTTGTGGTTCATATAAAAAAATTTAAGTCAGTCACCCATTCTGGGATTTAAAACTAGTTTAAGAAGGTTTCAAAAATATTATTTTTAATTATTACCATCCACCGTTTTAGCTCCTTGTATACAATACGTGTAATCCAATCTTAAAATTTCACCATTTGTTATGGCTTCATAAGAGCTTCATTTTTGTCTTTAATATTAAATATTGTGAATCTTAATTACCACCCACAACAATACTTTTTGACTTCCTTTTCTTATTAGTGAATTCGTGGCTATCAATCTGCATTACTTCTTTAACTAAGTCCTATGCCACAAGAAGCGTTTGTTTTAGAAAACAATTTCACACTGCCGTTTGGTCTTCGTTATTGCCAGCGTCTTTGTTAGACTGATTTACCTACACACAAATAAGAGAAAATCACATTCATTGCCAATCGAATGGTTCAGTTCCTGCAATTGAACTTTTCATTTGTGATAATAAAATGACTACACATTCATATTCCAAAACGAAATTCTGTAGATAAAACCGTAAAATTCTACTATCACAACTAAACTATGCGAATGGCAACAATTGCGGTACTCACAACTGTTTCTCTGTGTATTTGTGATCCTTAAGTAACAGTGATATATGTAAGACTCTCTAACTTATTTAAGTTTAAGGTCCAAGATTTCCTATGCCCGATCAGCAAATATACTGATGTCGCTATCCATGTCATCATTGCGCACGGATTCATCCGCAATAACCGTGCGATATAGATTCTCCACCACCTTCACCCGACTTATGCGCTTCATTGGTAAGTGAGTCTACCTAACCTCTTGATATGTGAGGTCCAGAATTCTACTATGCTCTAAGCCGAGGTGATGATAACACTCCTATACCCCAGACTATCAATGACTCCAAAGCGTGGATAATCCACCAAGGTAACATCGGCGGTACCAGCAACATTAATGGAAATCATTTTAAAATGAAATGAAGGCTCCTCCAAATTTATAAAATTTTTTCTTTATTAAAAATAGAGTGATTTAACAATACGAAAGGTTCGATGAAGATAAAATTATAAGACATTGTTCTCTTGCTGCAGTTGGACACCTGCTGAAAATCCGAAGTCCCAAAAAGGTGGACGAATGACAACACTTCTATAATTTGAGACAGACAAAGATCGTTAAATTCACAAAAGTACATAAAAGGTCCGCCATCTAACGTTTTTTTTCATCTAGTGCTTATTTCGTGAATAATAACACTTAGTTGATAATACTGTCTGATTTGACAGATAATTAGTTTTATCCTTCCGCTGAACGAATATGGTTGTGTATACGCTTGAACAACGCTGGGAAATATTGCGACATGCCTTTGGCCGATTTTGCCAAAAAAACATCTTTTCAGACGAAGCTCATTTTGATCTTGGCGGGTATGTAAACAAGCAAAATTGTCGCATCTGGGGCACAGAAAACCCGCACGCATACATTGAAAAGCCGATACACCCAAAACGAGTCCCTGTTTGGTGCGGATTTTGGTCCAGAGGTATAATTGGGTAATTTTTTTTCGGAAATGAGCAAGGAATGGCCGTAGTCAATGGCGATCGTTATCGGGCCTTGTTGAACGAATTTTTGCTTACAAAAATTGAATAGGAGAATATTGGCAACATTTGGTTTCAACAGAACGGCGCCACGTGCCACACAGCCGAAGCTACACTTTTTTTATAGCATTTTCAAAAAAAAAAAGTTATTTGGCGGACCTTAACAAGATCCCATGCTTATAAACTGAAATGTTATCACAATAAATTTATTGAGTGTTTTATTATTATTTCCAAGCAAACTCAGAAAAAGATATGTAAAAGAAATAATGATGCATGAGTTCAACCACAATAGGGGAAACATTCATGATTTTAACGTTAACGTGTCAGTGGAGAGCATGAGTTTATATAAATATATTAATAAATTTTACTCAATTCATTTAAGTAAATTGAACGCATGTATAGTAGATGGAAAGAAACTCATCTTTCATGAGTTAATGATGACTGTTTACATGAATTATTCATGATTTTTCACATGCATTTTCATGTATTTTGAAGTACATCCCTAAAAGCTAATTATTTTGTATTTGGAGAAGACATTCTTGAAGCCTCCTTTTGATCTTATACATTAAAAATTATGAAAAATGTTAAACACATTGAACTAGTTAAAAATTTTTTTGCTGGGATGGATAGTCAATATACCTGCTGCAAAAATAAAAGAAATTAACTTATATCATTTTGTATTTAAAGAAGTATCAACTGCGGCACATATGTTAACTGTAAAGTTTTTAAACCTATAAATATAACGTTTTAAATAAGCGATGTGACACCTATGACTCTAAATAGACAACAAAAATAAATACGCGCTTATTCAAAATAAATAATATAAATGAGTACAAGGGCATTTAGTGTCGTAAATAAAACTTGATTTTACATAACTTTTAAAATACATCTTCTCAGTTCCAGCAGTTTACAAAGTTTTTTTTACAAGTTTTTAAATATTTTTCTTTTAAAATCACTCATCTAAATTGCTGTCGTATATAATTGTTTATTTATATGCGTTCAGACACGCTTATTAAAACATTTTTTTTAAGAAGAGTATTTAATAAAATGAAAACAAATGCATGAAAAACTCAAAATGAAACAGGCAGAATAATCAAATTTATTATTAACACCCTAAAAAAATATGTACGTACATATGTACTCTTACATGCAGAAAAGCACGCTCCATTGGATCTTGTATTTTAAACATGACAACAATTATAATCATCTTAATGTTTATGTTTGTGAATATGTTTGTTTCATGGTAGTTTCCTACTGCTGTTGTTAGACTTTTTAGTTACTTTCGTTGTTGTTCCTACTTTTGTTTGAACTTGAATGCCGTTAGAATAAAAGCCTAAATTGGTTACACTGATTTCCAATGCACAAGGATGCAAGATAAGTGTTATTTGTTAAAAAATTAGTTCATAAGAGTGAAATATAAATTAGTCATTTTGTAAAAGCTTTTAAGATATCACGCATATTCATAAGGTTTCCAATACGGGTTTAACCATCTCAAATCAGCTTTTAAAAATTGCTGTTTTCAACATGACTGTTTCCAAAGATGCATCACAGAACTATGAAAAAATCAAAGTTTGGGGTCACTGACTCATTGGGATCCGAAAATATGGAGTCGTGAAAATCGGGGAAAACCATAAAAATAAATAAAAAGCTGATTTTTTTCTTGGAAAGGTCAAGAGTCAGTTTTCATGACCTATAAACAAAAATATATGCTATAAATTGGCTCCTTGTCTTTAGTTATGGCAAATTTAAAAGTGTGATGGTATTTGAATTCAGATAATATAAATTTAATTGTATATGAACTTAGAATACTTTATACAAAAAATCAAAAAATTTGAAGGAGGTAAGGTACACCCCTTGCTTGATTTGACATGGAGTTACGTATAAATAACTTAAAAGTTGACCAACACAAGGCTGAGAATTGCTGTTAAATATTAATTTTAAAGATAAAATCTGCCATCAGACAGAAAGTATCCACTATAAGTAGCATGCTGCTGCATATTCTAAACAGTGAAATTAACAATATCATAATGTTTCTAAAATTTTTTACATTTTAGTTAAATCACTAAGCAAATCCACTATTGATAAATTCCTTTAAGTCGTTTTGTGTTTGCAATTTTATCCTTTTAACTGATTTTTGCAACTGTGTTTGTAAAAGACGTTTAAAAGACTTTAAGTCTTAGAAATCGAAAAAAAAAATATGAAACCCACGCTTTTTTTCATTACTAATACATACAAAAATCGAAAAGTCTTAAAGGATAGAAAAAACTCATCTGTACATGTGCAACCATTAACGAATTGTAGAAAAAATAAAGAATAATATAGAAATATTCTTTCTTTATCCTTTGTTTAGAAGATTTTTTCACAGCAAACAATGCTGCATGAACTTAAATAAGATGGAACTATATTCATGCATTTGTTTAAGATCTTACGAATAATTTGTGTGCGGAAACTTTTTATGTGTATTGAATACATGATGATAAAGAATAGTGTCCTTAATAGCTTTGTCTACTATTTAAAATTTATTTATTTTTTTGTTGAAAAAACATAAAAAAAATCCTGAATCGTTGTAACGTATATCGAGGGTTACAGTTGTTGTAAGGCGAATGGCAGCATATTAATTAAGGGTGTCCCAAATGCCAAAAAAGGATACTTTGGCAGTTAAAACCTTACAGCTTATCCTTAACAAGAGACATAAGTGTCTTTTAGATGTAAAAATTTCGCATGTTCATACAATTTATATGCAGCAGACCGAAATACTAAATTTTGAAAAGCTTTAGCTGCAGTACAACTGTTATTGTTTTTTACCATTCACAGAGACCGTTTGTCATTCCGTGTAAAATTCTACAATATTCATTTCCTAACCCATAAAGTATATATTTTCTGAAAGATTATAAATAATGGAGGCGATTTATCATGGTCCGTCTGTTCGTGAATATTTTGTAAATTGTTTTTTATGCTCCACGACATCACCAAGAAATCAAAAATACTCGAGAATTAATATTGAAAGTCAGCTAATCTCCCAAAACTTTTTGAGATATGAGCAAATAAGCTCGACTGCCTTATTTTTACCAGAAAAATTAAAATTGTTCAGCTCGATGATAATTTATAATGCTTAAACACGCTTGTAACTATTTATAGATATGATATGCTTCTAGAGATATTTGTAAAAAATTGTAGACAAATTATTTGAAAGAATATATATTTTAATAAATATATAAAGTTTTTCAAGCTTTAAATAATTTTTTTAAACTGTAGACATCAAATTAGAAGCCGAGGTTTTAAAAATTATTTTTGTGAAAAAATATCAAAATGGCTTACAATTAACTGAAATACTTACAAACATCGAAATACAACTACCTGGCTATTTTTACTAAACTTTACAAACGAGAATCTTTTTTTTAGTTTTAATATCACCAAAAGGGCCAATATTAATGTCAGTCTTATATTAAATGGCGAATATATTTATGAGTCAATTATAGTTCTTTGTCCCTTTAACCTTCACAAGTAGAAACAGTAAACTTTAAAAAAGTGTAATATCAATGACTGTGTCTGAAACAAAATTGGGGAAATTTTTTTTAACTCCATTAATATGGGTATCAAATTTAAGTAGAATACAGTTAACCATGTAAAATTTTAAAATCAAAGATGGCATCGGAAATAATAAAAAAATTGCGTATAAGTTACGATTTTTATTCCTATGTACATGGTGGTGAAGGGTGTTATCAGATACGGCACTGCCTAATATAGCACTCTTTTTTGTTTGTTATTTTGATCTTGTAATTCTTTAAGGTTAATGCCATTTAAGGTATTTTAAGGTCAATCTAACGATTTTTTTAAATTGTTCTTTCTGTTTAGTGAGTTTTATTAAACAAAATAAGTGAAAATTTCTGTTTGATTACAGCACTCTTGTTTAGGCTTGACTGTTGAGGTTAGTAAAATTTCGTTTTTTTTTTGAGAATATTTTGAAAAATATAAACTCGGCAACCATATTAATAGAAAGCAGTTATTTAAATATTTAAAAAGAATAGTGAGTTTCTGCCAGTAAAATTGTGAAGTTCGTATTCTATTCTTCATACATAATTTTATCGTATGGATTTGACGTTCATTAAAAAATACGAAAATATAACGTTTAAAACAACTTAGTCGACAGCGTATTATTTTGAAACATCCTTAATTGTAAGACAACTTACACAACCCTGAAATTGTCTATTTAAGTTTTTTTGAACAAAAATATTTCTTTGTTACACTTTTTTATTTGTTTTTGTTTTTCGGTTTGGAGAAACCTTGCTCCTAACCTTGTATATTTTATTCACACTGTAATTGTATTGTTTAGCCCTATACTGTTAATGTACGCAACTGGTAGGTGGTATATTTGGCACCTAGATATGTACACGCAAAGAAAAACCATGGTTGCGACATGATCACGACGGTCATATTATTTTTTCTAAAACAATATTTGGTTGTCGAAAACAAGTAATAGTTATTTTTGTTTCATTTCATCATATATTTTTTCACGATAATGAAGCATTTGTTTGAAGTGTATCATTTAATGATTACTTTTCGTAAAAATTTCAAAATGGTTATCATTTAAAAATAGTATGATTTAAAAAATTTAATTTGACAAAAATAACATTATATTCGAAATCGTTAAAAATTAAAAATAATCATTAAATAATAAGCGAGAAAACAGTATGATTACAAAATAATCAAGCTATGATTTTTTTTTAATAATAATTTGATTTCAATTGTTCTTCTTCTTGCTGAATAAATTTTTATTATTTTAAAAGTTTGAGATGTCAAAAAAGGAACAAAAATTTTGAAAAATTAAAGAAAATTTAAAAATAAACGAGGAAATGTAAATAAATATTGGTAAAAAATTGCAATCAAATTGGTGAGTACAATCAATATGTGTATGTTACAGCAAAAGACAATAATTTGCCGTAAAAAAGCAAAGATTGTCGATTACAATTGTAGTCATATATATGATTATTGAATGATGCTTAAATTAAACATAATAATGATAACTGGTAACCATTATATGTTTTAACCATAATCATACAATTCAATCATAGTATGTTGCTCTTCGATTATGGTTACCACAACCATATTTTTTCTTTGCGTGTAGTTGACTAAACTTTTCATAAAAATTATTTTAAAAATTTAAATACTTAAACAATTTCTTATTTACTACAACAGCTTTAAATTGTAAGACAAGCTATGGAACTCCAGTTTTTCGAAGCATTATCATTAAATTTTTAAAATAAAGCACATCGAAAAAAATCTTTACTTTGATACTGTGGTGGAAATAAATGAAAGTTCTATATATTTTCTTAAAATGCCTCTCCCGGGCAGATTTATGTGTCCTTACCAAATAAAAGAAATAAAACAGCACGCAATATTGTTGCGCATTTTGAAGTCTGGTTTTTTTAAATTGAAAACTTGAACGAAAAATGCTGATAGAAGGGTTTAAATCCAAAGCATCTTAAGTATATGTATAGGTTTGGTTAGGTTAGGTTGAAAAGGAGGGGTATAAAAGCCCAAACCCATGACAGGTATGCACTTATGCCCAGTTAGCATGTGGATTTTATCACATGTTAATTCCGTAATATTTCCCATCGGTAAGATATTCGTTATTCTTTGGTATCTGGTCTTATGTTCTCTTATAAGCCACTCATCTATTGCCATTAATCTTGTGGCAGCTAAGGCCGCTTCATATTTTACCTGTATCTCAATAGGCCAAATGGAGAATATATACTCAATGGCCATTGTCGATGTGGTCCTCATGGCGCCGCAAATACTAATGCAGCACAGTCTCTGAATCTTTTGAAGAGGTTTTATATTCACCTTCTTCTCTAAGGATGTCCACCACACTAACGAAGCGTACGTAATTGTAGGCCGCAGTACACTAGTATATAGCCAATGTGTCATCCTTGGGCTTAAGCTCCATTTTGAGCCAATAACTCTTCTGCAGAGGGCCCATATTCTTTGAGCTTTCTCCACTTTACATTCAATGTGGTCCTTCCAGGATAGTCTCCAATCAAGTACTATTCCTAGGTATTTGACCTTCTTATCAATCTTAATTGTCTTATTCCGAAAGATGGGATAGCTTTGCACCGGTAGCTTCCTCTTTCTCGTAAACAAACAGATTTCAGTCTTTTCCGGGTTGACGTTGAGCCCTCGCTCATTTGCCCAGTTATAGGATATACTCAAAGCCTCCATTGCTCTCATACATAAAGAATTTGGATTCGTCCCCCTGATCAGTATCGCAACATCATCTGCGTAACAGATAGGCTTGAATCCCTCGTTCGATAGAATCCTCAGTAGACTATGTAGGGTAGTTACCCATAATAATGGAGATAAAATATCTCCCTGCGAGGTTCCTCGACATAATTTGTCCCTTCTTCTTACTCCATTTGCCTCACAATTTATATATCTGTTCCTTAACGTATTGCTAATCAATTAAGAATTAAGCAATTAAGACATGGCCTAACCCTAAGTTTTCCAAGGAATCGATAAGACTCAAGGTCATTACGTTATTGAAAGCTCCTTCTATGTCTATGAATACGCCCATGGTATACACACCCAGGTCGAAAGATCTTTCTATATGATAAAACATTTCTTGAAGAGCAGTCTCAGTAGATCTGCCCTTGATATAGGCGTGTTGTCCGAATTTCATTGAATCGCCTGGTAATCGTCTTCTGACTATTCCATCGACGATACGCTCCATGGTTTTCAATAAGAATGATGTTAAGCTTATGGGTCTATAAGCTTTAGGATTTGCGCAATTTTCCTTCCCTGGTTTAGGTATGAAAACGACTCTCGCCTCCCTCCATTCCACAGGGGTATACGCATATTTTAGGCAAGTAGTAAAAATATTCGCCAGCCTTATATGGCAAGAAACTATATGAAAGTATATGTATAACAAAAGAATTTCCGAAACCTTTTATTTAAGAAACAAAGTATAAAATATTTAATTTTATTAACAAAATCTCAATAAATATTAAAAAGAATGAAAATCCTTTTACTTAACAAATTTAAAAATTCTTCTCCCTTTGCAGACACCGGATGTCTTTAAATCGTGTGATTTTCAACACTATTTCCGTAAGCATTGTTGAATTAAAACAAGCTAACAGTAAAAGGTTGTTCGAATAAATAAAAATATATAATGAAATAATAGTATAGGTACCCAATATTGGCCAATCGTGTACATCTGTTTATATGTATATGTATATGCTGTAGGTGTTCAGTCTTTTATACATTGTTGTTTGCGATTATCTTTATAACAGGGTTTTATTTGTGCCTGTGTTTTCTTTCTATTCAAAAGATTATTTTTATTGCAGTTTTCTAACATTTAACTACTTTTTGCTTTTGTATTCCCATGTTAAAAGTATGTGTTAATTTACGCATGTAGTGTGTATTGGATATATATATATATATATATATATATATATATATATATATGTATGTATACTAATAGTCGTATACTGTGTTTTTATGTTAAATGTAGATATCTTCATACATACATACATACATATATCTGTATGTACTATAAGAATATTTACTAGTTTTAACGTATAACCACAATTATTGTCTATTGATTATAAAAATATTTTGGGGCACTTTCTCATTTTAGTTGTCTAAGTTTAGCTTTAGTCTATTTTTTAAATATTTTACAATAAAAAACTTTCATGAATATAGCAGAACAGGGCTTAGAAAATTGTTATTTTTATACCCGCCACCAAAAAAATGGTGGGGGTATATTCATTTTGTCATTTCGTTTGTAACACATCGAAATATCCATTTTAGACCCCATAAAGTATATATATTCGGAATCAGGGTTTGATTTTATGACGATCTAGCTATGTCCATCCGTCTGTCCGTCTGTCCGTCTGTTGAAAGCACGATAGAGGTCGCACCGAAAAAGCTAGGGGGCTCAAATTTTGCCAGAATCTTTCTTATAGACAAGGTTTGTTTGGTATTGAAAATGGGCTAAATCGGAATATTAGGAAGAGAGTTATAGATCGAAAAGCAAGAGTAGGTCGAAAAAACCGTGTCCTTCAAACATCGAATAAAATGGAATTGTGTCCAAACGCATTAACGTAGACTCATGAAACTTCGAATATATATTTCCTGAGTAAAAACAATATTTTTCCCCGAAAATTATCTAAATCTATGCATTAGGAGAGGAGTTATCGATCAAAATGTACGAAAATTTATACCGCACAGTGTATTTTTCGGTATATTTAAAAACAAAAACGTCATAAAAGCAACAAAATTGGATGTACGACTCTGAAATTTTGCACACTTTGCTTATTGGTGAGACGCTTTTTTGTAACGGAAAATCAATGTGCCACGCCCACTTTTACGCCCACCTCCCATATAACGTTTTACCCAAAATTCATATAATTTCTCAATTTATGTAGATTTTGGAATAATAAAGGGCTATATTGAAACATCTCAGTTGTACTCATTCGAAAATATAACTTTGACACGCCCACTATAACGCCCACTTTTCACGTTATATACCGTTAATGAAATTTAAAAGCTCATAAAACCGCCAAAATTAGAGGTATGATGATCAAATTCGCTACGTATATCCTTTTAGGCAATGTCATTACTGCGCCAGAAAATTAAGGCGCCACGCCCACTTTTACGCCCACCTCCCATATAACGTTTTACTTAAAATTCATATAATTCCTCTATTAATAAAGATTTTTGAATAATAAAGGACTATATTGAAACACCTAAGTTGTACTCATTCGCAAAAATAACTTTGACACGCCTACTATAACGCCCACTTTTCACGTTATATACCGTTAATGAAATTTAAAAGCTCATAAAACCGCCAAAATAAGAGGTATGATGATAAAATTTGCTACGTATATCCCCCTAGGCAATGTCATTACTGTGCTAGAAAATTGAGTTGCCACGCCCACTTTTACGCCCACCTCCCATATAACGTTTTACTCAAAATTCCTCTAATTTCTCTATTAATAATGATTTTGGATTAATAAAGGGCTATATTGAAACACCTAAGTTGTACTCATTCGCCAAAACAACTTTGACACGCCTACTATAACGCCCACTTTTCACGTAATCTACCGTTAATGAAATTTAAAAGCTCATAAAACCGCCAAAATTAGAGGTATGATGATCAAATTTGCTGTGTATATCCTTCTAATCAATGTTATTGTTGTGCCAAAAAGTTTAGGTGACACGGCCACTTTAACGCCTACCTCCCATACAACGGCTTACCTTAAATTCATGTAATTTCTCTATTGACAAAGTTTTTGGGAAAATAAAGGGCTATATTGAAATATTTAAGTTGTATTTATTAGTAGAAACTTTATTGACACAGCTACTTTAACACACTTTCATTGAATTTCACTTCATTTAAGGACCGATGTTGTATTTAAATAAAACACAAATTATTTAGGATATTATTATTTCTTTTTATAATGATAATATTTGTATGGTTCAAGTATGTATTTAACAAAATATCGGCCAAATGCCCCCCCCCCCCCATCCTTGGCGCCACTCCTCTATCTGATGGTCCAAATTTTCAATGACAATGTTGATGCTCAATTATTGGGCATGATGATGAGTCGAGGTTGACTGCTCTTTTGCCACACTATCGCAAAAAACAGCAATAATTCCCATTCAACGAACTAAGAAGGCATTCACAGATTTTCTAACATTTTATACAGACCTGTTTTGCAGAAATTTAAATATTTTTTACAATTCTCCCGATTGTGGATGAATTTGAACGATTATGTTGATCAAAAGAATTACGAAGTGCACAAAATGCATTTTGATTTGAACGCCCATTTTTATAAAAAACCTGAATAACTTTAAAGCGTTGCTCATTTGCGTATCTTTCCACGGATCAAAATGAGTAAGTTTGAGATTGAGAAATGTCAAGTGAAATGCAGAAAACAAACTTAAAGACTAGGTGTAGTTCACCTTCAACATGGGCCCTTAAAGTTTAACCACCCTCTACAAAGAAAGTGATACATATTTTATTATAAAGAGATTATTCCATAATGATTAACAAAATAATAAATATTGTGCTTTAAATGTACACAAAATTGGTGGTGGGTATAAAAGATTCGGCACAGCCGAATATAATACGCTTACTTGTTTATATTTCTTCTTGTTCTACTTACTGTTGTTTTCGATTATGGTTAATATAGTAATTGTTTATTTGTTTATTTTCAGTTTTCATAGAAACTGCTTAAGAAAGAAAGAAAAAAAAAACAACTATACAAAAATAATTTTTGTTAGGCCAATTTTACGATTTTTCGTTGGGAAAACAATTAGGAATTTATTTTGTTGTTGTTTAGTTCTTCTTTACTTTCTATATTTCAAAGATATTGAAAATATTTTATTTGTTCTTGACCTTTTTCATTTCTTATGATATTTCTCCCCAGAAGGATAATGACTTTTGTTATGATCCTTTTAAGGCTTGCATTAAATTTTTTCTAAAATTCTTCTTATAAAGGCTTTTGTTATACTTTAAGACATTGTTGTGCTTTTATTTTATCATTGTATTGTGTTCTGTTGTAGTGTGTATTTGAATTTTTACATTCTCCATGGCAAACATTGTTAAATAAGGTATATGAATATATAAGTTCGTCATTACTTATGCAACACTAATTTAGATTAATTTCTGAGTTGATACAGCAACATTGGCCTATTTGTAATTATGATAGCCGAATTAATAAACGATTGAAATAAAGTTTACCTAAATGTCGCATATTTTTCAGACGCATGATAGTTTCCAAAATGTGTTCCACTTGATTGGTGTCCGGAATTCTTTTACAACAACAAATGATATTTAAAATCTAAAACATTAGCTTAAATTAAAAAGTCTATATATAAATTTACAATAATAAAAAATTAAAAAAAAAAAATCATTATAAAATATTTAATTTTCTACTAACTGATATTTGCTTACATGTGTGTGTGGCAAAATGGAATAACTACTTAAGTCGGCTCTAACTAAAACTTAGATAATGTCACCGCTGCAATTCCGCAATGAAAAACTTAACTCAGGCGAATTTTCACTATTTGACGCAACTTCGCGGGAAGTTATTACGTGAAATATTTTTGCTTATTTTTTTTACCAAACAATATTATTTGGATTAATAGCTTATTTTGACTTGTAACTTAAGTAAATATATGAAACCCGATATGTCTTTGATTACTTCGACGCAGAGTTCATATATTGGTATTTATTTTAAAGGGATTTATGTAATTTATGAAAACTAACTTAAAAATTTAAAAGTTCTTTTTTGAAAAACTATAAAAATCGACATAAGCAGTTTCTATAATAATAAATGAAAATTATTAAAATGTATTTTAAGACTTTGATAGATGCCTGAAAAATGATTTAAAACTAAATGAATATTTGAAAATTGATTTAATATTAGATTTTTTTACCTACATACCAACAAAAATTTTAATTAACAAAATAGCTTATTGAATCACTTATTTAGTGCAATGAATTTTATGTGCGATGTCTTACTTAGCTGGTTTAACAATAAAAAAGCAATAAATTCATCCCCACCAGAATTATATTTTCCTCTGTTTTACTGCCAACAATTTTAGCATATCCAAGTAAACCGAGTTTAGACGGATGAACATTTGGAATTTTTTGTGTTTCACAAAGATGAACATGTTGTCGGCAACATTCCTTTATTATTGTTTTTATTTGGTTTTTATTTTTTTGGTCAACAAAACGTGTGGCCGAGTACCGAAAACAAAAATCATAATATGTATGTTGTTGTTGTCTTCATTTTAAAGCTTGCGATCAGTTTTTTTGTTTAAAAAATAATTTCATTACAGTCCAAAATTTCGCTACCACATTGGGTAGCTGATTCAGGAAAAGTTTTTTTATAAATGAAACAATTCACAATATAAAAAATATATTTTTTATTGAACAAACAATTCAAGCTTGAAAACAAAGCACCTAAAAGTTTCATTGCTACCAAAATTTTATATATATTTTTTAAATTTACTAAAAATAATTTAAAAAAAAATAAGGTCCGGCAATTTAACTCCTGATGAATCAAGTGCTGATCATTGCGGGGTAGGTGGGGTATTTAAAGAAGTATATGGTCCCCTTAACTCTTTCAGCCACGGATTTACATATATAACTTAAAAAATAAAACAGTTGTATTGTTAGATTAATTAAGGCTTATTTATTATAAAAAACAAGAAAAAATAGAATTAGGTCTTTAGTATTTTGCGTAATAGGGTGGTTAGTAAAGTAACCACCGTGGCATTTGGCATAAAAAAATTAACAAGAAATGTTAAGTATTTTTGGTCAAATAGTATAAAAAAAATTAGGTTTTGTGAAAATCTAAGCAAAATTACGGCATTTGATCACGATCGAAATTGTACTCGTAAGATCGAGTTCGGTGTGCTTTAGATATAGAGATACTAATAAGAATTTTCAAATTTCGATCACGTTCGAATACCATAATTTTCCCCCTGAAAAATAGGTTTTATTTTTGCGAATGCAAATAGAAAGTTTACATGTTTTGCATTACCATATAGTACGCACTGGATTTTTTTAGTGCTGCATCTTGCACATTTTCGTAAAAAGGATCGCTCTGCTGTTTATAATTATCTTTATTGTCAGAATCAAGATTGCAGATACTTTCCCCATTAGAAGATATATCTTCAAACAAAATATTTTCGATATCACTTTCATTGAGTACTCGCGACAACCTTACAATATAAAAAAAACTATGTAGAAAAACTCATTATATGAAACCTAATATAGTCACAGTGGTTAGTATTCTAACCACCATATTACTTACGTCATTTATCGACAAATACACTATATAAAATATTGATGTTATTACAAACCAACAAAACAAGTACTAGATAATAAAGTAACACTAAACTTGCTAAGTAATAAACACTCTAAGCATTTTTATTGAACTAGAGAAAGTCCCGATACAAAAACAATGGATTGTCAAATTTTTAAATAAATATACCAAAGTAATCAGCGCACCCTAATGCAAAACTTTTTTAACAAACGATAAAAGATCACTTTAAAAAACGTAACTATTTAAGACTTTTCCAATAGATAGTGCCAAAGCATGTTTTAAAATGTCAAAAATAAGTGGCTAGAAAACTGACCACCAAACCTGAAAGAGTTAAACCAAAGTTTTTCCTTTAACAAGTTACTTTTGGCATCCATAAAATAAACAATTCATGTACATATTTTAATAAAAATACCAAATAAACATCTCACGCGTTGTTGTCATTAATTTTAAAAGGCAACTAGGCCCGATGTAATTTGTTTGTTATGTATTTGTTTGAATTTTGTGTCTCTCATTTTTATTGTTTTAATGTATGGCTCGTGTTACTGTTTTAGTTTACGTGTGTTCGTTTTATGTTCTTTGGACATGGATGAAGACCTACATATGTATAAGAATTATTTTGAATGTGAAATTTTTAAATTTTATAATGAAATAACGGTTTAAGATAAATTGACTGAAGGAGTACCGTATAAACTTAACAACTAAAACAAGTAAGAGCACTATATTCGGCTGTGCCGAATCTTTTATACCCACCACCAATTTTTTGTACATTTAAAGCACAATATTTATTATTTTGTTAATCGCTATGGAATAATCTCTTTATAATAAAATATGTATCACTTTCTTTGTAGAGGGTGGTTAAATTTTAAATTTAAAACAGAGGCCGAATTACGGCACTCGAACGTGATCGAAATTTGAAAACTCTTATTAGAATCTCTATACCTAAAGCACAGCGTACCCGATCGTTCGAGTAAGATTTCGATCGATATCGAATGCCGTAATTCGGCCCCAGGTCTGTATAAAATGTTAGAACATCTATGAATGCCTTCTAAATTCGTTAAATAAGAAGCATTGCTGTTTATCGCGATAGTGTCGCAAAAAAACAGTCAACTTCGACTCATCATCGTGCCAAACAATTGAGCATCAGCAATGTTATTGAAAATTTGGACTATCGGATCAAGGTGTGCCGTTGAGGTCGCGGGGGCCATTTGGCCGATATTTTGTTCCATACATAATTGAACCATACAAATATTATCATTAAGAAAGAAATGATAATAATTTCCTATATAATTTGTGTTTTATTCAAAATCAACATCGGCCCTTAAAATTTAACCACCCTTTATAACTTCGATATGCTAGTAAAATGTTTTCGTAAATTAAGTGTTTCAGTGAAAATGGGCGTTAAAGTAAGCGTGTCAATAAAATTTCTGCTAATAAATACAACTTAGATATTTCAATATAGTCCTCTATTATTCCAAAATATTTATTCATTGAGAAATTATTTGAATTTGAGATAAAGCATTATATAGGATGTGGGCGTAAGAGTGGGCGTGTCACCTAAATTTTCTGGCATAACAATTACATTGACTAGAAGGATTTCCGTAGCAAATTTTATCATCATACCTCTAATTTTGTCGGTTTTATAAATTTAAATTTCATTCACAGTAGATAATGTGAAAAGAGGGCGTTATAGTGGTGTGTCGAAGTTATTTATGCTAATAAATACAACTTAGATGTTTCAATAAAGTCCTTTATTATTCGATTTATAGAGAAATTATAAGAATTTGAGAGAAAACGTTGTATGGGAGGTTGGCGTGTCACATTTATTTTCCGTCAGAAGAAAGCCTTTGACCAAAAAGCACTTCCTGCAAAATTTCAGAATCGTAGATCTAATTTTGTCACTCTTATTAGGTTTAAAATTTTGAACGTACTGAAAAATACACTGCGAGGTATAAATTTGCCTACATTTTGATCTCTAACTCCCTTCCTAATGCATTCATTTAGGCAATTTTCGGGTAAAAATATTGTTTTTGCTCAGGTAGTTTATATTAGGAATTTCATCACTCATACGTTGATGCTGGTGGACACAACACCATTTTATTCGATGTTGGAAGTACACGGTTCTTTCGACCTACTCTTGCATTACGAGCTATAACTTTCTTCCTTATATTCCGATTTAGCCAATTTTCTATTCCAAACAAACCTTGTGTATAAGACATATTCTGGCAAAATTTGAGCCAACTAGCTTTTTCGATGGGGTCTCTATAGTGCTTTTAACAGACGGACATACGGACGGACATAGCTAGATCGTCGTCAAATAAAACCCCGATTAAGAATATACATACCATTTTTTTGGTGGCGGATATAAAAACTCAAATACTTCAAAAAAACACTTTACAAAAAAATTTGTTTAGCTCTTTTACTAAAATTTGGCAAAAAATATTTGACCTTGTGTCACAAAAATTGGTCTGGTGATCACGGTCGGATCGTCCCGGGTATACAGTGGGGTATAGGGGTATAGAGGAGAGTTTTATCTACAAAATGGTGCTAATCTCTTTTTGTTATCTTATGTTTTCTAGAAGTTATGGTGTATTAAAAAAAGGAATTTAGGAAAATTTAGACCTAAAGATAAAAAAAAAATTATTTCTAAACATTATAAACAATTTATTTTCATGTACTAATGGCTAACAAATTTTAAAATTATACAAAACTTATTTCGTTTGAAAATCTTTTAAAAGTAAAATGTTATAGAAATTTAAAAATCAAAATCTTACTAATAAGTTTCCCGTTTTAGCAAAATGCTGAGCATGTCCATTTTGAATCACCCTGTGGCCCTTAAAATTTAACCACCCTTTACAAAAGAATAGATAGATAAAAAAAAAATTTGTTAAAATATGTATTTTAAATATTCAAATACTTATTTTAAATCTACTGATGCACATTTTTTTTAAATATTTTTAAATCTTAAACCTCATAAGACTGTGTGTACAACTATATGTAAAGTTGGGCACAAATCATTACTCTAGTTAATTTTTGTCAACAAACTTCGGTCATTTTCGTTTTCACAAACCCCTATAAAATTCCTTTGTAGTTTGTGCAAAAAAATGTTACTAGAGTCATCTAGTGTTCTACGTGATGTTTAGCAAAGACATCATCCTCAGTGTTTGCAAAATGTAGTGGCGCCTTCAACAGATGTCGCCATCTGCAATGAATAAATGCTAATGAATATGACTAATATATTTTTATAAAAATTTAAAAAAAAAGTGGGCGTGGCACATTTATTTTCCGTTATAACGAAGACTTTGACCAAAAAGCCATGTTTGCAAAGTTTCAGAATCGTACATATAGTTTTGTAAGTTTTATTACGTTTTAAATTTCAAATATACACTGAGCGGTATAAATTTTCGTACATTTTGCCCTATAACTCCTTTTCTAATGCATAGATTTAAGCAATTTTTGGGGAGAAATATTCTTTTGACTCGAGAAATATATATTCGAAGTTTCATGACTCTACGTTTATGCGTTTGGACACAATTCCTTTTTTTTCGATGTTTGAAGGACACGGTTTTTTCGACCTATTCTTGCTTTACGAGCTATAACTCTCTTTCTAATATTCCGATTTAGCCCATTTTCAATACCAAACAAACCTTGTCTATAAGAAAGATTTTGGCAAAATTTGAGCCCTTTAGCTTTTTCGGTGCGACCTCTATCGTGCTTTCAACAGACGGACAGACGGACGGACATAGCTAGATCGTCATCAAATCAAACCCCGATTCAGAATATATATACTTTATGGGGTCTAAAATGGATATTTCGATGTGTTACAAACGGAATGACAAAATGAATATACCCCCACCATTTTTTTGGTGGCGGGTATAACCACCATTTTTTTGGTGGCGGGTATAACAAATATATCGTGCAAGTAGAAGGAATACTGGGAAGACCATTAATACTTACTTGGATATAGAAGTGTGAGGGGATTTGTATAAACAACCTCACATATGTAAGTTGAAAACTTTGGCAATCAAATTTTTAATATCAAAACAAGGAAATATGCTATATTCAGCCGTGCCGAATCTCATAATATTCTTCACCATCATGTACATACATACGTAGGTATAGTGACAATATCGTAGAATTAATTTCAGATAAATGTTACACGCCATTTTGGTTTTTTATATCCGACGTCATCTTCCATTTTAAATTTTCACATAATAAGCTGTATTCTACTGCTAGTCAAGGCTTTTTATTTGATACCAATATAGTTGGTAATGAAAGTAATTATCCGCCATTCTGTTTAAGGCGTCATCTTGAATTTAAACTTTTCCGTAGTTTACCGTCTTCTTCCGGTCTAACCCTTTTATTAGATACAATCATTGTGGTGACTAAAGGGGAAAAAGCCGTAAATACTATACTTGAACCATATATCTTCCATTTTATTTCTGATGCCATATTGGCTTTTAACTCTTTTATAACTTACTGTATTGCACTGGTCAAGAAATTTCGTTTGATACCAATATAAACCAATTTTTAGGGGGTTGAAGTAAGTAAATTTTTTAATACTACTTCTGACCCATATATAATTTTATTGTACGCCATTTTGTAGTGACGGCCATTTTGAATTTAAAATATTTAAGTTTTTTTTGGTAGTGTCCTATATTCTGCTAGTCAAGCCTTTTCTTTTAATACCAGAAAATCGAATTTCGTGTGTAAATTTAGGGAAAACACAGAAGAAGTTATATTATGGTGCCTACGTCGCAGTTAGTTTATAACCGATTAGTCAATTTTTACCAGCAATAACATTCTGCATTACGGCTTTGGTGTCTGTAGAATCTTAAAGTGTTTATGCGATCATAAGGTGATTGTATTGGATTTCAAAATATTTGCAAAAAAATTGATACCACATATAGATCTCCGCTCTATGTGGGGGCTTCTGAAAGTTGTTTTCAACCAACACATGGACAGACGGACATAAGTCAATCGACTCCTCTAGTTATAAGCCGTCAGAAAATATATTAAAGAGTTGGAAATGCATATTGTAGAAATTACACACGGAATGACAGAGCTATATGTATATACACTTGGAACCGAAGGTGAAAGGTATAATAAAAATTCAAAACATCGAGGTAATCTACTGATATTAGTTTTCCATACAGCTGTTTAATTAAATTCTTTGTACATTAAAAATTTCTGAAAATTTTTCCATTATAGAAGTTTTTAGCAAAAATTAGAGAAATATTCTAAGAAGTTTGTAGTTGGTAAGGGTATTTAAAGTTCAACCTAGCCAAATGTTGTACTACTACTTGTTTTTTTTCTAAGTGTTGGCCAATAAAGATTATTTTTATAAGTGATTTATTGTCTGCGTGTGCTAAAATTCAATATAAAACTAAATTCAGTTTTTAATATTCTAAAGGACTAAAATGTATTTATGTGTTTTTGTCTAGTGCTTGCTTTTTTTACGACAATTTTCAAAACGATATCTTTAAAAGCCCTTTTAAAGGTACAAGGTTAACTTACAATGCCTTCAATGTTTAATTGAAGTAGAAAGTCTACAAATTTTTATAGAGAATAAAAAAGTCTTTAAGACATTGATAAAAACCTGTAGAAATTCTATTAGGAAGGTAAGCATTAAGTTATTAAAAAGGATTTAAACTTAGAAAATTTTTTATGTGAAAATTATCAAAAGCTACCGAGATTAACAAGGCGTCATTTTATAGTGCTTACTTACACAATTCAAACTGTTTATATAATATCTTGTATTTTTGTAATTGTTGATACCTGGACTTAAATTAAGAGTACTTGATATCTTATATATTTACATCTCCTTTTTAACAGAAAATAGAAAGAAAGTAAATAAATTGGTATTTAGAATTTTATGATATTTGACAAACATAAATTTATATGCAGTTACGACTGATAGTAGATTATATAAAAGAAATTGCATTTACTAAAAAATGTCAAGGATTCATCTTAATAATGAAAACAACACAAAAATATGGCTGGGCCTTGAAATGCGAACCGAGTGAAAATGATACAAAAAATAGGATTTAAGCAATGTATGATTTCTTTTCGACATTTTTAACGAGAGTTTAGGTTTGGTAAAATTTTGAGTTTATAAAATATAAATAATAATATACCTTTATTAACACTTACTAAGTACGCATTTGCAAATTTGCATTTGCAATTGTAAGCATTTGCTTTCGAAATGGTGAACATTTTGTGTACAACTTTGAAATCCAACACCTGCGAGAACCATTTTTACACTTTATTTGATTTTTAAGATACCGTAGCTTACTGTAAAATATGACACTAAGCTTGTATTGTTCGTTGTAAAACAGAAACAGTTCTAGTGCACTAAAGTCTTAAAAATTTTCTTAGAACATTATGGCGTTTACGATTACAAATTTTTAGCTTCACTAGACGGAAGAACTTCATATGTAATCCTTTAAGGTGAAACACTTTTATAAATCAAAAAGCCGACAAACCATTTTAAATTACGGGATTGTTAAAAAAAGTTGTCGCATATGAAACTCACAAAATACAATTCAGTTGTTGCATAAGGCACTTCCTGTTTGAATAATTTCCCAATACGGAGATGTGAGTTTTTGTGGACTGAAATTTTGTTTCTGTGACCACTTTGAACATCAGTAGTACGATTGACTAACATTTAACAATTCGATAATCGTAAAGCTTATCGACATTTATTGTTGTTTGCACTTACTAACTTTACTCGACAACTGTTACAATTAAATGACATTTTGATCAAAATAATTCCCAAAAAAAATAATCACTAACATTACTCTCACATATAATCGCATCATAGTTGAGACCTAAACGACTGGTTTTTTAGTCGGCTATAAAGTTTAAATTTTTTTCGATAAAAAAAAAGATTGTCGTTTAGATACCAATAACAATCGCTATTTAAATATGTTAATGAATACCGTTATAGATAAAATTTTTGTATATATAGGTTTGTCATTCCGTGTGAAATTTCTACAATTTTCATTTCCGATCCCATAAAGTATATATTTTCTGAAAGCTTATGACTAGGGGAGTCAGTTAAGCTCTGTCAGTCTGTCCGATTGACCGTGTGTCCGTGTGTATGTTGAAATCAACTTTTTGAAGCTTGGACCCGGGTGAGGTATTAAAATATCAGAAATATTCGGGAGTAGATTGGTATTAAAAATCAGAAACATCGGTACATAAACAACTGAGATATGAGCAAAAACCCACGACCACCTCGATATTTTTTCACAAAAACAACATACATACATACAAACGTGTATACTGGTTAGAGAAAAACGTGAAAATTTTTTTTTTATTTATTTTTTTTATTTTTTATTTAAAATATTATTTATATTTTTATTATTTTTTTTAATTTTTATTTTTTTTGTTTTATATTTATTATATATATTCTAATTATTTTTTTTTTAATTTTTTTTTAAATTTTTTTTAAATTTTTTTTTCATGTTTTTTTATTTGTTTTTTTATTTGTTTTTTTTTTTTAACATACATACGTAAATTTATAATTTTACAATGGGATGTTTTTATATATGTATGTTTTTTATATGTATGTACGTTTTTCATATGGGATAAATGGTGATACAAACTACTGTTATTGCTGACAACACGTTGTGAAGGGTATCTAAGATTCGGCACGGCCGAATTTAGCGCTCTTACTTGTTTAATAATACAAATTACTACTAAGTTAAGTAAAATATGTGTTTAAAATTTTTTTTTAATTGAAAACATAACATAACATAACATAACATAACATAACATAACATAACATAACATAACCGGTTATTGGAGCCGGTTTTAGGTTAAAAAAATAATTCGGAAACCGGTTTTCTAATATTAAAATTTTTTTAAAAACTGAACGTGCTAAAGGATGACATATTCCCAAAATCCTTTTAATTTACCAATTGTTGTACTTCATCTAATAATTCTATAAATTAAGGAAATTTTCCCTAATAATCAACATTCGCATAAAAAAAACACACCCTTTACTTTACCTCCACACGTATGTTTATGATAGACTTTAAAAGTATATTTTTTTTAAGGAGAAAAATTTTTCTAACATATTTTTACTAACATTTTTGGTGTTTTAATAATTTTTTGATTTATTTTAAACAAGCTTATGGTCGCGTCTTCGTGTGCGTAGTTGTCTATCTGTATGTCTTATTTTATTTAATTCCGTTCAGCCGTTTTTGCGTGACTGAGTAATAACGATGCAAACGTATCAACATTTACATTTATTATATTTGTAATGTAAATTCCTAAATTCGATAATTGAAAAAAATCTGTTATTTTTTGATTTTATTTAATATTTATCTGTGTATTAAATTTTTTATTAGTGCTCTTTTTGTACAAAACTATTTATTTAAAACGGTTTCTGCATATGTTGACAATTTTTTTTTATTTTCAAAAACCTCTCTCTACATTTTTTGCGAAAAGTTTTTCTTTAATAATATAAAACATATTTTCAACAAATATTAAAGCACACTGTGCAACAAATAAAAATTGATTTTTTTTTACCAATTACCTTAAAAGTAGCTTAAGGGTCTTATTAGAGAAAATATTTCTGAAGTTCATTCACTTTAAAATTTCATATTCATACATTTAATATTCCAACAACAACGATAATAATGACTATAAAATTACCATAATTCTTATAACTACAAGTAGCAAGAAAATCAACGATATAAAAAAGTAGTTTAAATCATAAATAGTACTCGCAAATAATTACTATTGTTATTTTTTTGTTTTTATTTTTACTTTTTATTACACTTTTATGGATTTACCTAGTCGCACTAAAAACGCTTACTTGAAATGCATATAATGGATGAGTGTGTATAAGAGTTTGGGTAAAGAAGTAAACTTCAGGACAACAACCTTCCAAGTTAGTAAATTATTTTATTGTGTAGATGCCACTATTGTTGTTAAGATTCAACTATTTGCTACAGCCATTGTAAAGAGTATTTAAGATTTTAAGATGCAACTAAAGTACTTATATAAAAGAAAGTTTACTTACAACAACTGCAGTTTTTACTGCATAATACTATTGCTTTTTCCCCTACTAATACATGTACATATATACACAGCTAAGTAAATATTATGGTTGAACATTGGTAATTCTTTTAAAAATATATGGTATTTTTTTCTATTTTCTAGCTTTCAAATGAATGAATATTTTTATATAATGCGGGCGTCTGAGAACAGTTTTAGCGCTATAAGGTTTTAAGAAAATAACTTAAATATATGTTTGTATACCATGTATGTACGTACATATTTCAATAAACACTTGTAACTTGTACAGTATAAAGGTTCTTTTTAATATTAGTTGTATTTATGTAATTCATTGAATTCAAGGTAATTATCTTACATATGAAATTGTGTTCGCAATATTAATTTGACGTAGAGTGAGTCAGAAAAAACGTTTACACCCTTTTCTAAAAACTTTATTTATTAATTATTATTTTTATACCCGCCACCAAAAAAATTGTGGGGGTACATTCATTTTGTCATTCCGTTTGTAACACATCGAAATATACATTTTAGACCCCATGAAGTATATATATTCTGAATCGGGGTTTGATTTTATGACGATCTAGCTATGTCCGTCTGTTGAAAGCACGATAGAGGTCGCACCGAAAAAGCTAGAGGGCTCAAATTTTGCCAGAATCTTTCTTATAGACAAGGTATTGAAAATGGGCTAAATCGGAATATGAGGAAGAGAGTTATAGCTCGTAAAGCAAGAATAGGTCGAAAAAACCGTGTCCTGCTAACATCGAATGAAATGGAATTGTGTCTAAACGGATAAACGAAGAGTCATGAAACTTCGAATATATATTTCTCGAGTCAAAAGAATATTTCTCCCCAAAAATTGCTTAAATCTATGCATTAGAAAAGGAGTTATAGATCAAAATGTACGAAAATTTATACCGCACAGTGTATATTTGAAATTTAAAACGTAATAAAACTTACAAAACTATATGTACGATTCTGAAACTTTGCAAACATGGCTTTTTGGTCAAAGTCTTCGTTATAACGGAAAATAAATGTGCCACGCCCACTTTTTTTTTAAATTTTTATAAAAATATATTAGTCATATTCATTAGCATTTATTCATTGCAGACGGCAACATCTGTTGAAGGCGCCACTACATTTTGCAAACAATGAGGATGATGTCTTTGCTATATATCACGTAGAACACTAGATGACTCTAGTAGTATTTTTGATAACATCCTAAAAATGTGCATCAGTAGATTTAAAATATGTATTTGAACATTTAAAATACATTTTTTAACTAAATTATATTTTTATCTATCTACTCTTTTGTAAAGGGTGTCTAAATTTTAGGGGCGATTTTGGTGATTTTGAATAAAACACAAATTATTTAGGAAATTATTATCATATCTTTTTATAATGATAATATTTGTATGGTTTACTTATGTATGAAATAAAATATCGGCGAAATGGCCGCCGCACAGTGGACCATTCTACGAGAAGGCGGCCAAAACTCATTTTTTCATTCGAATGTAGACACTAGTGTACCTCGTGAGCCAAAAAATTTAAACTTTATTTCACATACATATATTACCGAGAACAGGGTGATTCAAAATAAAAATTTTAAGTATTTTGCTAAAATGGGAAATTTATTAGTAAGATTTTGATTTTTAAACTTCTAGTTTTGTATAATTTTAAAATTTGTTAACCATTAGTACATGAAAATAAATTGCTTATACTGTTTAGAAATAACTTTTTTTTTTTTTAGGTTCAAATTTTCCTTAAATCCCATTTTTAATACACCATAACTTCTAGAGAACATAAGATAACAAAAAGAAATTAGCACCATTTAGTAGATAAAACTCTCCTCTACGTTAGCTTTAACAAGCAAGAGCACTATATTCGGCTGTGCCGAATCTTTTATACCCACCACCAATTTTGTGTACATTTAAAGCACAATATTGATTATTTTGTTAATCGCTATGGAATAATTTCTTTATAATAAAATATGTATCACTTTCTTTGTGGGGTGGTTAAATTTTAAGGGCCCATGTTGAAGGTGAACTACACCTAGTCTTTAAATTTGTTTTCTGCATTTCATTTGACATTTCTCAATCTCAAACTTACTCAATTTGATCCGTGGAAAGATACGCAAATGAGCAACGCTTTAAAGTTATTCAGGTTTTTTATAAAAATGGGCGTTCAAATCAAAATGCATTTTGTGCACTTCGTAATTCTTTTGATCAACATAATCGTTCAAATTCGTCCACAATTGGGAGAATTGTAAAAAATATTTAAATTTCTGCAAAACAGGTCTGTATAAAATGTTAGCAAATTTGAAATGCCTTCTTAGTTCGTTGAATGGGGACCATTGCTGTTCTTTGCGATAGTGTGGCCAAAGAGCAGTCAACCTCGACTCATCATCATGCCCAACAAAGGAGCATCAACATTGTCATTGAAAATTTGGACCATCAGATAGAGTAGTGGCGCCAAGGATGGGGAGGGGGGCCATCTGGCCGATATTTTATTCAATACATAATCGAACCATACAAATATTATCATTATAAAAAGAAATGATAATAACTTCTTACACAATTTGTGTTTTATTTAAAATCAACATCGGCCATTAATATTTAATCACCCTTAATAACTTCGATATGATAGTAAAATGTTTTCGTAAATTTAGTCTTTAAGTAAAAGTGGGCGTTAAATTAGGAGTGTCAATAAAGCTTTTGCTAATAAATACAACTTAGATATTTTAATATAGTCCTTTATTTTCCCAAAAACATTGTCAATAGAGAAATTACATGAATTTAAGAAAAACCGTTATATGGGAAGTAGGCGGTAAAGTGAGCGTGTCACTTAAACTTTTTGGCACAACGATTACATTGATTAGAAGGATATATGTAGCAAATTTTATTATCATACCTCTAATTTTGTCGGTTTTATGAGCTTTTAAATTTCATTAACGGTAGATATCGTGAAAAGTGGGCGTTAAAGTAGGCGTGTCAAAGTTGTTCTCGGTAATGAGTACAACTTAGGTGTTTCAATATAGTCTTTTATTATTCCAAAATCTTTATTAATAGAAAAATTATATGAATTTTGGGTAAAACGTTATATGGGAGGTGGGCGTTAAAGTGGGCGTGGCACATTGATTTTCCGTTAGAACAAAGCATTTGACCAAAAAGCCATGAGTGCAAAATTTCAGGGTCGTACATCCAATTTTGTTGCTTTTATGACGTTTTTGTTTTTAAATATACCGAAAAATACACTGTGCGGTATAAATTTTCGTACATTTTGATCGATAACTCCTCTTCTAATGCATAAATTTAGATAATTTTCGGAAGGAAATATTGTTTTTTGAGTCTACGTTAATGCGTTTGGACACAATTCCATTTTATTCGATGTTTGAAGGACACGATTTTTTCGACCTACTGTTGCTTTTCGAGCTATAACTCGCTTCCTAATATTCCGATTTAGCTTATTTTCAATACCAAACAAACCTTGTCTATAAGAAAGATTCTGGCAAAATTTGAGCCCCCTAGCTTTTTCGGTGCGACCTCTATCGTGCTTTCAACAGATGGACAGACGGACAGACGGACGGACATAGCTAGATCGTCATCAAATCAAACCCTGATTCAGAATATATATACTTTATGGGGTCTAAAATGGATATTTCGATGTGTTACAAACGGAATGACAAAATGAATATACCCCCACCATTTTTTTGGTGGCGGGTATAAAAATATGTCAGCTTTAAAAATATGTCTTTGATTTTCAATTCTTATTTCGGCCAAAATGGACAGCTGAAAAAAGTACATGAAAAAATATTTAAAACTTTTTGAAATAATCAATATGATCTTTCAAACAAATAGAAGACGATTTGAAGATTATTCGTCACACTATTTGTAAGGCCATTCGGCTGTGCCGAATCTTTTATACCCACCACCAATTTTGTGTACATATAAAGCACAATATTTATTATTTTGAGCAAAGCTTTAAAGTCATTCAGGTTTTTTATGAAAATGGGCGTTCAAATCAAAATGCATTTTGTGCACTAAGAGATTCGTTTGGCCATCAAATTCGTTCAAATTCGTCCACAATCGGGAGAATTGTAACAAATATTTAAATTTTAGCAAAACAGGTATATATATACAGGTCTGTATAAAATGTAAGAAAATCTGTGAACGCCTTCTTAGTTCGTTGCTGTTTTTTGCGATAGTGTGGCAAAAGAGCAGTCAACCTCGACTCATCATCATGCCCAACAATTGAGCATCAACATTGTCATTGAAAATTGGGACCATCAGATAGAGTAGTGTCGCCAAGGATGGGGGGGGTCCATTTGGCCGATAACACTGCTCTGCAAAAAATAATTTTTTGTCTTCCCATTTAATAAAACTATGTGGACTATATAGATTTTGACGCGCTGAACTCAAATCCGTTGTCGATTTTTTTCCATCAGATCGGGATTTTTTTTTATGGGCGTGTCAAATTTTTCCCCCTAAATTAGTCAGGCACGGAGACTTATTTCCTCCTAACTTGAGAACCAGTCAACCGATTTTCAAAATTAAAACACCAAAAAATGTGTAACAAAATTGTATTTATTTTAGTGGAATAAAATTTGTCTCTATCTTTTATCGTTTTGTAGTTATTTAGAAATTAATGGAGAAAAAAAAAATTTTTCGTGCAAATTTCGTAATATTTTTCAATTAAAAAATGGAATTAAAAAAAATATAAGGCAAATATTCAACATTTTAAACTTTTTTCTAAGAGTTATTTATCTTGGAAATAAAAAAAGCCATAAACCATAAAAATCGGTTAAAAAATGTGGATTTTTCTGTAAATTTACCGCAGGTACCCAATATTGACCAAATATGTGTAATGCAGCAAACAACGTCAGAGTGGGCGCACTAAAGCGCCTTGTAGCATCAATGAATGGCAAATTTTTACTTCTATCTATTTTCGTATAACAAGAACAAATACAAGCCAAAAAATTTGCCAGATTGTAATTTTGTAGCAACGCCTCGCTTAAAGCACCCACCCTGTCGTCACCCGTAGATAACTTCAAATTAAAATAAAAAATTAAAATATTTACAGGCTATTTTACTTACAATAACACAACAATTTTGTTAATAATTATTAATTTTTATTTAGGAAACATTATTAAAATAAAAAAGTAGCTTAAGCTGTCCATGTTTTTTCTTCTACATCATTAAATTTCGTTCTGAAGACCTCGTCCTTCATAAGCTGTCGTATTTGTGGACCTACAAATATGCATTCTTTTACTTTAGTACCTCTGATTCTAGGAAATTCGCTCTTAATGTATAGAAAGGCTTCATCATCCTTGTTCATTGCTTTAAAAATATTTTTCATTAGGCCTAGCTTTATATGAGGAGAAGAGTTTGTTCCTTTTGTTTTAAAGGCTCTTCTGCTACATTTTTTTTCCTGGAATAAAATTTACTCTTTTCGGCCAAATTTTAACATTGTAGTGTTTTTCTTTCGCGCGGCTATCCCATTTACATAAGAAGCAATAAAACTTAGTATATCCACTTTGCAATCTATTTAACATTGCTAAGACTTTCAAATCTGCACATACGTTCCATGAGTAATAGGAATATAAAAATTTTTTGTAGTATCATCTTCATGCTACAATAGTTTTCTTTCATATTTCTTGCATACGCGAGTGGGACCAATGGAAATTTGTTGCCATTGTGAAGTAAAACGGCTTTTAAACTTGTCTTGGATGAATCAATAACAAGCCGCCAATCCTGAGATTTATGACTGAAACACAGTTGAGGCAAAAGTCCATCAGCATTATCGCAAAATATCAAACCTTCCTCTCTGTTGAAATACCTTAAAAAAGGTTGTTTTTTATTTCGAAAGTAAGAGACGTTAACATCCGTTTGCACCAAACTCCATTCTTTCCATTGGGATGCAAGAAGCTCAGACTTGGTTTTTTTAAAGCCTTGATTTACAGGCAAAGTTATTCATATCAGTTTAATTCGGAAAATAAGGTGTACTCGTTGGACTTCCAAATGAATGCGAAGAAACACCCATGATGGCGTAAGTGGATTCAGTTGCTGTAGAAAGCCCATCTTCTTCATCGTCTGTAGGAGGCAATGGAGGTAAAAATTTACTTGTAAACTGGTAAACTGGTCATTTGACGCATAAAGTATTAGGATATGTAACTTTATTTTTTGTTTTTTTCGTAAACCCACGTGTTTTAGTATGGAAAAAGTAGCAATTATTTTAATGATTTTGTGGTTCACTCCAAATCGCTGGCTTCATAAACGGCTTCATAAGACTTATGACTTCCTTTTAACCAACCTCTTAAAGACTTACCACAGCTACTACAACATATTTTCGGCAGCCAATTTTTATCTCTATCATCGATAGGAAACCCAAAATAACGGCAATAAGCATCTTTAAGCTGAGAAGATATTGTCTCCCGTTGAGAACTTAGATCGCCACATACGTAACAAAATAAATTTAGAGATTTGTTACAAATCCTTGACATTTTGTAATATGAAAGCGTTTGTGGATTCTTTAATTGCTTTATTTCTTTACACAATAACAAAGTACACTATAAGATCTATTGACTGTTGCCGATTTTAACCGCACGATATTCAAATTAAAAGTGACTAACTTATTGCCCATTAGCTTCTATATATACAATAAATACCAGAATCTACCCTAATGTTCTTAATTTGAAATCACAGGTAATTGAAAAATACTGTTATAAATATTAATTCCAAGAACTATGTAAAATACCGTTGTACTTTAGTTCCATCACCTGCTCACATAACGAAATGTTACATATATCATATGTAAGGCTGGTTGCATTACAATATTAGATACCTGCGGTAAATTGACAATAAAATCTACATTTTTTAACCGATTTTTATGGTTTATATTTTTTTTTATTTCCAAGATAAGTAGAAAGTTAAATAAGTAAGTCAGAAGAAAGTTTAAAATGTTTAATATTTGCGTTATATTTTTTTTAATTCCATTTTTAATTTGAAAAATATTACGAATTTTGCACGAAAAAAAATTTTTTTTCCATTAATTTCTAAAAAACTCCAAAAGGATAAGAGATAGAGAAAAATTTTATTCCTTTAACATAAATACAATTTTGTTACACATTTTTTGGTGTTTTATTTTTGAAAATCGGATGACTGGTTCTTGAGTTAGGAGGAAATAAGTATCCGTACCTGACTAATTTAGGGGGAAAAATTTGCCACGCCCATAAAAAAAATCCCGATCTGATAGGAAAAAACCGACAACGGATTTGAGTTCAGCGCGTCGAAATCCATATAGTCCACATAATTTTATTAAATGGAGGATTTTGCTGCAGAGCAGTGTAATTTGTTAAATACATAATTGAACCATACAAATATTATAATTACAAAAGGAAATAATAATAATTTCTTAAATAATTTGTGTTTTATTTAAATTCAACATCGGTCCTTAAAATCTAACAACCCTTAATAACTTCGATATGATAGTAAAATGTTTTCGTAAATTTAATCTTTTAGTAAAAGTGGGCGTTAAAGTAGACGTGTCAATAAAGTTTCTGCTAATAAATACAACTTAGATATTTAAATATAGTCATTTATTTTCCCAAAAACTTTGTCAATAAAGAAATTACATGAATTTAAGATAAACCGTTATATGGGAGGTAGGCGTTAAAGTAGGCGTGTCACCTAAATTTTTTGGCATAACAATAACATTGATTAGAAGGATATATGCAGCATATTTCATCATCATTCCTCTAATTTTGTCGGTTTTATGAGCTTTTAAATTTCATTAACTGTAGATAACGTGAAAAGTGGGCGTTATAGTAGGCGTGTCAAAAATGTTTTCGCTAATGAGTACAACTTAGATATTTCAATGTAGTCTTTTATTATTCCAAAATCTTTATTAATAAAGAAATTATATGAATTTTAGTGAAAACGTTATATGGGAGGTGGGCGTAAAAGAAGGCAAGGCACAGTAATGACAATGACTAGAAGGATATACGTAGCAAATTTTATCATCATACCTCTAATTTTGTCGGTTTTATGAGCTTTTATATTTTATTAACGGTAGATAACGTGAAAAGTGGGCGTTATAGTAGGAGTGTCAAAGTTGTTTTTGCTAATGAGTACAACTCAGATGTTTCAATATAGCCCTTTATTATTCCAAAATCTTTATTAATAGAGAAATTATATGAATTTTAGGTAAAAAGTTTTAGGGAAGGTGGGCGTAAAAGTGGGCGTGGCACATTGATTTTCCGTTACAGAAAAGCCTTTCACCAAAGAGCAAAGTGTGCAAAATTTCAGAATCTGATTTTGTCCGTTTTATTAGGTTTTAAATTTAAAATATACTGAAAAATACACTGCGCGGTGTAAATTTTCGTACATTTTTATCTATAACTCCTTTCGTAATGCATCGATGGAAGCAATTCTTAGATTCTTAAGGAGAGATATTGCTTTGACTCTGGAAATATATATTCGAAGTTTCATGACTGTATGGTAATGCGGTTGGACACAATTGCATTTTATTCGAGGTTCGAAGGACATGGTTTTTTCGACCTACTCTTGCATTACGAGCTATAACTCTCTTCCTAATATTCTGATTTAGCCCATTTTCAATACCAAACAAACCTTGTCTATAAGAAAGACAAGGCGGGTATAAAAATTGGTCTAACAGATATTGGTAAATCAAAAGAAGTCGAACAACTATTTCCAAGAGTATCGAACACTTACATATATCAGAAAAGCAGATTGAAAAGTTGAAATTTTTTATACTTTAGTGAGTAGACCCAAATTAAATGCTGGGTTAAAGTTTTTTAGTAAGTTATAGTTCCCAAGGCGGTAAAGAACTTAGAAGCAAACGAAAGCTTTAAGTGTGTGATGTAGCTTTCTTACCACTTTGACTCCACTTATGTATTCCATCAGCATCTCAATAGCCTTAACCTCTGTATGTACAAGGTCTAGGTTTCTACTATTCCCCAGCCAACCGCGATCTCAGTCTCCAGAAATTTATTTTACTACATTTAGACCATGGCGAAAACTGGATGATTCAAATAAAATCAAAACTTTTACTGTGTACACTATGCTTTTTTTGGATTTTGCATGCTTGCGTTTTCATCAAGGTGTGTTCATTTATAAGACAATAGTAAGTGCTTCCTATAATCTGCGGCTTAAAATGTCAAACCCCATAAGTAAAAAATTTAAACAACTACTTTATAAATTACGGTAATAATTTTCTTTGTTTTTTTTTGGTATTAATGCATTTCTGATTATTACTAAATTTTTGCAATTAAGTAGATTTATTTTTGGAGGCGATGTCAACTATAATTTGTGTGAGAGCTCGCAATTATATAATTACGATATTATAGAAAAGAACTGAACCGTATACTTTTAAATCATCTTATTTCAAGTATAAATTATATTAAAAAATGCGTTGTAGTCGTATAGTTTTTTAAAAACCCTTATCAGTTTTACTTTTTCAGTTCACCTCACACAATGATTGGTCGACTTAATTTTGTAAAAATCTTAGTTGTATGAAAATAAGTTTTTCTATAAAATATTAAAACTTTCTGGGCTGAACGACGCGTCGTGCAGATGTTTTATACTTATTTTCCGCACTGTGTTGTAAAGCGGCTATGTTTGTCTAAGCACGGTTATTACAAAAAAAAATTAATTTCAGATTCATTAACGAAATTTACAGAAGTAAATAATGTCGACTTAATATGCAAACCTGCTAACTCCCTTTCAGCAAATTTTACAGAAGAGACAAAAAACTTCTTATATTTCATATTTGTAGCTTGAAAGGTTTATTTCATAAAAAATTTTTTTTTGGCTCAGCTGGGATTCGATGGCACGTTTATTCTAATCAGTAAATATGTATGTTGTTGTTGTAATTGTCAAAAAAAACGAGGTGGTCGTGGTTTTTTGCTCATATCTCAGAAAGTTATAGGGCGATTGTGCTGAATTTCAATTTCAATAGAGATTGATACCATACAGAGATCTGAGGAACATATAGTTGCTTCTAAAAGTTGATTTCAACCAACACACGAACAGACAGACAGAAGGACAGACGGTCAGGGCTTAATCAACTCCTCTATTCATTAGCTTTCAGAAAATTTATACTTTATGGGGTCGGAAATGAAAATTGTAGAAATTACAAACGGAATGACAAAGCACCACAGGTGAAGGGTATAAAAATTGGAGATAATAATAAACACTGAACTAAAAATGTACTGGATGTAGCAGTTTTTTCTTAAAAAAATTTTCTGTGAGAGGATTTAGCAGTTTTAAATGGAAGAAAAACTTCTTGCTGGTCGACGAGGTGTTTCTTTCTCTACTACACGACATCAAAATCTCAATTTACTTGAAAAGTTGATTTAGCAGGTTTGCATACTAAGCCGACGGTACCTAGTTTTACTTTAAACAAGTTTCAAACAAAACAAAATTATAGAAAATTAAATTTATTTTATTTAAATTCATTTTGATAACAGTTCTTTCTATGTACGAACGTAATATTTCGGTCTATTATCAGCTCTGAGATTCAATAATATTAAATTACAGTGGACGTCCAATAGTACGTACCATCGTTTATACGAATCTCCAATAGTACGAATGACAAATTATTTGCATTGGTAGTTCTGCAGTACGAATACATTCTTTTTTTGCTATTCGATAATACGAATAACTGTATTTTTTGTAAGAATATGCTTGTTTAAAGTTTTACTTTAAAGTTTTTTACTTGTTTTTTTTTTTGCGGTCAACTGCCAAATACAGTCAGTTGGTACAAAATTTAATACATACATACATACATACATATGTACATATAATGTTTAATGACTGATTTTTTTAACAAACTACTTATATACTTTATGTAACTACATATTTACATACATACATATGTACAAATGTATGATTTAAATCCTATAGTCTTGACTTGAATTTGTTTATCTTTTAAGTTTTTTCTTGTTTTAAATAAAAAACTAATTTAAGTTAAGGAGGAAAAACTGTTGCCCAATAATTCGAATTTTCCTGACATTATATAATTCGTATTATTGGACGTCCACTGTAATGGTTTTTGAAAACTTTTGATTACAAGAATATAAATAAAATAACAACATAAACTGTAAGAATTAGAATTAAAATTAGTGCAATTATAGCGAGTTTATAAGATACACTTTAGTTGATCCACATAGCTAAATCATAAATATGTAACAGCACAACACTGGTATAATAATTCACAATTAAAGTACAAAATTTTTTGAGTGCAAAAGTTATTACATCTATTTATCTAACATTTAAACAAATTGTTGACTACCTTTTTAACTGCTAACTAATTTTTACATTCCACAGAAAAATTTTTTTTTAAATTTTCATATTTTTCATTTCGTTACCGTTGTTCTGTTGTTGTAGTTGTTTTATTTATAATTTAATTTGTATGTTAGAAAATTTGTTACATACAACAGAAAACCATTTTCTAAGACAGTTTTTAGCATTGAAATTCTAATCGTTAAAAATGCTATTAAGATAGTTTAATGTTGTGAAATATTATTGCTCCTCGGTTTTGGTGGTAAAAATGACGCTGAGAAATGGTGGCAAAAGCAAGAATAATAATAGAAGTACAACATAATGTTTTCCTATTCACATTTATGCTCGTTTACATAGTCTAAAATGTGAAATAGAAACTGTAAACAATGCGCAATAAAAACAAACACTCTAACGTACAGTCGGAGAGACAGTCTAAAATAGATAAATGTAGGCTTAAGTTAAAATGAAAACGTGACTTTTAAAACAATGTCAAGTGTGTACAGTTTCCAAGGAGAAGTTGAATAAAAAAGTCAAACCATGCAATCACATACTAATACCAGGCACTAGTAACAAATACAACAACATCAAAATAAAATACCTGAAAAAATACCGTAAAATATTAAGCGCCAAGATTCAGGTTGTGTGCTTTTTATGCGAAAGAAAAAAGAAATAAAACGAGTTCGGAGTGTATTATAATATTGGGCAGAGCTTACATTATCATAACGCATAAATATGACCTGATTTTCTAAGCTAGATCGCTAAAAAGAAATCTATTTGTTCGTGAAACTGAATAACTCGTAAAAATTTCACATATTTGAGCAACCAATAAAACAGCAAGTTTTAACGCAGAATTCGTCATGTTGAAGTGCTCGAATTTTAAAAAATGTTTATGCCTGGGTTTTATTTTATAGTTTCAGGTATACTAGGCCTATCTGGCATTTTATTGACTCACGAACGTTAACACAAACAATTTCATTAGTAATATTCATGCCATCTGTGAGATGCAACAAATTCTCACACATACACTCGAACGGGCTGTGTTGAGTAATAAAAGCTTCTCTCCAGATGAAAATGATCGATTTCCACGAAAATGAATTTTTAAAACACCAAAAACAGGAAGTTTCTTGTTATGAGTTTTGAATAAAAATTGCTTGTGCTAGTAAATACCCAGAATTAAAAAAATTTGCCTTGAAACTTCTCACTTTGTTTGGGTCAACATATGTTTTTGAAGCAGCATTTTCTAAGATGAGTTTGATTAAAAACAAATTCCGGAATAGACTTGCCGATGAACATCTCCAAGATTTAATGAGAATAGCCTGCACAAGCTTTACTTCAAACTACAGACGGATAATCAGAGACAAGAAATTTAATTTTTCTCATTAATATTGTAAACACCCTTAGTACTTACTTCTTTTTATTCAAAGCATTTGTTTATTATTAAAAAAAATAATGCAACGAAATAAATATAAATTTTATTGATATACTTTTTAGTCATGTCTAAAACGGCAGATTTAATTATTGTCCTCATAGACTATCAATATAAATTAAAAGAACTTTATAAATGGGCAATCATAGGAACAGTGCACCAACCAAAAATTTAATTGAAATTTATCCAATTTATTTTTAAGAGAATATTAGAGAAGATATCTAATTTTTAAATTTATAAAAAACAGGATTTTATTTATCATTAATACAAAAATTATAACTAAATCCTAATCTACCTCTGATCGATTAAAGTTACAGGGTAAATTAAAATTTTTAATTGTTAATGAATATAGATGGTTCGATCCGAAGCCATATTTTTATTCAATTTAATTCTATTAAATTTTAGGAAAAAATTGTTTTGTTTGCTATTTTGGAATGATTGAAATTTTGTATGAAACGTTAGGTCCAAGTGACGCAGCGTAAAGCACGCAAAATAAGTTTTTTTTTATTAGTAACTAGCTAATACCCGGTGTGCTTCGCCACCCCATATATTTAATTCATATAACAGGTGCCACGCCCACTATTACTAAAGCATCAATTTCTTATCAAAATATTCATATAGATGTCAAAGTTTCTCGTGCAAAGTTTGGGTACTCTAACTATTATCGCTTGCCAGATATACGAATTTTTGTATTTAATTCATATAACAGGTGCCACGCCCACTATTACTAAAGCATCAATTTCTTATCAAAATATTCATATAGATGTCAAAGTTTCTCATGCAAAGTTTGGGTACTCTAACTATTATCGCTTGCCAGATATACGAATTTTTGTATTTAATTCATATGACAGGTGCCACGCCCACTATTACTAAAGCATCCATTTCTTATCAAAATGGTCATGTAGATGTTAAAGTTTCTCGTGCAAAATTTGGGTACTCTAACTGTTATCCCTTCCCGAATATACGAATTTTAGTATTCAGTTGCAGTGAGAGCTGCCGCGCCCACTATTTCTAATGTACCAATTTTTTCCAGAAATGTTTATTTGGGTGTCAAAGTTGCTCTTGCAAAATTTTACTACTCTAATCGATATCGTTTTCCAAATATACGAAATTTAGTATTTAATTCATGTGGCCACGCCTACTATTGAAAGTCCGCCCATTTTTTACCCAAATGTTCGTGTGGATGTCAAAGTTTTGCGTACTTGATTTGAAACCTCTAGCTGCATTAACTTTCGTGATATATAATATTTAATACTTATTGTTTAATAGGGCGTGGCACCCCGCCCACTTACAATTTCAAACCAAAGTATAGCCTATAGTTCCTTCCAGACATACAGAAAGATTCTGTGAAAATTTCAAAGAAATCAGTCAAGCCGTTTAACCGACTATAAAGCACAAACAAACATACAAACACAAAGTGATTTTTATATATATAGATAGAATGGTTTTTTTAAGTCGCCTATAAAAAATCTTCTTATCAATGCCTTTAAGCAAATAAAAAATTTAAATTCTGCATTAAAAAATATATTTAAATTAACTTCTGTAACATGCCTCAGGATTTGAGTTCTACCTTTAATTGCAGTAAAAAGCTTTAGAAATATTTTTTTACCTGTTTTTTTATATTTTACGCGAATTTTCATTAATTTTATTTTGAAAATTAAAAAAAAATTGTCTTGAATAACATTTTTGTTTGAAATCTTAATAAAATAAAGTTTTTTTTTTTTAATTTCATGTTCCCGATATGGATGCTATTAACTCTTAAAGTAAATCAGATATCTACATTATTATTACTTAAATTTTTTTAGCTGCAACCCTGGTAATATTTTTAAAAAATTTTCTGGCCCTAGATAAGTCCCTTAAGTAAAAGAATACAAAAAAAATTAAGTCAACAAATCTATAGGTTTTTTTTTTAACCTAAATATCTCTTTAACTAAAAGAGGTTATTTATATAAGAGTATTTTTCAAAATATTTTGAACATTGAAATATTAACAAATGTTATTTAAGCTGAGGTCTCTTTTTGTAATACAAATAATATTTTTTTTAGTTGTTATTAATTATTCTGATTTTCTTAAACTTAGATAAATTTTGTTAATATTTAAATAAAAAGAAAATGTAAAAAACTAACTGATAACTAATATTTTAAATAGCTGTCTTATGAATCTTTGGCGCTTCTTCTTAAACTTTGCACTTACGCTTACTTACTCCACTTTCACTGGGGTTCATGTGACCTTAAAGCAAATCATACATACCTCACCTCGCAACTAACCGAATTATTAAAAAAAAAATATTTCTTAACAATCAAAACATAAAATTATATAAAAAAAAAATTATATTCATTCATAAATCTCATTTATAAACGTAAAAAAATATGATTGAAGATTATTGAATAAATAAAATTTGTAAATGAATATGTTAAGATAAATAAAATTGTTTTTTATTTACATGCAACTGAAATAATGTAACTTGCGTTACAAGGTTCTTCACAGCTTAATAAATAAGTCAACAAGTTTCGCAAATAAATTTTCGCACAATTTTCTTATGTTCATCTGTTTTTTTGGAATCAGTTTTTGTGTCCTTTATTATGCAAAATTTGCTTAAAAATACAAAAGCACTTTCAGTTTTCAAAGTTTCAACCCTTTTTCTATTAAAGCATTCGTTTCACAGGATTTTCCTATTTATATAGCTGGGAATCTATCTCTAAACCTTTTTTCAAAATTACAAAAAATGTAATCCTAGTTTGAGGAACGAAAACAAAATTTTTATGTTTTAATGTTTTGTACAGAGTTCCGCCAAAAGCTTTGCTTTGTTAGAAAATTCAGTTAGTCTTTTGTAAAAATAAAATGTTCGCCATACATAAATAATTCATCAAAAATTTATTCGAAATATTTTCATCTTTGAAAAATGTTCAGTCCTTCCTTAACACACTTAACTTGCGCAAATATTTAATCACACCTTCATGCACAGATACACATGTTAATCTATACCTGCACCAATGACTATAGTAACTGTAAACAGATATATATTTGGACACCTTTAGAATATTTAAATAACATTTAAGTTTACGCTTTTTGTACGTTTCACTCTCTGTGGATTTACAATGGAAAACATCTGTATTAAACAAATATGTTGGCTAGAACAAACAAAGAAGAAAAGAAAAAACACGTACAATTTTTTATTGACTTTTAAGCCTTAAAATTGACTGAAAATCTTCAGCAAATGATTAACTGACTATTTAAATTTAAATGTTTTTCTTTTCTTTCTTCTTATTATTTGCTAAAGTTAAAAAAAGTGTTAAACATCTACTTTAATATAGTTAAAAAATTAGTTAGTTTTAAGCTGTTTTCTTTACATCTCATTGCAGATATATTCCAATTTTTAGGGATAAATAATTTAACGCTCAAATTTTTTTCGCTGTCATTGTAAAAGAAAGCCAATGGCTTTTTTGCTGTTGTTATATTTTTGTTTAGTCTTATGTTGTACGTAAATAATTTTTAAAAATAACCATTCCATTACATGGATGGAATTTCGTTTCCTTTTTGTTTTCCTTTTTTTTGTGGGGATTCATCGCCACTCGGTTTTATGTAGCATCACTAATGTTGCTTTATTATTATTGATAAAGTTCTTGCTTCATTTAAATGGTAATTTGTGAAAAAATGATTATCTTAAAGCTAAGAACCTTTTTGTGCGTTATTATAATAAAATCTTTGTTGTAGTCAGCACTATTTTCGTTGACATTCTCGCGTCTAAAAATTTTGTATGAGTTTGCGTGTAAAAAAACACATCAGCAAAATACTTCAACAACTTAGTGAGATTTTGTCTTTTAACAACTAATAAAACTTTGAATTACATACTATTGACCGGGATAAAATAAGAATTGAACCAAAGGGAGGAAGCATGAAAAATGTAGGAAAGACATCAAATATTTTATACTTTTCTTTAATGCAATTTTTCAATTACACGTTTTACTTAAGCTAGTAGGAATTTTATATTCGGCTATGCTGATTCGTTATAACCATTTCTAATATTGTATAGCACAGACATGTATAAGATATGCGAAAAGAGTTACTTTTAGCATATTTGAAGTGGTCATGTCACACTGAGCATTCGTTTATTCTATTTTAGTTGAATATACACCCAGAAAACAAATAATCAAGTTTAATGCCAATCGAATGATTAAATTCTTGCAATCACATTTTTAATTTATGCCCCTTGGCAGCAATGCAGTCAGGTTACTCGGACATAATCGGAGGACTCGGAACTGAATAACTGCTTTGGTCAAATATCATCTGCACAGGATCGGGTTTGTGGAGGATGATGTTTGAAGAATGTGCCTTGAGACTGCTGAGACAGCGGCTTATGTGGTATGCGAATGTCCTGCAATCGCTGGCAATAGACTTAGTACCACTGGCAGGCACATGTTGGATGTGAGTGCTATGGAGGAAATTAGTCTGGGGCAGATGCTGGCGGTTACAAACGACTCTGTGATGAGGATTATAGATAATCATCAGTCTGTAATGTGAAGTCACAAAAGTCTAGAGCAAACGCCTAGGATGGCACGGGACTCAGGAAGGTCGGGGAACCTTATAATCCCTGGGTAGCGAAGGGGGTCGAAAAGGAACCCGTTTATGGAAAAGGTCTGCTTCAATATCCCTCCTACATGCTTACATATATAGTGTTGAATAAAAAATTTATATTTAAAAATGAAATTCTGTAGATTTAACCCCAAAATTCTACTACCACAACTGAACTATGCGATTGGCAGCAATTGTGGTACACACCACCGTATATGAGCGTCTCTCATATACTTATAAAATAATAAATATTTACTTTATTTAGAAACTACCACATTCCTTTGATATATTGTCTGTTTACTCACAGACTCCTATTGAATCCAATGAAACATAGGCACATCCATATAAACTAAGTATGTATTCACTTTTTATAGTCCATACAGGATAAGCCCTGTATAAAGAAATAATATTTTATTTTCTTTAGGCTGCAGTTGGTTTTTTTGTGTTTCTTTTTTTAAAAAAATTTACTTTTAATAATGACGATAATAGACAAGTTGTATCATTAGCACACTTTGATCGGTGGTTAAGTATTGAATCTAGATATCGTTCATTTAAATGACATTCAGCTAATTAATCTCATTAACCATGATGTTAGATTGTTTTTTTTAAGTCTTTCTAAAATGCTAGTATATAGTACATATATCATATCAAAGTTTATTTAATAGGTTCGAAGAGAAAGTTTTTGCTGATTTTTTCCATGTTTAAAGTTTGACATTTAAGTTAAATGAGAGAAGAGATAGACAGCTTAAGTTTAAAAAAATATGAAAAAAGGTATTATCAGCTGACGAATTAGGACTACAAGATGAACAAATATGCTTTAATTTTTTTTTACACAAATAATAATCTAATATTTTTTTTTGTTAAAAATTCAATACATCACCAAGGGCTCCTTAAACGTAATTTATGTTTTGTTTTTGCTATATTTTTTTATTTCATTAAGTTCCATTATTCATTAAACGAATTTTCACCAAAGAACATTAACGATAAATTTACGTCTATTCAAATATTTATTTAATGGCAATTTGAAATTCTAGCAATTTATAAAAATCACCATCATCATAATTAAATTAACAATTCCAACAGACAGTGAACCAATTACCCACACACGTACCTAAACAGCTTATGATGGTTTATGGTCACTGAAAGTACAACGAAACAAATGTTACACAGCGAGCACTAAATTCGTAGAGTAAGCTATATCATTGTTTAAATACATACCTAAACAGTTATTACCTCTTGTAGCAAAAGCAACAAAAAATAATAGAAATACTTTTTAGACAAGTGCGTGAAGCCTCGTCATAATTCTTTGCTGTGTCACTGCTGCCTTCTATGACGTTTCACACGAACAGTTTGCCAGCGATAAGAATTCGTACTCATAAATACCCAGCAAACAAGATTTACAGGTAGTAAAAAGTGAATTATATCTTTATGACTTCTAAATCAATAGTTTAAAAGGATTCATTCTAAATGCCTCCGTAAATGCAAAATAGGTTGTCAAAATGAATAATGTTCTAAAAAATTACGGCGAAATCATGAAAAATATAATTCACTATTAATGTTAGCAAACAATATTATGTCATGAAGCATGGAAGCATGGGGTTTTTTTATCTAAAAGAGTTTTGTGCACCAAGCAGTTTGTTAATGTTATTACGTATGAACGTTGGTTTATTTCTATTAAATTTACCAGGGTTTGTTTTATTGCAAAAAATAACACTTTAAATTGACGGTATATAAGTTAGAGTACTTAACTGATTTTTCGCTTCAATAGACTTAACTTATGCATACACAAAAGTATATGCAACGAACTCTGTTGTACTAGTGCTTTACCTTCTGGGCTTGTTCAACTATTTCTATTAGCAATGCCGTAATGACTGCAATCTTCTCCGTCTTATTCCATAACGAAATACTAGTATGCTCTGGAAGAAACAATAGGTAACGAAATATATGATAATGGCTATGATAAACAATAACACAGTATGTTCTCAAACCAATACATGGGTCACGCTGTAGAAGTATAACCCTTATTTGCACGTGAGTTTCTTATCTGTGCAGAGCAGTGAAATGCTGATAGTCGCCTGCGAAAAATATAAATCAACTTTAATCATATATTCATATAGAAATATAATTTTCAATTTCACGCTAATGAGTTTTTTTTAATTAATCGTTAGCGGAACCTCTGCATAATCACTTCCCTGTTATCATTTTTTGCTGGGTATACAAAATATATAAATATAAGTTGAAGTAAATATGAAATATCATAAAAAGAAAATAATAATAAAAAAAAAATGAAATATAATCGCAAATTCAACATGAAATTTACAAAACACGCACATAATCACCTCCCACTCTATTGCGTTTATTTATGTTTTGGTTTCCAAAAATAATAAATATTTCAAAGAAATTTGCATAATTTGTTTTAGGTTGGTAAGTAAATCAATAACACCAGACATTTTCTCTGCCTCATTTGACTTGTTCCGGACTTACTAAACAACTACAGTTTTTCGTTAAAAGTTGTTTTATTTTTAGCATTAAATGCGGGTTAAGTTTTGTGGTTAAAAACAGAGAAAGTAATTCGTGAACACAATACCAACCGCCCCCCCCCACCAGTTAAAAGATCCTTGTAAATTATTGTTACATTATTTAAATAATTATTGTACATAAAATGTCTAACGCAAAATCATTTTGTTGTGTTGCTTTGTTTGTGTTCTTGTCGTCCTGTATTCTAATACTGTTTGTTATGGTATTTTAGCGTGTTACAAAAAGAAAATCTTGTAAACGTAGTGCCACATATTTTCGCATTTATGTTTATGATTTGTATAAGGCGGTATGTCTAAGCTTTTAAAGTATGAGCGTAACAAGTCTCTATCTTGGAGGGATTTATTTTTCCGCTTTATTTCCTAATCTAACATGCGTGTAAATTATTTTACTTTACTAGTTAAGAAGTAATTGCTTTTATATATATTGTTTTAAGTTTACCGTATTATAACAAGTAAAAGACATGCAATTGTTAGCGTTAATTCTATACACCCTTTAACATATTTATTTAAGTAAACGAAATTAGTAAAAAATGTTGGCTAAAAATGTTAAGGTTCCTAAAAAATGTCTGTTCTTGCCAAATAATCGAGATTTACCTACAACTGAGTTTGATAAAAAATGTAAAATTAATTTAAATTTTTTATTGGATATTGTGTCAATTTTAAGAAAACCATAACTAGATAAAGTTTGTAATACATACATTCCTAATTCAAGATGAATCTCTTAGGTTTGGTTGACAAATTAAAGGTGGTTTGATTTATGTCATAACCGTCACCGCGTGTCGTAATCTGAAGTTGGCCTTACTATGGTGTTAAGTGTCTGATGATCAGCTATTCGCTTTGTGTGGCATGTTGTGCAACTCAATAATGACCATAGGTGGAAGTTCTTCTCTTTGTTGTGTTCAGGCACCTTTCTAAACAGTTATTAACTAAGCTTAGCTCTCCTTTTTTCTTTTAGCAGCGAAAGAAGCTGAAGAGAACACAAAAAAACTCATACTGTTGGAATTAACCGGACCTCGTAACGTGAATAGTGGCTCGTATTCAATTGATTCACCACCTTTAAAAAAATATCACTCATTACACTACTATCCTCTTTATGCTTTCTCAGCATCACCAAGAAACAATGGCGGTTACTAAAAGTCCCACAGTTCGACAAATATGTTTTCTCGATTGCGAATAAGCCCCATCAAGAATCATTCTAAAGCAAGTTTAAAGGGCCTAATGACTTCTAGGTACCAGATGGGTCTCTGGTGAGCCTCAAACACATTTTCTGATCAGAGCTTAACACGCAAAGAAAAAACATGGTTGTGGTAACCATAATCGTAGAGAATCATACTATGATTGAATTGTATGATTATCGTTAAAACATATAATGGTTACCAGTTATCATTATTATGTTTAATTAAAGTATCATTCAATAATCGTATACATATATGACTACAATTGAAATCGACAATCTTTGCTTTTTTACGGCAAATTTTTGTCTTATCCTGTAACATATACATATTGATTGTACTTACCAATTTAATTGTAATTTTTCTACCAATATTTTTTACATTTTTTCGTTTATATGTAAATTTTCTTAAATTTTTCAAAATTTTTGTTAATTTTTTTGTCATTTCAAACTTTTAAAATAATAATAATTTTTCAGCAAGAAGAAGAACAGCTGAAATCAAATTAATATTAAAAAATCATAGCTTGATTAATTTGTAAACATACTGTTGTCTTACCTATTATTTAATAATTATTTGTAATTTTTAATGCTTTTGAATAAAATGTTATTTTTGTCAAATTATTTTTTTTAAATCATACTATTTTTAAATGATAACCATTTTAAATTTTTACGAAAAGTAAACATTAAATGATACAATTCAAACAAATGCTTGATTATCGTGACAAAATATATGATGAAATGAAACAAAAATAACTATAACTTGTTTTCGACAACCAAATATTGTTATAGAAACTTCATATGACCGTCGTGATCATGTCATAACCATGGTTTTTCTTTGCGTGCAGTTTTCAAAAAACATGAACTTAAGCAGGCAGAAGATTTGTGATTGTAGTTAAAACATACTAAAGTACCAACTATTTAATTACTATAAGTTTAATTAAATTATCAAGTAAAGGATACCTTATGAAAACGATTATTATATAATCGAAAATAATATAAGATAATATAAGAGTACATTGTTCCAATATAATACGTCAAAAAGTAAAACATAAAATCTTTATTAATTATCAAAATATACTATTGATTTTTTTATTGAAAGCAAAGGTTATGCCATCAAGACGCAATAAAACAATATTGAAATTGCAATGGGCTTCGTTTAAAATCTACCATATTTATGTATACTTTAATTTTTATATTATTAATTTTAACAGTTTCACATTCTTATGATATTTTAAGCATATATGGCTGTATAAGTACAGAAGTTAATTTTAAATTTATTTCTTTTTTTTATTATTTTGTATTATACTTGCGCTTGCACTAATGCTGTTCTGCTTTGTACACAATGTGTATATAAACATCCGGCTTAAAACCATATGTTTATAATGTATGAAGACATACATACATCAACAGGAACCTAAGAGCACGACAATTATTAATGTTTCTTCATTAAAAGGCGCCAGGTGCTATTTTGTGTAAGTGAAAAAGGGTTTATTAAAAGTAATCACACTGTACTTAATAATCAAACTAAAAACCCAGACATACAGCAAGTAAAAAAAATTAATATTACATAACCTACTCGTGTGGTGTGTACAGCAAGAAATATGACCAGACATACATAAGTATGTAATCACATAAATTATATCTAAAATATACGTTAAGAAAAAAAAAAATGGTTGAGAAATAACATTAGGGTAGGGTAGGTCAAATTTTGGTGACAAAAAAAAAAACTGAAATGTTATATTGCCAAAAAAAAAACTACGAAAATTAAAGGAACTTGTTATGAATAAAATTAAATCCTCTTTTACGCAAATCAAAGATAAAGATTTGAATTGTCGTTTGAGAGTTAAAAAAAAAGAACATAATGAATAATATTAAAAAAAATCTCGAAATGTTGATGTATTTATCTTTTTATTATTATTTTTTTTTGTGAAAAATATAAGGAAACAATTGAAAAGATGCCGTTCAAAATCGGTTAAAAAAATTATCGGGTTACAAATGCTTAAGTGCGACAATAAAAGAAAATATATATTCACGATTTTCGTTTTATTGTGACTAGATTGAATTGAATGTAATGCTATAATTATATTTTATAAAAGCTTGATGTAAATTTTTGTTATGTTTGGCACACGTGTGCCCGGTAATGTTTCAAATTTTCTTTGTTGCCTTGTGTTTGTCAGCAGAATTTAGCCAAAATGAATTCAGGACAAATAGTTCACTTTTGTTCTTATATGTTGCAACTATTTAGTCAACATGAAATTTAATAATTTTATCAACTTACTGTATAAAAATCTATATCCAATGTACTTTAGTATGAAGTTCTATAACTCAGTTATAGGACAGTTAAATTCTTTAAAAATGCATTCTAACTTACTCACATTGATGGCTGTAAACAACTGTTAAGGTAAGTGGCTTTATTCAGAAGAAGTTTTCCATGCACGTCGATCTTTTTCGCTTCGCTTTTAGCTTTAGGCACCAAGTTTTGTTAAAATTTTCTCAGCTTGATTCTTGCTCCGGAGTTTGAGTTCTGTTTCTTTAGGATTAAATGCGAAAAATTTTCCCTTTGGTGTATTCTTATCGGCAATTATGGTCCGTTATTAATGGTCGGTGTAATGATCTGGTATGGCCAAACCTCGCCTTCCTTTTTGATGCAAAAGTAAAACAATTTCTATTTGAGCTATTACCAATGAAAATCAAAGGATCGATGGGACCCATTATATTGACTAACTTCAGTGGTCTTGAATAGTTCTTGACCCTGGTCTTGCAATTTAAACCATTACTTAAAGTATTCAGATTCCATACAAGTGTAAATTTACTACAATTTTTAATAAACTAGTTGGTCATCTATTATTATGTTAATATTTGAAAGTAGTGTGGAAATATTGCAATTATGTTTTTGCAGAAACGAGGAAAAGTTGGTGTTTACTTCCCGGGATCTCTATCCGAACTCTTTGAAAATATTAATTTAGACTTTGGATAGAATTTTGACATTTATGACAGTAAAATGCTACCTTGACAAATTTTTTTTAAGTGGTAAAAAAAAATAATTTAAATTCATAACAAGCATTCAGTTAACTTGATTGCAAAGATTATGGGTATAGGATTGACAAAAATTCGTTCAACATGGCCCAATAACGATCGCCAGTGACTAGGCCGCTCCTTGCTCATTTTCGAAGAAAAATGGCCCAATTATGCCTCTGGACCAAAATCCGCACCAAACAGTGATTCGTTTTGGGTGTATCGTCTTCATGAGCTTCATCTGGAAAGATGATTTTTTTTTGGCAAAATCGGCCAAAGTAATCTCGCAATATTTCCCAGCGTTGTTCAAGCGTATACACAACCATATTCGTGCAGCGGAACCTAATTATCTGTCAAATCAGACATGAGCTATGTGTTACCATTCACGAAATAAACACTAGTTGAAAAAAAAACGTTAGATGGCGGACCCTTTACTATATTCACACACGCGCCTTATTTGACAATTTATAATATTCTCGCAATTAATGGCCTTTATTGAGCTCAATTTACCATACTTAAAATTACTTTTAAATTGAGCAATATATACTAAATTGTTTCACTTATTGTCTAAAACTCGAAATACAACTCTTGAGAAGTATGTTCAGTGAGAAAAAAATTCTATAGGTGGCATTTCTAATGTCAAACAAATAAATATACAAACGACAAAAAGTAAGAAAATGGAAAATGGTTGATGAACATTAAAAAATTTTTTTTTAAATAAATTCAAATACATATTTATATGTATGTATAAATATAATTGTAAATATATTTTATGAACAGGAAAAAACTGAAGATAAGGCATTATTTGATTTGGTATAAATACATCGTATATATTTTTACAGCTCTCAAATGCTAATGAAGTAAGATAAATTGAGTATGTGGTAACACTAATTTTAAATGCTCAATCAACACTAAATGTAAACAATTTGAAATATCTGTCTGAACAGGGTATTAGATGATGAGATAATATTAATTAAGTCTCCATTTACTGCAAACATTCCATACAAACACTTCTAAAATTATATAGAATGTTTTGATCCATCACACATTCAAGGAATTGAACGATGTGTGCATTTGCTTACCACTGTTTCAAGGCGAGTTATAGCAAACAATAGAGAAGATATTATGCCAGTGACTGTGGAAAGACGAACTAGATTATCGCAAATGTAGAGTAACAGCCCAACCTAAACAAGAGCGTTGAGCGTCAAGCGTTGCAATTTTGCATGTATTTTGTTATTTTAACAAGAACAAAACACATGTAAAACTCCAACTCTTAACGCTCAACGCTGTTGTTAATGTTTGACTCTAAAAAAGATTTAAAACACTGATTTAACTTCCTTTGACTAAGAGCACTTCTGGTTTGTTTGTTTCATTTGGCTTAAATGTAAAACAAAATTCTCGCAGTCTTTCTTACATTGTTTTATATTCTTAGTGTTGTATTTAGTTAGCAATTTATTTTGTTTGCATTAATGACATTAATGACTAAAGAATATTACAATATTTTATGATAATTTTGTATTTCTGAAACGATGTGATAGTGTTCTTTTAATACAGCTAAACAGTTTACAGATTATAATAGGAGCAGAAAATCTTTAGGTCGATTTGCGTAGGATAGTATTTGATCACAGACTCATGGGTTTTTAGCAAATTTTTCATTTAATTTCGTGTAATTAACGTTTCTTTCTATACGTTCTTTGATGGAAAGAATTGATACACCCAAAAACGAACTTTTGCAATTTTGTGTTAAAGATTTAAGGCCGTGTTCATAAAAAATATTTAAGGTTTATTGAAGGCTTATTTGACAAATTTCTCTACAACATCTGTCAAATAAGCCTTTAATAAACCTAAAATATTTTTTATGAATACGGCCCTTAATATGAATAAATAATGAATTTGTTTAAATTTTGACTTGACTTTTATATGTATTTTAGTTATTTTAAATTTACACATTTTTTGTAGCTCTTTTTTAACTTTAAAATTTAAAATGTTTTGTGAAATCACTTTTTATTTCCACATTTTTTCTTATTTGAAAAATCTTTGTTATTTCTCAGACTCCTGCACGTAGAAGCGAGAATTTATGGTTTTTGTCAAAGTTAAGGGGGAAGAAGGAATTTAAAATAAAATAAAAGATACAACAAATCCATGGGTAACTGCCGTTGTTGCAGTGCTTTCCTGGCAACCTTGTTATATTTGGCTGTTTCTTTAGATGTGGTTGAATAAATGGTTGGAGAAATGTTTACAACTTCAACTTAACTTCACTTTGTTAGATTGCCAAAATTGATTTTTGCTTTTAAGTAAGAAACTTACAAACGTTTTATTTTGCCATGATTTTGTGTTCAAATACTAAGTGCTAATTTTAGTTTAATATTGATTAAATTTGGTTGAGTGACTTTTAAATAAAATCTTTAAAAAATTTAAAAAAAATGCGAAACAAGATTTTAAATGTTAAATTATCAAAAGTTATTTTTTGTGTATTTAAAAGCAATTGTGTTTGTTTTTTATATATATTTATGTTATTTTAATATGTTTTTATGTATATAATATTAAAAAAAATATTGAAATTCAATTAAATATAAAGCAAAATAGAAAATTAAAAATTCTTTTTAATGGTAAAATTTTTATTCCGCATTTACAACAGACACTCTTTAAAAATGTTTATTGTAAAACAAAAAAAAATTTTGCGAAAACGAAGTCAAAATTACTGCAACTGATTTTTATAGAAATTTTACTCGAACGTGCTAATTCTTGTGTGATCTTGCCTATAATAATTTCAAAATATCGTTAGCTATCGAATGTTTTTATTTAAAACCAGTTCTCTTTCCAAAGGCTCCGCCATCTAACGTTTTTTTTCAACTCGTACTTATTTCGTGAATAATAACACTTAGGTCATGTCTGATTTGACAGATATTTAGTTTTATCCTTCCGCTGAACGAATATGGTTGTGTATACGCTTGAACAACGCTGGGAAATATTGCGAGATTACTTTGGCTGATTTTGCCAAAAAAAATCATCATTTTGATCTTAGCGGGTATGTTAACAAGCAAAACTGTCGCATTTGGGGCACAGAAAACCCGCACGCATACATTGAAAAGCCGATACACCCAAAACGAGTCACTGTTTGGTGCGGATTTTGGTCCAGAGGCATAATTCAGCCATTTTTCTTCGAAAATGAGCAAGGAGTGGCCGTAGTCAATGGCGATCGTTATCGGGCCATGTTGAACAAATTTTTGTTCACAAAAATTGAAGAGGAAGATATTGGCAACATTTGGTTTCAACAGGACGGCGCTACGTGTCACACAGCCGAAGCGCTACACTTTTTTTACAGCATTTTCAAAAAAAACAAGTATTTATGAGCACTATATTCGGCTGTGCCGAATCTTTTATACCCACCACCAATTTGGTGTACATATAAAGCACAATATTTATTATTTTGTTAATCGCTATGGAATAATCTCTTTATAATAAAATATGTATCACTTTCTTTGTAGAGGGTGGTTAAATTTTAAGGGCCCATGTTGAAGGTGAACTACACCTAGTCTTTAAATTTGTTTTCTGCATTTCACTTGACATTTCTCAATCTCAAACTTACTCAATTTGATCCGTGGAAAGATACGCAAATGAGCAACGCTTTAAAGTCATTCAGGTTTTTTTATAAAAATGGGCTTTTAAATCAAAATGCATTTTGTGCACTTCGTAATTTTTTTGATCAACATAATCGTTCAAATTCGTCCACAATCGGGAGAATTATAAAAAATATTTATATTTCTGCAAAACAGGTCTGTATAAAATGTTAGAAGATCTGTGAATGCCTTCTTAGTTCGTTGAATTGGAACCACTGCTGGTTTTTGCAATAGTGTGGCAAAAGAGCAGTCAACCTCGCCTCATCATCATGCCCAACAATTGAGAATCAACATTGTCATTGAAAATTTGGGTCATCAGATAGAGGAGAAACGCCCAAGGGATGGGGGGGGGTTCATTTGGCCGATATTTTGTTAAATACATAATTGAACCATACAAATACAAAAAGAAATAATAATAATATTCTAAATAATTTGTGTTTTATTTAAATTCAACATAAAATTTAACCACCCTTTATAACTTCGATATGCTACTAAAATGCTTTTGTAAGTGTAGTCTTTCAATGAAAGTGGGAAGATAAACCGTTATATGGGAGGTGAGCGTTAAAATGGGCGTGTCACCTAAACTATTTGGCACAAAAATAACATTGATTAGAAGGATATACGTAGCAAATTTGATCATCATACCTCTAATTTTGGCGGTTTTATGAGCTTTTAAATTTCATTAACGGTAGATAACGTGAAAAGTGGGCGTTATAGTAGGCGTATCAAAGTTATTTTTGCGAATGATTACAACTTAGGTGTTTCAATATAGCCCTTTATTTTCCCAAAAACTTTATTAATAGAGAAATTATATGAATTTTAGGTAAAACGTTATATGGGAGGTGGGCGTAAAGGTGGGCGTGGCACATTGATTTTCCGTTACAAAAAAAGCATCTTACAAAAAAGCAAAGTGTGGAAAATTTCAGAGTCGTACATCCAATTTTGTTGCTTTTATGACGTTTTTGTTTTTAAATATACCGAAAAATACACTGTGCGGTATAAATTTTCGTACATTTTGATCGATAACTCCGCTCCTAATGCATAGATTTAGATAATTTTCAGGGAAAAATATTGTTTTTATTTAGGAAATATATATTCAAATTTTCAAGAGTCTGCGTTAATGCGTTTGGACATAATTCCAATTTATTCGATGTTCGAAGGACACGGTTTTTTTCGACCTACTCTTGCTTTTCGAGCTATAACTCTGTTCCTAATATTCCGATTTAGCCCGTTTTCAATACGAAACAAACCTTGTTTATAAGAAAGATTCTGGCAAAATTTGAGACCCCTAGTTTTTTCGGTGCGACCTCTATCGTGCTTTCAACAGACGGACAGACGGACGGACATAGCTAGATCGTCATCAAATCAAACCCTGATTCAGAATATATATACTTTATGGGGTCAAAATGGATATTTCGATGTGTTACAAACGGAATGACAAAATGAATATACCCCCACCATTTTTTTGGTGGCGGGTATAAAAAGAAGTTATTTGGCGGACCCTTTATATGGAAAACATTTATTATTTTTATTAGAAAAATTACTTATAGTTTACTAATTCTTATGAAATTTAAAAAGTATTTGTCATACATCATGTAACCTAAGATAATGTCTAACGTTTAATGTAAACGTTTGATATAAGATGCTAAAAAGAGCAGTGAATATACCCGAGTTGCGATTTCTTTTGAAAAATTCTTCCATATTCCAAAAAAGTAAACAACGCAAAATAAGTTGGCATCCCCGGTATGTCACATAACTAAAACCCATATCGCCTGGCGTTTTAAGTGCTCTACGTGGCAAAAACGCATTTTGAGTAAATCAGTGTTGAACTCTAATATAATTTTTCTAAACACTACTCGATACGATTTTGTGATTATGTTACCATATATTTGTTTTAAAAAGATAATTCTGAGGGAAGGTTTTTATCTCCTCACTGCATCTTCAACAGGCAATTTTCTAACGGTAATAAAAGTCATAGTCATAGTCAAAGTGTTCGAAAATTGGGTTCGTGGAATTCGTTTCTGCAGAAGAAGTCGTGGAGACTATGTGAAAGACGTTTTATTTAGAACTAAATTGTATTGATTGTACTTCACTCTAATTAAAATCTTTTGAATTTCCTTAACAATAAATGTGTTTTTGTTAAGAAATCGTATCACTCTTATTGGAAAACCTTTTATATCTGCATATGTTACACTATTTTTTTCTTCTCTTCTTTAATTTTAATAATTAAAAAAAAAAAAAAAAACTTTAAAGCAAAAACCATGTATTCACATTTAGTATTTTTTAAAACCTTTTAAATCAAATAAAACGTTACATTGCTATATTATATATTAAATTAAAAATTGAAAACTAAATACAAAAAATAAGTTTGGCAGATGCAGACAAAGTTTCAGAAAAGTTTCTAACGCTGATAAATTGTATATAGAAAGGAGTAAGTTGACTGGATACGATTACCTAATTAATATTCCTTGGTTGTTTATTTTGTCAAATTGCTTGTAAAACTGTTATTTAATGTTTGTGTCGAGGTATATGTGTTGGTGTAAAATGTGTTGGAATCACTGAAATACTTAATGTGGGATAAAATTACAAGCCTTTCCACTTGTGACCATAGATATATACATGCATATCAGTATAATTTATTTATTTGTTTAACGATTTTGTGAGTGCAAATTTTATTTATAATTTAAGTTTCCACATATATTTGCTGAAACAAACTAAATGTAGTGTAAAATATGTTGTATTTTATTTGTTTTATTTATGTTCCTTATTATTTGAAGCGGAATTAATGTTTGTGTTTTATTTGTTTAAGTGAGTGTATATTTGTTTTAAGCAAGGATGACACATCCTTTATACAGCTGGCAATTAAGTTTGGGTTTTCCCAGGGGTGGTTTTTAGAAAAAATATGTAGGTTCTTTGGAAAAAAAGTTGAATTCTAACTGTTTAGTTTCGACTTTAATGTTTTTTATGCTATATGCATACCAGGATTTTTTGTGATAGTTAACAAAAAATCTTTGTAGCGAATTTAATTTTGTCAAGATTTTGAAACTTAATATTAAAAAAAATTTTGCTGTTTTTTTTACCGTAAATCATTTAAATTTTATTAAGTTTAAAATTTAATTTTTAGTTTTTCAATATCTTAAAAATGTTTGCACAATTTGTCCGCTTTTAGCTGTGGAAAATGTGTGTCTACTAAGGTGGCTTCAACTGATCAGATGAATGCGTGAAGAATTTATGGTAGTCAGATACAAAACAACTAACTTATTGTGTGTAGCGATGTTGTGTATGCGTTGCACTTTTCCTAGCATGCAACACATCCCGAGTGAATAATTTTTCAATTTACAGCTCCGTTTGCGTTTGTGTTTTCAAAAAAAGTAGAATATAAAAACAAAAAGGCAACAAGGAAATAAGGAAATAAAGAGGCGGTAAATAATAGAAAAATATCAAGTACAATAGAATATATTCAAAAAAAACCTAAAAAATATTAAGTAGTAGTGTTACTAAATAATAACATTTAGCTCAATTTATAAAAAAACTCTTTCTTTTTTAAGTACATGTGCGCTCATTCCATTACAGAACAATAACAGATAAAGCTTTTGAGCAAATTTTCATTTTCTACTGTCAGTTTTGAATATCCTACTTCAATGGTAATGTTCTATTTTATATATATTTTTTTGATTCAGCTTTGTTTGGTTCCAACTAGGGTTTGGGAACCGGGAATTCCCGGGCGGAAAAATTTTGCTCTTATTCCCGGGAAAACGGGAAATAAAAAATATGTAGTATATTAGGAAATATATTTAATTTTATTTTTAATTTCTTATCTGTTTTGGTAAATTTAAAGAATATTTGAATAAAAAGTAAGGTTTTTAATTTGTTAGCGTTTTTTAATTGTTAAGTATTTACAACTTTTCTCAAATACGAATATGGAAAAGAAAAACAAACATCGTCGGTCAAAAATATTTCACGCCAAAGTTAACGACTGTCTGGAATTATTTTTAATAAGTGCTTATAAATTTCAAGTGAATTAAATATAGACATACATAACTAAATGTTTTCTTGTATAAAAATGTTTTTTATAACAACCGTAAAACCAGCAGTAGTTTCCGTGGTTCATTTTTATAAATATAATCGTATGTACAAATTGTTTTTAAAAGTGGTCACAGAATTTGTAAGTATAATTTCTTTTATTTATGATTGAATTTTTCTAATAATACTTTTTAATGTTTAGAAGCAAAATGTCTGAAGTCTGGAACTATTTTCAAAAAGTAGACAACGCAGCACAATGTAATATTTTCCCGAAAAGGTTAATGTCCAAGGGCGGTAGTACTAGTGGTCTCTCTCTCAAAATTGGCAGCAGTCGATGGAATATCTATTCGAACAATTACACAAAGTTCTTTTATTCGCCAAATTTTTTTTCAGTAAAAATATGACGTTACCAAAATGAAACTGATGTTAAAAATATTGTAATAAAATATTACAACGCCGTTAAAAATACGATGGTGAAAACAATATCGAGTCAAATTTGCGACAATTTAAGGTTTGCTTTTGTATTAGACAAGTGGAGTAGTGTTGCCCAAAAAAGATATCTGTTTACATGGCAAAAATTATTTTTATAATTTGGGTTAAGTTTATATTTCCGGAAGATGTAATGCTGACACAATAAGGACTCTAATGGAAAATAAACTACTACTAAAACAATGAGTTATTAACCAAATCGTGATGTTAAAGTTAACAAACATTATTTATTTTAAAAGAAATATTATTTTCGGGAATCCCGGGAATTCCCGGTAAGACGATTTTTAAATTCCCGTTTCCCGGGAAAGTAAAAAGACCGGGAAATCCCAAACCCTAGTTCCAACGTTGTTCTCTTCTTTTTTTATTCTTCAATATTTTGGTCGCAAAGCAAAACACACCATTTGGGAAATATTTATTTTATAATGAGAGAGTAATGTACATAAATACACTTTAAACTTAATGAGATTGCCTGTAAGTCAGTTTTCTTATGCTTATGCATGTCTTTAGTATTTAATCGATATCAATTCTGTGTGATGATGTGAAGATAAAAAATAAATAACTTTTTGTAAAAGTTTTTAATAAATAAATAATAAACAGGTGACTAGAGGTTTATTAGCTATTAACCGTAATTTTGATTAAAAAAATATTTTAGGCTTAGGAAGTCTTATTTGACAAGTTTCTGTACAACGTTTTTTATGTTTCTTCGTTATAATTTCTATATTTTTTTTATAAAGTGATAATTTTTTTGCTGAGTACTATTTAAGTAAAAACAATAAATACATCACTTTATTTAGCAACACATAATAAAGCCTACCATAAGTTGATATAGGTAGCCAGGGTGAGGGTGACTGATAAAGTGAATATAAAACAAGAAAGAGCACTATATCCAACTGAACCGAATCTTTTATACCCACCACCAATTTGATGTACTTTTATAGCACAGAATTTAGTTTTTTGTTATTATCAGTAAACGCTATGGAATAATATCTTTATACTAAAATATATAGTCAAATGTTTTCGTACGTTTAGTCTTTCAATAAAAGTGGAAGTTAAAGTTGGCGTGTCAATAAAGTTTCTGCTAATAAATACAATTTTCGTTTTCAAGCTTATCGTCTAAATATTCGGTTAGTTCATCGAAAAGAAGGCCTTCATCAGATGTTGTATTAGACAATCTGACGGAAGTTGTATTGGAGTTGAATGCACATGGAATATTAACGGAAGTTGCAGAGGTAGAAACATCGGCGATTAAAGCTGAGGTTAAAGCGGAAGTTACAGAAATAAATACATCGGTGCTTACAACGGAGGTTGAAGATTTTACCATTTATAATAAAAACTATGAAACAATGATCTTCAAGTAATATCAAACAACAAGTTCATATTAAACAAGCATATTACAAAATAAAAATTTTATTTTTAATAAAAATATAATTATAACTTACATACATACGTAATACAAAAATAAGCCACGTTATTTTTAATATTAAAAAAATATAAATATTTGTATGTGTAATTTTGTAAAGTAAAGGGTGGTTAAATTTTAAGGACCGATGTTGATTTTGAATAAAACACAAATTATTTAGGAAATTATTGTCATTTCTTTTAATTGTGATAATACTGTGTGGAACTAAATATAGGCCAAATGGCCTCCGCGACCGCGGCGGCACACCACCATCCGATGGTCCAAATTTTCAATGACAATGTTGATGTTCAATTGTTGGGCACGATAATGAGTCGAGGTTGACTACTCTTTTGCCACACTATCTATCACAGATGTTTTCACATTTTATACCGACGTGTTTTGCTGAAATTTAAATATTTTTCACAATTCTCCCGATTGTGGACGAATTTGAACGATTACATTGACCAAAAGAATTACGAAGTGCAAGAAATGCATTTTGATTTGAACGCTCATTTTCATAATAAGCCTTAATAACTTTAACGCGTTGCTCGATTGTGTATCTTTCCATGGTTCAAATTAAGTTAGTTTGAAATTGATTAATGTCAAGTGAAATGCAAAGAAAAAACTTGACGTTTAGCTGTGATTCACATTCAACATCGGTCATTAAATTTTAACCACCCTTTATATTCAAAATGCTATAGATAAGCAAAGAAAGTTTACAGATTTTGAATCATTAAAGTGCCAATCTTTTAAATTTTTTTAAAATATTTTTATAATTTTTGAAATTATAGCGTTGACATTGCTAACATTCAACGTTTGTAGATGAACTAAATAAACATATAAATTTGATGAACGTTTTGACAACGTTGAAAAAATCTACTCACTATCTGCTCTAGTAATTTTTGAAATTTCCTTAGTAACAATTCCTAAATTAAAAAAATATTTAATAAATTCTATGTTACGAAATAAATAAATATTAGATTTTTTAATTAAATTTATTGTAAATCAAAAATTCTTTGATGAACTTAATCCTGAATAAATAAATAAATTACAATAAATTTAAGTAAATGCCTATATTGTCCAAATATTTTGCTATATCAAAATTCCAACTTACACACATATTTACATAAGTATGTTCTTTAGAAAAAAATTTCTACTATCTTGTTTGTGTTCAACACCACTACGTTACTTATTGATGCATACTTTAAAAATAAAGCTGAAATTGCCCATGTTTTTCGAACAAATTGTTTGCCTGCACACTTCTTTTTTTTATGTAGTTTGACGTCTTTCTCTTTAAGGGAGATACAGAAAAAATAAGTTTGTTCGAAACACTCTCAATTTGAATGGATTTAATTTAATTTTTTTCTAAACAAAATTAAAACGACTAAAGGTATGTCCCCTAATAAATAAATGTTTATTTGATTAAAAATTTTTAAATTTAAACCATTTGAAAAACTCAACCTAAGCCTGTAACATGTGTTAGGTAATTTAATTTTAGAAATTTGAATTTTTGGGGTAACAATTTCAAATCTTATTTTGATTAATAATCTTCAAAATTAAGGTAAAATCTTCATTCTGGTATCGCTGGTGCTACTGCTTATTTAATATTTATCTCAACTTTTCATAAGGTAAAATTCTACACAAGATAGATTTTTGTATTGAGAAAGTAACACATTGGAAATATTACTAAAAGAGAAAAAGAGACAACGCTACTTCTTTATTAACTAACACAAAGATTTTAACGATACTAAAAGCTTTAAAGTAAAATAATACAAATCTGCTAACTGAACCATAAGAATAATCTGCAGTAAAATAATTTTATTGTTCTTATTTAAATCGGCGTATGCAGGAATAAATAAGAAATATTCCCAGCAAAAAGTCGAAGTACATAATAATAAGTTAAAAGTTCTGCACAAGTTACAATTTAAAACCTTTACCCATTATTTTAATATGGTGGTGTCTGTGTAGGTAAGTACTTACCACGCTCACTTACAAATGGGGACTCAAATAAGTTCTTATCAGGTTAGCTTACAAGTAGAGAATTATTTTATTTTTGTAGCAATACATAAGTAATTGATTGTAATAATCTAAGTAACCCATTAAGTGCATGGAAATACAGAAGAGGTTAACTTTTTTAGGGACGAAAATTTGATTTGTTTATTCCGCGATAACCTTAATTGGAATTCAAAAATCTTTGATAATCTATAAGACAATAGTTAATTTGTCGCTTTAGTAGAAAAGTTAATAATTCTTTAAGTGTGTTTTTAGAAATGAGAAATAAAAAAGTTTTTTAAAAGGCTTTAACAAATTTCGGAGTTACACTTTAATTCCGTATACACTATACAATATTTAATATTATATTATAAATCAAATCATAACTAAAACCTAGTAAGACAGATGGTATGCAGTAGTGATTAAAAAGTTGTTCAAAATTAGCAAATGAATACCAAGCTTTTGCTGGGATTAAAATATATGTTATCCGCCGTAATTTTATATGAAGATTTTTTTAAAAGTGTATACATGTAATTGCTTAGATTTTTGTTCCTGTTGCGTATATTTTATTTGTTTTCGGTTGGAAAAATTTCATGACACATTTTTATTGAAATTGCTTTGCTTTCTTTATTGTTTTGAAGTCATAAAAATTTTTTTGTTTTGATTTTTTACAAATTACAACCATAAGAAAAATATTTAAAAGCCTTACTTTTGTATGTATGTATGTATTTATAATTAAATATTTATTTCAAAAAATCACGACTGCGTTAAGACGTTCTTAACAAAAATAAAATTATTTATTAAAATGTTTTAAAGTAGCTTAAGAATCATCCTGTTTACTTAAAGCACGTGCTGTTTTTTTGTAATATATTTAAACAGTTTAAGTTTTCTATGCATTTATATTTCAAATTTCACGTTAATAACAGCCCTGTGGCATAACGAAGCGTGCACAAAATTGTTAATAAGATACAGTAAAAAATAAAACAGTCTATTTAAAAATAAACACGACGTTAGAAAAACCATACTCCAGTCGCTGTTATTTAATATCTGATATGTTATTGTTGTTCTTATTATAAGAGATAAAAAGTCTTACTTGTGATAATATTACACTGCTCTTAAAAACGAATTTCTTAACATAGACTTATGGATACGACAGTTTTAAAGAACTTTGATCTGATGTTTTTATTAGCTTTATGATTTTCTAAGAAAATGGCACACTGTTAATACTGTTATTGTGTATAGCTTTATACTCGAAATTACATGTTTGAAATCGAATGTTTGTTAATATACGACTAAATTAAGACGGTCATCTTCTATTCTCTATAACAATATTTATTTATCGCAAATAAATTATAACTATTTCTGTTTGTTTAAATATTAACTTCGTTATGACAACTAATTGGTTGTTTTATTTCTGTAATTTAATGTGTAGTTTTTATGCAAACGATATAAAAACAGATATAAAGAAAACTTAAGGTTTCAAAAGTTACCACTAAAAACGTAAGTATAATCAATATAAGGTAATAAACTGAACTATTTAAATAATATGTTTAGATACTGTATCAATGGACAAATAAAACGAATGGGTTTCGGTGCATTATTCTATTAAATAAAATACAAATGCTTTGAATAATAAGTAAAAGTGCTATATTCGGCCGTGCCGAATCTGATAACACCCTTCACCATCATGTACATAGGTATAATCCCTCATCGTAGCTAAACCTATATTTCATGTTATACGCCATTTTTCCTTATTATTTCCAACGCCATCCTTGATTCTAAATTTTTACGTAGTTAACTGTATTCAGCTACTCAAGCCAATATTGATGGAGTTAAAAAAATTTTATCCGCCATTTTGTTTTAGACGCCATCTTGGATTTTACATTTAAGAATAATTTCCTGTATTCTGCTGGTCAAGCCCTTTAATTCGATACAAATGTTTAGGGGATTCAAGAAGTTACATTTTAAAATACCAGATTTGGCTCATATATAAATTCATTGTCCGCCATTTTGTAGATGCGGCCAACATAAATTTAAAGTTTCTTATGGTGTTCGTATTGTGATAGTCAAATCCTTTCAGATGTACCAATATTGACTCTCTCGGTTGTCTAGAAGCTGAAAAAAATTGATTTTCGTTTGTAAGTTCTTAGAATATATATTTAAAAAAAATTTTTTTGCCTATAACTTTACCGATAAGAGCTCGATTTATCCAAAATTTTACACCAATATCTCTAGAGGCATGTTATATCTAAAAATAGTAGCAAAGGTACCTATAAATTATTCTATGGCTGAACAATTTTAATTTTGGTGGTAAAAATATAGGAAAAAAAACAGAGGCAGTCGTGTTTATTTGCTCATATCTCAGAGAGTTATTGGGCGATTATGCTGAATTTCAATAGCGATTAATTTCCGGATATTTCCAAGAGATTGATACCATACATAGATCTGAGCTTCTGAAAGTTGATTTCAACCAACACACGGACAGACGGGCAGACGGTCAGACGGACAGATGGTCAGACGGACAGACGGTCAGGGCTTAATCGACTCCGCTATTCATAAGCTTTCAGAAAATATACACTTTATGGGGTCGGAAATTAAAATTGTAGAAATTACAAACGGAATGACAAAGCTATATATACCCTTGTGCACCACAGGTGAAGGGTAAAAAAACAAGTGTGTATTAAGGGTTTCTTTAATATTAATAAGAAAAATTACATTTTTTGTCTTGGACTATCCGTCTGAAGTATAGCTTGTGCTGGCTTTTCTCATTAAATCTTGGATATGTTCATCAGCAAGTCTATTCCGGAATTTATTTTTAATGAAGTTCATCCTAGAAAATACTGCTTCACAAACATATGTTGACCCAAACAAAGTGAGAAGTTTCAAGGCAAATTTTTTTTAATTCTGGATATTTACTAGCACAAACAAATTCTATTCAAAACTCTTGAGAAAAAACTTCCTGTTTTTGGGTTTTTTTAAATTGTATTTTCTTGGAAATCTATCATTTCCATATGGTGAGTAGCTTTATTACTTCTGAAAATATTTGCAGCTTCAATTCACCATTCATCCCAAGGATTCAAGGAGAATGTTACTCAGGATATCGACGATATTTTCTTATATATATTTTGTATTGGTAACACAACGTCCGCATAAAATAGGATTACGGTCCAGATCCGGACAGAGATCCGTCAGTTGGTGACCCCTGGTATAGAATATAGGGACTAATTGTATGGAAATGTGTAAATATTTCGTCAATATGATCATTTATTGTGTTCATGTTTTTTAATATTATGATTATTGGGGATTATTTCATAGTCATATGCGGTCACATTATGATAATTGAATGACTCTTTAATTAAGCAAATAATGAGTACGTAAAACATCTAAGTATGTTTTTTCTCTTATTGTAGAATAGTTTTTCTTGCAGCCTGTATTTTTCTACACTGGTAATTTTTTTTCTATATTTTAATTAAAAAAGGTATTTGAAATATAATGTTTAATATTGTGTTTATTTCTTCTTTAATTTGCTGCTTTTATTTTACGTACAAAATATAAAATGAGGTGTGAAAAAATAACGGTAATTTTTAACAGTTAATTTCTAGCTAATAAATGTTTATGCCTAAAAGCATGACATCATTTAAAGATTAAAAAATAATAAAAAGAAAAATTGCTTGATACCATAAATATAAAATTATTAAATACAGTCGTAATGTGCCTCTGGGCGATTATAGCCCACAAGAGCAATCAGAAAATTTTTTTTTATTTTATTTTTTGTCTTTGGTAATTCTGCCTTGTTTTCATCCATGATAACCTTGCTGAGTTTCATTAAAACTCTTTTAAGTGGCGAAAACCAGCAAAACTTAGGGTTTAGAATTTATATAAGCATGAAAACAATTAACGGATTATTGACAAAGTGGCATTAAAACTAATTAAATTGCTAAAGGCCAATAAAACCTAAAATTTATTTTTTTCAGTCTTTGCGAGATTCAAGCTTTTTATTTTTCATACAGTCTTATGCTGTAGTTAAGTTCTTCATTTAATCTGCTTTACCGCCTTTATTTTGTGGCTCAGCTCGAATCAAAAAGATTTACCTACTGTTGTAGCCCACAATATTTTGCCCTAAATCACCATCAATTTACATTTGTGCTGAACTTATAACTCTCTTTCATAAAAAAAAAAAAAAAATTAAGTTGCGCAAGCGTTCTACATATGTATTTCTATCTATGTATTTTATTTTATATCTATGAAAGCACTTGCTTTTCATTAAATCATTTTAGCACTAAGTGTTTATATGAGTGCCCTCTTGGAATTTAACTTTTTGGTTTAAACAAAAGGACGAGAAGAAAACTTAAAGGGGTATATTTTACACACACATTTTTTATTTGATACCACTATTATTAGTTACGTTTATATCGAGTGATTCATCGTAAGGTTTGATGTGCAACAGTCTTTTTTCACAAATTACCAATGATGCATATCAAATTGCTTTGTCGTTTTTAGAATCGTTTGGGAAGTCATCACTAAAAGACTCACACCACAACAGCGTCTCTAAATTGCTAAGCTTTATTAGAAAAAACAGCGTTCTGTGAGAGGTGTTTTATTCGCAATTCGAGGAACTAAAGCTTCAATTAGACGTGACATAATTATAACCATAAAAAACAGCTGTTTTAATCAAATTTATGGGCAACAATGTAATTGATTATAAGTGACTTTCGCTATAACCATAGAAACCAATTAAATTTTGGTTTCTTATTTAGTAATTCTCTGCAGTTTTGCTTGTCGTATTAAAAATTTAGGTTTATTTTACGTAAGTATCTCAGCCTTAAGGCCTACAAAATAGAATTTATGCAAGAATTGAAGCAAGTCGTCTTAAATTGACTTCTTAATTTCAGCGAATAGGCTTTTGAAAGGCTCAATAGAAATCTGGTGTGTTATCTTTAAATTTTGTTTACTGATTAAGAAAATTTCTAGCTCAATGGATGTGTTAATAAACAAAATTGCCATAAGTGAGCTGATGAGTAGCTCGAAGAGTACCAAGCGCTGTTTTTATATCTATTAAAAATAACGGTTGGTTGACTGGTGAAATTATTGGTCCATATTTCTTTAAAACTGAGGCAAATCAGGATGTTACCGTCAATGCTAACGTTATCGTACCATATAAGCGGAATATGTGGTTCCTGAAATTTAAGCACATTACCCCGACGATCTAAGGTCTTAGCGTCTTAGACGGCGCAAAGAGTAATACAGCGCGTAACCCAATAAACTTGTTCAGAAATCATTTTTGTAAGCACTTAATTTCATGTTTCGCTGCGGTAAAATGGTAAGCTAGATCGTGCGATATAACAGCTTTGGAATATTTTCTCAGTGAATATGTAAAATCTGCCACGCCTACTTTTACGCCCACCTCCCATATAACGTTTTACCTTAAATTCATATGATTTCTCTATTAATAAAGATTTTGGAATAATAAAGGGCTATATTTTAATATCCAAGTTGTACTCATTCGCAAAAACAACTTGACACGACTACTATAACGCCCACTTTTCACGTTATCTACCGTTAATGAAATTTAAAAGCTCTTAAAAACGACAAAACTAGAGGTATGATGATGAAATTTGTTACATATATCCTTCTTATCAATGTATTTGTTGTGCCAAAAAGCTTGGGTGACACGCCCGCTTTAACGCCTACCTCCCATATAACGGTTTATCTAACATTCATCTAATTTCTCTATTGACAAAATTTTTGGGAAAATAAAGGACTATATTGAAATATCTAAGTGGTATTTATTAGCAGAATTTTTATTTACACGCCTACTTTAACGCCCACTTTCATTAAAAGACTAAATTTACGAAAACATTTTACTATCATATTATATTTAATCATCATGATCATTTAATCATATCTAAGGGTGGTTACATTTTAAAGGCCGATATTGATTTTAAATAAAATACAAATTATTTAAGAAATTACTATCAATTTTTTTATAATGATAATATTTGTATGGTTCAATTATGTATTTATCAAAATATCGGCCAAATGGCCCCCTCCCCCCATCCTCGGCGCCCTCCTCTATCTGATGGTCCAAATTTTCAATGACAATGTTTATGGTCAATTGTTGGGCACGATGATGAGTCGAGGTTGACTGCTCTCTTGCCACACTATCGCAAAAAGCAGCAATGGTTCCCATATAGCGAACTAAGAAGGCATTCACAGATTTTCTAACATTTTATACAGACCTGTTTTGCAGAAATTTAAATATTTTTTACAATTCTCTTGATTGTGGACGAATTTGAACGATTATGTTGACCAAAAGAATCACGAAGTGCACGAAATGCATTTTGATTTGAACGCCAATTTTTATAAAAATCTTTAATATTTAAAAGCGTTGCTCGATTGCGTATCTTTCCACGGTTCAAATTGAGTTAGTCTGAGATTGAGAAATGTCAAATGAAATGCAAAAGAAACTTGTTTACGTGTGGTTCACCTTCAGCATGGGCCCTTAAAATTTAACCACCCTCTAGTGATGCATATTTTATTATAAAGAGATTATTCCATAACGATTAACAAAATATTAAATATTGTGCTTTAAATGTACACAAAATTGGTGGTGGTTATAAAAGATTCCGCGCAGCCGAATATAGTGCTCTTACTTGTTATATATAATACAGTGATGTCAGTTATTCTAATTTTTAGCATTCTTGTAGCATGTATTTATCCGTATCAACTGAAAACATGTTTGGAATGCTATTCTCACCACACTAACCACCTTTAATTATTTCTTTTAATTACTTTGTTGTTAATTTTTATAATTGAATGCAAGGCAATAATGTGAATGAATAATTTTATATAATTAATTTTAAAAAATATTTAAGGTTTATTTTACAATATATTTCTTTAATAAAATTTCTCTTATAAAGCATGTGTAAAAGTAAAACTGAAAAACAATATTAATAATTACTGTTATTCATTACTATGGTGTAAATCAATTAAAAAAAACATAACTTTTTGCAGAGTGTAACTTTAGTTACAATAAGGTTTAAGTTTGACATTTAGCTAAATGTGTTTTACATATAAGAGTTAGTTAAATTCGACATGTAGTATAAATTATTTTTCCCACTATATCGCAATACTCTACAATCATATAAACATGTTAACCGTCAACGCATGAGAGAGTATTATTTCCTTGTTAATACAAAAGCCTTAAGGATTACGTCATACAAAATCCAGTGGTAACAAGAAAAAAAAAGCGATAAACAAGAACTACAGCAGCAGCAACAGAACCAATAAAACAATGAGCAAAACAACATGTCATAAAAATATTTTTTTTTTCTATTTTTCTGTTACTTCAACAACATTGTGCTTGTCTGTGACGCCTTTTTATTAATATCTACAAAACAAAACTTGTAAAAATAAAAATACATACATACAGATGTACATACATATATACAGGCATACGTATGTATGTATAAGTGCTTGGGTATGATTATTTTTGTATGTGTTTTGCTGCTATGGTAAATCAAAATGGTTAAATATAAATATTTTTTTAGTTTAGATTTTTGTTTTGGTTTCTATTTTACTTTTTGCGATTACGATTCATATTCATTAATAAATTTTACCTGCTTGTTTCAGCTTTAAAAATCAGGAGTCCCCATGTGAGCGTCGCATTCTGTTTATGCAAGTTTTTCCGTGATTTCTTTAAATAGATATATTAAAAAAAACAAGGTACAGCTATAAACAAAAAAAATAATATACAACCCCTAATAACAAAATGGTGGCAAATTTAAATTCGTTGCTCTTGTTAAATTGTAAAAGGTAATTTACTACCGATCGAATCATCCTAAAAGGTTAAAAACAATCTTCAATTTGCAGGTAAGCAGTGAAAATTATCTTACTCATATTTGTTATATTATTGATTTAAAATTTAGCTTAAAAATCTTGCAGTTATAAATGAGGCAATTTGTGATTTTTCAGTAGGCAGATTCTTAAAATTACTACCGACAATCATAGCACAATGATTTGAAACCTACATTGACTCTTCAGTTGTCAAGAAAAAATACCAAGGCAGCTGTATTTTGGTTCTCAAAACAAAATGGCAAAATGGCATTAGTCACGAGCTAAAAAATTTATCAAGAGCTTTGGGAACTTCATTTATTCAAAAATATACATGTAGTTTTCAAAAATATTCTTCCTATAACTTTACCGGTTAGGGACCGATTTCCGTAGATAGCCCAAGAGGTGTATCATATTTTAAAATAGCAAAAAAGTATCGCGGTGGCTGACAAAGTTTTTTGGTTGTATAAAATTTTGGAAAAAATAGAGGCTGTTGTGTTTGTTTATAATTCAAAAATTTTTGAAACTGGAAATATATAGCAATTTAATGCGAAAAATTTATAGAAGACTGATGCCGCAATGAACACACGGACAAAAGAATAGTTGATCAGACGGACATCGTTCATTCGAATTCCTTTTTCATAAGCTTTCAGAAAATGTACACTTTTTGGAATCAAAGATTAATATTGTAGACATTACAAATGAAATGTCAAAGCTATATATTGATGGCCACAAGTAGAAAGGCCCTAACTCGTATTATTTACAAAATTTAGTTTTTCAGTGATTGCAACATATTTCACACAAATATACCTCGACACAAACATTTAATGCAATAATGTCAAAAATTATAGCTTTTTTATAGCAATTTTACAAAAGAAATTATATTAGGATAATACAGTTTCTATTATGTTTTTACGTTGTCTTGTGAAGTTACAAATATCTGTGTTAGCGCCTTTCTACCTGCCATCAGCTATACGACTTTACAGTTATGTCTTTTTATTTTTCATAATATTGGTTGGTTTTTGGTTAAATTTCCATTTTTTTCTTTTTCCTGAACTTCTTTTTTAATAGTTTTTCCTAATCGTTGTTTTTTTTGTGTATTATAATGACTGTTGAACACGCACACATTTAAGTTTACTCTTGTGTGTTTGAGGAACGTAAATAAAAGAAGTTTTTGTCATTGAATTGATAAAGTTAACACAAATACAGTAACAGCCATGGTACTATAAAATAAAAGAGGAAAAGCTGTGTTTAAAGCAGTATCATAAAACCAAAATATTAAAGGAGAGTATTTTTTATATTATTTCAGTTGCTTTACTTACACGTACACACATTAGTATGAAAGTAAATTTGTTGTTGGAGGGTTTTGAGTGAAATGTATTGTGTTGAAAAGCTTTGAATGTGCTCAATTGCAAAATTCGACAAGATAAAGAGAGAATAAATTAAGTGAAAGCTTTAGCTATAACAGCCTTATTGTGAGTATATTCGCTTAAAAAGTTATTTGATAAAATACTGGAGATTTTCTTTAAAGATTTGGTACTTTGTAGTCCATTTTTTTAATTGTTATTATAAACAGTTTTGATACTCTGTTGCCGATTATTTTTTTCAGTAAATTACAATTAAATTTTTCTCTATATTTTTTTTTATTTTAATTCATTAATATATCTTGTTTCATTTATTTGTTTCAGTATTTTCTATCTTGAAAATTTGATGCAGAGGAAAGATTTTAATAAAAGATAAACTTCTTAAAGTTTTTTGTATACGAATAGTATTAAATACATAAACATTTCTATTAAGAAAATTTTCAACATAACTAAACAAAAGGCAATAATTTTTTTAAATAAATCCGGTGTTTATACAAAAAGTTTTTATATTTTATTAATTAAAAAAAAACTCTTAATTAATATTATTTTTAATGAAATACATTTAGAGTCATCTTAATAATTCTTATACTTCCAATATGATATACAAATGTTTAACTATTTATACTTATCAATAAATTTAAAATTTAAATACTACATTTGAGTTGACATAGTATTGTCAACTTAAATTCATTCAATAACTCAAATCATTCATAAATTTACAAAAATAACGCACTGGCAAATGGAAAAAGTTCACGATTTCTCTTTTATAAAAAATAACGTGTTCAAATTGAGTCAGTTTCTAACACATTGTGCTCAACAAACAACTTACAACAATCATGCCAGCAACAAAAACATGGCCGTTATCATGGAGAAATTCAACACACTTAAATTCAAAGTATAAAATATAAGGAATATAAAAATAATAGTAGAAGAGGATACAATGTAAGAATTTTCATGTTGTATCACATTATACGAACTACAGTTGTGGCTTATTGTACATTACAATTGAGTGGTGCGTTTACTAAAAATTTGGCCCTGAAGCTTCAGATAAGATTCAGTCATAATTTCGACCGCTATTTGATAACATTAAAATACGGGTGATTATTTTTTTGCTGCAAATCAAAAGCAACTTAAATATATATATAAAAAAAAAACAAATAATTTATAAAAAGTTATTTCAAATAAGTGCTCAAAATACCAAAGAAAAAATAGTTTCAAATCAATAATAATAAAGAAAGTAATAATTTTAATTACATATATGTTACAAACAAGTAACGTTTTAGAAAAATAATAAAAGATTTAACCACACACACTTGGATATACAAAAAAATTAAAGTTATTGTTTTTTGTTTGTTTTTAGAAATTAAAAAAAAGTTTCTTAAAATATTTGAATTTTTAATAAAAAAAACAGTTGACCCAAAAACTTGTGTGTGTGTGTGTGTTTTTTGTATCAGATTTAAAATAATTGAAATATACCGTGTTAAAATGAACAAGGGAAATAATGTGACATAGTCGTTTATGACTGTTCGCAGCCTTCAACAGCCTCAACAGAGCCAGCAAAAAACTCATCATTTGACTTTAAATTACAACGTGCAAGGATTATGTAAACAAATTTCATTGTATGTTTTTTATTTTCACACTTATTTTGTATTGCTGTTTCTTTTTTTTATATATATAAATTTTTTTTTGTCAAGTGTAGCCTTTAGTAAAAATTGTCTCCTCGTTTATGCTGTATTAACTGTACAGTGGGATGTTTAAGTTAATAAACGAATAGCATTTCAATAACTAAATAATTTTCTTGCGGATCAAATAATATAATAAACAAAAACAAAGAAAAAAGTAAATTTATTTCAGGTAATATAAGCTTATAGCTAAAAGACACAGTGAAATATAAAAGATTAATAGAAAATGCTAAAAAAAATGTATCCTATCACTAATAATCAAGTACATGTAATGTCGAATTTGCTGTGATGTTCTCTATTATACATCACTTATAAACAAATAAACTATGATTTTTTTTACACCTGTAGTTTGACAATAGCATTCGCCATCAGCTAAGCTAACAGGTTCACCTGTAAAAATTCGCCTTGGTAATAATTTACACTTTTCAAAAAAAAATATTGTTGCTATTTTTCTTTTATATTGTTTCAGTGTTATAAAATAAACAAAATATTTCAGTTAGTTTTTAATAAAACTATTTATTAGGTTAAATAAATTGAATTTTTTAAAGTTAAATTTAATTGAACGGCGAATTGGTAGAAATAGCAAATTTTCAGTAGATGTTTGCTGACAAGTCGAATTCGTATGTCAGAGATGGTGAAGTTGTTATGATCTGTTTAATTTAATATAAACACTTCATTAGGTGTCTGTAGGACTTGGTAGGAATGACATAGCGTTTAGAAATTGCAAAAGGTAGGGCTTCATAGCTATTACAGGCTCCTTTAAAAGTACGAAAACGCCAAGTAAGTGATTTAAGAAGCACTTTTCTGTAATGTAGTTGTGTACTGTGAAATTATAAAAATGGTTGAATATAAGACAATGCTTTAGTGATCTCTCTTTATTGAAAGTATAAATATATCGAATCATTTTGTAACATAATTTATGGACTACAATTGCAATCATTTTTAAACTTGGCACGGATTACTATCATAACTGGCTTGTTTTTGTTAAAATGTGCTGCAATCAATATGCAATATGCAATCGATATTCATTGATTTGGGGAAAAAAAAAAGTAAAAAAAATCTTTTGTCTGAAGCGTAAAGTGAAATTACTTGTTATGTTGGAAACAGTTTGGGTGTGGAAGACAAAAGGGCCGATGACACATTTGGCATGTAAGTCCTACCAAACAGTAATTTTTTTTTTTGATGTAGTAAAGTCTCATGAGGATTGAAACCTCTTCGAAAATGACAATTCTGTTTCTTGAATATACTTCCAGTTGATTTTTAGCGCATTTACTGATAATTGTTTATCCACTGGCTTTAATTGTCCCACTGTTTAGTTGTAGATGTAGGCCAAGATATGTCCTTAAAATTTTCTAGGCTGAATACTTTTAGAGACTAAATTGCTGAGAATGGTATCGGAATAATAAATTCAAATCGTCTGTTACAACAATATCTAAAGCGGAGATTAATTATTTTGAATTTAGATGAATATTATTAAAAGAAGTAAATATGTTCATCAATCGGTCCATGGTATTGCATATAACCTGGACAGATAGACGAATGTGCGTACCGTAAACTTGACGAATAGAAATAAATTTCCTCAATCTGTAAATATTGTTTTGACTTCAGTCTTTGCATGGTGATTTGTCAATGTATACAGAAAAGAAGTCAAAGACACTTCCTTAGTATGAAAGCTAGTTTTACAGTTATCCCTATCGGAACTTTTATATGTTAAAAAGCACGTCCTAAGATATGTCATATCAATTTAAAAGTCTTCAGTTTCTTATTAGGTTTGATGGTAAAAATAAAAACATTAAATATTCAGTGATAATTCCATTATTGCAATTTCGATCGGGATACAGATTGTTTCCCATATGGGATTAAAAGACAATTGTGGTCATATATGGTTGCCTATTATTCTGTTATAATATTATTACCATTACTTATTTGTTTTCTTACTATACAGTTATAAATTTAGCTATAATCTCATTAATCGAGTGGTGAAACAAAGACCAATTGATCGTTTTAGTGTAACAGACTAGAATGTAACCAGACTGACAGAGTAGCAAAATACTGACTGACCAGTATTATATTTGCTATTTTACCATATACGGACTTGATTGTTGTTTATTTTTTTTATTTGTAAAAGGAGAATCGGCAGTAAACCTTGCTAATTGGGTTGGTTTATTGCTCTTGGTGTCATGACACATATGAAAAAAAAATATTTCAATATAAATATAAGTAAAATAAATGAGATTGCATATCTTTTAAGGTCAATGCAACACCATACTAATAGGTATTTAAGTACAATTTTAGTTTCTAATAAATAAATTTTGTATATAGTCTGTTGTGTAGGGTGTCATATAATCAATTTAGTATGGCTTATTTTCATTATTATTTATGTTTTGTATTCTATTTATTAAATAAAATATTCCATAATTACATCTTGTTAAATTCAATTTCTTTTATACTTTTTGCCCACTGTCTATTATTTGCAAAATTTTTGTCATTGTTGGTGCAAACGTACGCTTGGTAAAACTATAAAAATGTTGTAAATTTAGTATACATGAATATTTTGTAATGCCTAGATGAGTTTTATGGGTGATTTGCTGCTGTTAGTCATTAATATTTTATCTTAAGAGTTAACTTTAATAAATAATTTTGTATACCCTTTTGACCGTAACGAAACACTCATACACACACATTTGACTTACTACTTGAAAACTCATCCTTTAACGTTTGATGTATATTAAAGAGTTGCGCAAAATGTTATAAATTTTAAATATTCTATTTTATACTGCTCTTAATCACTATACTTCAGTGTAAATATAAATAACAAAACAAATTTAATAAAACATAACTCTCACTAAAAGAAAACAACCATCAGTAGAAAAGTTTTTTTCGACAGCTTTTTTAGCTGGTTTCTTTTTAACAAAGTAGTAAATCAAAACTAATTTTTTACAATAAAGTGATAACAAGACCATTGAGTACAAAAGAATGCATATAAAAAATTTTAAAAATATTAGGTAATCAAATAGTTATGATTATATTATAATATATATCTTATTAATTTATAAGAGACAATAAAAGTTAACGTCTCTATGCAAGTTTTTCTTTGGTCAACTCTCAAAATATTTAAATTTGATTTATAAGTTCTATATCAGTTTCATTGTTCTATTTCATCTATGTGCCGATTCAGTTTTATTCTATTTTTCAATAAATATCTTGATCGCAAAATAAAACACATTTGCTTGAAAGTTTGTATTCACTTACTATTATAAGTTTAACAAGTAAGAGTGCTATATTCGGCCGTGCCGAATAACAGTTGTTTATATCACCATTCATCTCATATAAAATACGTACATACATGTAAAAAACATTAAAAAAAAAAATAAAAAAAAAATTAAAAAATATGTTTAAAAATTAAAAAAAAAAATAATAAAATAAAAATAATATATTAAATAAAATAAATCAAATTTTTTTTGGCTCAGCTGGAATTCGATGCCACGTTTAATTTAACCAGTATGTATGTAGGTTGTTGTTGTAATTGTGAAAAAAACGAGGTGGTCGTGGTTTTTTGCTCAGGTCTCAGAAAGTTATGGGGCGATTGTGCTGAATTTCAATAGCGATTCATTCCTGGATATTTCCAAGAGATTGATACCATATACAGATCTGAGGAACATATAGTTGCTTCTAAAAGTTGATTTCAACCAACACACGGACAGACGGACAGACGGTCAGGGCTTATTCGACTCCTTTATTCACAAGCTTTCAGCAAATATATACCTTATGGGGTCGGCAATGAAAATTGTAGAAATTACATACGAAAAGACAAAGCTATATATACCCTTGTGCACCACAGGTATAATGAGATTGCTGGGAAGCTATTTTCTTATTGCTGTCCTGCTCTTAACGCAAAGAAAAGAGTTTTTGATTATGATCACACAATGAGTTAAGAGACTGTTTAGTAAATTTAATGATACTGACAAGCAATTGACTCTCGCAACTATATTATTGATTCAGTTAAATAAAGAATAATTGCAATACCATATTGTGCCTATTCTGCATTTCAAATGGAATTAAATACTGCGAAATTGTCGTAAAAGTGTAGCTGTTTGTAACGAAAATACTAAGGCAGTTCTGAACAATGTAAGTTTACTTGGAACACAGAACAGGTACAAATATATTCATTTTATGTTGGCGTTATTTATTTACATAAGAAGTAATCACAATAATTATGCTAATTCTAGAATATTGTAAATAGGTTCTGATAAGCATAATCTCGAATCAAATTTTGTTTTATTATTCCCATACACGTAACAGGCTGTAATAAAAATTTAACTGATTTTTGTAGCTATACATATACATATATATGTGTATATTTTATAGTATAAGTGTATTGAGTTTATACAACCATAATGTGTTAGCGATATTTATATGTTTGACTACCATGTTTACCATTTTTTTCTTTTCATGAGAATTTACATGTCGCTTTCAAAGGTCAACGTTTTTTATACAAATAAATACAAACTTAAACTAAACAATACTTAAATGCGAGTGTATGCTATTAATAATTGTTGCTTGTTTAATACATCAGTATAACAAAAAATACACACATACAACAAATACATGCAAAAATACATGATTAAAATCTGCTAAATTGGATTAAATGCAGTTTGAGTGGATGGTTCTGTTTTTGTTTTTGTTTCTAGTATTTTATGGTTATTGTTAAAACGTGCATTTGTGGACGTGAAAATTTGAGAGCTAAAGTATAGCTAATACTGAAGCTGTGTATTTACATTTGAAATTGTGTAATAATGTTTTTGTTAAAGCGACTATTGACACTTAAGCTGTTTAGCATGTTTTAGGCTAACAAAGGATGATAAGTTTTATTTTGTTATGGTTATTGTTCGTAAAAATTACTCTTAGTTATGGTTATATTTTTTATATATTGAATTTTTCTAAAGAAAGTTGTTGAACTAAAGTAAATAGTTAATTAATTTTAGCTTATAACTAAATTATTAGAATTAGAATTTTTGTCAATGCAGAGAAATCAAGGCATGTTACATTCGCTCCCAGAAATGGTGATTGTCCTCTGTCAACTTAAATGAAATTGCAATAGCTAAATTAAACGAAGTAAAATATTTATGTTTTACGATTGATCGGCGCTTAACTTGGTAAACACATTTGAAAATAAAAAGAAAACAAATAAAAACTGAAACCGGTATAATATACTGGCTGCTTGCCCTAAAGCAAGTTTTTGCCGTAATTTTTGAAAAACTCATGCCACTACAGAATGCCAATTCGTTGTTATTCGATGTTGTAGTATATATTGATAGAAAGTTGGTATTTGAAATGCATGAGTTAAGGTAGTTTTCTAATTTTATTTTCTTTTCTTAAACTAATGCTGCCCTTTTTTTTATAAAAATTTATAAATAAGATTACTATATATAGTTATGACAATCATATTTCGAGTAAAACCGCGAAAATCAAAGTATTTTTTTAAAACTAAATGCCATAAAAATCGCTTAGTCAAACAGATAACAAATTTGATAAAAAATTACTTCTTTATGTGCAGGCAATTTTTGAAGGCGAGGGCATCAAAAGGAAATTTTTTGAGATTTTTAAAAACTTTATTAAAACAATGATATTATACTGTTTGTAGCTTTCCATTTTTTTACTTTTTCTTTAGTTTGCTTAACACTTAATTGTATAAACAACACTTAGTAATTTGCAAGTGTAGTGTTCCATATAGGGCATATAAAAATTCCGAAAAGAAAACAGTATTTTCGCCTTTATATGGCGATAATATTATCCACAATATAGCTTATTTTAAGCTACTTAGAACTTGAAATTAGTTCAGTTCTTAACTAACAAAAAGTTAATTTCAATCAAAAGTTTTAGTGCCTCGTAAAGTGAATATCCAATTGTGGGCTACTGCTTCGAGCATAACTGGCCGTATACCAAGAAACATGTTACTCTGCAAGGCATCAATTTATGTTGATTTATTAGCATAAGCCAGTGACTTTACGTGGCAATACAAAAACAATCGATAGGTGTCAAATAGTACAATCTAGGAACTTAGTTGACAGCTCTAATTCTCGGAATCAATTTTCACCAAATTTTCATTTCAATAAATCGATGGATGCGGTCACCCTTGGCATCTAGCGCCATTCTGTTGAAATCATGTCTCGCACAAAGCAATGTCAGCCATATTTTTTAAACAGAAAATCATTGCTTATGCTGAAGTGACTAATGGTCTATGGTATTTTGCATCATAAAGTGAGATGCGGCCTCATTTATAAAGAAATAAATTAATGTGCATAAACCGCACTATAAGGTGCGTTTTTTGTAATATGGATGTTGTGAATCGCTCTTACTATATGTGTAGCAAATTTTATTTATTTATATACCTGCAGTCTTATTGTGCAACTTGCTTTAGGTCAATCTCTATCGCTAAAACTTTTAAAAAATTCATTTCAAGAATACATATTAGCCAAAGAGCTCGAAAAGATATTAAGAAAGAATTCATATAAGTTGATGTTTTTAATATTGTTTTTCTTGTCTTATTACTTACAACAAGAAGCTGATTAATGCAAAGAAAAAAAATTTGTGACCTTTAAATTTCAGATTTGTCTGACTAGTTTCCGCTTTACTGCGAAACTTTTTTAGCACAAAATGGGCGTTTTCTTAGAACGAATTGTAGTAAAACTATTTCGAAAATTTATTGCACTTATCTATAATAGATTATTTTGTAAAAATTTTCAATAATATTTTTACTTTCAATATTGTCTCAAATATTTAATATTAGTACTTTAAAAAACTCTATTTTTTACTGGGTTCTGGTTGCTTTTTACTATTTACTATTTAAAACTTCTTTCTTAAATAAAAAATGATTTTGAATCTTCCCCCATTTTTAGGTAGTTACGTCCATATTAAATATTTGATGTATTAATCATGTTGTCTATATGTGTAGCAAACTTTTATTTTTATTGGTGTAGCCGTTTAAACGTGATTGAGCAGCAAAGCGTTGTAATGTCATATAAACTGAATATATGTAAAGAGATTTGTAAAAGTCAGTTTAATAGAGCTAGTTGAAAAGAAAGGTTTTATTTGCTTTCCATAGACGTGAAAATTCTTACTTTTTATATCATTAAATTTAATAGCCTTGGTAACTCTACGATTACAACTTGCGAATAAGAAAGAGCGGAAAATTTTTTTAAAGTAAATAGTAGTGTGACACTTTTCACTTTTAAATTGATCAAATTATACTGTGATTTAAACTAATATACTAAGTTAAAGTGCTTGCAACCACCACAATCTGAAATATATTTCAACAAAAACTTTTTCTATTTAATTCATTTAAAGCTTATGTTTTATTACTACTGCTCCAGTAATAAAATTATTAGCTGCGGTTGCACAAAAATTATGCTGTCAACAAATGAATTCATGACCAGAAATTGTAAAAAAAGGTAATTGTCAGAGCGATGTTAATTTTAAAAACTTATACAAAAAGTTTTTCTTAAACTTGTAATAATTTAGTAATTTCTTACAATCAAAATAAAGAAACTGAAATTAAAATAATCTTTTTAATCTTCTTTCTTTTTCTTATATGGTATTTCTGACACCATGAAGGTGAATGTTTTTATAAGTGCTACAGTCGTACTATTAGGTATACCAAAAAAAAAAAATTTCTACATACAGTCAAGATAGATTTTTTTTTGGCGAAAAAAGACAAATTAACGGATTTTATATAATCAATGGGTGGGTAAAATGATTTTTATTGGAAAAATATTTTAACTCTAGAAACAAATTTTTTATGGGTGTGAAAAACCTAGATATGTTTAAGTATCCAAAACCAGCGCTGGTACATCACCAAATTATGATTGTGTGCTTTTGCTATGCGAAATAAAGATTTTTTTAAATAAAACAAGGCAGTTCGCAAAGATAAGAAACCAAACAATTATTAGTTATAACTGTTTAAAAAATATTTTTTTTTTCAAAAATATTTAAAATATTTTAACACTTCACATGATATACGTATAAAAAAAATAATTCAATGTTTTTAGAATAACGTTGCCATAAGTATCAACAAAGGAGACTAAAGAACGGTTATGCAAATTTTTTAATAACAGGTGTATTTGAAAGTAGTAAGACAAACTTTTAATTTTTACAAAATAAAAAAAAAATTACATAAACACAGGGCACGGTGCAAACAAACATTCTTTCACTGTTGGTCAATCAACATTCCGTTGTATACTGGCCTCACAAAAAATAAAACAAATTATTATCAACATTGATTGCTAAAAACAAACATCTGTTCCTATCGCTACCTAACTGGTGGCTAGAGCAGGACAAAAATAGTGATATAAATGAAAGATAACAACAAACAAAAGTAAAAGGGTTGCTGTTTGGTTAAAATTTCAATCTAACTCATAGTGGTAAAAATACATGAAAAAAGGAAAACTAAAGTAGTAGCCGAATTCAATTAACCTTAATCCCGGGAGTTAAATAGATGATATTTAGAACCAATATGTAACTACCTATCCAAGAGTGCTGATGATAAAATCGTAGCTGGTTTCGACAATGCTATCCACTCGGCTAGTGTCGGTAAAAATATAATTTTCAGATTATCCTTTCATTTATCACAATTAAGAAATTCTTTGTAACAATAAAGAATGTAAACATGAACTTAAGCCTGATTAAAAATTTAAAAATATTATATTATTCTCAAATTATCCGCTTTGTGTTAAGAAAATAACCCATTGTTTTCAATTTTCAAAATATAGAAATTTAAAAATAACCCGAGTCAGCAAGGATGAAATACCCGGTTGAAATTGGCCAAATAAAATCCACTCGAACTTTATACTTTTGATGTAGTAAATTAGTAATAATAATTAGATAAATAAAGAAGTCATTCCAGATTTTTGAGTATAAAATATTCAATCGAAAATTGAAGCCGACATTTGAAAACTTAAAATATTAAAATAAGTTTAGTAGTCCTTGGGTAAATCCCTTTCATTAAAATGGAGAGATATCTTTATGTAGGTAATTAAATAATTCGAATACTTCGCCGCCTAGAGGATTAATAAGTTGGGAGAAGGTTTTTGATTTTCCAATTTTTCTTAATCTATAACAAACAAATTTATTTTAACAGTTTTTAATATATATGTCGTAATAAAGTAAGGACACACATACTGCACTGGTTTTTTTTTGCTTGCTTATATCTGAAAGTGGTATAGAAAATCTAGCAAAGAAGAGAACGTAGCTGTGGTAATAAAAAAGCAATCAAAGGGGAATCATATTGAAGTTCTTAGTAGAAAAAAGTATTATATGATAGAACTCAAGCAAACGTTTGACTTTCGTTTTGAAATATTTAGTTTAACGAAAGCAAAATAACTCTTGTATGTAATCGATAACTAAATATTGTTATAGGGAATATAATATTGTTATCGTTAACGTACTTACAACAATGAATTACTTCATTACACTTTAAAATTTTTACGTTGAATATGAGAGATTGTACGAAACATTAAATTAAAAAATATGCAATTCCCTCAAGCTGTGTAGTTAAGGTAAAAATATTATTTTCCCCATCTTCGCTTTATAAGTATAAAAGTTATTTTTGTACCATATGGTCGATAATTTATGTTCCAAAACTGTCTCCTTTAGTAATTGTATTGAGAGGTAGAGGTAACAATTGCTTGGATATTAATAATATCATGCTTCCAAGTATTTATTGAAAAATTTATTAAAATTTGTTTAAGTTTTGCTGAAAACAAAAAAAAAACGAAACTTATTTTTACAATTACAATATAGATGTTTCACTTGTCTTGGTTTTTTTTTACTGACTTACGAACACAATAATTAGTTTGCTTAGCGCTTGTTACGTCAATTGGTTGTGTTAGCAGCGATAAGATCACGCAGTTGGATTCTTTTAATACAAAAATTCATTGATAAAATACCAGTGTGCGTATGAGTACTTTTATGATTCACATGCAAACACAAAATTAAAAAAAAACAGTCATACGTCATGTTTCCAAATGTGCTTAAATAATGAGTTTTTACGATTAGTATTTGTTGTTGTTGCTGTTTTATAGCTATGAAAACATCTATTAAAATTGCTTCAAGATAAATAATTTAACATGCTCAAAAATTCTAAGAAAGATACAAAAATTATTTTTTCCAATTTTCATTAGCAATATAAACCAAACAAGTTTATTTGATTTTTGTTTGAATAAACCAAACAAGCTTTTCTATTTTATAAACAGAATAGGACATAAACAATTAGAAATAAGCTTAAAAAATATACAATGTTTAAACAATTATTTATATGGTTTATAGAAAAGTGCTTTATTGCTTTTTTTAAGTTTCGGAACCATATAGGAGAACTTGGGGAAAAGTGTGGAGAAGAGAAAAAGTAACTTAAAAACATGCCCACGCAAAACTAAAACTTGTTTGTTTTTTTTTGTTTTTATGCCCATTGAAAATAATTCTTTCAATTGTTTTACTGCTTGAGTAAGAGAAACAAAATGTTTATTTTTATAAGAAAAAAAAGCATTTAAGCAAACATTAATTATACTTTCGTAGCAAAGTTACACGAATTGTATCTAGGTGCAAAAAGGAAAAAAAAATTCTAAACTTTCGTCTTGCGTGTAGGTAGATAAAAAGAGATTTGTGTAAAATAAAGACGGCTATTCTTATAGTTTATCAGTGTTGGAACTAACTGGAGAAATAATTTATATTTTTAAAATTATCTCAAATTGACTTTAAATTGAAATCCACTTAGGAATAAAGCTCTTTTTTTGTATAAAAATTAGGCTCTTTAAATATTTGACTTTTTTAAATATCGCAAGAAAATAAGACAATCAAGTTAGTTACCTTTTGTGCTTAATAAGAGCTTGCAGGAATCGGTTTAGTGTTAAGTTATTGGAGTTATGTGTTGTGTAGTGTGAATTTTTGGTAAAAGATTTCTAAACAATTTTTTAAAGTTTTTTCATATCTTTAAAATTGTATATTTAGAAAGAAGCTGATTAGTGCAAACAAAATGTTTGACATATTTTAATTTCGTGATTAACTTTCGCTTTCATCAGTATCTACCCGGGTAAAAAATTTGCCTTTTGTTTGTTAAAAAGATCTAATGGTTTGTTATTAGATTTTGGAAATTTTTCAGATAATAATCAAAATTTATATTTTTTTTAAATCTTGTCTTTTTTTCATACAGGAGTTTATAAATATATACCGAGGTAGATACTTCAAATCTTTACATGTACATAAAACACATTTGCGGCATGTTTGTAACATCATTACTTGAACACGGCATAACGGCTTCTGCTGAGTGTTTCTGTTGTGTTTGCTATTAGCAAAACAAGGTTTGGTGATGTTATAAGAAATAACAGGGGCATCGGTCTTTATATTGACGGATCAAAGATTGTTGACTAAACTGGGATGGGTTTATTTGACATGAGCTGAAATAGAAGGAAAGATCTACGTCCACCACATAATAACACTATTTTCCAGGCTGAGATTATGGACATTATGGAGCGCATTGATTGAATAGAGGAAACTGATAATGGGTCTCCGAGTCGTATCATATTATTGAAAAGGTTGAATCTCGCAATGTCCTACAATGCAAGATTGCAATAAACTCGCATGCGAATTGCTAACGTTTAAATACCAAGTTATGATACCATGGCATGGATACCAAGTCATCACGACATAAGTGAGAACGAGGAAGTCGAAATCTATTTAAAATATGATAAATAAAATGGAAAATCTTTAACCATTTTAGCTGGTTGAAAATCAACTTATAGTGAGGGCTATGGGAAATACTTTAGGAAAAGTCAAAATACTGATGTTGGTAAAAACAAATGTAGAACAAACTATGTGGTGACCCAAATCTTGTGAAATCACAGGAAATTCTGAAACTGAGTAGGAGATTAACTGTTGTAACAACAGGTCATACAGAGATGAGAACAGATTTAGCTCGTATTGGAGTGCGAGCTTAAGAACGTGTAAAGCATATGAGAAATAGAAGTAGACTTTGAAACATTACCTGTGTGAATGCCCTGCATTTGAACGTATTACATGAGAAAACTTTAAAGTGGATATTATGCCGAACTTGTAATGCCTTAGAAATTCGAATAAGAGAATTATAAGGAATTATATTAAGGGGCCTGGGATTCTGACCTAGTTGATATTTTTAACGATATAAGAATGGTGGTTTTTATAAAGAGAACAATATGCCAATTAAGCATAAGTGTATACCTTTCTTAGGTTTGGACTTTTAGTGCCCCCTTTTCCAACCTACCCTTGTATTTAAGGGGCAAGTTTACCTAATCGTTAAAACATATTTTGCAAGTTTTTAAGGCATAAGTGAACTTAATGCGATCTAGATAGCCAATACATTTTGAATAAAGTCATGTCTTTATTATAAAACAATACAGGTACTCACTGTATGAAACCATTTTCGTTTCGTTTTGAATGGTTTAGACATGGGCATCGTTTAATAGTTGTGGCTGATCTCAATAAAAATTATATGTTTCTGATCGCTTATTTAAATGCTGCAGTTGTTATTATATTATTTTAGGATCACGAGGATTCTTGATATATATTTTCTATATACATAAAAAGATTTATATAAGTTTATATGAACAAGTCATTATTTAACCAGGTAGTTGTAATGAGTTAATGTAAAAAAAAAATCATTAAAGCAAAGGTTTAGAAAGTTGAGAATTTTCTCTTTAATTATTCTATAATGAAAAAATTACTTAAAATTTTATTTACAATTCGTTTAGGTTTTACGATTTATGTTAGTGTTTCTTGTTACATCTTACACATTTAAATTGTTTTTAATTCTTCTGTTCAGCAAAAATATGTTAAAATACTATACGTCTGAAATTTAAATTAGTTAATTTTTTTGCGTAAATAGATTCTTGTAACGTAAACAAGGAAAATTGTATTTCTATTTGTAACTCAAAATTGAGTTTAGGAACTAAATCGTGGTGCAGTATTATTATGTGATATCAGCTGATCATCAGCTGTTGATTTACCAATGTAAATAAATACACTAATTGTATATATCTCCTTTACATGTAGAATGTTAATACTTAAAACCACAAAATAATAAAATTTTTTTAATACTTTTTTTCTTTCAAAACACATTAAAAATTGATTATTAAAGACCATTTATATATTCTGATTGAGCAACAAAAGAAAAAAAAAACAAATTTTTTGTTCTCTGTAAATGGTGTCCTATTTTTGCAAATATCTTTTGCATAAGATTTCTATGAAAAAGCTTAAATTCCCTTATCAGTGTTAAAAGTATAAAGTAAATTATGCAAAACTTTTACATCTTGTCATAAACATATTATGGTTAATGACTAAAACTCCGAGTACAGATTTAATAGTAAATATGATGAATTATATAATTGAAATAAAATTATTTAAAAATATAAACTTGCAAATTAATGTTCTAACTGATCTTCTGGAAAGTATAAATGTTTTAAGTAGACGGATATCTGGCTTCTCTATATTTGCAGAAGAAGTTAAAACTTTGTTGTTAAGCTAAAATACCTTGTATTGAAAGATATTGGAAAAAATAAAAGCACCTATTTGAATTTAGTTTTTATGGGTTCAAATTTTATTTACGGTAGTTTAAAATTTTATTGTTATTTTTTTCTAATTATTTAAAAGCGTTCTGCATTCAAGATGTAGACTTTTTAATTAATTTTGTTTCACGCGGAACGTGAAAGTTCATTGATGTTTAGAGCGTATAAGGTCATTGCTAAGTTCCCAGTTGATGGTTAGACATAGGAACTTGTTTTAGTACTTCTTACTTAGCTACTTGTTCGGCTGGTAGCGCAAGGTTTTATGCGAATTTCAACCCTTTGTGCTTAAAAAAAAAAAAAAAATACAAAATGTACGTATGTATGTTTGAACTCTGATAAGAGTCTTATCTCATATATATATTTTTTTTTTAATTATTTAACACCATTTTTTGGTTGCACTGTATTTTGCATCATGTAGTTTATCTTTCAGGTAACAAATATTTATAAATGTTGCAAATGTATAAATATTCATACAATAAACTGAACACAATCAGCAGAAATTGTTTTCAGTTGATTTAACTGATTCACTTGTTCTTTCTTCCACTCATTCATTCATTCATTCATAAATACAGTCGTTTGTTTGTTCGGCTAAAAATAAAATGTTTACTCGTTTTTTATACTTGCAAGTGCATTCGTACATACTCACGTTCTACCTGCAAACATGTCATACCTTTTCCAAGCCTTTAAGCCTTAAGTTATTTATTTTTGTTTCATATCTTAAATAGTTTTTTTATTTTTTACATTTGTATGTTTCTTCTGTTCCTTTGCTTTTGCTTGGTACATTTTTACGATGATGCATAAGTAGTTGGTGTTTCAAGAATATAATTTCTTGCTGGTGTTTGTGGTTGTTGGTTAAATTCCTTTTCGTATGTGTGACCCACATACAAATTTGTACACTTAAGGTGAATTCACCCATTTGTTCTGAACAAAATTTTTTCCGGAGAATAACATTTTTTACTGAGAGTTTTCTGCAGAACGATTCACCCATTTAAGAAAATTTGTCCGAAAAAACAAAGCTGCCATATAATATAAAATGCAAACAGTTGTACAAAGTGGAAGCACCGCTAGCAAACTATGTAAATAAATACAAACGTAAATTATTTCATTAAAATATATGTGAAGAAAATGTCGGATAGAAGAAAACTAAAATTATTATTTTTAATTGAAGTGCATAAAGTCAATTTGTTTGCAAAAGAAATTTATAAAAAAAAATCGAAAATAAAAAGAGTCGCTTCTATTTCATTCCATAAACCCTGTTTTAAATAATTATTTTTGTATGCACTATTGCTCATGTCATACAAACATTTTCTTCCTGGTTTTTTAATTCTTCTATTAATTTTTGAGCAATATTTTCATTAAGTTTCATTTTAATTGTTAATTTTCGGCAAAAACAATTTTTGTATAATAAATGTACTGACACTGTGTGATGTGGCAACCAAATTCAATTTTCATGTAAATATTGAAAAAAGTGGCATCCCAATTCAGTTTCTTCTGAACAAGAATTAAAATTAAACCAATTCAAGAAAAATCTTTCTGAACAAAATAATCTCTCTCTCTCTCAAAAGTAAAACATCAAACTCAATATGAAAAAAATTTGTTCTGAACTAAAATTTTATGGGTGAATCCAGCTTTACAAACATTATAATAGGGACTCAAAAGTGTTTGTGTGTATAGAAATTATTTAAGCAATATCTAAAGACTTTAGTAAACATGGTTTTCTTCACTTTTGTTTTGGCGAGATCTTCAAATCATCATAATAATTGTTTTTTTTATCTGTCAACATAATTGAAAATAACAAAACATACCAGTCTAAATGAATTTATCCTAACGTGTAGTCTATTTCCCAGCCCAAGTTCTGCAGCACAAAAGTTTAAGGCTACACATAATTATCACGACTTGCGACATAAGAAACCTTCACTAAATACTCAAAGTGGATGAGGTGACCTCCATTTTTTTTACCGTGAGCAAATTAATCAGAAGGAACTTAGTGATTAAGTGCGAGACCTTGGACTCTCTAAAACTCTAGCTAATCGAATAAAAATGTTTGCTTTACTTATTTTGACATTTCTATTGAATAAGCTATATAAATATGGTATTCAAGATATTGAACTACAATGGTTTCAGTCCTACTTAACTAATAGAAAACAAATGACAAAAGTTAACAACATAAAATCAACGATGGTAGAAAATGATTATGGAGTTCCTCAAGGCTCAATCTTGGGAGCTCTACTATTCATTATATATATAAATGATATGGAAAAAGTATTGGAAAAATGCGAAATAGTACTCTATGCTGATGATACTCTGATTTTTACAGAAGATGCGACTGATGAGATTTGTCACAGTAATCTAGAAATTGATATGGATAACATCAATAAATGGTTAAAGATGAACAAACTAAAATTAAATGAAAATAAGACTAAACTGATGGAAATAAATATGGAAAATAACTTAAATTTTAAGATAAATAATGTAACAATAGAAAAAGTAAATAATATAAAATATTTAGGCTTCATAATAGATAAACACTTAAATTTCAAAGAACATATAGAATACATTTGTAAAAAAATTGGTAAAAAAATTGGATTTTTTAAACGTTTAAGAAACAAAGTGTCAATTATCACAGCAATAAACATATATAATTCGATTTTAAAACCACATTTCGAATACGGGTCAACTGTACTATACACATGCTGCTCAGATCAACAGATAACTAGGCTCCAAAAATTACAAAATAAAGCAATGCGCTCGATACTTAAATGCAACAGATTTACGTCAATAAGGTTTATGCTTGACACTCTAAAGTGGTTGAACATACGCCAAAGACTGCAGTACAACACAATCAACTTTATACAGAAGATGAAAATGGGAAATGCACCTGAGTACCTGATAGAACAATTAAGATATGTTGGAGATGCTCAACCATATGGTCTACGGAACTCGAATGATTTCAGACTACAATGTTATTATACCAGCGCTATGCAAAGATCTTTATTTTATAAATTATAAATTAATTACAATGTTTTTAGAAGAAAAATTGTAACTTTTATAAGAAATGTTAATAATTACAGCTTTTAAAAAAGTTTTGATATTAAAATTATTTAGTAATTATTTAATTTTTATTATATATGTAATTAAAAAGTATTTCAAATACTACTAATAAATAATAATAATAATAATAATAATAATTTCTTTGTTTTAGTGTTTGACATATTCAATAACGTAGAGGTACACAACTGAGCAGCGAGTTAAAATTGTTAAAGACTTTTTCCTTTTTTTGGGCGTTCAAATTGCAATGCATTTTATGATTTATTGATTATCATAATCGGCCAAATATGTCCATAACCAGGAGAACTGTACAAGTTGTGTAACTTTTACAAAACTGGCTCTTTAGAAAATCTGAAAACACCTGTGTATGCTCACCCAGTTTTTCATATTGAAAATAGGGAGTACCATCGGATGAAAATTTGCCACCGAAGCCGTGACGAAAATTTGGCTTATTTAAAAATATTAAAACAATTTTCTGAAAAGTTTTTGTTTAATTAACAATTATTGTGCGTTTTGGTTGGACCACTCTACAGAAAACAGCAGCAAACGCACATAATATCTCTAAAACTAATGGCCAAATTTAAAACCAATTCAAAACCACGACTTATAGATAGTTTTGTTATATATAATGTACCATTTTCTAGTTATTATAATACGTGTAGTGTAGGTGACTTACCTAACCTTTAGTCCTTAGAATGTTCTTCTGACTTTTAACTCTTACCGGTCCTACAGATACGACCAGGACCCAATCCCTCATTTATATATTTTTTAACTTTGTGACCTTCCAAGTAGATTCAAGATTTCAAGTACAATTAATTACTGTAGAAAACATTTTCTTTGATAAAAGCAAAAAAGCTGAATTAGCAAGAAGAACAAATTAAAACAAATGTTTAACGAAACTGCAAAATTATTATAAATATTTTAAAACAATCAAGATAATTATACGAAGCTTGGCATATTAGGGTCAATATTAAATTAAGTTAAAAGAAATATGAAACAAAATATTAAACAAATTACCAAATTTTGATTAGTTAATAGAAATGATTTCATTACAAATACATACCGATAAACTATAAACTACACTAAAAGCTTTGCTCCCGTATTAAAAAAAAAGGTGGAGATTTATGGAATGATTATTTGACAAATTTCTGTACAACTTCTGTCAAATATGCCTTTAATATATCTAAGATATATTTTTTTCTAAATACGACAGTTTGGGTTTGTAAAGAGGTAGAGTTGGGCATTAAGATATTAATCAATTTGAAAAAAAACGCAAAATTAAAACACAGTGTTACATTGTAAATTTTCAGGAGAGATAAAAAACGTAATAAAAATTGTATTATGATGGTGTCACTTCTTTTGTACTCAATGCAGGCAAAATTATGAGTTAGGCCTATCTACTTGTTAACATTTATATGTATAAGTTTATATTTTGTTTGCAGCCGTATTTACTGAAATTTAATTTGTTAATACAACTTTTTCTTAGAAATGCTTAATGATGTATTTTGTAAGAGAAAAAGTTCTGTTTCTTTTTCAATACCTTGTTGTAAATCACTTTTCCTTGTCTTAAAATATTGTTCTTTTTTTAGTTTTTAAAAATTTACGAAATTACTTGACCTTTTTTACTATTCTTTTTGTTTGTGCTGTTTGTTTAAAGTTTGAGGGCCATGCATTTGTCCTGTGTTGTAAATAGTTCACTTCTGCTCCTCTCTTAATTTAGATTAATTTTTATGTTTTTGTTGGTTTGATATAAAACGGCATATTTTTTTTGCGCTTGTCTCCATACTAAAATGCTGCCTGACATACTGGATGTCGGTCTTAAAGTTAAACACTCAGTTGGCCATTGTTCCTTTTGTGACTTAATTTGTGGGCATTTCTCACTTTAGGTTTTTCTGGTTTATGATTTTTTCTTGTTGTTGTGCGAGTAAGTGCTTAAGTGTGTGTTAAATTGTTTTTTTTGTTGTTTTGCATTAAAATAAAAATGTGTTTAGTACATTTATTTTAATTAAGGCCAACATGGTTTTCAAGTGTTGCAAGAAAACAGTTTTTTTTTGGTAAGATAATGATGATGTTTTTTTTCTGGAAAATTCTTAAGCGCTTGGTGGTGACAATTTTATATAGTTGATTTACGATTTTTGCTAAAGGAATGCTGTTAAATCACCAAAATAGTATTTTCTTTTGAAGTTTACATTGGAAAACGGCTTAAGCAATAATTACTTTTGTTTCTTATATCAGGTATCTCTTAAAATAATTTTTAGTTTGGGCATAATAAATTCAATACAAAGATTTAAGGACCGAAAACTGATTATCTTTCAGTGAATTTTTAATTGACATTTTGGAAAGGTTACAATAATTTGATTTGACATCTTATAAAATAAAAAAGAAAAAAAGCCAAACAGATATTTGTCCTTTTTGTTTTCATTTAATTGAAAACATAATAATGCTTTTTAACTAGACAAAAACAAAATTAAAACAAATTGAAATAAAATAAGCAACGAAAACAAATTGGTTGAAAATATAATGGCTTTCTAGCTAAAAACAAATACATTAAAAATTAAACGAAACGGATAATGTCGCTTGTGCCTAATTTTAGTATTCCCACCACAACATTCATAATTCATCAATACCTACCTACATGCATACTTACTTTTGTTTGTGAAAACACATTTACTTCCATTATGGTATAACGATAACAAAAAATTAGTTCAAAAAACTTTTTATCTCATTCAAATGATTGGTATGAAATACATACACTTGTTTGGAGAATAAAAATTATAACATAAAATATAAAAACAAAACTTTAAACAAATTTTATGATTTTATCAAAATATTTTTCAATATTAACCGTTTATAAATTAAAGCCTTTATTAGTAGACATTATAACTCATAATTTGTAGGCTTAAATTTTCCAGCTAAATTGTTAATAACATTTCACAAATAAAATATATTTAATTCCAACATTTTTGTTTAGCATTTTATTTTTAAAATTATACACACAGATGTGTACATTTTTTGTGCTTTTAGTAATTACGTTTATTGTTTTAGTTTGTGCAATTTATTTTTATAATATTTTATACACTTGAATTGTGAATTACTCGTGCACATGTACGTGCAGACACGAACTCACTTTTACTGAAAAACATACATAAATGTTTTCGTGTAAATATTATACTTTTACTTTGCTAAGAATAGAAAGACGCCTTAAGCATTTTATCTTTATGCGTGTTACTGCATTTAATGTTTCTGTTTGCTCTTATATAAACTCACTTACACACCCCAGTTTGATATATACACTCCTCAACATAGCATTATGTTCAATGTTGCCAGGTAGTTTTTAAAAAATACCTTATTAACCAATTTGATAATATTGTCAATCTAGCTATCTAGCATTACATACAGGGTGGACCATTTAAAAATTTAAATAAAAAACTATTGATTATTTTTTACAAGAAAATTTTTGACGGCTAAAAAACATGTGTGGCTCTTTTTTAGGCTTCGCTACAAATCTGATGGAAAATACCTTAAAGTGGTAACCCAGAAAAAGTTGTTTAACAAATGTAAGTGTGTTTTACGTGTATGTGTTTTACAGCTATTTAGTATGTTTATGTATATGTAAAAAAAAATTATTAAAGAAGCAGCAAAAGAGTTTTTAAAATAAGGAAAAACCTTCGGGAAATATGCCTTGTTAAATATAACACAAGAAATATTGGATATAAAAATCATAATAGAAAAAGTAAAATATTGTCAGAACAAAAAATTAATAAACACTTTATTTGTATCATGTACTCGCAAACAATTTTAATAAAAGTAATTTTTAATATATTTAAGTTAAATATCTTACTTTAATTAAAGTGGGAATACTAAGAGTTAACTGTGTAAAATTTAAGCGGATTACATGACGGCAGCATTTTATATTAGATTTAAATTTAAAGTCTCTGCTCGTTACGATAAGCAATGCTTCTCTATAGTTAATTAACAAAGAAGAAAGTTTTTATTTACACTTATATTGAAATATTAACTAAAGAATAAGATGTTATTGAGATCAAAGCAATTAGTTATTAAATGAAGTTATTGGTTGATAATTGCCATGATCATATTTAGATTAAGTCACAAAATTCCATATAACTTTAATAAAGATTTCTGGTCTTTAATTAAAAGTTTAACAATTTATTTCATTTAAAAATCTAGAGAGAATCCTTAGGATTGGAAACTTAATAGTTTTGAAAATAAAAATGAACATTTATTTAAAAAATAGATCCACATACTTATTTATAATATGTCAGATTATAATGAATTTTTTTTAATTTAATTTATTTGAGTCAATGGATTTAGAGGACCATAACTGATATTAAAACAATACAAATAACTTAAAAAAATAATTATTCATAAGTAAATTTTTTAAAATTTTTCACTATGAACGTCAAAAGAAAAATCAATATATTATTAAGCCCTACAAGAAATGAATGACTGACACTAACACATACACAAAGTTTGCATTAACACTTTTGTAGGAATTTAATTTATAATTGCTGCTACAGGAAAAATAATGCGTATGCGGGAGTAAGATAACTAATGTTCGTTAATTTATTGACGTTCAAAAGCAAAATATTTTTTAACTTATTGTGAACAATTTTTAATTCCGTGTAATAAAAAGTAATTTTTATTAAATTATTTGTAGTTTTTTCGACAATGTAAAATACTTAAGAAATAAAAAGTAAGTAAGAAAATACGCAGCCAATCATATTTTCATAACTTTTACTTTTTTAGCAATTCCAGCCGTAATATGAATGGCACTAATACAATGAATAAGGATTAAAATAAGTCCCTCCAGGAAGTAGTGAAACGTTATAAATAATGATAAAAGAAAAGTGAATATAATAAAAAATCTAAAAATAAAAAATATAAAAGATAAAAGATGATAAGTTAGTTAGCTTTCACCGATATAAACGTTGAGTGTGACTTCTATTTATATTATCTTTTCTTAGTTAAGGAATGAAGAATAACTAGAGCAGATATTTGTTTTACAGTACACAGAACTAATAAGTAAGAGAAAGACGCAAAATCACATGTACACAGAAGTTTCAGTCATTTTTTACATATTGCCCTTTAGAAACTAATACAAACTTTGTTCTATATTACAACTGAAAAATCAGTCACTGGTACCAGTTGTATGACCGTCAGTGTTCTTGTAGGGAAAGTTTATCAAGGTCAGTACAGATTTCTATTTTATTGTTAAACTTAATGTTTCACAGACTTTAATATTTTTATTCTGGCTCAAGTTTATTTTAATGCAAAATATTTCTTATTTTTTCATATGAAGAAATCAATTTTTATTTGCGATAATGAAAGAATAAACTAGAAAAGTAAGTTTTAACCCCGACACTAGCCGAGTGGAATGCATTTACGAAACCAGCTACGGTTTCATCATCAGCACTCTTTGATCAGAATGTTTTAGTGTTGGATGTAAATATCATCCTATTTAACTCTCAAGTTTTATATGAAAATTTTTATGTAAACTTTGTTGTTGCAATGTTGTTTAGATAACAATAATAGCTGTAGGTAAAATGTTACTGCATACCGAATTATTTAAAAATATTGTTTTATTTTTTCTAACGATACGATAATCTTTAAAACAAGTTAGTGACTCGCACTACAGATTTTTTAATTTTGTCTAATTTTCTTGAAGTAACTAGGGTTATATTGAGCAGGATTCACAGAGTACTTGACATAGCCAATAGAATATCCAGACCCTTTTGTGTTTTTTAAATGGCTTGTTCTTTTTATTTTTAGCTGTATAGAGAAGCTAAAGTTTCACGGTGGGCCAGTATGTTTAAAACAAAGTTTTTGAAAATATATTGATATTAATATAAGTAAGGTATTTTTAAAGAAACAAATATATACATATATATGAATTTTTTATAAAACTTTTTTTAAATCTTGTCAATATTTCAGGGATTACTAATTATTTTGTTATGAAAAATCAAATTCGGCCAATTTGTGTTGTACAATCGATTGAAATTGTTTGAATCCGATATATTTTTTCTTTAAACTGTTACAGATTTATTTTTAAATAGCTCAATTTACATTATAATTTATTTTAGTTGTAGTAGTTTAAGTTACTTTAGTTTTGTTTGAATTAGTTTATTTCGCTCGTTGTTCGAACATGATGTTAAGTTGTTATTATGTGCAGCATATTCTTAGGCTCTTTTATTATTCCTGCATATTACTTAACATTAGCATTAAGTCTTAATTTAAATGTAACGGTTTTCGAATGAACTAGTGTGTACATACGAGAACTTTGTCGAATGCTACCGAACACTACTTTGTTACTATAAATAGCCGAACAACACAGCCAACATGATCAGTATAACAGTAGAGCTTGTTAAGTGTGTGTCAAAGTGAGTTTGACACTAAAGGTGTATAACAATAAGTAAAGTGATATAAAAACAATATCTGAATGTATTTAAATAAATAAATAAAGTACCCTTAATTTTATAACGAATTTCAAGTGTTTTATTTAAAGGAAATAAGCCAACGTTTATAAAAGGTATAAACGTAACAATACGATATATAGTTTCTCTCATATAGATGCAGCTCAATCAACATATTCTGCCTAGAGGTCTGTCATAATTAATGGTGACAAGTTATATAGGCACACGATTTTCCACTACAAAAGACTTTCTAAACTTATGCACTACTATTTATATTTATTTACTTACAAAGTTTATTTCTATTTTTATTTTCACCTTCTTTTGGAACAAGGACTATTTTTATTATACTTTCTTTAAGTATAAATTTAAATAAAAACATAATTGAAATACACTTGCATTTACACTCTTCAACTCTTGCGTATATATCAGGCAATACCTTAAAGATGCAAACATACATTATACAAGTTAATAACTAAGTATTTGCTACATGTTCGTTTTATAAAACATACTAACTCATTCTTATGTTTACTCAATCATACATTCGTTTTATGTTTGTTATTCGTGCAAGAACTAACAAGAAATAAAAAAAATAAAAAACTTATGTAAAAGAAAAAAATATTTTCATATGTGTTCAACAAGGCAGCCTGCAAAACACTTGATGATGGGCTAAGGAGCCTACAAAGAACAAAAACATAAAAAAGTGTAATTTACGTTCATATGTAAATATATATGTATAAATAAGCAAGTGCGGCAGGCATGCTTCTACATAATCATGATACATTTTTTATTTTATTGCAGTATCTTTGTTATTTTTCTCTTATCCGGCAACCTCATCACACCAATGAGTGAGTTACAATATTAGAATGTCTTTGTGTATCAGTATTCAATAGTAATTAGTGTAGAATGTGTAGAATATTGTAAGAGCTTTTAGTATTTAAAATAGTGATGTTGTGTATGTGTTTTGTACATTTCATTAATTTTAAGAGTATTAGTTAGTAGATTTGTGTGAAAAAAGATGTTTTTGACCTAGAAATTTGTTCGAATGTAAACAAAAACACTTTTCTTTTTATTTACAAGACGAAAGATAGAGAGAGAGAGAGAAAAAATTTATTGTTGGATGTTGGTTCCAGTGGTGCCAGAAATTTTTGTAGATAAATCTTTATTCTAGAAACAAAAAAAGCATCTTATATTTTGTTAATTGCAGTAAGTATGTGCAATAAAAAAGTAATCCTATAAAAAAATATTAACAATACTTGTGACTAAAAATTTTGTAAAACTCATTTTAGTATATAAAAAAGTCACACATTTTAAACTTTAATACTGTGAAGTTTTCAGATTATTTAAATATTAGTACCAATTTTAAAATTAAAGCACTACGTTGGAAAAACTTGGTCAGTAAATATTGAAATTGTGTGTGAAAGGCCTTTCACAGTATCAATTCCTAAATTTGGGAAATGTTTAATAAATCTAAATTAGTCATTCGATTGTTGAACCTCATTAAAACAAACAACGTTCATTAACAAAGTTGTCTACTATCTTTTTTGTGCTAAAGATCACTCTGTCGCATTTTGATTTATATTTTGTGTTTCGAAAAAATTGTTTGACGATACAAAATAAGATGTTTCTTTGGAAAACTTTTAACTTGAATAAATATTCATTACGTTTTCTTATTTTAAACTTATTGAAATGTCAATTTATCGTTATATGTGTAAAAAACATCACATAACATTAAATAATTAATTAGGAAAAGCAGTGTTCACACTTATTTAAGCAAATATGTGCTAAGCGCAAACATAATTTATTTACATATTATTTCATATGGCAGCTTGATTTTTTTCAAAAGTTTTCGAAAATGATTAAATTGTGCTGCGGAATGATCTTAGCAAAACAGCTTCTACGGATGCAATTTTTTTTTCAACGAAATAAGTAAGCCAGTGGCAATTCTCTTTAAAAGAAATTTTTTTTTTTGGAGATAACGTCAATTTGAAATAGGTAAATACATTTGTGTTAATGTGTTATGGGAAAATATCTTCGTATCCTATTTTCCTTGAAAATCTTCAAAATTATGGTAAAATCCACATTATGGAAACGCTGGTTGGTTGGGATTTTTCCGTTTATTTATTTGCTAATTGGTTATGAGTGGGTTGTTGTATTGACAGGTAGAAATTTTATGGCACGCTTATGTACACACAATCATATTAAATGATAATAAATAGTATAAAGTAGCGTAACGATGACAGAAAAGTGTTTTAAAATTTAAATATTGTCTGACTTATAGGCCAAACTCACATCACAACTCTATTCGTTTAATCTTTTAATATTAAATACACACTAATATTTACACAATAACTACTCAATTTAACTCAATCGGTTAATCGGCCATAGAGTTATGCCTTATAACCATAGTAAAATTCTATATAAAATGCTATACTACCATGATTAAAACTATATTTGTAAATTCAAGGAAATAAATTGAAAAATTTCAGTGACTAAAAATAATAATTATTTTTGATTTTTTAATTCAAAAGCCAGTCAGAAGAAAATATCGAAAAACCACGTAAGGCACACCATATGGATGGACTTTAACTAAATTTATAAAAAAAATCGAATTCATCTAATAATTTCGAAATTAGTTTTTTGATAAAAATAGTTTTGTATTTGTTGAATTTAATTTTTATCTTTCACTAGCTACGCCCGAGCACAACTTAATTTAAGACTCTTAAGTAGCAAATAATAATTAAATATTAAAATTGTTCAATTGCTACCAATATGCTCAATTCCGTAGTTAATTTGAACTTATTTTGTTCAATTGCTTTTTTGATACTATTGTATACAATTTTTGTCCTTAGATGTATTTGTGGGAAATATATTGGAATCACTCAGAACTTACAAGGCCCTTTTTTTTATAAGACCAACGATGTTTGTATGTATGTATGTTCATTTAATGTTAATTTTGATCTTATCTTAATAAAATGGAAATACAAAACATTTTTTAATTTTGTAAAAGAATCTAAAATCAAAAATACTATCATTTCTTCATAGTAAATTAAAAATCAAAAAAAAAAAAAAAAAAAAAAATATTTTCGAAGAAAAAATAAAAATATTATTTTTAATTTTCATTCAAAATATTATAATTGTTACAATTCCTGGTTTTTGTTTCAAAAAAATTTTGTTTGAATATTTAAATATACATACATTCTTCAGGTATACATATGTATTGCTGCAAAAAACACGAAATACATGCCTTAACATGTCAGATTTATAATTTTCTTCTTAAATTTTTATATTTTTCTAAAAACTTTAAAGTAAAATCTAATAAAATAAGTCTCACAGATGCAGAAAAATTAAAAAAAAAACTTGGCTCTACTTGTGAATGAAACATAAAGAAAACAATAAGCTGATTGGATACGAGTACATTATTAATCTTCCTTATATGTATGTAGGTTTATTAGAGTGACTAGATCTCATATAGGGGCAAAAAATATCAAAACTTAGTTTTGTCCCATTAAACGATGGATTTAATGATGTTAACGGGTGCCGCTCGTCGCTAAAAACTTTAGAAAAGACAAAATTTTAAGCAAAAAAGCTGACATATGGATTTATAACTCCAGCACGAACACAACTGCGACATCGATTTTTTGCGATTTATAGTAACATTTTTTTGAATATATTTTGACAAAAAAGAACATACATCCGATTCAAACGATGATTTCAAATCGTGTTTTTTTTAATCTATTTTAAAGAATCTTCTAAAAATTTTTCTTCATATATACGTTGATTTTGTTGATAATTTTTTTTCATTTATAATTGGTTAATCTTCTTTACTTTTTCGCTCGTATTTAGAAAGATATAAAAATTTAAAACGTTACAATTTTTATTGCAAAATAATTTTCCATAAATCTTTTATTATTATAAAATATTTAACTTTAAAAGAAATATTGTTTTCGGAGATTTTCTGCTTTTCTGGAATTTGAATTGTCTTTTTTCTTCTTATTTTTAATATGTCTAAACTTGGCCTAATTTGTCGAAAATATACACTAATATGCTGTTACTAATCTTTGTCAATCGCCTCAAGTGGAAATTTAACGTACAATTTGTTTTTGTTACAATTATAAAACACATGTAAAAATTTTGACATGAAACGATCGTTTGTTTTGTCAAAAAGTTAAAAACAATTTTTTTTTTGGCAAAATTAGATTAAAAAATATCGTTTAACATCCTTGATACTATTTTTTTTTATTAGAAAAATGCACAAACATTTTCTTGTCTCGTATTTAAAATAAGCTAATAAAGCCACATAAATAAAAATAACATAAAATCTTACAAAAATATTAAAACAGGTCCTCCCAATTATTAAGAACTTCTTGAAATACTTGCTTAATATTCCAGCTAGTGCATCTGACTATAAACTAAGTGAAAACTTTGCTTTTAAAAAGATCCTTAATAGAATTTGTACTCTTGCTCCTTGAATAATATTAAACGGTTATTCATTTTTCAATAAATTTCTACCGCTGTGTGAATTTCCTTAAAATTTCCAACGCTTCTGTACTGCAACATACATGGGAAATATATTGACAGCGTCGCTAAAGAACTACTTGATACAGTACCAGCACAAGTATCAACAATAATCAAGAGAACGATGTGGGAGCAACTACTGTCGCAGCAGCAACGAATTGTAATTGTAAATGGAGAACAAAATTATTTAACATTTTCCTGCCTTTCATTTTGCAAATAAATTTCAATTGAGATATTTTGTTCTACGTTGTTTGTATTTATGTCTTAACTACTTTTGTTGTTGTTGTTATTGTGAGGGACAGGCTGACGATGAAAATTTTATAGAAAATTAAAATGAGGTCACAGTAAGTATGTTGTATGAATTTCTGATTAAGTGTAGTAGTAAACAAGTACTTACACCAGAAAGAAAAAGAGAGGGAAAGTAGTTCAATAGTTTAAGATTTTGTGAGCCTTCATGAAATATTAATATTGGGTGGTTCAACAAAAATGCTCAATGTTAATTGTAAAAAAAACAAGAAGTTTTCAGAGAATTATTTTAACATTTTTTATTGAGGATAGAAGAATCTATGACAATTATATGTGAAATAAAATAGTTGCCGAAAAGCTTGCCACGGCTTCGGGGGTATACTTATATGCGATGGTCCATATTTCTAATGACACTGATAAATAATTTAGCGTCAATGTCGTCAATGTGATAAATTATCTCATCTATTACATATTGAATTGTTTTTGGCTTTTTAGCGTACTTTTTCTTTTTAATAGCCTTAAAAAAGAAGTCCAATGATGTTAGCTCACTTAATTGTGGCTGCCAATTAACATCGTCGTGACATGAGATAACATGGCCATTGACTTTCTCGCTCAAAGAAGTCATTGCTTCATTGGCTATATGGCAAGTAGCATCATCTTGTTTGAACAACATATCATCTAGGTCCATATCGTCAATGTCTGGCCAAAAGAAGCTTGCTGTCATCATTTGATAGCGAACAATATTCAGAGTGAGAGTTTGTCGACCTTATTTTCCAAAAAGTGTGGCTCGATAACGCTGCCAGCTCATAGACCACACTAAACGGTCACTCTTTGTAGATGAATTGTCTATTTAGAAATAATTCGTAAATATTTAAATACCTAAAATGCAGCAACTCTACTTGTCAATGAATGCATTGAGGTGAAATGGTGCCTCGTCGCTGAAGATGATTTTCTTGTAACATTACGAAATGTATTTTAATTTGAGCGCCCATTTTTGTAAAAGGCTTCAACAATCGTATTGCGCTGCTCAATTGTGTTCATCTCCATGGTTGAATTTGTCAAACGCTAAAAGAAATAAATGTAAAATTAAGATGGGAAAAAAATTATATTGGGATTAACAAGCATGATTTTAAATTAATGTTACAAATGTTAGACACCAAAATTTAATTGTTATAAATTTGATTCTTGAGTTAAAGGCTTTGTATGTGAAATGGTTTTAAATAAAAGGCATCATTTATATTTATGTTGACATAATTAAAATCTAAAGGCTTTTTGAACAATACAATATATAAACATTCTTTGCCAATTAGGCAAAGCATTGAATATGCTGCTTAACAATGTCTAATTGCAAATTAGTTTAATTAATGAAACAATTGTGTAAGGAAAGGCCTTGACTCAATTAACTTTAATTGTTAATTTTGTTTTGAAGTAACATTTGTACACTAACACATATTATTTACTGATAAAGCTACAGTAATTATGTTGTAAATAAATTAATAGATTAAAATTATAATTATTTCTACGAAGTTTTAAAAAAAATTAAGATTCAGAGTAAGTTAAAGTGAGAATTTAGGAAGAATTTTTTATATATAATTTTATCATGAGACAAGTGCGAAAAAGTTTTGTTTAATAGAAAATAAAAATTATTTTAATTAAATTAAAAAAAAAAAAAAATTGAAAGTAGTTTTAGGCAATTTTTTGTACGTTTGTAGGCTCTTTATAATATATTTTTATGATTTTCATTATATAATAAGAATTGTTTTCCAAATATTTCCTTTTGTTGTAGAGGATCATCACTAGATTTGTGTTGTTTAACTGCTCATTACGGGCTAGCTTATCTGTCAGATTTTGTCCACGTTGTCTAGGCTATGGCTGTAAATATTTTGGTGACAAAACGCATTTATGAATGAATGCTTCAATAAGAGGCAAAAGGATACTAATGAATACAAGCAATTTAAGTCTTATGCTTTTTTCTTTCCTGAAGAAAATTTGCCTTTTCTGGACCATTTTAGTAAAAACTTATTTTGTGTTTACGATACACGTAAAAAAAAACCCTGGTAGCTACATGATCACGATGATCATATAATAGTTTCTATAACAATACTTGCTTTTCGAAAACAAGTAATCGTTGTTTGAATATTGTTTTATCATATATTTAGTCACAATAATCAAGTTTTTGTTTGAACTTAATCACTTAGTAGTTTCTCTTCACTAAAACTTCGATGTTTTTATCCTTCAACAACAGTATGATTTAAAAAAATTGTAATGTAAAAATAGTATGATTTGTTCGCAAGCGTTTAAAAGAATTTAAAGTTAACCATTAAATAATGGGTAAAATAACAATATGTTTACAAAGCAATCAAGCTTTGTTTTAATTATTTTCTTCTTCTTGTTGAACAAATTTTATTATATTAAAAGTTTGACATATTTTTAAAATATTGAAAATTTTTGCAAAAATTTTAAAAATTTAAGAAATAATACAAATCATCGATAATGTGTGATTATAAAGTTGAGTACTTGCAATCAATAGATCTAATAGCAGAAAAACGAAGATTATCCATCGGATTTGTTATCATAATATTTATTTACAAATTAGATTAATTGCATGATACTGTAATCAAACGTAATAATGATAACTGACAACCATTATATGTTTTAACTACAATTATACAATTCAAGTTTTTATACCCGCCACCAAAAAAATGGTGGGGGTATATTCATTTTGTCACTCCGTTTGTAACACATCGAAATATCCATTTTAGACCCCATAAAGTATATATATTCTGAATCAGGGTTTGATTTGATGACGATCTAGCTATGTCCGTCCGTCTGTCCGTCTGTCCGTCTGTTGAAAGCACGATAGAGGTCGCACCGAAAAAGCTAGGGGGCTCAAATTTTGCCAGAATCTTTCTTATAGACAAGGTTTGTTTGGTATTGAAAATGGGCTAAATCGGAATATTAGGAAGAGAGTTATAGCTCGAAAAGCAAGACTAGGTCGAAGAAACCGTGTCCTTCAAACATCGAATAAAACGGAATTGTGTCCAAATGCATTAACGTAGACTCATGAAACTTGGAATATATATTTCCTGAGTAAAAACAATATTGTCCCCCGAAAATCATCTAAATCTATATATTAGGAGGGGAGTTATCGATCAAAATGTACGAAAATTTATACCGCACAGTGTATTTTTCGGTATATTTAAAAACAAAATCGTCATAAAAGCAACAAAATTTGATGTACGACTCTGAAATTTTGCACACTTTGGTTTTTGGTGAGACGTTTTTTTGTAACGGAAAATCAATGTGCCACGCCCACTTTTACGCCCACCTCCCATACAACGTTTTATCTAAAATTCATATAATTTCTCTACTAATAAAGATTTTGGAATAATAAAGGGCTATATTGAAACATCTAAGTTGTATTCATTCGAAAAAATAACTTTGACACGCCTACTATAACGCCCACTTTTCACGTTATCTAATCTTAATGAAATTTAAAAGCTCATAAAACCGCCAAAATTAGAGCTATGATGATAAAATTTGCTACGTATATCCCTCTGGGCAATATCATTACTGTGCCAGAACATTAAGGTGCCACGCCCACTTTTACGCCCACCTGCCATATAACGTTTTACCAAAAATTCATATAATTTCTCTATTAATATAGATTTTGGAACAATAAAGGGCTATATTGAAACACCTAAGTTGTACTCATTCGCAAAAATAACTTTGACACGCCTACTATAACGCCCACTTTTCACGTTATCTACCGTTAATGAAATTTAAAAGCTCATAAAACCGTTAAAATTAGAGGTATGATGATCAAATTTGCTACGTATATCCTTCTAATCAATGTAATTGTTGTGCCAAAAAGTTTAGCTGACACGCCCACTTCAACGCCTACCTCCCATATAACGGTTTATCTTAAATTCATGTAATTTCTCTATTGACAAAGTTTTTGGGAAAATAAAGGACTATATTGAAATATTTAAGTTGTATTTATTAGCAGAAACTTTATTGACACGCCTACTTTAACGCCCACTTTCATTGAAAGACTACATTGACGAAAGCATTTTAGTAGCATATCGAAGTTATAAAGGGTGGTTAAATTTTAAGGGCTGATGTTGTTTTTAAATAAAACACAAATTATTTAAGAAATTATTATCATTTCTTTTTATAATGATAATATATGTATGGTTCAATTATGCATTTAAGAAAATATCGGCCAAATGGCCCCCCCCCATCCTTGGCACCACTCCTCTATCTGATAGTCCAAATTTTCAATGACAATGTTGATGATCAATTGTTGGGCATGATGATGAGTAGAGGTTGACTGCTATTTTGCCAAACTATCGCAAAAACCAGCAGTGGTTCCCATTCAATGAACTAAGAAGGCATTCACAGATTTTCTAACATTTTATACAGACCTGTTTTGCAGAGATTTTAATATTTTTTACAATTCTCCCGATTGTAGACGAATTTGCACGATTATGTTGATCAAAAGAAGTATGAACTGCACAAAATGCATTTTGATTTAAACGCCCATTTTTATAAAAAACCTGAATAACTTTAAAGCGTTGCTCATTTGCATATCTTTCCACGGATCAAATTGAGTAAGTTTGAGATTGAGAAATGTCAAGTGAAATGCAGAAAACAAACTTAAAGACTAGGTGTAGTTCACCTTCAACATGGGCCCTTAAAATTTAACCACCCTCTACAAAGAAAGTGATACATATTTTATTTTAAAGAGATTATTCCATAGCGATTAACAAAATAATAAATATTGTGCTTTAAATGTACACAAAATTGGTGGTGGGTATAAAAGATTCGGCACAGCCGAATATAGTGCTCTTACTTGTTTTTATTATTGTGTTTACCATAACAATGTCTTTTCTTTATACATATGTATGATTCTTATTGGAGATAAATTAAGTATAAAATTAAAGGGTTTTTGCAGTGTACTTCAGGCGGAGGTTCTATGGATCTTGAGAGTGGTAACATAGGGCTCAGTGGTCACTATATACTTCCATAGCCAGGCTGCTCTTAGATCATGATGGGCTATTATTTCCAGTCTAGTCGATAATTATAGAAGAGTTTTGCAAGGAATTTTAGGGGAGTATAGGTTGAGACTATGCTGTGTGGCAACAGAATGGCTGATGAATTGACAAGACTGGGCTCAGGAATTGTGGATACTCATGGGCTTGAGGCGGTTAGGCCTTTAGTGGGATTCTATTTCGGTGCGATTAGAGAATGGGTTCTGAGCACAACTAATTAGGTCCGGAGTAACCGAACGTGTTGCAGAGTATCACTGAGGTTTTGCCTGATACTCGATAAGTCCGATTTGGATTTGTTTCTTGACAGGGGTAGGATCAGCGTGAGAACTGTGAAAGGTATTATTATGAACCACTGTTTGTTGGGCAGGATGGCGGTGAGAATAGGATTGAACCTGTCAGATATATGCAGGCCTTACGAGGATCCGGAGAAGTTGGAGACAGTTGAGCATATTCTGTGCCAATGTCTCGGACTGCAGAATAGCAGGTTTAAATAGCTAGTAGATTCTTAGGCAAATGGTGGGATATCTTGGGCTGTGGACGTGAGAATCTGATAGGATTCGTAAAGAAAATGACCTGGCTTTGTGGCACGAGGCTGAGAACTGGTCGATTGTATGATTTGGCTCTTTTCTGTATTGTTTTGCCATCCACTACTTTACCACTTTTCCGTCTTCTATTTTCTCTTCTCTTATTTTTATTATATACTAAGACGTCAAAATGGACAGTATTGGTCTCTTGGTGGGGGTGCGAAAATAACTTTGCACCAGTCTCACTACCTACCTATCTATATACAGGTTTTTTAAGACCTGTTCAATGATGAAATTAAAAATTTTCAAAACTGAGTGAAAATTTAATAATATCTTTAAGTATAATTCTATCACTTGTACTTTTTTAATAAATTTAAAATCTGCTACCAAATTTGACTACGAATAATAACAACCACAAAATATACAAGCTACTTCAGAAAGTACGTGTAGAAAAAAGATAAAATTGTTTTTTGCGCAGAATGAAATACTTTAGGTCAATATTTTAATTCTCCGTGTTAGTTTGGTAAATATAATGAGAGTGATTTAAGGGCCAAGCTATAAAGGAGATATAATTATAATCACTCAATTAGAAGGATTATAATTATGGGTTTATGGGAATAAAGGAAAGGAGAATTTTTATTTCTTTTTCTTTTATTACTAATGGAATATTCGACAACTAATATACAGTAGTGTTGGTATGAAATGAGTAGTAAAACTTCAATTTTATTTTTCTTTGAAGGTAGTGATCAACATAAAGGTTGAATGGCAAATAAAGTTAATATTTTGTATTTAGGTTTTAAGACTTAATTTTCTTTTATTAAATTTCCTTTCGGCCACTTTTTCCACTTAAATATATAAAAAAAAAATAATTTTTTTATTATACCCTTCACCTGTGGTGCACAAGGGTATATATAGCTTTGTCATTCCGTTTGTAATTTCTACAATTTTCATTTCCGACCCCATAAAGTATATATTTTCTGAATGAATAGAGGAATCGATTAAACCCTGACCGTCTGTCTGTCTGTCCGTCTATCTGTCTGCCCGTCTGTCCGTGTGTTGGTTGAAATCAACTTTTAGAAGCAACTATATGTTCCTCCGATCTGTATATGGTATCAATCTCTTGGAAATATCCAGAAATGAATCGCTATTGCAATTCAGCACAATCGCCCCATAAGTTTCTGAGATATGAGCAAAAAACCACGACCACCTCGTTTTTTTTTTACAATTACAACAACAACCTACATACATATTGGAGTAAACGTGGCATCGGATTTTAAAAAATTTTTTAAAATTTTTTTAAACTTTTTTTTTAATTTTCTTTTTTTAATTTGTTTTATTATTATTATTTTTTTTATATATTTTTTTTGCTATGTTTTTTACATGTATTTTATATGAGATGAATGGTGATACAAACAATAATTTTTGCATGACTACACGTTGTGAAGGGTATATAAGATTCGGCACGGCCGAATATAGCACTGTTACTTGTTTTTAATTCAATTTTTTACTTTAAATTTAAATGTTTTTCTTTTCAAAAATGTCATATTAATTTTTTGGTGTCCAAACGGTGACAGAACAGCACTTAAAGGTTAAAGTAAACAATATAGACTTAGATATGTCCAAGGTGCCAAAAGAGGCAATTTTAAAAATTGGAAAACGTGGTTTTTAGTTACGATAAAAATTTTAATCTCAACGAAGTACAAGGCATTAATCACTGCTTGATATGAAAATGGTAAAGTCTGAATTAATACAACTGCAGTACAGTGTTATGTTGCGGGGTGCATAATAGATTTAAAGTTTCTAAAAGGAAATGTGACTTCATGCAAACGCAGTTACTTAAATATTAGCATAAAAAAGTAAAGTAGATTTAAGGCAAAAAATTAACCGGATTGGCTCAAAATCTGCTACGTACTATATTTGGCTCAGGAGTAAATCTAGTATAAGAAGTGAAATGAAATTTTTCAGTTTAGTTTTGATAAGTGTTGTTTCTGCTAGCTACTGTAATTGTGTTGAAAAAATATGATTAACTTTTATTTTCATAATTTTTTAAGAAATATTCTTATATCAAAAGTTTTTTATATAAAATAAAGTCTAAACAAACATATAAAAAATCAACCGTATATTTTTTAATATTTTTTCATATAATTATTTCGTCATATCAAGAAAATGTTAAAACATGTTGCTTTAAAACCAAATAGACGGCAGGGCATATACATATGTATGAAACCTTACAGCTAAAAGAGATTAACGTCAATCCAAGAGGAAAGACATTAAGATGATAAGCTTTATTTTATTAATATTTTTTTATAAAATAAATTTTAAAAGAAACTAACTGACCTGTCAAACGTTGGTTTGCCTTTAATTTTTTTGTTTTTTTTTTACCTATAAAACAAAATTTTCACTATAAAATAAGAGAGACCGAATGTTATTTGTAAATCAAAAATTTTATAATTTGCATAAAAGTAACGTTCTAACAGCAACAGCAACAATAACAATAACATTTACCTATGATACAATGCAGGTGCATAAGTAGCAAGTGAGAAATCGAATAATCAGCACACAAATAAAATGACGATCGAAACAACGACTGAAAGGATTCAGCTCAACTTTCTAACTACACGCAAAGAAAAAATATTAAAAATTATGTTTAAAAGAATTATGGTTACCAGTTATCATTATTATGTTTAATTAAAGAATTATTCAAAATAATCATATATATGACTACAATTGAAATCGACAATCTTTGCTTTTTTACGGCAAATTACTGTCTTTTGCTGTAACATAAACATATTGCTTGTACTCACCAATTTAATTGCCATTTTTATTCCAAAATTTTTTTACCTTTTATTGTTTATATTTAAATTTTTTTTAGTTTTTCAAAATTTTTTTTCCTTTTTTTGACATCTCAAACTTTTAAAATAATTAAAATTTATTCAGCAAGAAAAAGAACTTTTGAAATCAAATTGTTGTTAAAAAAAATCATAGATCGATTGCTTTGTAATCATACTGTTGTCTTACCTACTATTTAATGATTATTTTTAATTTTTAATGATTTTGAATATAAAGTTATTTTTGTCGAATTAATTTTTTTAAATCATACTATTTTTAAATACTAACCATTTTAAAATTTTTACGAAAAGTAATCATTAAATGATACAATTCAAACAAATGCTTGATTATCGTGACAAAATATATGACGAAATGAAACAAAAATAACTATTACTTGTTTTCGACAACCAAATATTGTTTTAGAAAAAATTATATGACCGCCGTGATCATGTCCTAACCATGGTTTTTCTTTGCGTGTAGAAAGACCGGAAGTCATTGTACACGTAAGATATTACAATACGTGGTTCGGTAACTTTTTAAGTGACAAATAAAAATTATAATAAGAAAAATGGAGAATATTTTTTTAATATTTGTATGCTAATATAAACGAAAATTTAAATGTCATATCTGCAGAACCACTGGGCTGATTTCCTGTACACATAAACCATCTACAGACCATCCCCAACGTACCTTGAAATTTTGGTTGAAATTGGTCGATCCGTTTCCACAGCTAGTGGTGACATCAAAGTGTACACTTATTTAAAAAATGCTTAAACTCTTTTACTTAATTATTTTAATTGCATTTAATCACAGTATTGGGTAGAGTTAAAGTTGTGGACATTCAACTCAGAAAAATTACTATAGAATAAAATCGTGGGAAAACTTGCAGCTCTTTATCGTTTGATTAGCTTTTGAAGAGAGAGAGAGAAAAAACTAATGGTAAATTTAATATTTTAGTAATAATTGTTAACAAATGCAGGATAAAAGTAAATAAATACTTTTTGTGTCTTATAGGGACCAACGAACAGGTGGCGTATGTGTGATACAAATAGTTACAAACACTAATTAGACACTGCCATTACCGCAACTAATTAATCATAATGCATATCGTTGGTAAAAAAAACGTAATAAAAACTATATTACTATAATGCTACTTCTTTTATAAAGTTGCTTGTAAAACAGTTATTTTTGATACTATTGCATTAAATTTTCTTAAGCGGTGTATTTGTATGAAATGTATTGGAACAACTGAAAAACTCAATTTCCGAAAAAATACAAGTTTAAAATCAAATTGCGGTTGGCAAAAACTACTTATATAAATAGTCATCCAAATACTATAAATATAATATTATCCAAATAAATCAAAAGAAAAAGTTTGATTGAAATTTAATTAAAGTTTTTGTCCTTTTTATTTTATTTGCAGGCTGGCAATAAACCAATTAAATACCGATATAATCAATAATGACGTCATATGTTAATAAATATCTTAGTCTTTCCTATTTGCTTAATACTATTGAAAAAAGTAAACAATTTTAAGTTCCAGAAAAAATAAAACCAAGAAAAAAAAAACAATATACAAAAGCTTAAACAATAATACAATTACTATTAAATTATATAGATAAACAACAAAAAAACAATAATACGAAAAACAAAAGGAAACAAACATAATTGGTCAGTCTGGCAAAGATACAAAACGACAGTCGATCAGTCAACTTCTAGTACCTCGTTATATAATTATCGCCAGTACTAACATTAATGTTGCTTCTACTAATGTTGTAATAAGCTCTAAGGCCAAAACGTTAAAGAAGTGGCAATAAAAACAATAAAGAAAACTAAACCACCGTAAAAGCAGCAGGAAGAAAAGGACACTGCTAATCGTAGATACAGAGCTTTAGAGTGCGTGTTTTGAAGTGTGTTCGTGCTAGTATCTGTGAGAGTGTATTTAGTGCAGCAAATATGGGAAAGAAAAGTTCAAAATTGAAACAAGACACCATTGATCGTTTAACAACGGATACTTATTGTAAGTTAATTTATTAATAATTTTTTATATACTCATTGTATTAAGAAAAAGTAACAAGCATTTACGTCCAACATAAGTGGACCTACATTAGGAATATAAATAACTAAATATAATTTTATACAATTAGAAACTTTTTTTTTTGTTTTATCTTACAACTAGATATTTAATAACAACAGCAGTGTTCAAGAGGTTCTTTATATACAGGCTCTGCGTTTGTGACATGTGGTATTGATTTTATTTCATTCGTGTCTATTTAAGACAGAGAGAGAAGGGGAATATTAAAGCGAAATTATTTTAAATGAGTTTGCTTTAAAAATTTAACAAATGGTATTTTATAAAATATTTCAAAGTACTGTAGTCGTGCAACTACCTGTGCAATATCGAGATGTGATCATATAATTGTACTTATAACTTAGCAAAGTGGCAAGTATATACAATTTATTGGTATAATCGCAATTAATTAGCGTAATCCTGTAAGAGATACAAAGGTAAAAAAATTGAGTGCACGCCGAACACTCTACTACACTCTGTGGGTCTTCTTATTTTAAATTCTTCTGCTTTATATGTTCCAACGCATGTGTGAAAAGTATAAAAGAGCTCTGCAAAAAAATTATTGATCCGTATTTAAAAATGTTACGCTTAGCTTATTCATAGTCAAAATTTAAGGTACAATATTTTTTAATTATTTAGTTTTGTAAAAAAATTTAAAAACATTATAGTAATGCAATATAAAAGTTAAATAATTGCTTTCATAGTCCATAGCCTCAACATTTCGTTTTCCCTTAACCAGTAATAAATCACTTACTCAGCACAACATCTTGTGTGCCGCCATGTGTTGCTTTTTAAATAACCTTCTAGTTAAATCTATTATCAATCTCTTAATTAAATGAAAAACATATCCAAAGTCATAAAAGTTTAAGCAGAAAAGTCAAAAAGGGGGGAACAGAGTACACATGATATCACATAGCATTACTACTCCTGACGAAAATTCGCATTAAATATAATATATAGTTTTGTCTTGTTTGTAAAAAGCTTTATTTTTGTTTTCTACATATGTACAGGATTGTGTTGGTATGTTTAGTACCTTAGATATAAACCTTGCCGGCAATATTAATTGGGTTGAGAAAGAAAACACTAATTAAGATTTAAAAGAATGAATTTAATGTAATATACGGTGTTGGTTGCTACTGTTTTGCGTAACAACCTCTTAGAACTACATTATATTTTCCTAAGCAAATTGAAGCTACGGGATGGTCTAAATGGAGAGCGTATTTGCTAGTTAATCTATACGGGAGTTATGGGCGAGGATATTTTTCCTATCATTGATCTATTTACACGAACAAAAAAAAAATTACTTGTGTTTATAATGCCTTTATATACGAATCAGAAAAAAAATTTTTTTTTGAGTCTCCTCATCTCATCTTTTTAGAACTTTTAGACAGAAGGGAAGTTTTTCTATAGTTACGCATTACTTCCAATCTAAATTTTTATTTGATAAAACTCTTTAAGACCGTAATTATACTAGTGACTATAAATTCGTTATTTTAAACTATAGTTCACCAGCTTTTTTAGGAATGATGTGTTTTTGTATTGCTGATTTTGCAGACTTTACAAAAAATGGTAATAAAATAGATGTTGATTAGGGTTTAGACAACAGAAATATTTTGTTTCAATTAAACAAAAAAAAAAAATATAAAATATCTTTAAAAAAAAATATAAAAAATAACCTATTTTCATAGCCGAGTAGAAATATGTACACAGTTAAATTAAGTTATGATTTCTTTCTTGAACATGCACAGAATTCCTAAATTAAGAGTATCAATGAAAATGTTTTTTTGTTTACACATTTAAGTTATGTACGAGTACATAATTGCTTCAAAGTGTTTAAAGAATGTTCTGAAAAATCTTAACGCTTACTCACACATAGAGACCCTCATCATTTATGATGGATGGCATACAGATTTAATAAACTGGAAACTAAGCAAAATTGCTTAAATTTATTTCAAAGGTTTCTATACGGAAAACGATTTTCAAATAAATAAAAATGATACTTTGGAATTTTCACTCTCTTTCCTACGTATGCAGTGGTGGTAAAAACATTTGCAACTGCGAACTGTATAAGTGGTTCGCATTATTTTACATTATTTTTTTTTTAATATTTATTTATGTTTATACTCCCTCTTGAAACTTTTATATTGATTGTTTAGTTTACAGCAAAACAAAATTAATTTTTTTTTTAAAAAGTCGAAATTAAAATGTTATCTCCCTTTTTCTCGTATTCTTGACTGTGTTAGTAACACTAGCAAATTCTAGGTTATTACAGTTATCACCTTCTATTTTAATAATTAAATATATATTTATTTGCAGGTAATGTTCAAGCATTAATTCATTAATTAATTTGGAAGTTAAGGGGTAATCTCGTTTTAATAATTCTTGAAGAATATAGTTTAAAATTAATACAGATCGGGTTTAAAATTAAAACTTTTTAGATGATTTCAAAACTAAATTTTTTCAAAACAAATTTCTATGAATTATGGTTAGAGTTGTTGCACAGTTAAAAGTGAAAACATTTAAGCAGTATGTAAAATAAAAGACATTGTGTAGAAGCTGAATGAGTAGAACGGAAAATTAAAGTTCTTTTTTACAAAATTTCTAACAGCTTTTCCCAGAGAAGCGAAAACAGAAATTCCCGTAAAAAGTAGTCTTTCGACTATAAAAAAGCCTGAAATAATGGTTTTAAAGTTACGAAAGCACTAAAAAACGGTAACCGTTAGAACCCGTATAACTTGCCTCAGTCTTGGTAGAACCGATTTGAATTGGTTTGTATAGAAATGGAAGATTGTTCCTGGTAGGGGGAGTATAAATTTGGTCTGCGAATATCAGTTAGAAGATTCAATATTCGATGACCTCGAACAGAAAGGCTTAATACGCTACAATAAAGTATGGTATGAGCTAGTTGCTCGTGGCATGAAATAGATGTAATTCACCTCAATACTGATAAAATGACAGCCATAATATGTAGATAATTAAAAGGTTCAGTTATTTTTCTGAAAGCTGAATGGAACATTCAAATTTCCCGGTTATTTTAACACGACAATAAAATATCATGTTTTGTCATGGCCACCGCAGTTTCTTAATCTCAATCCAATTGAGAAAATGTCGATGATTGCAAAACGTATTAATGGAAATAAAGTATTCCGTATTGGGGAAGAACTTTTTATCGAATTAATATTAATTAAATCTTTAATCAATTAATTTATTGTATTTCCGCAATGCCTAAAAGAAAAAGTAATATAAAACGGTGTATATTTTACAAAGTATTAAAGATTTAGTATAGTATCTGTAAGCGTTTTTCAAAGTTGCAAATGTTTTGAGCCTAATTAGTTAGTTTTAACTATTTTTATTGTTGATAGATACGATTGATAATAATTTTCGTTTTTTTTTGTATAAAAAAAAAAATAATAAAAACAATGAAGAATTCTATACACCCTTTACGAAGTCTATACCATACACACACATATGTATATACAAAGGGAATGACAATCTTATATACTCTTTTACAATCTAACGTGAAGGATAAAAAAAATGAAGTGCTACAAGTTTTTTGTTTATATCTCAGAAAATTCTATGGATTTTTATTTTACTTTTCACCACTAACAGTTTCAAAACTATAACAGAAGATTATATAATGCACCTGATTTAATTAGAAAATCGATAATCTGAACTTGTAATTAATACATTTTGTTACAATTATTTTCCCATCAAATCAAGATTAAAATTTGCAAGGTTCATATTTTATCAATATGTATTTAATATTTTAAGAAGTTCCATAGCAGCTGCAAAATCTGAATTTGGGTAAAACACAGTGCCCTCATAAGTATTTTTTATAGCAAAATTTTCGAAATCATATCTGTTAAATTGATGCCTTATAGGAGTCTGAAGTATACGTGGGGCCTTAAAAAGTTGATTTCAATGTATATACGTACAGATGGACTACACTTAATCAATTCCTCTATCTTTAAAGATTCACGATATATTTTCTTTATAGAGTTCTAAATAAATACAGCTTCAACAACAAATGAAATATGAAAATTTTTATACCTTTTACACTCTTGTGTGAAGGAAATAACAAAGTGCAAAAGGGTCTTTTGATTAAAAAATTATAAAAAATTTAAATTTTAATTAAAATGCGTTTGCAGTTGCATATGTTTTAACCATCACTGTATGTGTAACTGCTTAAAGGGATGTTAACTACACATGTGTGTGTGGGTGTGAATGGATGACTCCCTAAAAAGGAAATAAAATTAAATAAAATTTAAAAATAAATGCCAGTAGATTTTTCGAGAAATAATGGAAAAGTAGAGTTGCCGCATTTACCAATGTTATTAGGTAAGTAAGCCTATATCTCGTGGAATGTAGAATGCTGTTAAGCATCCTTAAAATAAAAAAAATCAAGATATTTCACTGAAATAATTGTTCAATTCACAACCAATCGCAGAAGTTGTAGATGGTAAGACATTCAGTTTAACATATTGAAAAGAAAAAACGGCGATATTTCTAACTTCTCTTGCTACTGTGTATTGAAACGACATTCTATAAATATAGGCACAATTGTTGTAAGTGTTGCATTAAAAATCATTGTATTCGAAATCAACAACTACAACGTATAATTCATATAAAAGATTGCGAATTGGGTAAATAATAATTTATAAAAATATAACAATAAGGTAATTTCTGCGGTAATGTCGAAATTATCATTTTCGAATTATCATTTAATTTCTAGCTTTAAAATAAGCTGATTATTATTTGAAAGAAGATTATATTTTTATAAAGCTAATGATACATTTATAAATGTGATTTTTTTATTTACATATTTCATTTCTTTATTTTAATGTATCACAATTAAAACAGAACAGCAGCAAAAAAGTTTTTGCCCTTTCTTTCAATGATTTGATATAAAAATATTTTATCGGGTTATTCTGATTGAATTTTATTTCCAAGTATTTTTATAGACAATTCTGTGCTCATCGAATACTACATTGTGATAAAATGTGTGTTGCTGTTAAATGTCAATTTAAAATTCGCGCGTTTTTTTTCAGTTGTTTATGTCTTAAATCGTACAAAGATTTTCGTTACGTTTCTTTTAACATATCAGGGTGAACTTTTAGATAATTTTTCGTTGTTTTTAATCAAAATGTCTTAAATATATTAAATATTAATAAGTCTATGAAAAGTAAGAGAAATGCCTTTCTATGTGATTTATTATAATTTAAGTCAATAAATAATAGCATAAATTAAAATTTTTGTTTAAAATGTTAAACAAAACAAAACATTTTTAGAGTTGTACATCTTATGTGTATGTGATTAAACTCCATGGGAATAAATAAATAAATAAATTATTTAACAAACACAGAAAACATTTTTAACTAAACGCAGTAAATAAACTGAGAAATTGCTTTACACTCAGATATTATAAATAAGAAGGGTACTTATACACAATATTCAAAATAAATTGCTTGATAAAATTTCCTCTTTATTTTTTGTTTTAGTTTTAACTTGATTGACAATTTATATATTTTTAGGGGTCTACGTTTCCTACATAATTAAAATTTAATACATGTCATCAAGTAGGTTTTTTTCACATCGTTGATTTATTTGTTGTTTACGTAATGTTTGTATACATTTGTGTGTGTGTATGTTTGAGAGGTCTTTGTAATTACCCTCTTTATTATTTTTTTAAGTTTGATGTATATTTTTGACAATGTCTTAGGGAGAGGAATGTTATTTAATTATGTTTTTTAAATTTTTCTTAAAAAAAAACAACTAAATTTACCGAAAGTATAATAATATGTCATTTTTATTAAACATTTATATTAAAAAAGACAATGGGTATTTTAGATATACGGTGAACTCGCGTATACGTGAACACTCGAAAGGGTGAATCTCTCAAAAACGTAAACCAATTAATTTCTACATAAGTAGACTATACTAAAACTTGAACGAAGTACGAAAGCATTAAAATTTGAATACATTTTTTAATTTTTCGTTTCTTTTTAAACTTTGTTATTTTATTTATTTATTTTTATTTATTCAATTCAAATAGTTTTTGAGTCATTAAGGTCAAAAAATTTTTTCTCTTTAATTGGGAATTTATTGAAATAAATTTCACTGTTTTTTTTAAGATACCACGTTATATTTTCTTAATTATACCCATGTATATAGGCGATGACCTATTCGTTAACATCGCTACTTAGATGTAGGAAGTGATTAAAAGAATTTAATTCAGTAAAGTGAAAAATATTATTACAAAATTAAAAGTATTATATTTAAAAAGATAAAGTATATGTTTTCGAACTAGTCATTATTAGTTAGTGTCAAAGAGAAAAAAATATAAATTTACAAGTCACTTGCTTCGGAATTTTAAAAAATAGAAAAAAGAAAACAAACGAAACAAAATATGCCGGTAATCGAACAGACGCTTAAAGCAAAATCATGGATTATGTTAAAGTTTTGTTAAAGAGGTTAATTTGAAATGAACGATTAAAACCTAAAAATTAAGAAATAATCTACCATTTACGCAATATATTTGCCGCCCAATATTTTGTCTTTAATTCAGGCGATGGAAACAGTCCCTCGATAAATAAACGAAAATTTATTTGTATAGTGAAGAGGTTTTATTATTATTATTTTTTCTTTTATTGTTAAAGGTGAATTTTGTTGTTGTGTATCCTGTTTGTTTGACGACACTTTTATTCTGACTAAAAATTAGTCTATGTCTGCTGATGTTTCGTATGAAGTTTTTATTCAAGAGCCAATGTCACAGATAGAAATGTACATTTGGATAAATGTAAAGTCTGTTAAATAGATTTTTTTCAGCCAAGACTTGTGTGATGATTTGATGATTTTTAACTCATGCTATTGCATGTGGGAAATTAGTTTTTTTTTCCTTATTTGATGGAAAATTTTCCAAAAAATATTGTACTTAAGTGACACTTCCATTACGTGTTTTAGATTTTGTTTGTTCCCAATTGTTGGCCTTTTGACAATTTAATGCTATGTTTAACTTAAAAAAACTATTTCTACCGTAGTTTTCATTTGCATGAAATTTCTACTAATCTTCTGTTAGCTGTCTTCTGTTTTATTGTAGCTGCATTTGGAACAGTAAAAATCATATTAAAAAGTCTTAAACATTGTATGCAAGTTGTTAAAAAATTGGAATTTTGAATTTAAAAGTTGTTGTGAATTTGAGAAAAATATTTAAATCCTTTTGTGATAAGAAATATTTCTATATAGTCTAGGATGTTCTTTATAGGACAAAGTAAATTTTTTTTTGCTTGAGTGGTGTATAACAACAAAAAAGTATTTCTTTTTTTTTTGTGACTGTTGAATGTTGTTTGAGATAGATTTTATGCTTCTCTGCTGTACGCTGAAGTTGATTTTGAATAGTAAAATTGAAAATTTACTTTAAATATTTCTGCAATATTAGTCTCCTTGGGGCCATTATTACAACTTGCCGTTAGTTAATGGCAGGATTTTGTTAGACCGATAAGTAACATTGCTTTATTAAGCTTTCATTATACCCTTCACCTGTGGTGCACAAGTGTATATATAGCTTTGTCATTCCGTTTGTAATTTCTACAATTTTCATTTCCGACCCCATAAAGTATATATTTTCTGAAAGCTTATGAATAGAGGAGTCGATTAAGCCCTGACCGTCTGTCCGTCTGACCGTCTGCCCGTCTGTCCGTGTGTTGGTTGAAATCAACTTTTAGAAGCAACTATATGTTCCTCAGATCTGTATATGGTATCAATCTCTTGGAAATATCCAGGAATGAATCGCTATTGAAATCCAGCACAATCGCCCCATAACTTTCTGAGATATGAGCAAAAAACCACGACCACCTCGTTTTTTTACACAATTACAACAACAACATACATACATGCAAAAAACATGCAAAAAATAAAAAAAAATACAAAAAAAAATATATTAAAAATAAAAAAAAATAATAAAAAAAATTACAAAAAAAAAAATTAAAAAAAAATTAAAAAAAAAAATTTTAAAAAATTTTTTAAAAATTTTTGTAAAAAAATTTTTTAAAAAAATTAAAAAAAAAAATAAAATATAAATAATATCTAAAATAAAATAAGATAAAATTTTTTTGGCTCAGCTGGGATTCGATGCCACATTTAGTCTAACCAGTATATACATATGTACGTATTTTATATGAGATGAATGGTTATACAAAAAATTGTTATTGCATGACTACACGTTGTGAAGGGTATATAAGATTCGGCACGGCTGAATATAGCACTGTTACTTGTTTATTATATTTTTGTTCAAATTAAAAGTTTAAATAATGCAAAGCTATTTATCGGCCATAAAAAATCCTACCTTTAACAAATGCCAAGTTGTAGTAATGGCTCTTAAAGTTTAATTAATGGTGATGATGTTGACCTTAATGTTGTAAACATCGTAAAAATTAAGTGTAAATATTTAAACTGGCTCGATCTGTGCTGGAAGAATATCTTTTTGTTTATTCTTAAACTTAATTTCATACATCTATAGACATTAAAATTAAATGCCGGTCGTTGGTAATCGCATCCACTAGGAACGTCTACCCCGATTTAGTTATTGTTTTAACTAATGTTTTTATGAAAGGAAAAATTGACCCCGACCACCTTTATTTTAAGTTTTTTAATTTTTTTTTAAATCAGAGAAACGCTGGAGCGACTGGGACTAGATGCTTAACTTAGTCGAAATATTAGCTAAACTTAGGATTATGGTTCTGTAGGGGAGTTTTACTTGTCATGGGATTGGGATTTCAGTGCCCCTCATTTCAACCTAACATAGCCTATCCTATCAAAGGGAATTTTTATGTTTTTTATTTTGGAAAATATCCTTCTCCTCTGGATTAGCGCTTGATATAAAATGTATTGATGATAAATTATTATTATTATTTTTTTTTTAATATTTTTACTCAATCCTTTAAACAGAAAATATTTTTTTTTGATATTGATTACTTTAGAAAACATACTTGGTATTTCTTTCCTGATGCCTCTTTAATAAATGAAATTAAATATTCGTCCCCAGTAACAATCAGTCAATATGAGCAACAGAATGCAAACAACTCGACATGAAAATGTAATTAAAACTGTTAAACAAATAGTCTGCAACAAAGACGACAACAAATTCTAAGCAAGAAGTAAATCAAAATATTTTTAACAAGCAAAATAGGAGTAAAACAAATGGATAAGAGAATGAGAGTTTCAAATTGAAATTTCAAATGTAAAATTATTAAAAGAAGCTTAGAGAATTTGATACATTTCACAATGTGTAACTAAAGTACTTTATACTCACGACCGCTGCTCACTGCTTTAGATGCTAGTTTTGCAAAATTACGTTTAATATTGTAAATTCATGATTATGTCTGCTGCTTTTCATCATCAGTACATCACTGTTTTATAATGTGTGATTATTGAAGATTAAATACTCATTGTATTAAATACATTTGTATGCATATATACATGTAAAAATATGTCTGTGTAGAGAGCGTATTTATTTTAAAATGCGATTCTGTTTGATTTTTATAAAACCATGCTCTATTTAATTCCGTAACAACTTCATCCGGCATGTCCCTCTGTCTGCGTTTTATAAAATTGATATTTTGTTACTGCATTCGAATATGGCTTAACAAGTATAAAATTCCAACACCCAAAAAATACTGTTTGTACATTTAAATATATATAAATATGTGTGTACAGGCAGTATGGTTACCAATATGTGTAGTGTGTATTTGAGAATAAAAATAGTCAAAAGTAGACTAGGTGGGTGTGTAAAAAAATTAATGTTTCATCCCAAAAATATTAACTGATACAGAAACTTATGTAAATCTATGGATATTAAATTTTTTTTTTATTTTTTTTTGTTATTTAGAACTAAACTGTTTTTTTCTATTGAATGTTATTTAAAATTAAGTGATTATTTTAATTGAAACAGCAACAGAGTGTGATACTATTTTTTGAGTGTAACAAATCCGCACACATATGAAAGTAATTACATTTTAATGATGGCGTGAGGTTAGCATGGTTTTTTGCTGTTTACTTATATAATATGAGTGAGACTAACTGTAACATTTTTATACCCGCCACCAAAAAAATGGTGGGGGTATATTCATTTTGTCATTCCGTTTGTAACACATCGAAATATCAATTTTAGACCCCATTAAGTATATATATTCTGAATCAGGGTTTTATTTGATGACGATCTAGCTATGTCCGTCCGTCTGTCCGTCTGTTGAAAGCACGATAGAGGTCGCACCGAAAAAGCTAGGGGGCTCAAATTTTGCCAGAATCTTTCTTATAGACAAGGTTATAAGTATTGTATGGTATTGAAAATGGGCTAAATCGGAATATTAGGAAGAGAGTTATAGCTTGAAAAGCAAGAGTAGGTCGAAAAAACCGTGTCCTTCGAACATCGAATAAAATGGAATTGTGTCCAAACGCATAAACGTAGACTCATGAAACTTCGAATATATATTTTCTGAGTAAAAACAATATTTTTTCCTAAAAATTGTTTAAATCTATGCATTAGGAGAGGAGTTATCGATCAAAATGTACGAAAATTTATACCGCACAGTGTAATTTTCGGTATATTTAAAAACAAAAACGTCATAAAAGGAACAAAATTGGATGTACGACTCTGAAATTTTGCACACGTGACTTTTTGGTCAAATGCTTTTTTTTAACGGAAAATCAATGTGCCACACCCACTTTTACGCCCACCTCCCATATAACGTTTTACCGAAAATTCATATAATTTCTCTATTAATAAAGATTTTGGAATAATAAAGGCCTATATTGAAACACCTCGGTTGTACTCATTCGCAAAAATAACTTTGACACGTCTACTATAACGCCCACTTTTCACGTTATCTACCGTTAATGAAATTTAAAAGCTCATAAAAACGACAAAATAAAAGGTATGATGATAAAATTTGCTACGTATATCCATCTAGTCAATATGATTACTGTGCCAGAAAATTAAGGTGCCACGCCTACTTTTACGCCCACCTCCCATATAACGTTTTACCTAAAATTCATATAATTTCTCTATTAATATAGATTTTGGAATAATAAAGGACTATATTGAAATACCTTAGTTGTACTCATTAGCCAAAACAACTTTGACACGCCTACTATAACGCCCACTTTTCACGTTATCTACCGTTAATGAAATTTAAAAGCTCATAAAAACGACAAAATAAAAGGTATGATGATAAAATTTGCTACGTATATCCATCTATTGAATATGATTACTGTGCCAGAAAATTAAGGTGCCACGCCTACTTTTACGCCCACCTCCCATATAACGTTTTACCTAAAATTCATATAATTTCTCTATTAATATAGATTTTGGAATAATAAAGGACTATATTGAAATACCTTAGTTGTATTCATTAGCCAAAACAACTTTGACACGCCTACTATAACGCCCACTTTTCACGTTATCTACCGTTAATGAAATTTAAAAGCTCATAAAACCGACAAATTTAGCGGTATGATGATGAAATTTGCTGCATATATCTTCCTAATCAGTGTAATTGTTGTGCCAAAAAGTTAAGGTGACCCGCCTTCTTTAACGCCTACCTCCCATATAACGGTTTATCTTAAATGCATGTAATTTCTCTATTGACAAAGTTTTTGAAAAAATAAAGGACTATATTTAAATATATAAACTGTATTTATTAGCAGAAACTTTATTGACATGCCTACTTTAACGCCCACTTTCACTAAATTTACGAAAACCTTTAACTATCATATCGAAGTTATTAACGGTGGTTGAATTTTAAGGGCCGATGTTGATTTTTAATAAAACACAAATTATTTAAGAAATTATTATCATTTCTTTTTAAAATGATAATATTTGTATGGTTCACTTATGTATTTAACAAAATCTCGGCCAAATGCCCCCCCCATCCTTGGCGCCACTCACCTATCTTATGGTCCAAATTTTCAATGACAATGTTGATGCTAAATTGGGCATGATGATGACTCTCTTTTGCCACACTATCGCAAAAAACAGCAATGGCTTCCATTCAACGAACTAAGAAGGCAGGATTATGTTGATCAAAAGAATTACGAAGTGCATAAAATGCATTTTGTTTTGAACGCCCATTTTCATAAAAAAACTGAATATTAAACCTGAAAATTAATTTACAAATAATTAATTAATAATAATTAATAATAATTAATTAATTAATTAATTAATAATAATGAATTTTCCTGAAGATGCTACACGAAGGAGTACTTTTACGCCCACCTCCCATATAACGTTTTACCTAAAATTCATATAATTTCTCTATTAATATAGATTTTGGAATAATAAAGGACTATATTGAAATACCTTAGTTGTACTCATTAGCCAAAACAACTTTGACACGCCTACTATAACGCCCACTTTTCACGTTATCTACCGTTACATACATACATACATAGATGGCTTTTTACAACCCTGAAGGGTCTTAAGCCGAGGAAAGAATAGATTTCCAGGCGCTTCGGTCTTCTGCGCTCCTTCTCCAATTTCGAACATTTAGGTCCATTAGGTGTTGTTGGACCTGATCTTTCCATCGGAGCTTCGGTCGTCCTCTTCTGCGGACACCTTCGGGATCATACTCGAAAATTCTTCTTATCTACCGTTAATGAAATTTAAAAGCTCATAAAAACGACAAAATAAAAGGTATGATGATAAAATTTGCTACGTATATCCATCTATTGAATATGATTACTGTGCCAGAAAATTAAGGTGCCACGCCTACTTTTACGCCCACCTCCCATATAACGTTTTACCTAAAATTCATATAATTTCTCTATTAATATAGATTTTGGAATAATAAAGGACTATATTGAAATACCTTAGTTGTTCAACAAACTAAGATGGCATTCAAAGATTTTCTAACATTTTATACAGACCTGTTTTGCAGAAATTTAAATATTTTTTACAATTCTCCCGATTGTGGACGAATTTGAACGATTATGTTGACCAAAAGAATCACAAACTACACAAAATGCATTTTGATTTGAAGGCTAATTTTTATAAAAAAACTGAATAACTTTAAAGCGTTGTTCATTTGCGTATCTTTCCACGGATCAAATTGAGTAAGTTTGAGATTGAGAAATCTCAAATGAAATGCAGAAAACAAATTTAAAGTCTAAGTGTAGTTCACCTTCAACATGGGCCCTTAAGATTTAACCACCCTCTACAAAGAAAGTGATACATATTTTATTATAAAGAGATTATTCCATAGCGATTAACAAAATAATAAATATTGTGCTTTAAATGTACACAAAATTGGTGGTGGGTATAAAAGATTCGGCACAGCCGAATATAGTGCTCTTACTTGTTTCTTTTTAAATTGATATCATGCCATCAGACATTGAGTCATACTGTCAGTCATCTCTTCCGACAGTCAGGCATTCAAAGCAAATGAACAAACATGCTATAGTAAAACCATTGGTTACGTCTGTCACCTGTCAATCATGTTGTTTAATTTTTAAATGTGTTTACTCTTACCATGGCGATTCTACATACGAGTACATATGTATGTATGAACAGGAACTAATGCATATGGACCCACACGCATACAATGAGGGTACCAGTTTTCACAAACAAGCAAACGTTTGAGTGAAAATTATTCTACTAAAATATGGAAGTAAAATATTTTTTCAGATTTATTTTTATTTATATTAAGAACATATACATACATAAATGTGTAGCCAGCAACAAATACTATTAACTATCAAGCAGCCATCTCGTTTACATCAGCAGGTGTCTGAAAAATGGCTTTGGTTGATGCTTTGTGTGTGCATAAGTGTGTATGTGTTAAATCAATTTATTAAATTTATTTAATACGGAAAAATCATAGAGTTTTAAGGAAATATCTTTAATATTAATTATTTGATTGTTAGGTTTAAGCTGGTTTATGTGCATTTTACTAATGCTTATACCAGATCAAAAAAATAAATTCATATTAACAAGCTTAAACCGAACTACCAAACAAAAAATAATAAAAAATTATGGGAGCATAATCTCGAATTATTTAGTAAATTGTTTAATATAAACAAGTAAGAGCACTGTATTCGGCTGTGCCGAATCTTTTATACCCACCACCAATTTTGTGTACATTTAAAGTACATTATTTATTATTTTGTTAATCACTATGGAATAATATCTTTAAAATAAAATATGTATTACTTTCTTTATAGAGGGTGGTTAATTTTTAATGGCCCCTGTTGAAGGTGAACCACACATAAGCAACAAGTTTTTTTTTGCATTTCATTTGACATTTCTCAATCTCAGACTAACTTGAACAGTGGAAAGATACCTAAATGAGCAACGCGTTAAAGTTATTCAGGTTTAATTATTTATTTTATTTGATCTCTTTTTTTAAATTTTCATATTTAAATATCCAATTTTTGTATTTAAATTCTCAATATTTCGCTACTCCTTCGTGTAGCATCTTCAGGAAAATTCATTATTATTAATTAATTAATTAATTAATTATCATTAATTATTATTAATTAATTATTTGTAAATTAATTTTCAGGTTTAATATTCAGTTTTTTTATGAAAATGGGCGTTCAAAACAAAATGCATTTTATGCACTTCGTAATTCTTTTGATCAACATAATCCTGCCTTCTTAGTTCGTTGAATGGGAACCACTGCTGGTTTTTGCGATAGTGTGGCAAAAGAGCAGTCAACATCGCCTCATCATCATGCCCAGCAATTGAGCATCAACATTGTCATTGAAAATTTGGACCATCAGATACTTCGATATGCTACTAAAATGCTTTTGTATGTAGTCTTTCAATGAAAGTGGGCGTTAAAGTAGGCGTGTCAATAAAGAGTCTGCTAATAAATACAACTTAGATATTTCAATATAGTCCTTTATTTTCCAAAAAACTTTGTCAATAGAGAAATTACATGAATTTAAGATAAACCGTTATATGGGAGGTAGGCGTTAAAGTGGACGTGTCACCAAAACTTTTCGGCACAACAACTACATTGATTAGAAGGATATACGTAGCAAATTTTATCATCAAACCTTTAAATTTGGCGGTTTTATGAGCTTTTAAATTTCATTAACGGTATATAACGTGAAAAGTGGGCGTTATAGTAGGCGTGTCAAAGTTGTATTTGCGAATGAGTACAACTTAGATGTTTCAATATAGCCCTTTATTATTCCAAAATTTTTATTAATAGAGAAATTATATGAATTTTAGGTAAAGCGTTATATGGGAGGTGGGCGTAAAAGTGGGCGTGGCACCTAAATTTTCTGGCACAGTAATGAGATTGCCTAGTGGGCTATACGTAGAAATTTTAATCATCATACCTCTAATTTTGGTGGTTTTATGAAGTTTTAAATTTCATTAACGGTAGATAACGTGAAAAGTGGGCGTTATAGTAGGCGTGTCAAAGTTGTTTTTGCGAATGAGTACGGCTTAGATGTTTCAATAGAGCCCTTTATTATTCCAAAATTTTTATTAATAGAGAAATTATATGAATTTTAGGTAAAGCGTTATATGGGAGGTGGGCGTAAAAGTGGGCGTGGCATCTTAATTTTCTGGCACAGTAATGACATTGCCTAGGGGGATACACCTAGCAAATTTGATCATCATACCTCTAATATTGGTGGTTTTATGAGCTTTTAAATTTCATTAACGGTGGATAACGTAAAAAGTGGGCGTTATAGTAGGCGTGTCAAAGTTATTTTTGCGAATGAGTACAACTTAGGTGTTTCAATATAGCCCTTTATTATTCCAAAATTTTTATTAATAGAGAAATTATATGAATTTTAGGTAAAGCGTTATATGGGAGGTGGGCGTAAAAGTGGGCGTGGCACCTAAATTTTCTGGCACAGTAATGACATTGCCTAGGGGGCTATACGTAGAAATTTTAATCATCATACCTCTAATTTTGGTAGTTTTATGAAGTTTTAAATTTCATTAACGGTAGATAACGTGAAAAGTGGGCGTTATAGTAGGCGTGTCAAAGTTGTATTTGCGAATGAGTACAGCTTAGATGTTTCAATATAGCCCTTTATTATTCCAAAATTTTTATTAATAGAGAAATTATATGAATTTTAGGTAAAGCGTTATATGGGAGGTGGGCGTAAAAGTGGGCGTGGCACCTAAATTTTCTGGCACAGTAATGACATTGCCTAGGGGGCTATACGTAGAAATTTTAATCATCATACCTCTAATTTTGGTGGTTTTATGAAGTTTTAAATTTCATTAACGGTAGATAACGTGAAAAGTGGGCGTTATAGTAGGCGTGTCAAATTTTTTTTTGCGAATGAGTACAGCTTAGATGTTTCAATATAGCCCTTTATTATTCCAAAATCTTTATTAATAGAGAAATTATATGAATTTTAGCTAAAACGTTATATAGGAGGTGGGCGTAAAAGAGGGCGTGGCATATTGATTTTCCGTTACAAAAAAGCCCGTCACCAAAAAGCAAAGTGTGCAAAATTTCAGAGTCGTACATCTAATTTTGTTGCTTTTAGGACGTTTTAGTTTTTAAATATACCGAAAAATACACTGTGCGGTATAAATTTTCGTACATTTTGATCGATAACTCCTCTCCTAATGCATAGATTTAGATAATTTTCTGGAAGTTATATTGTTTTTACTCACGAAATATATATTCGAAGTTTCATGAGTCTACGTTAATCTGTTTGGACACAATTCCATTTTATTCGATGTTCGTAGGACACGGTTTTTTCGACTTACTCTTGCTTTTCGAGCTATAACTCTCTTCCTAATATTCCGATTTAGCCCGTTTTCAATACCAAACAAACCTTGTCTATAAGAAAGATTCTGACAAAATTTGAACCCTCTAGCTATTTCGGTGCGACCTCTATCGTGCTTTCAACAGACGGACAGACGGGCAGACGGACGGACATAGCTAAATCGTCATCAAATCAAACCCTGATTCAGAATATATATAATTTATGGGGTCTTAAATGGATATTTCGATGTGTTACAAACGGAATGACAAAATGAATATACCCCCACCATTTTTTTGGTGGCGGGTATAAAAAGATTTTATTTTTCAGGTGCCCTTATAAACATTTAGTGTTAAAAAGGGTTAGGTTAGATTAGGTAGAAAAAGAGGGGCACTAAAAGTTCAAACCCTTAACAGGTATACACGTATGCCCCATTGGCATATTGTGCACTCTATAGGAATGAAAAATTTCCGTAATGAAACCATATCCTAATTTCGTCAACGTAAAAATATCGACTAGGCCAGAAACCCAGTTCCTTCAATGTAATTCCCTATCGATCTTAAATTTGAATCTCTCAGGCATTCCAAGTTCGGTATAGAATCCAAGTGTTCGCGTCTAATACGACCAAACACAGGGAATTGATAAAGGCAATGTTCCGAAGTCTTTTCCTCCTCCCCGCATGCCCAACATGTCGTTTCATTCGACAGCCCCATGCGAGCTAGATGAGCTCTCATTTCCGTGTGACCCGTTATCACACTAGTTAATCTGCTTAGTCTCAGTCTACTTAGTTTCAGAATATCACTCGACTTCCCAAGATTTGCGTCACCCCATAGTATGTGCGTCCTTTTACCCACATTTGCATTTCGCCATTTTTATTGGCTTTTTCGTTTCCGATTATACCGTGATGACTTGGAATCCATATTATCTCTATACGTTCACAATTCGTATGCAAGTTTACCTCATTCTTGCATTGTAGGACATTTCGTGCTATCGACTGGCTATGCGCAAAGAGCCACGTTATCAGTTTTGTTTATCCATTTAATACCTTCCGTTATTGTCATAATCACAGTCGGGAAAATAGTATTGTGATCTGATAGATGGAAATATTTACTTCTGTTTCGGCTCATGTCATTTCCGATATTATGGTAATGTAGTTAGAAAACATAATTAATAAAAATTTAAACAATTTTTGGTTGGGCTTTTAAAAAAGTTTTTATAATTTTTGCAATGCATATTACCCTAGTTTGCGTCAACTAATCAGCTGACTAGCAGCTCTTGCTTTGCAGATATCATATTTTCATACATTCTTTTTCTTCTCCTTTAATTTATAATTGTCAAACTTCATATAAAACAAGTAAGAGCACTATATTCGGATGTGCCGAATCTTCTTTACCCACCACCAATTTTGTGTACATTTAAAACACAATATTTATTATTTTGTTAATCACTATGGAATAAACTCTTTATATTTTATTATTTATATTATGTATTACTTTCTTTGTAAAGGGCCCATGTTGAAGGTGAACCACACAAGCAACAAGTTTTTTTGCATTTCATTTTACATTTCTAAATCTCAGATTAACTCAATTTGAGCATTTGGCCGATATTGTGTTAAATACATAATTAAACCATACAAATATTATCATTATAAAAAGATGTGATAATAATTTCTTAAATAATTTGTGTTTTATTTAAAATCAACATCGGCCCTTAGAATTTAACTACCCTTAATAACTTCGATGTGATAGTAAAATGTTTTCGTAAATTTAGTTTTTTAATGAAAGTAGGCGTTAAAGTTGGCATGTCAATAAAGTTTCTGCTAATAAATACAACTTAGATATTTCAATATAGTCCTTTATTTTCCCAAAAACTTTGTCAATAGAGAAATTACGTGAATTTAAGATAAACCGTTATATGGGAGGTAGGCGTTAGAGTAGGCGTATCACCTAAATTTTTTGGCACAACAATTACATTGAATAGAAGGATATACGTAGCAAATTTGATCATCATTTTATGAGCTTTTAAATTTCATTAACGGTAGATAACGTGAAAAGTGGGCGTTAAAGTAAGCATGTCAAAGTTGTTTTTGCTAATGTGTACAACTAGGATGTTTCAATATAGTCCTTTTTTATTCAAAAATCTTTATTAATAGAGAAATAATATGAACTTTAGGTAAAACGTTATATGGGAGGTGGGCGTAAAAGTGGGCGTGACACATTGATTTCCGTTACAGCGAAGCCTCTTACCAAAAAGCAAAGTGTGCAAAATTTCAGAATCGTACATTTAATGTTGTCCGTTTTAAAAAGTTTTAAATTTAATATATACTGAAAAATACACTGCGCGGTATAAATGTACATTTTTATCTATAACTGCTTTCCTAATGCACAGATATAAGCAATTTTTAAGAAGAGCTATTGTTTTTACTCAGGAAATATATATTCGAAGTTTTATGTTAGAAGGACACGGTTTTTTCGACCTACTCTTGCTTTACAAGCGATAACTCTCTTCCTAATACTCGGATTTGGCCTATTTTCAATACCAGACACATTTTGTCTATAGGAAAGATTCTGTCAAAATTTGAGCCCCCTAGCTTTTTTGGTGCGACCTCTATCGTGCTTTCAACAGACGGGCAGACGGACGGACATAGCTAGATCGTCATTAAATCAAACCCTGATTCAGAATATATATACTTTATGGGGCCTTAAATGGATATTTCGATGTGTTACAAACGGAATGACAAAATGAATATACCCCTACCATTTTTTTGGTGGCGGGTATAAAAAGTTTTATGTAAAAATCCTCTCCAAAATATTATCACCTTATATGATTACACCACGGGTTTTTGTTTTTTGAGAATTTAGAAATAAAAAACTAATAACATTTTTGATTTTGGTAAAGATTTTTGTGTAAAGCTCTGCCATGACCACCAGTGAAATTCATATAAACCAGCTTAAATCCAACAACCAAATAAATAATATTGAAAAATTATGGGAGCATATCCCGAATAATTTAGTAAATTATGAAATATTTTTAATATTAAATTATTTATTAAGAGCTCATTTCAATAAGGAGTAGTGGAACACATTCGCTAGCACTTCACCACCATGTACATCGGTATAATGACCACAACATAGTTTATGCTTGAAATCAAGTTTCATGTTATATGCCATTTTTATACACACCACCAAAAAATGATTTTGAAAATGAGCGTAATCTTCAATCTTACTAAGCTAAAAGAACACCTAAAGACTCCAACAAACATTTATGAAAAGAAGAATTTCTAAGGAAAAGCCCTGATTATCATTATCAAGTAAAATTCAAAATTAAATACGTGAGTGGTTTGTGCTCAAAAGCCGTAATTATCATTGAAAACCAGCAAAAAGTTTTCGGCAAATAATTCCACAAACGTGCAATAAAATAATCTGTGCGAATATTTGTTGAAAATTTATAATTTCTTACATTAAAATATCACATAAGCCCAAAATTTGCGAAACCTTTTCAAAAGTTTGTTGAATTTGAATTTCCAAATTTGCTGATTTAAAATTGCTGAGTAAAAATTTTACTAGCCAATTTTTGCAAGCATCTTTTTGTGTTTCAATTTTTTGCTTAAGCATCTCTTGCAATTAATTTGATACTTTTTGGTGATAATTGCTACAAATTTGTTACAATTTTTTTTTTTAAATGATCAAGCCTTCTTTTACAAGCTGTCAAACTTCATGCATAAAAATCTCATTTCTGTTTCCGTTTTGCCCATTTTCATATCTATTGGATATTTGTGCTAGAAGGTCCCTCTAAAGTGCTGTCATATTATAAATAATTTCATCGTGGTTCATCTTTTTATCTTAAAACTTAAAATTTTAAAATAACGAAACAATAGGTTTTAAACAGCTTTTAACTTTGAAAAATAATATAGAGTTTTTACATACGAATAGATTGTTTTGACGTTTTTAATTTTACTTGTATTGGTAAGTGTCAAACTCTTATACTTTTGTAGTTTTTACAATTTAACTTTGGTAGTTGAAATATAAATACGGATGGTACACCTTAATTTTTATCAAAGAAGCTTTTTATATGACCAAACTTTAAATCTTTATTTCGTTTCTACTTCTACCATTGATATAAAAATACACGCATAAATTGTTTGGTTTTAAAATAAAAAAAAAAGTTTTCTCTAAGTAAATTCATAATATCGACCGGTTTTTCTGTATTCTTCTATAACAGGTCAACAGTTATTGTAATATTTGACCTCTATTATTTACACATTTTGTAATTTTCTTCCTCCTCATCGCTGTGCGAAACAAATAGAAAAAATATAAACATTTCTTACTTCTGTACAACAATTTCTTAAGCAAAAAGAACACCTTGCTTTCAAAATCTTAATTGGAAACGTAAATTTGTATATGTGTATAACAATGCTCATACGTAGGAAGGCCTTAACTCTTATTTTTTACGAAATTGAATTTTTTAGTGATTCCAATACATTCCATATAAATAGATCTCGACAAAAACATAGCAGTTTTATAAGCAAAAAAAAAAAAAAAAAAACAAGATGTTACATTGAAGAAGTACAATTATTTGAGTTAGGGCCTTTCTAATTGTGAACGTTGATATGTGTGTATAAAATAGTAGAACGATTTTCAAACATATTTGTAAATACAAAAAGGTTGTTTACGACTATGGTGCTTGTGTATATCTGTGTTTTTTTTTTTTGCTGTTTTTGGTAGTTTATTTAACAAATGGTCACATAAATTGTTTTGACCAAGTTTCATTTAAAAAAGTTGATACCTTTTTCCATTTCTAGCTTTTAAGAAGCTCTTGAACTTTATAGAAATTGTAACCAAAATGATTTTATTGGTTTGATGATATTTTGTTTTTGTAAATATTGCCCCTGAATTGTTTATAAATAATAAATTGCTTAAAGACAGGTTGTGCTACGAATGTTTGTTGTATCTTTTATTCATGTATGCGTGTATTTTTGTTATTAAAGGGAACACTTAATGGGAAAAGTTTTGGAAGTTTTAGCTAAGGTTATAGCTTTTAAACTTTGAGCATATTTAAGTTATTGTGATTAATGGTTTCAAAAGTTTCGATTCGTTTATACATACAAAAAAAAACTAACTTTTTGTTATTGACTTAAGTAGTAGAGAAAGTACCTATATCTTTTTTAGATCCTAGTTACTTTAAGGGAAAATAATTCGAAAAGTTGTTATATCCATATGCAATATTTTTCAGTCCTAGGATATTATATGCTTCTAATTCATAAACAATTTTAGACAAGTCGGTCACTAAACGCCTAAGTTATTGGCAGAAATTATTTGTTAAAATATATTTTCTTAATCATTCGAGTTATGAGAGCTGCAAAATAATTTCTCAACGCCCCAGATATACTAAATTGTAGAATGCACTGTCAAATTTGGTCAAATTTAGCATTTAAAAATATACCCCCTTAACAACAGTATTGGTATCAAATGAAATGTTTTGATCAATAGAATACAGTATACCATGAAAAAGTTGAAAAACAAAATGGCATCTTAAATTCAGGATACCCTACAATGTACACAGAAAAAAATAAATATGGATTTCAATTACGAAATTAATATTATTAATTAAAAAACTGTTTAATTTTGCTCCAATCTTAAAAATGATACTATTAATTAAATGAAAATTAATAGTCTTAATTGAAAAAATATTGAGAAAAATATCAATTAAAACCGTATTAAAAAATTAATTAAAATTTTCAATAATTTTCAAAAATGATTTTAATTAATTTAATCATGTCTTTATTTGAGATTTGGGTTTTATAATATTAAAGCATCTATTATATCAATAATATAATTTATTAAACCTGTATAAAAAAATACAAAAAAAAATATTATTTGTTTATATTTGTTTATTCTTAATATACTACATTTATTTTACAAAGGAATCTATATTTTTAATTATATTTCGATACTTATATGTATAATAAAATTAATGAAAAGAAATAGTGTTTCACACACATACACATACTATACCATATCAAAAGCCGGAATTCCAAAAATAATTTTAAGCATCAACGACCTAGATATAAAGGAATATTAACCGGTTAAAAGGCTTGATCAGGCAGAGTGAAGAAATTCAACTAACTTACCTATTAAAATGAGAATTCTGAGGAATATAAAGGCACACAATAAGTATGTAATGAATTTTGGCACACCTACAATGAAACCGAAACCATTTATTATATTTAAAGCAGAACATATTGTTATATATGTGCGTATGTGCACTTACCAGAACTTTCTCTTGCAGATTGGCGACAATTTTTCATTATTTCGCTCCTTGAGTAACAATTATATTAAATTTATTCTTAAAATTAAATTTTCAAGTAAATGTCATTTAAAATAATATATTTTATTTTTTAAATTTTTTTCAACTGACAGAAATCTCTTTGTGTTTTGAAAATATTTAATATCAATTAAAAAATTTAATTAAATTAATGAAAAATATAATTAAAATTCAAAAACAAATTAGAAATTCAATTAATTAAACAAATTTTTGCAAAATTTTTTTCTGTGTAGTGTAAATAATAATTTTGAAATTTTATTTATTTGTTCTTGCAAACAGCGGCTGAAACGCTCTCATGTATTGTTGTGCAAGAATTCACTTCTTTATCGATTTTCATACATAATTAATGCTTACTTAGCTGTTTTGGTTACAGTGGAAAGTGTAGCATTTGACAGCACTTATTTTACTTATAATTGAAACAGGATACCGTCCAGTATTGCCTGTATGTCTATGCCAACAGTGGAACCATTAACATAGCAATGCGTGCCATATGCATATGCTATGATATACACCGCGACATGTATACACTTCAGTAGCAATTGTACCGATATATATGATATGGTGATGGGTAATTAGTATATTCTGCATTGTCAAATATAGCAATCTTACTTGTTTTACATATAAAGCTTGCGGAGAAAATATAATTTGGTAACCCTTAAAAGTATGCAGAGTGATACAAATAATGTAAGTAAAAATATCTCTACCACGCAGAAAATGAAACTAGTGTCTGACTGGTATTATATTAGTATAAGAAATAACCAGTACTACTTCTCAACTATTAACTTTATTGTACTGTTTTAGTACTATCTTAGCATTGAGTGTGTTTAGAAAATCATTGGTGTCATTGGTTACTGGTGTATACTAGTACTGCTACTAGTACACTTGGACCCGATTATATCTTAAAGATGATAATTCGAAAATCTTAATTATAGCTTATAATAAAACTCATATTGTTCAGTCACAGTAATGTTCTGTTAACCTGCAAGTGGTGTGCTCGAACTTCTTGTAATCATCAGCACTAGTGTTTAATTATAAAATCTCTCGTTTGCACTAGTGCTTGCGGTTCTAGTAATTGTACTAGTAACTTTGATGTCATTGCCTCTTTTTCTCCTACAGAGTAATAACAAATGCCGCTTCCATAGCTTGTTACGTTTGTGATCGGTTTATAAAAGTGATAAATTTCTTATCTCCATGAGTCGAGTGATGAAGCTTTCTTCAAGATTCTAATTAAAAACGTTCACAAAGAGTTTGTTAAAGCGCGTTCAAGATATGGACCTGGATATTTGTTTCCTAAAGCAAAATTTCATTCGCTAAGTCAAGCTAAAATCGAAGAATGATTTTTTCTTGAAGCTGATATAAAAAATTTAACTAATCGATATTTTTGCATTTTTATAAAGCTTTTTTTCTATAGAAAAATGTGTATGTTTTGCTTTTGTGGACGCTACGATAATCTGTCGCGGCAGCCACAAATCGCCAGATTTTCATATAAAAATAAAACCAATGCTTGATGTTTATTACAAATTGAACTGTAATGAAATGTCATTAAATATCTATTTCTTGAACTAAGTGAACTAAGTGATGAGCATGTAAAACGTTTTCATCAAAAGATTACTTAATTTGGATAGAGTTGTTGCGGTAGATGGGAACCAACTATGGTATTACTTTTATGAAAGAAATGAAAAGCGAATTTCAGGGAGTTTATCTTTATTTTCCTGAAATAAAAGTTGAATGAGTATTTTTTTTTAAGAAAAATTAATATGAAAATTTCCTACAATTTAAAATATTATCGCGGGTCTTCTGAAGTTTTGAAAAAAACATTTTTTTGTCAAAATATTTTGTGTGTCGTTAAGTGATTAGTTTTATTTGATTTCTCTTCAAGCAAAAATTTATCGCAAAATTTTCTTTAAATACGAAATTTTTTAGTCTTTTAATGTTTATTATTTTTACTAAAATTTTGTTATATTAAAATTTGCTGAATATTTCGAAACGTTTTTAAATAAAAATTTAAATTTTTATAAACTTTTCTGTTAAACTTTTGTCTTAAATACATTTTTAATTTAGGGCAGTTAACACTAAGTGCAGATTCCTTAAATGTTTTGTTTTTATAACGATGAAAAAATTAAATTTATTACACATATCTAACGTTGAAGTGCTGAACTATTTCGCAATGTTTTGCTAACATTTTTTCTATATACTTTAAACCAAATAATAAATGTTTAATAAACAATAGTAATAGTACTGAATAGTTGTATTATGTTATGAACCGTTTTTAGGAAATTTTTATTTTTAAAACTATATTTTTATCTACACAATTTCGGAATTAAACACACATCTGAATTTTTTTATTTTAATTTTTTTATTTTTTTTTTAATAATTTTGACATAATTTCCACATCAAATTTGTTACTTGTTAAATTTAAGTAGATTTTCAATTTTAATTAATTTAATCGTAAGCATTAAACATGTGAAAGTCCTTAATATATAGTACTTTAATAGATATAACTTCAAGAGCCCTTCAAAAAATAAACTTTTACTGCCTTATTCGTAAGAATTAGCAAAGACTTATCAAAGGCTCATAAGACTGATTTTCTTTGATTTGTTTTATAAATAAGAACATTTATGTAAGTATACTAATAAGTAAAAGTCAACGATAACAATAGAAATAAAACATCAAAACTTTTGCTTAAATCCTTGTTATCCAAATACAGAGCAACGTCTAACATACACGTATGAGTATCTTTATACATTTGAATAAATTTTGTAGTTCTGAAAGTAAAAAAATAAAAATAATAAAACATCATTAAAGAAAAGTACATGCATATGCTAATTTTATATGTAAATATTGTTTGCTTTCTTTCTGCTTAGTTGCTTACTCAAGGCATATTGGTTTTTAACCTTAACAGTGTGGTATGTTTAATGTTTTACTTAGTTTCAAGAATGTCGATTTATGTTTAACAATCATTGCATTTGACATTGTTAAAATTCAGACAATAATGCATAATGTTAGGAAAAAGTGCTTCAAATCCTAATTCGACATATCCTGTAAAATTTTTCTTTTAAATATTTTGTACCAAAGTTTTAGATTGCCTAAAGTGTTTAACCCGGGGCCAGTACGGTACGTAAGCTTGAACATAAAGATTGTCACACATATGTATGTCTGTACATATGTTAATTAGTATATTTCTACTTATTACAAACATGAATATTCTTAAGAACGTATGTGTAAACATTTATTGACTTTTTGTGTGCTTGAGTGTTTGTTTGCCCTTTATGCTTTTGTTGTTTAATTTGTGTGAGCATAGCTCTTTGTAGGGGTGAGTAATTTTTATTGTTTTAGCAAAGTGCTTTTAAATATTTTTTGTTTTAATATTAAATTATATCTTAAGAATTTATTTTGCAAAATTGTGTATGTGTAATTTGAAATAAAAAAAATAAAATTAATCGAACTAGAAATTGATATCAGTATTAAAGGCTTTTATAATACTGTACAAGAAAATTTGTACAGGTGTATATATGGTTAAAAGTTTTTGGGAATTTTTAAGCTTTAAGTGTGTGTTTTATTCTACGGGGGTGTAAGTTTGTGTCTGAGTAGGCATAAAAAATCGTATTACCTTGACAATTTTGATGTTCATCACATTAATCTAGAACTAAACTTTTGATCTAAAAAAAAAAAAAACGAAAAATATGTGTCATACGAATTAAAATTATCCAAAATCGGAATTTTTTAAACGTGTAATTTGCAACACATGACACATTTAAAAAAGTAATCGTACTGTCCTTCATATAACTCGTCAGAATATTAATCAATTAAACGAAATATTAAGGAAATGCCAGGAGGGGATTCCTGGAGTATTGAAAATTTCCTTTGAGCAAACAAACAACATCAGTTTTAATTCAGCGTACTTACATATTTGGTTTTTTGTATTAAGGAAAACAATAATTTCTAGTTTTATTTATGAATAAAAACGTTGATGGGGAGTCGGAGGTTGACTGTCTAGGTTATTCTTTTATATATAGTTTTATGTTCTTAAAATGTTTTACTAGGTCTTATTATAAGAAGCTCTTTAACTCAATTTTTTTCAAAAGTATTTGAAACTCTGCATTTAAGTTTTATTAAAAATTTCTTAATGTAAATTTTAATTGTTCTAAAAGGAAACAAGTTGTGTTGTGTGTTTTTTTTTTATTATAAGTACCCGTAATCAATTGTATCTACCATTTGAGTAAACTTCTATTTAGTTGCATTTTTTCTCAATATCATCTATGTTAAATATTTATAATTTTTTTTAAAAACCATGAAACAATTTTTTTTTGCAATTATGTGTATTGTGTATGAGCGGGTGGGTGTTTCAAGGGAATAATAACTGGTTATATTTGCGTTGATGATAATTTTTAATAGTTTTCAATGGAAGATTTATTGTCTTGTTTATTTTATGGATTTGTCAATTTGCATCTTATCAACAGAAAGTATTTTAATTTCGTATATTTGTGACAGCTGTATTTATATTTGTAATACAAATATTTATTTGTTTTTTTATTATTATTTTATGTAAATAATAATGAAAAAAACCTTTTATCTTGCGTTAAAAATCATTTACGTTTTTCTAAAAAAAAAAACTGCTAATCGTATGATAAATATTGATTTAAATTAAAATTGCTCATACGCGTTCAGCACACAACTTAACCCAGCAAAAAAATCTATGACAAAAAAGTGGATTTGCAGTGGTTCAACTGGTGACGATGTGATTAAATTTAGGTGAAAACACTAATGATTTTAACATTAGCGTGTCATTGGAGATCATGTGTTTACATGAATACAATAAGAAACTGCACTCCTTTCTAAGTACATATTTAGAACTCATGCATATTTGATGAGAAGCATCGGATGTTTCATAAGTTGAATTTGTTTGTTTACATGAATTGTTTAAGATATTTAGCATGATGTTGTATTCATTTTTAAGCACATCATTTATGACAAATTATTTCACATTTAGGAAGTCATTTAAAATGAATGCTTTTACACAATTGATTTAGAAGTCTTGAAAATGTAATTCGCGTTGCACTACTTCTAATTTTTTTTTTACTGGGAACTTAAACATAAGTATAAGTGATATTAATCTTTTTTTTTTTGTTGTGAAATTAGTTGTATATGAATTACGTTGGATATAAGTATATTTTTTTAACTTCTATTTGTTTTTTAATGATGTGTCCTTAGTTTGTAAGTTACTTATCAAACTTTATTTTGCATAAACTAATAAATCTGTTTTTTTGCTTTATTTCAGTCACAGAAAAAGAAATCAGACAATGGTAAGTTTATTTTTGAGCTTAGTTTTATTATCCTTTTACTTAAGAATTATTATAACATTTTTTGTTATACATATGTAATGTAATTTTAATACAACACGTTTTTTTATATTAAAAATTCATACAAATGCAGGCATAAAGGATTCTTAAAAGACTGTCCCAATGGCTTACTCACCGAGCAAGTAAGTAGTGGATGAAATGCAAATGCTTGTAAACGTAAACATTTTCAAGTAGAACTAAGATTCGTGAAGGCCAAAGTGAATAGGGTAGAACATCAAACTTTATATTTTTTTGTACGATATAATATGAGATAATATGTGTCGGTAAAATAGTTTTGAAGATCATAGCCACAAGGCAAACGAATATAAACGATGGAAAGTTTGCCTTCACTAAATTGTAGAAATTTGCATTCAAACTTAAATATATATGAATTTCAACCAATTTGGTAAAAAAAATCAATTATTTGACAAAACAATAAACCAAAACAAAGTCAATACGAAAATTGGGCCTATTAAAATCGTACAAGTATTTGAAGCTTATCATGCACCACACTTAATATCGTTCATGGGTTTTTTCAAATATAAAGGGTAATCTGTGAATATTTAAGAAAAATTTCTTAGTAATATTCAATTGACTGGTTTAGTTTTTTTGCTAAATTTTATATAAAATTTTTATATATACTCTTCTCGTTGCCTTTCTTTAGCTAAACCTAAAAAAGGCAGAAAAAACTTCAATACCGAAATTCTTAAAAATAGGTAGCTTTATATGAATATTGAAAAAAGTTATTAAAAATTAAAATATTGGCTTAGCATTCAGAATTTATAATTGTTCCATTTGTTTTGGAAATATTTTTAGTTGCTTTCGTTACATTTTTGGTGCGGAAATTTTATCAACGGCCAAAGTTTTAAACAATTCGGTGGATTCGCCTCTCATAGATAAAATTTACATAATTGTTTGAATATCACTCAAAGGACTATTTTCCATGTGGCATAATACCAAGTTGATACATAAATTTATTAAGATACTCTTTGCTATTCTAAGAAGGCAAAAGGTGATTGTGTAGACACTTCTAAATACATATTTCTGTGTATATTGTGCGCGATGTCACAAATGATTCTTTTGCCACAATTGCAATCGGCTTGCCACACAAGTAACTTTGTAGAGAATTTATTTTTTTTTGTCTGATATTTTAAAACTTATAAAATCAGAAGTTATGAAATGTCTGCCAGTACATAAGTTTTATCATCCATCACAAAACAAGCGTATTTTTTATGATCTTTATAGCAATGCAGTATGTAACTTTCTGAGCTTTAACTCTAACCCTGTGCACAAAAAATTCATAGCATTTAACTTTACGAGTTTCTTTTCTAATAGAAGTGAAACTTTCTTTTAAAAGTTCTGTTCGGCTTGTTTGGTCTTACCAAAATCTGTGAGAAACTTTTTTCCTTTCAACTGCCAAGTTCTTCTTATACTACTTAATGACTTTTGAAAAAGTGTGATGATGAATCTTTAGATCTCGTGATATATATTTTAAAGTTCATATTGGATTTCCAGCAACTTTGAATCATTTTGAAACACTTTTTTGTTGCTGCCTATTTTGTCATATTTTTATAAGCTAACGGGATTAAAGAGTAATAATTTGTTCGATCTAGAATATTTTTTTTTTCTGAAACAGTGTGTACATTTTTTTCCAACTCAATATTTATTGACTTATTTAGTTTATTTTTTAAGAATTTGTATAAATTTTACAAAAACCTCTTCTTTATAAAACAAATTTGATATACTCTGTATTTGTATAGAAATTTTTATGTCTGCCAATTCTGAATAATTGTTACCATATTTATCGCTTTAAGGAATTCCTTATTAAATTTATTAAATTAAAAACAAATCAGTATAACTTTTGTTGCCTTTTTCACTTTGGTCTGCATGATATCAATTATGCAAATTATATTTCTTTAAACTACAACAAATAAAGCAAATTTAGTAGTAAAATATATTCAGTAAACGAGAAATAATTAATAATAAATTGTTATGTGTTTCTTTCTTTCTTTTAATTTTTGTCTGTTTCTCTTCTCATTTTTTTACTCCATTAAAAATAAAATCAAAATTTTTAACGCTGCCATGGAAACTAAAACATTTTTCCCATCTATATTGTCATCACACAAATACATATGAACACACAAATTACTCTCAACTGCATTGAAATTTTATGTTTCTTCATTTCGTTTTGCATAAACTTTTCTTGTTATTTTTGTTGTTATTCTATTATTATCACCATACTGTCGCTGTTGCTATATTGTTTGGGGATAAATATGTTTTATACAAAAAAAAAAAAATTGCTCCCCATAATAATGTTATTTGATATTGTATGGGACGTATTTGATTAAATGAAATGTTGCCGCTGATAATTCGTAATTTGGATGTTTTTCATATTTCAACAACTACAACTCTTGATATTAAATGTTGAATGCTGGTTACGGCATTCTGTCTCTTCTATTGCTACAATTTTATGTTTGTGATGTTTTTCATTCGTGTTTGTTGTTTTCCTTTAATATTTTCCACTTGGTTTACATTTATCAATGGCGTCATTGCCTGTCATATGGGGCGCCACTAAATGTTTTGTTATGTTTTGCTTATTCTACATATGAATTTTTATATGTTTCAACTTATTTTTAATTTGTTTTAATACTCATATACAAACTTACACATACACATATTTGTGTTTTCATTTCATTTTTTCATATTCGCTACATGATGCTTATGCTGTTACTGCTATAAATGATTTGTTAATGTTTCTGTTATTTGATGCTGGAATTGTGCCTTTAGGGTTTTATAAAAATCTACAAACAATTTTTCCCCCAAGGAGATCCCAGTAAATTTGCCTCATTAGTTTTCCGGGTATTTGATGAAAATAATGTAAGTTAATACATTAATATCTATGTACTTAAATATAAATTATGTTAAGCTTTAAGTTCAATATCAATTCTAGTCGATATTGTGTTTACTCACCTAATGCTTCTTTTTTTTTTTTGTTATTTCATGTAATAACTTTTTTAACTTATATTGTTTCTTTTTCCTAACTAAATGATTCTGTTGGATTTTTGCTTGTGTTTTCATTTTTAGTTTCATTAATATTAATGAAAAGCAAACAAATAAATATTCGTCTTAGCTTATGGTGTAATTTGCCAATGTTTGATGCTTAATTACACATCTGACCACTGCAGTTATAACAATTATAATTGTTTGTTATTTGAAGTGTGAGCACAAATACTATGAGCGATATCTTTTACAGTTTGTAATTAGTGTATTTTAAATGGTGTGTGTTTTAAAGAAATAAATTTAAAAATATATTTGAAAGTAATTCGTTTAAGACTTACATATATATGGCTGCGTATATTTCGTCTTTTTATACAACAGTTACCTAATAAAATTATAATGTAGTTTACAAAAAAAAAAAAACACACGACATGGCATTGGTTACAAACAATAAAGGAGAAAGTGTTTTGACTTAGGTATTTTTAAAATTACAGAGCTATTTAAGATCCATTTTTCATATGAATAAATTAATAAAATGTATCTAATTAGTGCCTACTATGCATACTCGCACCAGAAGGAAAGAAAGCGATAGTGTTTCCTTATTCAATAATGTTTGTTTACATTTGAAAGATGTTTATGTTGATTTTGCATTTATTTTAAGGCATATGATTAATGACAAACTTTTTCATATTTATTGAATAAATGATATTCAAGTCATTGTATAAGCCCGTTTTGTTTTCAATCGGTCTTATGTTTTTGTCGGACAGTAGATGAGACATGCCAAGTGGCTGTGTAACTCACACAATACGAATTTTGAGTAAACATTTGATTAATTTCAAAATGGAGTTTGATAATAACTCTGATTCAGAATACAAATTTAGCCCTGCCTAATCTTAATAACTTTATCAGAAAGAAATGACTAAGTAAGAGATCTAAACTAACCGAAAGCAGATTCTGATATTTAAGTAACTCGTTCAAAAAACATTGCTTACTACGTAAACCAACATCACATTTTTCTTATTCAAGAAAAAAACAACTTTTTAGGTTTTTTTGTAACGATGTTGGTGATATTTTGATATTTATAAAAGTTTAAAGTGTGTTTGTTTCACAAGAGTTAAGAAACGAATAAACTCCTTTTACACATTCGACGAAGTTAAAGAAAAATACTCAAATGTTATGGAAAAAATTAAAATATCTAGACCATTTTATTTGTCATTTTTATTGATTTGAAAATAGTTAGAAAGTACACAAAGTTTACTTATTTAATTTGTCTCGGGGACAGTCTTGACAAACAACACTTTTGGTCACAAAAAGTATACTTGACGAGACAGCATCAAGCTTTTACCATTTCCTTTAAAACGCAGCACAAAAAAACAGTTTGTGAAGGGGCTTGCCTAAAACGGTTTTAATTTTCTGTCACGTACTAAATGAAGCAAAATTTTTAGCTCATATTTGACAGACGACAGATTAGTCAAGTCATAGCATGCAAAATAATTATTTTAGTTATGAGTAAATTAAAAATTAATTTTGATTTTGAAAATAAATTTTTGGTTCATACAGTTATTTTTTTGAAGCATAATAATGCTTAGATGAGAGTGGGCTAAGAAGTGGCTGAAAGGTAAGACGTGCTTCTTATCTGGGGAAAAGACTTATACAAACGTTAATCTTAATGTTTTAGTTTAAAAACAAAATTGATATATATCTACTTTAGTTTACTCTAGTAGCAGTTGACAAAACACCTGGTAATATAGCACTAACTATTTTCTTTATTACATATTAATTTTTTTTACATATTATAATAAAAGTTACTCTATTGTCAAAAGCTTAAGTAGTATATTTGTCTACTTATTTTATAAAAATGTATTAAAATGCCACCAGTTTGAGCTTAATGGAATTAAAACAATAGTGGTAGAATTTGATACACTCATTTTTGTTCATATTTTTTGTACTCAATATCATACTTTTTCTAAGGCAAGTATGCGAATATAGTTAATGTGTTATTTAGATTTTAGAAGAACACTGTCATTAGGGCTACAATTTTTTAATATAAATTTAAAGCTTTATGTCGATTTAGAGCACTTCTCTGCTTATTAAAAAAAACAAAAAAAAGCATATCTGAATGTAGTCTTTCCTTGTATGATTTCGAAAAATGTTTTATTTATATGATTGAGTCATAAAAACAATTTTGTGCACTCACTTTGATTTCTCGTACATTCACTTGGTAGAAAATGGCTTCAGGATAGTTTTAGAACAAATTTAAATACTATTGTATTAACTTTAATATAAATTTTTCTCCATAACCTAAATCACATAAATCAATTGAAATTTACCTTAAGTTGTTCCCAATGGTGAGTTAAGTAATTAATGAATTTCACATTTAATTAATGGAAAAATATATAAGAACAATTTTGTGACACATTAAAAAAACCGTTATTCAAAAGTATTTTTATAAATTTTTATGATTAATGCCAGAAAAATATCGTAAAAGTCAACAGTATTATATCATTTTAGGTAAAGAAAAAAATTTAACTCAAATGAAAGTTGATATTATGGTGATTATAAAACACCAATTAATTTATTTTGTTGTGTTTCTTATATCGGGTGTCCCAACTAGAACGCAATTTTTAAATTTTAAATAAAACACAGATATTTAAAAAAAAAATCGTGAAACTTTATTATATCGTAAAGTAGACAGAATGAGGTTATGTATGGAACAATATATCGTGCAGATGACTGCCGCGGCTTTGCTGGCACACACGCGATCTTTTAATGAAATTTTAAATGACCTTTTTGCTGTGGTATTTCATTAATGCAGCGTCCAATTTCATCTTTTAAGGCTTGAGTCGTCGTCGGCTTATTCGCGTAAACCATCGACTTCAAAAAACCTCAAAAAAAAATCTAAAGGTGTTAAATCACACGATCTAGGCGGCCAATTCTGGTCTTCAAAACGCGAAATAACACGACCGGGAAATGACTGATGCAGCAATTGAATTGTTTCTCTGGCTGTATGACATGTGACGCCATCTTGTTGAAACCACATGCCCTCCACATTCAGTTCGTCAATTCTAGGCAAGAAAAAACTGGTTATCATTTCACGATACCGAACACCATTGACTGTTTGCGCTTGACCTGCCTCATTTTCTTAAAAAAAGGTCCAATGATTTCTCCAGCCCAAAAACCACACCACACAGTGACACGTTGAGGATGGATTTGCTTCTCGTGAATCTCTCGAGGCTTTGCCTCACCCCAAATGCGACAATTCTGCCTATTGACGAAGCCATCGAGATGGAAATGGGATGATTGCAATTGGCTCCATTTTTACTAACCTCGTACCTTCTACTAGCAAACAATAACAATTGTTCAAATGTCAAACAATGACACTCCGAATGGCGCCAAATTTAAAAATTGCATTCTAGTTGGGACACCCGATAGATGTTTGTAGAGATGTTTTTTTCTTCTTTTTTTAGAAAATTTTTCATAATTTATTTTTTTAATTTTTGTCCTTGGCTTTTAATTTCTATCAGGTCTTGCTCATAATATTCTCATACAATTTAAGTTTTATTTTCGTCCATTTCTCATGGTTCACTTTGCAAATATAAAAATCTTCTGGGCATCATCAGTTACTTGATTTCTTTTACTTAAACCAAAATAGCAAAAAGTAAATCCTAATGAAAAATTCTCTTTGTTTTGTTTATGTGGGTGTTATATACTTCATTTGGTTTGGTTGTTGTATTTGGACTTTCGTTTGATGCTTAATTTCCGTTACTTGCTTTGTTTTTGTTTTTCTTCAGAGATGTTACATGATTTTTTGTTAAATTTATTTTGTGTTATTTCGCCAACTAGTTGATAACTGGCTTTTGTTATTTTTAATATTTCTTAGTGCGGATATTGTTCTTAATTTTGTAGTTTATATTAATTTATTTTGATTTTGGTAAGAATTCAGAGAAACTAAAGAAAAATATATTATTTGGCAATGTTGATTTAAAAACACTTAAATTTATGAGTTGCCAACATCTAACTGAAAACTTTTTCACCAAGTTTAATGAATATCGCTATAAGATTTTTATATCACTTCTATTGTTTTTTACTTGAGAGGTAACTGACACTCTTAGTATTTACATTTGTTTTTACTAGTCGAATTTTATTTTATTTTTACAAAACAATTTATTTGTACAATTTAAACAAATTGTTTTGTTCATTAATGTTTTTTCCATCATTACTTGTAAATATTACCATTATGGTTATATTTTCTCTTGGGCTTCATGTTTAATATAATTTTATTTATGCACATACACATACATACATTAATACAAACATGTATACATGTATACATGTATATATTAACATCCTTACAGTTCTGGTGAGTTGCCTTAATCTATAAATGTTATCCTTTGACTAAGTTCAATTAGATAAGGATCTGCGTGTTTAGTTAGTTTGTGATGTTTTAATTAGAAATAAATCCAGTACCCACATCCTGTAACTTTAGTGAGAACTTCTCGCATCGAAAAGTCACGAAACAAAATATCTCACCGTTTCTCGAAGTGTGAGAAAAAAGTGTACCTTTAACTCATGACGAAAAATATCAATTATGATTACGTTGTTACGTTAGAGCTATCAAAAAAGGTTACTTATTTATGCGAAGAAGAAAAGAAAAAACAAACGTAATAAGTGCGGAAATAATAATACCTATAAAATTAAGAAAATAAAAGTGTTTAAAAAAGTGTTCCTCCAAACTGTTCTCTGGAAAATTCTAAAATATTTAACATTATGTTAACTGATTTTTCTTTTTGTTGTTTTGAAACCCGCATATTTTTCTAAACGATAACAAATTTATGATATTTGTATTCATACATGTATTAATGATAAAAAAAAACTTAAACTTAACCTTTTCCATGTTTTTGTCATTAATTTTTTACTTTTTATATTTTTTTGGGTTAAACTTTTTGCAATCTTGCGGTCTTTTTGTTTGTGACAGTTCAAAGTGAGAAATTTTCGTCTGAAAATTTTACAGAAACACTTTTTTTATGGCTTACGAGTATTTTTTTTACGTGACAGGTATTTCTCACATGAAAAGTTACAGAAACATTCGATTAATTGTATTTCTGTACCAATTTACATGTTTTCAATGAAAAGTTTCTCGTAACGAGAGTTACAGAACATGGGCATTGGATAGGTAATGTTTGTTCCAATTTCTATACAGCAGAAACATTTTAAGTAGCATCTCCATAGAACATGTTGCTATATATTTCATTAATGTGGTGGTTTTTATAGAGCGCAAAGCTTTTCTGCATTAAATAAAAAAAGTTTTTAGTATACATATATAAATACCATATGTAATATGGTAATATATCTAAATTACATATGATTAATTCCTAAATCTACATTTATTGATAGCTTTTAATTTCGAGACAATTTTCGCCCTTTTTTTGGTTATACAGAAAAAATTTTAGCATATTATTCTATAAATCTTAACATACATTTTCTACTATGAAAATTGTGTGACATCATTTTTTTCAAAAATTAGTATAAAATCATCTGTTTTTGTGGAAAATTTTCAAAGTTTTTGTCACTAACTAATTTTTTATAAAAAATTTTCAACAAATATTCTTCTTTAAATATTTTTTAACAATTTTATTTCAAACGACAATTTTCGTTTTTGGAAATGTTATTTAAAATTTTGGTTTTTGGAATTTTTTGGTGAGGTTAGGTTGAAAATGAGGGTCGTTAAAAGCCCAAACCCAAGACAGGTATACACTTATACCCAATTGGCATACTGTGGGCTCCATACGGAAAACGGAATTCCAATACAAAAACCATAATCATAATTTTTAACAAATTAATTTTTGTTGGAAATTTTGTGATAACTTTTTTCTCCGTATTACACTTTGGTATATTCTAGGAAAATGTCGTGCAAATCCCTATTATATGAAACAATGTTATAGTTACAAAAAATGTGTTGTACCAAAAAAACGAGCCAAAATAAGAAATGTTTTCACTCGTATAAAGTATTTCTAATATGAGGTAGCATTTAAATTTTAATAAAAATATTCTTTTGATTTTCAGTTGCTATTAAAAATTAAAAATAGTGTCCACAAAGTGATACCTCTACTGGTTGGGCAGGCTTGCAATCTCTTACTAAAATTCTTAATCACGTTTTTAGTAAGCTGTTGTCAATTATTGATATCTGTTAGATAATGTTCTTTTTAACCCTACTGCGGGGTTATTGATGTACAGTTTCGATTTTAAAAAACCTCACCAACCGTATTAGGGTGAATTCATGCTGCCTTATATGAAGATAATTCTAAATTCTTTAACCGTGCTAGAATTTATCCGCTTAATATACCGCATACATGTACCGTGTTATACGGTGTATTCTTGTACATACAAATCTTGTAGACAATTTTGATTAAATATTCGTTTTTGTAAAATTTTTGATAATTTTTTTATTAATAAATTTCTTTAATAAAAAATATTTAACAATTTTCTTTCGTAGAAAATATCTAAGATCATATCGATCTATAGAGAAATTTTGATAAATGCTTTCAATATATTATTGGCAATTAATCTTTTTTTATAGAACATTTTTAATAAATTAAAAAAATAAAAAATTTCGTAAAATTTTGTTTTATTGCAAATACTTCGATGTATTTTTTGAATAGTAAATTCTCTAATAACAAAATTTTGATAAATACTATTTTTCTATTAATTATTTTATCAGGTATATGCATCACGGCAACCAGCACGACAATTAAAAAACACATACATTTTGTATTTTCATAAATGTCCGCATATGTCATGCAATTATTTTTACCCCTTCACAGTGAATGTAAGGGTATGTATAGGGTTGTCATTAAATATGTGTGAAATTTCTACCATATTCATTTCCGACTTTATAAAGTATACATTTTCTGAAAGCTTATGAGTACGGGAGTCAATTGAGCATTACACGTCTGTCCGTCTCTCCCTGCTTATGTTGATATAAACTTTTCGAAGCTCCGAGACACCGGCAAGACCCCTGTAAGGTATCAGAATTTTAAAAGTATTCGGGTGCAGATCGGTATTTGAAATTAGATTAAGTGCTTTATAATTTCTCAGATAAAAGCAAATAAATACTACTTTCGTTGTTTTTTTTTTGCTTATTTTTACCATAAAAATGAAAATTTTCCAGACCTAGGATTTTTACTATTTATATATTTGGTATGCCTAGAATTATTAATAAAATATTTTTGACAAATCGGTCAAATCGGCTTATAGTCAAAAACAAAAATTGAGAGAATATATTTTTTTTGAAATAAATAACATTTTTTTAAACTCCCAAATAATTTTTGATCATGCTTAAGACACCAAATTATAATCCGTAATCTCAGAAATTATTTTTAAGAAAATCAATTAAATCAGTTTGAATCGTGTTTTTCCTCTAATCTAAAAACGAAAATACATACATTTCAGTTTCTATTCAACCGAGAGAGCCAATATGAGGATCAAATGAAGGGGCTTGAGCATTAAAATATAGTTAGCTATGAAATGAAAATATATCTAAGATGGCGTTAAAAATGGCGAATATTTAGTCAAATACAGTGGTTAAGTCCAAGTCCCCTTTAACGTACTCAATATTAGTATCAAATAAAAGGGCTTGAACTTGTTTTAAACTATTGGAAAAAGTGTAAAATCTAAAATGGTGTCTGAAACAATATGGTGGAACAATTTTTTTTTAACCCAAGAATATGGGTATCGAATGAAAAAGCTTGACTAGTAAAAACAGTTAACTATGTAAAAATTCAAAATCAAATATGGCGTCGGAATTAATAATGCAAATGGCGTATTAAGTACATGAAACTTAAAATCTAGGCTTAGCTACGGTGTGGTGTTTATACTTATATACATGACGGTGAAGGGTATTATCAGATTCGGTATGACCGAATATAGCGCTCTTACTTGTTATTTTTTCCTTTAAATTAAAATTAAAATTTAAAAGCTTTCTGTTCTTGGTTTTTAAAACTAAAAGTTTTTTATTGCATACTAAAAATAAATAAATTAAATACCATAAATTTCGACAAATTATTAAGACAAAATTTGTAAGTCTAATGAATAATATAAAAAAATTTTAACTCATTTATAAAAAAAAAATATTTTATTTTTACAATAATTGTTTTCAATAAAAATTTTATTTAAATTTTCTTTTATATATATTATTTATAATATTATTTTAAAATAATATTGGAATTATTTTAGTACATTTTTCAACCTTAAAAGTTAATAAATAAAAATAAAGATTTGTTAAGGTAACGCTCACAAAACCTTTTATTTTAACCATCAGAACTGCAGGGATGTTTATACACTAATAGCTTTTTATATTTGCAATTTACGAAGTAAATTTTCTTTAATGTATTTTCTCTTAATATTCTATCAATTTATCTTCTATATAACTCACCACTGTTCGCCTTCGCACAGGATGGTTCAATAGAATTTGAAGAGTTCATACGAGCTTTGTCGGTAACATCAAAAGGCAATTTAGATGAAAAATTACAATGTAAGTATAGCTTTAAACAAATGGCTGCATGTTTCATGTTCGCTAAACAATATTAATAAATGTTTATTTCCAAGTTGTTGTTGTTTTTTTTATTTATTTTCTAGGGAAATATTTATATATTTCCTTTCTTTAACACTCATTTGATGTTGACTGTTTATTATTCGATTTATTCATTTAGATTTTTCTATTCATTTAATTTTTCTTCTCGTTTGTGTTGTAGTTTTTATTGTTTAATTTTTTAAGATTTATTGTGATTGTAATACGGTTGTGTGTTTTTTGAATAATGTTTTTGCTGTGTAATTGTTAACATTATGCGATGCTTTGCTGAGGTCAAATGATTTATTACAAAAAGTGCGCAATTAATTAAATTATGTCCTTTGTATGTATAACATGCGTAGGAATAAAGTCTATAAAAAAATTAAAATAAACAAATTTTTGTTTGCCCCTAGGCAAGACAAAACAAATAGGTAAATTAACGTAAACAAGGTTGCTTTCGAAAAATATCCTACACTTAGGAAAATTTAAAGCTGATAAGGTAGTGTATAAAATTCTGAGAACCTTAAATTTAAATATGTATTTTATTTGAATATTATACAATTTTAAGCCATCATAAATATAAATATACTAAGCCATCTTCGAAATGTGCTCTATATGCAATAATAATCAGATATTATGTTTTAAAATTCTATTTTTTTTAAATAAATTTAGTATAAAGAGGGCTATTGTTAATTTTGTTATAGTTTCTTTATTATTTCGATAGAATTTTAAAGATCTGAAAAATAAAACTTAGTACTAACATAAATGCAAGCTTTAATATAGGATAGCTTGTTCTAAGAGAACAAAATACCGCTAATAAGATCATAATCACATAGACAGTCCTAACAATGTAGTTCCTTTGGGATTTTTAATTTAAATTCTTCGGTTTTCCAAGTTGGATATAGTGTCAACGTCAAATTTCGAGTCTTATATGCCCAAGCATGTGCCATTCATAAAAGTAGTGTTACAAGGTCACATCCTTTTTTTATTTCTTTTGTTCGACAGTTTCGTGCAAGCTGGATGAGTTTTATTCTATATATGTGACTTGTTATTACGGTAGTTTACCTATTTAGATTCCTAGTTTCTTAAAACAATTTTGGTTTTTCGAGGCGTAAAAACGCTCACTTAGTGATTACCTACTTCCAAATGTGCTTGACTAAAGGTTGATTTCTAAATGAGATTTTCTACTTTAAAGGTTTTAATTTTGCAAGTGATAAGCACTGGAAGCAGTCAACCATACTGGAATCAGTTCAACTATGTCTTATACACTCCCTTCTTTTACTTTTGTATGAGTTCCGCGCTATATAAATGAAAAAGCGTATTAATTTTTGTATTTCTAGATAAATTTTTAGTTAAAATAAGTTAATATTCAAATAATATTGTTGTCTAAAATAAAAAGTTTTTACGCTATATCTTCCTGTAAAGATGTCCAAGATAGTCTAAAATTTTTCTAAAAATAGTTTTGAGTTCCGGGACTGCACTGATGTGATTATCTTAAAAGTTAGCCATTGTCGTCTCAAGGAGTTTTTGTTTTGGCACCGAATCTAAGAAGCTATAAGAAGGTGGATGGTCGTATACATTAATTGCTAAGGCAACTGAAACCTTTAAGCGAGTAATCCTTAAGTACTCATTATGATGATACGTGCAATACCGGATTGTTGAGATCAATAACGAGTCTATGTTTTAATGCTGACCGATAGTAAATATTTTAAACATTAAAAATATACAGTGTCAAAGTAAATATGATTTTATAAAATGATTTTATTTTAAGCAGCAGGTGTGCTACAAGTATTTTCATATACAGTCAAATAAACTTCTGCAATTGGCACCTATTTTGCTAGTGGTCATAAACACCAACACTAGATTGAAACATATTTAAATGGCGTAATAAAAATGCTAAAAAAACATTTGACGTTGTTTTACTTTTCTTTTTCTTTTATTGTTTTGTTGAACTTTTCTCTTTGTAAAATCACTTTAAATGACATTACAAAATTACTGGTTTCAGAGAAATTATAACCAAAGTTTTTATTTTATTCTTTAATTCTTGCAATAAAAAAAAAAAAAAAAATATGAAATATGTGTGTGCATGTTACTAAAACAACCACAAAAAAATATATATAAAACAATTTGGAAACATTTAAATGTTATTTTCACCATTACAAAGCTCTTTTTTATAACCACTAAATAATTTTTCTCTTAAATTTTATCAAACTTGCTGGATACATGGATGGAAATACTAAAAATAATAGGGGCTTTTCGCTTATACGACGTGGACAATGATGGTTACATTACACGTGAGGAAATGTACAATATTGTTGATGCCATTTATCAAATGGTGGTAAGTATGCAGTGTACCATTAAAAATCCCATTTATTTATTTAAGGAAATTAATTTAGGTTTCTAGCAAAATACTTTCAGTTGACACAAATTATAAATATTCGGCTTTTGTTTTTCTTTTTCATTTTTAATTATCTTTCATAATATTGTGATGCGTGTGCCGTAAAAACAGGGCCAACAACCACAGGCAGAGGATGAGAATACACCGCAGAAGCGAGTAGACAAAATTTTTGATCAAATGGATAAAAATCATGATGGCAAATTAACATTAGAAGAATTTCGTGAGGGTAGTAAAGCTGATCCACGTATAGTTCAGGCGTTAAGTTTAGGTGGTGGTTAAGGTCTTTTTGAATAATTCAAAAAAAGGCATCAATTTACTCCCTTTTTAAGATTTAAAACTCTTACATACCAAAGAAATTGAATTTTTATTTTCTTATTTCATCTCCTTTAAAAGAGTAAATTTTAAAGCAAAATAAATATACTTTTCAAAACATCTCTATACTAAAGTTCTTTTGTACTCTATCGACTATATTTACAAATAAATTTATTGTCTTTCCTTTTTTTGTAAGTTAATACAAATGAAAAGTTTTTCAACTATTTATAATATAAATTATAAAAAATAAAAACTAAAGTTTAACAATGTCAACACACCAATTATGAATGAAAAAAATAGTTATTTATTTATTTATTTATTAAAAAAAGTCAATAACGTAAAAAAATTTACAAAGTGAAAGCAAAGCCTTTGATATTAAAAAAAAAGAAATTATAAAAAACCAAACAAATAATATTTATTAAAATAATTAAAAAAAAAATTATGCAATAATAATTAAAAACGATTTTTTATATTAGCTTTTAGCCTTATTGTTATTAGCGTTAGCCAAAAACTTTTAACAAAAATCTCAGAAATAGTTTATATTAAAAAATTTACTAGAATTTTCAGAAATTTTTTTTTGATAAAATAATATAAAATTTAGGTTTGTAGTTATCTGCTCTCTTCCTTTGAAAACTTATCGAAAGAATCTTTGAATATTTTCTCCAGGATTTTTCACAACAAAACAAAAATACATCCATCTGATTTAATTTCTATTCTATATGCGGTTCAGCTTTATTAATGTGTTTTTCCATAAACACATACAACTAGATGTGCAATATTTTTTTATTTAAGTTTTTTTTTTATACATATTTACGTAGATTTGTTTAGTAAAATAAGGATTTGTAAAACAATTGCATAGTTAATTAGTTTGTTTAAGTTCTGTACGAAACTTATTTTTAAAGGGTGTTTCATATTTAAATATACTTATAATCGAATAAAAGAAAATTATACTGTATTTTTTAAAATAAAAAATATATAAAAATACCAGTTGTAAATATACATACGGTGCATGCATGTGTATTAATGCAATAGAATTAACCCTAAAGTTATTCGAGTAATCAGTATGTGATATCAAAATTTGATAATTTGGAAACAGTGATGTGCCTAGAGCTGCGGATCAACTGTTCTTATTACAGGCCTTGTGGATTGAAAATACAATTTTTTTAATTCTTTTAAAAATTTTCTATATAGTTTACCTTGTAAGGGCTGGGATGAACTCTGTTTTCTACTAACTAAAAAAAGCTTGTCGGAACAATATTTTTTTCTTCTTTCGATTATCGATTTGACCGAAGCGCATTGCATTTGTGTCTGTGAACTGCCGTTAGAATTAATGTTTAAGACGACATAGCGATAGCTGTATGAGACACTAGCTAAAAAAAGATTTTCATACTTAGCTGACTTTGAAAGCCTGAAGTCGGATCAAAAATGCTTTTATTGTCCTAAAAGTTTCAATATTTTTTTTTATCTCAAAAAGAAAAAAGAAATTGGTGTTATAAAATCTTTAAATTAAAAAAACAATTCTAGTTTGTTTGCAAATGTCATTTTGTATAGCGGTTACGAAGTTTTCGAAATGGTTGAAATTTTTTTAGACAAACTCAAGATGAGATGCAATGGAGTTAAAAATTTTATTTTCTAGCATTAAAATCAAAAAAATCAACTAGAAAAATTACGCTTATGGGGTTTAAATAAAATATATCGATGATATATATCGAAATATATCAAAACGCTAACAGCAAAAATAACGTAACACACATATTTTTCGAAAGTGATGTCCAGTTCTTTCTATTTCTAAAAAAAAAAAAACGAACCTGACATTAAAAAAATTCGAAAAATAAGAAAATGCTTTAATTATATAGATAAGAAATATTTAATTATGTATGTAACAGTTACCTGTTAGTTACTTTATTCTAGAAATGGAAACGTAGAAACTTTTTACTAACGATCAAGCAGGTCACGATAAAAATATTGCTAATACACATCCTAGTTTTTTGTTATCTTACACATGCGTAAATATCATGCAAAATTAACTGCTTTAAAAAATTAAAAAAAACCGTGACGGTAACACAAAAAACCAAATTAACGAAAACAATTCTAATTTTTCACTATCCAATCGAATCTAAATATTTTATACAAGCTTACTGCCAACGATACATCTAATATGTTTGTATTTTATAATTTTCTAAGGAATTCAAAATGAAAAATTAAAAAAAAAATTAAAATTAAAATTTGACTACAGGGAAATTGAAAAATCCAAATTTATTTACTTTTTTTGGGATTGGATAGTGTTATTAAAATAAGTGCTGTATGTGGCTTTGTTTAATAAAATTTGGCGGAAAAATAAAAAAAAAATATTCCCTTAAAACTTTTTGGTGTATTACGTTCTGGAGTCACATTTTTGTCTAACCCGTTAGAAATTTAGACGAGAAATAAACGTAATTGACATAAAATGTCTATATGAAGAAAACAGGTAAAATTTATCGAAAAGTTGTATAAGATTATTAACAACAATAGTTACGAGTAATAAATCTTCTTTTTTCAGTTTGATTATCGTGTGTTGCGTTAGTTTAGCGAGTAAGGCTCGATATCGAATCCACATATTTTTATTCGTACCTCTGGCCGTGTACGTAATGTATAATAAACAAATTTCGTATCGTATATATTACGTATACGTATGTGAGAAATAAAAAATTGTATTAATTTATTTCCCTATAGGCACTGGATTAATTAAATATATTTATATTGGGGAAAATTGATATGGTTACAGCAAATTTCTCGTAATTATTATAATAGTGTGTGTAATTTTGCCTTTTAACAAAAATGATTAATACTCGAAGACATTAAATTAATTACTAACAAAAACCATAATAAAGTACTTAACACAATAGTATACATAGTGTGGAAATAAAAGACATTTTTTAAGGGTTTATTTTCAAACATATGCACGTATGCATGTTTTTAATGAAAAATAAATAACATTTATTACAATTTTAAAACTGTACATTATACATATGTAAATCTATCTTCTAAACACCCTGCAATTAATTTTTTATAGTCAATTATAGCACAATTTTAATTTATTCCTATAAATCACTTTAATTTGTTAACAGTTATTATGCTTATAAGGGTTATGGTATTTCTTATTTTTATTTATTTTAATGTTTTAAAATATGTTTTTAAATATAGTGGACAATGGGATAATGTACCCTAAAGGTTTTTTTACAATAATTAAAACTAAAATTTTTTTTTTGTACAAAATAATTTTAATAACCAAAATGACAAGTAACTCCTCACTGAAATTCTTCAAACCTAATAACTACATAAAATAATAAGAAAATAAGTATTTTTCATCAACTAACAAATGTATAATATCTAAGCTTTACTAAATTAATAATATTTTAACAACTTGCAACAAAACTAACTGTTGAATACAATATAAAGTCAATTAGACATACAGATGTGTACATTAATCTTAAAGCAATTAGCTTAAGATCATTGAAAATTTTGTATAATTGCCGACTTAATGTATAAATGTATGGCAGAAAGGAAAAAAATATTTAATAAAAATAAATTAATAAATAAAATTTAGCCATTTTAAAGGCAAATATTAGCACAAATTTGTATTGTTTAACGACAGCTTAAACAGCTTGTAAATAGCACTAAAAAAAGGCAACCAAACTAATCTTCTAAACTTATACATACACAAACGTATTTATTTATACTTAAAATAAAATAACAACAGCCATATAAAAAAATATATATTTACAACTTCATTTCTTATTTCATTCTTCTTTTTTTTTAACAAGTAAAATTCGCTATTTTTCACACATTTCAATCACTAGCAATGCCACATCTATAAAAAAAAACATAAAATTTTATGGTTTAATACTAATGAGAAAAAAACAGTAATACAAATAATTTAAGAAAAAAATCTATTTAAACTTTAAACAAGTCAATTTGGTTTTTATCAAAATGGAAATAATAATACTTTACAATTGTATATTTCAATAAAAAACAAATATTTAATTACTAATATTAAATTATTACAAATATATTTAAATAAAAACAAATTTACGTACTAAATACAATTATATTACAATTATTTTTAATTAATAAAATTTAATTGAGAATATTGAACTGTTTGAAAACATTTGAATAATGAATAATTGAAGCAATATTTTGGAAAAACAAACTTAATAATTTTTTTAAACATTCAATTATAATTATAACTAAAATAAATTGTTTAAGTTTTATATTGGTGTTTCTGTTTAAATTTGAATTTGGGGAAAATCTTGGAACTTGTTTATGTTAAAATTACCAAGGATCGATATGAGCTTGCATAGCACGACTTAAGCAAAATTTAACAAATTTATAAATAAATAAGTCCATAGTAATGGGTGTAAAAGAAAAATAAATGCAAAATAATATGGCAACATTGCCTCAAAATTTATTTTGTGAACAACAATATAGATAAATGTGGTTCTGATGATCTCATGAGTTGCACTTTTGCCGTAACACATAATAAACAAGCCATATTTAAATATTACGGTTAGAACAATTTAAGGTACTTTTGAAAACAGCTTAAATATTTTATGCTTAATTCTCCTGGAGGCTTTTATATTTATTATTATTTTTATTTCTATTGATGGAGTAAAAAATATTCTCCGTTATGGTAAGTCTATTGTAGTTAGAGGGAAATAACAAAAAATGTATTTTTTTAGTCAACAAATAATGTGTTTGTATCAAACTTCCAAATTATAAAATATTTATAATAAATTCTCAGAAAAAGTTCTACATAAATTCACTATGAAAGCATTGTTCAATAAAACTTGCTTTTAATTTTTTTTCCTTAAATTTTTGCAGAGACATTTTAATAAATTCTGTGTAAATATGAAAATTTAGAAAAATTCTCTATTATTTAGCAACTTGAGATAATTTATATACTTATAGGAAATTTTTAAAAATTTTCTATTTAAACTTAATTCTAATGGAAATTTTATTACAAATGTTTATATAAGTTTCTTACAAAGAGTAATTTTAAAGTTTCATAAAATTCTTATTACACAAGGTCTTCTGAAAAAAAAAAACAATTATAAATAATCTTAAAATTGTGGACATTTGATATTCTAACTCATATTTTTATACCCGCCACCAAACAAATGGTGGGGGTATATTCATTTTTTCGTGTGTAACACATCGAAATATCCATTTTAGAACCCATAAAGTATATATATTTTAAATCGGGGTTTGATTTTATGACGATCTAGCTATGTTCGTCCGTCTGTTCGTCTGTTGAAAGCACGATAGAGGTCGCACTAAAAAAAGCTAGGGAGCTCAAATTTTGCCAGAATCTTTCTTATAGACAAGGTTTGTTTGGTATTGAAAATGGGCTAAATCGAAATATTAGGAAGATAGTTATAGCTCGTAAAGTAAGAGTAGGTCGAAAAAACCGTGTCCTTCCACCATCGAATAAAATGGAATTGCGTCCAAAAGTATTAATGTAGAGTTGTGAAACTTCGAATATATATTTCCTGAGTAAAACAATATATTACTTCGAAAATTGCCTAAATCTATTCATTAGAAAAGGAGTTATAGATCAAACTGTATATTTTTTGTTTATTTTTTGGTATATTTAAAAACAAAGACGTCATAAAAGCAACATAATTGGATATACGACTCAGAAATTTTGCACAAATGGTTTTTTGTTCAAATGCTTTGTTTTAACGGAAAATAAATGTGACACGCCCACTTTTACGATAACGGTTTATCTCAAATTCATATAATTTCTCTATGAATAAAGATTTTGAAATAATAAAGGACTATAGTGAATTATCTAAGTTGAATTCATTAGTAGAAACAACATCAACACGTCTACTTTAACGTCAACTTTCATTGTAAGACTAAATCTACGAAAACATTTTACTAGCATATCGAACTTATACAAAGATAGTGATACATATTTTAGTATAAAGAGATTGTTTCATAGCGATTACTGTTAATAACAAACAAATACATTTTGTGCTATAAATTGGGTTATTTCCCAGGAATTTGAGTTATTTAAACTTCCCGATTTCGTGGGATTATTTTTCAGGATCCCGGGAAATATAAAAGGTGGCTACGATTCGAAAGCAGATGTTTATATTGAAATTTAATTCCAATGATTTTATTTTTGATCTCATAGCTGAAGTACCTGTATTTTTTTTTTGTGCTCATATTTGATCTCGTATCTAGAGAATAATTTATATTTTAAATTCAAATTTCTTTATGAATTTTTATAATTTTGAAGTGTTTCCTTTACAATATAAACTATTTTATGCTTTTATATAAAAAGTTTTTTATTAATTAAAAACAAGTTTACTTCATATTTGTTTTTTGGCGGGATCAGGGGATATTAGAAAATAAATCTCGCGTTCCCGGGCAACAAAAAATTTCGGAAAAAACCTACCTATAAAAGTACGGAAAATTGGTGGTGGGTATAAAAGATTTGGCACAGTTAAATATACCGCTTTTACTTATGTTTAAATTTTGTTTGTTTATATTAAGTTTTGACAAAGACTTATTGGAAATTTTTTAAATAATTTTCATATTGTTAATGGATTTTAATTATTTATACTTTTCCTGTGGTAGCGAAATATTGGAGTAAAATAAAATTATTTTTATAAAAAAACTGATACCAAGCTTTATCAATTAAACAGATATTGATAAAAAAAAATCGGAGACATTTACTTAATAATTCTTATTTTATATTAATTAGTATTAGTATTTTTCTGACCTTTTTTTTTGTTAAAGAACGATTAATATTAAAAAGTAAAAATATAAAAAAAAACAATTTGTAAATTTAAAAGTATTTCTATAAAAAAGAAAAAAAAATAATTAAATAAAATTTCAAGCAATAAAAAAAATATTCATTAAAATATAAAAATTCTTTGGTAATTGGTTTCACTACGGTAACGTTTTTGAGAAGAAAACAGCAGATGAAAATGCATTGGTAAGTATGCTTGGATTCATAAGGATATAATATATGGTCATGTATAGATTGAGTAGAACTACGTATGTGCAATTGAATGAGAATAGTTTTATAAGTGATAACGTTGAATTATTTTTAATTTGTTTGTGTGTTAATAATTATGATGTGGTGCTGAAGTGTGAACAATTGTTTTTGAAGTTATTTATGAAACTCTGTATAAATAAAAACTGAATATAGTTTGTTGGAAATAAACTCAGCTAATTTGTAAACACTTAACACTAGAGTGCTAAATCGTATAGTTACGTAACTCTGTTATTACGCTTTAAAGTCCTAAAATACTCATTTTACACCCTATAAAGTAGATATTCTGAGCCTTTGTAGATACAGGAATTAATTTATCTTAGTTCATTTGTTCGTGTGTATTTTAAAATCAACTATTCAAAGTCTCCACGTATATTTCAGACTCTATTTGATTTATTAGATATGCTTTCGAGACTTTTGCTATTGAAAATACGTTATGTGGACACATTACAAGCTGAAATATGCGCAAGAGAACACGATTGCTTCTGTTTTCTGTGGAAATAATGTTAGTTATTTTAGGCTCTAGGAAACTTATTAAGACTTTTGTTTCGTATGTTTAATGTGGCAAAATTTGCAAACAATCTTGGTTCCATGGCTTAGTAACCGGATAAAATATTGGCAAAAAACATGGAAAAAAATGTCAAGTAAGTGGTCCGCCATCTAACGTTTTTTTCAACTTGTGTTTATTTCGTGAATAGTAATACGTAGCTCATGTCTGATTTGACAGATAATTTGTTTTACCTTTCCGCTGAACAAATATGGTTGTGTACCCGCTTGAACAACGCTGGGAAATATTGCGATATTACTTTGGCCGATTTCGTCAAAAAAAAAAATCATCTTTTGAGATGAAACTCATTTTGATCTTGGCGGCTATGTAAACAAGCAAAATTGTCGCATTTGGGGCACAGAAAACCCGCACATACATTGAATATCCGATACACCCAAAACGAATCACTGTTTGGTGCGGATTTTGGTCCAGAGGCATTATTGGGCCATTTTTTTTTTTCAAAAATAAGCAAGGAGTGGCCGTAGTCAATGGCGATCGTTAATGGCCCGTTGAACAAATTTTTGTTAAACAAAATTAAAGAGGAGGATATTGGCAACACATTTTTTTATAGCATTTTCAAAAAAAAAAGTTAAAGTGGGGGTATATTAATTTTGTCATTCCGTTTGTATATATATTCTGAATCGGGGTTTGATTTTATGACGATCTAGCTATGTCCATCCGTCTGTCCGTCTGTTGAAAGCACGATAGAAGTCGCACCGAAAAAGCTAGGGCGCTCAAATTTTGCCAGAATATTTCTTATAGAATTCTGATGAAAATGAAAAATTGATGATGAAAACGGGCTAAATCAGAATATTAGTAAGTGAATTATAGCTTGTGAAGCAAGAGTAGGTCGAAAAAATGGTATCCTTCGAACATCGAATAAAATGGAATTGTGTCAAAACGCATAAAGGTAGACTCATGAAACTTCGAATATATATTTCCTGAGTAAACACAATATTTCTGCCTGAAAATTACTTAAATCTATGCATTAAGAAAGGAGTTATCGTTCAAAATGTACGAAAATTTATACCGCACAGTGTATTTTTCGGTATATTTAAAAACAAAAACGCCATAAAAGCAACAAAATTGGATGTACGACTCAGAAATTTTGCACAAATGGCTTTTTGGTCAAATGCTTTCTTCTAATGGAAAATCAATGTGCCACGCCCACTTTTACGTCCATCTCCCATATAACGTCTTAACTTAAATTTATATAATTTCTCTACGAATAAAGATTTTAGAATAATAAAGGACAATATTAAAACATCTAAGTTGCATTCATTCTAAGAATTAATTTCGGCACGCCTACTATTACGCCCACTTTTTACGTTATCCACTGTTAATGAAATTTAAAAGCTCATAAAACCGACAAAATGAGAGCTACGATGACGAAATTTGCTATAGATATACTTCTGGTCAATGTCATTGTTATGCCGGAAAATTTAGGTGAGCCGCCTACTTTAACGCCTACCTCCCATATAAGGGCTTACCTCAAGTTCATATAATTTCTCTATGAATAAAGATTTTGGAATATATTGAAATATCTAAGTTCAATTCATTAGAAGAAGCAACTTCAACACGCAATCCTTCAACGCCAACTTTCATCGAAAGACTACAAAAACTTCAAGACGCTTACTATTACGACCACTTTTCACATTATCCACCGTTAATGAAATTTAAAAGCTCATAAAACCGACAAAATTAGAGGTATGATGTTGAAATTTGCTACATATATCCTTCTAGAAAATGTTATTCTTATGCTGGAAAATTAAGGTGATACATCTACTTTTACGCCCACCTCCCATATAACGTTTTTTATTAATTAAAAACAAATTTACTTTATATATGTTTTACGGCGGGATCCCGGGATATTAAAAAATTAATCTCGCATTCCCGGGAAACAAAAAATTTCGGAAAAAAACCCAAGCTATTAAAGGACGGAAAATTGGTGATGGGTATAAAAGATTCGGCACAGCCGAATATAGTGCTCTTACTTGTTTTCTTTTATATTAACAAAAATAAAAGAAAACCTGTTGCTAAACGCAACACCGTAGAACGATTTTATTGATTGTGAATGTGTAGAGGCTTTAAATTACGAAATTGGCAAAAAATAAAATGAAAACAAAAATCGTTTAAAGTATTGACTTGCATGTAATACCTAAATTAAAACTATCGTGTAGTATGGAATACAAAATTTGCCAGCACTTCTTCGGATCAAAGAAAATAATGAATTACGACCAACAAAATAGTGTTTTTAATGTTAATTAAAAAAATAATAATAAAAATAATTATAATAATAATAAAATAATAAATAACAAAATTATTACGATAATAAAAAGTTGTGATAGACTTAAGTTTTTAATACCAAATGAAAAAAAGAGATAAATTGAGTTAAACCCAATCCAAAGCTATAATTATATTTCTTAGACAATTTTCCCATATGTAATAAATAATTATTTTTTGCTTAATAATTTCAATAGTTTAACTTTTTTAAGCAAATAATGGTTTGTGATATAACTGAAAATTATACCGTCGAATCTGACACAGTACCACAAGAATATCAAATTCATGGGTAATACCCAAGATAAGTTGTAGGTCGTTGCTCATGCTTGTGGGATGACTTATTGTTCATTTGGGCATATTATTGTAAGAAACATTTTCAGGTGTTTATCCAAAGAACCAAATAATACCAAAAGTCTTCAAAATTAAGGGGTCTTATAATAGCTTTTATATTAAGGATTAAAGTGATCTGGAAAACAACGGCTGACTCCTTCAGTATAAATAAAATCCATTTTATTAGATATTAAGAAAACTATTACAGCTATAATCCCAAAAATGTTGTGTGGTCTACTTTTTTCTTATTTGTCTTCTAGCTAGCATACGATACGAATGGAGCAGAGGAAGATACTCATGGTATAATATACTTTAGAGTTTTTAATCCTGGTATTATTTATTTAAATAAAAATTTTACAAATCGTTTAATTTAATGGATAGGATCAAAGTAGAGGGCAAGGTTTTTCTCATACAGAGAAAATAAATTTTAGTGGCATTACTGCTGAACTATAATTCTGTGGCTTGGAGCTAAAAGGGCCAATGTCACTTTTTTGCTCTTTTGAGTTAATCATTGCATTAGATTTGTTTTCTTGCTCTATTTCATTATAGTAAAACAGCTAAAGTCATACTTAACCCAGAACCGCTTTATAAATAAAATGCTGCCCAATGTCACTATGAAAGCACCTATAAAATTATAAAATATTTTGACATTAGCCCTTTTAGCTCCAAGCCACAGATTTTTTATTGGCTTTAAATTCTGTTAAATTGTCTGCGATATTAATTTCCTTTTTCGAGCTCAAGATCGATATGATTAAAACAGACGACATTACAAAAAAAATATATCGCAGTGCAATCATAATCTATGAACAACATATTATGATTGAATTTTATGTTTGTGGTTAATGCATAAAATGGTTGGAAGTTATCAATAATTTGTTTAATTTAATTATCATGCTATTGTCATATTATGACTACAAATATATAATAGTTATTTCTTAAGCAAATTTTTGTTTTGATTTAGTATTCATTTTGACTGTACTTACCTTTATTGTTTAAATTTATGCCAAAAATTTTCAAAGTTTTATAGTTTATTTATATTTCTTTAATTTTTTTAAATTTTTTTTTAATTTTTTCAAATGTCAAAAACAAAAATCAATATAAACAATTTTTGAAATATAGATACAAAAAAATATTTCATTCACATATTAGATATATAGTAATGATTTACAAAAATAACAAATACTATAAGACTACCATTATCAGATCTTATTAACTAAAAATCTATAATTTTGGCCAAAATTTGCAGTTTAAATAAAATTAAAAAACTCTTGCTAGTTTTCGATAAACAAATACTGTTATAGAGAACATAATATGATCCTTGTGATGATGTCGTAACTATGGTTTAATTAGCATAAACTGTACAATGTACAATGTACAGTATATAAAAACGAATAAAAAAATTAATTAAAACTTTCGACTTGATTTCAGATAAGAGAAGAATACAAAAGATATTAAAAAAATCCCTTTTGTTTCATTAAACCGAGTTTATAGAATGAAAGTTTATTACTTAAGGAGATGTTGAGTAAATAAAATTTCCCCTTATCTTAGCTAGATAAGTATTATCAGGTCACATTTCGCTGTTAACAAATATATGCAAATTAAATTAGTTGGTCACATTATTTTATTGTAAGAAACTGAATTTGCATACACTGCAACAACCACTAACCCTACCACCGTTAAGGTTGTATGTAAATTTTGTAACACGATAAAAAAGTTTTAAGAAAGGTGTGCAAATATTAAGTAAAACCAATGAGTTTTTGTATCACAGAACTTCAAAATGTGTGCGCTTAAGAGCAAAGTTTCTAAAGGGAAAAACACAAACATGCAAATTTATATTCAAATTTATTCGTTTAACAAGTTTAATTAATTGATATAATAAATTTTTAAATACAATGGCATGTTATGGAAAACATTCTATTTTGGTTATAAAAAAGGGTGACCCCAAAAACTTTTTTTTTCACGAGAATCTGTTAAATATAAATCCTTTTGACGTTAAGTGTAAAAAAGATGATAATGAGTGGGTTTGCAAAAATGATCCATTTGTACTTAAGATTAAAATAAAAATATCAGTATGTAAGAAAAATTTCGTATTTCTTTTTTAAATGGGTTTAAAGGTTACTTTTCATTTAACGAAGAATATATTCTGAACCATAAATATGTAAATGTATTTGAATATAACTTTTGCACTGGTTGATGCTAATACTTGAATTGCTGCTTTTGTTTTTCTATTCATGAATGCTTCATATCGCCAACATCATTTGATATTCATGGTAACTGTGCAGAGTAGTTTATTTTCTCTATTTACATTGTTGGGTTGGAAAACCACATGACACAACCACAGAAGAAAGAACTACGACTGCGAGAATATGCAAGACGAAAATGCGAACAAAAAAAAAACCAACAAGAAAAATGTTAAAGTCATTTGTTTCTATATGTTGTTGGATTTTCTATACTTTTTGTATGTTGCTATTTGACACAAGTCAAATAGCAGCACAGTGATTTAATGTGGCTCTTTTTAAGCTGAAGAGAATATTTTATTTTTATTTTAAATATTCTATTTAATTGTTTTTTTTTGTTTTCTAAAGAAAATATTTATTTTCTTATTTCTGCATTTAATTTATTTTAAATGCTTTTTTCATTAAAAATTTAAGTCGTTTGTTTATGATTATGACAGTAATTAAAAGTGAAAAAAGATTCAAAAACAATCATCTTAAAAGGCTTAGATTGTGATAAATTTAGTTCTTAATCACTACAGCAGGAATATGAGCTTGATTTACGGTTTCGATTTTATAAGTGCTTGTGAATTAAGATGATATTTACACGCAAGAATGAGAAAATTAAGATTATTCATTCGGAGTGTAAGAAATTTTTTGTTGTGTGTATTTTGGTCATATCAGCCACGCACTTAAAAATGCAGTATAAACAGTGAGATTTATATTTATAAATTTAAGCAGATTAAAAGCTTTGCAGTATATTTAAGAGTACATTTTTGAACAATCTATACCAGGGAAAGAAAATTGCTTTTATGATATTGTACCAAGTATGAAAACAAAATGTACTTTTTAGGCCATGACGGTACCATTTTTTTAATATTTTTTTTAATAAAAAAATAAACTTAACAAAAATGTTTATAAAAATTCAGAAGTATACAATCAAAAAACAAACACTTAACAAAAATGTAATTGAAAATCCAGTACACAATAAACAAGTAAGAGTGCTATATTCGGCCATGCCGACTCTTATATACCCTTCACAACGTGTAGTCATGCAATAACAGTTGTTTGTATCACCATTCATCTCATATGAAATACGTACATACATATAAAAAAAAATACATATATAAAAACATCCCATTGTAAAATTAAAAATTAACGTATGTATGTTAAAAAAAAATAAAAAAAAAAAATTTTAAAAAAAAAAATTTAAAAAAAAAATGTAAAAAAATAATTAAAATATAAATAATAAATATAAAACAAAAAAAAAATAATAAAAAATTAAAAACAAAAATTTAAAAAAAAAATAATAAATATATAAATAATATATTAAATAAAAAATAAAAAAAAATATATAAAAAAAAAATTAAAAAAAAATAAAAAATAAAAAAAAAATTTTTTTGGCTCAGCTGGGATTCGATCCCACGTTTACTTTAACCAATATACAAGTTTGTATGTATGTATGTTGTTGTTGTAATGTTGTTTTTGTGAAAAAAAAATCGAGGTAGTCGTGGGTTTTTGCTCATATCTCAGTTGTTTATGAACCGATATTTCTGATTTTCAATACCGATCTACTCCCAAATATTTCTGATATTTTAATACCTCACCCGGGTCCAAGCGATTTCGGGGGGCTTCAAAAAGTTGATTTCAACATACACACGGACAGACGGTCAGACGGACAGACGGACAGACTGACAGGGCTTAATCGACTCCCCTACTCATAAGCTTTCAGAAAATATATACTTTATGGGGTCGGAAATGAAAATTGTAGAAATTTCACACGGAATGACAAACCTATATATACCCTTTTTCACTGTGTGAAGGGTATAAAAATATTAAATATTACATTCATAGGTACAAACGTAGGGATCGGTTATTTAACAAATTTTATTTAATTAATACTTTTAGATAATAAAGTTTCTGTTATTTTAAAATTAAAGCAATAGGAATTTGTTGACTTCCATAAATCTTTTTTTGGTATCAAATATGAAACAGTAGCAACGTGTAGTTTATTTCTTTCCTTTATTTTAATTAGATTTTGAAAAGAAAAGACTCGTTCGACGTTGGCCGAGGAATGTGAAATAGACAGAATTCCTCTTACAATTCCTGAAATATCTGGGAACATGAACTCATTTAATTAGTTTTTCATCTGTGATACTTTAGCCCAAGAATAGGAAATATTTGAGTGTTTGTATGATCTAAGTTCAATTACATCGGCTAGTACTCTGTACTGATAATTTATTGCTTTAAAGTTTGTTTGTTCGTGTGTAAACATTTTCACCAGAAGAGGTACTATTGAATTTGTTTCTCCCATAATAACTTTTTCTGGAGTAAACTTATCGAACCATTTTAGTACTTAATTGCTAAAGTCCACGTAACATGCTTACAAATCATGTGCCAGGTGGTGCCAAATTAACAGCTGATTTCTGTAAGAAAGAAAGAAAGTACTAGGCAGATTTTGTTTTTGCAGATTGACAACACCTGGTACATGAATTCGCTTTGACAACAGCATTGCAACAAAAACAGAGAAGCTGACAGTATAAGATAAAACATAGACAAACAAAATAAAAGAGAACATGGACAAATTTTTAAATTGTACCAAGTAGTACCACGGTACCAACAAGGTCAAAAATGTACCATAAAAAGTACAATTGTACCATGATTTCCATCCCTGATCTATACAATCTATTTATAATTTTAATTAATATCAATCACTTGTCTGTCGGTGTGACGTTAATCATGATAAGCAATACAATAAACATGCAAAATTCGTATCATTCCCGATTTACGTTTAACACTAAGACATTCCGATAAACAAGTGCTGATTGTGAGATCGTTGCTGATTTCGAAAACGCTTTTCACTTGGGTAGTGTCGCAATAATACTTTCCTTTAAAAATTATTATTTCATTAAACAGAAAATTATTTTTATTTCTTAATTTAGAACGAATTTAAAATAAAACCAATTAATGGTAGAAACAATTATTTGCATATTGTTAAAAAAAAGTAAAACTATTTTAAATTTTACTTAGAAAATATATTTCTGTTTTTTACTCTTATAAAAGGTAAAAAAGGACACTTGTCAGCTTAAATTTAGTATTTCGATAAGCTCCTAAGTTACATTGAACAAATTTTGCAGGAGAAGCAAGAAACTTTTTTTGTATGAACAACTAAACAACATTTTTCAAATTTCTTTTAGTTTAAGCTTAATTTTCATTAAAGAACTTATATATAAAGAAAAATATCCAATTGTTTTTTTAATATGCGTAGAGATGTGGAAATGATTATTAATTTCATCAAACTTTGTTAAAGTTTAAGTAAACAGACAATAAAAAGTTTAACAATAATGAAATAAATTACAATAAATAATTATTATTTATAATAATTATAAAGAAAATTTTAATTTATATGACATTATTTCGATCCATGATTTTTTTTATTATTTCATTTGTATGAAAAATAAAAATATATCCCTTCTAAATTACTGTATGTTCTACCATAAATTTATTTGCATATCAAACACAGTTACCTGCTCAAGCTTAACTTCAGTTCTTTATGTGTCGTGTTTGCATTTTTTATTCAATTGTATGCAAATGAAAAAAAAAAATATGACACTATTTATTATGCGGGGATAAATTCATGGAAAAACAAAGAAAACCAAATCTTTTTATTATTCTCGCCATTTATTTTTTGCTGCTACTTCCCCCTTTATTCATGCAAATACTAACACGTAAACTCATTTTTTCATTACTACCACCCCACCAGCACCGCACAACTAAGGTTTCAATACGTGAATGTATTAGTTATCGGTCAACTATTTAGCATTTGTCGCTTTTTGTGGTACTACTGCTAAATTGGTGATATTTGTGTGCCCTGCGGAATTTATAGCTTACACGTTTTCACTCTCTATACACACTCGCATATTTGTGATTTTTTTACTAAACTGCCTAAGATAAGATAAAAATGAGTTTGCTAATCATAAAAGTTAATTTTTCAAAATAGTTTGCTTACATTAGTCGGCGTAAAAAAAGGAAGCAAATAAAATCCAAAAAATTGACGCGTTATTTTTGCTCTTATGTTATATTTGGAAAGTCGAAATAAGTTTTTATGACAAAACGGCACAAATATGTACTTGGCTATTAACAAGGAACTGAGTTCTGCAAATAAAAACTTGCATTTGATGGTTACATAGATGGTGGGAAATATATATGTTAGCGGCTCTTAATAAAAATTTATGTTTTGGCTATTTCTCAATGTGTGTGTGTGTGTGTACAATAAGGGTCTTTCACACAATTCTCAGATAAATCTAAAGGACATAAATATTTTGTATATTTAAAGTGTGAACTAGATCACAAGGAGTTTTATTTGTTTCTTCAAATACACATTGAAACTAAGAGTATTACTGAACTAAAATTTCAACACAAATAATTAAAAAAAAAACTTGGTACTCCCTTAATGTCTGCAATGAGTTAGAGCTTTTAAATGCATTTTATAAATTATTGCTGCTTTTAGAATTGCACACGTTTTTTTTCATTTATTTTTGTTGGTTTGTCTTTGTTGCGTACATTTAGTATTTTACACACTCATACTAATACGATTACGAGGTGAGAACATTCACACGAGTATTTATTCTAAATAAATTCCCTTAAAACTCTGCTGCATGATGTATGTATGTACGTGTTTATGTTGTTGGCTATTGTGGTAAGTGAGTATGTTTATTGCCTCGTTTTTGTGGCGCTTACTATTTATCTATTCATGGTAAAGTTAGAAAATGTTTTATCTTAGTTTTTATAAAATATAAAATAAATTCCATAAATATTAAAAGGATTATGAACAATTCAAACACAAAAATTTTATAAATATTTTGTTTATTTTGTGGCCTTTGCTCAGGTCGAAATTTGTATGCAATTTTTATACACATTTGCGTTGACATCCTCAATTGAGGTATTAAGTGTAACATTTACTGTAGAGGTATGTAATTGGAAATTGTATAGGTATATTACAAATGATAACACAAATTTGGTATGTACGAGATTTGTTTATTTATTTCAACTTTATTCAATGTAAGATTAAATGAAAATGATAAATATTTTTAAGCAATGAATTTATACAACTTTGACTTATATAATATGAAAAGTTATCACACCTTGAAAACAGACAATCAAATTCTTTGCCAATCGAATGGTTCACTACTTGCAGCGAATTTTTTTTTTTGTTGTTGCAGAAATTCTATTTAATAAATTATAATTACTGTTAAATAAACATTGATATTTTGAAACTATTACAACTATACTATACGATTGGGAAAAATTTCGGCACTGTTTTCTTTGCGAATGATCAAAAAAAGATATAAAAATAAAGACAATTTTGTGGCATATTCTGTACTACTTCCATCATATATCGCAGTTTGTAGAGAATTTTTTTTTATATTTTTTACAAAACAATTTTGTTTTTATACCCGCCACCAAAAAAATGGTGGGCGTATATTCATTTTGTCATTCCGTTTGTAACACATCGAAATATCCATTTTAGACCCCATAAAGTATATATATTCTGAATCAGGGTTTGATTTGATGACGATCTAGCTATGTCCGTCCGTCTGTCCGTCTGTCCGTTTGTTGAAAGCACGATAGAGGTCGCACCGAAAAAGCTAGGGGGCTCAAATTTTGCCAGAATCTTTCTTATAGATAAGGTTTGTATTGAAAATGGGCTAAATCGGAATATTAGGAACAGAGTTATAGCTCGAAAAACAAGAGTAGGTCGAAAAAACCGTGTCCTTCGAACATCGAATAAAACGGAATTATGTCCAAACGCATTAACGTAGACTCATGAAACTTCGAATATATATTTCCTGAGTAAAAAAAATATTTTTCCCCGAAAATTATCTAAATCTATGTATTAGGAGAGGAGTTATCGATCAAAATGTACGAAAATTTATACCGCACAGTGTATTATTCGGTATACTTAAAAACAAAAACGTCATAAAAGCAACAAAATTAGATGTACGACTCTGAAATTTTGCACACTCTGCTTTTTGGTAAGGGGTTTTTTTGTAACGGAAAATCAATGTGCCACGCCCACTTTTACGCCCACCTCCCATATAACTTTTTAACTAAAATTCATATAATTTCTCTATTAATAAAGATTTTGGAATAATAAAGGCCTATATTGAAACACCTAGGTTGTAGTCATTCGCAAAAATAACTTTGACACGCCTACTATAACGCCCACTTTTCACGTTATCTACCGTTAATGAAATTTAAAAGCTCATAAAACCGCCAAAATTAGAGGTATGATGATAAAATTTGCTACGTTTATCCCCATAGGCAATGTCATTACTGTGCCAGAAAATTAAGGTGCCATGCCCACTTTTACGCCCACCTCCCATATAACGTTTTTCCTTAAATTCATATAATTTCTCTATTAATAAAGATTTTGGAATAATAAGGGGCTATATTGAAACACCTAAGTTGTACTCATTCGCAAAAACAACTTTGACACGCCTACTATAACGCTTACTTTTCACGTTATCTAACGTTAATGCAATTTAAAAGCTCATAAGACCGCCAAAATTAGAGTTATGATGATCAAATTTGCTACGTATATCCTTCTATTCAATGTGATTGTTGTGCCAAAAAGTTAGATGACACGCCCACTTTAACGCCTGCCTCCCATATAACGGTTTATCTTAAATTCATGTAATTTCTATATTAATAAAGTTTTTGGGGAAATAAAGGACTATATTGAAATATCTAAGTTGTATTTATTAGCAGAAACTTTATTGACATGCCTACTTTAACGCCCACTTTCATTGAAAGACTACACTTACAAAAGCATTTTAGTAGCATATCGAAGTTATAAATGGTGGTTAAATTTTATGTTGAATTTAAATAAAACACAAATTATTTAGGATATTATTATTATTTCTTTTTGTAATTATAATAATTGTATAGTTCAATTATGTATTTAACAAAATATCGGCCAAATGGCCCCCCATCCTTGGCGCCAATCCTCTATCTGATGGCCCAAATTTTCAATGACAATGTTGATGCTCAATTGTTGGGCATGATGATGAGTCGAGGTTGACTGCTCTTTTGCCACACTATGGTTCCAATTCAACGAACTAAGACGGCATTCACAGATTTTCTAACATTTTATACAAACATGTTTTGCAGAAATTTTAATATTTTTTACAATTCTCCCGATTGTGGGCGAATTTGAACTATTATGTTGATCAAAAGAATTACGAACTGCACAAAATGCATTTTGATTTAAACGCCCATAATAAAAAAACCTGAATAACTATAAAGCGTTGCTCGTTTGCGTATCTTTCCACGGATCAAATTGAGTAAGTTTGAGATTGAGAAATGTCAAGTGAAATGCAGAAAACAAATTTAAAGACTAGGTGTAGTTCACCTTCAACATGGGCCCTTAAAATTTAACCACCCTCTACAAAGAAAGTGATACATATTTTATTGAAAAAAGATTATTCCATAGCGATTAACAAAATAATAAATATTGTGCTTTAAATGTACACAAAATTGGTGGTGGGTATAAAAGATTCGGCACAGCCGAATATAGTGCTCTTACTTGTTTAAATTAATTAAGAGAGGATCGAAAATTGTTTTTATGTAAGAACCTTGATAGCTAAAGTTTAAATAAAAAAAATCAAAACTATCTAATGAACAAAATTGTCTCGGTTATTACTTACACAAAAAATTTTGATTTTATAAAAAAAAAAAAAAATAGTATTACTGGTTACCTTGTTTAATGTTTATTGTAATGCAATTGGTAATGCAGGATAAAATACTAGCCACCAGAAAAATATTGAATTTTTTTTTTTATCAATTTGTTGTTAATTAATATTGAATTTTTTGCTGGGCATCTGTCTTTGTATCTAAAATTTTTTATAAGATATTTTCTAAGCACAGGCAAATAAAAAAACATGGTGATAATCATAATAAAAGAGGAACATACAATGATTGCATTGTATGATTGTGGTTAATACGTATAATCGTTTCCAGTGGGTTAATGCAAAAAACAAAAATGATAACAAGAAAATTTTATAATTTGAGAATTGCAACAACAGAAAAAAAGACTAGTAGTTAACTTCGATCTCACTCACCTATGGTAGAAAATATAAATAAAATAATCATTTGGTTATCAAGTTATATTTCTTGTTAGTTAAATAGATGATACTTACAGCCAACACAAACAGCAAAACGATCAAACAGCTGGTTTCATAAATACACACGATTCGTCTAGTGTCGATTAAAATATACTTTTTCAGTGTATTATTTCATTATCACAAATAAAATTAAATTTCTTTCTAAGTAAGACAATGTGTTAAAACAATTATATGAACTCATTGAAAATTTTTAAACTAACTAAATGATAAAACCTTTACAAGCGCTTGATTGTCGTGACTAAATAATGATTAAGCAAACTAAAAATAATTATTACTTCTTTCTGATAACCAAATATTATTATAAAAACTAAAGTTTGACCCTCATATTCATATTGTAAGGATGATTTTCCTTTGCGTACACTAATCTTTAAGCCAGTGGAAAAGGATTTTAACAAACTCCATGAACCAAATTTTTCCCTTTTACAAGTAATAGTTTGGCAGTCATCGAACAAACAATTCATATACACTAATAAAAATGTTTGGCCCAAATTCCCTACTACACGCATTAACTGGATCTGAGTTTTCTATACATACTTATGTAAATTTACTTTGTTGTATTTGAAATATTTATTTTTAACATGAAATTTTTTTTCTTTTTTTTTCTTATAAAACTTTTTATATTTATGTGTCACACGCATTTAACTTCTTCTGCTCTGAACTAACACACAAAAACATTGAAGAAATAAAGGGTCCGCCAAATAACTTTTTATACCCGCCACCAAAAAATGGTGGGGGTATATTCATTTTGTCATTCCGTTTGTAACATATCGAAATATCCATTTCAGACCCCAAAAAGTATATATATTCTGAATCAGGGTTTGACTTGATGACGATCTAGCTATGTCCGTCTGTCCGTCTGTTGAAAGCACGATAGAGGTCGCACCGAAAAGCTAGGGGGCTCAAATTTTGCCAGAATATTTCCTATAGACAAGGTTTGTTTGGTATTGAATATTGGGCTAAATCGGAATATTAGGAAGAGAGTTATAGCTTGAAAAGCAAGAGTAGGTCGAAAAAACCGTGTCCTTTGCACATCGAATAAAATTGAATTGTGTCCAGATGCATAAATGTAGAGTCATGAAACTTCGAATATATATTTATCGAGTCAAAAGAATATTTTTTCCTGAAAATCGCTTAAATCTAGGAATTAGGAAAAGGGTTATAGATAAAAATGTACGAAATTTTATACCGCACAGTGTATATTTCAAATTTAAAACGTAATAAAACTGACAAAACTATATGTACGATTCTGAAATTTTGCAAACATGGCTTTTTGGTCAAAGTCTTCGTTATAACGGAAAATAGATGTGCCACGCACACTTTTTTCTTTAAATTTTTATAGAAATATATTAGTCATATACATTAGCATTTATTCATCTTACACTGCGCCATTTATTGTACTGTAGCTAAATATAAGATAAAGATGATAAGATGGATGACTCTACTAGCAACTACTAGATGGCATGCTAACAACCTTTTTCATTCCACAAGGGATTTTTAATGAGGGTTCGTGAAAACGAATGACCGAGGTTGTTGACAAAAAATAAGCAAGAGTAACAATTTGTGCCCAACTCTAAACATACATATTTGTTCCCACAATTTTATGAGGTTATAGATTTAAAAATATAAAAAAAATGTGCATCAGTAGATTTAAAATATGTATTTGAATATTTAAAATACATTTTTTAGTCAAATTATATTTTTATCTATCTATTATTTTGTAAAGGGTGGTTAAATTTTAAGGGCCACAGGGTGATTCAAAATATACATTCTCAGCATTTTGCTAAAACAGGAAATTTATTAGTAAGATTTTGATTTTTAAACTTCTATAACATTTTGCTTTTAAAAGATTTTCAAACGAAATAAGTTTTGTATAATTTTAAAATTTGTTAGCCATTAGTACATGAAAATAAATTGTTTATAATGTTTAGAGATAATTCAGGTGAACATAAGATAACAAAAATAAATTAGCACTATTTCTTAGATAAAACTTTCCTCTTAACTTCATGTAATTTCTCTATGAATAAAGATTTTGGAATACTAAAGGACTATATTGAAATATCTAAGTTATGTTTATTAGCAGAAACTTTATTGACACGCGTATTTTAACGGCCACTTTCATTGAAAGACTAAATTTACGAAAACATTTTACTAGCATACCGAAGTTATAATGGGTGGTTTAATTTTAAGGGACTATGTTGATTTTGAATAAAATTATTATGAAATTATTATCATTTATTTTTATAATGATAATATTTGTATGCTTCAATCATGTATGGAACAAAATATCGGCCAAATGGGCCCCCCAACCTAGGCGGCACACCACAATCCGATAGTCCAAATTTTCAATGACACTGTTGATGCTCGATTGTTGGGCACGATGATGAGTCGAGGTTGCTTGCTCTTTTGCCACGTTATCATGAAAAACAGCAATGTTTCCCATTCAACGAACTAAGATGGCATTCACAGATGTTTTCACATTTCATACAGACCTGCTTTGCAGACATTTAAATATTTTTTACAATTTTCACGATTGTGGACGAATTCGAACGATTATGTTGACCAAAAGAATCACGAAGTGCACAAAATGCATTTTGATTTGAACGCCCATTTTTATAAAAATCTTTAATACTTAAAAGCGTCTCTCGATTGCGTATCTTTCTACGGTTCAAATTGAGTTAGTCTGAGATTGAGAAATGTCAAATTAAATGCAGGAAAAAAGTTGAAGTTTAGATGTGGTTCACCTTAAACATGGGCCCTTAAAATTTAACCACCCTCTACAAAGAAAGTGATACATATTTTATTATAAAGAGATTATTCTATATCGATTAACAAAATAATAAATATTGTGCTTTAAATGTACACAAAATTGGTTGTGGGTATAAAAGATTCGGCACAGCCGAATATAGTGCTCTTACTTGTTTTTTTTTGAAAATGCTATAAAAAAGTGTAGCTTTGGCTGTGTGGCACGTACCGCCGACCTGTTGAAACCAAATGTTGCCAATATCCTCCTCTTCAATTTTTGTGAACAAAAATTCGTTCAACATGGTCCGATAACGATCGCGATTGACTACGGCCACTCCTTGCTAATTTTCGAAAAATATGGCCCAATTATGCCTCTGGACCAAAATCCGCACCAAACAGTCACTCGTTTTGGGTGTATCGGCTTTTTAGTGTATGCGTGCGGGTTTTTTTGCTTGTTTACATACCCGCCAAGATCAAGATGAGCTTCATCTGAAAAGATGATTTTTTTGGCAAAATCGGCCAAAGTAATGTCGCAATGTTTCCCAGAGTTGTTCAAGCGTATACACAACCATATTCGTTCAGCGGAAGGATAAAACAATTCTGTCAAATCAGACATGAGCTAATTGTTACCATTCACGAAATAAGCTCTAGTTGGGAAAAAAAACGTTAGATGGCGGACCCTTTATATTCTAATTTATTAAAAAAATGTGAGTAATAGAACGCTAAAATCAGCCAAACATTTAAATTTATTGAGTCACATTTTGTCAGTTTCTAGTTGTTGTTGACTTTTAAATCAACCATTAACATACTTTCATCTCTACAAGCTTTCTACAGTATGTGTCATACACATACATATGAGTATGCAGCATTATTGAAAGGGAAATAGTTAATATATACAAACATTTTACAAAATGTCAAAATGTATATCTTTCGATGTATACGTGTATGCAAACATCAACTTCGTCAACATCAACTTATGCATTTTTTGATCTTTAAAAAATTTCAAGAGAATTATTTTTTAAGGATAATTTGCAGTAATTCTCTGTTTATGAGAACCTTTTGGTAAAAATTGTATTATTGCAAATAAAATCTTTAGCCCTTTTTCTATTTAAAGCTAATTTTTTCAAATTAAGTTTTCAGTGACTGCATTTCCAAATTTAAATATTAAAAATATTAACAATCTATTACCTTGAAAGTTTAATAACTTTTTATTTAATGACTCAATTGTCTGAAATGGATTAAGGAATACTATGTGATCTAGGACCAGTTGTTATTATATTATGTCTACAGCTTTGTTTTAGAGATTTCCAAAGCAATATTCAAATACAAATTAAGCAAGAAAAAAACTGTTGATGTTGATTCGATGCTTAATCACAAGACTTGAGTTTAAATAAAAGTTTTTGTTAATATAATAATTTCTCATGAGTTAATTAACTCAAACAATTAATTTTGATTGCATATCTATATAAATGAAAATCAAATGTCGTTTGTTGGTAATCACATCACTTAGGAATGTCTGCACCGAATTCAATAATCTTTTATTTTTTACGTGCTTGTCATTAACCCAACTAAGACTTTTGCGGAAAGAAATTTGACCACGTCCACTTTTACCACGCCTTTTTATAAGTTCTCTATAAAACTAAGGCATGGTTCTTACAAAAGTTTTTTCATAAAATCTGAAGTGGGTGTACCATCCTCCCATACAAAATCAATATTTTTTGCTGCTTCTCCGGAGTACTGTAACACCTCATGTCTTCAAAATTCGTGTGGGATATTTTAATAACAACCTGCATAGTTGAGCTTAAAATGAGTTGCAAAAAGAGCAATGGGCGTGGCATTTATAAAAGAAAATTACACGCCCATAAAAAAACTCATTATATTTATCGATTTCAGGAATGTTGGAATTTTTAATCCTGCACGCAAAGAAAAACCCTGATTACGACATGATCACGATGGTCATGTTATATTCTTTATAAGAATATTTAATTATCGGAAACAAGTAATAGGTTAATTTATTTTATTTTATCATAGGTTTTGTCACGATAATCAAGCGTTCATTTGAGTTTTATAATTTAATGCTTACTTTTCGTATAAATTTCGATATGATTGCCGTTAAAACATAGTATGATTCAAAAAAATATTTTATAACAAAAATAACATTATATTGAAAGGCATTTCAAATTACAATTAATTGTTAAATAAATTGTGAGACAACAGCATGATTAGAAAGGAATCAAGCAATGATTTTTTATAAAAATATTTTTAGTTTAACTGTTCTTCTTCTTGTTGAATAAATTTTTATTATTTTAAAGGTTTGAGATGTCAAAAAAATTAACAAAACTTTTGAAATAATTAAAAATGAGAAATAATCGAGAAAATGTAAAAAAATTGGTATAAAAAATGGCAATTAAAATTGTAATTACAATTAGTTTATCTAACTTAAATCTATATGCAATAATTTGCCGTAAAAAAGCAAAGATTTTCGGTTTCAACTATAGTCATATATATGGTAATTCCATGATTCATTCATTTAACATAATAATGATAATTGGCAACCATTATGTGTTTTAACGATAATCATACAATTCAATCATAATATGTTGCTCTTATATTATGATTACCACAAACATGTTTTTTTCTTTACGTGTGGTGTTTGACACTTTAACAAAAATTTTACAATCCAATAATAAGATAGAATCAAATGAGGGCTTTGAAGGCTTTAAATGCTATATAATTGGCTTTGATACTATTTTTGAGATCAAGTTCCTGATTAGAAAAAACAAAGTACGAATCGTAGATGAGATAGTATTACTCTCATACGAATGAAATACTATTTAAATGAAATACTATTTGCTGTGCCCAGTGGTCCAGGTGCTGCTAGTAGAACAATAATTTTATTTAAAAAAATTTCTAACATGCAACAATACATGTTGTAGTTATAAGAATCGCTAAGATGTAAAATTTTATGCAGGTCATTTAATAAAAATTTTTTCTTGATTTCGAAGTTGTTATCTTTGCAAAATCCATTGCTGGTTGAGTTTTTTTAAACAAGTAGCTAAAAGTAGCTGAAATTTAATGGAAATACAAAAGAAAGAAATTTATAATTTAACTCACAAATAAATGTAAAAAACTAATCGAAAAACGCTCGCTGTTTTCGTTTCAATTCAAATCGTCATAAACTGTTACGGTAACATATGAAATTCGTTGGAATGACGTGGATTCATGCATAACAATTTTGATAAAGATCATCACATGATTAAATGCATAGTTTTGATTCTATAAAGGACTAACAGACAAACATTAATTAATTAATTGTATTTATTATTTATAATTTTCTTTGTGAGTTCAGTTAAATAACCGATTTCAACAAAAAAGAAGAAGTAAACGAATTTTCAATTTAAGAAAATTTTTGTTAAAAAAACTTTGTATAATTATTTTACTATACAAAATTTCCAAACCATTCTGATTCTTATTTGTAAAAAGGTTTCTACTTATTCTAGATTTAAAAAAAAAATTGTTATAAAATCTTTAATTTGTCCAAAAAATTGTATCGTAGTAGTAAATGATTTCAGATAAATTCTCCAAATAAAGAAAATACGCTACACGCTATTTACAATAAAATTTTTACTTGATATGCACATTAGAATATTTTACATTCAACTGTGATCCTTTCTATATGTCAGTACTTTTATTAAAGTGTAAAAATTATTTTAGTACCGTGTAATGTACAAAAATATCAGAAATGTTTGGGAGCAGATTAATATTAAAATTCAGAAAAATTGCTTTATAAACAACTGAGATGAAATGAAATAAAAAAAACCTAGACCACCACGTCTTTTCACACTAATACAAACTGGATGAACGTATGTTCAATTTTCAGTAAAGACAGGAACATTTTTTATTTTATTTTTATTTTTTTCTCTTTTTTTATTTTTTTTATTTTTTTTTATTTGTTTTAAACATAAATACATAAGCTCAATTTATAGTTTTGCAATGGGATGCTGACAAAGTCATTATAAAGGTAATGAGATATATATGTATAGATGTACGTATTCCATATGAGATAAATGGTGATACAAACAATTGTTATTGCATGATAACACATTGTGAAGATTTGGCATGACCGAATATAGGAATCTTACTTGTTATTAAAGTATTCGTTTGAAAAATACATTACACTATATATATGTACATACATACATACAAATATATGTGCATTTATTTATTTTGATTATGGTTTCACGAAAAAAAAACGCATAATTAGGGAGAGAAAAATCGGAAACTTGGAGATTTAAAAAGTTGTTTCGGTAATAGTTGCACTTTGCTAAAATCGTAAGATATTCTAAACCTCTACATTTACATTTGAATCTTATATACATTTGAAGAATTTTATTCCATTTATATAATTTTATGACTGTTTTTTATGTAAATTTTTAAAGAAGATCATCCTAATATTTCAGCGTATAAGTTCCTCTTTATGGTTCATTCCCAAGGGAAATGCCGTAAATCTTATATTTGGTTTGAGGTTAGCACTAAGCTACTCACATAAAATATAATCTACATATATTCCTACATAAATGCATCGCATTAAAATATGTATGCTCACATGCATTCATTAGACAGGTGGTACAGTATGTGTACGGAGTATACACATATGTATGTATCTGTAAATATATTTCTTTAATTCTTAAGACATAATAATAAATACTAGATTCTGCAGTAAATTTAAAGTTATATGATTTTTACTATCTTTTTTAATAGTTTATTTTATTATTATTTTTATTTATTTGTTTTGATGTTTATAGATAATTGTTATATAGGATTGTTCAAGTGTAAACTAAGATTAATAAAATGTATCCAAAAAATACTCATAAAAGCTATATACAAATTTTTGTTTTTTTTTTATGTTTATTTTGTTAGTCTTAAATGTTAAGACTTATTTATAGTTAATAAAGTGTATTGTAGTAAAATATATTTATATTCAACATAAAAAATTTAAATAAAGTTATAAAGTTTATAAGGGCTATAAAATTACCATACGGAATTTAAGTTAAATTGCAAGCAATGAATATTGATGTATAATTTTTGAAGCAATATTTCCAAAATGCGTCCTCAAACAGTATAGGTAAGGGTAAGGTAGTCATTCGTTGACGATAAGAAATTTGTGTTTCCGGTCATTATCCTGTTGAAACATAAATGAGTCATTTAATACTGCATGACACTTTCTTTCAAGTGATTTGTAGATACACAGGAGCAAATATGTATTCATCAGTATTACAAGTATTTCGCATATAAATAGTCATGCACCGCCAAACCAATTCCGATTCTTGTCCATAGTTTACTGTACCAGTAATATTTTTTGGTTCGAGCTGAACACACCATTCACACCCATCAGATCCATTAATGTTTATTTTGGTGCCGTACTAAAATACCGCAGTGTTCCAGAAAGTATAATGTCGACTGCCGGATTACAATAAATGTTTTTTTATACCCTTCACCTGTGGTGCGCAAGGGTATATATAGCTTTGTCATTCCGTTTGTAATTTCTACAATTTTCATTTCCGACCCCATAAAGTATATATTTTCTGAAGGCTTATGAATAGAGGAGTCGATTAAGCCCTGACCGTCTGTCCGTCTGCCCGTCTGTCCGTGTGTTGGTTGAAATCAACTTTTAGAAGCAACTATATGTTCCTCAGATCTGTATATCGTATCAATCTCTTGGAAATATCCAGGAATGAATCGCTATTGAAATTCAGCACAATCGCCCCATAACTTTCTGAGATATGAGCAAAAAAACGCGACCACCTCGTTTTTTTTCACAATTACAACAACAACATGCATACATACATACATGTAAAAAACATACCAAACAAAAAAAAATTACAAAAAAAAAAAATATTAAAAATAAGAAAAAAATAATAAAAAAAAAAACTAAAAAAAAAAAATTTTAAAAAAATTTAAAAAAAATTTTTTTAAAAATTTTTCTAAAAAATTTTTTTAAAAAAATTTAAAAAAAATATAAAAAAAATAATAAAATATAAATAATATATTAAATAAAATAAAATAAAATTTTTTTGGCTCAGCTGGGATTCGATGCCACATTTATTCTAACGTGTACGTATGTACGTATTTTATATGAGATGAATGGTGATACAAACAATTGTTATTGCATGACTACATGTTGTGAAGGGTATATAAGATTCGGCACGGCCGAATATAGCACTGTTACTTGTTTTCTTATAATTCGGTCATGATATCCAGCATTGGTTGGTATAATTTTCCTTTTTTTATTTGTCTCTACGCGTTCTAATTTAAATCAACTAGAGGTGGTGAAGGGTTTGGTTATAATTTTTGTTTTAATGTACAATACATTTTTTATATACATTTATAGCATTGTATGCTTTGTGTAATATGGCCTTAACATAAATATTCTGGGATTTGCCCATATGTGAAGAAAAATATTTGTGTGTAACGAAATACAAATAGTTTTTAAGTATTTAGGTTTAAATTTTAGTTTCAAGAATTAACTAATTTCCGCTGCATCTTCGTTTTCCATTTTTTCGTTGGTATCTTTTGTTGTGTTAAGCTCTAATTGTTTTAAAATTAAACTAAATATTTATGACAAAGGAATAAATATCTATTGACTCAAACACATTTGCACATTTGTATATAAATATATACGGGAAAAAGTTTTACAGACATACGAATGTGTATGTTTATTTACGTTTATGTATTTAAACTTCAGTAAACAAAATGTTTAAATGTACTTAAATATTTACGCTTAAAATTGCTCATTTCTGATTAAAATATCACACATAGCATGAAAAGAACCACCACAAGTATATAAAGTATAAAGTACAAGTAAGAAGTAATGAAACATAAAAGATGCCAACAATTATGTTCAAGTGAAAATATACACACAAATACCAGAAAATGTTAGTTGGCTGGAATTGCATGGGAAAAATGTCATATTCCAATAACACTTTATTTTAATTAAATAACATATAAAAGCAAAACATAAATCTTTATAAATGCCCAAACTGCCGCCAATATATGTATACAAACAGCAACGACAACAATATTTACATCTACATTAAAATAATGTTTTTCTTGTTTGTTTACGTGACCCTGCAGCTCTTATAACATAAATTAAGATGACTTACTACAACTGCTTAAAGATAACAATACACAAACACAAATATCCTATTTGTTTGCATGGCAAGATGATACTTAATCAGAAATCAGGAGAATGACCATAGTCCTCGTCGAAGCAGAAAATGTATATAAATTTGAATAAAATTTTTGTAATGCTTGTCCAAAAAATGTCTTTTCTTCTTAGCACTAAGATATAAATAATTTAACACCCCAATTACAGAGAATCCTTTATAAGTAACTAAACAAATCGTGATTATACACAAGCACCAGCACCGTGTGGTTGTTTGTACATTTTTGAATTTGTGCGAAAGAATAAAACAACATTTATGTCTGCTAGGACCACTAAGACAAAATTCAAACAATCTAGTTGTTGTGCTGCAAAACACTAACTGTTTTAGTCATGCGACATCAAGTGCCATATTTTCCAAATCATTTCTATTTGAATTTTAAGGTAGTTTCGCTTTGTATTGTATATTGTATATGCCTTTTGGCAAACCTCAACAAAAAACAAAAAGGAAAACAAATAAATAAAAAAACTAATAAAAAATTTGTCACTTTTGTTCTGGTTTCCTGCGAATGTTTTTCTTTCACTCTTGTGTTTCCTAAATGTTTAGAAATCGTAAGATGTGTATAAGAAATATTTAGTTTTACACTTGGGAAATATCATAGACTCAGTAGCTGTGCAGTTTCGATACACATATTTACTACATACTTATAAGGATATTTTGTAAAAATGAGAAGAATTTAATCTATTAAATTCATTTAATATATCGCACATTTAATACAATAAAGGCACAACTCATAATTTTCCAAAAATTGATTTGTTTTCCATTAATTAATTTATAATACTTATGCCAATTTACACTTAAATTTTTTTTCTCAGAAGTATCTTTTTTATCTGGAAAAATACTGTTGTGCCTCTTATTTTTTTTGTTAATTTCATTGATTCTGCACGTTTGACAGTTTCTTGTTTCTCGGAAAGATTTTGGATTCAATCTGAGTTGTGACGTCGTTGTATTTATTGCAAAATGTGTATGTAAATATTGCTTAAAGCACATGATTGTTGTGATTACAATCCAAAATCATTAAAATATGATTAAGGTTCTATAAATCAATTTTTGGAAAATTATGAGTTGTGCCATTATTGTATTAAATGTATATATATCGTCGTTCGTAAATTATTGTGTTCTATGTGACACACAAAACTTAAACATATAGAACATAATTATTTACTAACGACGATATGTCATGGACTTCCCCAGCAAAATCTTTACTTACCTAGCAGTTAGCAAGTAATATTGGAGATATGCATCAACTAGCTATTTTTCGACCGAATAACTTTTCATTTTTGTTTGAGTTGTTCCAGAAATCCAAAAAAAAATTTCTTCAAAAATAAAGAATAAAATTAAAATATTTTTACCATAAATATAGAGCCGTATTGGTTTATGATAGAGTGTTTTTTACATCTTGATCTTGGAAACAGACCTGAGATGTGGTTTCAGAAAGATGAAGCTACTGCCTACAGTATCCTAGTCACATCGGTACTTTAAAATAAGATTTTGAAAGAGAAAATCATTTCTAAAATTTAAAATTTTCCTGACTTTTTTTAGCATATTTTTCAGAATATTTTATGTGGAGTTATTTGAAGGAGCAAGTATATGTGAACAATTGCAAGACAATACTTAAACTCAAACATTGCTGTGGAAATTGAAATGCTATAGCTACAAATTTTAAAAGATGTTATAGAAAATGCTCTCAAACGAGCCATCCATTGCGAAGCTCAAAAGAGAGTCATTTTATAATCTAAATAAAAATATACAAACGAAAAATTTATTAAATTTGTAAGCCTTATGGTAATTTATGACTCACCTTATACAAAGCAATAATTTAGGTAAATATGTATTTCCCGAGATATAAATTCGAAATTTTCTGATAATTTTCATTATAAAAAACTATTTTTTTTTTAAATTTTTTTTAAGAATTCGAAAGATTTTAATAATTCTCTGATTTTAAATTTTGTTTTATACTGAAAATGAGTTATTGAGGTAAAGTTCAAGTTGATCGTTATTATTATGGAAAAATAAGCCACAAAATTTTAAAATATGCAACAAATTTTATAAATTAGTTTTAAATAAACTGGCCTGTAGGTAGATAAGTGATCGAAAAAATCATAACACACGTTTTGTCTGTTAATTTTTATTGAAAGCAATATTTAATTTAGTTTTTTTTATCTAGTTATCATTTTTAAGGACAATCATGTTGATTTGTTGTTAACTTGATCAAAATGAGGGACCATAAAGAAGAGCGTGCTTAAGTTATTTAGAATAACAAAAACTAAGTTCAGTAAAAAATTGGTTAAAGAAATAAAGGTCTGTATTTGACCATTGATACGAAACCCGATTCGGGAAGGAAGAAGTTCTACATGATATTAGAAAGACCAAAAGAATTTAAGGTATATTATCGCAGTGGTATAAAAAGTTTTAGTAAAGAAAAGGCTTGGAAACATACAAAGTCCAAAAAGATCCAAACAGGTGCTGCAAAAAATGTAGAACACAAAAAGAGGACACGGAAATGAAAATCAAATTTCATACAAAGATACTTATATTGTATAATGCATGATGAAATGTTTAGTGGATGATATTTCGAAGTTTACAGGTCAAAATTTTTATATTGCAAATTCTCGAAGAAATATTAGGGTTCCGAGACATATTTATAAGATCAAAAAGCAGAAAAAATTTGTGGCAATCTGTTACAATGCGGTCTATAGATACTGAAATGTATTTAAAATAAAAAAGATTTTCTCTTTTCATAAGATCGCATAAGGTGTCCCGATTTGTCATCATTTCAATATGGTAAGAAAGCTCTAGAAAGTGGAAGCAAAACAATTACATAGTTTTTGTACTAAGATGGGCCAGTCCTATAAATTGCTTAAACAGTTGAGGGATATTTGGCTTTTCTAAAAAGTGGTTCCAAAAGTGTAACCCAAACAACTAATAAATCTGTAATGAAAAAGTTTTTAAAAATGGTTCAGGAATTCATAAGAAGTTGTAATAATTATGAAAGTTATATATTGCATTTTCTATATGATAAGATTTTTTCGATCTCACCCCTTATTCTACACTTATTATGATTGCAAGCTGCTACTCTACAATAAAATTCGATATTAATTATGAGGCATAGCTTAGTTTTAAATGCGCAGAAAATTCAAAAACATCAGAACATGATTTTAGATTTTGTCACAGACGTCCCCTGACATATTAAAAATTCTAAGATCCTAGGCCTGCCCTATTGAAAGCTGTGATAGCAAAACATGTGTCATCCTATTTAAGAAAACTTAAATTACATCTAAATCGTATAGTTCGTAATATTAAGAAGATATGATACTACAGATCTGAGCCAGAGAGAGAAGGAAAAAGTATAGATACATTATGTGGCAACCCTGAATATCAACTAGTCGTCTGGCTTCGGCGTGTAAAAGCTTCCAGCGTCCTTCAAAAATTAGAATTCTGCTTGTTAACATGCATATCAAGTCAGAAATGGGCCTCATCCCTGTAGATATTTTCAATATTTGTTGATTCTCATTTTCTAATTCTCATGATTCTAATTTACCGAACAGACTACGAACTTAAAAATCCGCTGGAATTAATTATTGTACCGGTTAGAACTTATAAAGATAAAGACAATAACCTTTCCTAGAAATTTTTATGACATTTTTCCCACTAATCTATTGTTAAAGGAAAACTAAAATATTGTCATCATTTAAATATGGAAAAGCCTCTGTGTAATCATGATAAGAAGATAATTAATGGTGCGTCTCTAGGATCTGGGCACAAAACGTAATGAAACTGGAATAAATTCTGTTCATCCTGTTCAAACAGTACGAGCTTAGGATTCAGTATGAAATGTATCCAAGCGGATATTTCTATGCCTAATTGTCAACGTATTAATTTATTAAGCATATCGAGAATGGATGCTGCCTAAGCTTCAAAGTTGTTCTATGTTTTTTTTAGCATATATTCACATGATCCAACGATAATGCGCGATATCAAATGTGAGTCACACTTTAATGTCAATTATTTTAAAAAACTTAATTTGACAATTTTTTAGAATTTAATAAATTTAACGATGGATAAGTATTCAATTGAGAAGCACGTTGAAATTGTTGAAGCCTTGTAGAAAAATTTATGTTCATCTCAAAATGCATATTGCGAACATTATAATCTTGTCACTGATGCGAATTTTGAACCTTAAACGTTTACGTTTAAGGTTCAATTAACTCAGAAGCTTAAGCCGTCTAACCATTTCAAGCATCATCAATATGCCGAATGGTTGAATGAACTGACAAAAGTAAATGGTGACTTTACAAAGAAAATCATCTTCCCCAAGGAGGCACTCTTTTAACTCCGTGGCTTCGTTATCACGAGGAATTAACTCATGTGGGTAAATGAAAATCCACGTGTGATTATTGAAAAGCCGATGCATCTACATAGAGTGATTTTGGGTTTATGGACTAGCGGCGTTATCCAGTCATTGGGTTGACCAATCACTTAGTAGAAATTAAGGATATGTACCTGGACGATACATTGTTCCTACAGGATGGTGACACTTACCACACAACCATCACAACAATGGCTCTTTTACGTGAAAAATTCAATGTTGGTGTTATCTCACATCGTGGTTATATTAATTGGGCGCCACCGTTATGTGATTTGACATCATTCGGCTTCCTTCTTTGGGAATATTTAAAAGAAAAATTTTTTTTAAAATAAGCCAAGAGTAATTCAGGAGCAAACGGATAAGCTAATTCGGCACATTAGCGATATTATTTTGTCTCGCACATAATTGTCATAAATGCTTCTAAAAAAAAATAAAATAAAATAAGAATTAAAGTAAAAAATATTTATATAATGCTCTGTAAGTATGTCTTTGTTTTATTTACAATTAACATGGTGTGTTTTGGTTAAAGTGAAAAATTATATTTATTTTTATTTTTGATAATAAATAGTTTTCAAAATATTCCCCTCTTTCATGAGAAATTATTAAATTTATGATAACTTTTGTTTGACAAAGTTCTTCTGATAAAATTTTTAAATTAAAATATATTGCATTCATAAAAAGTTTATATTTATAATGAAATCATAATAATTAAATTTTATTATGCGATAACTTTGCATATTTGTTAAGAATATTAAAATTTTATGAAGAAATCACTTACCAGCACAATAATAAAATTTATACACAGCTTATTTTGCTAAATAAAGTTTATGATACACATGCAAACGTACGCACACATACGTACGCAAACATGTATACGTAATATGCATAATATAATAATTCGTGTTATTTCTATTTAATGACTTGCTTAACAAAATAAGCTTTGTTTGTTTAATCAACATAATAAGCATATTTAAAAGGCTTTGTCTAGTTGCATTTTTTTCCCTATATAAAATAATATTATTTAATAATTTGTTGAAAGAGACAGGTGGGATATTCAACATGAAGAAATATTGTTAGCATAATATAAATTTATGGAAAATGTTAACAAGTCTTTATATGTTTGTATGTGTGCGAATATTCTTCGATATGCATAAATATAAATTATAAGTTATTTTTTTGTAGAGAGGTAACTACACATTTTCGTTTTGTAGGTAATTTTTCACAAATTTTACTTTTATTCGTTTTTTTTTTTAATAAATTCTTAAAACCCCCCAAAAAAATAAAAACAATTAAATCAATCAAAGCTCTTTTTATGGGGTTAATTTTTAGAAAATTTTATTTTTATGATTTAAAGGAAATTTTAAAATTTGGAATAAGTAGATTATAATACATCATATGGTGGCAATTCACAATTTCATTTTTTCTGGCAAAAATCAATTTTTTTTAATATAAATCTTTTAAATATATCTTCTTTTGCATTGTTTTTATATTCCACTGAGATTAGAATATTTATTATTATACCCTTCACACAGTGAAAAAGGGTATATATAGGTTTGTCATTCCGTGTGAAATTTCTACAATTTTCATTTCCGACCCCATAAAGTATATATTTTCTGAAAGCTTATGAATAGGGGAGTCGATTAAGCTCTGTTAGTCTGTCAGTCAGAAATATTCGGGAGTAGATCGGTATTGAAAATCGGAAACATCGGTACATAAACAATTGAGATATGAGCAAAAACCCACGACCACATCGATTTTTTTTTTCACAAAAACAACATTACAACAACAACATACATACATACAAATGTGTATACTGGTTAGAGAAAACGTGGCATCTAATCCCAGCTGAGCCAAAAAAATTTTTTTTTCAATTTTTTTTAATTTTTTTTTAATTTTTTTTATTTTTTTTTTTTATTTTTTATTTAATACATTATTTATATTATTTATATTTTTATTATTTTTTTTTTAAATTTTTTTTTTTTAAATTTTTATTTTTAATTTTTTTTTGTTTTATATATATTATATAAATAATAATTTTTTTTTAATTTTTTTTTTAATTTTTTTTTTTAATTTTTTTTTGTTATTTTAACATACATACTTGAATTTATATATTATTTATATATATTATTTATATTTTTATTATTATTTTTTTTTTAATTTTTTTTTTTTAATTTTTTTTTTATTTTTTTTTGTTTTATATATATTATATATATAATAATTTTTTTTTAAATTTTCTTTTTTAAATTTTTTAAAAAATTTTTTTTTATTTTGTTTTTTTTTTGTTTTTTTAACATACATACGTGAATTTATAGTTTTACAATGGGATGTTTTTATATATGTATGTTTTTTATATGTAAGTACGTATTTCATATAAGATGAATGGTGACACAAACTACTGTTATTGCATGACTACACGTTGTGAAGAGTATATAAGATTCGGCACGGCCAAATATAGCGCTTTTGCTTGTTTTTATTAAACGTTATTTCTGATTAATTTCTATAGCGAAAAAAATTTTATTTTTGAGAATTCACTGTACCTAATAGATTTTATGTGTTAGGTCAAACAGTGTTTAAGCAATTTAAGATAAAAAATTTTAATAACAAATTTTATGGTCAGACAAGCTTATTGTTAGTGTTATTAACATGTTTAAATTTTAGGTAAACAAAATAATAGATAAATAGAGAGCTCTAATTATATATGAGAAGATCGTTTCTGAAATATCTTTCTAAGCTGCTATAGTGAAAGATCTGGTGATATGGCGTTGGAAACTATGTGACATGTAATGTAATCAAATTCGTACAAAAGAAATTAATCTGTAACAGTTGTGACCTGAATAATTTCATATGAGTTTTTTGTCCTTGCATATTCAACAAAATTGGTAGAAATTATTATTAAAGCCAACTTTTGTGAAGTCTTGTAAACAAAGTTCAGTTTCGAACAATCCGTGTACAATTATTAGGTCAAATGCAATTTTTAGAGTTATGATGGAAAATTATCTCGTTTGAAATTTATCCGAGTTTTCTTTTATTGCCAAAAATTGACTGAACCCGATTCTAGTGAGCACTTTTGTGGGTTTTAAGAGGCTAACTGTTTACAATCTATCGGTTGTTTCAAATTTGCTTTTAAAAGATTGGATAGCCATCTTCGAAGATCCAGAGTGTTTTCTACAAATTAAGTAAAATACTTTTATTTCGCCATTGTAATTTATCCTGTTACAAGCAACGGCGATTTGTAAGTTAGTCTGCGTAAACATTAAAAAAGTTATCTTGCAGTAGGTTTTCTTTTTTTTAATTGTGTGCGAGAAAAAGGGAATGTAATAAAAATCGGTTTATACTTGCACGTACTTAAAATTCCTTTTGTTTTGTTTTTCGTAACTTTAAATCCGACATTGGGCGCGTATATGAAAAAGAAAAATTTCTGCAAGAAGAATTCTTCTGCGCAATGGTAACACACTAAATTAAAGAATATATTTTTCATAAAAAAAAAAACTTGTTCAATGTAATAACAGACTTAGCACAAATCTCTAACAAAACTCTAGCCCAATAATATTTATTTCACTCTTTATATATGCATCGAATTCAAATTCAAGACACAAGTTTTAAGTTTAGTATTTCATAGCTTCTTCTTGTTGTCTTCCGGCGGTTAATATCCTTTACAGAACTCATATATTTAAGACATGACCACAAAATGAATAGTCAACTCTGGGCTGATTTTAAAATCTCATTAAATTAAAATATCATAATGAAGTAACAAAAATATTCTCTTGTAATTATTTTCATTTTAAGGCTTAAAAAAATAACAATTGCAAGAATATGATTATTTCCTTTGCAGTAACCTTGTGGTAGAACTTTTTAACGAAAATTCAATTCTAATCAATTCCATAAAACAAATCAACATTTTCACACTTTTTCTCATTTTCAATAAAAAATATGAATAAACTATTTTTACTTAAAATGCGATTATTCTTATTTATAAATTCAAGCACAAATCGACATTCTTCTTTATTTTATATTTCTTTCTTACCACAAAACCCCATTAGAAAAATTGGGCACATACTGTGGTTGTTTTTAATATTAAGTATAACATTAATAAAAATGGATTGCACGTTTGTTTTCATTTCTCTTTGAATTTTATTTTACAAAACCAAGTATCTGTATGTGCGTAGAGATTTTTTTTACTTAAATGTAAAAGGACAAAAATCTTTATATAAATGTAATGGTGTCATACAATAAGTGTACAAGTATTGTTGTATGCAGGTGTGGCTTTTTGTTTGGTAAATTGGTTAAAAAAAGTTATTTATTTGATTAAAAGCTTTTAAAGATTAAATTAAATTCTAATTGTCTTAAAAGTTGAAATATGTTAAATATTTTTAAGAGTTAAATGAATGTTCACTTACTCAGTTTCAAGTTTTTATTCAAAAATGCATAAAATGGGCAAAACTGAATATACTGTAACAAAGAAAATAAAAAACAATAATACAGGGCAGTCCAACCAAAACACGCGAGGTTAATTGCAAATAAAACAAAAGTTTTCAGAGAATTATATTAATATTTTTTATTATGATAGAGGATCTATGGCATATTATGTATGGTTTGCTGGAAGATCTATGACAATTATGCTCAAAACAGCTTTAGTGAAATACTTCAATGAGACGGTCCATATTTACAACTGAACTATCGTATACTCTAGCTCTTGATTTATTTTTGGCTTTTGACATACACTTTGTCTTTTAAATATCCCCAAAGAAATAAGTCCAACAGTGTCAAGTCACATGATCGTTGCGATAATAACATCGCTTCGACGTAAAAGAATATGGCCATGGAATTTCTCACGAAAAATCGCCATTGTTTCGTTGGTTGTGTGGCAAGTATAATTATACTCAATATCTGTACAAAAAAAGTCATCTCGCGATATTGAACACCGTTCACGGTAAGTGCTTGGTCGACTTCATTTTCAAATAAGTACATCCCGGTGACGCCGCCATACCATGGATCGCTCCAAGCAGTTACTCTATATGATGCATCGTCTTTGCAATAATCACTCGGGCTTATCATTTGCTGAAACGTGCAAATCTGCTTGTTTACAAATCCACTGAGTTAAGATGCTGTAATTGCTACAGATCAAACAAATAATGGTATTCGACCAAAAGGAATTCCTATTGCACGTATATAAATTACAGTAGTAATAAAATTAACAGCTCCTAGAATCGAAGAAATTCCAACTAAATGAAAGAGAAAGAGAAATATTGCCAGATGCTCCTTTATGAGCAATGTTAAAACATAGAGAAGGATAAACAGTTTATCCTGTTCCAGCTCTATTTTTGACTATAATTCTTACTAATAGTAAAGTTAAAGTAGGAGGTAAAAGACAAAAACTTATATTATTTATTCGTGGAAAGGATATATCTGGTGCTTCTTATATTAAAGGATATAATCAGTTGCCAAATCCTCTAACTATAATTGGTATAACTATAAAAAAATTATGATTAAAGCATGAGGAGAATCAATTACATTATAGATTTGATCTTTACAAATTAATGCTACAGAATGTTCAAGTTCGGTTCGGATTAGAACTCTTAAACAGGAACTAATTATTCCTGATAAAACTCCAAAAATAAAGTTTTAGGTTCCAATATTTTTATGGTTAGTTTAATATTATCATTGTTGCGTATAAATGGCTAAATTTAGGCAAATAAAAATATTCTCTTTAATCAATATTTGCTTTATATTCAGTAATGACATAAGACTGCAATTAAAAGTGTAATAATTACTAAGGCTTAAAAGATATTCTTATATTTATTGCTTTCTTAATCGTTTTGCATTGTTCCATTGTGTACCTCTCCATGGCTAAATTTGGCAAACACTGAAACAAAGAAATATCGAATTAAGAAAATTAACATCGTGCACTATGGTTGGACTACCCTTTATAAAACGTTTAAAGGCTGAACGGAAGTAAATAAAATTTGACAAATAGAGTATATTTTATAGTTATAAATGCGCAGAAATAGTCGCAGGCACACGTAAGTGTATAAATTTTTTATGAAAAATAACGAATAAATTTTGTAGGATACAAAAAACTGATTGCAAATCATTTTACACTTACAAATTAGAAGAGTGATATGCATTTTCGATTTCATCATCAACTTTAGACCTCGTTCATATTATGAATTATTTGTTGAAAAACTTTCACAGTTTCTCTCTTTAAATTGCATTCATGTTCACACATTGATAGTCGCTTTACAAATTTTTTTGTATACCTTCACATAGAAAACTACTTACATAACGAGTGAGAAGAATAAATGGGAATTGCGAACTTAAAAAAGTTAATACTGGATGAAATGATTTACATTGAGTTTGAATAAAAAATTCGAATAACTATTAATTAACGATTATAGAAAATCTTTTTAATATGCACGATCTGTGCTACGTTCCGTTACGTAGCGAAAGGAATGCGACACTTCTTACAATTTTGAAACTTTTTAAATTAATGGAATAAATTAAAATGATACGTAACGAGACGTAACAAGTGTGCAAGATAAGAAAATGAACGTATTTAAGTTCAACTTACTCGAAAATATATAACATGTTTGCAAGTCCCTAATATTGTACCAACTTATCAGAGTTGTGCAAAAACATGTTCCATATACATTTTGCAGTTCATTTGCAGGAGCAAAATAAAATGCAGATAAACTTTTTCGTATGGTCTGACAATGTTTCATACTATAAAATTTTATTTGATTTTATTTACATTTGTAAAGTCCAATTGTTAGTTATTTCATATGATTTTGTTATAAATGTTTTAATTTTCTGATTTTATACGTACATGCATATGATAGCTTTTACATTTATTCATTTTCTTTTGCCTCAACATGAACTTGATGTTGTAAATGTCATGCTGCTTTTTATTGTTTTTTTGAACTTTAAACACGAAAAGGCTAACAGGTTTTTGTTAACATGTTACAAGTTTTTTTGTGGATGTACAAACTTATTTAGGTGCATATACTGCTTGTGTACATTGCCATGTAGCGCAGAAACTCTCAGCAGTCAATAAGATTATAGAGACACAGAACTGAATATAAAAACTATAAAAAATTATTGAAAATATAATCTGCATAATAAATATTTTTTTTTTTTTATTGTTTAAGCACTACAGTCTAATATTAAACTTTGAGAAAACAATGTGTTAGTCCTGAGAATCGCAATACTCATTGATCGCAAGTATCCCGGCCCTATTTTGATGAAAATAAAAGTTCACAAACAATCATAAAACTTTTGTTAGGAACGTATTGTGATAACTTAGGGTCGTTTAGGTGTAAATTTTGCCCCTCAAGATATACACTTCCGCATATTATTTTAATATCATTTTAATATTCAAATCTAAATTCAAAAGATGCATCGAAAAATATAAAAATGAGCAAAAACGTATAAAATCCTGTCCGTGTTTACTATAGTGATCGATTGTTTGACATTTTTAAGAAACCTCTTTTTTTACCCTTCACCTGTGGTGCACAAGGGTATATATAGCTTTGTCATTCCGTTTGTAATATCTAGAATTTTCATTTCCGACGCCATAAAGTATATATTTTCTAAAAGCTTATGAATAGAGGAGTCGATTAAGCCCTATATGTTCCTAAGCAACTATATGTTCCTGAGATCTGAGTATGGTATCAATCTTTTGGAAATATCCTATCGCTATTGAAATTCAGCACAATCGCCCCATAACTTTCTGATTTATGAGCAGAAAATCACGACCACCTCGTTTTTTTTTCACAATTACAACAACAACCTACATATATACTGGTTGGAGTAAACGTGGCATCGAATCCCAGCTGAGCCAAATAATTTTTTTTATATAATTTTTTAATTTTTTTAATTTTTTTAAAAATTTTAATGTGAATGATTAGTTAAGCTCAAGGTCAGTTTTTTTAATTTCCTTATTTATTTAAAAAATATTTCCAATATTTCGAAATCCAATGGATCTCATCTTCAGGGTACTACAATTATAGTTAATAAAAAATAAAAATAAAAACAAACATAATTTTAACATTAAATAAATACATATTGTCACACTGTCAGAAAACATCTAAACAGAAAAAAAAAGAAGACAAAAAAAAAAAAAAAAAAAAAAAAAAAAAAAAAAAGACAAAATAAAAACTTACAAGAGTAACAATAATAAAAAACACGTCACACACGGTTTTACATTTAAAATTGCACTAATTCCTTATTCTATTTTTGTTTATTATATGTCGATATTGTCTTGCTGAGCTCGTCTCTAAATCGCTCTTAAAATTCATTCGGTACTCTTTGTTTGTGTTTATTATATTTAACATTTTTAGTGTATAGCGTCTATGGTATTTTTCTTCCCTTTGCAATATCTCCACATTGTCGAAGTTTGGTGTGTGCCCTTTTTCTGCACAATGGGCTAGAAGTGCGGTTTTTTGTGTTAAAGTTTTATTTATATTTTTCAGGTCAGATTTATGTCCTGCTAATCTTGCCTTAAGTTTGTTTTTTGTTGTACCAACATATACCTTTTTACATACATTGGCCTCGTCACCATTACAACTTATTTTGTAAATCAAATTAGATTTTTCCATTTTATCCAGCTTACTTTTGGTGTTTGAAAAAAGTTGTCGTAAAGTGTTTTCCGATCTAGGTGCTATTTTATAGTTTTCTTTATCATAAATGTCAGATTTTTCAATCCTCTCGGATATTTGTGGAACATATGTCATTGATTTATACCATTTTTGGTTTCCATCTATTTTTTTGGTTTGTTTGTTTTGTACTTGTAAGAGTCTTTCAACAATATTGTCTGGGAATGCATTTTTCTTCAATATTTCTTTTATTTTCTTTATATTATCCTGGTGAAAAAGTTCATCACTTATAGTTAAAACTCTTTTTATTAAGTTGTTGGCGGTGTTCATAATAATGTTTTTTGGCTGGCACGAATAAAAGTTTATTATTCTACCTGACGATGTAGGTTTTTGATACCAGTCTGTTTTCAGTTTTTTACCCGATCTAATTACCAGGGTATCAAGGTATGGTAATTGCCCATTTATTTCTTGTTCCAAAGTGAATTTTATTTGTGTATGGAAGCGGTTCAACTCCTCTAGCATCCCATTTATGGCGTTGGTTTTTACAATACCAAAAAGGTCATCCACATATTTAGTTAGAATTTTTGGTTTACAGTCCAATCTTTGAATGCAAGTCTTCAAAAGTTCTTCCATCACGATATCAGCCACGATAGGGGACGCTGGTGATCCCATAGGCAACCCCTTCCTTGGTGTATAGATTTTGTCTTTATATTTAAAATAACGATTTTCTTTAATACAAAATTTTAATATTTTAACAAATAAATCTTTGGGTATTGTTGTTAATTTCTCGATCTCCTCCCACTTATCTTTGATCACGTCAATTGCAAAATCAACCGGTATGCTCGGAAAAAGCGATATTACGTCAAACGAAACTAATTTTTCGTCATCTTCTATTGCACAGTTATTTACCTTACTCCTAAATTGCACCGCATCCCTTACATTAAACTCTGAATCAACAGTTAGTTTCTTCAAGATATTCATTAAGAACTTACATAATTCACTAGATGGTGAGTTGACTGATGCACAGATTGGTCTAAGTGGGAATCCTTCCTTATGGATCTTGGGTAATCCATAAATTCTTGGTGCAAAAGCCGCGTCATGTTTAAGTCTTCGTTTCTCTATCACAGATATTATATTAAGATTGTAAAGTTTATCCACCAATTCATTATTTTTCTTTTGTAAAGATGATGTGGGATCTTTATTAATTCTTCTATAGGTCATCATATCGCTTAAAATATCATTCATTCTCGATTCATAATCTTGTTTATCCATTGCGACGGTAACGTTTCCTTTGTCGGCATTAAGAATTAAGATCCATAAGGAAGGATTCCCACTTAGACCAATCTGTGTATCAGTCAACTCACCATCTAGTGAATTATGTAAGTTCTTAATGAATATCTTGAAGAAACTAACTGTTGATTCAGAGTTTAATGTAAGGGATGCGGTGCAATTTAGGAGTAAGGTAAATAACTGTGCAATAGAAGATGACGAAAAATTAGTTTCGTTTGACGTAATATCGCTTTTTCCGAGCATACCGGTTGATTTTGCAATTGACGTGATCAAAGATAAGTGGGAGGAGATCGAGAAATTAACAACAATACCCAAAGATTTATTTGTTAAAATATTAAAATTTTGTATTAAAGAAAATCGTTATTTTAAATATAAAGACAAAATCTATACACCAAGGAAGGGGTTGCCTATGGGATCACCAGCGTCCCCTATCGTGGCTGATATCGTGATGGAAGAACTTTTGAAGACTTGCATTCAAAGATTGGACTGTAAACCAAAAATTCTAACTAAATATGTGGATGACCTTTTTGGTATTGTAAAAACCAACGCCATAAATGGGATGCTAGAGGAGTTGAACCGCTTCCATACACAAATAAAATTCACTTTGGAACAAGAAATAAATGGGCAATTACCATACCTTGATACCCTGGTAATTAGATCGGGTAAAAAACTGAAAACAGACTGGTATCAAAAACCTACATCGTCAGGTAGAATAATAAACTTTTATTCGTGCCAGCCAAAAAACATTATTATGAACACCGCCAACAACTTAATAAAAAGAGTTTTAACTATAAGTGATGAACTTTTTCACCAGGATAATATAAAGAAAATAAAAGAAATATTGAAGAAAAATGCATTCCCAGACAATATTGTTGAAAGACTCTTACAAGTACAAAACAAACAAACCAAAAAAATAGATGGAAACCAAAAATGGTATAAATCAATGACATATGTTCCACAAATATCCGAGAGGATTGAAAAATCTGACATTTATGATAAAGAAAACTATAAAATAGCACCTAGATCGGAAAACACTTTACGACAACTTTTTTCAAACACCAAAAGTAAGCTGGATAAAATGGAAAAATCTAATTTGATTTACAAAATAAGTTGTAATGGTGACGAGGCCAATGTATGTAAAAAGGTATATGTTGGTACAACAAAAAACAAACTTAAGGCAAGATTAGCAGGACATAAATCTGACCTGAAAAATATAAATAAAACTTTAACACAAAAAACCGCACTTCTAGCCCATTGTGCAGAAAAAGGGCACACACCAAACTTCGACAATGTGGAGATATTGCAAAGGGAAGAAAAATACCATAGACGCTATACACTAGAAATGTTAAATATAATAAACACAAACAAAGAGTACCGAATGAATTTTAAGAGCGATTTAGAGACAATATCGACATATAATAAACAAAAATAGAATAAGGAATTAGTGCAATTTTAAATGTAAAACCGTGTGTGACGTGTTTTTTATTATTGTTACTCTTGTAAGTTTTTATTTTGTCTTCTTTTTTTTTTTTTTTTTTTTTTTTTTTTTTTTTTGTCTTCTTTTTTTTCTGTTTAGATGTTTTCTGACAGTGTGACAATATGTATTTATTTAATGTTAAAATTATGTTTGTTTTTATTTTTATTTTTTGTTAACTATAATTGTAGTACCCTGAAGATGAGATCCATTGGATTTCGAAATATTGGAAATATTTTTTAAATAAATAAGGAAATTAAAAAAACTGACCTTGAGCTTAACTAATCATTCACATTAAAATTACAACAAAAGGTCGAACAACACACATATTGAATATTTTTTAAAAATTTTAAAAATATTTTTTTTTAAATTTTTTTTAAATTTTTTTTGTAATTTTTTTTATTGTTTTCTTTTTGTTTTTAATATATTTTTTTTATTTTTTTTTTAGAAACACATACATACGTAAACTAAATTTATAATTTTACAATGGTATGTTTTTTATATGTATGTTTTTTACATGTATGTATGTATTTTATATAAGATGATTGAATGATTGTTGTTACGTGTAGTCATACGTTGTGAAGGGTATATTAGATTCGGCATGGCCGAATATAGCACTGCTACTTGTTAGACTTTAAAAAACCCAGTTTCCTTTTTAAAAATTGAGAAAAAACTGGTCGAACAATAACATATAATAACTTAATAAAAAAGACTGAAAATATTGTAAATAAGATTATAATAAAAATGATATCTAAATATGATATTTATTTTGAGTTGATATAGGTTTGGATGTACAATTTCGAAACGCAATAACTAATATGAAAACAGTTAATTTATTTGGTCTCTAATTAGTTGCAGCTGCGGACAAAAGGTACTCCTTATAATTAAGTAAATAAATTAACAAATAAATAAACAAACAAATAAATTAGACTTTTCAAGAGACTGTTATAAATTTTTGTATCTCCTACTTTGCATTTTTTTAAATGATAGATATGGCTTTTAAATTTATATACACTAACGTATGTTGTTTTAAAAATGATTTCTAATATTTGAAACAAAATTAATAGGTAGGAAGGAAATCTTCCAAGTTTCTATACAATTGCATTTTAAAAAATGGTTATATGGCTGAAAGACAAATAAAGGCATAATCTAGTTGTTCGGTGGTTTAATTGCATTTTAAGTTAACACACATTTTATTTTAATTATAACATGGCGTTAATTAAAATTGTAGTGTTTAAGAACAGATAATTGTTGTTTTTATTGTAACTAAACATTTTACCTAAATAATAAATAAGACCGATAAGCAAATTTTATGTTTCAATAACCTTCAACTTTTAACGTAAGGTTTATAAACTTAAAGTTACCATTGTTTCTGCTACATAAAACGAAATTCGGCAACTAAATTATTTTTCTCTTTTAGTTTTTTTTTGCTTTTCATTACAAATTTTTTAGTTTAAGCTTAAATATTCTAATATTTGTGATACGAAACAGAAAAGAAATTATCGAAAATGTTAGTGCATTTTGTAAATAAAAAATTTAAATATACACTGTTGCCACTATGTTTTGTAAGAACTTAATTAATTTGTTAAACGTAATCGCTATTTATTCTGGTACTGTTATATTAAAAAAAAACCTAATGGTAAAAGAAGGTTGTAATAATGAAAAACATTATAAAGTTACTTTACTGCTCATGGTAGTCAAAGTTACCTTTTGTTAACGTTAACTTTATAGGCAAGTTGTAATAATGACCCGTTGTGAGCCACACAACATACAAGTGATGCGTGTATCAGAGATATTAGTTAAACTATGTATGTGTAGTCTTTAGTAGAAGTCGCTAGATTTTGTTGGAGCAAAACATTATGAAATTTGCTCCGAGAGCAAAAAGTAAAATTAAAATTTATTTTTAGGTATTAAATTTATGTTTAGTGTGTAGGGAAGTATATATACATATATCGGCCAATATTACACTGATGGATATTTGTAAGATCTGTATATTATGTTTTATATTATTATTAAAATTATTTAATATAATTTTTTAATTGATTTTTCAAGCTCGAGGTCTTTATAAATATTTGTTGATCTATTTATTATTCAATATTTCGCTACTCCTTTGTGTAGCATCTTCAGGAAAGAAATTGTAAAATTTATAATTATATCTTACAATAACTTGTCTTGTTTGTTTATCTTAACTTTAAAAATTCATATTTAAAAAATAATGAATTAATAAATAAAAAATGAAAATTTTAAAGCACTTTAGAAATTGCTTTCGGTGCGGAAAATTTTTTTACCGAATCAGCCTACTACATGGTACTTGATAAATATTTTACACTAAAGTTGTATTTTTAATGTTCAAACCAAAATCTTTGGTGTAAAATAATCCCTATTTCCTTCAATAGTCATCACATTACTCAGTCTCACTAACTCAACATTTTATTAAAATAAGCCTACAAAATTAAAGTTTTCAAAAAAAAAAATGTTTATTTTCGATGACATGTTTTCATTTTTATTTTAGATTTTTTTAGTTTTTTTTTTGCAAGTGACACAGACTGCGCTCTCTACCTTTTGCAAACATTTAATTTGAAGTAAAAAATAAAATTTAATAAAACTAAAATATTATGTTGATTAAAAGAAATTCAAATAATCAATTTAACAATTTAACAATTTAAGGGCATATTTTGCTCTGCATAGTTAAAGTTCAATTTCTTGATTTACTGTTCCTTAAATATTTGAATTGGAAGCATTTAAAAATAAATATTGAAAACAGTAATCTTATATTAGTCGAGTGAGTGGAATGCATGAAAGAATGAAAAAAGTTGGTATAAACAAATATACAAAAATTAAAGGCCTGTTGGTTTTGCATTATTGTATTTGTTCATAAAACAAACAACTTTTTATGTTGGTTTGTGTAATTTCATTGCTGTATAATTCCAACAAAATAAATTAATCTATAATGTATATTAAAGTGATTGGGGTCATAAAATGAAAATTAAATGAAGCACCTCGTTTTGTGGCATAATCACTTTGGCATGTTTTTTTAACATAAAAATAAATATAGTTGTATGCATGTACATACATATATGTATATACATTTATAATTAAATAGACCTTAAGTGACGAAATGACAAATTTGGTGAAATCTACTGTGAATATATATTATTTTGTTAACATTTTTGGCCAGAAATTAATTTGTTTATTTAGTTTTATTAACTGTATGTATTATGTTGTTTTAAACACTAGAGATATTGTTGAAGGTATTAAAAAGGTAACGTTAATATGTCATTGGGGACGCCCATATGTAAATATTTATGTAAGCATGTATGTATTTGCAATAGTTAAAACATTTTCCTTTAAAACATGACAAACATATTCTATGGGGATTTGTTATTACAATTTATTAGACAAAAGAGTCGTTATTGATATAATGCGGCAAACATTCGGTTATACATATACATTTTTTTCAGCCTTGCACATTTTGTAATGTAAACGGAAAAAAACAAAACAAATAAATTTTTTGAACAAAAAAAAATAAAATAATAAAATAAAATAAACAAAAGTTTATTGAAAAAAATTTTATTTAAGCTCGTCCTCTAGATTACCAAATTTAATAAGTTTTTTATTTTTGATTTTTTGTTTCATATTTTTTAAATAACACCTGAAGTGATAAAGATAATCAATTTGTACGCAAACGCATATTGTCGCCATTTTAACGTCATAACTTTGCCTTCTTTAGCAATAAATCGTTGATTTGTTCATCGTCAATAACAACATGGTAGAGTTAAAGGTTTGCCTCGAACCAGTAAACCACGTTTAAGTCGCAGCTTCAAAATGATGGATCGTCTTTTAAGATTTGTAACTGCAGCGTTTTAATTTCAGCAAACAATATTAAAGTTTAAGGTTTTGTATCGGGCTCCTTAAAGTAACCTTAAAAAAAACGGTTAATGTGAACAGTGGCTCAATCAATTCCATACCAAGTACAAAAACACTTCTTATTTGTATATTTCTTAATCAAAAAAAAAAAAAATAAATATAAACGAAAAAGTTATAAAGTTTTTTAATCCAATGCTAACTTTTGGCATACGCCGTTTTTTCGGGAAAAATTATTCCCATAAAAAAGAGAAACTACAAATATGAATTTGTATAGTATAATATATTTTTCTACACACTGTTGGTAGAATGTAAAAATTAAAAAAAAAGAAATCTGAATTTGTTTTAGTATTTTTTTAAGTTTTGTATTAATTTTTCACGAAACTGAGCAAAAGTGCAAAAAAAAAACAAATAAAAGTTAGAAAAATCATCTGTCAAAACTATTTTGAGCTAAAATGAACGATTTAAAAAAGAAATAAAAACATACATACATACACGCAAAGAAAAAATATGGTTGTGGTAACCATAATCGAAGAGCAACATACTATGATTGAATTGTATGATTATGTTTAAAATAATAATGGTTACCAGTTATCATTATTATGTTTAATTAAATTATCATTCAATAATCATTTATATGACTACAATTGAAATCGACAATCTTTGCTTTTTTACGGCAAATTATTGTCTTTTGCTGTAACATACACATGTTGATTGTACTCACCAATTTAACTGCAATTTTTTACCAATATTTATTTACATTTTCTCGTTTATTTTTAAATTTTCTTTAATTTTTTAAAATTTTTGGTTCCTTTTATTGACATCTCAAACTTTTAAAATAATAAAAATTTATTCAGCAAGAAGAAGAACAATTGAAATCAAATTATTATTAAAAAATCATAGCTTGATTATTGTGTTGTCTCACTTATTATTTAATGATTATTTTTATTTTTTAATGATTTTGAATATAATGTTATTTTTGTCAAATTAATTTTTTTAAATCATACTATTTTTAAATGATAACCATTTTTAAATTTTTACGAAAGGTAAACATTAAATGATACAATTCAAACAAATGCTTGATTATCGTGACAAAATATATGATGAAATGAAACAAAAATAACTATTAATTGTTTTCGACAACCAAATATTGTTTTAGAAAAAATAATATGACCGTCGTGATCATTCGTAACCATGGTTTTTCTTTGCGTGTATGTAGGTTTGTTATTCCTCGTGAAATTTCTAAATTTTTCATTTCCGACCTCATAAAGTATATTTTTTCTAAAGGCTTAAAAATAGGGGTGTCGAGTAAGCATTGTCAGTCTGTCCGTATGTTTGTTGAAATCAGCGCCACTAGGGCATTGTAGAGACAAGTTGATAGTAAAGGGTCCGCCATCTAACCTTCTTTTTCAACTAATGCTTATTTCGTAAATGGTAACAATTAGCTCATGTCTGATTTGACAGGTAATGAGTTTTATCCTTCCGCTACACGAATATGGCTGTGTATACGCTCGTACAACGCTAGGAAATATTGCGACAGTACTTTGGCAGATTTGGCCAAAAAAAATCACCTTTTCATATGAAGCTCATTTTGATCTTGGCGGGTATGTTAACATGCAAAATTGTCGAATTTGGGGCACAGAAAACCCGCACGCATTCATTGAAAAGCCGATACACCCAAAACGAGTCACTGTTTGGTGCGAATTTTGGTCCAGAGACATAATTGGGCCATTTTTTTTCAAAAATGAGCAAGATGTGGTGTGCTAGTAGAGTCATCTATCTTATCATCTTTATCTTCTATTTAGCTACAGTGCAATAAATGGCGCAGTGTAAGATGAATAAATGCTAATATATATGACTAATATATTTTTATAAAAATTTAAGGAAAAAAGTGTGCGTGGCACATCTATTTTCCGTTATAACGAAGACTTTGACCAAAAAGCCATGTTTGCAAATTTCAGAATCGTACATATAGTTTTGTCAGTTTTATTACGTTTTAAATTTTAAATATACACTGTGCGGTATAAGTTTTCGTACATTTTTATCTATAACTCTTTTCCTAATTCATAGATTTAGGCGATTTTCAGGAAAAAATATTCTTTTGACTCGATAAATATATATTCGAAGTTTCATGACTACGTTTATGCGTCTGGACACAATTCAATTTTATTCGATGTGCGAAGGACACTTTTTTTTCGACCTACACTGTCTTTACGAGCTATAACTCTCTTCCTAATATTCCGATTCAGCCCATTTTCAATACCAAACAAACCTTGTCTATAAGAAAGATTCTGGCAAAATTTGAGCCCCCTAGCTTTTTCGGTGCGACCTCTATCGTGCTTTCAACAGACGAACAGACGGACGGACATAGCTAGATCGTCATAAAATCAAACCCCGATTCAGAATATATTTACTTTATGGGGTCTAAAATGGATATTTCGATGTGTTACAAATGGAATGACAAAATGAATAAACCCCCACCATTTTTTTGGTGGCGGGTATAAAAATTGTGACAATTGTTAAACTTTCCATCAATAGCCTACTAGTCAACTTTTTTTTATAACGGGATTTTTTTTTGCTCAATTTTAATTTTTTTTATCTAGCAAAAAAATGACATAAGAATGCAAAGCTACTTTAACAAAAATCGCTAAATTGGCATCGCTGCTTGCAAAGACAAATTCAACAAATTAGCGGTTAACATTCCATAATAAGTTGGCCTCTGTAAATCATATTATAATGATTATATGAAAATCAAATAACATTGTATGAGCGGCTATTATAAATACTAAACGAATGTAGCTAAAGTTTTTCGTTAAATTAACATAAAAAAGCTTTTCATAAAGTTTTATTTAGAACTCTGGTATTTCATAAAAACTTTGCTTAAAATGTTTTATTATTTACATGTACAATTATAGTTTACGTAATAAAGCATTCCTGGAGAGTCATTACAAGCCTTTAAAAATAATTAATGAAATACCTAATAAAGTATTTAAAGTTTTTTAATTCATTGCAAGATAGTAATTTGAAAAAAATTTTCGTTGTTTAATTTTATGTATTCCTGTTTAAATCAAATATATTTTTTCAAGCATTTTAAGGGCTTTTCTATCTAATACGAACTTTTCTCTTTAGTTTAACTGTACTACTCTTTAGTAGTAAAATATTGTTTGAAAGCGCATGTTTTAAACATCTAGGGTCTATAAAGCAGGAGGTTGAATGTTTTACAAAACTTAATCAGTTTTTGCACAGTCATTTAAGTGAAAACATCAAGGAGTTGACTAAAAATTATTAAATGATTTTGCAGAAATGGTTTATTTCGTAACACATAACTTTTTATATGAAACTGAAAAAAAAAAAAATATTTGTAAATTATAACAACAATTAAAAAAAAAGTGCAAAAAGCTTTTAATTTTATAGACAATGTCTAGTTTTTTAAGAAAAATTTTACCATTTTAGTTTGTATAAAGATATTTTTTTAGTTTTTTTTTCTTTAGCAAAATATTGAATGCCAAGATCAAGAATAAATTGTCAGAATAATTGTTAGATTATTTTTAGAAACTTAAACTTTGTGTTTAAAGAGCACAAATAGGTGGTAAAGATATCCTTGTAAAACATCAATTAGAGCGTCTGTTCTATATATAGATATATAGATGTGTATGAAAAAAAATATGAATTTTTTGTTTAAATCTTACATGTACTTGTAGTTGACTATATGTGTGTACAAGTGGAAAAAAAATTGTTTTCTTTTAGTCTATAGTTATGGTGTTTGTTAAAAAGTAAGCCAAAATTGTGAAGTACGTAATTGTTTAGTGTTTTTTTTTTGTATACCCACCACCAAATAATTTTCATTCCGTTTGTAACTCTTCAAAATATCCGTTTTAGACCCCATAAAGTACATAATTTCTGAGTGCTTGTATAATTTTAGAACGATCTAGCTAGAGCTCTAACCTGAAAAGTAAGTGAGCTTAAATTGTACCTGAATAATTATTATACACATAGTTTGTTTGGTGTTTCAAATGGGATAAATTGGAATATTAGGAAAAGAGTTATAGGTCGTATTGCAAAAGTAGGTCAACAAACAATGTCCTTCCAACATCGAATAAAATTCGAATTATTTTTTTTAAGAAATTAAGAAAAATTGTATCATTTTAGTTAATATATATTTGAGATTTTCCGAGAAAACGGACCTAGTGTGTGAAAATAAAGTTTTGAGAAAAATGTATTCAAAGTTTCATAACGCATTATCACTGTGAACACACTTTCAGTTAGGAGATGCGATTTGGTTTGGCTAATTATGATTGGGTGCCGACTTTGGTGACGTCATGTGGTGACGTATTTTTTTGCTTTTAGTGTGATAATACCTTTGCTATATGTTGCTGCTATGCTGCTCTTTTTGTACATTCTACCTAAATGAGGCTTGAGTTTTGAAATTGACTATTGATTCGAGATAAGATTGAAATTATTATGGATGATCAAAAAGGCACTTTTTCGTAATTTTTTATATACTACTTTTGTGAAGCTTGAATTTTAAAAATAAGAAACTATTGATCTAAGGTGAGAGCGAAAATATTTTGTCAAATAAAAAGGCATTTTTTCGCTTTTGTCTTACTTTTCTTATTTTCTACGCTTATGAGTTTGATTTTTGCAAATAGTGACCATTGATTTGAGGTTAGGTGAAAAATCTTATAGGCAACCAAAAAGGTACTTTCAATAGTATTTCATGTACTTTCTACGTTTATAAACTTGAGAATAAAAATGATATCGACAGCATAGTAATTGTTTTTGAACTTTTATTATACTTTCTATATTTTCTACTTTTGTGAAGATTTTATATATTTTGGAACGAACATAATAATATGAAATTATTTACTAATAAGCCAAAATTGAATTAAAAGGACAAAATGTTACTTTTGTTGTTTTGTTAGTAGTGTTTACATTTTCTTAAGAAATCTAAAATTTTGAAACTTTTTCTAAATAAAATTAATCAAAGAAACAAGTTTTCATAAGTTAAACCAAACAATTAATTAGCAAATCAAATAAACTTGAATATTCAATAAATAGTAAGATCGCGATACCGAAGTAGCAGATGTTTTGCTTGTCATTAAATACAATATGATTGAAAACAATTGAAATTGACTCATTCGATAACTCTCATAAAAACCTTCAACTCTTCCAGGATATTGTTTGTAGATTTTTAATTCAATACTGTGTTTTTACTTTAATTTATTTGCACCATATATTAATGTAAAGTATTGTAATAACCAGCCCCATCATAAAACTCATAATTGTGAGAATGTGTTTAACTACCAATAAATATCTTGTTCTAAAGTTACATTAAAGTTATTCATGGTTAATAACATTAAAAGTTGTGGTCATTTGTAGGGCTTACTTAAGCTCATTACATTAACAGAAGTTAACATAATAGTACTTCGTTTTCTTTTTATAACTTTTAATGAAAGCCTGCGAAAATTTCTTCGTTAAAGCAGTGGCAATTTTCTATCACCACAACACGTATATAAATTAGTAAAATGCCAGATGTTTAAAGTTAAACATTAAATAGCTGACAGCTTATGGGATTTTTTTTTGCTATTGCGTTTTTCTTATACCATAATATGTATAAGTCTATCTGAATTTTCCTTGACTTTAAATGTAATCGGTGACATTTTCTCTTGTACATACATATATACACACATAGGAGACTTAAGTATTGACAAAACTTTGTATTGGTATGAGTAGATATGCATGCATATAAAGTACGTATATTTCAATCCCTTATTGATTTCATTTCCTCTTTCATTTATCTTACGAAATCGTCTTGCATCATTCTCTCTAGCTTAGCAACATAAGCTTTAGTTAATACAAACTTTTTTTCATACACTTTCAATGTTTTTTGTATTACAGCTGAAAGCAAATTTATTCAAATAAAAAGTTATGACATATAACAAGTAGTAATCGAAAGTGTACCCTATAAATTAAAATCGAAATTGGCATAAAAATTAAAATACTTATTAAATCTTGGAATTTATATACAAAATCCACTTATTTACTTATTAATCTTTATGTTGGTTAATATAAAGCTACCATTAAATAGCAGGAAAACTTAGGCTCATTCGAATTGTATTTTTCTACTAATTCAAGGTTAGCGATATTTATTTCTGATGAATAATATTGCACGTATTTATAGAACCAGTTTATAACTGGGAAATTATAGTAATCTTCTGTATATTACATGCAATGAGTTATACTTTATAAAACTTTGCTTTATTTCCAAAAAGCACTTATTGAATCGCTTACCTGCTCCCAAAAGAGTTTGTGGAAGGCATGACTTTTGATGCGATGTCTCACTTCGTTTGTCTCTTTCTAGAATTAAAAAGTGTTAATACTTTCAGACAGCCGCCAATGTATGTCTCTCCTTTACGCACTGCTAAAAAAGGAAACATTAAGGGAAAAATATTAAAAAATTGTATAGAAAAGAAATTGAATCCTTTTGTCTGTTGAACTTATATGCATAACAGCAGACATACTTTGTTAGATTATTGTATTCACAAAATTTTTTCATTTCTATGTATTAAGTATGTTAACGGAATAAACTGATTATAAAATTCCGAAAGTTTTGCTTTTCAATAATTTTAAAATTTTTGTAATATTTTTACACTACAACAATACGAGACTCAGGCCATCTTGTAAATATTGGAGACATTAATTACGTTTAATTGATTACGTAAATGAACAACAATCTCGCAGGTACCTCACATTAAATAGTGCACTATTATGGTTTTGGGTGTATAAGTGGTGATGCTTAAACTCTATAGCGCCATCTAGAAGTGCAAATTTTGTTCACATTTTCATGCCTTTAAGAACGTATCTCTTTTCTGGTTTGCATAATATTGTCGTGAATGACGTTTAAAACTGATTATTTTCTTTGTATTACCAACTAATATTTGTTACCGTAGATAAAACATACCAAAGTCAACTAATTTAGCCATTTCAAAAAATCAGTGTTCGATGATAGTTTCCCTTCTTAGTCAAAACATTTATGTGATCTATGCCATATTGGATAACATGTGCATTCAGTGCACATTTTAACAGATTGGTAACAAAAATAAATGCTTATCATGAACCTTCTTGTAAATACTGAAAGTCTCTGGATGGAGAATCATCTAAAACAGAGCCAAATATAATTCCCCAAACGGTCTTTATTGAAAGTGATAAAAAGAAAATGAAATAAAGAGATAAAAAAATTAAAAATGTAAAGTTAAATAAATAAATATTTAAGGCTTTGAAAAGGGTTTTAAATAAAAAAACATTTCTTTCTAGGAATTTACTAAGTACATAGTATTGACTTTAGGCTTATTAAAACATTTTAATTGAGAATCTGGTTTGTACAAATTTAATATTTTTAAAAATTTTCCATTTAATGAAAATTTTGCAAATAATTTTAAGCATTAAACTTTTTTATATAAAATTTTAACTTGTAAGTAGTGTTTGGAAATTTATTAAATAAGTTCTACAATTTATCTGCAAGCATAGCTTAAATATCTTTCCTAAAGTAAATCAAATAAACTGTGAGCACCAAATCTAAGACAGTAAACAGCAACACGCATAAGTCACAGTTTTTTCAAAGACAATTTATATCAAACATATAACTTTTGTTATTTTTTGTTGTTAAACACATATGGTTTGATCATGCATTAGTAACAATTTTTATCACTTGTAACTTCTAAAATACTGAAGCAATTTCAATGGGCCTTCACACAGCAGAACAATTATGCTAGCACAATATGTCTGATTGTGGGCAAACGAGATAAAGAGAAGTATTATTTGATGCAGAAATTGTTATTGCATTTGAAGATTTGGAACCAAATATGACAGTTGATGATGTATAAAGAAAATTAAATTGTTACAGCAGCATTAAATAGTTACAAGCGTTTTGTCAGCCATTTTTTTAATATTTAGGTCCAGCTTAAAAGCACATCCCTTAAACTTTACACATAAGTATATACGAAAAAATATGTATGCCTGAAAAAGAACAAACATTGTGTGTTTAAATTGTGATCGTCTGTGAAGGCCCAATGGAATTATTGTGCACATCTGAAAGAAAGTTCTCTTCAAAAAGTGTATTTTTATACCCGCCATCAAAAAAATGGTGGGGGTATATTCATTTTGTTGTTCCGTTTGCAACACATTGAAATATCCATTTAAGACCCCATGAAGTATAAATTTTCTGCGTCTTGTTTTCATTTTAGGACCATCTAGTTAAGTCCGTCCCTCTGTCCGTGTTGCCATCTGTCGAAAGCAAGATAGAGCTCGAACCGAGAAAGTTATAGGGATCAAATTTTGCGAGAATATTTCCTATACACAATGTTTTAGGAAGAAAAAGTTATAGCCAAAAATGCAAAAGTAGGTAAAAACACCCATGTCACTCCTACATCACTCCGACCGTTATTGATACAAGCTATAGGTTGTTTTTTGAATCAGAATCAAGTAGAAGTTACAAAACATTATCTCTTATAATTACTTAATACTTCAATGGGTTTATAGAACTGATTTTCTATGAAAATGTGATTAAGGGTGTAATGTGTGTAATTGTTATAATAGTATTGGTAGTAAACCAATCTATTATCGCTGGTTAAAATACAGTGAGTGGGAAAGAATTTAGGAATGGAGCTGCTTGGGTGATCCGATGTAATTTTTACCCAAAATGTATAACTATAAAACTCCCATCTACATTCTTGCATATTGATTGACGGTAGGTCGATGGGACCCGTCTAAGCCGCTAGCTTCAGTGGTTTGGGGAGGTTCTTGACCCCCGTCAAACAAAACAACATTACCTATTATTATTACAGAGTCCCAGAAATAAAGTGGTGCTTACAAACATGAAAAAAAATGTTACTTGGGCTATTGATTCCCCAAAATAAAAATTTTAGTATATGGATTGGTGAATTCTACTGGTATATTATATCAAATTGAAATTGGGGGTATGGTGTTAATACCCTGTGCTCATAACCCACCCTAACCATTGTTCTTCGTGACACTAATTAATTTTAAGAAGAACCCGCAAGATACGGTCAAATCTTTTTCAACCCCGAAGGATAAGTCTTTACGAATTTATTCCAATATTATTTTTATTTATTTATTTATTTATAAAACTATCAGGTTAAAAAAAATAAAAAAAAAACTTAGCAACAGATATAGATTAGACATTGGATATTATTAATTACTTTTACCCGGTTTAAAAAAAAAAATCTATCAAAGTTTTAAATTTACAACTCAATTCAAGTTTTGCATTTAAGTATAAATATTGTCAATTATTAATTATTAATAATTATAAATTTCATAATTTACGATTTTTAAATTGTTTTACATTACTACTTTTTAGATGAAAGAAGATAGAAAAATTATAATTTTATGTACTATTTATCCACGTTGCCGAACTATATTTAGTTCACTCTTTTGTATTTAAACACACTAATGACTTTTAATTCGTTTATCTTTATAAATTCACTAGCTAATACCCGGTGTGCTTCGCCACCCCCATCGTAATGAAATAAAAATTTTATAGTTCAAAAATATATTTATTTTGCAATTAAAATCTAAAATTTTTCTTACAGATTAGTATTACTCTAATATTGTGTGATATGCAATATATTTACGGCCTTATTCATAAACGACTTTTAAATTTATCAAATGTTTATAATGCAAAATTTTCGTATAGAATTTGATTCATAAACCTTTGATAAATTTTAAAATCGTTTATTAATAAGACCATTAGTCTACATCAACAATTTAAAAATAATAAATTAATTTACTTAGTTGCTAACATTACTAAAATAGAAATGTTTATAATATAAAAAATTTTTACTATTAGTTAATTCTTATTCTAATGCCTTAGGATAAACGATGTTTTTGGTTTTGCACCTGGTGCATACACAGAGAGATCTGCGGGTTTTCCAACTCGCGAACATGCAACGTAAAGCTGTCCATGTGAGAAACATGGATTTTCTAGGTGAAGACCACAAACTTGCAGGGACTGACCTTGGGCTTTGTTTATGGTCATTGCAAATGCTAGGCGAATAGGAAACTGCATCGCTTAAAATCGAATGGCATTTCCGATGTTGTCATGGGAATACGTGGCAACAATACATCAGTTCCCTTAAACTTTCCAGTAATAATGGTCGCCTCGATTAAATTGTTCATTAATTTTTTTACTGTAAGTCGAGTACCATCACAAAGTCGAGGCGGATCAATGTTCCTGAGTAAAATTATGGGAACACCAATTTTCAACCGTAAATCATTTGGTGGAAAACCCGGTAAATCTAGCGAATTAAAAAATTCAACTGGATAATTCACGACATCCTCAATATTTGTTACTGTGTCTATCGATTTATAAGTTTTCAGGTCACCATCGATTTTGTTCAAAATTTTGCTGTTGATGGAATTAACGTCAATATTTTTGGCTGCTAATAGCGCACGTTCACATAACCATTCATTGTTTTTAAAATTTTGTCCGATGTTGGGAAAAACACAATTTATTAACTTTTCTATAGATTGTGTCATCCTGCAAAAGTCAGATGGAAAACTTATATATTTCGTTGTAGGATCCATTGGAATTCTCCCGTTACCTAAATCAAGTAATTGTTTGGAAAAAGTTGTAGCTGAAGCATCACGTTGCAACTGAACACGCATATTAGTCGTAAGTTTTAAACTGTGAACATATTGCCAAAGGTGTGATGATTTCAGACACGCATTTAGCTCATCAGCTGGTGTTGATCCCGGTATAACAGGAAGTGTTTGGCGGAAATCGCCAGCCAGCAAAACTAAGGCACCTCCAAAAATTCTATTATTGCCTCTTAAATCCTGTAAGGTACGATTAAGGGCTTCCAAAGATTTCTTATGTGCCATTGTGCACTCATCCCACACTATGATTTCACATTGTTGCAGTACTTTACCCATTGAAGAATTTTTCTTTATGTTGCATGTGTAGTCTTCGGAAAATTGAGGCTTTAAGGGTAATTTAAGTGCAGAATGTGCTGTTCTACCACCGTCTAAGAGTGTTGCTGCAATACCGGATGATGCAATAGCTAATGCAATATTTTTTTCCGAACGAACTTTTGCTAATATTAATGAAATCAAAAACGTTTTTCCAGTTCCTCCAGGTGCGTCAATAAAATAGAGGCCTCCATGTTTGTTTGTTATTGCTGCCATTATAGTATTGTATACAATACTCTGCTCTTGTTGCAAATGTGGTAAATTTACTTCTAGTAAATTTTCCAAATTTTGGTGATCATAGTCTCTCTCACGTCGTAGTTCCTGATCGTTTGCATGGGTTCCTGATCTGATTGGGGCTATCATTCCTACTTCGATAAGTGTCACACTCTTTATCTCCAAACATTTGTCTTCCAGTAAAATTAATACCTCATTGTACATAGTTTCATTTGGTTCAAGCGTTGCATTATTGGTGATAACTCTCTCTCTGTGTAAAATATCTTCAGCCATATATGTTTTAAATTTGTGCCAAAGATCTTTTGGATTAGAAGGTGAGCACGATACCAATATTATCGAAAATAGCGATCGTATTTTCCATGGATGGTTTATTACTGAAGCATCTTCAAGCGTTGTTTCCCAATGACAATCGTTCTCTAATAACTGCAGTTTCTGACAGGCCTCACGATTTGTTGCACATACTTCCCCATCAACAGTACGCAAGTTCTCGAAAGATATTGGCCCCCGAACATTAATAAGAAGCATTCTTAAATAGAAGCATTCTGCATTTTGAGGATGGACGGTATACACCCTGCCCAATGCATCGGTTGAATATAAATTTGGCCATCCTTCAACAGGTTTCCCTTGATTACGACGTTGAAAATTCTTTGATGACGCGTTCCACGTATAATACCTTGGAATTTCGGAATACAACAATATTTTAGCAAACAAATCATTTCTGCAAAGATTAAAAAAAGATGTTAATGTTGTAGCTGAGGGTGCTGTTGCTCTCTCCCGCGCATTTCTTTCTGTAAAGTAAACACGTTGTCCATTTTCCAAGTGCACTGATAAATGAACAACAGTTGGATGGCGTTCATGAATTGTAAATCCCAAAATTCGCCATACTGCTTCATTGCTACTGATGTATCTGGCCATTTGATATTGCGTAATTTCATCGTTTGGATTTTGTAATGAAAATACAGCCATATCTGACCCTTTAGTAACATATTTGCAGATGTATTTGATAGACTTTACTGAATGACAATACTCTACATTAATATGCGCTTTAAATGTTCTTGAAAGCAATGGACAGTAAGGTACTATCCACCGATTATCAACATCAACATCATTTCCACGTACTTTAATTGAAATTGATCGTCCACTATTATCCACAGACCGTCGACGATAAAGTGGGTTGCCATCGTTTCCCGAGATTGTTTCTTGAATCAATTGCCGTGGATATTTCTTTGTGCATTTTCCATCCACCATGCATGGAGAATTCGCATTAATGGTTCCACATGGACCATGAATCATATTTTTGATAACAATTTCGTACAGGCTTGGACCAACATTTGGATCGGGTATCTCTGCAGAAATTATATCATCAATAAGATCTGGGGTAATTTTTTCAACCAACCAAATGAGAATATGGGCATGTGGCAATCCACGTTTCTGCCACTCGACGAAATACATCCAGCACCGTGTTTCTCCAAATACATGAAATTTTACAATAAAATCCATAAGGGATTTTAATTTTTGTTTAAACACGCGTGCTGTTATATCGTGCCGATGTATTGGTGTTTGACCAGTGGACAATTCAGATAGTATTTCATCCCACTTTGGATTACAGGTAAATGTAATGAACAAATCTGGCCGTCCATATGATCGAACATATGTCATTGCATCTTGACAGTACTCCTGCATATGACGTGAGCTGCCAGTAAATGTTGCTGGAAGAATAATTGCTTGGCCAATTTCAGTGGGATTGATGTCATTATGGCTATTTAATGCATCCCGAAGATGAATATAGTTATCCACTCGTAATTTTGCTTGGTTAAGTCGTATGTATAATAGACGTTCCGTTTCATATCGCGTACATATCGACAATATACTGGTGAAATAATTCGCGGCAATTTAGAATGTGATTAACGGAGTTCTGACGTATCATTATTCGATATGCATAGAAATCCATTGCACTCATTTTTTTCCTTGTTGATTAATCTGAAAGTAAAAAAGGCCAAAATAAAAAAAAGTATAAAATTAGATTTTAAAAATCTGAACTTACTTGTTTCTGGATTAATTTGCCGTAATTCAAAGTGATATCCATCTTCACCGAATGGAAAAATAATTGGATACTGAAGTGCATCATACGAACGATGAGTTTCAGCTATCCTGTTGATCCTTTCGTTACGGCGGCGAATAATTATATCTCGTGGTACCACTGGATCACCTACCATTAAAATGGCTACGTCATCAATTGTAGGTGCATTGTATCGTCCTTGGTGTTGTCCAGATGGTCATCTGACCTCAATCGTGGGTCATCTTTGGCTTGCTTAAAGATCCTTACTAATTCGTTGTGTTCATGAAACATCACTTGTAATTCGGCCACTATCCATTGTTTTGTGTCAGGGTTATAATGCTGTCGGTGTTGCACTTGGTCAGTGTTATCCGCTTCTCCTATGAAATAAATTTGTAAGAACTTAGGATCTTCATTTGGAACTGGCAACAATGACCCCATTTTATGGTAAATTTGACCTTGAACACGAAACGTGGTCATAAAATTGTGTCGAATTACTTTGGTAGCACCAAACGATGTCATTTGGAAAGACGAATTATATTTCCTTATTTTACTAAGAAAATGTTGTGAATCCACATTCGTTCCTAAAAATTGAATTTAATATTTTGGTTATATGATAGATTTATATATATCTAAGGCCTAATTTATAAACATCTTTTAAATTTATCAAAGGTTTATAAAGCAACATTTTAATACTTATAACATTTGATTTGTAAACCTATGATAAATTTCAAAGTCGTTTATGAATTAGACCATGAATGTCTTACCTGAAATCAATGACTGTAAAGGTTCTGGTGGAGGAAGCAATTCAGGCAAAACAACTTTACCGTTTGCACAACACATTCCAGGTGTTTCATTTTTGTATTTGAGTGCAAACTTTATTCATGCCACCTATTGCCACTAATGGGTCTTCGGCATAATCAATATCAGTCCTGTAATTAAATGCAATACGTGCATATGTGTGAAATGCATTCCGATGACTAACCATTCGATTTAGATTTTGTTCACGGCGTAAGTTCAATTGTTCTATCCTCTCTGTTGCTCTCCTTGATGAGGTTCGAATCCGCTGAGCTTCTAAACGTTCTTCACCTTCCAACGGTGTCTCGGTGGCTCGTACTGTTGTGGCGTGACGTCGAATATCTTCAAGGCGTTCCTCACGCTGTAAAAAAGTTTCTGTGGCTCGTGATGATCTTGTACGATTTCGCTGAGTTTGAATACGTACTTCACGTTCCAACGATGTCTCGTTAGATCGAACTGCTACAGCATGATGTCGAAGACCTTCAAGGCGTTCTTCGTGTTGTAAAGGTGTTTCAGTGGCTCGGGATGTTGTGGTATGACTTTGCTGACTTTGAAGACGCCCTTCCCGTTGTGACGGTGTCTCATTAGCTCGTACTGCTTCAGCATGATGTCGAATACGTTCTAGGCGTTCTACGCGTTCTAAGAATGTTTCTGTAGCTCGTGATGTTGAGGTACGACTTTGCTGACTTTGAAGACGCCCTTCCCGTTGTGACGGTGTCTCGTTAGCTCGTACTGTTTCAGCATGATGTCGAATACCTTCTAGGCGTTCTACGCGTCCTAACAATGTTTCTGTAGCTCGTGATATTGAGGTACGACTTTGCTGACTTTGAAGACGCCCTTCCCGTTGTGACGGTGTCTCGTTAGCTCGTGCTGTTACAGCATGATGTCGAAGACCTTCCAAGCGTGTTTCGCGTTCAGATCGTGTTTCAGAAGCTCTTGATGTTGATGATCGTGATCTTTCTCTTTGAAGACGTTCGTTATGCTGTTCATATGTTTCGGCAGCTCTAGAGGTTGAAGCTCGACTTCTTTCAGTTCTAAGGCGATCTTCACGCTCTTCTGAAGTTTCATTTTCTCTTTGCGATTGCAATGATTCTGCAGATTTGGTGCGTTTAGAAAGGGATGTTTTTTTTGGAGGCATTTTACTTGTAATTTTTTACAGTATATATTCACAAAAAAAAAACTTGTAACTTGTTCAGAATCAAAGATTCAATTAAATTATAAAATTGAATGTACGTCAAATTTATAATTTTTTAAATCTTAGGTAAGAAATTTCTTACCAGGTCAGAAAATTTTCTTTAACAAAAAATTACGGATAATAAATGTTTAAAAATGATTTTTTGAACCGATCGCAGGTAAAAAAATTATTCACTTGCGTTGCAAAATTTAATGGGTTACAAATTTATATTTTTGGAATATTAGGTAACAAATTTTATTTCAGGTCAAATAATTTCTTATACCAAAAAAATTACAGGTAATAAAATGTAAAAACGTTTGCGGGGATCACAGTTTTGGTAATTACGGATAATAAATCTTTAAAAATGATTTTTTGAACCGATCACAGGTCAAAAAATTATTCACCTGCGTTGCAAAATTTAATGGGTTACAAATTTATATTTTTGGAATATTGGGTAACAAATTTTATTTCAGGTCAAACAATTTCTTATACCGAAAAAATTACAGGTAATAAAATGTAAAAACGTTTCCGGGAATCACAGATTTGGTAATTACAGATAATAAATCTTTAAAAATGATTTTTTGAACCGATCACAGGTTAAAAAATTATTCACCTGCGTTGCAAAATTTAATGGGTTACAAATTTATATTTTTGGAATATTAGGTAACAAATTTTTTTTCAGGTCAAACAATTTCTTATACCGAAAAAATTACAGGTGATAAAATTTAAAAACGTTTGCGGGGATCACAGATCTGGCAAGTGTCACGCCTACTATTACTAAATCAAACATTTCTTATTCAAATAATCATATAGACATAAAATTGTCTCTTGAAAAATTTGGGTACTTTAACTATTATCGCTTCCTTTATATACGATTTTTTGTATTTAATTCATATGAAAAGTGCCACGCCCACTATCACTAAAGCATTCGTTTCTTAACAAAATAGTCATATAGATGTCAAAGCTTTTCGTGCAAAAATTTGGGTACTTTAACTATTATCGCTTCCCGAATATACGAATTTTAGTATTCAATTGCTATGAGAGCTGCCACGCCCACTATTTCTAATGTACCCATTTTATTCCAGAAATGTTTACTTAGGTGTCAAAGTTGCACTGGCAAAATTTTAGTACTCTAGTCGATATAGTTTTCCAGATATAAAAATTTTAGTATTTAATTCATATTGCAGGTGCCACGCCCACTATATCTAATGTACCCATTTTTTCCAAAAATGTTCACTTGGGTGTCAAAGTTGCATTTGTAGAATATTGGTACTCTAATCGATATCGTTTTCCAGATATACAAATTTTTGTATTTAATTCATATGGCAGGTGCCATGCCCACTACTGCTAATGTACCCATTTTTTACAGAAATGTTTATTTGCATGTCAAAGTTGCCCTTGCAAAATTTTACTACTCTAATCGATTTCGTTTTCCAAATATACGAATTTTAGTATATAATTCATATGTTGGTGCCACGCCCATTACTGATAATGCACCCATTTCTTGCCTAAATGTTCATTTGGGTGTCAAATTTGCTCTTGTAGAATTTTAGTACTCTAATCGATTTCGTTTTCCAAATATACAAATTTAAGTATTTAATTCATATGGCAGGTGCCACGCCCACTATTGCTAATGTACCCATTTTTTACAAAAATGTTTATTTGTATGTCAAAGTTGCCCTTGCACAATTTTAGTACTCTAATCGATATCGTTTTCCAGATATACAAATTTAAGTATTTAATTCATATGTTGGTGCCACGCTCACTATTGGTAATGTACCCATTTTTTCCAAAAATTTTTATTTGGATGTCGAAGTTGCCCTTGCAAAATTTTAGTACTCTAATCGATATCGTTTTCCAGATATACGAATTTTAGTATTTAATTCATATGGTGGGTGCCACGCCCACTACTGATAATGCACCCATTTTTTCCAAAAATGTTTATTTGGATGTCAAAATTGCTTTTGCAAAATTTTAGTACTCTAATCGATATCGTTTTCCAGATATAAAAATTTTAGTATTTAATTCATATGGCAGGTGCCACGCCCACTATATCTAATGTACCCTTTTTTCCCAAAAATGTTCATTTGGGTGTCAAAGTTGCTCTTGTAGAACATTGGTACTCTAATCGATATCGTTTTCCAGATATACAAATTTTAGTATTTAATTCATATGGCAGGTGCCACGCCCACTATTGCCAATGTACCCATTTTTTCCAGAAATGTTTATTTGGATGTCAAGGTTCCTCTTGCAAAATTTTAGTACTCTAATCGATATCGTTTTCAAGATATACAAATTTTAGTATTTAATTCATATGGCAGGTGCCACGCCCACTATTGCCAATGTACCCATTTTTTCCAGAAATGTTTATTTGGATGTCAAAGTTGCTCTTGCGAAATTTTACTACTCTAATCGATTTCGTTTTCAAAATATACGAATTTTAGTATTCAATTCATGTGGCCACGCCTACTATTCCAAGTCCGCCCATTTTTTACCCAAATGTTCGTGTGGATGTCAAAGCTTACCGTACTTAATTTGAAGACTCTACCTGCATTAACTTTCGTGATATATAATATTTAATACTTATTCTTTAATAGGGCGTGGCACCCCGCCCACTTACAATTTCAAACGAAAGTATAGCCTATAGTTCCTTCCAGACATACAGAAAGATTCTGTGAAAATTTCAAGGAAATCGGTCCAGCCGTTTAGCCGTCTATAAAGCACAAACAAACATACAAACATACAAACACACATTGATTTTTATATATATAGATTATTATCTTTCGGTATTATGTATTGCAAAAATTTTTTTTAAAGTAGAAGAAAAATAAAATGTAAATTTACAAGAATCAAAACATTTTAGAACAATAATGTTAAAAAGTTTGTTACAAAAATAAATTTGTCTTTGATTTATTATACATTTTTTTTCTAGGTTAAATTATTTTAGTCAATTCTTTAAATTATGACAACTACTATATTGATGATAAAATTGTGATTCTTTTAAATTTTTAATTAGTTACCAACATTTATAATGAAAACAAAAATATGTTTTGATTTTTGTTTAAAAAAAAAGAAGAAAAAAACAACAAAACTTACATAAGCGATGTTAGTTTAAAAAAATTGTTTTCTCTTTTCTTGGTTATTTTTTTACTTAAACGAACATATGTATATTATAACAGAATTTAACTAACAGAGCTTATGTAGGTGAAAAAATATAACATAAAAGGTACTTACTTGCAGTGATGTTGAAAAGTTTTCCAGATCGCCGCTGTTAATGATTTCAATATACTATTGATTTTTGTTGCTAATTTATTTTCGATTACTCCGTTGTTCTCGACGTTGTTGTTTTTGTGAATTGTTATTTTATTTTTTCTTCTGCACATTACTTTTCTTCTTTAATAAATACATTTTTTAATACTTTTAGTTCACAGTGTTACGATTTCAATGCTAATTATTACCATTATAAAAATTCCGTATATATATCTATATATATTTTGTTTTTGTTCTTTTTACTAAACACTGTGGAAAGGGTTTTATAGACGCTAAAAGTCATTAGTGTTAAAAAAATGTATATTTACTTTGACGCATTGCTTGTAAACTATAGCAAATAAAACTTATGTTTATGATTATATAAATTTTTTTTTTTTTTTAACAAAAATTCCGATTTGGTTACACTGTGCTATAACCGTAACAATTTGCGAGAGCAATTATGCAAAGAAATTTTTACAATTAAAAGAAATTTTGAAACACGTAAATTAGATTTTCTAACCTTGGGTAAATTTAAGAAATTTAACACTTTTATAAACTTAATTTAAGCCATTTTCACTCCGATACTAATTTTAAATATTTATATTTCCCCTTCTTTTTTTATAGAAAAAAAAATTTTTTCTTTTTTTTTTTCTTTAAACTTAAATTGTAATCTATGTATTTAGTTCTTAATTGTCCGATGAATACTGGTTTCCCTTTTAAATTTTCTCATGTATATCAGCCAGTGCCATAATAATGATGTTTAGGCGAAATTTAGCATGCTCTATTTTCTTCCCTTATTCGTGCTTTTGGAGACTATTGATGACTCTTGGAAGAATTTTAACCATTTGAATACAAACATATGAAATGTGGTTTAAGATGTTAATTTATAACATTTATCTCCTGCCTTGGGTCTTTTATAATAAAATAACAACCACTGCTTTTTCATTTAATCCCATCGAACCACCATTAGTTATTAGCAGATATCCGGGTAATGCAACTTTTCATAAATTTTGCATTATAATTTAATCTCGGCCATTTATTTTTAATTCACCTAATGAAAGATTATTTTATTACCTAGTAACATTGTTTCTTTGAATTAAATATTTAATTTCAATTATAATTACCTTCCGAAATTATTTGTAATTTTGGTTATGATGATAAATCACATGGATTTCTTAATTTTGTTTTCTTTTTTCTTTTATTAAAATTTAAGACCCAAAGATGTTTTCTGCTTGCTGGTAAAAATGAAAAATAACGATGGCGTTTTCTATTGGACCTTATTTACTCTTTTCGAAATTCAATATGTCTATAATTTAATTATGGCCATTGGAAATACTTTCGATAAGATTGAAATTGGTAGCACTTTACCATGTGACAAAATATAAATTAAAGATATGATGTCCCTCTTTATCTAACTTGTATAACGGTTATAACACCCGTTACCAATTTCAACTATTTAAATGTATCTTTGAAATACCACACTAATTTTCAATTTACGTTTATCTAGTAAATATATAGTTAACTATAATATTTAGATTTTGTTAACTAATTTATAAAAAAGAAAAGTACATATATTTTTCCCATTACAAGGGTTCCCTTATAAAGCTAGTTAAACTTTTATGAATTAGACCTTATGTATGTATGTATCTTCTAGTGAATTTTTAAAGAGTGTCGTTTTATAATTAAAATGATCCTTCACCAGTGGTGTTATGGGTATATAGCTTTCTCATTCCGTTTGTAATTTCATTCATTCTTTCATTAAGTATTCTCCTAAGATATGTATTTTCTGAAACCCTAAGACTAGAGGAGTTCACGAAGCAATGTTCTTCTTCTGTGTGTTCGTATGTCTGTGCGTTAGTTGACTTTTATAATCCCCTACGTGTTACTCAGATTTGTATTTGGTATCAAACTTTGAAATATATCCAAGAATAAATCGCAATTGAAACCAAGTGCGACTGTCCTATTAATTTCCGTGATATGAGCAAATACACACGCCTGCCTCAGTATTTTCCCATTATTTATTCATTTAAAATTTGTAAACAATTTTTGAACAAATCAGTCACTAATTTGCCAAGTTATATGCAGAAATAAAAAAAAAATATAATAAAAGTTAAAGACATCAAAATACAAGCCATTTTTTTGAAAATTATTGCCGAGAAAAACTGAGAAATTTCTTAAAAACTAAATAAGATAAAGGCACAAAAATACAAACGCTTCTATTTATTTTCTAGAATTTAAAAATCTGTTCGAGTTTTTGGATAACTGGAAGAAGCTACATGGATATCAGAAGAAGGGACATGATTATTAGAATATAAAAAACTATAAAATTAAAAACCAAAGATGACCGCTACTACAAAACGGCGTACAATAAATTGTATATGGGTGCAATGCAGTTAAAAAAAACATACTTTAATCTTTCAACTGTAGTATCAAACCAAAACGCTTGGCCTGTAGAATATTTATACTATTTATAGAATTCTTACGAGTTGTTTTTATTAAATGAACTAACAAATGTTAGTTTCTTTATTACACCTTTCCTCCAACGGACAGCACTTAATAACGGAGGAATTTAAGACAACCGGAGTTGCCCAATATAGAGTGGTTTCACTGTATACAAATAATTTATTATTTTTTATGTATTTAAGTTTTCTGTACGAGTTTTAGGAAAAAAATAATAAAAACTAATTATACATGATACATTTTTTCCTTTTAAATAAATAATTTAGGCATTTCATTAAACTTAGTAATAACAAAAAATTGCGTTTTATTAAAAACATGTCAGATATTTTTGTTATCACAGTTTGGTCGAAAATCCTTCTACATATATATTTGTATCATGTGTAAACATAAAAAGGAACAAATAAAAATGTGTTTTTCAAGAGCAGTATAATAACAATTAATGTTTAGTTTTGTTTACGTCTATTTTATAATAAGTAGTTATAAAGTAACAAACTTTTACCCGTTTAAATCAAAGTAGTTATTTGCAAGATAATTCATAATTCTCTATAAGTTGTCGTAATTCTTCAAACGTATCGAAGAACAAAAAGTGTAAACAAGATATTTATTTGTAGAACGACCGACAATAAAAGTGTGGATTGTATATATTTGTGTATATTTTTATTAATAAATATATTTATCTTTCATATTATAACATTTGTTCTTGTTATATCATTTATAGGCAGTTTTCAGCTTAAGAATTTTGTGCCAAATATATTAATAAAGTTCCTTAAATAAATAATAATTGTTTTCAAAATATGGCTTCTACATATGTAAGTGTATAATAACTTTGATAGGAATTTTATTATTTGCGATAGAAATAAATTTATTAATAAAATAATTTTTCCAATTTCAAAAAGCCTGAAAATAAAATATTATATCGTATTTTTATGAATGGTTTGTGAGTTAAGTTTGAAATAGTTAATCTTGGTAACAACCTAAATACATTGACAGCAAAGGATTCTTTTATCCGATTGGAACTTCAACAAATCCAATGTTTTAAGCACCTTACTCTTAGTCAAGTATTTATGTAGCAAAACTCGTGTATGTTTTATTATTTAGCCAAATAAAATCATTTACATTTTAACAGTTTACACGTCCCAAGCATAAATATGAAAACGTATCACAAACATTTATGACTGATGTTAAAGTCGTACTGCTGCTTTCACTGACGTTATTGTTGCCGCTATTTATTTAAATTTTATGAGATACTTTTGTCTGGATTTTGTTACATATTTTATACTTATTTACCAGAGCAAAATCATGAGGAGTGAAAACAGTGGAAACAACACAGATATTTTTTGTTGAGGGCAATGATTAGATCAAGATGCTTTTGAAAAATATTGTTCTGTTTGTATAAACATCACTGTAACTTATCTTTGTTTTAACATCATTATATTTTGTTCATTTAAATAGTTTATACAAAAAAGGATTTGCTTTTTAATATGCATTTTTGTTAATACTTACAAGATCGTCACTTTTATTTATTTTACCGCTGATGGTTGATATCTACATATAAGTTCGCTTTATAGCTTCTTACGATTTAATGACTTTATTTTCTAAAACGCTTACACAGCTAAGCAAAGAAAAAGTTTCACAGGTAAAGTTTTTCCTGAATTTTTTTTTATGTTTACTGAGGGGGATTTTCAAGCAATTTCTCCAAAGAGAAAAGGCATTCAGTAGATTTTTATGAGGTAATCCAAAATTTTTATTGACAAACTTTTATGTAATAAATTATGAATTTTCTTTTTAGTTTAATTGATAAATTTTCCGTAAGCGATTTTTTAGAGAAAAATATGTTAGATTTAAAATTAAGAAAAAAAGAAAATTAAATTTTAAATTTTTTTTTTTATTTTTTTGTTGTTCAAAGGGCGAGTGTGTCTCATAAGAAGACTGTTCACTAACAGAGTGATTATCTCGAGGATGTGGCCTGTTATACTGGGCATAGTAGAAAATACGAGTAAACTACAAGAATAATTTTAAATTTTAGAATGCCGAACCTTTAAACGAGATGGTGTTTAGAATTACGTGACCTGGTTGGTGCTCTAAGCGGACAATTTGTCATGGCAGCACACTTGATCATCGTTCTAATGAGCTCTGCAAAAGTTATCACGTCGAGGAGGTGTCATCTCACATTGATTTAAGTAGAATATTCTGATTTATTTGTGCGCCGGGTTGATTTAAAGTGTGAAAAATAGTGCTTAGTGAGTGTACCATGTATCACATAGAAATCAATCATGAACCCAAGTTTAATGGTCCTTAGATCATGAGCCTGTTTAACCTAAACTAATTTTGCATTTAAATTATTGATCTCGTAATATTTATTTTTTAATATTTTTTCTTTTTACTTATTTTGAACTTCAGTCGTCGAAAAAGAAATCCTTATCTAGTCTTGCTTACTTTCAATATCAAACTTTGTACATATAAATAAAATAAAACGATTCCGAATTATGATTACGTGACGAGTAAATATAAAGGCGGGTCGAAAAAAAGTTGTGCCAGTCACCAACTAGTATATGTCAATGAAGTTTCTAAAACAAGAAAATTTTTTTTGCCACGCCTTTAAATACAGCATTTTTTGTTTTTTTTTTTTTTATATAGCGTCGCCATTTAAAGTTCGATCTCATTATATCGCATATCGTTGTTAATGGCTTCATTTTTTTTGTACGCCTTTGGTGACTTTTTAATGTTACGTCAAATTAAGGATTCCATTTATGATATCTCGTATCCTCTCCCCTAATGTAAATTTTTTTACATCTTTAATTTAGAATTTTAAAAAAGGCGTGCAAGGAAATTTCTTTCCTCTTTTAGGATCTTCGTTGACATATTTTAAATTCTAGGAGGTGACTAGCACAAGTTTTTCTTTGTATGTAGGCCAACACGCCCTAATAAGTGGTTAAGAATTTTTTGCGTTTAATAATTGGATTACAATTCAGTATAAGATTTGCAAAGTAATAGTTGAGGTGTAACTAATTTGCTTTAAAGTCGACGCTTTGATTAACGACGCTTTGATGAAAGTAGGTGTAAGTGAGCAAGGCCCGAGTATCAGACCTGGGGGATCTCAATTACATTTCAATTACAATTAAAATTACAATTACATGTAATTTGTAATTGAGGTAGTCTAAATTACAATTACAAGTAATTGAAAGTAAGGACTTAACTCAATTACAATAAAATGTAATTGTATTTGAAAAATGGCAATTACAATTACTTGTAATTGTTAATTGAAAAAAAATCAAATACACATTACATGTAATTGTAATTGAAAATGTTCAATTACTAATTACAAGTAATTGTAATTGTAATTAATCAACAAATAATTACTTGTAATTGAACAAAATTCAATTACATTTTTAAAACCATAAAATAAAACTTAAAATTCTTAAAACGATTTTCTAAATTATATGAAAAAAAATTGTGTTATTAAAGCAAATAATAAATTTTTTTAAATTGGTTCCTTGTCTTAATTATTTTTCAATCAGGTATGTGATGAAAAACGATCGATTTCATTTCGATCATTATTGAAATTTCAATTCGGACGTGTTCGTAACATTTTTAAACTGAAAATTATTAAATGGTAAAGACTGGCTTATATAATATGTAATTGATAATTTTTGTAATTAAATACTTTTTTGACAATAAATACTTAAAAAAGTAATGATTACTTGTTTTTTTTAAATTACTTAATGAAAAATTTTTTTTTCCCAATTAAATGTAATTGTAATTGGATTTTTTTCCAATTACAATTACATGTAATTGTAATTGGAACTTTTTCAATTACAATTACATGTAATTGTAATTTAAGAAAACTTCAATTACAATTACATGTAATTGTAATTGATTTTTACTTCTTTTTCAATTACAATTACGTGTAATTGTGTAATTATAGGTGTAATTAAATACAAAATGTAATTGAGACCCCCCAGGTCTGCCGAGTATACAATTAAAAATGTAATTGTAATGGGAACTTTTTCAATTACAATTACATGTAATTGTAATTTAAGAAAACTTCAATTACAATTACATGTAATTGTAATTGATTTTTACTTCTTTTTCAATTACAATTACGTGTAATTGTGTAATTATAGGTGTAATTAAATACAAAATGTAATTGAGACCCCCCAGGTCTGCCGAGTATACAATTAAAAAAATATTACCAAAAATTGAAAACAGTTTCACATCTAGACAGCTATTAAAAATATCATTTAAAAACATGCCTAAATGTGTATATTTCCTTCTATGGATAAACACATATTTAAATTAAGAAAAAAATATCAATTTAATGGATGACTTTTTTGTATTTTTTCCTACTTGACGGCTTACGTAAGGCTAGGATAACAATTAAAATTTAAGAACTCTTCATCTAGATATCTGAGTTAGATAGAAAGTTAGAAGCATTTGAATCAGGAACAATATGTAGATAAATTTTTCACTTCTGTTTTTTTGTATAAAAACAAAATATTTAGGATTTTAATTAGCAAAAGAAATGTAATTGAAAATGCCTGTCGAATCGGAGACGGACCACGTTAGTTCAGAGGTCCTCCACTAGTGTTATTGCAGATAAAAGAAAACAAAATAACAAAGGCAAAGCTTTTCAATGCAATTTTTGTGCAAACTGAAATCGTGAAGCACGTTTGAGAAATTAATTTGTTGTTTTTATTATTTTCATTTTACGTTTATTGTGGAATTTTAATTTTTCTATTTGTTCAAACTTATAAAACAATATAGATTGGGTTTCACAGATAACTTAAAAAAATTTCGTTCTACTGATGGTATAAAAACTCCTTATTTTTAGTGACAAACACTACCAAAATTTAACCTTATTGTTTATACATAATTTCTGTCATTCCAAGGTAGTAAATTGCTTCAAGAGGAGCTTTTTCGGACCACATACTGTTATTACCATTATTGTTATAAAAACACATAAAAGATATTAATTTGTTGTGTAACTTTAATATATTAGAGGTAGGGTAGGGATTGTTTATAATTTTTAATAACCACTGACATATACTTTTTTCTATATAGGTATATATGAATCTAAAATTTATATTTTGTTTAATTTTAATAATCGTTGGTTGGTGGATTGCTTCTGGGATGTGCTCATATACACTAGTGGCACAAACTAAAGCAACTGAGCTAATATTAAAACATCTTCATAGAAATATTGTAAGAAATTATACTAAGAATTTTTTAAGGTAGCTCTTACAACTCTTTAGGGCTTAGTAAATTTATAAAAAAAAAAAGTATTAAAAAAAAATTTTTTAGTTCAAAAAAAATTGAATAAAAATGAAATTATTTAACTTTTGGATGGTAAAAATTAAAGCGACACATTTACTGTTTATTTAAATATTTTTAAATATTTTAATATAAGCAACGCATTAACGAGGCTATTAAATTTTAAATTTTGTTTTTTGAAATGCTTTTCCACGCTTCTTTTAATTGGAGGAAAAACTTAAGTTTCTTCGATCCCTGATCATGTTTAATTTCTTTATCTGCCATGTCCCACGATTTATTTATGGGATTAAGATCGAGTGACTTAGATGGCCATTTAAGGACATTAATTTTTTTGTATTGAATCCAGGCTTAACATATTTCGATGCATGCTTTAGATCATTATCGAAATTGAAAAATCCATCCGGTAGGCATTTCAGGTTTTTCAAACGGCAAGATGGCAGTTTCCAGAATTTTTTTGTAGAGGCAGCGGTCCATAGTTTCACTAATCACACGCAAAAAAAATTTGATATATTATATTTTGGCTTAGACCTCAGATAATAATACAGTTTAAGAGAAATAGACTTTTTTCTTCGCACATATGAATCTAGTAGAAATTCCTACTCAGCATTTGATTTTTTTAACTTTTTTTTAGCTTTAAAAGTTTTAAAGCATACAAAACATATTATTTAATAAAAAATTTAATATTTTGTATATATTTGGATATCGTTTGTAGGAAAATAATGCGCAGAATAAACATAAGTTTAAAGTCTGTCGAAACAAAAAATTACAAATACTTGTAAACAAATGATCCTTATGTTCCCTTGAGGGTTTTTCTTAAAATGTTAGAAAAGATCTTCTGATGTTTTCTTATTTTTATCATTATTTTTAACGAATTATTGTGTTTATTTTATTCCTTATTGAAAATTCAAAGTTATGCTACAATTAGAATCATAATAGTTTAGAACAAATACTGATAACTTATTATTTTGCATATTTTAGTGTAGGGTATAACTGTTGTGACCTTGATAACTGTTTTTTTTTTTCAAGGCAATATCGTGTAACCCTTTTTCCCAATATTTTTTAATGCTAACAGTTTCCTTTAAATTTGTATGTTTTATTCAAAATCAGATATTTTTTTCTTTTAAACTTTTACTGACATATTCTGACATTACCTTATTTTTTCCTGTTGAACTTTTCTTAAACTTTTTCTATACGCTTTTATGTCTGAAGAAGAGAAAATGTTTCTGATGAAATTATAATTGTTTACTGCTTTGATTGTCATTATGTCATGACTTTTTCTATTATTTGTTTTATGCTCAAAAAGAAAAGGGATGTGAGTGTATATGTTAGTATGCAAGCAGGTTTAGAAGTATGTATGTTTTCATGTATATGTCCTTCTAGTTAATCTACCTGAAATAATGTTTCAACAAACTTTTCATTCGTGCATTATGTAGTCAAAAAGATAAGCGAGTGAGAGGGAAAAATAAAATTAAGAAAGCTAAAAAATTAATGATGTTTAAAATTTAAATGTTATTTCCTTGACAAATTTTTAATTATTGTTTACTTTAAGAAGTTAATAAGTTAAAGAAACAAATTTAACAAAATGAGCACCACTTAAATATTTGTTTGGGTAAATTGTAAAAACATTGTTAATTCGTTGAAATATGTTGTGTTAAAGTTGATGGAAACAAATTCAAGTATTAGAGTAAAAAATTTAGGCATGTTAGGGGTTTATTGTATTTTTTTTAATTGAGGTAAAGGAACAATAGATGTTACTATTTAAGAAATTGGTGTAAAATTATTTTTTTTATTTTCTATTTCTATATCTTAGTATATATATATAATATTTTAGTTTAAATGATGGATCTCATCGACTTTAAACTTTGAAATAGTTTTTCAAAGTGAAAAAGAGGCTGAGTTATTTGCGACAATAACGATTTCTTGCTTTTAATATTTAATTGACTTCTATTAATAAAGTAAAATATCTACAGCACAAAATATGCATGTACATAGTGAGCCTAAAGTCACCATGGTGTTTGGAAAATGCATAACTTTTTCCTTTATATCACTTTTTTTTCAATTCTTTTTCAGATTGTATAAATAGAACTTGGATAATAAATAATGTGGAGATAAACAACTAAATAAAGAAATTGAATTGTGGAATCTTATTATTTAAATCAGCGATAAATTAATTTAATAGAAATATCAAATGCCTGATGTTTTATTATCCATTACGTCCATTGTACGCAGCATAAATTTTAGTGGTCAAGTGTTTAAACACCTTTACATTCAGAAGACCTGACTCTTTGGAGATTTGTAGGCTGGTGAATTTATTAGTTTATATTTCTTTAAAAACGATACTGGACATAACGTTACAGTAGGTGGTGACCGTTCTAAAGACATGATTAAACTCTTTTGCGTTCATCTTTTTAAAACAACCATGATGTGCAGCAGCTGTGACTTCCACAAGACGGTGCAACAAATCGAATGGCTTGCGCCACTATTTATTTAAATTTTTATTTTTAAAAGGAAACGTTAGGTAACCGCATTGTTTTAGGTTCTAAACCGGTAAACTAGCCTCCACGATTAAACGCCGTTAAAATATTTTATGTGGGGATTGTCTACAGTCGCTTATCTACAGTCGCTTATCTACGTTGATTAGCCCAAACCTACTACATACTACTTTTATGACAGCTTCAGGCAATTGTAGTAGTAGAAAGTAGGATTTTTATTATTTCTTAAAGTTTTCTAAAATTTTTGTATATTTTTTCACATGCATAATTAAAAAAATTTTATTCAACATAAAGAAGAACAGTTGATAACAAATAAATATTCAAACAAAAAAATTTTTTTTTTGGTTTAAAATCATATTGTAGTCTTATTATTTCTTCGTCTAGCCAAGCCTTTTTAGTTCAGCAAGTTATCTTAACATACTTTACACTATTTTTTGTTAAAATATTTTTTATCTTTTATTGAAGCACGATACTCGACGAGATTTTTTTTGTAAGATGTCCAATATTGAAAACCGAGTAATCGTTCAGCTATGCAATTGTTATTAGAAAGACCAATAAATGTAATTTTTGGTTAAATATATTTTATCAATAATTTAATTATATTACTTATCTTATTGTTATTTAAGCTTATTTATATTACACTCGCAGTAATTATTACTATAGGGGCTGATACTTTGAGAAAAAAAATTGTTTTAATTGATTATATTTATAAGTGACTGGTTAAGTCTGCCTAGACTCTTTTGTTACGAATGTGAAATAAAACATGTATAAGATGAATATTTAAACACTTAATGATTATTTTTATTTTTAAATGCTTTTACATATAATGTTAGTTTTGTGAATACTCTTTTAAAAGGTCAACCATTTCGAAGTCATCACTAAAAGACAATATTAAATTATAAAATTTAAGCAATTGTATTGTAATTGATTGTAGCGACGAAATAAATAATAAAATTAAATTGAAATAATTGTTAGTTTGTGATAACTGAGAATGGCGTAAGTAGATAAATCTGTGCGGTGCAGAATTGTTTAAAAAATTTTTCTTTGCGTGTATATTTCGTTCTCTGTAAGCCAATACAAAAAGTTAAAACTTAATTTATTTTATTCCTCTGGTTATTGAAATCACGATATGCAAATTAAAATAATAAAAAAAAATATTTTTACCAACGTTACAATTCAAATGAAGTTAAAAAAAGTCAACAAATTAAAAAACTTTTTCCTTGCCCACATGTACTTATAAACTAACGCGTTAATGAAATTATAAACTCTTGCACACGACAGAGTTTAATAAGATTTTATTTAACACATGCGTGTAAAAAAATCACAATTTCAATGTTTAATGAAATTGTTAAATTAATGTACCAGACATGTACATGTGATTATTAATTTTATTACTTTCGTTATATAAAAAGGAATAAATTATATTGGCTTCTTAATGCCACAGGTATTGTGGCTGAACAATTTAAATATAAATTTAATGGTTTCAGTTAATTTTGCTTTTAATGAATTTATTTAAATTATACCAGTTAACTTTTTTCATTTTCAATATTGCTTTAGGATTTAAGTAAAGACTAAAATTAACATTTCGATTTGTATGTTTTTGATTGTGCTTTTAATTAAAATTTCAGTTGTTTTCTGTTATTGCTGAACAATTATTTGTTTAAAAATTTTTAATAAATAGTAAATTCTATTCATATGTGTACATACGAGGGTTTCCTTTTATATTTCATGTTTACAGACAACAAGTTAATATTTATTATCGAAAATTTCTTTAAAGGTTTCAAATATATTCGCCATGAAGACTTTTGGATATGTGTAAACTAAGAAGAACTTTTCGAAGAACTTTTTCATTTCAATTGAAACATAAATTTTGAATGCTGAAAAGGTTAAGGTGCTGAGAAACATTGAACTCGAACTCAATTTTAATATTTTATAATTAAAAGAAGCCATTGGTTGCTAAGTCAGATGATATGGCATATGTCTCATGAAATCGACGTTTTTAATTGCTCAAAAAGTGTCCCATCTGAGCCGATATTAATAGGATCTACTAAGTAATATAATAGTTTATACCAGTGCTATTCAACCTATGGTACGCGAAAAATTCTTTTAAAATTTTAACGATTTCTATTTTGCAATTGGAAACAAAAAGAAAAATCATCCTAAAAGTATACCTTTAATGTACATGTTCTTATGTTTTTTGTAATTTTTATTATTTTTTATTATTAATAAATAAAATAGATTAAAAATTTTAAAATTGTTTACATTATATTTTTTTTGGTGGTACGCGAAAAGTTTGTCGTGAATTTAGTGGTTCACGAGCCAAAAAGATTGAATAGCACTGGTTTATACTAATATTTAAATTTGGTTTAATATCACATTAAGTTATATTATGAACTTGCAGTATATATCACGCACATCACAGTGTTATTCGGAACAGCAACCGATTATGGACGACCTTGACGACATTTTTTGGTGAAAATTTTACGGACACGTTTGAATTCAGTTAAACATCGGTAACATACAAACATAAGACATACAAATGATAAATCACTCCAAAAGTTTTAAAAAGCAAGTCCATGTTTCCATTCAAAAATATAGATCGTATAAACAGTAAAACAAAATAGGATTTCAGAACATACGCTGCACAAGCAACCCTCGTATAATATTTGCCTGCAGTATTTTTAGAAAGTTATCCATACTGTTGTTCATTTATAATTGGAATTTTTATAACACCATATACAGAATATTTTTCTCACTGGTACACATGAGAAATTTATTGCTGATATTCTAAAAAAAAGGGAAGTAAATGAGGTTCATATTTTTTGCACTTTCTAATAAGAATTGTTTATATCTGTAGATATAAATATAATCCTTTAAAGCAAAATTAAAGCGACATCGAATCTTTTTCTGTTGCTCCATTTCGTGCAAGAATATTTACTTCGCAGTTCTTATCTTATAATTTTTGTTTTTTTGTTCTTTTTTCTCTGTTTTTTCCACAAACTATTCTACGTTTAAGGCGATGTTTTAATTCCAGAGTAATGTGCTCGAGAGTGCTTTGATCTACTAACGTGGTAGTAGGAACTCTTAGTATGCTTTAAGTATCCTTTAATAGGATTTCATTTAAAATACAACTATTACAACATTGGTTTTAGAATTTTGTTATATTTCAATAACTTTTATCTTAATTTTATGTAATATAAACAGCAAAAATTTACTTTAAACCTAGTGTGCAGTCTGTGCTTAACCATATCTGCATAGGGTAATCTACGTTATATAATAATGAGGCCAAAAAATTGGAATTAAGTCACCTGTTTTGGCATAGTTATTATAGTTGCATATTTCCATTTGACTGGTATGAATAATTTGCATATCTGAGTGTCGTATTTAAAACCAATTTTGGAAAGGTCCCTGAATATTTTTGATTTTTAATTACCAAATTTTAGTTAAGATATTTGTAAGATAAGGCGTTTACTTTAGTATCTAATTATAAAATTGCTTGGCTTTGAGGGCTTTAAATGATTCGCAAGATCAGCAAAATTGCTTTTGGATGATATGAAACCGTGACAGTTTTGCGCATTTCTCTTGCTTTTGTTTCTATTTAGTGCAATTGCGTTATATAAATCTCATATATTCCCAGTATGTGCAGGCTAAATTAAAATAATTCGCAGAAACAAATAGAAATCATGTATTGTGTTTACCCGGCAATTCCCAGTGTCACCTGCAGGTGACAAAGATTAACGGAATTTTTAAACATAAATACAGACACCAATGAATAATAAAAATATAAATAATATACAGACAATACCCTGTTTTGTATCTGATTTTATTTTGACATTGCTGCCATTATTTAAAATAGGAAATTTTTGAACATTTTTAAGCAGTAATTTTGATTTTTACATACTAGTGTGTCTTGTGATAAAAAAAATTTATAAAAATGCCAAAAGGATAAGAATTCAAACTTTTTTTATTCTTTTTTATTTCGAAATATTCACTATGAAGTTTTAAAAAAAAATTATATATATGCAACATAGGTTGGCATAAGATTAGATATTTTTAATGCCGGTGAAGTCGTAGATGATATTATTTTATTTCTACCTGATGATGGCGAAGTGACTGATGAAGACAGTGGTGATGAAAATGAAGCTAGTATTAGTCATCTTCCTGGTCGCATGCTTCGTTCTATAGTAGAACTGCAAAATGCGTTTATATGCACAGAAAACAGTGTACATAATGTAGATATAGAAGACGAAATTATCGAAACTTTGCCCAAGAAGAAGGAAGAATCACAGCACTATCAAAAACTGGGAAAGCACTATCTATAATACTTCATTTGCTTCTTGTGGCAAAAAAAAACTGTGACGAAAAAACTTTTACTAACTTACGGAAAGAGATGACTGCCGTAGAATTTTTGAATTACTTTATAGCAAAAATCTTGTTGAGCTCATAGTTGATATGAGTCATTTGTATGCTTTACAAAGAAATCTTACACTGAATGTGACTGTTAATGAAATTAGAGTTTACATCGCAATACTGTTGCTTACAGGATATTTTACGCCAAAGTATATGAGAATGTTTGAGAAGTAAAAAGTGACACGTACAATAACCTAGTAATGAAAGTCAACAATATCACCACTTTGCAGACAGTACGTCCTTGCCGCAAAACTGCACCTACTCGCTGTGGATATTTAGTGAATTGTGAATTATATCAGGGTGCGTCAGGACCAAGCTGCAGCCGGATTTAGTCCTAGGAGCTGCTGCCATTTGAGAGCTCCATTTCAGATTGCCCCAAGATATGGGACATTGCAATTTGTACTTCGATAATTTTTTTTACCGGTTTACCATTACTAAAATATTTACGCGAGCAGAATGTTTGGCAACTGACACTATAAGGGAAACCTCTACTGAGAATTGCAATATGCCAAGCTCAAAAGAAATGAAAGAAGAACCAAGGGGTAAGCTATGTTGTAAATTTTCCAAAGAAATTACTGCAGCTAAGTGGCATGATAATAGTATTGTCAACATTGTATCAAACGTTCATGCATTAGATCCTATCACTAGAAAAATATGTGCTAAGTGTAATATCGGTTTGCATATAAAATGTTGGTACAGCTTCGACAATAAATAAATTTTAATCTTTTCTTTTAAATAAATATATATTATTGAAAAAATTCATGTTTTATATCTATGAAAAGATTAAAACAACCGGTATTTTAAACCATTAACTTTACACAATGCCCAGTGCCACCTGTAGGTGACCGCCCTTTTAAAAAAAATTGGGCGGTTTTATTTATCAAGTATATTTTTCTAAATTTTTTTTAACATATCTAATCTATTTTAGCCAAAAATAAAATAAAAATTCTTTTTACTTTGACAATGGGAATTGAAGGGTTAACTCGGTAAAAATAATAAAATTTAAAAGTGTTTTAGTCAGTAAAAAATAAAAATAAAAGATTTTTGTTTATTGGGGTTTTTTTTCGAAAATCAGATTATTATAATACTAGTTTTCTTTGACAACTCTACATGTTATTTTTGGTTACTTCGCAATATATGTTTTTGTTATGTGTTTCACAAGTTGGTTCTCTTTCATTGATACAGTGAAATAAAAATTTTTGACATAGTAAAAGGTATAACGATACCACCAACTACGCAAAAAATTATATTTAACGCTTTTAGAAAACAAGTATTACAAATAAAAACTTTGTAGGATTGTGTAAATAACCCAGCAATGTTTTATTTTTTTTTAATTTGTATAATAGGTTGTCAATTTTTCAAACATAGTACTATAACATTTTTATTAAAAACCGCAATAAATATTATTACTTTAGTTTAATTCTAGTAATAAACTTTGTAAATACAAATTTTCATTGTGATAAATATATTTTAGTATTCAAACACTTAAAAAGAACAAGCAGTTATAATTCAAGTTTTAAGCTGCTTTTGGTAATGAGTTATTCGATTTTAATTGTAAGTGTATTTGTAACCGAGGGTTGTGAATTTTAAAACACCTCAAATTAAAATAAGTTGTTATTCAGTTAAATAACTATTTTATGCTTATATCCAATGTTACTTGCTAATTTACTGGGATTTCAAATTTTTAATATTCATGGCGTATGACTGTTATTTGATTGCAATTAAATATTGCTCATACGTGCTGTTTATATTGTTTTGCTTAAAATTTTTTTTCTCTTTATTCTAAAAGTTGAAAGTAAATTGATTGAGAATTTGTAAATAATGAAAAAACAAACTATTTATTTTTAAGTTTAAGTTATTTGAAATATTTAATAAATTAAAAGCGTTTAAGAAATTTTCAAATATACAATATTTCATCAGAGCACATCTTTAAATAGTGTGTGTTTGATATTTATTATTTATTTATTTATTTTTTATTTATTTATTTATTTATTTATTTGAGTCTATGGATTCTAGATCCTTACAGACTATAAAGCAGTACATACAAATTGTTTAATATTAGTTATTCAAAAAGAAAATAATTTTACATTTTACAATAAGGTTTATTGAACTCGGTACAAATCCTTAAAAATGTGTCGAAGTTGGCATAATTCGTTATGAAAACTTTAACTGATATCAGAGAAAAATACATATTTTTATTTAATTTAGAAAAAACTTAATATTTAGCATTGTCGAAGACTTTTTAAAGTTGGCAGCTTCACTAGTGCAAGTCTACTAGTATAAGGCGGCAGGTTTAGCGAATTCCACTGTAAGCCACAAAGTCAAAAAATATTTTTGCACAGATTCACTGCTATAAATGTAAACATTGTAAATTGGATTCCAAATTATTGAATCATACTCAAGAATAGGCCTGACAAAAGAAATATACAATTGTATTGTTATATGTGGATCTGTAAACTTTTTTTGAAGTATTCTTTTTTAAAGTATGTATAATAAGGTAAGATTGATTATGTAATAAAAAATCATGTTATTATTTTTACACTTATATTTATAAATTTTTGTAAAAATTATACACTACTTAGTATTTGCGACCGTCCGCAAGTAGCGCTAAATTTTATTTCCAAAGATTGTTAATTTCATGATTATGGTGGTATAAAGTTACTGACTGGTATAGCTGTAACATATCAAACCTTCATGTCGCAGTTATCAGTTTCTCTAAAGTGCCCTTAATTCTTTGTTCCGTTGTGGAACAGCAACTTTTCTATTTTCTTAAAAGCAATTAATTCAATCTGTGTTTTGATGAGCCTGCACAAATTAATCTGACCGATATTAATTTCGAGTGAAGATAATACACATACCTTTAATGAAAATTATTATGTCAAGAGTATAACTATATTGTATAGTTTGTTGGCTAGTAAAAGAATTAGTTCATACTCCCTTTAAAAATATCAATAGAGTACAAGTAAGTTATGGAAAGAAATGTTAGATATGCTAATATTAATATTATAGTTTTAATACCAGTAGACCATTTTTATAGCGATTCATAAAGTAGGAAGACAATTGACGCTTTGGTAAGATTACCTTAAAAGTTAAGCCAAATTCAGTGCAATAAACGCAATTAATGTGTGGTGTATTGTTGTTGAAGTTTTATAATACAAAAATAAGTTTTGCTATTTATAAATTCTTAAGCTGAACATACTTATTTAAATAGATTGAATTGAACTTGGTGAAGAGATACTGGTGTTGTTTCTAAACTCTTCCTACCTTACTGTTTATAAAAATTTTTTACAGAAAAAAACATCTACTAAATAATAAAAAGGATGGTTAAATTTTAAAAGCCGATGTTGAATGTAAACCACACCTTAACGTCAAGTTTTTTTCTGCATTTCATTTGACATTTCTCAATTTCAGACAAACTCAATTCGAACCATTGAAAGATACACAAACGAACAACGCGTTAAAGTTATTCAGGCTTATTATGAAAATGGGCGTTCAAATCGAAATGTATTTCGTGAACTTAGTGATTCTTTTGGTCAACGTAATTGTTAAAATTCGTCTACGATTGGGAGAATTGTAAGAAATATTTAAATTTCAGCAAAACAGGTCTGTATGAAATGTGAAAACATTAAAACTTTAAATTTTATTTCAATAATATGTAAAACTACTTAGAACTTTTAACGTTAGAGCTAAACAAAATGTAACTTAATTTATAAAAATGAGTGCTTGTTGTAAGTAGGTGTATGATAGAATCATAGAATTATATAAAGTGTATTTATTACGTAAATCTAAACTGTTATTACTTAAGTTAACATTTCACTCTTTGAGTATACATGTATAATGTGTAAGTATAATATTTCAAATACTATTTCATATAAGGCTCATTTAAACCTGAGTTAGTCAGTTAAATATAAACAAATTTAAAAATTTCAAATAAAAGTTAAGTTACAAAATAGTGTATAATCTTGTAATTTTTTTTTGTTAATGGTTTTTCTTTATTTACGAAAAAAATCAGGCTTCAGTGGTGAAAGTAAATTACTGATTTTTTGGTAGTTTGAACTAGTATTACAAAATTTTGCCACCTAAATTTATCCGCTCATTTTTCAACACACAGAAAAAATTTTGATTAAAATATGAAAAAAGTTCAATATTTTCTTAAAATGTAATTAATGGCGAAATTGAAAATGGTCTCAGCCTAGTAAAGAGTGTTGAGGCAGTGCGTTAGGGTAAGTAACAATCAGTTTTTTGTTATTTCGATGTTCTTTAAGAAAGATTTAATTTAATGAGCTAGGACATATAATTCTGAATTAATATTAACATTGATTAGGAATAATTTTTAAACAATTTTGGAAGACAAATATTTAAATTCTCTATCTACCTATAAAGAACAAAAAATTTATATATATGTATGCAGACATATTAAATACCCAAGAAAATAATTATCGAGCGTCACAGCTGATACTTAATTTTTGCCTGAGCTGTAATATATTTTGAAACATACGATTTTAATTTGAATCATTAAGAGCTAATAGTTGGAAAGTGAGTTATGTGTAAGCAAATAGAATATGAGATTATTTTAGTTCTTGTCAAATTTCTGTATACGTCCTGACGTGCATATATATTGAAATAATCAAAAACAAATCAACAGAATCATTTATCAATGGAAACTGCCGCAGGGAGATAAGCCAAAGGTTTATGAGGCACACAACAAGAGAAGTAATAATTTGTTTAAATAAATGTTTAAAAGTCGTATTATTTTTCGTAGAGCACTACTGAATTGGGTATCTCGTTCGATCAACTTAACACCTAAAGACTATGTTTCGTGAGAGTTTTTGTAATTAAAAGCACACAGCATCAGTTTAGAAGCATAAGAGCAAAACTATCGAGCAGATATTAACCATAGACAACAGTTTAATGAATAATGTCATTAAGAATTTTGGCAAAAGATTTGAGATCTGATGTTGCAGTAGAGGGGGGTGGTTGTGGAGGGTAGTTGTGAGGGTAGTTGTGGGGGGTAGTTGTAGGGGGCAGTTGTGGGGTGTGGGGGTGGTTCTTATAATAAACTGAAATAAAAATATATTTAATATCTCAAAATAAAAACAACTCTTTTCTTTTACGAAAATTTATGTAACACCTCGAATTTTAACACTCTTTTTTTACATATGTATTTAAATGTTAAAGAAAATTCTTCTACTTATCAATTCGATTTTTTTAGGCAATATTTTCTTAATTTTTTAGAATTTAATAATGGTTTTCTAATTTGATAATATTTTATTAAATTCTCTATTTGGTGATTTTTTTTTATAATATTTTTTGCACTGTCCAAATTGTGTTACATTATTTATTATTTCTTATTAGACATTGATTGCTTTTGTATAATAAAAATGTAATACTATACAAAATTTAAAGTTTTAATAGAACCACTCGTGTATTTTTTAGAAACATTTTAGAAACATTTTAAAATTAAAATTTTTGTTGTGAATTTTTTCTTAATAAACTCTTTTGCTCTTTGACAGACATGCATGTTTATGTTTACCGCCTGTTTATGTTTACAATTACGTTTATGTTTACAATTTTACAATCAAAACACAAAACGATATTATAATGGTTACGTAAACGATTATTCGATAATGCTTAACTTTAATTGGAACCTATAACTAATACATACTTTAAACTATTTAGAATTCCAACCTTGAATATTAAAAAATATATATTCAATATTTTTTTTGCAAAATTAAATTGTTTCATAAAGTTTTTTTTTTTTTGTTTTAAAACTGAAATGAGTTATACTTTATATATGGCCTTAAGATTTTAAGTTTTTTAAGCCTTTAGCCATGTTTTCCACCTACAATACATTAATGTTTATCTTATTTTAAAACTTTGTTATAGCTGTGTCTGCATATCCTTCCTGTGTTAAAAAAAATAAATTACAAACATTTTTAATATTCGAAGTTATAAAATTTGTCTACATAAAAACAGTATGAAGAAATTTGTGTTTTTTCATGTGAGGGCTTAAGATATGATAAAAACATCCATTTACTCATACATATGTAGGTATTGGAAAGACAGTAGTACAAGTCAAATATTATTTAAAAATATGAATTTGTTAAACTTCCTAGCATTGAAATAAAATGATCATTTTTATATTTTTCTTTTTTTTTTATATATTTATCATAATTGACATCATCAATGTATTTCAATATTTATATCGGCTTGTTTATTTTAGATAAATGCAATATGATTATTCTAATCCCCAGATTACACCGAAACGAAAAACCGGCTTTTTGGTAATAGCAATATAATCTAAGAAAGTTGATTCCTCATCTGTAAAAACATTTTTTGTGCAGACACTAGATTTAAATTAATTCTGATGTTGCCTTAGCGACTTTGAGTATTTGGATAATAACCTTTATATTTTATAATACCAACATTTTCAAATATCGGATAATATAAATACTTGAACAATGTTCAGTTAAAAAAGAACGTAATACCCTTCACGTAGGCATGGTTAAATTAAGACAGACTGTAGAAGAAAAACCCCAAGTAGCGGCAAAAATATTTCCTAATATGCCTTAGCAAATTTGGCATACAGTCTTCACTATCAGAGTATAAGATTTGGTTAAAAACTGGGTGGACCACTTACCATAAGGATATTTTATTGCACGCAAAACTATAAATACTTAAATTCTTCCTTTAGTTTCGTGGAGAAATTTATATAAAAGTTCCGGCAAGTAACTTTTTTTTTTAATGCTATAAAAAAAGGTGTAGCTTCGGCTATGTGACACGTGGCGGCGTCCTGTTGAAACCAAATGTTGCCAATATCCTACTCTTCAATTTTTGTGAACAAAAGTTCGTTCAACATGGCCCGATAATGATCGCCATTGATTACGGCCACTCCTTGCTCAATTTCGAAAAAAAATGGCCAAATTATGCTTTTGGACCAAAATCCGCACCAAACAGTGACACGTTTTGGGTGTGTCGGCTTTTCAATGTATGCGTGCGGGTTTTCTACGCCCCAAATGCGACAATTTTGCTTTGTTTACATACCCGACAAGATCAAAATGAGCTTCATCTGAAAAAATGTTTTTTTTGGCAAAATCGGCCAAAGTAATTTCGCAATATTTACCAGCGTTGTTCACGTGTATACACAACCATATTCGTTTAGCGGAAGGATAAAACTAATTATCTGTCAAATCAGACATGAGCTAAGTGCTACACTAGATGGAAAAAAACGTTAAGTGGCGGACCCTTTAAATATTAAAAATCTTTAAATCTTTCATATGATTTTGCCTTTTGCCTTAAAAGGTGACATAAATGAACTTACACCATAGCCTTAACTAATCAAATAAATAGTTAAAAATGGGCGACACTAAGTTTTAATGACCTGCATTTGAAAAACTTTACAAAAAACATCGAGTGAAATTATGAATTTTAATCTTGCTAAAGTTTCTAAATTCCTATGATTAATTTCAAAAAAAGGAGTTTGGGATATATATAATAATAGATAATAAATGGTTTTAATTATAAAAATCAGTCTAATCGTTTCCATCCTTCTGATGGAAAAATTATTGATGCTGGAGGCTTGTTTAGATGTAGAAGTCAATTGTGTTGATAAATCTAGTTTAAATAAAAAACAAGTAAGAGCACTATATTCGGCTGTGCCGAATCTTTTATACCCACCACCAATTTTGTGTACATTTAAAGCAAAATATTTATTATTTTGTTAATCATTATGGAATAATCTCTTTATAATAAAATATGTATCACTTTCTTTGTAGAGGGTGGTTAAATTTTAAGGGCCCATGTTGAAGGTGAACTACATCTAGTCTTTAAATTTGTTTTCTGCATTTCACTTGACATTTCTCAATCTCAAACTTACTCAATTTGATCCGTGGAAAGATACGCAAATGAGCAACGCTTTAAAGTTATTCAGGTTTTTTAAAAAATGGGCGTTCAAATCAAAATGCATTTTGTGCATTATTTTGATCAAAATAATCGTTCGAACTCGTCCACAATCGGGAGAATTGTAAAAAAATATTTAAATTTCTGCAAAACAGGTCTGTATAAAATGTTAGAAAATCTGTGAATGCCTTCTTAGTGCGTTGAATGGGAACCATTGCTGTTTTTTGCGATAGTGTGGCAAAAGAGCAGTCAACCTCGACTAATCGTCATGCCCAACAATTGAGCATCAACATTGTCATTGAAAATTTGGACCATCAGATAGAGGAGTGGCGCCAAGGATGGGGGGGAGGGGCCATTTGGCCGATATTTTGTTAAATATATAATTGAACCATACAAATATTATCATTATAAAAAGAAATGATAATAATTTCTTAAATAATTTGTGTTTTATTTAAAATCACCATCAGCCCTTAAAATTTAACCACCCTTTATAACTTCGATATGATAGTAAAATGTTTTCGTAAATTTTGTGTTTTTAATGAAAGTGGGCGTTAAAGAAGACATGTCAATAAAGTTTCTGCTGATAAATACAACTAAGATATTTCAATATAGTCCTTTATTTTGCCAAAAAATTTGTCAATAGAGAAATTACATTAATTTAAGATAAACCGTTACATGGAAGGTTGGCGTTAGAGTAGGCGTATCACCCAAATTTTTTGGCACAACAATTACATTGAATAGAAGGATATACGTAGCAAATTTATAGTAGGCGTGTCAAAGTTGTTTTTGCTAATGAGTACAACTGAGGTATTTCAATATAGCACTTTATTATTCCAAAATCTTTATTTATAGAGAAATTGTATGAATTTTAGGTAAAGCGTTATATGGGAGGTGGGTGTAAAAGTTGGCGTGGCACATTGATTTTCCGTTAGAAAAAAGCATTTTACCAAAGAGCCATGTGTGAAAAATTTCAGAGTCGTACATCAAATGTTGTTGCTTTTATGACGTTTTGTTTTTAAATATACCGAAAAATACACTGTGCGGTATAAATGTTCGTACATTTTGATCGATAACTCCTTTCCTAATGCATAGATTTATATAATTTTCAAGGAAAAATATTGTTTTTACTCAGGAAATATATATTCGAAGTTTCATGAGTCTACGTTAATGCGTTTGGACACAATTCCATTTTATTCGATGTTCGAAGGACACGGTTTTTTCGACCTACTCTTGCTGTTCGAGCTATAACTCTCTTCCTAATAATCTGATTTAGCTTATTTTCAATACCAAATAAACCTTGTCTATAAGAAAGATTCTGGCAAAATTTGAGCCCCCTAGCTTTTTCGGTGCGACATCTATTGTGCTTTCAACAGACGGACAGACATAGCTAGATCGTCATCAAATCAAACCCTGATTCATAATAAATATACTTTATGGGATCTAAAATGGATATTTCGATGTGTTACAAACGGAATGGCAAAATGAATATACCCCCACCATTGTGGCGGGTATAAAAACTTATGTCTTATATAGAAGTTTCATTGAGTTGTTTGTGTGTTTTTACAAACAAAAGCTTAAAGTTTATGAACCAAAGCTATTCGTATCTACCTGACACATTTCAAAATTTTTACTAGCTCTTTAATCTTTTGGAGCGTGAACAATTTCATCTTTTATATGCATTTCTTCCTATGCCTCAGATGTTTTTTTTTTTGCAAAACAAGATACGGGAGCTACTAAAGTCTCTATTGTTTGTAACGAAATCACTAATATATCATACGTTAAATATTTCACTGGCGAGAATTTTATTCAAATAGGCATGGTTAATATTCCTTGGGTTTTAAAAATTAAGATTTACACCTGTAATTTTTGACTGTTTATACCTAAGATTTTCCCAAAAAACCAAATCGCATGAGCATGCAAGTATTTGCAAAATTTAACATGACATTAAACCACGTAGACAACATTCTTATCGGGTTTTTTCCACCTGGAGTATACTCCACAAAGTACTAAAAAACTACTGACAATTTTCTAAAAACCATAACGAAAAATAATATCAAACTAAGTTCTTAATACAAACATTTACAAAACGCATTTAAATCAAATAAGAGCAGACAACTTGAGTAATAGAATCCAATTTCAAATAATTATTGAAAGAATGATTTGAAAAACAAGGTTTTACTCAACAAAAATTTATACTGCTTCATAACTAGTAACATGAGTTAGAAAAGAAGTTATACATATATTATCAGTTGTTTATGTGTAATAGTGTTGCCAACTTTTAAATTTTGAATTGGAAAATTCAAAGATATTGCAGTCCATAAAAATCTGCTATTATTGTCACATAAATAATTTAAAATAGAACGACAATTCCAATGTGAATCATTTTTAAGTTGTACGAATGTCATATAAACTAACAGTTCTAATCTTGGTAGCTATAGTGCGTGACATAAATAAAAACATATCGCTGTTATAGACGATATTTACATTTTAGACAATAAATCATAATATAGATAACCAAATTAAAGAATGTTTGTATATAATTTGACATTTTTAAGTTGTTCAAGATTTAGTGTAATGAATCTGATATATGTCGTAGCTACTTTTAATAGAATAGAATTTTCTTTTAATTTTCAAATGTACTTCAAACACAAAGTTATTTGCTAACAAATTTTTTAGGGATTTTACAAGATCCGTAAAATATTGATTTATGTTTTGTGTTTTTATGATCATTATTTATCAATATACAATAAAAAACCTGCCAAATTTAAAGAAAATTCCATCCAGATTTAACAACTAATTTAGTTTCTTAATTTTAATTTAATTATTAAACAATTTGTTTTTGTTTTCTTAAAGCCCTAACGAAATGAAAATTTTACAGTTGAAAAGTGTTATTACTACACAAATATTTGGTGAAGGCTCACGATTTTTAGAGTCGTAAATCATTGTCGTAATATGTCAAATAATCAAAATAAAAAATAAAAAAACTATACAAAAGCTTTAGTCGTGCGAGCAATAAATAAAAAATTGCAAATTAAATACAGTAAAAATTCCCCCGGTTTTATTTCTGTTACGCAGTGTACTAGAAAACACTTTAAACAAACATCCTTTCGTTTTCACTGTATCGCACTATTGTTGCGTTTTTTCTTTTAGTTTTTTTTTTTTAAACTTAAGGCTAAGATCATATATATAATGTGGACACAAAAAAACTGCCTTCAGATAAAGGATTTTTATAAAAATATATATTATAACAGATTTATTTTAAATAACTTAATTTACATTACAATATTATTTTAGTTATATCTACAGTAGTTTAAGTTACAGTAGTTTTGTGTGTATTAGTTTATGTATATATAACATTTCGTTTGGTTCGCTGGTTGTTCGAACATGATGTTAAGTTATATGCAGCCGAGGTGAGTTATTATGTGCAGCATACTCTTAGGCACTTTTATTAATCCTGCATATTACTTAACATTAACATTACGTCTTAATTTGAGTTTAATGGTTTTCGAATGAACTAGTGTGTACCACTGTTGGTAAAAGTGGCACAGTCGTGCCATTTTTGGCACTATTAGTTCTTTAATGGTACCATGGCATGCTCAATAAAGTTTTGGCACTTTTTCAAAATATTATATTTATAATTTAATTTATATAATTATAATTTAACTTATGTTTTTAATTAAAAAGAAATAAATGCTTTTTCTCCCTGCTGTAAATACTACTAAAAAGTGCAACAATGACACAAAATCCCGTTTCTGAAAGTATTAGTTCAAAATGAATGACATCCTACATGTTCAAGGTGGATCAAATCAGATGACTGCATAGGAAAGATCATTTTTAACTCCGTTTTTATACCCGACACCAGAAAAATGGTGAGGGTATATTCATTTTATCATGCCGTTTGTAACACATCTAAGTATCCATTTTAGACCCCATAAAGTATATATATTCTGAATCGGGATTTCATCTTATGACGATCTATATATGTCCGTCCGTTTGTTTCTCATTCTTAAAAAGCATTACACATTAAATACATATGTATGTATATAATACATAATAATATTTATATGTAATTTATCTGTACATATCTTTTAAATATTGAAGTTTGAAATTTTTTTTGTATATAATCAATTCATCTTAATATAATATTTTAATAAAAAAAAAATTAATAAATGAACTTAATTTTTATTAATTGACATGTGTTTTGGCACTTTCTAGCAAAAATTTTGGCACAAGACTGAAATTCGCATATACCATCACTGGTGTTAGAACTGTGATGGGAAATGAGATTTTAATTTCGGTATCAAAAAATTTTTCTGAGAGTACTTTTTTAACCTCAAGAGTAACAAATCGTTTTTTTTTTAAATTTTTATAAAAGAGTAAAAAAATCTTTATGAAAACAAAAAGTTAACAAAAACCATAAATCAATACATAAAAAGTTAATTTTACCTTTAAACAAAACATTTTTTAAATTTATTTTGTACTTTTTAAGGTATATCACTTTAAACTGAAATAGCCCCTAGATAAATAGCGCCAATTGAACAGGAACATAAGTAAATAATTATAACACGTGATCAAAAGTAATAAAGTTTACAGCAACTACAATTTGTTTGATATTTTTTTTTTAGATATATCTATACATATATGTCAAAGTTATAACAACAGAAGTCTTTAGATTTTAATAAATCTTTGGTCTGAATAAGACTTGATACGGTATCAACATTAAGCCTATTTCTTTGTTTGGTTTTTATTAGATTTTGATACGAAAAAATGCTCTCTACATTTGCAGAGGAGTGAGGAATAGATAAAATTCCATTTGCAATTTTCGAAATGTCGGAAAACATATATTTGCCCAAAGAAATTTTAGTTTTAGCCACTTTAGACCAAAAACTACAAATATTTTCATTTACCAAAGGCTTAAGCTCTTCAAGATCCGCCAATGCCCTGTACTGAGAGTTTATATTTTCAAAATTTTGCCTTTCATTTGGAAACATTTTTAACAGAAGTGGTACAATATTATTAGTTCTACCAGACAAAACGTTTAATAGAATAATAGAACTTATGATCTTTAAAACGTATTGAAGAAATAAAAAGGTCATTTTGAATATTGGATCAAAAAATCCGAATATTATAAATTCGATCCTTTCATTTCTTGAATCCCTTTCAAAATCGTTTAACTTAAAATAGTACCTCAACGGCTCCCATTGCTCCAAAATTCTATTAACTACTTCCTCCCGTGAAAGCCACCTGGTTGCTGCATATTTATATATGACATGGAATCCAGTACCAAAATACTCTTGGAATGTTGTGAACTCCTCCCTTCTACTTGAGCTATTGCAAAAATGGAAATTCGTCTTTTATAAATTTATCAATTTCAATCGGTATTCCATATTTTGATGCAGTGGATGATGTTAAATTTAGTATGTGGCAAATGCAATCGTTTGTAAAAATGTGAGGAATTTTTTCTTTAAACTTTGCTTGCACACCATTCAAGGGGCCCATCATGACCGCACAGTTGTCGGTTGTAATACCGATTATATTATTTAAAGGTATATTGCATAGCTCTAAAAATTTTAAAGTACTTTCAAATATGTCACTTGATGAGCTGACATCTATTTTAATTAAACCTAAAAATCGATCACGACATTGTCCATTAAAAGTTCTAATAACAATCACCAAGTTTTAGTTGATGCTTATATCAGTGCTCTCATCAAGCACTATCGAAAAATAATTCATTATACAAAAATCAGAAATATCAGTAATATTTTATGTTAAACAAAATAAGAAGACATAATAAGAACTAGAGTTGCCATTTTCATAAACTACAAGTGATAAAGGGGAAATGCTAAAACAGATGAATTTAAAAATTCAATGGTTTTAAATTTTAGAGGTATCACTGAGAGTATCAAATGTTACAGAGGAGTAACACGGTATTTTTTCAAATGAAATAGTATCAAAAAAAGTACGATCGTAACAACATTTCCATCACTGTGCTAGAACTTTGTCGAATGTTAGAGAACACCACTATACTATAAATAGCCGAACAACACAGCTAACATGATCGGTATTAAAGTAGAGCTTGTAGGCTGCGTATCAAAGTAAGTTTGATAATAAAAGTGTATAACCATAAGTGAAATAAGTAAGGTGACATAAAAGCAATATCTGAGTGTGTTTAAATAAATAAATTATAAAATAATTAATTTCAACTGTTTTATTTGTAATACGAAAAGAACTCAAGGTTTATTTAAAGGAAGTAAGCCAACTTTTTTAAAAGGTATAAACGTAACAGTATTAAACAAATTGTGAAAATCGGAAAACTAATATACAGAAAAAAAATGTTTATTGATTTTTATCAAATTATATACGAGTTCCCTGCCAAAACCTAAATATCTTAACTTGGATATTCGAGACTAAATTGTTATATTTTTTTCCTTTTTTGTGCATTAACTGCTTTTTAAATAAATATAAAAAGAACACTAGCGTGTTATAATGACTTCTTTGTAGTTATCAAGATGAATAATAGACTATATGGTAATGTAGGTTGTTATCTATCTGTGTGTCGAATTTTATTTAATCCCATTCAGCCGTTTTTACGTGATTGCACAACAAAAATCCAAACATTTAAACAGCCAAACTTCCAAATACTCATAGTTATATTTAATATTCGTTCAAGATTATTTTATATGTAAGAATTATGTTATATTTAAATTTAAATATATGCGTCCTTCTCCGAGAAAATGTACCTAGTGTGTGAAAATGAAGTTTTGAGAAAAACGCATTTAAAGTTTCATAACGCATTATCAGACCTTCAGTTGGGAGATGCAATTTGGTATGGTTAGTTATGATTGGGTGCCGACTTTAGTGACGTCATGCCCATGTGGTGACGTATTTTTTTTTCTTTTGGTATGACAATACCTTTGCTGTTGTTGCTGCTCTGTTTGCTATGATCTCAATACTTCATTCTTAAGCCGCAACCAGTGACCGACGCAACAACGTTTTTATGGCGTAAATAAATTTTTATCAGAAATCTAGCTCATTTCATCTTATTCTACACTGTCTTAGGTACCAGAATTCATTTTTACGTCTAAACCCGTTTTTCGACACACTAGGTCCCTTTTCTCGGAGAAGGTCACATATATCCTGCTTATATAATACGTGTGAATGTATACACACAAAGAGACTAGTATCGATGGTGATTATGAGAGTTATGAACAATCGCATAGCTTAGTTGTAATAATAAAATTTTATGTTTGCGTGTCGGAACATCAATTTACTCCCTGCAACTGACTTGACCATATTGAATTTATAAACAGTCATCTTATGTAAATATTACGTAGAAATAAAAACGGTAATGAACGTATGGAGATCGTTGTCTCGAATTTTACAAGTGTGCATAAGAACTTTGTTTTTGCGGTGTCTGTCAGACAGTGGTCAGATTCAGCGGGTTAACATTCAGCACTAAAAAACTATGATAAGAATAGAAATTTTATATCATAAGGTTTGATTACAAAACTGAACTGTTCGATTGACAAATAACTTAATTGGGTGCTTTTTGAGCACACAGATAATGTTCTTGCAACTGAACATAAATAGTTAGAATCATAATTTCAAAAACAAAGGTCTTTAGATACAATCATATGATTCAACTGTAATAACTGAGCAATACCATCTGCAACTTTTTTGGTACTCAAAGCTGTAAGTGTTGCTCTCTGTATATGTACAAATTAGTATAATATTCTTAAGGCTTAAGTATATATAAAAAAAAATTTGTCACTATGCCCCACTGTTGCGAGACCCGCTATTAAGCCACCAATATAAAGCTATTAAACACCACTATATTTTGTAAGACTATATGTAGCCGCAGAGTGTTGACGAAGACAACATTCTGTAAGTTGACATATATGTTCCATACAAAAGTTTATCGAAAGAAATTCTTAGAGCCAGCCCAGAAAAATAATTTGAAAAAAGTAGAGGGAATGTTTTTAGAAATTAACGTTTGTGTTTTATTAAAATTCAGGTCCTAATAGTTAAGAAGTTATACATTTGTTATCATCTTTTTTTTGAGTAGATTGTATACATTATTACCAACTTAAAGTCTTTATGCGTAATTTACTTGGTAATAATTATGTACTCAACTGTCAAATTCTATTGCCACCATTATGTGTGTTCCTCTATGTGAACACTAAGATATATTTACTTATAAATATATTGCGAAATAACTGTTCAAAATTATTTTCAATGAATCTTGTTGAACATAAACTTTTAAACTTAATTTTTGAGTTTTTCGTGGATGTTATTTGCATGAACTAAATAAAAGGTGCTTGTAAATGTTAAAACAATAAATCAATTTTAAATTATATTACAAGAGAAAGAAAAGAACGTATAAAAAATATTTTTATTTGACTTAAATATTTTATATTTTTTATAACTTAAAATTCATATTTAATATTATTATACAAAAATGTTTTAATAATTGATACTAAAAAACAATTAAATGCGACCCAAAAAAAAGTCAAGGTATAAGGAGCAGAACCTAATATTTATTAAAAAATAACTTAATTTTGTAACTCTTTAGTAACTTGTCTAACAGAAATTGTTGATAGGGTACACACAACACGTAGAAAGGTAACAAATGTATGGTTTGTATTCAGTATTCATAAATATGTATGCGAAAAGTCGTCTGGACTGTATGTGTTATCATAAATGTTAATAGTTGATATAATGTTCACATATTCTATTGCAGTAAAAGTGTGCCTGTTTTCGCAAATTTTATTTTGACATGCCAAATATTTGAATAAATTTTTTTAACTCTAATCAAGTCAGGAAGACTTTGTTTCAAATTCAGAAGCAGATATAAAGAATTTACATATTTTTTTGTTCGTATGTATTTATTTTATTAATTATTTTTCCGTTAAATTACACAAAATTAAATATTTTCAATTTATTTAAGATACTTCTGGCTTACTTCTGCTTCCATATCGACATCTTTCGTATACTGCAAAATTCGAATCATATTTTGGAGTAAAATTCATGTCCAAGGAAAATAATCTGTCAAAGTACTCACCACTAATTTGTTTTTTTATTTTCTTTTAATATACTGTGCAGGACGAGAATTGATATCCATTTGTTATTAAATTCTCGACAAGAAAACAATGAAGACGGACCTTTTTGGAATGACAAAAAAAGGGGCTTTTATACGAAATAGCACAAGTTAACATTGTTGGGCATGCCTTTTAGGAACATTATGACAGGATTAAGTGAATTTTTGGTTTTTAACGAAATAAGATAAATAAGAATTCAATTACAATTAATAATTCGATTATTCTTAATAAAATAATTAAAATTAGAAATCCAAGAAGAAGCTAACTAACTTATGGTTAGAACAAGTCAAATATTTAAAACTCTTCTGCAAAATTTAATCCATGATTTAAAGAAAAATTTAATACTATTGGGCAAGCTTTGCGACCTAATTTTCATACGGATAATGTTGAAACACTAAAATTCTTCTATAAACAGAAAATATACCTTAAACATACATTTTTGATTTATTTAATAAATAAAAATTTTATTAGCTGTGTATATGTCGGAATCAAAAAATCAAAAAAAAAAATCAGAAAAGTCTACATCGCATTGCGATTAAGAACTAAAGAAAAACAAAACGAACGAAAAATTGAAGTAAAACTTTATTAAACAAATACTGGTATACACATATATCTGTGGCTTGGAGCTAAAAGTACCAAGGCACTCTTTTGCTTTTTTGAGTTAATCATTGCATTAGATACGTTTTCTTGCTCTTTTTCATTATGGTAAAACAGCTAAAGTCATACTTAACCCAGAACAGCTTCATAAATAAAATGCTGGCCAATGTCACTATGAAAGCATATTTATGTAAAAGTTAAAGTTCAATTCAAATTTTCTCAAAAGTAAATATTTTGACATTTGCCCTTTTAGCTTCAAGCCACAGATTATACTGATATAAATAAATATGACTGATGAAACTTATAAACTGGCACACCCTTTACAAATTTCAGGTCAATATTTTTATCTGACTGGTGGTCAAGGTGATGTTCAAGAACAGTACAGGCTAAAAAAACAAAAAAAAAAAATATTTAAAAAAAAAATTCCTGTGTTCCAAAAAAGTCTATTATTGTAACAATAAACACAGAAATATATATTATGGAGCATAAAGTGCCTTCATATTTCTGGCCTCGTTTGCCATCATGCCACTACGAAAAAGGGCCGTTGAGTAGAATTCAAGCAATAATAGTAAATTTGTAAAACGGGAATTTACAAACGTAGGTGAACTAGCTTATGCTCAGTGTACACCACCAATTTTATGTACATTTAAAGCACAATATTTATTATTTTGTTAATCGCTATAGAATAATCTCTTTATAATAAAATATGTATCACTTTCTTTGTAGAGGGTATTTAAATTTTAAGGGGCCATGTTGAAGGTGAACCACACATAAACAACAATTTTTTTTGCATTTTATTTGACATTTCTCAATCTCAGACTAACTCACTTTGAACAGTGGAAAGATACAAAAATGAGCAACGCGTTAAAGTTATTCAGGTTTTTTTTATTAAAATGAGCGTTCAAATCAAAATGCATTTTGTGCACTTCGTGATTGTTTTCGTCAACAAATTCGTCGACAATCGAAAGAATTGTAAAAGATATTTAAATTTCTGCAAAACAGGTAATATAATTGAACATAATTGAACATAATTGAACCACACAAATATTATCATTATAAAAAGAAATGATAATAATTTCTTAAATAATTTGTGTTTTATTTAAAATCAAAATCGGCCCTTAAAATTTAACCACCCTTTCTAACTTCGATATGCTAGTAAAATGTTCTTGTAAACTTAGTCTTTCAGTGGAAGTGGGCGTTAAAGTAGGCGTGTCAATAAAGTTTCTGGTAACAAATACAACTTAGATATTTCAATATAGTCCTTCATTTTCCCAAAAACCTTGTCAGTAGAGAAATTACATGAATTTAAGATTCACCGTTATATGGGAGGTAGACGTTAAAGTGGGCGTGTCACCTTAATTTTTTTGGATAACAATGACATTGACTAGATGGATATTTGTAGCAAATTTCATTATCGTAGCTCTTATTTTGTCGGTTCAATATACTCCTTTATTATTCCAAAATCTTTATTAATAGAGAAATTATATGAATTTTAGGTAAAACGTTATATAGGAGGTGGGCGTAAAAATTGATTTTCCGCTACAACAAAGCCTCTCATCAAAAAACAAAGTGTACAAAATTTCAGAATTGTACATCTAATTTTGTCCGTTTTATCGGGTTTTAAATTTTAAATATACTGAAAAATACACTGCGCGGTATAAATTTTCGTACATTTTCGTATTATTTTGACTCGAGAAATATATACTCGAAGTTTCATGACTGTACGTTAATGCGTTTGGACACAATTGCATTTTATTCGATGTGCGAAGGACACGGTTTTTTCGACCTACTTTTACGGACAGACGGACGGACATAGCCAGATCGTCATCAAATCAAACCCTGATTCAGAATATATATACTTTATGGGGTCTAAAATGGATATTTCGATGTGTTGCAAACGGAATGACAAAATGAATATACCCCACCATTTTTTTGGTGGCGGGTATAAAAATGGACTAAGCTATAAGTACTGACTTATTTGGCAGTATTTTAACTATTAATGAATTTGTGCAATATTTGAATATTTCTTAAGTTAAACTTAGTACATGATACACTCTCAGCATGCAAAGCAAAGCAAAATTAAATACATTAATAAGGAAAGCAGCAGAAAGAACTTTTTTATTTATATTATCTGTAATTTAACAATGTATATGTGGTAAGAAGTAAAGAAGAAAATGCTTGTATTATGTTATTAAATAATTTTACATCTGTAAATCCTTTTCTTTCTAATAAACAAAAATGATGAACCAGATTTCTTATCTCAAATCTAAGTTTATATTTGGATAGAAAAAAGAACCTAGTTATGTGCATTTATATGTGCAAACATGTTTTTATACCCGCCACCAAAAAAATGGTGGGGGTATATTCATTTTGTCATTCCGTTTGTAACACATCGAAATATCCATTTTAGACCCCATAAAGTATATATATTCTGAATCAGGGTTTGATTTGATGACGATCTAGCTATGTCCGTCCGTCTGTCCGTCTTTTAAAAGCACGATAGAGGTCGCACCGAAAAAGCTAGGGGGCTCAAATTTTGCCAGAATCTTTCTTATAGACAAGGTTTATTTGGTATTGAAAATGGGCTATTTCAGAATATTAGGAGGAGAGTTATAGCTCGTAAAGCAAGAGTAGGTCGAAAAAACCGTGTCCTTCGCACATCGAATAAAATGGAATTGTGTCCAGACGCATAAACGTAGAGTCATGAAACTACGAATATATATTTATCGAGTCAAAAGAATATTTTTTCCTGAAAATCGCTTAAATCTATGAATTAGGAAAATAGTTTTCGATCAAAATGTACGAAAATTTATAACGCACAGTGTATTTTTCGGTATATTTAAAAACAAAAACGTCATAAAAGCAACAAAATTGAACGTACGACTCTGAAATTTTGCACACTTTGCTTCTTGATAAGACGCTTTTTTGTGACGGAAAATCAATGTGCCACGCCTACTTTTACGCCCACCTCCCATATAACGATTTACCTAAAAATCATATAATATCTCTATAAATAAAGATTTTGGAATAATAAAGGGCTATATTGAAACACCTAAGTTGTACTGATTCGCAAAAAAATAACTTTGACACGCCTACTATAACGCCCACTTTTTACGTTATCTACCGTTATGAAATTTAAAAGCTCATAAAACCGCCAAAATTACAGGTATGATAATAAAAGTTGCTACGTATATCCACCTAGGCAATATCATTACTGTGCCAGAAAATTAAGGTGCCACTCCCACTTTTACGCCCACCTCCCATATAACGTTTTAACTAAAATTCATATAATTTCTCTATTAATAAAGATTTTGTAATAATAAAGGGCTATATTGAAACACATAAGTTGTACTCATTCGCAAAAATAACTTTGACCCGCCTACTTTAACGCCCACTTTTCACGTTATCTACCGTTAATGAAATTTAAAAGCTCATAAAACCGTCAAAACTAGAGGTATGATGATCAAATTTGCTACGTTTATCCTTCTAATCAATTTAAATGTTGTGCCAAAAAGTTTAGGTGACACGCCCACTTTAACGCCTACCTCCCATATAACGGTTTATCTTAAATTCATGTAATTTCTCTATTGACAAAGTTTTTGGGAAAATAAAGGACTATATTGAAATATCTAAGTTTTATTTATTAGCAAAAACTTTATTGACACGCCTACTTTAACGCCCACTTTCATTGAAAGACTACATTTACAAAAGCATTTTAGTAGCATATCGAAGTTATAAAGGGTGGTTAAATTTTAAGGACCGATGTTGAATTTAAATAAAACACAAATTATTTAGGATATTATTATTATTTCTTTTTGTAATGATAATGCTTGTACGGTTCAATTATGTATTTAACAAAATATCGGCCAAATGGCCCCCCCCCATCCTTGGCACCACTCCTCTATCTGATGGTCCAAATTTTCAATGACAATGTTGATGCTCAATTGTTGGGCATGATGATGAGTCGAGGTTGACTGCTCTTTTGCCACACTATCGCAAAAACCAGCAGTGGTTCCCATTCAACGCACTAAGAAGGCATTCACAGATTTTCTAACATTTTATACAGACCTGTTTTGTAGAAATTTAAATATTTGTTACAATTCTCCCGATTGTGGACGAATTTAAACGATCATGTTGATCAAAAAAATTTGAACGCCCATTTTTATAAAAAACCTGAATAACTTTAAAGCCTTGCTCATTTGCGTATCTTTCCACGGATCAAATTGAGTAAGTTTGAGATTGAAAAATGTCAAGTGAAATGCAGAAAACAAATTTAAAGACTAGGTGTAGTTCACCTTCAACATGGGCCCTTAAAATTTAACCACCCTCTACAAAGAAAGTGATACATATTTTAATATAAAGAGATTATTCCATAGCGATTAACAAAATAATAAATATTGTGCTTTAAATGTACACAATTGGTGGTGGGTATAAAAGATTCGGCACAGCCGAATATAGTGCTCTTACTTGTTTTATTTGCTTATCTCATTCATACATATAAAGGGTGTTTTTTTAAGCCCGATAGTACTTGAAATTGTAAAAAATAACACAAAAAATTAAATTGTAATCAAAATTTTTTTTTTATTCGAAAGATCAATATGTGACATTAACATTTGAAAATGATTTCGGGCATATGGGCACCGCGGCTGTTCTTGACGAAGCGCATTCTGGACGTCCAACTTTATCGCAAAATTTTGTTCAGCGATGAGGCGCATTTTTGGCTTAACGGGTTTGTTAATAAGCAAAATTGCCGCATATGGAGCGAGACCAATCCACAAGAGACCCTACAGACTCCATTACATCCAGAAAAATGCACCGTTTGGTGCGGTTTTCACGCTGGTGGCATCATCGGACCTTATTTCTTCAAAAATGAGGCCGGAGCTCGCGTTACGGTCAATGGAGATCGTTATCGCACCATGATCAATGATTTTTTGTTTGAAAATATGGATGACATTGATCCGGAGGAGATGTGGTTTCAACAGGATGGCGCTACGTGCCATACGGCGAACGCAACCATCGACTTATTGAAATCAAAATTTGGCGATAAGTTGATTTCGAGAAATGGACCTGTCAATTGGCCTCCAAGGTCGTGCGATTTGACACCTCTCGATTATTTCCTGTGGGGCTACCTGAAGTCACTGGTTTATGCTGATAAACCAGCAACAATTGACGCCTTGGAGGCCAGCATTGTTCGTGTTATTCGTGACATACGGCCAGCAGTGCTCGAAGTGGCCCAAAATTGGACGTCCAGAATGCGCTTCGTCAAGAACAGCCGCGGTGCCCATATGCCCGAAATCATTTTCAAATGTTAATGTCACGTATTGATCTTTCGAATAAAAAAAAAATTTTGATTACAATTTAATTTTTTGTGTTATTTTTTACAGTTTCAAGTTCTATCGGGCTTAAAAAAACACCCTTTACTTTTAATTAAACATACATATCGATTAAGAAGGCCCTAATTCGTATTTTTTCCGAAATGGAGATTTTCAGTTATACCAATTAAATGCAATGGCATGAAAAATAACACTTTTTGTATAAAAATTATACTTTTTTGTTTAAAATTATTTATTGATTTCATCTTGGCTTGAATTAATTTTTTGCAGACTTCTTTTTATAAAGAAATTTTATTGTGATAATGAAAGAATCTGAAAGGTGTATATTTGCCAACTCTAGCCAAGTAGAATAGATTTTCAAAACCAGCTACCGTTTCATCATCAGCACTCTTTTGAGCAACCCTTTTAAAATTTCTTTTTAACTATCCATCACAACATCATAATTTTTGTTCTTCTCTAGCAATTAGTTAAAAAATGACAAGAACATGTTTTTTATATTTGAAATATTAGTTTGAAAGTAAAAAAAACAGGTTCGACGGTAAGACTTAATTAAATTTATAATCTTTTTAAATGTTGCTAAAAAAATATTTTAAATCTTGACCGTAGCTAGTTAAAAAAGTGTATTGAAATATAAGTGAGAAACAGCAAGTATAAAAAAGAGCCACGTTAAGAATTCAACAAGAAACCGCCTACCTATAAGCTTGAAAATAAAATAGAAATTCACACAGTCAAATCGTACTGAAAAGCATTATAATAACTTACTTCCACATACGTATCTTATTGAAAAAAATTTATAAAAAAGTCATGGCTTGTAAAGGTGTTGACGACTTTGTGTCATTATTGAAAAGTGATTGGGATAGAAGTGGAAAACTCACCATAAATAAAAAACATAGAAACTTTCTATGTTGTTCTCCACAGTTTAAAAAATTTAACAACATTGTTCTATTGCCAAATGAAAGACGGTAATTTTAAAAGTTAGACAAGTAAGAGCACTATATTCAGCTGTTCTGAATTTTTGATACCCACTACCAATTTTGTGTACTTTAATAGCACAAAATGTATTATTTTGTTATTAGCAGATTAGCAGTAATCGCTATGGAATAATATCTATCACTTTCGTTGTATAACTTCGACATACTACTAAAATGTTTTAGTAAATTAAGTCTTAAAATAAAAGTGGGCATTAAATTATGCGTGTCCATATAGTTTCTGCTAATAAATAAAACTGAGATATTTTAATATAGTCCTTTATTCTTTCCAAATTTTTTCCCATAGACAAATTATATGAATTTAAGATAATGCATTATATGGGAGGTGGGCGTGTCACATTTATTTTCCGTTAGTACAAAGCCTTTGACCAAAAAGCAAGTTTTGCAAAATTTCAGAATCATTAATTTAAATTAGTCAGTCAGAAATTAAGTTTTTAATTTTGAATACATCGAAAAATACACTGTGTGGCATAAATTTTCGTACATTTTGATCTACAACTCCTTTTCTAAATCATAGATTTAAGCAATTATCAGGAAAAAGTATTTTTTTTACTCAGGAAATACACATTCAAAATTTCATTGCTCCACGTTAATCCGTTTGGACACAATTGTATTTTATTCGATGTTGGAAGGACAAGTATCAAAAAAGATCTACTGTTACATTACGATCTATAACTTTCTTCCTTATGTTCCAATTTAACCCATTTTCAATTCCAAACAAAGCTTGTGTATAGAAATTATTCTGACGAAATATGAGCCCCCTAACTTTTTCGGTTCGAGCTTTAGCTTGCTTTCAACAAACGGACAGACGGACGGACATATCTAGATCATCATAAAATTAAATTCCAACTTAAAAAATATATACTTTATAGGGTCTTAAATGGATATTTCGATGCGTTAGAAACGGAATGACAAAATGAATATACCCCCACCATTTGTTTCGTGGCGGGTAAAAAAAGAACAAAATACATCTCTCATATTTACCAATGTTTTCTTTTTCCACAAATATCGAAAAATTGCTAACAATTTTTGTTTTAAAAATGTTTAGCGTGGTTTTCTTAAAATTTATAATAAAACATATAAAATTAGATTTTTTATGAACAATGTTTTATACTTTTAAATAATTTACCGTTTAAATGGTTAAGCAAACATTATTATTAGATCCACTCAATTAAGGATAAGTATTTTGAAAAAGATTTTTTAATATTTAAATATTTTATTTTAAACATCAACATATATTGCGGCTTATACTGTTTATGTGTTTAACAATTACTATGTTTTAATAATTTATTTCTAAATGTAAATCTACACACAAGTGTTGGAATAAAGTCTAAGAGTATCAGTACAAAAACACTTTCTAAACGAAAGCAAACAACATTTATATTCTGTATACAGACACATAAGTATTGTACAATTTATTTAAGGGATTGAAATGAAATTAAATAAATTCAATTGGAAACACACACGATTGAAACGTATAATAATGTGATATAGTTCCCTGTGGTATTAAAAGACTAAATAAAATATATTCATTTGTAAAATAATTTAAATACATTTTAGCATTTCGGAGACAAAAAAAAAATAACTAAGGAAATGAATCAGTTTTGCTAAGCAGAAGTGAAAACAGCAAATCGTCTTTTTATGTGCATAAAAAATTACCTTAAGTGATACTAATTTTAACCTTGTAAGTGGTGTTATTTTGAAGCTAAAAATTCCACTCTGAGTTTGAATTAGTTTCTTCAATTATTTTTTAATTTAACTGAATCTAAAAAATTACACTTTTATAAATAAAATTAAGCATGCAGAATGAAATTTATTACAGGATATGCCAAAAAAACATAAAATTTTGTTATACTAAGTGTGATAAATAGTTGCATTTAAAGGATTTCTGCTTTCGGTTTCGAAATATTAACTCATTTCAGAGCACTTTGTATAACATCTTTAAAAATTCATGACTGTAGCGCTCGAATTCCTTTAACAGCGTTCTTGATTCTTTCCGCCTCATGCCGCTTGTTGTTGCGTTTTTCACAATAACACAATTGTTGTTGTATCGCTCGAATTTCAGCAACAGCCTTCTTCATACCAATCACCTCATGTCTTTTGTTGTTGTGGTTTACACATTTACATAATTGTTATTTTATTATTTTAAGTACTTTTTCACAATTATAAAAAAGGGTACCCCAAAATGAATGCAAATTAAATTAGTTAGGAAACACAGTTTTTAGTCTTTTGATTGTTATTTTTTATTGAAACATAAAGTACAAAATAGTCTCCGCTGCTTCGCATATGCATGCGTTCTCGCTTGTTAAAATTTTCCAAATAGCTCTCTAGTGAGTATACGTTTTGGAGAACTTCTAAAAATTAGCATTGTCCACGATGCCGTATTGATACCGACATTCTATAGCACTGCTTCGATATTGAAGTTGAAGTGGCTTGTTTTTCAAGAACCAGTAGGTTTGGCATCTTTAACGGATCCAGTCCTTGTAAATTTTTAATTTTTATCTTTAGAGTTGACGGAGTTAAAACTATTACGGCAATATTTTGCAATAAATTTTCCAACTGAGACCATCAATCTTTCGGAATTTCTAAAATATTGCTTAAAGCTATAATACACGGCATGTTTTTATACCCTTCACACAGTGAAAAAGGGTATACATATATAGGTTTGTCATTCCGTGTGAAATTTCTACAATTTTCATTTCCGACCCCATAAAGTATATATTTTCTGAAAGCTTATGAATAGGGGTGTCGATTAAGCTCTGTCAGTCTGTCAGTCTGTCCGTCTGTCCGTGTGTATGTTGAAATCAACTTTTTGAAGACCCCCAACATCGCTTGGACCCGGGTGAAGTATTAAAATATCAGAAATATTCAGGAGTAAAACGGTATTGAAAATCAGAAACATCGGTACATAAACAACTGAGATATTAGCAAAATCCCACGACCACCTCGAATTTTTTTTCACAAAATCAACATTACAACAAGTAACAGTGCTATATTCGGCCGTGCCGAATCTTATATACCCTTCACAACGTGTAGTCATGCAATAACAATTGTTGTTCATCCCATATAAAATACGTGCATACGTACCCGTTAGAATAAATGTGGCATCGAATCCCAGCTGAGCCAAAAAAATTTTATTTTATTTTATTTAATATATTATTTATATTTTATTATTTTTTTTTAAATTTTTTTAAAAAATTTTTAAAAAATTTTTTAAAATTTTTTTTTTAAATTTTTTAAAAATTTTTTTTTGTAGTTTTTTTTTTATTATTTTTTTATTATTTTTTTTATTATTTTTAATATTTTTTTTTTTGTAATTTTTTTTGTTTGGTATGTTTTTTACATGTATGTATGTATGTATGTATGTATGTATGTATGTATGTTTTTTTTTTTTTTTTTTTTTTTTTTTTTTTTTTATTAACGAGGTGAAATCATCGAAAGACCCTGGTACTCAGGTCAACCAGGAGTGCGTGACTTTAACACGCTAAAACACCTCGGTACACTAGCCCAAAATCCCTGCGGAACTACCACAAAGCTATACATCGCAGGGGGGGGAAGGTACAACACCCAAACTATAACATCCTATTACGGATTTTCTCAACCCTACGAAGTTCAGTGAGAACCAATCTAGCATATTCACATACATACTCCCAACTGCGTGCAGAGGACAACATAATTTCCACTATATTACTGTGATCAACACTACGGCCTATCATCCCCTCAAGGTGTATTCTCTCCCTATCAAAACGCGAGCACGAAAAGAATACATGTTCAGCATTCTCCTCGACATTACCATCACAACTCGGACAGAATGGAGAAGTATCATGACCAAATCTGTATAAGTAAGACCGAAAACAACCGTGTCCACTAAGCAACTGCGTAACATAGAAGTCCAGATCCCCATGTGTTCGCCCGAGCCATGGGACTAAGTCAGGAATAAGAGAAAACGTCCATCTACCCTTCTCTGACAAGGACCATCGCCGCTGCCACTCAGCAATCGTTTCAATATCTGAGAAGCCTCTGATCTGAAGATCAATTGGCATCATTCCTGCAATCACCAATGCTGCATCATCTGATACAGTCCGGAAAGCACAAATAACTCGCAAAGCAGCCAATCTATATACTGGGCTTATAATTCCCCTATAGGTCTTCAACCCAAGAGCCCGAGACCAAATAGGTGATGCATACATAATCACACTCTTAACTACTCCAGCCAGAAGTTTCCGACGTAAGTACTTTGGGCCCCTCGTATTTGGCATTATACGAGACAGAGCAGTATATGTTCTCGAAGACTTCTCAGCAACATATAGCAGATGATCCTTAAAAGATAAACGACAATCTATCATAACCCCAAGATATTTAAGCGAAGGTTTCGTCTCAATACAACATGATCCCACATTCAATTTCACAGACTCCATTGACCTACGGCTGGATATCAAAATCGCCTCTGTCTTTTGGTCAGCGAGCCCCAAATTAACAGATTCCAACCAGGAGCGCACAATTCCTATGCTTGCATTAGCAATGGTCGTAATCTCCACTAACTCCCTAGCGACACATATCAGGGCTATGTCATCGGCAAAACCGACAATCTTAGCCCCATCGGGAAGAGACACACGGAGTATGCCATCATACATCACATTCCACAACAACGGTCCGAGAACTGAACCCTGTGGGACCCCACCTGTGATATTATGCTGTCGCATGCCCTTGTCGGTTTCGTACAGCAGGATTCTGTCACGGAAGTAATCCTTCACTATAGCCAACAAGTACTCAGGAATCGCTAAACGCGTGAGAGAATTCACTATAACCTCCCAGTTCGCCGAGTTAAATGCATTCCTGACGTCGAGCGTTACCACTACGCAATACTCCTTTGTGCCATTCCTCCATCGTTTGCCCTCAATCGCCGCAGTGGCCGTATGAACCACTACGTTCAAAGCATCCACAGTCGATCTTGCCTTTCTAAAACCAAATTGATTATCAGATAGACCTCCTACGCACTCAACATATTCCTCTAGTCTCCTACAAACTATGCTTTCCAACAGCTTCCCAAACGTATCAATCATACAGAGTGGTCGGTAGGAGGAAGGATCCTCCTGAGGTTTTCCCTGTTTCAATAACAAAACTAGCTTTTGCCTTTTCCACATACTCGGAAATTTACCATGGCGTAAACACGAATTGATCAAATGGATAACCTGAACAGGGCAATACTTGAAAGTCTCCCTTACTACCGCATTCGGTATGCCATCCAAGCCAGGGGTTTTCCCGTCCCTAAATTTGCTCATGGCAGCTTCAACCTCAACTGTCGTGACAAGCGGAAAGTCAAATACCACATGAACAGTATCAGTCTGCCAAGATGTCACACCTTGGTAAGGAAATAAGTGATCCACTATGCGCCTAAGTACTTCAGCATCCTTAGGTGGTGGAGGATTTAGACACTTTAGCCTTTTTGTTACCAGCTTATAAGCCAGACCCCATGGGTCGTTTTCAACCTCTTCACACATCTGTATGAAACATGCCCTCTTACTCCTACTGATCGCCATTTTCAAGGATTTGCGGATGCGCCTATATTGGTCACGGTGCTCGTCATTCCCCGGCCTAACTCGGCTTCTAGTATACCGTCGTCTAGCCCGGATACATTCCGACCGTAGTTGAGAAATTTCCCCGTTCCACCAATATACCGGCCGCTTGTTCGCACTCATCCTCCTTTTAATCATAGACGTATCGCATGCCTCCGATACCCTACTTATGAGTTGCGCAGCCATTGTTTCAGGCTGCCCTTGCAACCTCATATTTTCCACCACTACCCCAAATAATTCCCTATCAAGGCTATCTGTTTTCCATCCCGAAATTCGTTCCGGGTGTATAATCATTGCATCCTGGCGCAATTCCTCCCTAATATCAATCAATATAGCATTATGATCGCTATGTGTGTATATCCCGGGCATGCTCCATCCTACCCTTCCCATAATATCAGCGCTAGCAAAGGCAACATCAATAATTGACCCCGCTTCGCCTCTTGAGAAAGTGTGCTCAGCTCCGTTGTTTAACAGAATCACATTAAGTGTAGAAAATGACTCCACTAGTATCCGACCCCTAGAATTTGTGTATGGGCAGCCCCATTCTATCGCCCACGCATTGAAGTCGCCGGCAATAACCACGGGACCTCTTGAGCATGCATCAGAAACGATATTGTGAACAATTCGTTCAAACTCCAATAAGGAATATCTCGGGGGAACGTAGCAGCTATAGAAGCAAATCCCATGCACAATAGCCCGAGTAAAACCAGTAAACTGTAAGGCAGGATCTCGCAGCCCCAATTCACTGATTAACCATATCGCCGACGTCTTGGTAATGTCCGATAACCAATTAACCGAGTCCCGGCATCGATACGGTTCACTTAAGAGTGCTAAGTCTATATTCATCTCCCGAACACTCTGTTTCAGCAGATCCTGTGCCGCCTGACAGTGATTCAGATTTAGTTGTAAGACTCTCATCCTCGATGTCTAAGGCGTTCGATCGCTTTCTTGTAAAACGGACAGACAAAACAGCCAGTTACATGATCACTCTTTACCCTAGGGTTTACACAACTACACAGCACACATGATGGTCGGTTATTACACACCCCAATCCTGTGTCCAGATACGCCACACTGTAGGCATGTATGTATGTATGTATGTATGTATGTATGTATGTATGTATGTATGTATGTATGTATGTATGTATGTATGTATGTATGTATGTATGTATGTATGTATGTATGTATGTATGTATGTATGTATGTATGTATGTATGTATGTATGTATGTATGTATGTATGTATGTATGTATGTATGTATGTATGTATGTATGTATGTATGTATGTATGTATGTATGTATGTATGTATGTATGTATGTATGTATGTATGTATGTATGTATGTATGTATGTATGTATGTTGTTGTTGTAATTGTGAAAAAAAGCGAGGTGGTCGTGGTTTTTTGCTCATATCTCAGAAAGTTATGGGGCGATTGTGCTGAATTTCAATAGCGATTCATTCCTGGATATTTCCAAGAGATTGATACCATATACAGATCTGAGGAACATATAGTTGCTTCTAAAAGTTGATTTCAACCAACACACGGACAGACGGGCAGACGGACAGACGGTCAGGGCTTAATCGAATCCTCTATTCATAAGCTTTCAGAAAATATATACTTTATGGGGTCGGAAATGAAAATTGTAGAAATTACAAACGGAATGACAAAGCTATATATACCCTTTTGCACCACAGGTGAAGGGTATAACAACAACATACATACATACAAACATGTATACTGGTTTGAGAAAACGTGGCATCGAATCCCAGCTGAGCCAAAAAAAAAAAATTTTAAATATTTTTAAAATTTTTTTTTTTAATTAAACCTTTCACCTGTTGTGCACAAGGGTATATATAGCTTTGTCATTCCGTTTGTAATTTCTACAATTTTCATTTCCGACACCATAAAGTATATATTTTCTGAAAGCTTATGAATAGAGGAGTCGATTAAGCCCTGACCGTCTGTCCGTCTGTCCGTCTGCCCGTCTGTCCGTGTGTTGGTTGAAATCAACTTTTAGAAGCAACTATATGTTCCTCAGATCTGTATATAGTATCAATCTCTTGGAAATATCCAGGAATGAATCGCTATTGAAATTCAGCACAATCGCCCCATAACTTTCTGAGATATGAGCAAAAAACCACGACCACCTCGTTTTTTTACACAATTACAACAACAACATACTTATATATATATACACACATGCAAAAAACATGCCAAAAAAAAAAAAAAAAATTACAAAAAAAAATATGTTAAAAATAAAAAAAAAAATAATAAAAAAAATTACAAAAAAAAATTTAAAAAAAATTTAAAAAAAAATATAAAAAAATAATAAAATAATAAAATATAAATAATATCTTAAATAAAATAAGATGAAATTTTTTTGGCTCAGCTGGGATTCGATGCCACATTTAGTCTAACCAGTATATACATATGTACGTATTTTATATGAGATGAATGGTGATACAAACAATTGTTATTGCATGACTACACGTTGTGAAGGGTATATAAGATTCGACACGGCCGAATATAACAATGTTACTTGTTTTCTTTTAATTTTTTTTTATTTAATATATTATTTATATTTTTATTATTATTTTTTTTTTAATTTTTTTTTTAATTTTTTTTAATTTTTTTTATTAATTTTTTTTTTTAATTTTTTTTAATTATTTTTTTATTTTTTATTTAATATATTATTTATATTTTTATTATTATTTTTTTTTAATTTTTTTTTTAATTTCTTTTTATTTTTTTTTTAATTATTTTTTTTTTAATTTTATTTTTAAATTTTTTTTAATAGAAATAAAATTTACTTTGTATATGCGTTGCACTGTCCCTAATTGTTTTGCTTTAAACCGTTTTATAATAATTAATTAAAACAAAAATAAGAAAATTATAAAAAACAAACATTCATTTTCATATAAACTTTCTTTGTCACTGGTCTGCAGCGAAAATTGTCTTTAAAAAAAATATTTCGACTAAAGAGTTTTTGACCCGCTTAGTTCAAAGCCTTTTTCAGTTTTTTCTATCGGGCTCAGATTTTTGTATGCGCATGCCAAATATTGCGTACGAAATAACGCGGTTATGCCGATACATTTTATAATAGCTTGGAGTATTGGAAAAAAAAATATCATAAAATAAGCTGTAATTCATACAAATCGGGTAATCTATGTTGATTTTATTTACGATTAAGTGAAGATCCTATGAAGGCTATATGTAACTGAAATTGTTATGTAGGTTTTACGAACTTTATAATATTATATTAATTTCTAATAATAGGTTTTGAAAATATTGTTTCAATTTTTTTTGTTTTGATATTGTAAAATTGTTATAAAGGGTGTTTTTTTAAGCCCGATAGTACTTGAAATTGTAAAAAATAACACAAAAAATTAAATTGTAATCAAAATTTTTTTTTTATTCGAAAGATCAATATGTGACATTAACATTTGAAAATGATTTCGGGCATATGGGCACCGCGGCTGTTCTTGACGAAGCGCATTCTGGACGTCCAACTTTATCGCAAAATTTTGTTCAGCGATGAGGCGCATTTTTGGCTTAACGGGTTTGTTAATAAGCAAAATTGCCGCATATGGAGCGAGACCAATCCACAAGAGACCCTACAGACTCCATTACATCCAGAAAAATGCACCGTTTGGTGCGGTTTTCACGCTGGTGGCATCATCGGACCTTATTTCTTCAAAAATGAGGCCGGAGCTCGCGTTACGGTCAATGGAGATCGTTATCGCACCATGATCAATGATTTTTTGTTTGAAAATATGGATGACATTGATCCGGAGGAGATGTGGTTTCAACAGGATGGCGCTACGTGCCATACGGCGAACGCAACCATCGACTTATTGAAATCAAAATTTGGCGATAAGTTGATTTCGAGAAATGGACCTGTCAATTGGCCTCCAAGGTCGTGCGATTTGACACCTCTCGATTATTTCCTGTGGGGCTACCTGAAGTCACTGGTTTATGCTGATAAACCAGCAACAATTGACGCCTTGGAGGCCAGCATTGTTCGTGTTATTCGTGACATACGGCCAGCAGTGCTCGAAGTGGCCCAAAATTGGACGTCCAGAATGCGCTTCGTCAAGAACAGCCGCGGTGCCCATATGCCCGAAATCATTTTCAAATGTTAATGTCACGTATTGATCTTTCGAATAAAAAAAAAATTTTGATTACAATTTAATTTTTTGTGTTATTTTTTACAGTTTCAAGTTCTATCGGGCTTAAAAAAACACCCTTTATTTATTCAAAAATAAAACATATATATATTTATATATTATAATTTAAAATAGAAAATTTAAGTGTTGGAAGTTTAAATGAATAGAAACAAAGCTTGTATCAAAGATTAGAATAAATCCCTTTATTCGAACAATAATATCAAGGGAAGAATAGGTTAATAATACCAATCATTGTGTTTTATGCAGATTTGCAAATTATTCTGCAATATTTTTTTTATTAATTAATCTTCTTAAAAGAAGTTGCAATTTATTTTTTTTCCTTATTTACGTTAAGCTGTAATTAAATTTATCTCTTAGGGCCATTATTACAACTTGCCGACAAAGTTAATGTTAATAAACGGTAACTTTTGTTAACGTGAGCAATAAACTGACCATTAAGTATTTTTCGTTATTACAACCTGCCTGTAAAATAAATTGTATTTATTATAAAGTATGGCAGCACCAAAGCAAATGCTGAACAAATTTATTAATTCTTTCAAACCAAAGTGGCAACGACAAGAAAATAGAAAACAATTCCCTTATACGGTAGAAAATATGGTAACTTTTAATTATAAACCTCACGTTAAAAGTTAAAGGTAGAGTGATCTTCCCTTTAACTTATTGGATACTTTCAGGTTAAAGTGAAGTTGTAATAACGAAAAACTAGTTATCTGCCCGATAACATCCTAACTTTAGTTATCGGTAAGTTATAATAATGGCCCTTAATCTCATATATTGACAGTTATACCAACATACATTTTAACAGAAGCACATACTTATTTGCATACTTTTTTTATTACTTATAAACATACACACATATTCATATAAACACACAAACATTTATACATTCACACAACTACTCAGATACACATACATACATAAAGTTTACCAAAACTGAATTTTAAAGTCTGAAAATTTAAAATAATTTGTTTGTGTAGAAAAAAAATATTCTGCGAAATTTTCAAATTTATAAAATTTTATGTTACCAACATTAAAATAAATAAATACATAAAATCTCACTTCCACACCATATCTCTTAACTAACAACACTATTTTTTATTTACTATTTTTTTATATTTGTTTTCAAAAATTTTAAAATAAAAAAAAAACGTTATTTTCAATTGTTTATTGTTCAATAAATATTGTTTAACTTTATTATTTTAAACATGTCTTACTAGATTTTTTTTTTAATTCTACAAAAAGTTACTAAGTTATAGTTATGTTATCATTTTAGGGCTATTTTAACATTAACAACACATTCTTTTAAGATAGTATGGTAGGGAGGGTATTAGAATAAGAGAAAATGACAACTTGTTATGTTTGACTTAAATTTCATTTTTGTATTTATTTTTATTTATTACCTTGTTGGTTTTTTTTTTGTACATTAATTTTTATTTTTAGTAGTTAGTCTCATGAGAGGTAGGGCAAACTAGTTTGGATCGTTCGTTATAACCCACAGATATTACACAGGAACAAAATTTAACTGAAACTCAATGTTTCGTTTAAATTAAATATAAATATCGACCCCGGTGCGCGAAATTGTCATATATTAAGTTTTTATAGAAATCGTAAGTTGATTTTACATCCATTAATCCCTCTGCTGATAAAATATTAAAGCGATAACTGTTTTAGTTAAGGAGATTACACTGTGTACATTTTATTGTATGTATGTTTACGTTTTCATTTATTTAAAAGTTATAAAAAGGCTCTCCTGTAAAATTTTGTTTTTGTAACATACGATAATTTCGCGCACAAGGGTCAATATGTACATATGTATATATTTACATACATATACATTCTTAATAGCTAAAATTAACAAAAAAAAAAAAGGATGTTTAACCCAGGTATTTTATAAAAATTATTTTTTTAATGGTTATCATAATTGTATTTAAAAATTTGCACTGCAAACTCCTCACTAAAAGAAAACTACACAAACTTTCTATAATTTTAAATGATTTTAAATTTGCGGAATCTCTCGGGTAATTTTTATTAAAATATATTGTATTTAATACGATAAAATTCTCTGTTGACCTTTAAGGTTACTGATTTTTTTTTTCACATATGCATTTATAATATTTTAAGTTATTTATTAATTTCTTTTTAAAGAAATAAAATTTTCCTTTGCCTACAGTGATTTATGGTGTTGATATTGACTGGCATGTGACAGTAACAAAAGCATTTGCGCCTCAAAAAAAAAAGTAGTGAGAAGAAATTGAATTGATCGGATCAACAAGCAACAAACAAATGTCATATCAAAACACATACATACATATATAATTTAATGCATACATTTTTAACAAGAATACTGTCTGTGATAAACACAAAACTACAAATAAAATGAAAGAATAAACTACTGAAATCAAATGAGATAAAATGAATCGACGAATGTTTGGATGATGTTATTTGGTACACGACATCGCTATTAGTTTAAAATGTTATGTTCGTGCTTGTCTATATAGCACATACATACATATATGTACATAAACTATCTATCATACATTTCTTCATGTTCTGACATGTGCTATAGAGAGTAGATAAGTGTGTAGTTCTTGTGTGTGTGTCTATGAGTATTGAAAATTCTTTGCACAAATAATATGTTCATTTTATACGTGTTGCATTCAACACTCGACACTTTACTTCTATATGTTGTTGTAGTTGCAATTCTTTATTTGTCTTTCGTGTTCAGTTTTTCCTTCATAATATTAATTTGCATTTGAATTGATTAAAAAAAGAAATAAATTAAAAAAAAAAAAAATATAAAGTGTTTGTGTATCGAAAATTGTTGAAATTTTTTTTTTTGCATAAACAATATAAGTACATTTTCTGTTAATAAAACATAAATATTTTTGTAACGTTTTTTATAAAATATAAAATATTTTATTTTGAACAAATTTCAATCAACTGGTCCTTGAAAAAAATTTCAATTAGATCTCAATTTAAGCAACGTTTCCACTGGATTTTTTTTTTCAAAACAATATTTTATTTTGTTAATTTTTTTTTAAGCAAAATTCTTAATTTTTTATTAATTTTTTAAGAATTTTTTTGTTTTCTAAAATTTACGAATATTTTGTACTACGTTCTCTATGTAGACTAGATTTTTGTTGCATTTTGCTTATTTAAAAAAAGTTTTAGAAACGAACGAAATTAAAGCTTTTAATTTGAGAGAAACGAGGAATTCGAAATTCTACATTGACGACAGCATCTGAAGATATAAAATTGACTTACAAGTTACTGGCAGCCTATGTACATACATCACAGCTAACAGTTTGACACGCAATATGTGTGATTAAATTGAAAAATAAAACTTGAACATGTGAGCTCATTAAAATATTATAATTTCGTATATTTTTTATTTTCTGTTAGATATAAGTTAATATTTTGATATGAAATGTGCTCTATATATCTATTCAGGCATCAGAGTAACTCTGCACTAAATTTGATCAAAATCCATCAAATATCTTTTATCCCAATCAAGTTCAGGAAGACAGACAGGTAATCATATATTTAAAAAATTGGCCAAACACCTAGTATTCTAGATCATTGACAATATACACCACCATCAAAATTTAAAAAAAAAATATTTCATGTACAGACACAGTTATTTTTTAAATATTATTTAAAGTGTAAGTATAAATAAGTCCCGGAGATTAAATAGTAACAAAAAATAGTAACTACTTATTTGGTGACTAAAATCCAAAATGAAATCTGCCTTTACGGAAAGGAAACAGTGCATATAGTTTTTTCTAAATTGTTAGAGGGTGTGTCAAAATTTACTCATATTTTTGTTCACCCTTAGTATGCAAAGCTCCGACAATTTTTAAAGTTTTTTTGTTTTCGTTTCGTAAAATCTAAAATATATAGAACAAACAAATTTTGTGTACTTTTATAGAACAAAATTTATTATTTTGTCATTAACAGTAATCGCTATGGAATAACCCTTTTATACTAAAATATGTTTTAATTTCTTTGTGTTACTTCGATTTGCTATTAATTTATTTCCTTAAATTTAGTCTTACAATGAAACATTAAGAATTTCTACATTAGAAATGATACCACTTTCAACAAAATGTTATATTTTTATGGAATCTGAAAAGTAAAATTTGGTCCCCAGAGGTTGATTAAAAAAATATTAGCTTTGTGAGGGTATGTGACATGCTACTTTGAAAATTATATAGCTAATGTTTGAATTCAAGTCAGATAATCCATTACAGACGATGAAGGAGGTAATCCATTACACACTTCTTTTTATTGACAAATTTTTGTCCATATAAAAATAATATGAATTCACGATGAAGGAGGTGGGCGTGTTACCTTAATTTTTTGGAATTGTACTTTATTGGCATAATTAAATTTACTTAAAAGCTATAAATCAGAATTTCATCACCATTCATCTAATTCAGTTGGTTTTATGAGCTTTTAAATTTTATTAACAGTAAATTATGAGAAAAGTGGACATTATAGTAAATGTGTCCAAGTTTCTCGTAATAAAATCAACTTAAGTATTTTATTACAGAGTCATTTATTCTTTCAAAATCTTAGTCCATAGAGAAGTTATATGAATTAAAGATCAATCGTTATATTAGAGGGCGTTAATGTTGGCGTGTCACCTTTTTTTTTTGTAATTATTCTTATATTGAAGATAAATGTAAACACGCAAAATATAATTTTTTCGGTTTTATGAGCTTCTAAATACATTAGGCGTGTAAAAGTAGTTTCTACTGATAAAATCAACTTAAATATTTTAATACAGAGCCATTTATTCTTCCAAAAACTTTGTCCATAGAGAAATTTTATGAATTAAATATTAAGTGTTATGTTGGAAGTGGGTGTTAAAGTGGGAACGTCACCTTAATTTCCCGTTATTTAAAGTCTTTTCATCAAAAAGCAGTTTTTGTAAAAGTTAAAAATCTTTTATCTAATTTTCTCAGTTTAATTACGTTTCTAATTTTAAATAAGCCAATGTGCGGTAGAAATTTTCATACATTTTGATCTAAAATTCATTTCCTAATGCATAGATTTAAGCATTTACAGGGAAAAGTATTGCTTTTTCACAGGAAATATATAATCGTAGTTTCAAGACTCTTCGTTTATGAGTTTGGACACAATTTCGTTTTATTCGATATTGGAAGGACACGTTTTTTTGACCTACTCTTGTATTACGAGCTATAACTCTCTTGCTAATATTCCGATTTAGCGTATTTTTAATACCATAAGAATACGTATAAGAAAGATTCTGGCACAATTTGAGCTGCCTTACTTTTTTCGTGCTTTATACAGGCGAACAGACGGACGGATATAGATCATCCTAAAATGATAACAGGAATCAAAACAAGTAAGAGCACTGTATTCGAATCTTTTATACCCACCACCAGTCTTCCGTTCTTTTTTAGCTAGGGTTTTTTTCCCGAAAATTTTTGTTTCCCAGAAATGCGAGATTTATTTTTCAATATCCCGGGATCGCGCAGCAAAACAAATAAAAAGTAAATTAGTTTTTAATTAAAAAAAAACTTTTTATTAAAAAGCATAAAATAGTTTATAATGTAAAAGAAACACTATAAAACTATAAAAATCAATAAAAGAAATTGAATTTAAAATATAAATTGAGTAAAAATATTTTTTATTGAAAAAAATATTATTCTCTAGATACGAGATCAAATATGAGCACAAAAATACAGGTACTTCAGCTATGAGATCAAAAATAAAATCATTAGAATTAAATTTCAATATAAACAATAAAAACATCTGCTTTCGAATCGTAGCCACCTTTTTTATTTCCCGGGATCCCGAAAAATAATCTCGGGAAATTGGGAAGATTAAATAACTGAAATTCCAGGGAAATAACCCAGTTTATAGCACAAAATGTATTTGTTTGTTATTAACATAAATCGCTATGCAATAATCTCTTTAAACTACAATATGTATCACTTTCTTTGTATAACTTCGATATGCTAGTAAAATGTTTTCGTTAATTTAGTGTTTCAATGAAAGTGGGCGTTAAAAAAGACGTGCTGAAGTTGTTTCTACTAATAAATGCAACTTAGGTGTTTGACTTCAGTCCTTTATTATTCCAAAATCTTTATTTATAGACCAATTATATGAATTTTAGATAAGCCGTTATATGGCAGGTAGGCGTTAAAGTGGGCGTGTCACCAAAATTTTCTGGCATAACAATAAAATTGACCAGAAAGAAATATTTAGCAAATTTCATCGTCATACCTCCAATTTTATCGGTTTTATGAGCTTTTAAATTTGAATTACACTAGATAATGTTAAAAATGGTCGTAATTGTAGGCGTGTCGGAGATGTTGTAGCCTTTCAATGAAAGTTGGCGTTAAAGAAGGCGTGGTAAAGTTGTTTCCACTAATGAATGCAGCTTAGATGTTTCAATTTAGTCCTTTATAATTCCAAAATCTTTATTCATAGAGAAATTATATGAATTTAAGTTTAGACGTTATATGGGAGGTGGCCGTAAAAGTGGGCGTGGCACATTGATTTTAATTTACAGCAAAGCCTCTCACCAAAAAGCAAAGTGTACAAAATTTCAGAATTGTACATCTAATTTTGTCCGTTTTATTAGGTTTTAAATTTTAAATATACTGAAAGATACACTGCGCGGTATAAATTTTCGTACATTTTTATCTATAACTCCTTTCCTAATGCATAGATGTAAGCAGTTTTAGTTGCAAGCAGTTGTTTTGGCTCGAGAAATATATATTCGAAGTTTTATGACTGTACGTTAATGCGTTTGGATACAATTGCATTTTATTCGATGTTCGAAGGACACGGTTTTTTCGACCTAATCTTGCGGTACGAGCTATTACTCTCTTCCTAATATTCCGATTTAGCCTATTTTCAATACTAAACAAACCTTGTCTATAAGAAAGATTCTGGCAAAATTTGAGCTGCCTAGCTTTTTCGGTGCGACCTCTTTCGTGCTTTCAACAGACGGAAAAACGGATGGACATAGCTAGATCGTCATCAAATCAAACCCTGATTCAGAATATATATACTTTATGGGGTCTAAAATGGATATTTCGATGTGTTACAAACGGAATGACAAAATGAATATACCCCTACCATGTTTCTCAAGGTGGTTATAATAAATTATTTATTTTTTATTTTTGACTATTTTGCACACATTTAATTTACAGAAGACCAATTTGTATTATTTTTAAGGTTTTTCCAATCAGCAAAATAATATTACTTTTTTATGTAGTTCAACTTACATTTAAAATTAAGTTACACGGTTTTTCTCTTTTCTCTACAGTATTATTGGCGACAGATCTTAATCTTGCGTGAATACTGGGCCTCTCTTTATTTTATTGTTAGGCCAAACAAAAAATAAATAGCAAACAAAAAACACACACAGACATCAAATTAAGACAGAAAATGGTATTTCCATTTTAGCATTTGGAATGTCCTAAATCCGTATGTAAACAAGGCAAATAATTTCCATACGTACAAATAGAAACATAAAAAATATTCCGAAGTAAATAAGTTTCCTAGTATTTGAGTGTGTATGCATGTTGATTATAAGGGACAAAGTGAAATATTATATAGAACACTGGGATGAAAGAAAACCCATAAAGAAATTCTATCAAATTAATTTAAATTTTTTCATTTCAAATTTTTTATCGGTCTTTTAGTTTATGGTTCGCTTTTTATTTATTTATTTTTTTGTATATAAAATGATTCACATTGTTTAAGCAAAATCTATTTAGATAATAGTTTTAGTTTTCTTCGATTTGGTATTTTACGAGGATTTTTTTTTATTCTATTGTTTAAACAGTTGTTTAGTTGTTACTCTTAGAATATTGTATACATTTAGATTTCATTTCTATGCACAGTGGATGAAAGGAATGGAAAATTTTGTATAAAAATAGTAAAACAGTGGATTTTAATGATCGCCAATACGGAAAATAAGAGACTTTAAAAGAAATGATTTTGCAGCTTTATTTTATAAATACCTTGATAATTTTAATTACAGTAAAATATTCGGTCAGATTTATTGCTAAATTAAAAATGTGCGAACGAATTTGATATTTTGTTTAATTTGATTGTTTAGCAAATGAATTAAATAATTTTCACCGCCCATTTTTCAGCTGCATATAGAAGCACTCGCCAAATGCAACATTTAATAATATGAATTTTTTCGTAACGGTTATATTGTGGCTAGCTAAGAATTTATTATAATTGAAGAATATATTTTTGACCTTTTCGGTGAAGCATTTTATTTATTTCGATAGATCCCATTAATCGGTTATCAGAATTCTTAAGTTTTTAAAATTTTGCATTTTTTGCAATTTCTGTGTTTTTACTTTTAGTAGCGTAATATTTTAAGTAATATATCTCTGCTAATAACCATATTTTCTTCTTTTTAATATTAAGTTTTCGAGTAAGTCTTTGTAGGCCATATACACTTGTCGCTAATAATGTAATGTTGCCGATATATCGAATAAATATTGTTTATATATATGAATATATACCCAACAAAAACTAGGTATTTGTCTTACTGATTAAGATATGTCATATATGGTCAGGGGGGAATGTTATCTTGATGAAGTATTAACACCTTGGTGTTATTGCTAGTTTAAGGTATAGAAATATTACCAGCATCTATATCTGTGGCATTGGAGATTGTTAGACGTACATAGAGATATTATGGAGAAGCAGATGCCAATGGAGCGCATAAGTCGAGTGAATGTGGTCGAGGGGCTGCATCACACGCACATAACAGATGGATCCATTTAAAACTAGGGCATGGATAGTAAAATCGATGTCTTTACTATTAGGGTATGGGAGAGTTCTAGTCCTCGAGAGAGAGAAAGGTTTGGGAGACTCTGTTTCGTATGAGTCGAGCGAACGTAGTCGGGTGACTGTATCGCTCGCTCGATGCACGAACGGATAATGACACCAGTACAAGTACTAGTGGGGTATATGAGAATTCTGGATTAGATACTTATAGAGTTTAGGGAAATGCAGATGATGGTTGTCTTAGAATCGGAGATAGTTCTGAAAAGATTCTGACATCTACATATGAAGGACTGTGTGATTAGAATTATCAACAAACACCAGTCGGCAATGTTAAATCGTTCTTTAGTCTAGAGAAACAGCCTGTATAGGTGCGAAATTCAGTGAAGGCATATGCGCAGACTTGTAGGCCTAAATTACCTAGGAAGCGATGATGGTTAAAGAAGAAGCCGAAATTGTAGTAGACTGATTTTATATTCCCCATAATATATTTTTATGTGTGTTGGGACCTAGAAAATTGTCTGTTTAACAGATATAATTTAGATGCCAAATTGTAATTAGTGCATTAATTACAATTTATATTTCAGTAAATTTCACTCATAATTTTGTAATTGGAATACTGGGTATTAAAGTCATTAAAACCTCCGAATTCAGTGATGCCATACACATTATATTTATAAGGCTGAGGTTTGGCTATTTATAGGTGTGAGGCTTGGTTTACCTAAGACCCTCAAGCCTTAGACAAAAAATGCTCGAAAAACAAGTATTTGTGTTGTGCGATTTTATTTGAAATGATACGATGGACTTCTTGTTAAAATGTTAGTGTAAACTTTTTTTACTCAAAAAGAAAAAAACAAAAATTAACTGTCTTGGTAAACTTTTTCATTTTGTTTTCACAAAAATAGTAAAAAATTGAGTTAATTATACTTAAAATCAATTCTTCACGTCTAACAATTTGGAATCTAAGCCTATTATTTTAACACGGCTATGTTATTGGAGACAACATTCAGATAAAAATAGGGATTCAAATAAGTTCAGATAAGTACTTAGTTCGTTCGCTTATAAAATAGGGCCTCATATAAGTACTAACTATTATAGCAATAAATTAGTACTTGATTTTCATAACATAAATAACCCATTAATATTATGGGCTCACGGGAGTCGTTTGGCTCTTTTAGGGACGAAAATTCGGTTAGATTAGTTTGACATTTCAAATTCAGGGAAAATTAAAAAGTCATCAGTATTTTAATGAACTAATTGACACTATTTTTTTTAAATATTAATACTTGTACTCTAAGGGCGATTACAATCGGCATAATCTTGCCCTTAAATAACGGCAAATTGTAATAATGACCTTAGTTGTGTTAAACTAAATGACAGTTATAAAAAATTATGTGTTTAAAAGGTTTCTTAAAAATTTTGCAATAAAAAACTATATAATTTGTGTATCTGAGCAAATGCCTGACAAATAAGTACTTTTGTATCATATTATATATCCAGTCTAAGTAAGCCAGATTAAGAAATATTCATTGAAATGTATTTTGTTTTGTAGTTTTTGCTGGGAAAGAGTTACCCAGCAAAATCTTTACTTACCTAGTAAGTTAGCAAGTCATATTGGAGATACTAAACTATACTAGATAAACTAGTTACTTTTCGACCGAATAACTACTTTTTTTGTTTCAATTGTTCCAGAAATCATTACCCTCACTTACAAATGAACTTACAAAAAGCAATAAAATAAGTAGTTACCAATAAAGCTGAATTACAGCTGGATATTTTTATACTGTTGCAATACAAAAAAATATAAAAATTATAATATTGGGCATATTATAATATTTATGAAGTTAATTTAAAGTTTACTGTTTAAAAAAATATATAAAAAGTATTTACGAAGGTCATAACCAATAGGCCATTACTCTGTACATTAAAATAATGATGTTGGTAGCGACCCCTCATTACTATGTAATATATGAAGTAATGACAACCTATTAAACAATTTCAAAAATATTTTGCTGGGTATCTGCAAGATTTACAGTATTAAAGAAACTGTGCAAATGTTTTAAATCATATACAAGCATCTTCAATGACCTTACCTAAATGAACAAAGTTTTAAAAACTAAAAATTTTTAATGCCTATAAGTAACCGATGTTTGTCGATTCCACAAAAATTGAAAAAACTAAACTAAAAAATTTACATATTAAGGTAATAATGTACTTTTTATTTCTCGCCATTAACCATGAAAGAGGACGTTTTATTATACTTATTTATACCAACAGCAATTAATGAAATTTTTATTACAACTAGTTGTTCCGAAAATACACATTTAATTTGATTTTTTTCTAATAAACAGTGTGTGCTAAATATTATAAAAATAATACAACGAGACCAATATACTCATCCGGCATTTCTATGATTTTTTTTCGTTTGTTGGGATTTTTTATTTTTACCCTTTTTGTTCTAGATATACACACATACATACATAGATTGTTTAGATTGTTTGGTTTTTAGCTACAGGTCGTTTTTTTCATTTGTTTATTATATTAGTTTTTGATAACACTTTTCGCAATTTATTTGCCAAGAGAAAAAATAGAGAGAGTCTTTGCCACAATGTTGTTTATGTACACAATTCAGTTCGCAGATGTTCACATCCGCATCGGCAACACACAACATGCTGAAATTTCAACAGCGATAATCGACCATAGAATCTTGTTTGTTCGCGATACGGGAAGAAGAAAAACAAAAATTGGTAAAATCGGTAAATTAAAGCAAAATAGTTTTAACGCACAAATGTTTTTTTCTCTTTGTTTTTAAATACTATTGTTTAAAATTATGTTTTCATTTAGGAAAAAGTAAATCTGAATGAAAAAAATGCAAGAAAACTAAGAAAAAAGTATGAAATCTTATTAAAGCTAAATATCTAAAACAACAAAATAAAATAATAAAACATATTAAACAACGAGTGAAGTAAAAAGAAAATTTTAACAGCATAAAAAGTTATACTTATTTAAAACATGTTTGTATGTCGATATATCTGTGGCTTGGAGCTAAAAGGGCCAATGTTACTTTTTTGCTCTTTTGAGTTAATCATTGCATTAGATTTGATTCTTGCACTATTTCATTATGGTAAAACAGCCACAGTCAAACTTAACCCAGAACAGCTTCATAAATAAAATGCTGGCCAATGTCACTATAAAAGCATCTATAAAGGTTAACGTTCAATTCCAATTTTCTCAAAAGTAAGTATTTTGACATTGGCCCTTTTAGCTCCAAGCCACAGATATATATATATACATACATATTAAAAAAAAGTGAATCATAATATTTAAACATAAATATGTTTTCTCGAAGATTTACAAAAAAAAACAATAAAAAATTTTTATATTTGATTAACCCAATGCATATACAAAGTTTGTAAGTAAAAAACAGCAACAACAGGTATTTATTTATATTATTTCTATATTTAACATAACTTCACACCAAATATTTAGTACTTTTTTCCTCCACGAAAATTTCATTGAAATTCTTTTTGAAATTTTATCACAGAAATGAATTCTATTGCTCCAAAATGTTACGAGAGTCGTGTCTTCTATTTGTGATTGTGCATAATTTTACATTTGTGTCAGACTGTGTCTCAGCATGGCGTTGCAAGTGCAATATATATTTATAAATAAATCTATGAAATATTGAACAGATATTAATGGATTTAAGTTTATTTTGATTTCAGTGCTTATACAAGAGATTTTGTTGTTAAGCTATCAAGCAGTTGGTATGAAATTGAAATGTTAATGCAAATTTATTAAGTGTGAATTATTTTGAAACAGTAGTGGAAAAATTTTTTTTTTAATATTTAAAAAACCTTTTTAAAAAATAAATTTTAGTTTACAGACATAACTTGTGGTCAAATGGTGGCTATATATTTGCACTCATATTAATGACGACAAGTAAGAGTTCCATATATGGCGCTCCGAATCTGATAATACCTTTACCATCCTGTACATAGCTATAGTGACCATGTCCTCAATTAGATAACATTTAAAATTCAATACTTTACACCATTTTTTATTGTTTTTTTACCAACTTTGATTTTGAATTTTTACAAAGTTTTTCTAGTCAACCAAATTCATTTGACACCCATATTGATGGGTTTTAGATAACAAATATCTGTTATTTTATTTAGGGTGTCATATTGGATTTCATTTCATACGTAAGTGTATTCTGCTTGCCCAACCCACTCATTTGATACCAAAGCAAAGCAGTAATTACTATGTTTAACCTATACAACAGCTATTTTAATCCGGACATCTTGCATGTCCATTCCAGAAATCCGCCATCTATTGTTCTACTGTTCAAGATCTTAATCTGAAACCAATATTGAATGAGTTAAAGAGGGCTCATTTTAAATTACTAGGTTTGACCTGTATATAAAATTTGTTACGCGTTTTTGTAGTGGCGGCGATCATTGAATTAAAATTATTGTTATTGCGTTATATTTTTCTGATAAATCCCTTTTTTCATGCCGAAAAAATAGATTTTTGTTTGTAAATTTCATGAAAACCACCAAAGCATTTTTACTTTCGTTCATATACCTCATTTTGTTTTAAACCGATTTTTCAATTTTATTTTATTTTATTTATATATTCTAGTTTTCTATTTTTTATTATAGAACAAATTCTTTTAAGCAATATTTCTTATATATTCATCTCTTAATTTGTTATTGCAGAATTTAAATTTCGTATTTTAATTTATTGGCTTAATCTTTACCACGAAACCTCCGCAGCTACAGCGTTAAGCGGCAAGCGTTAAAATGCAAATATATGCATGCGACACTTAAACGCTTGTCGCTCAGTGCTTCTAGTATAGGACAAATAGAAGATAAGAAAAACAACTTCTAACACTTATAAATCACAATCAATCACATCAATCAGTGGAGCTGATGTGTTTCCCTGTATTAATGTACTGTGCCTCACAAAAACATAAAGCTTCTCGGTTTATTCATCAAAAGGTCAAAAACTAGCAAAAGTGCTCTATTTGGCCATTATGAATAGTGACCACATCATAGCTTATCCCAGATTTCATGTTATGCTCCATTAATTTTAGTATTTCCGACAACATCTTTGTTTTTAATTCTTTCATAGTTAAATGTATTCTACCCGTCAAGCCTATTAATTTAAAACCCATATTGATGGGGTAAAAAAATGATGCCATATTGTTTTAGACGCCATCTTCGATTTAACACTTTTTTTTAATAGTTTACTGCATTGAAGTGTACAAGTTTTTTCATTTAATATCAATATTGTGGGGGTTAAAGGAGGCATAGCAGTAACTACAATATTCGACTCATATATTCTCCATTTAAGAGTTTACTGTATTTTACTTAACAATGCCATACCCATATTGCCTCTCTCGGTGGTATTGAATCTGAAAAAATCTCATTTTCGCTTGTAAATCTTTGGAAGAACACCGAGAAGTTGTATTTTTGTGCTTATATTTCAGTTAGTTTCAAACAGATTTATTACCTTTTCTTTGAAATAGGTTTTGGAAACACGACTTATAATCTGGTGATTTTAAGATGTCCAAAAATTATTAAGAAACTAGAAAAATTTTATATAAATATTCAAAAAGTATATATTTTTCTAAAAAAATATTTGCCTATAACTTTACCGGTAAGTGACCGACTTGTTAAAATTATTCAAGAATATTTTTAGAGGCTGCTCATATTTATCAATAGACAATAGTAAATTATCGTAGGGCTGAACGTTTTTAAATTTTGCGGGAAAAAAAAAATAAGTAAAAGAACAATAACTCTGGTGTTTCTTTGCTCATATCTCAAAAATTTTTAGACACCTACATATTTGCTTGAATTTTTTAATATTTTGACACCACATACGGTTCAAGCCGATGTCGAAGTCCAACTGATTTCTCATACACAAGGACAGACGGATGGTACTTTCGTATAATATAGATATTTATGCTGATGGAAATTAATATTCTAGAAGTTTCATGCCAAACGACAGACCTATGTAAACATAACTTTATTATCTCTGTGAAGGGTATAAAAAAAGACGAAAAGATAACTTCTTTAAAGTTTTTTTTTTTTTTATTTATGTAAATTGAGGAGAAAAACAATACAACATAATGCACTTTGTGTGTTCATTTATTAAACTATTTACTAAAGCCAGCATTTAATATGTGTGTTTATTTGTGGATAACTATACCACGTGTCAGTTGCCTATTCATTTCGTCTTATGAATATGAAATCTTTATACATTTATCATTCAAAAGAACATAATGAATGCTGAGCACTTATTAAGATGACAAATTTATTACAACAGACAGAGTACGAAACGAACAAACAAACAGATACAAACGGTCACTCTTATGAATTTATAAAGATTCATCATAAGATGTCAAATCAATGAACACTTTTACACTTTTAGTTGTTGAGTGTGTTCATTTAAGTTATATAGCCTGTGAGGTTTATTAACATGTAATGGTTTTCGTTCTTAATAAAACGCAAGAAAACTTTCCATCAACGTCAGTGTTTTATTAAATCTTTTATAAGAAATAGACATTAAATGTTTTCCTCAAAATTTGAAAATTATTTTCGTTTATGTTAAAGATATCCAACTACAAATTGTTTGTCGAGAAACGATTCATAGTTGTTTGCGTAGCTTTGTGTGTTTAAGAAATAGAAAGAGACTTGGAGAATAATAATTGTTGAAAACAATGAAATAATATTTTTTATACTCAAAACTAAATTGTTTTTCTAGTCGTTAGCGTGCAAATCGTTTGTATTCTCTTAGGTTTATTAGAATTTGTTGATACATTTTTGTTTAATTTTTAAAAATAATTATTTTTAGTTTACAACAAAAAACGTGATAATTTTGTTTTGAATATTCTTAAATAGGAGTTTTAAATGTTAATTAGGAAGTCTTTAAATGTAATATGTCAGCACTAATAAAATTAAAAACTAATTTTTTTATACCTTAAAGATTTTAAAAATATTAGAAATATATACAAATTTCTTCTAATGGAAATATTTTCAAAGTGTATTTGTTAAATCTAACTCAAAAATTTCTTTAAATATGATTTCAAATATTTGTGTAACTTAAATGAAAAAGTTCTGCAGTAGTTCAGAAAAAAATGTCCCTGAATTTTTTCTCTGTAAAATGTGTTCTTATATATCCTTGAAATTTTTAAAAGTAGTAAAAATACATTTTAATACATCATACAAAATACACACAAAAATACAAAATAATACGTATTTTAAGGGTCCCTTTGTTATGGAAAACGAAAAAGATATTTATTTTTTATTTCACAAATTAATTCCTTCCATATGATAATAATATTTTATAATTCGCATTTTGTTAAAATTGGCAACTCAGAAGATAAGAAAATCTGGGCCCAAACTATGGCATTCGATCACGATCGAAATTTTACTCGAACTATCCATTTCGATGTGCTTTAGGTATAGTGATTCTAATAGGCATTTTCGAATTTCGATCATGTTCGAATGCCGGAATTCGCCTCCTGAGTTTTACCACTACACGGAATGTTTGATGATGTAGATATAGACATAAGAAATATATGGCAACAGTTTTCTTTAAATCGGAAATATATAAAATTAAATCTTCGTAGATTTTAAACTGTTGCTCTTTTCGTAATGACGGTTTTGGACAATAGCCGAGGAAATATATATTTTTTTCTCAAATAAATATACTTGTCAAATTGGATTGCTTTACGTCCTTGCGTTAAGAAGGAAAGGACAAAAGGACACTTTTATGTGAACTTCTTCTGCAGTACAAAATATATCTTTCCTTCTAATGGACCGATTTATTATATTTGGTTGGTTGGTTGGTTATCGTGGTAGTTCGCTGCACGCCAACAGTCAAGTAGAGTCTGTATGACTCCGTTTTGACAGGACCACATCACTCGTCAGCTTCTAGTGTATCTCAGAATAAAATCCAAGAGTAAAGGTACTAGATCCACCCCGTGGCCCTGAGATATCTCAGTAGATAATTCAGTCCAACTTCAGATATCGCAGAGAGGCCATCTAGTATATGTTATTATATACTTTGAATGCCAAATATTTCTAACATACTTATTCAAAATATTTCAATACAATTTCACATCTTAGCTTTTTGTTTGTTCGGGCACTATGCGTTGTAAACAGGCAGACAGACCGACACAGCAAGATCATCATAAAATAAGAGAAAAAGAAATATTTTGATATTTTATAAACCGAATGACAAACTAGAAGTTTGGTAGTGATTTTAATGAAATTGTCTACAATTATAAAATTATATTTTTTAATTGAGTTTTAACAGAGATTTTGTTTAAAATTTTTTTATTTAAAAACATAAAATCTGGGAAATGGAATTATTTATTTTTTGCTGTTAGTTCTTCGAGTGTGTAGCTATTTTATTTACATTTTTCTGTACAAAAAAAAAATAGTTTTCAGATTCAATTGGAATAAAAATTTAAACAAAAAAGTTGAGAAAAAGTCGATTTTTTTTCTCAATATACACTCATACCCCGGTTTTCGTGGTTTCGAAGTTGAGTCTTTTTAAAATTTCTGTGATTTCGATGTTGCGTCATTTTTGCTTCCGTTTGAGTCGCATGGCTTCGAAGTTGCGTTGCTAGTGCTTTGATTTGCGCCGTTAATTTGAAAATGTTTGTACAAAGCCAAGGGGTTTCCCGTCTAAGTCTAATATAAATTTGTATGTGAAAGTTGTCTTCAAGTTTGTCTTCGTTGGTACTAATTTCCAATTACATTTGATGAAGTGAAGTTTAACCTAAATATTTTTCATTAATGAGTCAAAAAAGAAAGCAAATAAGCTTAGAAAAAAAACTGGATATTTTAATGCGTTCTAAATCAGGGAAGAAATCTGTCGATATTGGAAGAGACCTGGGATTAGCCCCTTCTACAATAAAAAACATTTGTTCCAGAGACGCTGATTAACTTTTACTTTTTAATTTATATTTTATGAATTTCTTATTTTTAATTTTAATCTTAATATTTTTGTTATATTTTTTAAGTGTTTTTCATGAACTGTTATTTTTATTATTACAAAAATAATAATAATTTTTTTTCTATAAAAACCAATTTTTTTAACTAAAGTTTTTAGTGTCGGAATCAAGGTATATTAACTTCTGGTAGACGCACCATGTATTTTGTTGCTACGAAAAACTTCCCAAATGTCACAACAAAATCTAAAACAGCTGATACGGGTAATAGCAAAATGTTAGTAAATAAAAAATATTATTATATTATGATACATACACATCTACTAAAAAAAACTTATATAAACGAACAAAAAAAGGTAAACAAATTTTGGAATTTGGGAAGAGAAATGCATAAACAAAACAATGTTCAGCTATGGACTTATGTCTACCTGGAGTATTTATAGTTACCTTGGTCGGAATGATTTAAATGAAAATTAATACAAATAAATGAATGGAAAACTGCGATTCGGTTTGCGTCGTTTCAGTGTGCGACTCGTCAGAATTAGCGACGCAAACCGGGGTATGAGTGTAATTCTATATTAAATGATATTCAAACAAAACATTATAACAACAACAAAAATATTTATAGAAAATGAAAAAAAGTGTTTTTTTGAATATATTTTGAATAGCTTCTTCTGTGTAGTTTTTTTTATTTATTTTATCCCAAACGAATTAAACGTAATTAATTGCGTATAAAATCTTAAACGTATTGTGTGAATAAAAAGCAAAAAAAAAAAATTAAAATTGCAATTTGCCATTAAAACAAACGACGCTGTGATGCTCTGTTGAAAAAGATTTAATATATTTCTGTTGATCTCTGTGAGCACAGATATGTGTTTTGTAGCCAGACATTTCTTCTAAAAATATTCTAGTTCCTTTCATCTGTAGGGGATGTACTCCTGCAGGTTACGTGAATAATCACAAATTTCCTAAAAATACAACACTTATATCACATTATCTACTTCAGAAAAGTACATTTATTTGCATAACTTATATTGATTATAATAATTTATTACCTGGTCAGAGTATACCATCAATAATTTCTTACTAGTTTTATCCAAAAGAAAAATGTGGGACCAGAATCAGAAACAGAAACAGGAGATAAATGCTTATCCGTGTTCTTTTTTAATGCACACAATTTTTGAAAATTGTTGTATACATTTAACAGGTGTAAATTGTGTTAAAAAACCATGTTTATTAATCTTTTTTAGTGAACGAAACCCGGTAGGCTTCGCCATCACAAAGTAAAACAAGTAAGAGAACTATATTCGGCTGTGCCGAATCTTTTATACCCACCACCAATTTTGTGTACATTTAAAGCACAATATTTATTATTTTGTTAATTATTATGGAATAATCTCTTTATAATAAATAATGTATCACTTTCTTTGTAGAGGGTGGTTAAATTTTAAGGGCCCATGTTGAAGGTGAACTACACCTAGTCTTTAAATTTGTATTCTGCATTTCATTTGACATTTCTCAATATCAAACTTACTTAATTTGATCCGTGGAAAGATACGCAAGTGAAATGGGCATTCAAATCAAAATGCATTTTGTGCACTTCGTAATTATTTTGATCAACATAATCGTTCAAATTCGTCCACAATCGGGAGAATTGTAAAAAATATTTAAATTTCTGCATAACAGGTCTGTATTAAATGTTAGAAAATCTGTGAATGCATTCTTAGTTCGTTGAATGGGAACCACTGCTGGCAAAAGAGCAGTCAACCTCGCCTCATCATCATGCCCAACAATTGAGCATCAACATTGTCATTGAAAATTTGGACCATCAGATGGTGGAGTGGCGCCAAGGATGGAGGGAGCCATTTGGCCGATATTTTGTTAAATACATAATTGAACCATACAAATATTATCATTACAAAAAGAAATAATAATAATATCCTAAATAATTTGTGTTCTATTTAAATTCAACATCGGTCCTTAAAATTTAACCACCCTTTATAACTTCGATATGCTACTAAAATGCTTTTGTAAATGTAGTCTTTCAATGAAAGTAGGCGTTAAAGTAGGCGTGTCAATAAAGTTTCTGCTAATAAACACAACTTAGATATTTCAATATAGTCCTTTATTTTCCCAAAAACTTTGTCAATAGAGAAATTATATGAATTTAAGGTAAAACGTTATATAGGAGGTGGGCGTAAAGGTAGGCGTGGCACCTTAATTTTCTGGCACAGTAATGACATGCCTAGGGGGATATACCTAGCAAATTTGATCATCATACCTCAAATTTTGGCGGTTTGGGCGTTATAGTAGGCGTGTCAAAGTTGTTTTTGCGAATGACTACAACTTAGGTGTTTCAATATAGCCCTTTGTTATTCCAAAATCTTTATTAATAGAGAAATTATATGAATTTTACGTAAAACGTTATATGGGAGGTGGGCGTAAAAGTGGGCGTGGTACATTGATTTTCCGTTAAAAAAAGCGTTTCAACAAAAAGCAAATTGTGCAAAATTTCAGAGTCGTACATCCAATTTTGTTACTTTTATGACGTTTTTGTTTTTAAATATACCGAAAAATACACTGTGCGGTATAAATTTTCGTATATTTTGATCGATAACTCCTCTCCAAATGCATAGATTTAGATAATTTTCGGGAAAAAATATTGCTTTACTCAGGAAATATATATTCGAAGTTTCATGAGTCTACGTTAATGCGTTTGGACACAATTCCATTTTATTCGATGTTCGAAGGACACGGCTTTTTCGACCTACTCTTGCTTTCCAAGCTATACCTCTCTTCCTAATATTCCGATTTAGCCCATTTTCAATACCAAACAAACCTGTAAGAAAGATTCTGGCAAAATTTGAGCTCCCTAGCTTTTTCGGTGCGACCTATATCGTGCTTTCAACAGACGGACAGACGAACATAGCTAGATCGTCATCAAATCAAACCAAATGATTCAGAATATATATACTTTATGGAGTCTAAAATGGATATTTCGATGTGTTACAAACGGAATGACAAAATGAATATACCCCCACCAGTTTTTTGGTGGCGGGTATAATAAATTTTAGGTAATAAGCCTGTCAATAAAATTATAAAGAGCTTTAATTAAAGGCACTATACACAAAAGAAAACACCAGGACATGGTAAATGTGTATAATTTTAATTCAAGTGCAGTTGATTGTTATTACTTGACACTTAACTGTTATATCCGCTTGCATGCTAATTAACGTCATATTAAAAACACCAAAAGCAAGAAAAAAAGAAAAAATTTATATTCTTTTCATAGTTGCCACTTTTGTTTTTTGTTTGGTTCTTTAGCAGCTTGTATATATTTTCCACTCCTTCCTTATTGCTCATTTGTTGCAAGTACTTTTTATGCTCCTCGTTTTTTTATATTTGCACTAAACAGCAACTTAAACTGATTATTTTAACTTAAAGTGACAGTTGTAGTTGTAGTTTTAGTTTATTTTCTCTTGTACTTTTTTGCTGTTGTAAATTTTCCAGTTAACAACCAAATGAAACCTAATGTTGAATACTTCGGGACATACGTTTAATTTTTAAAATTCCCAAATGAAAAAAAAGAAAAATTACCACCATCTTGAGTTAATGCTCGACTTGTTAGTATTAAGATTTTTTTATAAAATTTCCATTTATTTCGTTACTGCTAAGTATCGTTTCTGTTTTCTTTCTTTGCCTGAAATGAGCAACGCTAACAGACTTTGTTGTCTTCTGGAAGTCCGTGAACCATGACCATTTTAATGAATTTGTAGATGTGTTTTTGTTGTGCTTAATTAGTTTAATTTGTTGTGAAACTCTGCTTAGAAATATTTTAGTGTAGAAACCAGTTTTAAAATTTAGTTGAAATTGATTTAAATTATATTTTTTTCACTTTTCTTTTTTTTGTTAATAAATTTTGTTGCAGTCATAAATTTTTTTTTCGCTTTAAACATTTAAATGATTTTCAAAATTATATTTATCGGAAATTAGATTTGAAAAAAAAAAAAATTATTTTTATTTGCCTATGAGTAGGACCATTTCAGTATAATTTCTGTATAAAACAACTCGCATACGTATTTAAGTTTATATTTCATTTTATTTTATTTAAAGAAAAATCAAGAGAAAAATATTATTATTTAATTCTAACATGACTTTCACATTTAATTTAAGTGCAAAGTGGTTAAAACTTGTTAACTTTCAATTCGATTTTTTAAGCTTTTTGCATAAAAACACACCACTCTAGCTGTTATCTGTTTATAAATCGGTTAACATATCAATAGGGCTTTTAAATGAAGAGAGCTTTCACACTAACTATATAAAGCTGATATTCTTTATATCAACTTAACAACTTCTGATTTTAACATTGTAAGAAATTATAAAATTTCTGTTGTCAAACTATACTTTTCAATACTTATATAAATAATGATATAACTTCTCTTATTTATAGTGTATTAAGTCTGCTCTTATAAAGAATTGCTTTTAGTTTTTAAATATGAATACAGTATATTTTTATGAAGTATATTAGATTAACGTAATGGGCTTTAGGAAAAATAAGTTTAAGCAGCAATTTGTGCAAGAATGCATTTATTTGTAATCGTCTATTCACATTTTTAACTACAAGCTTAAAAACCGGAAAATTTCGAGTCATATATGTTACACATAAATTCGCCTGAATATTACTAAAAATCTTTAAAAATTATGATTGCTTTTATATAAAGTCTTTTGGAGCCTAATAAGTATAAACGTAATCATTAAAATACCAGCAACAGCTAAATGGCTTTATTGGCCTAAACAAAGTTTTTGCATTATATTAGCAGATAAATTTTAATTAAATTTCATTACCATTTTTAATTCTAATTGAAAAATTGTAACCAAAGTTAGCTCATACTAAGCTTAAACCAAATAGGGCTTAAAATTTTTCAAAAATTACATCAATTGTATATTCTGGCTTATGGGAACGAGGCTTCTCATTTACTGTTGTTTAATTATCTGAACCTTTGAAAATAGATCCAATTGGTAGCAATGACATATTTGAGCAGGTGGCTTAGTTTGACCTAGGCTTATGTGTCTCTTGAAAGCCAGCGCAAGACATTCACAGAATAAGTGGAATACCGATTCCTCCTTTTACAATTCTAGACAGCTGAGGTAACATTTATAAGACGAAAGTCCCAGCCAGTATGTTTCCCTACCATCCAAAGACCAGCAAATACCACCAGAAATCTCGAGATGTCTTTACGACCTAGGCTCCTAAGTCTGATATCAAAAGAGGGTTACGTAAGCTTGGACACTCTACTGGTGTCCAGTCCATGCCACCTGTTCCTGGTGTGATTATTTAGTCTGAATAACTCTAGTTTGCCACAGAAAACGCATGATTCGACTCCACAGAATATCTTAGAGCCATCCGTGTAGATCTTGGTGCCAAAGTTTCTTACAAGGTCACCCTTCCTTTTTTTCCGAAGTTTAAACAGTATGTCGATATGCATATATGAGGTGATGTAATCAAAAATATTTTATACAGTGACTTTGTTTAGGGAAGGTATCACTTTCTTTGATCAGATCGTTTCAATTTTTGACTGGATAGGATCAGACAAATAAGATAAAAGAAAAAAACAGATTATTTTAAGACTTTGTTTTATATTCTCACGTACTATAAGTATATTTGTAATAAGTAATTTTATTTAATGTAAGTGAAATATTTAAAATTGTCATCACTTAAGTATGTATTTTTCTAATAAAGAGTTTCAGTATCAGCTGCTTATGATGTGCTGTCCTTTTCAAAATAATTGAGTATCTGGTTACACCGCGACGACTGCGGTCAACGGTATTTGTAGTCGTGTAGTCAATTCTCTGCTGTCGTCTTAGTGTTTAAAGCATTAAAATTCTCTGTGACCAAAAAAAACGTAAACATGCGTAAAATTTTGTATTAAGTTTTGTTTACAACAAACATTAAAGCGATAGCTAACGAAATAACAATAAACAATGGTCAGAAACACAACCTGCCCTTCTGTAAGCGTTTGTGTTTACAAATCTTACCCTTACTTAGTATTTTTTATTAATGCTGTAAAGGACGCAGAATGCCGGTAAATATGCAACAATTTTATTGCAAAAAAAATCTCTTCTGCTACGCAATTCTTCCACCCATAACATTCTCTTAAATAACAACAAGTCGACTCTCAAAGGCAAGGCGTAAATGTAAAAAAGCTCTCATCCTTGTCAACGACTGTTGCGTTAAACTTTGTCTTATAAAAGAACAGGGAAAAAGCTTTTCAGTTTGAATTTAGATGTCGTAACAAATTAAACGTGTCCTTTGAAAAACGGATACAAATATAACAAAAAAATATTGAAATTAAAAAGAGATTAAAATAAAAAGATTTTAGTGCAGAGATATTAACAAGCAATAATTTAAAACAAATAAAAGCAAAAGTCACACATAAATTCCTTAAAACAAGATAAAGCAAAATTATATAACAACAATAACAATAGAATGTATTATAATGGATACAAATAAGGCTATTAAAATAATAATTTTCATTTTAGGTGTGCTTTTAGTAAATTAAATATATAGAATTTTTATATAATTTTAACACTTACAAACGAAAAATATAATGATATATTCATTAAATTTTTAAATGTAAAATAAATAAGGAATTCAAGTACAAGTGAAATTTTTTGTTAAAAAGTGTTTTTTTGGTATTGGTATTTCTGTGAAAATATATTTTTTTTTGTAAATATATTAAAAGAAAATTACCGTAAAAACAGAAATGGTTTGAAGAAAAAATTTAAAGTCTACAAAAGATAAAATATATCAAGAGCTACAATAAAAAAATAGCAACAACAACTACTTCAACGAATGATTTATCTATGGTTGAACAGCAATAAATACTCCTCTAATTAAAGGCAAGAAAACATGTAATAAATAAAAATAATACAAAAAAGAAAACAAAAGTAATAATATATATCTACTACTAGACAATCTCTGTCTTTGTTTTTGTCTACTGTATTGCATTAAATTTATACTTTTCATTTAAACGTAAACGAAATTATGAAGAATCCTCTTCAGCGATACACAATCCATGTACACTATAATATATGCTCCTACACAACCCAAAATTTTTACTCCTTTTTCACATTTTTCGACTACATTTTACTGTTTCAGATTAAAAATTAAAAAAAAAAAAATAATAATAATATTGTACAGACATACTTGTGTTGCATAAAACGTTCACTGACATTGTGTTTGTGTGTGAATAACTTTTTGTGTTTGCTTTTATAGAAATGGGAAAAATGAAACCAAATTATATAAAAATGTGTATTTATCTATTAAGTCTGACACAGAATTCTTATATAAATCGTTGTATGTAATACATATTACAAAACAATGATTATTTTAAATGCTTTTATGTACACATAATAAAGTTAATCTAATTTGGCTATCGATTTCGGATGATACAAAAAAAAAATCTACAATAGTTACTTCTTACTTTATGTTCACTAATATTATGTTATTCTAATTTTTAAGCTTAAGATCAGTTCTTTTATATAAAAAATAATTTAATTAAAATTCCTGAAGAAACTATATTGGAAATAATGTGGGTGGTTTAATGTAATGCACGATATTAATTGTAAATCATGCCTTAACGTCAACTTTTTTTAACACCTTGATTTAACATTTCCTGATTTCAGTATTTGACAAATTCAACAATGGACACGTTCGCAATTGAACAGCGCGTTAAGTTTTTTGAAGCCTGTTACAAAAATTGGCTTTTTTTGTTAGCATAATGGTGCAGATGTATCCACACTCGCGAAAATTGTGCAAACATTTCAGCAAACTGTGTCTCTGGAAACTGTGAAAGTACCATGCATGCATGCTAGTCATTTTCATTCTGCGGTAAGCATTGCTGTTTTTTTCGATAGTTTGATAGCAGAGCTGCCGATCTTGACATGCCATCGTTCCCAAAAATTTAACATCTTATGGGCATCGCTGATTTGAATTTCAAATAAAGATTTGAATTTACACGCATACAATGTTTAATTGACACAAAAGCTGAAGACTTTGTAGAAGAAGAAATGTCTTATTTGGCCAAATGAGTATCTACGAGCAATTAAAGCCGATGCATCAAAAAATTGTGACTATTTGGTGTGGTTTATGAGCTAGCGGATTTTTAGGACAAGCTTCTTCAAAAATGAGGATGGTTTAATAGTTGCCATGAATGATGTATTGCCAGATGATATCGAACTTCTTGTAGCCAAAAACTAAGGATATAGACCTAGACAATATGTGCTTCCAACATGATGATGACACTTGAAATTGATGAAGCAATGACTCTGGGTGTGCTATCTCATGTCATGTCGATGTTGATTAGCCACTATTATCATGTGATATAACAAAATTGGTTCATTTTTTTCCACAAATGATTGTCATAGATCCTTTTATCACAGTAAAAAGTGTTAAGACGTTTCTCAGAAAACTTTTTGTTTTTTATACCTACCACCAAAAAAATGGTGGGCGTATTTTCATTTTGTCATTCCGTTTGTAACACATCGAAATATCCATTTTAGACACCATAAAGTATATATATTCTGAATCCGGGAATCATTTTATGAAAGCACGATAGCTTAAATTTTGCCAGAATAATTCTTATATACAAGGTTTGTTCTGTAATGGGCTAAATCGGAATATTAGGAAGAGAGTTCAAGCTCTTAATGCAACAGTAGTTCAAAAAACCGTGTCCTTCCAAAATCGAATAGTATTTAATTGTGCCCAAACGCATAAACTTCGAATGTACATTTTCTTAGTAAAAACAAAAATTTTCTCTAAAAATTGCTTAAAGCCATGCATTAGGAAAGGAGTTATAGATCAAAATGTACGAAAATTTATATGGCTCACTATATTTTTCCATATATTTAAAAACAAAAACGTAATAAAACTGACAAAATTAGATGTATGATTCTGAAATTTTGCAAACATTGCTTTTTGGTCAAAGGCTTTGGACACACGGAAAATCAATGTGACACGCCCACTTTCCCGTCCACCTCCCAAATAACGCTTTATCTTAAATGCATATAATTTCTCTATGAATATAGTTTTTGGAAGAATAAAGGACTCTATGTTGAAATATCTAAGTTAAATTTATTAGCAGAAATTACTTCGACACGTTTACTATGATGCCCACTTTTCACGTAACCTACTCTTAGTGAAATTTAAAAGCTAATAAAACCGACAAAATTAGAGGTGTGATTATAAAATTTCGTTCATATAGCTTTTTTGTCAAAGTCATTGTTGCACCGTAAAATAAAGGTGACATGTCCACTATAAGGCCTACCTCCTATATAACGTTTTATTTTAAATTCATATAATTTTTCTATGGACAAAGTTATTGAAGAATAAAGGACTATATTAAAATATATAAGTTGTGGTTTTTAGCAGAAATTATATTGAAACGCCTACTTTAACGCCCACTTTCATTGAAAGACTTAATTTTCGAAAATGTTTTACTAGCATATCAAGGTTACACAGAAAAAGTAAAACATATGTTTTTGAGAATAAACAGAGTATTCTATAGCGATTACTGTTAATAACAAAATAATAAATTCTGTGCTATAAAAGTACATCAAATTGGTGGTGGGTATCGAAAATTCGACACGACACAGAATATAGTGCTCTTACTTGTTTTTGTTTATTTTATTGTAGAAATTATAAAATATGTTTCTTAGTGGTACTATGGTGTTCCAAGCTATAAAATAGATTTCCAAAAATATAACAGCATTAAAATTTGCTTAAAATAATCCTTTGCTTTGAACAATATTAATATTTAACCTTCTAGAAATCTAAGACCTAAAAAAATTTAAAAAAAAGTCCACACTTAACAGGTAATCTTTCTTCCTTGTTTTTTTTAAATTTATTTTATTACCACACAGAAACATGAAACAATTCATTACTCTCCTAAATAAAAAGTAAAAGGTCAAAAAACATTTCGATTACATTGCCACGATAAAAACTTAATGAAAACAAAACAAACAAACAAACCAAATGTTTTACGCAAGTTGTTAAGAAAACACGTCATATATCTAGACACATAAATAAATGGTTAATGACTCAACATTTGTTACTTTTACGTCATTTTTTATTTATATTTATTATATTTTAAAATGTCTTGAGGTACTTTAGTGTTTTCGGGATACAGCTAAATATTTATTTTCAATTAAAGTAATTCAAGTTTTAAAACACCTTTTCTTAGAAGCAATTTTATTTTCACCACCAATATTGTCCAGTAAGTAAGGTAAGCAAAAGTTTTGGTAAATATTTGTTTAAAGTTATGAGAATATACATATATACATACATAGTCATAACAAAGCACTGGTTCAATTAACAACCCCCCATTTGCTTGTATCCTCTAATAAAGTACGGTTTTGATTAATTTACTTGTGAGTACAATTATTGTTGTAAATAGGGGAATGGTATCAAACCTTAGGCAAATAAAAAATTAGGAATGAGAAAGCTTATCAAATCTTATTTCTGCAGAGCTATTAAGAGCATTTTAAAACAAATTTATGAAAAATTTTAAGTAGAATTAAAAAAACAGTTAACAACATTTAAAGTTTAAATAAGTTTTTTAATTTATGAGAAAAAAATACTACGAAAATACCTTTTGATTTTGAAACAAGAGCACTATAAGAGCACTATATTCGGCTGTGCCGAATCTTTTATACCCAACACCAGTTTTCCGTTCTTTTGTAGCTAGGGTTTTTTCCCGAAAATTTTTGTTTCCCGGAAATGCAAGATTTTTTTTGAATATCCCGGGATCCCGCAGCAAAACAAATAAAAAGTAAATTTGTTTTTAATAAAAAAAAACTTTTTATTAAAAAGCATAAAATAGTTTATAATGTAAATGTAATTCAAAACTATTAAAATTAATAAAGAAACTTGAATTTAAAACATAAATTGAGTAAAAATAATTTTTATTGAAAAAAATATTATTCTCTAGATACGATATCAAATATGAGCACAAAAAAACAAAAATACAGGTACTTCACCTATGAGATCAAAAATAAAATCATTAGAATCAAACTTAAATATAAACATCTGTTTTCGAATCGTAGCCACCTTTTTTATTTCCCGGGATCCCGAAAAATAATCCCGGGAAATCGGGAAGATAAAATAACTCAAATTCCCGGGAAATAACGCAATTTATAGCACAAAATGTATTTGTTTGTTTGTTTTTAACAGTAATCGCTATGCAATAATCTCTTTATACTAAAATATGTATCACTTTCTTTGTATAACTTCGATATGTTACTAAAATATTTTAGTAAATTTAGTCTTTCAATGAAAGTGGGCGTTAAAGTAGGCGTGTTGAAATTGTTTCTGCTAATGAATGCAACTTAGATGTTTCATTACAGTTCTTTATTACTCGAAAATCTTTATTCATAGAGAAATTATATGAATTTGAGATAAACCGTTATATGGAAGGTAGGCGTTAAGGTAGGCGTGTCACCTAAATTTTCCAGCATAACAATGACATTCACTACAAGGATATCTGTTGCAACTTTCATCATCATACCTCCAATTTTGTCGGTTTTATGAGCTTTTAAATTTCATTAACAGTAGATAACGTGAAAAGTGGGCGTTATAGTAGGCGCGTCAAAGTTGTTTTGGCTAATGAGTACAACTTAGATGTTTCAATATAGCCCTTTATTATTTCAAAATCTTTATTAATATAGAAATTATATGAATTTGAGATAAACCGTTATATTGGAGGTAGGCGTTAAAATAGGCGTGTCACCTAAATTTTCCAGCTTTTATTTTTTTATATACCGAAAAATACACTGTGCGGTATAAATTTCCGTACATTTTGATTTATAACTCCTTCCCAAATTCATAGATTTAGGCACATTTCAAGGAAAAATATTGCTTTTAATCAGGAAATATATATTCGAAGTTTCATGACTCTACGTTAATGCGTTTGGACACAATTCCATTTTATTTGATGTTCGAAGGACACGGTTTTTTCGACCTACTCTTGCTTTACGAGCTATAACTCTCTTCCTAATATTCCGATTTAGCCTACTTTCGATACCAAACAAACCTTGTATATAAGAAAGATTCTAGCAAAATTTGAGCCCCTTAGCTTTTTCGTTGCGACCTCTATCGTGTTTTCAACAAACCGACAGACGGACAAACGGACGTACATAGCTAGATCGTCATAAAATCAAACCTTGATTCAGAAAATATATACTTTATGGGGTCTAAAATGGATATTTCGATGTGTTAAAAACGGAATGACAAAATGAATATACCCCAACCATTTTTTTGGTGGTGGGTATAAAAATATTAATTTCTCATTTTTGTACATACTAATACAACACTTTGCAAATATGTGAAAAGATATTGTATACAACAATATAATTGTTATATGGAAATGGAAAAATGGAAACAACCATACAATATTGTAAAAATTAACAACAATTATACGCAAAGTATATTAGAGCTCTGGGTTTGAATTGAACAAATGTATTCTCATATATAACAAAATTTTTTGTAAAAAAAAACATTTATTTATTTATTTGGACAAGAATTGATGATTTCAGCAGTTACACAGCGAAAAATTAATATTAATTTCAATTACATAATTAATATTATTAATTTAGAAATAATTTGATTTTGCTCCAATCATCAAAACGAGACCGTTAGTTAAATTAATTTTCTGGAAATCCCCAAACTTGTATTTTTTTTAAGAAATTTAGTTTTTCACCGATTTTAATTTAACAGCAATGAATCTTGACACAAACATTTAGTGTAATTGTATCAATCATAACAGCTTTACAAGCAATTTTACTACAGAAACTACATTATGGTTATACAACATAGGTGACCATTGCACCTACCAATTGTATTCTCTTTAATTTATGCTAGGCGCACAATTGCAACGAACGACAAATTTTTCGCCGCGAATATTTGTCGTCCAAAATAAAATACATTTGTGTAAATGAGAATGCGTACAATTATAGCGTTGGTCAAAATTTCCTGTCCGCGGCGACTTTGCAATAGATTTTTTTCTTTTTCTTACGCCGGCAAACGACAAACCAATTGATACAAGGTGGTCATTTATATTTAATTTGATTTTACTACTTATTCAACGTTTTAAGTAAATAAAGTTAGTTTTTACTTTAATAATTATTTTATATTTTATTTTAAAACATTTAAAATATATATAAACAAGTTAACTATAAAAATTGTTTTTATTTGGGTTTTAAAAATGTTTGAATTTTTTTTAATTGATTTTTTTTTTTAAATGGTCACACTATTATCTGTTATACAAAAACAAAATTGTAATTATTGTCTATTGCACGATATTCTTTGCAAACGTTTACTTATACGTAAAAGATTTTACTATGAAAGAAATTATATTAATTATATTGCTGAGTTTCAAAAAAAATTAATTTTATTATTATTATATTTGTTCACAAACAGTAAACAATTTTATGAAATATAAAATATGTTACTTTTTCGTCCTTATTATGCTTCATACAACAAATTAACACCGCGAATTTTTACTGACAAATTCATCGCGTTGGGCGAAATTTGTCGGTAGTCCCAATTGTGCGTCTAGTATTTTCGCGTCGTACGCCTTTCTTTAAAAAAAGTTGAATCAATGTAGTAACATATACATATGTTGTTAGCTACAGATCACAAAGTGTAGGACGTTCTCACGCATACAACGCAAAATGATATGGGACATCGACGAGTGCACATGCTTAGCGCCTGTGTTAAAATTTTTTCAAGTATAGTGCGTAAAAAACATAAGGGAATTAGAAAAATATTTTTTAAATTAAATTGAAAATCTTACCAAGTAAAAGTAATTAATAAATTCAGTATTCATTGCACCCAAAACAATTTCTTGTATTAAACTTTAATGGAAATCTTTACACTGATTTTTTCTGCATTATCATTTAAAATTTTTGTAACACTATATTTTAATAAAAATCTGTGCGCTTACTTTTTCATACAACTTTACTTTAAAATTCTTTCACCAATATGACTGCAAAACATTTTTCGGCATCTATGTTATACAACTTCTATTTATAAATGCTTCTCGTTCTGATATCGTTTATTTACCTACTCAAAATAATACCCAAAAAAACTAAATAATTTTTCTACCGATAATCTTATTAATATTGTTTACCAAAATGTCCGTGGCCTTAATACGAAATTAACCACTCTTTATGCAAATAGTTTTGATTTTTCATACCACATCATTGGCTTTACTGAAACCTGGTTAAACGATAAGAAATGTATTAATAACAACGAAATATTATCTTCAAAATACCAAATATTCAGACATGATCGATCACATAAGTTGGGTGGAGGTGTGCTCATTGCCGCACATAACAATTTTCGTTGTGAAGAAATCAATGTTATACTTAACGATGACATAGAATTTGTCGCTGTAAAAATTTGACTGAGAAATACAAATTTATATATTACATGCTCATACATTCCTCCAAACTCTTCTCTGGATATATACAATAATCACATCTTTGCCATTGAATTTGTTTTGCAACAATCTATTCCATCTGATTTATTTATTGTTTTGGGAGATTTTAATCTACCTAACATATCGTGGAATAAATCTTCAGAAATAAACTATCTAATTCCTACAGTTTCAAATGAATTTATTCATTCACTCACAAGCTATGGACTTTTTCAAATTAACTATGAAAACAATATTAATGGAAAACTTCTTGATCTTGCATTTGTCAACCAGCCGATGGATATATTTTTACATAAAACACTTCCCGTTACTTACCCTGAAGATCGTTATCATCCTACATTAAAATTGGAAATATTTAATTTATTAAGCTTACCTGTTTTACTTCCTAACAAAATTAAACCCCATAAAGTTTTTTGCTTTTCTCGTGCAAACTATCAGAGGCTTAACTCTTTGCTATCAAACGTTAACTGGGATAGTATAATCTCTATCGAAAACTTAGATGATGTTGTTTCTCTCTTCTATTCAACATTACGCCGCTGCATTTCTGAAACTGTCCCAAAAATTACAATTAGAAACAACAATATTGGGCCACCCTGGAATAATAAGTATCTCCGAACTATTAAAAACAGGAAAAACAAGTTATATAAGAAATATAAAAGGACCGGATCATCTGTAGAATATACCAAATACTGTATTGCTCGTTCTTACTACAATTCGGCAAATAAATCTGCATACGACAACTATATAATCCGTATGAAGTCGAAAATGAGATCAAATCCTAAATCGTTTTATAAATTTGTGAACTCTAAACGGCGATCGTCCGTTAATCCTAAATACTATAAATATGGATCAAATGACGCTGATGATGACGTTTCTATTTCCAATTTGTTTGCTGATTTTTTTTCAACTACCTACTCTAAAAAAGTATATAATAACATAACATCTTACCCGTTTAATATACCTCAATCATCTGGTGTACAATTGTCTTTTGTTACTTATAAAACGACTCCTTCAAATTTATTATCACTAAATAATTCGTTTAATGCTGGTCCAGATGAAATACCAAATTGCGTTCTAAAAAATTGTGCAGAAAATTTATGTTACCCGCTTACTGCTATCTTTAACAAATCCATTAAATTAGGATACGTACCATTGATTTGGAAATTATCGTATATAATTCCGTTGTTTAAAAATGGAAGCAAAATTGAGATATCAAATTATCGTGGCATTGCTAAGCTGAGTGATATTCCCAAACTTTTTGAAAAAATTTTAACTGATAATTTATACTATCAAATTTCTTCGATTTTGTCACCGTGCCAACATGGTTTTTGTAAACATCGCTCTACAACGACTAATATTTTGGAGCTAACTACTTCAATAAATGATGGTTTTATAAATAATATGCAAACTGATGCTATCTACACAGATTTTAGTAAAGCTTTTGATAAGGTAAACCATGATCTCTTGCTTAACAAATTGTCATTAATGGGATTTACGGATATGACAATAAAATGGTTAAGATCATACTTGTCTTTAAGAACTCAACAAGTTAAGTATGGAAGTGCTACGTCTAATGCTATCAAAGTTCCTTCTGGTGTTCCGCAAGGTAGCCACCTTGGTCCTATTTTATTTACCTTATTCATAAACGATCTACCTTCAGTTATTCTGCACTCTAAAGTTTTGATGTATGCCGATGATGTCAAAATTTTTCGTTCTTCTAATAATCCCGAAGATCAACTTTTCCTTCAATCAGATATTGGCAAATTGGTAAATTGGTGTGAAATCAATTTAATGGAGCTGAATATAAAAAAATGTAAGCATATGTCCTTTTTCAGAATTAAGAAATTGGATTTATTTTATTGCATAAATGAATGTAAACTTGATAAAGTTCTGAATTTTCTTGATCTTGGTATTTTGCTTGATCACCAATTAAATTTTCGTGACCATATTTCTTTAATTGTTAACAAAGCAAATGGTGTACTTGGATTTATGAAGAGGTGGTGCAAGGAATTTCTAGATCCTTCTATTACGAAACAATTATATTCATCGTTAGTTCGACCTATTCTTGAATATGGATCGATTATTTGGGATCCTTGCTATAATATTCATATTGATAGTATCGAGTCTGTACAAAAGAAGTTTTTAATATTTTGCCTTCGTGGCCTTGGATGGAATTCGTTTTTACTACCTTCATACGAAAGCAGACTCTGTCTTATAAAATTACCAACTTTAAAAAGTCGTCGTTCAATGCTGAGTTTTTCTTTTGTGCTGGACCTAATTCAAGGCGATATCGATTCAGAATTCCTGCTAAGTAAAATATCTTTTAATGTTCCAACCAGACCAACTCGAAATTTCCGTTTTATTAACTTAAAATACTATAGAACCAACTATGCTTATAATGATCCTCTTCGTCGTATATGTGAAAACTTTAATAATTATTATCACCTTATTGGCCTCAATGAAAGTAAAGAAATTGTTAAAAGAACTATCATTTTATATTTAAATCGTTGAATTATTATAGAATATTATTTTATATATAACCTTAATTTTGTTTTGTTATTTTACATACTTTAGTCTGTAAGGATTATTATCTATAGACAATAAATTAAATAAATAAATAAATTAGGTTTTTACCTTCTCCAGTTAAGCTATAATTGTTTGAGTTAGGGCATTTCTACCTGCGACAATCGATATGAATATATCAATTTATATATAACATTTCGGTACATACATATGTGATATAATAAAAAATATATTTCCCCTAAAGTGTTCTAAACTTATGCATTACATAAAAACTTTTGTTTTTTAACTCCCGCCTTTGACATAAACCACATTCTACTATCTTTATAAATGTACTAGAAAAGCCCGGCACGCGTTGCTACGCCCCTTAATGAATAAAAATGCATTCTGAATTTTAATTGAATATGAAGTGCAAAAAGATAAAAATTTTATTTTTTTTAATGGGCTTAAGTTAAGTGCAAGAAGTTAAAAAGTATATTTTTTTGTTATGGGCATAGCACTGCCCTCTTTTCTAATTACGAAACTGTATAGTTATAACAGCTCAATATTTGTGCAAAGTTTCAGAAAATTCGGTCAAGCACAAGTAGCTAAAAATGATAATTTTGTATGGGCGTAGGCCCGCTCATTTTATGCCACCCATAAACACTCCCTAGAATGTATACAACAACTTGCCAAAGCTTGAGTCTGATTGGTTTTACAGTTTTTTTTAGAAACAAAGAAAATTAGTAGCAAATGCAACTAAGCCAAATAAGAAAATATATATTTTAGTACAAAGAGACTAGGTTAGGTTAGGTTGAAAAGGAAGGGCACTAAAAGCCCAAACCCATAACAGGTATACACTTATTAAAACTTTAAACCTTAATGAATTACATAAGTTTCAGTTTTGGTGGAAACGCTATTAAAACCTTTTTAAAAGAAGCGAAAAACACTGAGTTTTTTTGGAAAACAATTTACTTTAAATTTTGAAAATATTTTAGGAGGAAAAAAAAATCTTTGAAAATTTTTAAAAATTGCAGACAAGTGTGTGCCGGAGAGAAAATTTTAATAAAATTTTTAAAGATGAAGTTTGACAATTAAAAATTATGAGAGAAAAAAAAAATAAATTTAATTTTGACATTTGGAAAGAAACTTCTGACGATCAGCAGATAATTTAAAACACAATTGAACAACATTTATTTTAAGCTTGTTCTAAATTGCTTAAGAGAAATTTAAAGTAATTATTTCTTATGCTTGATTTTATATTTTTATTTTTTCATTTTATTATTCTTATCTTGATTATTATAAAACAAAAATAAATTAAATTGTAAAAATTTTAGGCAATATTTTATACAGAATTCTAAAATAGAAATAAAGACGTAAGCTAAATTGTATAAACATTTTAAACTTAAATCATCAACTTGATCTAAAAGATATTGCTGATAGTCGCTTTTACTAGATAATTAAAAAAAAAAACAAGTAAGAGCGTTATATTCGGCCGTGCCGAATCTTATATACCCTTTACAACGTGTAGTCATGCAATAACAGTGGTTTGTGTCAACATTCATCCCATATGAAATACGTACATACATATAAAAACATACATATATAAAAACGTCCCATTGTAAAATTATAAATACACGTATGTATGTTAAAAAAACAAAAAAAAAATTTTAAAAAAAAAAATTTTAAAAAAAATTATTATGTATATAATATATATAAAACAAAAAAAATTAAAAAAAAAAAAAAAAAAAAAAAAATAATAAAAATATTAATAATATATTATATCAATAATAAAAAAAAAAATTTTTGGCTCAGCTGGGATTCGATGCCACGTTTTCTCTAACCAGTATACACGTTTGTATGTATGTATGTTGTTGTTGTAATGTTGTTTTTGTGAAAAAAAAATCGAGGTGGTCGTGGGTTTTTGCTCATATCTCAGTTGTTTATGTACCGATGTTTCTGATTTTCAATACCGATCTACTCCCGAATATTTCTGATATTTTAATACCTTACCCGGGTCCGACTTATGTCGGGAGGCTTCAAAAAGTTGATTTAAACATACACACGGACAGACGGTCAGACGGACAGACTGACAGACTGACAGAGCTTAATCGACTCCCCTATTCATAAGCTTTCAGAAAATATATACTTTATGGGGTCGGAAATGAAAATTGTATAAATTTCACACGGAATGACAAACCTAAGTATATATGTATACCCTTTTTCACTGTGTGAATGGTATAATAAGTTATTTCCTGTAACAGATATATATTTAAGAATTTTCAAATTTTATTTAAAATTGGTTGTGTATTCTTATAATTTAAAATAATACAGGGCTTACAGCACGTAGAAATTGTTGTTTTCAAACTTTTGACCTTGTTGGTAAGAGGCAGAGATTCTATAGTCGCCCCATGTTGTTTTTTTCTATCTCATCAATAAACTCAGGAGCTTGCAAACTTTAATTTTAACTTGTAAGCTGTTTAAGATAATAATATTATTTCTAATATCCCCCACCTACATTAGTAATGAAATATCGCACAGTGGCTCCTTTTAAAGAAACATTGGTGTTAAATATTTAACTTCTAAACTACTAATCCGAATTACATATTTTATATATTTTATAGTTTTTAAGTAAATTGAGATTGGCATTTTTTATGATCCTATGGTCGGTAATAAATATTGTAGAAATTACAAACGGAATGATAAAGCAATATATACCCTTGGCACCATAGGTGAAGGGTATTATAATTTTCAGCTTTGCTAAAATAATTTTTTAGTCTCATTAGCAATTCGAAATTAGGAATTTTTTTAATTTTTTTTTAATTCGTAAAAATTCAAAAAGCATCTGCAATTCAGTATTATTTTACAAAAGAGTATAGACAAGTATGTTTCTTAAAAAAAAATATAAAAATCGAAGATAACTTTTATGCTCTAATAGTACGTTTACCGAAATATAAGTAACATGGCACAGAATAACTCAAATATGCATCGATTGAGTAGATGTAGACCGCTGCTATGTGTCCAAGTTTGCTTAATGCAATTCGGATAAATTGTGTGGCATTTCTTTAACAGAAATGTTAGAAAATAAAATAAAAAAAAAATGTTATAAATTTATTTTTAATAGTCAAATCAACATGACTTTTTATATCCTATTATATATGATTGTATGTACAAGGAACTTGCATAACATAATACTTCTTAATCTATTAATTTTTTCGTTTCATTCATTATTGCTTTTGGCAGGTCAAAGTTACATAAACAAATATTGTTGTATTTGTTTAGCCAACGACTAAATGAATGAAAAAGTGACGACTGACTGTTGCACAATAAAAGCCTTGAAAATTTTACTGCAAAACTACCAACCGTTGCTTTAGCTGTATTTATATGTGAGTGTATGTGGGATTTCGTGTATTTTCATACATTTGTGTCTGTGTGTTTACAGCATGTATAAAATATATAACATTGTTTTGACAAGGTTATAACCTTTTATATCACGACTACATACTTATATGCATTATAAGCAAATCCACCCAAGATATTTACTAATACTTACATATTTTTACGTACACACATATGTAAATACGTACCATATTTGTTTAGTATCACATGTAGTAAAAGTAAATAAATATTAGAGAAAAGTTAAATAAATAAAATTTTTGCCTAATATACAAACAAATATATTTATGTCTATATGAAAGAAAAATATTCCAAATAAAAAAAATCATAACGCTACCTTAAGTCAAGGAAATCCCTTTTTTATATACTTTTTGCCATACTAAAGGGGTACTCAACCATCTGTTCCTTATTTCCTTTCAATGATACTCAATTTTCATTTTGTTAAGGCTTTTTATTACACTCCCCTTTCATAGCCTTCTTTGCAGTAAGCCTTTCAATATACATAGGATATTAAAAGTTTGTTAGGGAAATCGCTACATTGATCTTTTCAGGTTGTGTTTTTAGAATCATTTGCTTGATTAGGTTTTTTTTTCTCGTTTGTGTTTATGGCAACCTCGGGTGAAAATCTTTTGGATTATCAGATAAATATAAGCTCTTTGTATTTGTTTTATGAAAAGGTTCTATAAGCTTTCGCCATTTTATTTTAATTAAGAAGTATTTTATTGCTGTTGTTCCCAAATGTATTTATAATGCGCCTTTTGTTTTATTACAAAACCTGCAAGAAACCGAGTTGTTTTTTTAAATTTAAAATATATTTAACGTAAACTTTTGAGCTAAAACTTTTTCAAGAACATAAAATTAGTTTAATATTTTTTATATGTCCAAATATACAATCAATTATAGACATATTCTATAGGTCTAAAATTAAGAAAAAAATGTTGCATAAAAGGAAATTAAATAAAAAATTTAATATAAATAAAAAATTTTATAAATTTTAATACGCAAATGTATACAAACGAGTTTACCTGAGTTACCCAATTAATTCCTAAAATTTTTTTAATGAGAATATGTGGTTGTGCCACATATTACAGTACATACATGCGAAATTTCAAGAGATATTTATGAATATAAGTCAACAATAAGTTACATCAGGCACTATCTTCCAAATACTTTAATCTATCCGTCCGTTTTTTTAATACTCTTTTGACAGTTTAACCCATTTCCAGCCTCTGTTCGCACTTGCGAACACGACCACAAAACTTACTCATTTTGATCGGTAATTTTTCCTGCTTTACTGAACTGTTATGTTTTAATTTTTTACACCGAAGTATTGTATATATTCTTAGCTTATATAAATAAGAAATAATTTAATTAACAACAATTTTTTTTCTATTCGCGATTTTTCTACACCACAATTTTAAGAGGTTGTTAACTTAACCCGTCATGTATATTTATTGTACAAGAATTAAAATTGTCAGTATTTAGTTTTTACAGCAGCAACAAATAACCAAAATAAAATCAAAAGAAAAAAAAAACTAGAAAAAATTTTAACACAGTTGTTGTACTTAACAGCAAATGTTGCCGTTCGCAATCGCGAACGTTGGCTGCTATTCAACATCTATAATTGAAAAAAAAGAAATGTTCAAAGACATAAAGCGATCTATACATTTTAATAGTAATATTAATTTGGATCTTTACGACAAGCTAACCAAGGAAAATAAATTTCAACTTCCTGTGAGATGCAGTTTGGCATATGGAGTTTCGATTTGTCGATTGATGAACAAATGGTTCCATATTTCGGACGCCACTCATGTAAAATGTACATATTAAACAAAGCGATTCGATTTGGTTACATATTGTGGTGTCTTTTCAAATGGGAATTTGTATAACTGTATACCGTATGCGGATGCCAGTAATAATTATTATGCAGATGTTGTATTACAAAATGTTGAAAAACCAAAAAACCACAGAGTTTTTTTCGATAACTTTTTTACGTCTTACCAACTAATGTGTTTGCTTAGTGAAAAACAATTTTGTGCAACTGGAACTGTCCGCAACAATAGAATTGGATAGGCACCTTTAAAACAAGGAAATAAAGTGAACCGTGCTGATTCTGACTTCTAATATGATCAAACGAACAATATATTGGCTTGTCGTTGGTCTGATAATACAGAAGTGACTATTGTTACTAATATTGACCAAATTGAGCCATTTCACTCGGTAAAAAGATTTAAAAAAAAAAAAATATGAAACTATCAGCAGCCACATTGTTTTTAATTATAACCAAGTCATTTGTGGTGTTGATTTGCATGACAATGCCGTTCAAAATTATAGAATAAATATCCGATCTAAAAAGTGGTATTGGCCGTTTTTATTTCAGTTTTAAGCGCATCGGTTGTCAATGTGTGGAAGCTACACTGCTTGGTGTCAAAGGAAAAAAAAACGAAAAACCTATGCAACAAAAGGCTTCCGTGTTACAATAGCTAAAGAACTTTTGTCCCCAGAATTTTTACCTCGCAACTTGCCAAGAGTCGATTGTGAGCACATTCCCGTAGAAAAACACATTCCCGTGGAAAACCTAGATGTTGCATATTAAAAACCTGTAAAAAGCCAATAAAATGGATGTGTCAAAAGTGTAATGTTTCGCGGCTGGAAATGAATTAAAGCTCTCACGAATATCTCACGAATGTTTAGGACTCTATCAACTAAAGAGCTGCGTAAGACATTCTAAAGTTTACAAGTTTTGTTTTAAACCACTTTCAATAACTATGTTTTAGTGTAAACATAAATAGCAAAACATTGTTCTCACTAAAATAAATAAACCATCACTTGAAAGGTTTTTATCAATAGTCTTTTTAGTGTTTGTATTTTCAAACAAAGTGAAACATCAAAACAGATGGTTTCAAAGAAGTAAAGATGCAGTAAATTATAGCGAAAGCATTAAGTAAACTAGAATGCATTCAAGTAACATAAAAAATATAAAACAGCAGTGTTAGTTAATAGTAACATTTAAGTTAGGAAAAGAAACACTTTCTTATAAGCGAATTTAAATTAATTTTATAACAGAACAATAAACGTTAAAGTTTATTTATTCTTTGTTTTTTTGGTCTACTATTTAAAATGAATGTCCTGTTTTAGGTTTCGTGTTCTATCTTATCTTTGTTCAGGATCTACTTTATTTTTTTAAAAGTTGCTCTATTTCAGATTTTTGTATTCTCCAACATTATGATTGTAAAGCCAAACACAGTAATTTAAAATAGTGTGTGTACTATTTTTCTATAATATCAACCTTAAGAGTGTGCATTATTTCAGAATTGTTCATATTCTATATACATTTAAGAGCATCCCAACAGTCAAATGAAATTTTATGATAGTTTTAAAAGGGCCAACTGATGTCACTAAGACAGCTGATAAATAAATGATAGTGTGCAAAAGACCGATTGTTTGTTAGTGTGTTATAATTTGTGTGATTGGTGCGCAAAGCTTATGCAAGATCATACTCACACTATGTAGCGTTTGTCTTTAGCACAAATCTCATTTACAATAGTATTTTCCAAATATTATACAGTAATGCATCCAAAACTGTGATTACTAGTGCACGCATAAGATTTTTGTAGATCGTATGCAGGTTTTTTTAACCCTAGGTGTGACATAACTGCCGATTTTTATTCTATAATTCTCGAATTAAGTTCACACTTCAAACCTGAATTTTTAATAGTTGCCTTATTTCGATCAAAAATTTTTTTTAACAAATGTCCAGGTTACAGAAAAAAAAATTCAGTCTAAGTACAAGTTGTTGTACGATTCTTACTGGTAGTCAGTATTTCGAACAGGAAATAGTTTACCGTTGTCAAAATAACATTGAATTTAAAAAAAAAAACGCCCTGATCAATAAAAAATAGATTCCGAATTTCACGCAAAATTTTTCCAATTTTTTTAAGATTAAATTTTGCTTAAAAAGTTTTGAATAATAAAAGAAATAATCAAAATTTTCTGTTGCAATATAAGAAGATTCATGGAATTTGTTTAAAACAAGCTATTATATTGTAATTTTGTCTGATATTAATAACTCAAAAAAAAAAAAAAACAGATATTGTATAAATCAGAGATTTATCGATAATGTTTAAAAAGGTAAGCTTTTCTTAAAACTGGATTTCCTGGAAAGTACTTTTAACTTAATTCTCAAGTTTTCATATATCTTGTTTTATGAAGTAACTAAAATAATTATAAAACGCTCAGCTTATTTACTCCATTTGACACTGTTTTCATTATTATCTCTTTTAAAATGCATTTTGTTTTTGTAAAATAAATAATGACGCTGATACTGGCAACGTCATTAACATTGTCGTCACTTTCCATACGATTACTTTGTCTGCCTGTCAATTGTTATAAGTAGATGTTTTCACTCCTAACCCCAGTCAATGCCATTCATTTTCTTCACTCTTGCTTTTTTGTTCGTGTTTTTTGATTTTGACAAGTTGGGCTCCTTTTCGAATAACTTTTAATGGCTGGTTGTTTGCTGCTTGTTTGCTATTTATAGTGCAATCATTAAAGCTTTCTTTTTTTTTTTTTTTTTTTTTGCTTTTACCCACTCTTAAAACTCTTTTCCTTTTTGTTTTTGTAGTTCAAAAGAAATGTGTTTTTTTGTCAGCCATTTATCAAACTCTGGGTTATATAATTCTTTTATTTTATTTGATTACCGTCCTTTTTTTACTTTTTTTTATAACATTAGAGGTGTAGAGCTTAAAAACGAATAGACATACTTACATAAACAAAAAGGACATAGACAACTTTAATAACATGAAAGAAAATATTGACTTGAGTTTAATAAAAATAATATTTCTTTGTTGATTATTCGACTTAAGGGTTGTTGGCTTCTCGACAGCAAGTACATGGTCACTTTTAAAGTTCACAATTTATTCAGCGATAAAGTTTTATGAGTTGTAAAAATGTATTTAATCCAAAAATTAGTTTGCCAACATCGTACTGATAAATAACGGACATTTTAGTATGATGAGAAAGCGCTAACCTTTTTCTTTAACAATTTTTTTGATTTGATGGATTTTTTGTAGAAAAATGCCTTAAGCAGAGTTGTAATAATATTTCTTAAAATATATAATATTTTATATGGTACTCATTGTAAGGTACTATACTTTTCTACTTTATTTGTATTTTACATATACATACATACATACATACATACATACATACATACATACATACATACATACATACATACATACATACATACATACATATGTATACATACATTGAGATCATATTTTTCTAACCAATTTTTATATATTTTTTCTTTTCAGGTGAGTTGTGTAAAAAAAGTTATAAAACCTCCGTACTATAAATATTGATGGTGGGTATAAAAAATTTGACACAGCTGATTACGACGCCCTTAATATTCTAAATTACTTTCATTGTAAAATTTGACCGATTATATCTCACACAACTTATTTTTCGAATTATTTAAGCAAATTTTTGTAAATGTTAATTATTTAAATATATAATTTATGCTTAAAAAAAACTAAGCACTTTTATGGTCTTATTTCTAAAATTGCAATTTTACATTTAATTTGCATTTAATGCGATTTAAATCATCCACTTTAAGGCCATTATATAATAATTAAAAGTCAAAAGTACAAACATAAATAATAAAAAAGCTTTGTCATAGAAGCAAAAAACTTAAATCCAATACTTTTCATTTTGTTTTAATTAAAAACGCACTTAAATCACAATTGCACACACACACACACACCATAATTTTACTTTAAATCCCTTATGAAATTAAAACCCAACAAACAAGATTACTCTTTTGTTTACTGTTATACTGATTTATATAATAGTTTGCTGTATACAATATGATTTACGTGTGAAGATCTTAACACTCAAGTCATGGTCAGGTATTTAATATTAAAAATATATATAGAAGTAGAGTTTTCGCTTTTATATTGCGATATCCATAAATGTTTGAATTGACATAATTCAGTCAAAAATAAAGACGAATTTCTGTTTATTTTATTCTCCCTGCCTATTATAATCTTATGGCTCTATTTATATTGCCAAAAGGTATCGTTGCATATAAAACTTGATTTTATGAACTACTCCTACTTGACTATTGCCACCAAAAAATTTTGTGACATTTATTATTTAAAGTTAATGTCAAGCATAAAGCCTCCGATAATTCTCCCTATAAACGCTATTCAATCCATCCCATCACTTTTGTATCACTTTTCGAGCATACCAGATCTTATTTAGTTAATAGTGAGTTAATGATCAATCGTTAAAGGCTTATTGGCATAGATCAGAGCTTTTATGTACCCGCACACAAAATAGTCTATAGATCTTTAATAACATGAACGAGGTGGTAAATTTACTGTTTAAGTTTTTTAAGGTCATTCGGTCACCAAACCTATGAATCAACAAAGTGATTGTTTCACGTGCTAAAACAGTCGTCTGATCGACAAATATGATTTTCTTCTTTGCGTAAGGTATGGCTTCTATTTCGAGATATATTATACCCACAATTAAATGAAGCCATGAATCGATCTACAGTGTTGCGTATTATCCTTGTAGATGAACCATTGTGTGCTCCCTAAACTTAAAGAAATACTCTACATCTATGGCGAACATAGTACATGTACGAACATGTACTTGTGCAAGTATTTTTTAAAGTATTGTAATGTGGTGTTGTCATGTTTTGAGATAGATTAACCGAGCCCTGGTTCTACTTGCCAATCCACCAACACTAAGTTATAAGTCGGTTTGTATACCCTTTCTAGGGGTTACAAGAACTATTTACGTATAACTGAGGCGATAACATAGGTTCAATAAACTGTCGGTGGCGGTTTATGAATTTCAAATAATTTAATAATTAACAAATTCCTAAATAATCAAATGTGCTTTATTCTTTAAGGGGTTAGTGTGCTTGTCACGCTACAGATCTAGATCTACTTCAGCTACGAAATGAACAGTTCTTGCAAAAGTTGTGTACTTCTGAAAAACACCCTTTACTACTACTGAAGTAATATATGAGCATAACAAGATATAATTCGTTGCAGTTTCTCAAAAAATAAAATAAATAATAAAAATAAATAGAATTTTCATGCATACAATAAGGTCAATAAATTGGGACTTGTATGTGTTTATTTCGATGAAAAGCCAGTTAGATGGTTAGATCAGTGTTTACGTGTGTGATTTCTTGTGAATCTTCCAAAAACCGATATTTAATTTTCTAAATTTTTGTAGCTTGCCCACAATCAGAAAACATATAATGAAATTATTTTTCAATTGAATGGTTCAGCTCTTGCAATCGAACTTTTCTACTGCAAGATTCATAATTTCTTAGTGCTGACTATACACTGATATTAAAAAAAAATCTAAAGAAATATCTATAAAATTCTATTATCACAACTACCCTATACGATTGATAATACAATACCTATATTATTTTCTCTGATTTCTTAAATTTCAGAAGAGCAAAAAAATAATTTTTTTTGTTGCTTTAGAGTTTTAATTATTAAATTGTTTATTTTTAAACTCATCAAGATATCCTTAAGTGGCTTGTTTCATAGATATTTTAACAATAAATGTTAAAAAATAGAGCAATAAAACTTTAAAATTAAAAAAAAAATTTCACAAAATCGATCACGTTGCAGCAGCGACGATAGACATATAAAATTATTAATTTACAAATTAATTAATATGAGTTTAAATATCTGATAATAAAATATTTAAAAATCGATGTTTTTAAATAAAATTTAATAACTATTAAAGCCATCGATAACTATAAAATTTTTTTTCAGCTATTCAATTTCAACTCACTACACATAATATCAAAATGTGCGGTGGGTGTGCATGTGAATACCTACATAACAGAACACAATATAATACTTATGAGTGTGTGCCTAGGCACACATAACCATATGTATATTTTTAAACGTATAAAAAGGTTTACTAACAAAAGTCTAATGTAATATTATATAAGGAATCTAAAAAATAAAATTTTTATTTGTTTTTGCTTGTTAAAGAAAAACTGTTTAAAAAGTAGAAAAATGTAAAGAGAGCTTATGGAAATTTGCTGAATATTTTTTGGAAATACATTTGTTGTTTGTGTAAGTGAATTTTGCTAAATTTTTTCCCATTTTCTCCCTATATTTTTTATATTGTTATGTCAGCAAAATAAAATAGTATTGGAATACAAGTTTGTGAATGTAAAGTACTTAGAATTTAATGTTGTATTCGCCTTTGTTCTCCACGGAACCTAGAGGGTATACATATACAGTTGATGTATTTTCCCTTTTTATACCCGCCACCAAAAAAATGGTGGGGGTATATTCATTTTGTCGTTCCGTTTGTAACACATCGAAATATCCATTTTAGACCCCATAAAGTATATATATTCTGAATCGGGGTTTGAGCTAGGAGGCTCAAATTTTGCCAGAATCTTTCTTATAGACAAGGTTTGTTTGGTATTGAAAATGGTTTAAATCTGAATATTAGGAAGAGAGTTATAGCTCGAAAAGCAAGAGTAGGTCGAAAAAACCGTGTCCTGCTAAGATCGAATAAAATGGAATTGCGTCCAAACGCATTAACGTATCGTCATGAATACTTCGAATATATATTTCTCGAGTCAAAGAAATATTTCTCCCCGAAAATTGTCTAAATCCATGCATTAGGAGAGGAGTTATCGATCAAAATGTACGAAAATTTATACCGCACAGTGTATTTTTCGGTATATTTAAAAACAAAAACGTCATAAAAGCAACAATATTGGATGTACGACTCTGAAATTTTGCACACTTTGCTTTTTGGTGACACACTTTCTTGTAACGGCAAATCAATGTGCCACGCCCACTTTTACGCCCACCTCCCATATAACATTTTAACTAAAATTCATATAATTTCTCTATTAATAAAGATTTTTGAATAATAAAGGCCTATATTGAAACACCTCAGTTATACCCGTTCGCAAAAATAACTTTGACACGCCTACTGTAACGCCCACTTTTCACGTTATCTACAGTTAATGAAATTTAAAAGCTCATAAAACCGCTAAAATCAGAGGTATGATGATAAATTTTGCTACGTCTATCCCCCTAGGCAATATCATTACTATGCCAAAAAATTAACGTGCCACGCCCACTTTTACGCCCAACTCCCATATAAAGTTTTACTTTAAATTCATATAAATTCTCTATTAATAAAGATTTTGGAATAATAAAGGACTATATTGAAACACATAAGTTGTAATCATTAGCAAAAACAACTTTGACACGCCCACTTTCACTTTTGAATTGTGTCCAGACGCATTAACGTAGTCATGAATCTTCGAATAAATATTTATCGAGTCAAAAGAATATTTTTCACTGAAAATCGCTTAAATCTATGAATTAGGAAAAGAGTTATAGATAAAAATGTACGAAAATTTATACCGCATAGTGTATATATGTACGATTCTGAAATTTTGCAAACATGGCTTTTTGGTCAAAGTCTTCGTTATAACGGAAAATAGATGTGCCACGCACACTTTTTTCTTTAAATTTTTATAAAAATATATTAGTCATATATATTAGCATTTATTCATCTTACACTGCGCCATATATTGTACTGTAGCTAAATATAAGATAAAGATGATAAGATAGATGACTCTACTAGCAACTACTAAATGGCATGCTAACAACTTATGCTTATGTTCTCCTGAAGTTATGCTCTATTAAAAATGGGAATTTAGGAAAATTTTGACCTCAGTCAAAAAAATTTATCTCTAAACATTATGAACAATTTATTTTCATGTACTAGTGGCTAACAAAATTTTAAAATTATACAAAACTTATTTCGTTTGAAAATCTTTTAAAAGCAAAAATGTTATAGAAGTTTAAAAATCAAAATCTTACTAATAAATTTCCCGTTTTAGAAAAATGCAGAGAATGTCTATTTTAAATCACCCTGTGGCCCTTAAAATTTAACCTTAAATTCACTTTCTTCCTCTTAAATTCATGTAAATTCTCTATGAATAAAGATTTTGGAATACTAAAGGACTATATTGAAATATCTAAGTTATGTTTATTAGCAGAAACTTTATTGACACGCGTATTTTAACGGCCACTTTCATTGAAAGACTAAATTTACGAAAACATTTTACTAGCATACCGAAGTTATAATGGGTGGTTTTATTTATTATGCTGATTTTGAATAAAATTATTATGAAATTATTATCATTTATTTTTATAGTGATAATATTTGTATGCTTCAATTATGTATGGAACAAAATATCGGCCAAATGGCCCCCCAACCTAGGCGGCACACCACTATCCGATAGTCCAAATTTTCAATGACACTGTTGATGCTCGATTGTTGGGCACGATGATGAGTCGAGGTTGCTTGCTCTTTTGCCACGTTATCGTGAAAAACAGCAATGTTTCCCATTCAACGAACTAAGATGGCATTCACAGATGTTTTCACATTTCATACAGACCTGCTTTGCAGACATTTAAATATTTTTTACAATTCTCACGATTGTGGACGAATTCGAACGATTATGTTGACCAAAAGAATCACGAAGTGCACGAAATGCATTTTGATTTGAACGCCCATTTTTATAAAAATCTTTAATATTAAAAAGCGTTGCTCGATTGCGTATCTTTCCACGGTTCAAATTGAGTTAGTCTGAGATTGAGAAATGTCAAATGAAATACAAGAAAAAAGTTGAAGTTAGATGTGGTTCACCTTAAACATGGGCCCTTCAAATTTAACCACCCTCTACAAAGAAAGTGATACATATTTTATTATAAAGAGATTATTCTATAGCGATTAACAAAATAATAAATATTGTGCTTTAAATGTACACAAAATTGGTGGTGGGTATAAAAGATTCGGCACAGCCGAATATAGTGCTCTTACTTGTTTCAGTTAAAAAGGTCTGCAGTGTAAAATTTAATGGTTTTTTATACATAAACTATGTTGTTTTAGGTTTTTTTTTTTGTTTCACGGATATTAAAATAAAATGATAGAAAATAAATCCGCCATTAAAAAAACAAATAGTCAAGTAGAAAGAAGCAACAAAGGAGAAGGACAATAACTGGCAACAAACTGTTTTTGTATTCTCAACAATACAGGATTGTCAAAGAAGTCATGAAAAAGATGTCTTTATATTTATGAGGAATTAGAAATTTTCCTTGAAACGTTGTATCCATGATTTCACAAATGTGGCATCTTTTCTTTTGAGTATTAGAGTGTTAAGTTAGTTAAAATGTTTTTGGATGAAAACAAAAATAAGGGGTTTCGTATTATAATATTTTTAAAGTACTCATAATAAGTGTTTTATGGTTTAAACTTTAAAGACTGTTCAGTTAAGCTCTTTCTACAGAAGGGTAACATATAAACCAAATCAGAGAAAGACTTTCTTCTTTTTATGGAGATTTGAATGTGTGTGAGTAAACGACTTAATGTTTTATTCGATCCACTAGGTATCATGCATCCGATATGTTAATTTTTCTTGATGAAATATGAACCAGTGGTACAGCTAGACCAAAGTCCTCACCAAAAATTTACCTTTTCAGAATTTATTGAACGCTTTTGTGAATTGACATTATTATATATAAGGGGTTTCTAAATTACATCATTTTGTCAGACTTAATCTCTCACTAAATTCTGTGTCTCCTAGTATAAATGTAAGAGGGGGATACTATGTCCAATCCGTATCCTTAAGGTTTATCAGCAGATCATTCAGTCTGCCATCAGATATCTCTGAGCGGTTTATTTGTATGTTTGCCTACGATCCTGTTTCTCTTTGCAAAATTAGCAAGACAATCTCAGAAAAAGCTGGAAACCCGTTTCCTTCTTCTTCAAATCAAGACAGATGCGATAGTGGTCGTTGGAGAAAAGTCCGACTTGGATTGCATGTTTCCCTATAATCCAGTAACCCGTTTGTGAACTCTTCTCGTAAGTTGCGATATCTGCCTGATATCAAATATGTTAAACGTAAGCAATTGCTTTTAGGCTTTTTAAAAAAGTGTATAAAGATATTGCTTTCGATAGTCTCCAATGAGATAATGACTGTATTTTCATTGGAGATATCCAGAGCACACCCCCTACCTGGTTCACTCATTCCCACATTCTGTAGGGGTCCCTATGTACTGGAACCCAAACTATGTTAGATTTAATGGCTTAATTTTCAAAAAAATTCTTATATAAATTTGCATTTAGTTACTTTTGTAAAATTAATTTTCTTTTTAAAAATGAAAAATATTTAAAATAATAACAAATATTATATTCTACTTTTTAAACTAAATATCAATAGTTGTCTGTAATTTTTCTTAGGTTCCAATAAACTATAACAACATGGAAAATATGACCAATATTCGATAACTCGATAGTTAAGATGTGTAAATGAATGATCTGAGTTTTAAGAGTACCGTCTAAAGGCCAAACAAAATACCAATATTTCTATGAATATTCCTGTTACTAAGTGTATACCTATATGCCTGCGCCCTTGTAGAAGATTAATATTCAGTTTTTGCCATTAGCTCTTATAAAAAAATATTTAAGCACAAGTCTGTAGAACAAAAATGAATACATATTTTTAAGAGTTTTTGTGAATTAAAAACAAAATGTTTTTAATATAGAGTAAGTTTTTCGATATCAAAATTTTAGACTTTTTGCTTTTAACCTTAGAGAATACATCTTTTATGAGCACAAAAATTTGACAAACCTCTGACATACTCAAGCCTACTTTTAACCAATTGATGACATTTATTTTTAGCTTTTTTCTTAATACTCCTAATACGAATAACGACAAATCAATAATTGCTTTTTACTTTAAAAGCAATTTAAAACAAAAAATGTGTTACTACTAATTGACGTTAATGTTACTTAAGTCAGAAGAAGCTGAAAACATATTAAAACATAGTAAAGTGTGAAAAAGTTTCAATAAAACAATAAAATTGAAAATGAATTAAATAATTTATTAATGTTATACTTAAATAAGTGAAATATTTAAATTCAATCCTTCAACCTTTTTCACATATTGTACACTCAAAGAAAATCATGTTTACGACATGATCGCGACGGTTATAACAATCTATTGTTACAAAAACAAGTAATTCTTATTTTGGTTATGTTTTGTCTTATATTTTGTCTCGATAATCAAGTATTTGTTTGAATTTATCTTTTAAACATTTGCTTTTTATGAAAATTTTAATATGATTGTCCTTTAAAAATAGTATGATGTTTCTACATAAGTAACATTATATTCAAACAAATCAAAAATTGCAAATAACCATGAAATGATTAGTGAAACAACAGTGTGATTACTAAGCAATCATGCTATGATATCTTTTGATCATAAATTGTTTTAAACAGTCCTTGTTCTTGTTAAATAAATTTTTTTTATTGATAAGCTTGACATGTAAAGCAATATACATAAATCTCAAAAACTTATAGAAATTATATAAAAAGTTAGTATAAAAAAATATAGCAATAATAACTTATTTTATATATAGGTACACAAATACAGCATAAGGCCAAAGAAAGTTTCTTCCATATTCTGTATCTATTTCTCGATGTTCAATTTCGTTCCAATTGAAATTTAACTTGAACACCTCAATTGTTATTTGACGTTTTCAGGTTTTTGAACCTGTAGATTCCACTATATAGAATGTTTTGCTATCTCGCCTGATGTTTTCGTCAAGTGTAAAATATCCAAGAGCATTTGCATTTTATTTTTGTTGAAATAAAATATGCTATATAAAAGAGTAAAAGTTTTGTGTTCCATTTAAATTTTTTTAATAGTATGATAATTGCATTTTATTTTAATTAAACATAATAATGATAACGTGCAACCATTACATGTTTTAAACACAATCATATAATTTAATAACAGTATGATTCTCTTAGATTTTGATAACAATAACCATGAAATTTCTTTGCGTGTATAAATGAGCAGAATTTCGCCATTTTAACGTTGGAATCGCGATATCGCTTTTATGGTCTCTCAACTTATAGAAGGTTATAGGTTTAGCCATATATTTCTAATACCAATTGGAAGGACTTGTATTATGTAGATAACTATGCGATCTTGTCAAATGGCCAAAAGAATAATTTATTTCTCTACTAAGCAGATATTGTAAACAATGTACTGCAATTATTTTGACTTAAGTTTTCGGTGTTTTTTTTTTATTTGATTTTTGAATTGATCAAAACAGTTTCATAACAATGTCATTAATATTAAATGTTAAGGTAATTTGTTTTTAAAACTAGAAGTGCGTTCATTATGTTTATCACGCAGCAGTGACGCCAGAAGTTTTTGTACAAAAATCTTCATATATCGAAATAAAAATTTAAATTTTAGAAAAAAATCGTTTATTTTTATTTGTAGCATGTGTAGTACAAAAATTATTCATGTAAGTTCTTAATCTAATGAAAAAATAAACAATATTTGTAGCTAAGAATTTTACATTAATAAGGCCAAATATGTATGCTCGTGGTTTGGGCCTAATAGGCAAGGTGTTATGTCAGGACGAATTTTATAAAGTTCTGAAAATCTTATCGTAAATGAAAACAGTTTATGTATTTTAAGTTAAAGTCTAGGCTTTTAAAATACTAGTAACAATTTTAATATTATACAAGTAGCTCGGATAGTGTCAACGTTCAAATTTTGCAGATAAACTAGATCTAGTAATTGTTGAAATAGTATAAAATAGACTTTCACAGTAATAATTCCTAAATTTGGAATATATTAAATAAAATCTATGAGAAGAACTCTATTAATTCTTTAACTAAATTTTAAACCGAACTGTATCAACCAAATTTTTAAACAGTTTGATTAGACCCTTGCTTTTATCTAATAAATATATATGTAGTTTGTACGTATGAAATTTTATTTCTATGCTCATGTATATTTGTGTGAATGTAAATATACATAAACATATATATATAAACATTCTTTGTACTCACCCATATTTTCCTTACCTCTCTCACTTCTTTCTAAAACGAGTAAACGCTGTACATCAATGAAAGTAGCGTTTAAGTATTTTTTTCTCTTTTTCAAATGGTCTTTCTATCGTGCTATTCATTTTTTTGTAACAAAAATTTTTTTTTATTTCAAAAAGTCCAAGTTGTTCGTTCGCCCATTAACTCGGTAGTTGCAGATTGGATTTTTAACACCAAAAAGTTATCTTCTATAACGTCTCTGTTACGTTCAATTATTACTAAATATATAACATATAATATAGAGAATTTAAAACAAATAGTCATTTTAAAAAGTAAAAACGCTGAAACTGTGAATTGAGAAGAGTATAAAATTTTAAATCAAAATTAAAATATCGCTTAGCAGGTATTAACACTTTGAATTGATAAGTTTGTATATCTTGTTTTTGTTTTTTACATATTTAGTTCGGCGAAAATAGGGCAAACATGTAGCTTTTTTATTTATTATTCATAGGCCATAACATTTTTTTTCGTATGATTATAAATCTTTCTTTTTTGTTATCGTTATACTTGCTTTAGCATGAATCCATTGATATTGCTGTATCCTTGATTCAAAATCATTTAAATACCCACACTCCAATTTAATTGTGCACACACCGAAACGAAATTTTCCAAAACATTTAACATTCCACCACCGCCTATGGAAAGACAACAACTTCCTAAATCAATAGTTATAAAAATTCATAAATAAACATAAAATTTTATTATAAATTTTTTTTTCTTTTCCTGCTTAATTCTCCTAAGTTTTGCTTTTATTTAATGTCAAATTTGTTTTTCTTAAAAACAAAAATCATAATAAATTTGTGTAGTCGTTACTACCGAATCGGCTTAATACATCACATTAACAGTATTTTAGCTTCAGTTTCTTAAGCAGCTAGTTCCAGAAGTAGTACGATAAATTAAGAATTTTTATTACCCATTTTTGTTGTTATTGTATTTTGTATGTTTTTATGTAGTCAAAAACATGTGGCCGGTTTTACTTTCAAATGATATAAAAACATCGTTATATACATAGTGAACAGTCTGGCGCTCTTATGGAAGTAGAGCAATGTGTTATTCATCCTGTACACTTGTCTACATCAGCAAAAACATAAAGATGATGCCGATGACAATAATTTGAGTACTAAGGAAAAATTACTATAAATTAACAAGACGTGATATTGTTAAACTATGCATAATTATAATCCTTAGACGATGTTGTACATGGCCATACATGTACAATAAATAACTTTCAGGATTTGCAATAGCGTCTGTATTATGTGTTTTGTATTATTGCGATTACGAATAGTAAAACCATAAGAATATTTGAAATGTCTGACATATCTTGTGGGTAGTGGGTAACATGTCTGTTGTACACTTCCTGTAATTCTTGCAAAGGAGATAAATTCAATTAGACATGGTCAAACTGTTTTTTTAACATTAATTTTTATTTGATGCTATTTGTCACTCTAATCCCGAAGAGTAAATTTATGTAACAAGACTCACTGTGCATGAACACACATGTATGTATATCAGAGAACGGCATATCCATCTCCACATGTTTTTTCTGTACTGATACGCGGCCTTCCAAGCAAAGTCTTTCAGGAGATATCACCTATTAAAATAAATTGGTTAATTTTTAAACTCGACAAAACGGAAACCGATTTACTAAAATCATATTTTATAGACTGTGTGAGTGAATAAATAATAAAATAAATGTGTAGTTTTTGGTATCGTTCTAGTAAGTTGAATAAAGTGTGATCAAATTTAGTGTGCTCTGAACAGATACTCAATTTCTGTCGAAAAAATTGATTTCAATAAATTTTCGGGTTTAAAAGTAATAAACAAACAACAGCTTGAACGGAATTGCGTAGAGCAGAATATACAAAATATCTACTGAATTAAATGAAACAGACTATACATCTATATACATACAAATCACTTTATTGTTTAAAGAAAGTACGATAGAAGTCTGTATCTGTTATCTTTTTATTTAAAATGTGACAGTCACCTGTAATATAAAATTAAAAGTTTCTGTCACAGTATTGATTTACATAAGGTCCATTAATGTTTTTTCTTTGCGTGCGGGTAGTTGTTAAGAATTAGTATTGGTAGTTAAAAAGTTGTACTCAAATATAAAAGCATATAAATAGAAATTTTATGTAAGTAGATTAAATTAAATTATAATAAAATTTTAAACTGCTTCAAATATAATATATACACCTAAAATGAAAAATAATTTATCATCAATATAATAAGGTTAAAGCTGAGATGAACATAATGTTGTAAATGAGAATAGTTTCGTTATTACTCAGTTTTTTATATCCTAACTTAAGAAACAAAAAGTTATGAAACATTAATTACACAAAACTTAACCATTGTCTTTAGTTTTTTTGATAATGCGTTGTATTTTATTTAAGACGACAAGATTTTATCATAAATGTGAGTGAAAAAGATTGAGCAATGTCAATCTCTGCTATAAATGTATATCAGTTTTAGACCCTCCTAATTTTTTTGTTTGTTACATAAACCCCCTTAAGAGATATATAAGCAGTTAGCTGAGTTACTTATTGTAATGTTCATTGTTTGGTCTTCATGAATAATATTTTTAAAATCAATTAAGCTATTTCCCTGATAAATATTTAGTTCTAATCTCTAATCCTTAAAATATAAAGGAAACCTTCGTATTTAACAACGGCGTTAGGTTAGGTTAGGTTAGATCGGGCAGCCGCCCGAAGGCATAGCTCACTTGGGTCCTCCGAGGGTCCCGTTGTGATACCGTAGACACCATCGCCCGTTCGTCTATGTCCTCTGGCCGTCGTTCCTCAGCCATCCTGTCCTGTTCACGAAGGTATGGATCTTTCCCAGATCAACTGCGGAAAGACAAGTTTTGCTTACAAGTATTGGTTGACTTAGAATCTGGCGTCTCAGGTCCCCGAATGCAGGACAATTGCAGAGAAAATGTTCAGTCGTCTCCTCCTCTTCCTCGTTATCGCAACTTCTGCAGAAGTCGTTGTAAGGGATACTCAGCCTTTTCGTAAGCAAAATCCAAGCAGGATAAACCATAAGAAATAATAGTACAATAACAGTTAACTGTTAAACAAGTTAGTAAAAATTTTATTTTTTTCTTTGTACATTAAAATAATATAATAATTTGTATTCTCCATTTGAAAACAGCAACTCTTTGTAGAAAAAGTTGCAATCTCTTCAAGCCTTAAGACTTTGCAAACATTTTCATTAGCATAAACTAAAAACCTGTTAAAAACTGTTTAATTTATAAAAATATCTTCATGTTTAACAAAAAATAGTTAAAAATTTAATTAGAGTTTAGCTTAACAGCTTAAGTAAGTTAAACATTTATATAAATTTATTTTTATTCTTGAAAATTTATTTCGAGAGTTAATATTTAAACTTAATAAAAGAAAACACAATTGACGATATTTGTCTCCAAATGTGGGTGTTGGAAGTGGCTCTTGCTTCCTACCTACCTATCTCCCCGAATTAGAGTGCAATAGTACATACCCATAAACGTAAAAGTACTTAAAGAAAAGTAATTTCACTTTCTGCATAATTTGCCGTTAAAGATCTTTTAAAATTGTTTAAAGCTTAAAAGTAAAAATTTCACACCCATCGCTACATATAAGTGTTCTGTTGCTTTTTTTAAAACTGATGCCCCTGGCATTTGTAAATGTTTTATTTTTTTAATTGAATTTACGTTGCTGTTTCTTTTAATGTTTTACACTTTTAAACTTTTGTTTGTCGCAAATCTTTTTCCATTTGAACAAAAACTCTCAGAAAGTGAAAATGTAAATAAAAATTATAAAATTTAACATTTGAATTGGTGTGAAAGCATTCTGAAAAGTTTCACCATATCATTTTTACTACGCTCATGTCATTATATTAGTGTAGGTAGTGATGTTAGTGTTTACATAGTTCGTATATCTATTTCGCCTTAAGTCATAAGTTTTAGCATGATTTCCTTTTTAGATTCACTCTTAAAATGTTGGTGTTGGTGTTGTAGCTGGAATTGATTCCTTCTTCTGTGTTATTTCTGATTTTGTTTTCCTTTTCCTACAACACTTGTCATGAAAACAGCAAACATAAGCCGCCATTGCCAGCCCTCAGGTTAGTTGCGCTAGAAATTAATGAAATTTTAGTACTTTTTGTTTAATGTTTTTGTTGTGCCCTTATCAGTATTTTACTTGTATAAGTCTTACTTTGCTTATGGCATTAGTCGAACATTTTTTGGTGTTTTTTCTATGTGTAGTACAGTTACAGCGCTTAGTAACAATACCCAAAAAGGAAACACAATTGTTGGCCTTCATCGCAGTGACAGAAAATACTTAAAAGTAGAGTTTATGCTCTATAGTTTGTTTTTGGGATTTGCTTATTTTTCTGTATGGTCTGGTTAGGGAACATTAAAATATTAGATAAAATTAATACAATTACTTTTCTCTTCAATTTGTATATTAAACATTAGGATTTCTTTATGATATAATTTAATTGAAGTTTATCTTGGAAACAAAAGGAAATATGCGTAAGAGAATTTTTTTGGAAGAACTCAATTAAAACAAAAAACAAAAAAACAATTCGTTCTATCTTTAATTCAGTAACCAAATTACAAATACAATAGTTTTCTGTTAGTCATTTCGTATCTATAACTGTGAATTGGCTTAAGTGCACTTATATCTGGTGATTCAATATGAGGTCTTATTTATAATAAAAATTATATCATGTAAATGTTAGGGACAACTTCGTGGCCATATACCTTATGGACCGTTTTATCCCATTTCGGATAGCCTGTTAGTGGCTATAGATTTGGTAGTTTCCAATCTACGCATCCACTGAAGAACCAAAAAAAAAACAGTGACACCAAAAGTACTAAAAAAAATACTATTACAATCTACACCACATGAAGAGTTCTTGAGAGTTAGGTGTTCATTCTCGATTTACCCACCCAGCCATGTCGCAGCAGCATCCGCTTTCTTTGCGACCCAAAAATCTACATGATCTTATCTTAACCATCATGCGATATCGTAGGATCTAGGAGGCAAATTTGTCATAGCAAAACTTAAAATTCCAAGCTCACCGAAATTATTTCTTTATTTCTTAAGTCCATTGTTTAATACACTGTATGGCTTGTAGCGTCATCTTGTTGAAACCAGAGTTTACCGAGATCATACGCTTGATTTTTATGAACATTGTTATTAACATTTTCGTTTGCGTCCTTTTTTATGAAATGAAGACAAATGATTGCATCAGCCCATAAGCCATACTATACCGTTGTTTTTATTGGACATAATGGTAGATCTTGGAACTCACCGGGTTAATCATCATCTCATATATAAAAATTGTCTTTATTTCCGTTTACATTTTGCAGCGAAAAACATTTCTCTAAGAGCGCTGTTTTTCGTTAATACTTAGTTGAAGAATATGAAGACGTTGTTGTGGTGTGATGTTTTTCATAATAACTAGTCATATGCTACTGATTAAAAAATGATAAAGCAGTTTTATGTGACTCATGCTTGATGTGTAAAAAATGTAAAAATAGAACCACCGTGTCGATACTGATAAAACCTTTCACAATCATGTATGTACATAGATGTAATGATCATATCGTAGCGCAGACTATACTTCATGTTATACGCCATTTTTCTTTATTATTTCCAATGCCACCGTGGATTTTAATTTTTTTTACAAGTTAACTGCAATATACGCCCACGCCCATATCAATGGGGTAAAGGAAATAAGTTTACTCAATTTTGTTTTAGACGCATTCTTAGATTTTATATATTTTTATAATTTACTATATTATACTGGTCAGGCTCTTTCAATTGATACTAATATTGTGAGGATTGAAGAGGTCAAAGCCGTTGTTTCTATATTTCATTATCTAGGACATCATCTTTAATTTTGATTTTTTTTATTGTGCTAGTTATGCCCTTTTCTTTGATACCAATATTGTGGATGTTCAAGAAAATACATTTTGAAATTTATTGTCTGCCATTTTGTAATAGCGAACAGCACGGATTTAAATTTTTTTTTAGTTAACTAGCTGACCCGGCGAAAGTTGTTTTGCCATAAAGTAAATACATTTTACATCAAAACAGGTAAGAGCACTATATTCGGCTGTGCCGAGTCTTTATACCCACCACCAATTCTGTGTACATTTATAGCACAATATTTATTATTTTGTTAATTATTATGGAATAATCTCTTTATAATAAAATATGTATCACTTTCTTTGTATAGGGTGGCTAAACTTTAAGGGCCCATGTTGAAGGTGAACTACACCTAGTCTTTAAATTTGTTTTCTGCATTTCACTTGACATTTCTCAATCTCAAACTTACTCAATTTGATCCGTGGAAAGATACGCAAATGAGCAACTCTTTAAAGTTATTCAGGTTTTTTATAAAAATGGGCGTTCAAATCAAAATGCATTTGTGCACTTCGTAATTCTTTTGATCAACATAATCGTTCAAATTCGTCCACAATCGGGGGAATTGTAAAAAATATTTAAATTTCTGCAAAACAGGTCTGTATAAAATGTTAGAAAATCTGTGAATGCCTTCTCAGTTCGTTGAATGGGAACCACTGCTGGTTTTTCCGACAGTGTGGCAAAAGAGCAGTCAACCTCGACACATCATCATGCCCAACAATTGAGCATCAATATTGTCATTGAAAATTTGGACCACCAGATAGAGGAGGGGCGCCAAGGATGGGGGGGGCCATTTGGCCGATATTTTGTTAAATACATAATTGAACCATACAAATATTATAATTACAAAAAGAAATAATAATAATATCCTAAATAATTTGTGTTTTATTTAAATTCAATATCGGTCCTTAAAATTTAACCACCCTTTAAAACTTCGGTATGCTACTAAAATGCTTTTGTAAATGTAGTCTTTCAATGAAAGTGGGCGTTAAAGTAGGCGTGTCAATAAAGTTTCTGCTAATAAATACAACTTAGATATTTCAATACAGACCTTTATTTTCCCAAAAACTTTTTCAATAGATAAATTACATGAATTTAAGATAAACCGTTATATGGGAAGTAGGCGTGTCACCTAAACTTTTTGGCACAACAATAACATTGATTAGAAAGATATATGTAGCAAATTTGATCATCATACCTCAAATTTTGGCGGTTTTATGACCTTTTCAATTTCATTAACGATAGATAACGTGAGAAGTGGGCGTTATAGTAGGCGTGTCAAAGTTGTTTTTGCGAATGCGTACAACTTAGGTGTTTCACTATAGCCCTTTATTAATCCAAAATCTATATTAATAGAGAAATTATATGAATTTTGGGTAAAACGTTATATGAGAGGTGGGCGTGGCACATTGATTTTCCGTTACAAAAAAGCGCTTCAACAAAAAGCAAAGTGTGCAAAATTTCAGAGTAGTACATCCAATTTTGTTGCTTTTATGACGTTTTTGTTTTTAAATATACCGAAAAATACACTACATTTTCGTACATTTTGATCGATAACTCCTCTCCTAATGCATAGATTTAAATAATTTTCGGAGAAAAATATTGTTTTATACTCAAAAAATATATATTCGAAGTTTCATGAGTCTACGTTAATGCGTTTGGACACAACTCCATTTTATTCGATGTTCGAAGGACACGGTTTTTTCGACCTACTCTTGCTTTTCCAGCTATTACTCTGTTCCTAATATTCCAATTTAGCCCATTTACAATATCAAACAAACCTTGTCTATAAGAAAGATTCTGGCAAAATTTGAGCCTCCTAGCTTTTTTGGTGCGACCTCTATCGTGCTTTCAACAGACGGACAGACGGACGAACATAGCTAGATCGTCATAAAATCAAACCACGATTCAGAATATATATACTTTATGGGGTCTAAAATGGATATTTCGATGTGTTACAAACGGAATGACAAAATAAATATACCCCCACCATTTTTTTGGTAGCGGGTATAAAAACGTAAACCATGTGTTCTACGGTATGAAGATCTATCTTAGCTTAAAATTCCATCGACGTCGTTACTTTTTTTAGGTGAGGCGTAAATTGTCCCTTGGGGTGAGTAACGCTAAATATTTAGGAATATGCAAAATAGATGTTGACGGATTCAAAAACATCTATTTCTTAATTGGCCGGACTATTAATTGTGTTCAATTTGAAGAAAAAGACTAAAAAATAAATCGATGTAAATACGTAATCAAAAAAAGGGGAGCATTAAAGTAGGCGTCTTAGTTATATTATTTGGGAAAAATATCGGTCTAGTCTGGCCTACCTGAAGAGTCGTGAAAAAAGGCGTGGCGATGAGGGGTATGAAAAATAGATGTTCACCGATTTTTAGACCTACCCGATATGCACACAAAATTTCATGGAAATTGGTCGAGTCATTTCGGAGGAGTTTAATAACAAACACCACGATACGAGAATTTTATTTTTTAGAAGATTGTATTACGTACTTTAATCCGATGCCCATGTTGATTTTTTCAGTGGTGTAGAAGCTAAAAAAAATCAAATTTTGGAATATATATTTTTCGAAAATATATTTGCCTATAACTTTACCGATTTGTACCAAATTTTTCAAAAGTATTCATATACAGATTATAGAAATCTAAGACATTGATCTAGGCCGGAAAAATTTTAATTTTTGTGATAAAAATATGGTTAAAAAAAGGACAATCTTCTTTATATGCTCATATCTCAGAAAGTTATGGGGTAATTGTGCTGGATTTTAATAGTGATCAATTATCAGATGTTTCCAAAAGATTGATAGTACTAAGAGGTCTATGCGACATGTGGTTGCTTCTGAAAGTTGATTTCATCCAACAAACGAACAGGCAAACATTGCTCAATCAACTCCGTTATTGATAAGATTTTAGAAAATATTGAAGTCGGAACAAATAAATTGCAAACGGAATGTTAAAACAATATACACAGTTGGGTATCATAGGTGAAAAACTTAAGAAAAAATTTGCATTTAATATTTTATGATTTTTTTTTTTTGTTGAATTTAAAACACAGACAATTACGACAATATTAATTTATATCAGCCGTAAAAATAAATTAAAATTTCGACAGAAATAAGCAATTACATGTGGAATGGAAAATTGACATGTCATATGTCAAATACATATGGTTCGAAACCAGCTTTAGCAAGAAAATTTGCATGTATTGGGAAACAACTAGAACGGTGTTTTTAAGCTCTATCATCTTTCGAGCGAAATAATGCAAAAAAATCATGCGTAGTAATGACCGAACAACTTGTTATCCCTACAATTTTATCAACGTGGTTTAAACTTTGAAATTTTCTTATCAACGCAGCTTATGACAGTGCTTGTGCCAAATTACATCTCTAGCAGAGTGGATAAATTCTGACTAATTTGCTAAAGCTCTGAGTGAAAAAAAATATTTTTCACAAAAAGGGGTAATATATGATACGTCTCAGGCAATGTCTTCATTAAAAAACGTTCCTTATTACGTGCAGAAATTTTTAAAAATTTTGTATTCTAACAGAAAATAATGGAAGTGTTAAATGAAGATTAATGTCAAAAAAATGCTTTACCCTCATTTCAAATATTTCATTCAACTAAATTATCATAAGAGCATAATAATTCATAAAGAAAATTTATATAAAAAAATAAAAATATAATAGAAAAACAAATCAAAATCGTTTACAAAATAAGGAACAAATATGCATTTAATCATTACTTGTATTATGTTATATTGACTTGTAAAGAGAAAACCGCAAAATTTACTGAAATAGAAAACACTTGAGGACAAATATAATTTTAGCAGAAAAACAGAATTGAAATCGTTTTTTGTTTATTATAATTTTTCAAACCAAACACCGTAAGACCATTGATATATTACAACACAATATACATAACTGAGTTTTGAATTCGCCTCGTTTCACACCATAAACATACGGAATAAATCAATAACAAATAAGAAAATTGATTTATAAAAGAAAGCTATAAAAAGGGCAAATAGGAAGAAAATATTTGTAAAAGCATAAAATGTAACACATATTGAACATGTTGACTTTTCCATATACAAGAAGCTTTTTATTTACTACCACTGCAGTCTTTCCAATTGAACTTATTTTAATATTCATTCAAAAGACTCAGATATTGATGTATGAATGAATTCTGGTAGATAACAAATTTATGGTTGTATGTATTTGACTGAATGCTTACCAGTAACTCTAGGAATGTGTGTTTTTAATATATGCATGATTTGTTCTATCAAAGGTATATGTATGTTTGAACTGTATATAAAGAAAAAATTGAGTTTTTTAAACAGGGTAGTCCACTACTATTTTAGAATTTCTTATTATGATAGAAGGATATATGAAGGATATCGGCCAAATGCTCGCCACGACTCCGGTGGCAGGCTTCTAACACTATAGGAAATTTGACACCTTTTTTTAGCCCAAATTAATAACAACCAAATGGGTGGGTCGATTTTAAAGATTATTTGAATTTGACATTTGATAAACACTTAAGAGAGGGGGAGTGACCGAAAGAGTTTTTCATACACAAAAACATTTGTAAATTTAACTAAAAAATTACCAAGTAATTAGTTCTAAGAAGGGGTTATTACGGGGTCCCGCATCCAATATTTTTTATATGGTTTTCTAAACTGCTTTTTTTTCTAAAAAAAATTTCGAGTGTACACTTACCTTTCGACTATAACAGTAGAAATCATTATAATAATGAAGTAATAAACAAAGTCATGTTTAACAAGTAAGAGAACAATATTTGGCTGTGCCGAATCTTTTATACCCATCACCAATTTGATGTTCTTTTATAGCACAGAACTTATTATTTTTTTTATTAAAAGAAATCGCTATGAAATAGTATCTTTATACTAAAATATGTATTACTTTTTTTGTATAACTTCAATATGCTAGTGAAATGTTTTCGTAAATTTAGTTTTTCAATGAAAGTGGCCGTTAAAGTAGGCATGTCAATAAAGCTTGTGCTAAAAAGTACAGCTTAGATATTTCAATATAGTCCTTAATTTTTCCAAAATTTTTATTCATAGAGAAATTATATGAATTTTAGATAAAAATTTTAGTACAAAGCCTATGATCAAAAAGCAATGGTTGCAAAACTTCAGAATCATACACCTAATTTTTCCAGTTTTATTACGTTTTAAATTTTGAAAAATACATTGCGCGGTATAAATTTTCGTACGTTTTAATCTATAACTTCTTTTCTAATGCATAAGCGATTTTTGGGGAGATGTATTGTTTTGATTTGAAAAATATATATTCGAATTTTAATGCGTTTGGACACAATTACATTTTATTCGTTATTGGAAGGACACGATTTTTTTGACATACTCTTGTATTACTAGCTATAACTCTCTTCCTAATATTCCGATTTAGCCCATTTATACCAACCAAACCAAGAAATATTCTGGCAAAACTTGACACCCCAAGCTTTTTCGGTCGACCTCTATCGTGTTTTCAACAGAAGTACAGACAGATGAAAATAGCTAGATCATCATAGTATAAAACCCATATTCAGAGTATATATACTAAATTGGGTCTAAAATTGATATTTCGATGTGCTACAAACGGAATGACAAAATAAAAAAACACTCACACAATTTTTTTGTTGGCGAGTATAATAAAATATTGGTTTGGAATGAATATAAAGGATGGTTTTATTTTAGGGCCGATGTTGAATGTGAACTACACCTAGACGTCAGTTTTTTTTTCTGCATTTCATTTGACATTTCAAAATTTCAATCTAATTAAATTTGAACTATGAAAATGGGTTGTTCAAATCAAAATGCATTTCGTGCACTTCGTGATTCTTTTGGTCAAAATAATCGTTCAACTTCGTTCAAATCGGGAGAATAGTAAAAAATATTTAAATTTCAGCAAAACAGATCTGTATGAAATATGAAAACATCTGTAAATGCCATCTTAGTTCGTTGAATGGGAAACATTACTGTGTGACAAAAGAGCAGTCAACCTCGACTCATCATTGTGCCTAACAATTTAACATCAAAATTGTAATTGAAAATTTTGACCATCGGATGGAAGTATGCCGCTGAGATCGCGGCCATACCAATACCAATCTATATAAGTATATAAAAGAGTAACGTGACTGACTGACTGATTCATCATCGCACAGCCCAAATGCTAAGAGCTAGAGACATGAAATTTGGACAATCGGTTCCTCTTTCGATGTATAGCTTCACTAAGAAGGGATTTTTGGAAATTCGTACTTTAAGGGGGTAAAAAAGGGTAAAAACGGGTAAAATCGGTAATCTTATATCTGCTAAACTAAAAATGATACAAATTAAATTGAAAAAGTATTGTAATTTGCACAAAAAATAAGCTGACAGGTGTCTGGCCTTTTTTGGAATTTTCAACCCCTAAGGGGAAAAAACGGGTAAAAACTATAATTTGGTACTTTTTTGGTACCCTATGTAACTTCCAAACGCATAAAGCTAGGAAAAACATTTAAACTGTATTAAGTAATCCGCGAAAAAATATTAATAAGAATTCGGCACTTTTTTCAAATTCATATGTATAAGGGGTAAAAATTGTCCCTTTTTTTGGTACTTTTTTTAAAAGAAACTTCTTATATTATTCAATGGGACAAAATTTGACAATTATTATTTCCTAATAGAATATGGACAACTATTTAGGTGAAATTTTTGGAAACTTTTCGGGGAACAAAAAAGGTACCAAAAAGGGAAAAATTCCGGAAAATGTAAGTAATTCCTAATTAGACGGCCAATTTTCAGAAAATTTTTAATTGGGATTTCACTAGACATAAAAAATTATGTAATTTAGTAAAAATTTAAACAAATTCATAGCAGGGTAGAAAAGGGAAAAATCGGGAAGAGTTTGGTACTTTTTAGAACATAATTTCTTTTATGCAAAAAAGAGTAGATTTACTGACTTTAAATCATGTCTATTAAAATATTTTGTTACATAGATATTTGAACATTTTAAACTTGGAATTTGGAACTTGGACCAACAATGTACTTTTTCGCTTTTCTATGGTACTTTTTGTATTTTCTACGTTTATAAAGGTAGAATTATAAAATAAAGGACTATTGATTCCAGGTAACACTAAAAATGTTATGGGTGACCAAAAAGGTACTTTTTTGAATTTTTATGGTACTTTTTACATATTCAACGTTTGCGAAGCTAGAATTTTAAAATAAGTGGCTATTGATACAAGGTGAGACCGAAAATGTTATGCCCGAGCAAAAAGGTACTTTTTTGAATTTTTGTGGTACTTTTGGTATTTTCTACGTTCATGAAGGTAGGATTGTACAATCAAGGACTATTGATTCCAGGTGAGACTAAAAATGTTATGGGCGACCAAAAAGGTACTTTTTTGAATTTTTGTAATACTTTTGGTATTTTCTACGTTTATGAAGGTAGGATTGTACAGTCAAGGACTATTTATTCCAGGTGAGACTAAAAATGTTAAGGGTGAACAAAAAGGTACTTTTTTGAATTTTTATGGTACTTTTTGTACTTTCAACGTTTGCGAAGCTAGAATTTTAAAATAAGTGGCTATTGATACAAGGTGAGACCGAAAATGTTATGGTCGACCAAAAAGGTACTTTTTTGAATTTTTGTGGTACTTTTGGTATTTTCTACGTTTATGAAGGTAGGATTGTACAATCAAGGACTATTGATTCCAGGTAAGACTAAAAATGTTATGGGCGACCAAAAAGGTACTTTTTTGAATTTTTGTGGTACTTTTGGTATTTTCTACGTTTATGAAGGTAGGATTGTACAGTCAAGGACTATTGATTCCAGGTGAGACTAAAAATGTTAAGGGTGAACAAAAAGGTACTTTTTTGAATTTTTATGGTACTTTTTGTATTTTCAACGTTTGCGAAGCTAGAATTTTAAAATAAGTGGCTATTGATACAAGGTGAGACCGAAAATGTTTTGGTCGACCAAAAAGGTACTTTTTTGAATTTTTGTGGTACTTTTGGTATTTTCTACGTTTATGAAGGTAGGATTGTACAATCAAGGACTATTGATTATAGGTGAGACAAGAAATGTTATGGGCGACGAAAAAGGTACTTTTTTGAATTTTTATGGTACTTTTTACATATTCTACGTTTGCGAAGCTAGAATTTTAAAATTAGTGACAATCGATACAAGGTGAGACTAAAAATGTTATGGGCGACTAAAAAGGTACTTTTTTGAATTTGTATGGTACTTTTTGTATATTCACCGTTTATAAATATAGGATTATACAATCAAAGACTATTGATTCTAGGTGAGACAAAAAATTTTATGGACGACGAAAAAGGTACTTTTTTGAATTTGTATGGTACTTTTTGTATTTCCAACGTTTGCGAAGCTAGAATTTTGAAATTAGTGACAATTGATACAAGGTGAGACTAAAAATGTTATGGGCGACCAAATTTATAAATATAGGATTATACAATCATGTACAATCAAGGACTATTGATTCTAGGTGAGACAAAAAATGTTATGGGCGACGAAAAAGGTACTTTTTTGAATATTTATGGTACTTTTTGTATTTTCAACGCTTGCGAAGCTAGAATTTTAAAATTAGTGACAATTGATACAAGGTGAGACTAAAAATGTTATGGGCGACTGAAAAGGTACTTTTTTGTATTTGTATGGTACTTTTTGTATTTGCAACGTTTATAAATATAAGATTATACAATCAAGGACTATTGATTCTAGGTGAGACAAAAAATTATATGGGCGACGAAAAAGGTACTTTTTTGAATTTTTATGGTACTTTTTGTATTTTCAACGTTTGCGAAGCTAGAATTTTAAAATTAGTGACAATTGATACAAGGTGAGACTAAAAATGTTATGGTCGACGAAAAAGGTACTTTTTTGAATTTCTATGGTACTTTTTGTATTTCCAACGTTTGCGAAGCTAGAATTTTGAAATTAGTGACAATTGATACAAGGTGACACTAAAAATGTTATGGGCGACCAAATTTATAAATATAGGATTATACAATCATGTACAATCAAGGACTATTGATTCTAGGTGAGACAAAAAATGTTATGGGCGACGAAAAAGGTACTTTTTTGTATTTGTATGGTACTTTTTGTATTTGCAACGTTTATAAATATAAGATTATACAATCAAGGACTATTGATTCTAGGTGAGACAAAAAATTATATGGGCGACGAAAAAGGTACTTTTTTGAATTTTTATGGTACTTTTTGTATTTTCAACGTTTGCGAAGCTAGAATTTTAAAATTAGTGACAATTGATAAAAGGTGAGACTAAAAATGTTATGGGCGACTAAAAAGGTACTTTTTTGTATTTGTATGGTACTTTTAGTATTTGCAACGTTTATAAATATAATATTATACAATCAAGGACTATTGATTCTAGGTGAGACAAAAAATTATATGGCCGACGAAAAAGGTACTTTTTTGAATTTTTATGGTACTTTTTGTATTTTCAACGTTTGCGAAGCTAGAATTTTAAAATTAGTGACAATTGATACAAGGTGAGACAAAAAATGTTATGGGCGACGAAAAAGGTACTTTTTTGAATATTTATGGTACTTTTTGTATTTTCAACGTTTGCGAAGCTGGAATTTTTAAATTAGTGACTATTGATACAACGTGAGACTGAAAATGTCATGGGCAACCAAAAAAGTACTTTTTTGATTTTTATGATACTTTTGGTATTTTATTCAATAAATAGTAAGAACTGCGCTAACGAAGTAGCGGGTTAAATGCTAGTATTATTATAATAAAAAGAAATGACAATAATTTCCTAAATAGTTTGTGTTTTATTCAAAATCAACATCGGCCCTTAAAATTTAACCACCCTCTACAAAAGTATAGATAGGGTAATAAAAATATAATTTTTTCAATCTACTGATGCACATTTTTTTTATATTTTTAAATCTTTTATCTCTTAAGACTGTGGGTACACTTATGTGTAGAGTTAGGCATAAAATTATCTTGTGATTTGTGCAAAAATTGAAAGAGTTTGTTAGCAAAATTGTTAGAAGAGTCATCTAGTGTTCCACGTGATATTTAGCAACGACATCGTCTTCATTGTTAGCGAATTTTTAGTAGCTAGTTCTAGTTCTCATGGCAATAGATGGCATCTCGTCTGCAATGAATGAATGCTAATGAATGTGACTAATATATTTTTATATTAGTTTAAAGAAAAAAGTGGGCCTGGTACATTTTTTCCCGTTAACAAAGCCTTGGACTAACAAGCAATGTTTGCAAAATTTCAGAATCGTGCATATAATTTTTTTAGTTTTATTACATTTAAATTTTGAATATACCGAAAAAATACACTGTGCGGCAAAAATTTTCGTACATTTTGATCTATAGCTCTTTTCCTAATGCATAGACTTAAGCAGTTTTCAGGGTAAAATATTGTTTTTACTCAGGAAATATATATTCGAATTTTCATGACTCTACGTTAATGCGTTTGGACACAATTGCTTTTTATTCGTTGTTGGAACGACACGGTTTTTTCTTCTTTCCCTTGCATTACGAGCTATAACTCTCTTCCCAATATTGCGATTTAGCCAATACCAAACAAACTTATGTTTAAGAAAGATTCTGGCAAAATTTGAGCCTCCTAGCTTTTTCGATGCAACCTCTATCGTGCTTTCAACAGACGGACAGATGGACAGACAGACGGACATAGCTAGATCGTCATAAAATGAAACCCCGATTCAGAATATGTATATATACTTTATGGGGTCTAAATGGATGTTTCGATGTGTTACAAACGGAATGACAAAATTAATATTGGGGGCATTTTTTTATGGCGGGTATATAAAGGATTTTTTTCAACAATTTTATTTTCGAGTTCCAAACCGTCAACTAAATGTAATATACATTGGTGGTTCAAAATGACACCATTCTCCATTTCTTCAGTTTCGGTTTCGGGATTTTCTTTGTTTGTTGGAAGCTTTAATTTCTGCTGGGCTTGGTGTGTTTGTTCAACGAAATGCTGGAAATGGGTGGATCTGATGTGTCCAATTCTCGACTTAAAACATCTGTCAAGTTATTTAAAAAAAAAAAGTTTTACAAAAACTTTAAAATTACGATTATATATTAATATTATATTCGAACTTTTCTATATATATATTTAATTTTAATGTGAATCATTTTAATTTAGGATTGAGGTTATTTATTCTGTTGTTTAATTTTATAATTCAAATTAGATTAAATTGCAAACATTCTTAGCAATATTCTATTACCTAGATGGACTTATAAAAACCAAAATTCAAATACAACCTTGCTTTCAACAATTCCAAATGATGGATATTGAAAACATGTTGAATAGAAAAAAAAATGCCATTTCATAGGTGAACTAAAAATTCAACAAATTTGGAAATTAATACTATGATTCACTAATTAAAATTTCATTGAATTGTAACATACATATATAGGAAATTAAATTACATAGTAGTATACCAATAAAAAGTGCTGATGATTAAATCGTAGCTAGTTTTAAAAATGCATTCCACTCGGCTAATATCGGAAATATTTTTAAAGAAAAATTATTGCAATTTAATTTAATTTGAATTATAAAATTAAATAATAGAATAAATGAACTTAAGTCAAAACAAAATTAAATTTATATAAAAAAAAAGTTTAAATAAAATATAAATATATAATTATAAAACTTATTTATAAAAATTCATAAAAAATATTAAATATATTTTCGTTTTGTAGAAAATTTTGAAATTTTTTAACCAAAAAAGTTTGTAATGAGTATTGTTTTGTATCATTTTATTATTATATGACACATTCTTTTGAAAAATATTTTCTTTCTATAGAAAGAAAAATTCTAACTTAAATTATTAATATAAAATAAAAGAGAAAAAAATAAATAGATTTTTGTAATAATTGTTTCTTTTTTATATTTTTGATTAATTAGTGTAAAAAAATTGTCGTTTTGGACAACACTTTGATACCGGAAATATTTTTAAGAAATTAAAATATTGTAGAAAATTCTATATAATTTTTTTTAAAATTAATTTATTTTCTTTTTAAATTTTTTTGTTTCTAAATAATCCATTTATTGAATATTTTAAAAAGAAAAAATGTTGGTTGGGATTTTTTTTTTATAGTTTTTGTTTTATTTTTAAATTCTCATTTTGTTATTGAGAATTCGAAAGTAAAACTTATAAAATTTTTAACTTTTTCAAGAATTTGGGTAAAAGGTCTTCTGATGATCTGGGATAAGTGCCAGTAAAATACAGCTTAAACCAAACAACCAAACAAAATATTGAAAGACTATTTTGGAGAATATCCTGGATAATTTAATACATTATTTATAAATAGAAAAATTTAATTTATTTAAAATAGAAAGTTTTTAAGAAACTTAGTGAAATTAACATAGATTTTTGGAATACTTTCATTTTTGATTTCTTAAATTTTCATTTTATTATTTTTATAAAAATGTATTTGGTTTTTAGAACATTTTTTATTCAGTCTTTAAATGCATAAATAAATGCAAATGGTGAGCTCGAAGGGTTTTCTAAGTATCATATCTTCTTAATATCATACTATATGTATAATGTGAAATTATTTAAAAATCCTTCAACGAATGTTGTGTTGTTTTATATTTACTTAAACAAAAAATACGAACTATGACAATACGATTTCTTGAGCAGAAACTACAAACCAATAGTAAGAAATGTTAACAAAATTTTTATGTTTACATTAAAGTGTATTTTAAGAAATTTAAAACTTTTAAAAAATCTTTCCTTAATTTTTTTTTAGAGTAGAGAACAACATATTTTATTTAAAACAATACTTTAATTTGTGAAAGATTTTCAATTTGCTTAAGGGAAGTTATAAAAATTATTTTTTTTTATGTGACCTTTCCCGAAAAAAGGGACTTAGTGTGTCGAAAAAAGGGCTAGGAATTAAGAGTGAGCTCTGGTACCTAAAATGGTGTAGAATAAGATGAAATGAGTTGGATTTTTTATAAAAATTGATTTACCCCATAAAATATACCAAATCGCATCTCCCAACTGAAACTGAAACTTTATTTGCGTTTTTCTAAAAAAATTATTTTCACACACTAGGTCCCTTTTCTCAAGGAAGGTCAAATATATAAAATATTTTAGATCATTTTAAGGCAAGAGAATATATATATATATATTTTTTTATTTGCAAAAATGTATTGCAAACTGTACCCAGCAAAAAAAAAATGTGCAGTAATTTAAAGTGAGTAAAATTTCTCATGACTTCTTGTTCATAAGTGCAAGAGGAGGCATGAGGAATATCTTCTCCAAATCATAAATAGTTTGCCTTTAATGATGTACTTCAAAATGCATGTAAAAAATCGTAAACAATTCATGTAAACAAACACTAGTTGAAATATTGGTTTCTTTTCATCTACATATATGCATGCATAGGACAAATTGAATTTTGTTAATATATTCATATAAACACGTGCTCTCCAATGACACCCTAATGTAAAATCATGCATGTTTTACCTAAAATGAACCACTTTATCATGGGTTGAACTCATGCATTCACTATTTCTTTTGCATGTTTTTTTTTTTGCTGGGTATCTGTATTTCCAATTTCACGTCTGTTATTGTTTTTGTAAAATTTTGTTTAACTTATTGTGCTCGTCGTTCTTTTGGTCTGCTTCACATTCACATTCTCATGTGCAGCAGAAGCTCTTTCCTATAAATGGGCAACATATGTTTTTCGTTTCATTTTTACTGATTTGTTTATTTTTTCAAGCGTTTTACAACAAACGAATTTAATATTTTTTCATTTCTTTAAATTTTTCATAACGGCATGATTGAAAAAAGTCTATTTTGCGTGTAGTAAGTAATGATATTTAAAAAGATAAAAAACTGTATGTATAAAATATTTGTATGACACCAGGAGACTAAGTTTCATGCTGGCAGAAGTTACAGTTGTATATCGATTGGTTTTCACATATTGCAAAATGTAGTACTAAATCATAGAAATATGTAAAATTTTAATATTAATAGCTTTTTGTTGTGTTTTCATGCTTTACTCTTATTCAACAACGAATGTATTCTATTATTTTCTCCATTCTCTCGACTTGGTGAAAATTCATGCAAATATTAATTGAATGTTCGTGTCTGCTGTTTCCCAACGGCAAAAATAGGATACAAATGTTTTATATGTTGTTACTCTTAATGATATTGGGTATGACATGCCAGCCATAAGCGATCCATTTGGGTTATTATAACAAAAAGTTTTTAAATATTCATACATAAATTTAAGTTCCGCATCTACATAAATATTAATTATTTGTTAGTGTAGTGTTTATATTACAAAAAAACATGTGGCAATGTATGTGAAATGAAATAAAAAATCCATCTCCAATTCAATTGCAACTGATGCAGAATGGTAAAAAAAATACATTTAGAATTTGCAAAAATTGTTTCACTCATGTTTTTGTACGTAAAATTTGAAAAAAAAAATGAATACTGAATATTAAGTATAGCGTAGATGACACATGTGCAAATAAATTACAAACAGTTGGTAATGAATACTCAATGGTTACAACATACTGCCTGTCTTACTAAGAGGTACATAAATATATACTTAATGGCTTGATTTGTAAATATTCTACATAAAAGAACTTTTTGGTTGGTCATTCACCTGTAATTAAACACTGTAAAAATTTTTCTTCTTACAATTGTTAAGTTATGTATTTAAATACAACAAAACAAAAAAACAATTAGTTATATCTATATCATACTGTAAAAGCAACTGGTTATTTATATCCTGGAGTGTTGTAGAAAATCATTAATTTCTCATTCCCAATAAAACGTATTCCAATGTTAATAAACCTTATCTGTAAGTCCACACAATCAGTGGAATTTTTAGCTTATTTGAATCAAGCAGTTATTTAATGCTGCAAAACAAAATATTTCTATGGGTTTTCGTTTGTTAGCGAGCATGAAAAGTACATATTTTAGTCCCTATTTGTATGGTTTTAGATGACAAATTAAAAGTAATGAAGAATTATATTTTAGGACTTTCGACTCATAGTTTAGTAATGAAAATGTTTGCTGGGTTGGAGTTTTATTAGTTTTACAGTGAATTATTTTGCATCGAAATGACTTTATTTATTTTGTCTATGTAAATAAACTAAGAATATACATACGTAGATGCATTCAATCAGTCACACCTATAAGAATATTATAATTAAACAGAGAGAAGTATAAGAGGCATAAGCGTAACCAAATGTACTCAAAACCTAGAACAAGGGATTAATATAGCAACTTTTTCAATTTAATGAATTGTTTTGAATAAATTTTTTTTATATATCGTCGATTTAAGTTTTTTTTAATTGTTTTTCTACAGTTAATAGTTCGCAGTTGAATTAAAATACTAAAACAAATACCAAACAGAGAGAGAGTAGAGTTTTTAATTTGGTGGTTTTTTTTAAAAAATATTGGGTTTATAAAAAAAAAATTATTAACTTGTATTAGTAAATATACAAAAATGCCTCTTGTTTCCTTTTTTTTTGTATTCATTCCACTGATGGAAATACCTGATGAATATTACTTTTCGTTTACGTCAAGGTTTGCCATTTAGTTTGAAATTTCTACAATATTTATTACTGATCCAAAAACTAGTGACTAGGGAAGTCCATTTAGCAATATCCATCAGTTTGTCTGCTTGGGTGTATTTTGAAATTAGTTCCTTGAAATCATCGATATCGGATTGACCCATATTTGGAAGCAGATTTGCGTTGAAAATCAGCACAATCCCCCTAAAACTTTCTGAGATATGAACAAATAGACACGACTGCCTCTATTTCTCTCCATATTTTTACCATTAGCTTAAAAGTTTTCAGACTTTGGACTATTTATTGTATGTATAATATGCCACTGAAGGTATTTGTAAGAAAAAATTGTGCAAACCGGTCACAAATCCCCAAAGTTGAAATAAAAATTACTTGGAAAAATATATATATTTTTAAAACACAACAAATTTTTTAAACTCTGTAATGATTTTTGGCCATAGTAAAGACAGCAAATATAAGCCGTACTGCAGTCTTTGTTTCTCACAACAAAAAATCAATTTATTATTTTTTTTATCACCAATAAAGCCAACATGGGTATCAAATTGAAGGAGTGGACGAGCAAAATAAATAAAACATTTAAGGAGATAAAGTCCATAAAGTTCGGTTGTACAAAATGGTGGTCAATAAATTTTATATGTATATGGGTTACTTTTAATATTTAAAAATATACTTCTTTATCCTCACAATATTAGTATCAAATAAAAGGCTTCACTTGGTGAATTCAGCACACTATTGAAAGAGTGTAAAATCCAAAATGAGGTCTGAAACAAAATGGTGGTAATTTTTTACCCCATCAATAGGATATCAAATGAAAGCGCTTGTCTAGTAGAATACAGTGAACTATATGAAAATTTAAAACAAAGGATGGCGTTGGAACTCATAAAGATAAGTGGCGTATGAGATGAAACGTAGGCTAAGCTACGATGTGGTCATTATGAAGGTGAAAGGTATTACCATATTCGGCAAGGCGTAATATAGCACTACTACTTGTTTTTTCAATATATTACAAGGATAATTTTATTAAAAGGATTTATATTTTTACATTTTACCTATAACCATAATAATATATTTTATGAACATACAATTGGTTTTAATTTCATTGAGCTTATAAAAGTTTTGTAATGGAGCTTTAATTTATTATAGATGACCTTATCCTCAGTTGGTAAATGTAACATTTATTTTAGTAAATATTACTGCTGCAGTGATTTGCGTTACAAAATCCCCTTTATCACATAAGGGGTTGGCCTTAAACCTAAATAAAAATATAAATATTTATTCACAGAAATAAATAAACTTACTTTTAAAATATTGTTAAATTACCATAACATTTTTAAATTTTCATAATTTCATAATAAATAATAATTAAAAGGCCAAATTCCTTTTTATGGCAGCCATTATAAACAAACAAAATATAATTTCGAAATTCGTTATCTAGTAGTAAGAAACGCTTTTGAAATTAAAATAAAATTTAAATTCAAGAAACAAATTGGGTAAAGCATCGCACGTTATATTGTGTAAACAGAATGACATATAATTTTAATTAAAATTAGTTGTTTCAATTTTAAAGATAGCAGACACGTTTTTAAAATTTTTTAACATCGAATTTAATGTGCGTGAAAAAAGATTCGAACCATGTACGTGCAAAGATAACAAATTTGTAGAAAAAACTAGACAACAAATTCTCTACTGTTTAAAAAATTGTATTTTTTAATTAAAAATGGATACATGTTTCTGTAGATTCAACGGGGTCTATGCTGTATACTCTAAACGTTTATCACTAAACAAAGATTCAGGAATATCGACACTTAGTGTCACAGACCTAAAAAGTACAACGTATTACTTAAACATTTTATAGCTAAATTAAATATCGATCGGAATGTGTGACTTTACATTTTTTGCTGTGCAGTAAGAAATCGTTTAAAACAGCTGTACGTATACGTAGTGCTTAGATTGACACTTTGAAAGATAGCTCATACGTGTAAAATTAAGTTTGTTATAGCTGCTTCCCAACAAAAACACATGGCATCAGGTAAAATAATGCAGGGGTAAAACTAATTATAAAAAGATTCCATAAAGCTTCAAAAAATAATGTTTTTAATAGAAGCCTATAATTGGGGAGCACGTGTTTACACGAACTGAACTTCATTCTAATACGAGTGCATTTTTGATGACTAGCAACCGATGTATTATGAGTTCAGGATGTTTGTTTACATGAATTCTAAAAGATATTTTCTATGACTTTGTGCACACTCGTTTTAAAGCACTTATGAAAATGTATATCCCATTTAGGGAGACATTTCTTATTTTGACTTAGAAGTCGTATGTAGGTAATTCACCTAGAACTACGTTCAATTTATTTATAGATATATTTTTGATACCCACCCACCAAAAAAATGGTGGGGGTATATTCATTTTGTCATTCCGTTTGTAACACATCGATAAATCCATTTTAGACCCCATAAAGTATATATATTTTGAATCGGGGTTTGATTTCATGACGATCTAGCTATGTCCGTCCGTCTGTTGAAAGCACGATAGAGGTCGCACCAAAAAAGCTATGCGTCTCAAATTTTGCCAGAATCTTTCCTATAGACAAGGTTTGTTTGGTATTGAAAATGGGCTAAATCGGAATTTAAGGAAGAGAGTTATAGCTCGTAATGCAAGAGTAGGTCGAAAAAACCGTGTCCTTCGAACATCGAATAAAATACAATTGTGTCCAAACGCATTAACGTACACTCATGAAACTCCGAATATATATTTTTTAAATCAAAACAATTAGGAAAGGAGTTATAGATCAAAATGTACGAAAATTTATACCGCGCAGTGTATTTTTCAGTATATTTAAAATTTAAAACCTAATAAAACGAACAAAATTAGATTTATGATTCTGAACTTTTGCACACTTTGCTTCTTGGTGACACGCTTTCTTGTAACGGCAAATCAATGTTCCACGCCCACTTTTACGCCCACCTCCCATATAACGTTTTACCTAAAATTAATATAATTTCTCTATTGACAAAGTTTTTGGAAAAATAAAGGACTATATTGAAATATCAAAGATGTATTTATTAGCAGAAACTTTATTGACAAGCCCACTTTCACTAAAAGACTAAATTTAAGAAAACATTTTACTATCATATCGAAGTTATTATTATTAGTTATTAAGGGTGGTTAAATTTTAAGGGCCGATGTTGATTTTAAATCAAACACAAATTATCTAGATTCTAGAAAATGATTGTCTTTTCTTTTTATATGATAATATAGTTTGATTATGTATGGAACAAAATATCGGCCAAATTGATGGTGGGTATAAAAGATTCGGCACAGCCAAACATTGTGCTCTTACTTGTTTTTTTTTTATCAAAATCTCACCATCCTAGTAGACAAGGTAAAAACGCCTTTTATGCATTAAAAAAAACATTGTGATGTACTTTATCGAATGCGTTTAATCAGAATAAATGACATCCGTTTACTAATGTTACAGAATTTTTTTCTTCTTATTTTTTGGTTGAATTTAACAATTAAACTTACAAAGAAATTCTCGATTTAATAACTTTTGACTTTGAAAATGTGTTGTTTCTTTCATTTCATTTAATATTTTTCTCAACACAATTAAAAATTAATCTCATAATAACTGAAATAATCTGACGCTTAGCAACAACAATATTATAAATAAGTTGTACTTAATTTAATAGAAAATAATACGTGACTTTTGAAGGATTTCAAAGTTCTAAAAATTTTAAAATTTTATTTACTTGCAATTAATAGTGAAGCGGAAAACAAGAGGTGTGTATAAACTACATGTATATCTAAAGTTCTAATAGTGCAGAAATGGAAAAACAGATTGTGTATCTAGCGACTATGGCAGTAAGTGATAATGGATATTGTGCTAGTAAAGAAGGAAATGAGTTTTCTGTTAAAAAATGTTTGTCATTATTTAACTTTTTTTAAGTACTGCTTGTGTAAAGAATAAATCAGGTACTGCGGTATTCAATAGCCATTAGAACATATAATTATAGTTTATAATTGAATGCAGCTCTAACACATGCGCTGGTGTAACTTTGGGCTGTAATTATGTTGCAGTAAAATACAAGTTGACAATAGTAGAGCGGGTCCTTAATAGTTTTTACAAAACTATATCATTAAATAAGAAAAGCATATCAGTGCTAAATGTTATTATAAGTCTTTAGCACAAATCTTTAAATAAACTGTGATAATACGAAAATGTTATCGTTTGAGCCTGAAACAAAATAAATGTTAATTCTGTTACTGAAAGGCGAATTAAATATTCAAACTAAATTAAACCACTACTTGATAATAAGAATATTTATTTCTTTGATATATTTTTTTGTCAAAATCACATGTTTGAATTCCTATTCATCTGGAAGATTTTTCGTGTAAAACAAGTTTAAAAAAATCTGACAAGGTATTTTATGTAGCGTATCGTATAAGATATGTTATAGAAGAGTAAAAAATAAAGTAAAACCCTTACTTGTGGCTGCGAATCAATATTTAATAATAATAACAATAACAATAATAATATTAACAATAACAATATTAACAATAATAATATTAACAATAATAATATTTAAATATTAAGTAACAAGGGGCTAAGTAAAATCGTAAATTATCAGTAGGAGAGCACAATACTTCAAAATCTTTTCAGTCTTATCGTTACTGAGAACCATATTGCTTTGAAAAAGCTTTAAATGTTATCGCTTTGCTATTGAATTTATATTAGTAAAGCCACTAGTATGTTAAAAACAAATGATATTAACCACAAAATTTACTAACAAGCAATTTATCCTTTGAAGTTAGACCTCTGATAGTTTTTAATGTTAAGATAATGCAAGCATTCTTTTTGATACTCTATTTACCGATTTACAAGTTCCTCGTTTTACATATGTCTGGCTTTAATATTCAATCTTAGTAGATATTTGACTCTGTATTTAGTGCAATATATTTCTCAAAATAAACTCTATATGATCTCCTAATTATTGTTGGTCTTGAGATTTCCGAAAAGCTAACAAACAAGAGTTTAAAATCTTTGAGTTTTTGGAGGATTATCTTCAAACTGCTTGTTTTTACTTACCAACATTTAATTTACCAATTATACGAACGAAAGCTAGATTTTTGTTAGTTACAAAATAAAGTTTTCTTCTTAAATGCTGAATACATTTTATTCTATATTTGGCGATATGAGTACAACTTTTAAAATCTTTACATCATTGTACCTATAGTGTTAACATTAGAAAATTAATCAAAGGTGCTTGCAAGTGATCAAAGGAAAAAAGAGGTATTGTATGTGATGTACTACTTATTTGTATGCTTTGGTATTTTCTTTATAATGTACTTGTGTACTACAGCTAAAACAAAAACGTGTAAAATGAGAATCCTGTAAGAATCGTACCAACACAATTTTACCATACCACTTGGGATGTACATATAAAGACACACTATGAATGCCCTCAAGGTAAAAGTGAAATAGCTGGTGTTATGAAATAGTCTACTCTATGGGTGGTATTCATATTTATGCATTGACTGTGTTTCCAACGACTTCCTCCTCTCCAGTATGCTGTTGTTTTAAAAAAATGCTGTTTTAATTTCTAACTAGGTGCTCTTTAGAACTCAGCCATGTATGCTGTGTTCTGAATATGAATATCTAAGTAGGAAAAAATCCAATATTTTTTTCATTCGCACAAAATAAAAAAAAAACGAAAACAAAAAACAAATAAAAAAGGTAAATTTTTGCATAAAAGAACATTTTATGACTATAATTCATGTCACGATTATTTTAATAGAATTTTAGATTATTTCAATGGTCTAAAGTAAATATATGGTTGAAAAGAAAGTGGAGTAGATTCTAGTTTCTCATTTCGGAAGGATTTCGATATTAACTCAGCTTTAAAAAATTTATAAGCTTAAGCAACAAGCTTTTTTTAAATATTATTTGTCATAAAATCGTCAAGCAAATTATATTTTCCTTTTAAAGAAAATAGTCACTGGCATTAAATTAATATTGAAAACTTTTGTATTCCTTTATTTAATAAATGTTTTTTTGTTGTTGATTTTGTTTTGCCTTCGGGTTTTTAAGCTCTTAAGCTTATTTATCATTGGTACAGCTGGACAGCTCTTCTACTCTAATAATTGCTCCCAGCAGCATATGTTTCATTTGTCTACTTTTGCCATGCGAAAAACAATTCTGGCACACAAATTAATCGATTCTTTTGTTACTATTGATTAATTTGCTGAACATTTCTTTGTGTTTGAAAAACGAAATTAATACAAATTGACAGATTTCTTTTGAAAAAGTTTGCAGTAAAGTTTTTCTTAAGAAAAAATAAAATCTACTATAATTAATGTCACAAAAGTCATGGAAATAATACACGAGTTATTTTAAAGTTTAAGATTTTTCAGCCTTACTTAGTAAATATTTTTAAATTTTTCATGAAACATGCCTTGCTAAGAAACATTCAGTATTTCCCCTATAAGTAAAATTTATATTTGGTCAAATATTGAAAATGACAATTTCTTATATTTTCTTTCTGAAATTAGTTATAATTTCGCAATAAAAGGTAACAGGGTATCTTAGCTCCAAATGTTATAAAAGCAAAACAAAAAAATGTTTAAACACAGACAGGCCCGAATCCTAAAAATTGGTCTCTTGTGTTCGAGATCGTTGACTATATAATTATAACGCCTTTAAAATTAAAAAAAAAAATCTTTTATTTTTTTTAAACTTATCAACATTGTAATATTTGCAGTTGAGCGTTATTTTTTTAATAATGTAACAATAATTACATTAGATAAATAAAGATATAAGCAGTAAAAGATTTAATTCTTGGAGTTGAGAATCTACAAGATTTATTTAAATTACAGCATAATTATTAAAGAATTCGATGTGTTCATAGAACTTATTTACCTCAGCACAAATTCTTCTTAATGGATCAAAATTAATGTTGTATGAAAGACATACAATTAATTAGGACAAATAATTCTATGTTTTAATTTTCAATACAATACTGAGTCAAATAGTTGATATTTATACACAACACCTGTAGTTCTGATCAAAACAGTGCTGATGATGAAACCGTAGCTGGTTTCGAAAATGCATTCCACTCAGCTAGCATCGGATATCAAATTTCTCCTGATAGTCTGCCATTGAACATCTAATCTAAATTTAAGGTTTATTTAAAAAAAATTTAACTTAATTTTAAACAAGTTGTTCGATATATAAAATTTTATATAAAACGGTGCATAAGATCCAAGCTGCCTGTTAGGAACAATAATACATGTTTTACGACAAACATACATATATAAAATCAATATTACCTTAAATTAGATGCAGGAAAAATGCACTATTAAAAACAAATCTTCAGCTTTGTAACCCTAGGCCCGCATTGAGTAATAAATGAATTCGATATGTGTATTGTACGAGATTCGGTTGTTGGATTTTTTTTTTCAATATTGGCAAAAGAATAAATAAAATATAAAATATAAAAATATATTTATATACAATTTTTAAAATGTATTTTTTAAACACACCTCTTTATTTTACTTTTAGTATACATATTTATATATTTAATATTATATTTAAATGTTTTCTTGCTGATGTGAGTGAAATAAGGTAGCTTTATATGTATGTGGGATCTTGGCATAATATTTTCCGCCGTCAACATCAGAGGTTAGGTGGGTTAAGAGGGAGAGAAAAAAAACTTTTACAGGTTTTAATGGTTGATGTAACTTTTAAATACAGTTTATTATTATTTGATCTTTTGGGGATTGAATCACATAGTTTTTTTTTTAAATCAACATCCGATCCATTTTAATCAAGTTTAGGGAGTCAATAATAATATTGTTACAGATTTATTTTTAAGTAGCTTAATTTACATTATAATTTATTTTAGTTGTAGTAGTTTAAGTTACTGTAGTTTTATTTGTATTAGTTTATTTCGTTGGTTGTTCGAACATGATATTTGTTATTATGTGTAGCATACTTTTAGGCACTTCTATTATTTCTGCATATTACTTATCGTCTTAATTTAAATGTAACGGTTTTCGAATGTACTAGAATGTACATACGAGAACTTTGTCGAATGTTACCGAACACCACTATGTTACTTTAAATAGCCGAACAACACAGCTAACATAATCAGTATTACAGTAGAGCTTGTAAGGTGCGTATCAAAGTGTGTTTGATAATCAAAGTGATAAGTGTAATAAGTAAAGTGATATTAAAGCAATCTTTGAGTGTGTTTATGTAAATAAAGTGCTCTTAATTTTATAACGAATTTCAACTGTTTTTAATTGCAATAAAAGAACTCAACGGTTATTTAAAGGAAATAATCCAACGTTTATAAAAGGTATAAACGTAACAATATTTATGTAGAACTATTTCCTTGTTGGTAAGAGAGATTCATGAAAACAAGAATCCCACCACCCGGCTAACTGCTAATCAATGGCTCCCGTTCGTTCTCCTTTCTCTATTAGAGCAACAAACAACAATAGGAATTGTCAGTGTTATTGAGTTGCATCAACAATATGGGTTCATTACATGTATGTTATGTACATCGTATAGAGTAGCGTTTAGCGTAAGACTGACAATCAATTTGTTCATTACATATGAAACATAAGTTTATACTAGGATTCTATCGAATCTTACGAAGGCAGAACAGCAATAACTGTTTTTGGTCTGATACATGTTTTTGAATATACACATCATATTAGAGATTCCAAATAACCGTACCATATTCAAATAAAGATCCAGCCAATAACGTGAACGAATTTGTTTGTTACATAAGGATCACTAAATTTGTTAGCCCAATGATAAATGAAACTTAATACCCGATTATTTACTGTCATTATTACATGTGAGTGGAAATATTATTTTACGCCAAAGGAAATTCCAAAATCTAAAAATTAGTCAACAACTTTAAGCTTAAAGCTATTTAGAAAGTCGGTGAATACATGTAGAAAGTCAAGGATTGGCATTTTGTTTATTCAATTCTATAATAGTTACTTAAGACGTTTTAAAGAAGCTATTCAAATCAATTTGAAAACTAAAATTTTCTCGAAATTTTTAATCCAATAATAAAGTCTTACATCATCGGCAAATATTAAAATATTGCTCTATTGAAAAGTCTTTCAAATGCCATTTATAAACAATAAAAAAAGTTCAGAACTGAGATGAATAACATGACGTCCCTGTGAAACTTCAGAAGTTACTTTATTGTAAAAAAAACAGTGTTAACTATACCTTAAATAAGATCAGGTTAAAGGTATTCAGCTTCGCTAACAATAAATCATAATTAAACTTGTCGGTAGCATTACCGAAGGTAATATGGATTACACCAATTTTTTCACCATTGCAAAGTCCTGTATTGTAAAGGACCTTAGTTCTATTAAATTTACAGATATAGATCTATAGTTAGGAAATATGACAAGTTTTAAAGAACTTTTAAATAATTGGCTGATATGCAGCCATGAATGCCATCCTGGTCTTAGGATTTTAACAGCTTCTAAACTTCTCAGGATTTTTAAGATAGTATTGTTTCTAAAGCTGATTTATTAACTTATGTAGTTAAAGTAATATTACTTAAATATATTGTACTATAGAATGTTTTTGTGCGGAGAAGTTAGAGGCAAAGAAATCACCAAATGCATTTTCAATATCTATAATGTTGGAATAAAAAACAACATAAATTTCACAGAAGGTGGATACGTTGAAGGTCCTTGCTTGGGATTTATAAAACTGTTAAACATTTATAAAGACTTTTTAAAGTAAAATTTCATTTAGTTTATATTCGATTTATACAATTTTTTGTTTTAAAATGTTACTGCGTGAATCTATTAGATAATGGCTTCGATAAGGGCTTTGCTCTCTATAAACTTTTAATGTAAATGCTGTCTGGAATTTTTCAACTAGGTTGATGTATGAGAATACATGTTACGTATTGTCTACACTAAAGTTACAAATGTATTTATATCAGATAGACGCCAACAGCAGCAATATGAAATTCGCAGTCAAAGCTGTTGGGAAACATATCAGTAAGCTTTTTATTAGTTCCATAACTATAGTGATAAATAATCTCAAGGATAAAATTTGATATTAGTTTTTTGGAATTTGATCAAATGTTGGAATACTAAACTATGTTCTTGTCACGACAAATAAGTACCAATGAAAGGTTTGGTCGAAAATTTGCATTTACGGTTTGATTAAAATATTCTAGTGGAACGAAACTATAATTAGTTTTTATAAAAAATATCTTAGGAATAAGACTATTTTCAAATTTAGCAAACAAGTAGTTTTTAATATCATCAACAGCAAGAAGACAAAGGCATTATTTACAATACAATTACTTTTATTTACTTTTTCAGAAGTAAAATTTAACATTAAAAGCATTTTTTCACTTTCGAGATATCTTAAGAATCAGACACTTCTCCGATTTAAGTGTTTGAATGGTGTTGTTTGTTATCAAATTATATGAATTTTTTCTTAATTGCTTCCGAAACTGTTACGTATCAAAAGAAGAAACTTTGGTTTTTTTGTGAAAAAAATATCCTTTTTTCCTTGCCCAACTAATGGATCTCCGCTAGAATATAATATATACTATACAGAATCTTTTATCCTTTCACTGTATGAAATTCAAAATAAAAACTTTTATTTGGCTAAGAGTCTACTGCGGTTATCTAATACTCACTTGAATTTGGCAGTTGCTTAGAAAAATAAATAAAGAATAAACGGTAAAACCCTACGATTAACATTTATTTCAGATTTTTTTTTTATTATAAAAGTGTATTTTAAAAACTTTAAAAATTACCTGAATTTTAACTAAAAATTTTCCAAAAGTTTTTTAATAAATTGCCATTCAAGTGTTTGCTAGCCATGCGACTAATTGAGCTACTGTGCGTATACGTGATATGAAATTCATAGCGAATTTCTTAATGCTCATACTCAACGTTTTGTCTATATGATTTGAACAGAAAGCATTTTACACACAATTCCATAGAAATTATAATACGAGTAAAAAAACAAATCAACCATAAAGTTCTCAAAGTAAAAATATATAAACAGAGTGTAAGTATGACATTTCCTTAAACAATTTTTTTTTGTAAAACATTTAAAAGAAGACTCAGTGGGAAGAGTAAAAAAGAAACATTTAAATTTGTGGAATTTATTTATGTAAAGTAAAAAGATATGCAATATTTAAAACTTAAATTAAATGAGAATATAAACTTAAAGTATATGTGGCAAATCTACATATTTTAAATATAAAATCTTCAACATAAGCTGCTATAAATATAAAATCTTATTTTTATTTTCCCTTTCTTATTTCTTTTCAGGTTTTCATTTGTAACATTAAAAAGATGAGCACTTAAAGTGATACCTAAATCCAATTTTTTATCCCATTGTGTGCGTATGTTTTTTATTTGTATAATAAAGTCCTAGTTTAAAAAAAAATCAATAAATATATATGGAAACAATATAAAGTGTTTTGCATAAGGAATAAATAAGAAAAATACAAAAATATTTATAAAAATTGATAACAGAAAAAATTAATATAATACATAAGACATATTTTAAGTAAATTTTTAACATACAATACCACAAAAATGGGCAAGAAAAATTCCAAATTGAAGCAAGACACCATTGATCGCTTGACAACGGATACATACTGTAAGTATTCTAATCTTAATGCAACAAAAGAATATTTGTGCAATTTTTTTTTTTTTTTGTTTAAGCCTTTATAAAAAAATAATTAATAATTAATTATAATTGCAATTATGGTAATTTATTTAACATGAGCTTGCTTTTAAAATAAAATAAAATTTGTCCAGAAAAATAAAAAAGGATCAATTAAAAATGTTGTCACTTGGTATTCTTTCTGTTTGTGTATAATTATGCATAAAAAAACAAGTACAGAAAATACAATAATTTATAATTCCATACATTTTTTTAAACCTTGAACTTAAATTTATTTTAAAAAGGCAAAATTGTGTTTGCAAATCTTGTTGGTCATAAAGAAAATTTTAAAAGGGACTTAATTATATATATAAATATGTGGAAAAAATCTTTATATAATACATAAGTTCAGATCTTGTAGTTTTCTCTCCTAAATTGATGCATAGTATATATTTGTAAAATATATCGTATATGTTTATTTGGTTGTTGGGTTTAAGGTGGTTTATATGCATTTCACTGGTGCTTATGCCAGATCATCAGTAAACCTTTACCCAAATTCTTGAAAAAGTTTAAAATTTTTATAAGTTATATTTTTAAATTCTCATTAACAAAATGAGAATTCAAAAATAAAACAAAAAAAAAACTATAAAAAACTTTATCAAAAACCCAACCAACAATTTTTTTAATTTTGAATTTATTTTATTGTTCTTAGTAATTTTTTTTAGTACATTAACTTATAAAAGAATTTATTTTTCGGTTGCCCTTATAAGCATTTAGTGTTAACCAACGGATAGCCAAATGTTAAAGGGATTAGAAAAATAAAATAAATTCAAAATTAAAAAAATTGTTGGTTGGGTTTTTTATAGTTTTTTTTTTGTTTTATTTTTGAATTCTCATTTTGTTAATGAGAATTTAAAAATATAACTTATAAAAATTTTAAACTTTTTCAAGAACTTGGGTAAAGGTTTACTGATGATCTGGCATAAGCACCAGTGAAATGCATATAAACCACCTTAAACCCAACAACCAAATAAATATAATTGAAAAATTATGGGAGCATATCCCAAAAAATTTAGTAAATATATCGTATATGCTTGTATATAATAATGGCTTACTATATAAGCACTTAAGAATATCAGCTATGCACATAAATCAAATTACTGCCTGTGTCAAAATATTACTTTCCAAATGTGGTATCTTAAAAAAATATTAAAAAGCTTAACAAAATATATGATAAAAATTTTCGCTCCGAAATTTATCAATAATATAAATAAAATTTTTTTTATAATGGTACCAACAACCGAACAGCCAAATATGACAAAAAAAATATAATCAAATACATATTATCGAAACTTGATACATACTGTTGGTAAAAGATTGTTAACACTAATTTGGCAGTATTTGAGCAAAAATCAAAATAACTGCAAATAAATATCAATTTATAATTTACGAAAATAATTTAATGGGTCCGCCAAATAACTTTTTTTTTTTTGAAAATGCTATAAAAAAAGTGTAGCTTCGGCTGTGTGGCACGTGGCGCCATCCCGTTGAAACCAAATGTTGCCAATATCCTCCTCTTCAATTTTTGCGAACAAAAATTTGTTCAACATGGCCCAATAACGATCGCCAGGCTGCTCCTTGCTCATTTTCGAAGAAAAATGGCCCAATTATGCCTCTGGACTAAAATCCGCACCAAACAGTGACTCGTTTCGGGTGTATCGGCTTTTAAATATATGAATTTGGGTTTTCTGTGCCCCAAATGCTTGTTTACATACCCGCTAAGATCAAAAGGAGCTTCATCTGAAAAGATGATTTTTTTTTTGGTAAAATCGGCCAAAGTAATGTCGCAATATTTCCCAGCGTTGTTCCAGCGTATATACAACCATATTCATTCAGCGGAAGGATAAAACTAATTATCTGTCAAATCAGACATTAACTAAGTGTTACCATTCACGAAATAAGCACTAGTTGAAAAAAAAGTAAGATGGCGGACCCTTATAAAAATAAAAGAGTATCAGGTAAAAATAAAAAATATAATGGGAGCTAGATGGGAAAATCCCAGAAACAGTCTACAAAGAAATAAATTAGTTTTTCTAAGAAAATGTTAAAAATAATGTAATTTAATGACCTTTAATAAGGAAATTAAAACCCCAGCAAAAAGTACTGCTTCCGCCCGAGCAGGTTTGTAAGGGAGAGTTTATTAGTCTCTCCCATCCCAACCTGCCTATAGAAGGCATGTTTTTGTTCGCGATGTCCCACTTGCCAGCTCTGTTTTGGACTCTTCTTTAAAGGCATCAAGTAGGTGCTCAAATCAAGTCTTTTTTACAGCCTTTTTTCAAAGAACCAACGATGCTTACAATTTATTCCTTTTAATATGCGCTTTAATCATGTCTTTCTTAAGCGCTTTATTTAAAATATTAAAAATTCATTGGAATAATACCAATAAAAGAGCGCTGTAAGAGACATTTTAATCATTAAAGAAAAATGTATTAATTTTTAATATTTTTAATTAGATATTTGCTTTAATTTTAATTTAAAAAATAAAACTATTAAATAACTATTTCCAAAGCACAAATATTTAAGTTTAAAAAACACTCTTAAAAAGTAAAAAGCTAAAAACTATAATTACGAGTAACTATGAGATCAATTAAATAATAACAAATCTTAAATTAATTAGTATTGAGTATCAAAATTTATTAAAAAAATAAACTTATTGTACCAAAAAGATTGAAGAATTAATTCAAAAAACAAAGTAAAAAATTATGAGATCAATTCAGCATTAGAAAATTAGTTTTGTTTAATTAATAAAATAAGTATTACGTTAACATTTTTCATATAAAATATTAAATGCTTTATTCACTCATAAACGAGTTGTCTTTTTTCTGATTTTTGTTCTCAGATTTATTTTTATAATATTTGTTTTTGGCGCATCTAATAGATTTGCGTAATTGATCTAAGAAAATAGTTTTTGTACAGTAATCTGTGCCAGTCGATCCTATAAAAATTAAATTTTAATTATTAAATTTTATTTTATGAAACCGAGAAAAAACTCTTACTATAAATAACGTTTAGGAGTTTTGGATAATCTTATAGTCGTTGCATCTGCTGTCTTCCATCAACATTGTTCTCCAAGAGAAGGGAAATATCAAATATATTTAATATATTTTTCTTTATTTCTCCACACTCCAAAATTTTTTTTACTGCTGAAATCTAAAAATAATTTGTAATAAATAAATACAAATTGTTTAATTAAATGAATTTATGAGTATTCTTACCATTTCATCTTTCGAATCATCATCTATTTCAATTTCCAAATCTCCCAGTTCTGATTTGGAACGAAGTGGAAAATTGTTATTATATTTTGATGAACGTGGAGATACATTTGACTTAATATTAACGTTTATTTCTGATAATCGTTTGACAGATATTAGTTTCTGTAAATAAAAAAAAAACAAATTTATATGCATATGTATATAAAAAAATTTTGATTCGTTTATATATTTATTTCAAATACCTTTACATCTCCATTCCCCCCTTTACCATGGATAATTCTTTTTTGACAAGTGTGAAGTCTCAAAATAATAATTCCTTTTTTTGTTTGGTGTTTTACTTAATTATTATTATTTATTATCACCTGAAATTATTTCCGCGAAATTTTTATTAACTTCATCAATTTTTTCCAATATGGTATTAACAGCTGACGGAGATATATCACGGCTTAATATTGTCGTTTGTTTCTTTGGAGCCATTTTACTTAAATAAATAAAAAATAAATTTTTAAAATGGTTTTTTTGTTTAGACCATCTCTTAGTAGAACATGCGGTTCTTCATTTGGTAGTTCATTATTGGATTCATTGGATAGGAAAATATTAGGACTTTCATTTCTTTTATTCGTTGTAGATGATTCTATCAGTTTTAATGTATATTCTTATATTTTTCAGTTTTAATTAATCAATTTCTTTGCCTTTTACCGACCATTATATAAACATAAATTTTACTTTCGTAAGTAAGTACACAGTATTAATATAATGTAAAAAAAAAAAAAATAAAAAAATAGTATGAATAAAAGAAAAACGTGTCTTTATTTCAGAAAATTTGCCAAACACTCTCAGTGTAGATAGGCCAACAACAAACACTAAATCAAACAAAAAAAGTATTGATGTTGCAGTCTTATAGAATTAATGTATTAATTAACTTACTTTATTTTAAATATATGTGCATATATAAAACAATAAAAAAAGGCACTAAACAATTTATATTGTACACGTGTTTATTTGAATTTAACTTTTTTACGAACTCCGGTATGTGCTTGCCTTTAAAATGTATAATTACAACTAAAACTCTTGCTATAATTATTGCGTTATCTAATTCTAAGATCGTTTAAGATCGTTTTTTTACTTTTTAAACCATCGTATAACAGAAGAAAAAATTACTGAAAATCTCTGGTTTTCGTTTACTGCATCCTCGTTAGCGAATAACTAAAATTTATTGTAAATTGATTTATCTCTGGCTTACAAAACCGCATCCAGAAAAGCACTTCAAATCTGTGCATTAAGAAAACATGAAAATATTTTACTGCTTCCTAAAACTTAATTATTTTCTGCTAGGACAAAATTTACATAACCTCTGATCAATTAAAAATAATAAATTAATTAAAATTATTTAAATATTTAGGAAAATACTTCAGTGCTAATATAAATGTGGCGATCCAAAGTTGTGTTCTTACATTTTTTTTTATAATTCTAGTGAAAAACATTTTTTTTTTACTGTTATGGAAAGACTAAAATCAGTTATAAAAAATTATGACCATATTTTGTAGCAGGCATTACGCAAGATAAGGTTTTTCTTATAAGTAAACTAGCAGACCCGGTCCGCATTGCTGGCCGTAACAAACATTAGTGTTGTATTACCACACGGCCTTTAAATAAAAATCCATGAAATATCTATCATAAAGTTTTTTACAGAATAACTTACATTTGGTGTAGATATGGGCTCAATCAAAAAAGAAACGCATGGATTTAAGGCAAATTGGAAATTATATTTTTGAATGCAACATTTCGAAAGTTTTAAAATTTTGATATTGGATCGTTATTTACATAGGTTCATTGTAAATATCTTCGGAACTACATAAACGATTTTTGAGTTAGATATCTTGTTTTGAAAAACATGACAAGGGCTTTCAAAAAAAAAAATATATAAAACAAGCAAACAAAATAAATATATGTATATGTCATTGATGCTGCAATATGAAAATTGGATTTTACCACGCCCCTCCGCCCGCATATCAAAAATCAGACTTCACAGTGTCACTCGCCTAGATATTCTATGGATGCCCTGAAAATTTCATTACAATTGGTTCAGCCGTTTTGGAGTCCATACGTTACATACATACATTCTATTTTATATACATATATAGAAGTAATTTTTTTTTAAAATTGTCGTAGTATTAAAAAAATCATAATATGACTTTAATAAGAAATTAAAAAAATTCTTCAAGTAAAATATATAAAAAGTATTTTATTAATATCTTTTACTTGCGTCAGGATTAAAATTAACCCAGAAATTGCTTTAAAAAGCTTTGAAACTGTTATTTCGTTTTCTTACATCTGCAACAGCAACACTGAAACCCCATTTTCAAGGATTTTTATTTAGTTTTCTTTCGTAAATTATTAAAAAAAAACAAATATAATTTCAATGTATTGTTTATTTAAATCAAAATATTTAAAAAGGCGTAAAAAAAATCAGCCAAATTTATAGTTCTTTTTTCTTCTATCCTTCACCTAAAAGGGCATATGTTAGCATATTTTTTTTATATTGAATATTTTTAATTACCAATGAAAAACTAATATTTGGTGATTTTTTATTTTTTAATTTGTATATTATATTAAGTCGCGCTTAATCACTCATTTATTTACCAGGAGGTCATGCGTCACAAAATCATTCAGATACATCTGAATTCCTAATCTGAAAACTTATTTTTAATGGTTCGCATTTTACCGAATTATTTAAAAAAAAAACACAATTATTTTGCAAAAACATATATCTGTTTATAAGTTTATTTGTTTAAAAATTTACTTACTTATAAGCAAAAAATTTTAGTTAGGAAGTAACACAAAGCAAAAATAACTTAATATGTAAAAGAAATTGTGTTTACTTGTATGTCACTTTTTTCGCAATGCGACTTTTTTTTATGAACTGGGGTAGTAATTTTATTTTGTGGATATAATTTTGATGCTGTTTCCAAATCATATCCTTCAAAATTTATCAGAATCTACTTTTTTCTTGCAAATAAGAATATGCAAGTTTTTTTGCAATCTTTTAATGACTTGGTTGTTTATTCCAGTGATTCGAAGATTGCATATTGCCACACAAACTGTTGGCAAATTAACTCACAGGAAACCAATGCCAAACACATTCAAGTGTATTTATAATATAAAATGTCATTGACGAGGTTCCAAATTAGGACAAATAAATTTTAAAGTTATATTTTTGCCAAAATTCAAAACAATTTTTATTAGTGATGTATAAAACTTAAAATTAATTAACTATAAAAATTTATTAATGCAAATTTAAAAAATCTTTAAAGATTATGGGTATTTTTCAGTATATAAATATTTATAATTTGTATAAGAATAAAATGAACAAAACAAAACTGTTAACATGGTCCCATACAATCAATAGTCAGTTTACTGCCTCTGACTTGGGGCTTTAATTTAAATATTCCTTTTTCATTTAAATCTTTTGGCTTTTTAAGAAACAACAAAACGTTTTACAAAAGAATCCCAAAATGTTTTTGCATATTTTTGCCGTATTATGCAAATAACAAAATATATTGCTTACTTTGTAGAATTCAAAAATGGGAGTAAATTGGAAAACGACACAGCCATTGTTTTACATTGAAATTTCTACAAAACAGTCTTAGTACTAAAAATGAACTGTATGTCAGGGTGACCTTGCCTTTAATATTATGTTTTAGGCTGTAAAAGAGCTAATAATAAAAAACAATAAATATTTACTGAACAAATAATTTATATCTGAAGAGTGAGGTTTTTATTACATCTTGTTAAATATAAGATTTATAAATACGATAAAGAAAGCATAATAAAATTAATTAAATCATATTTCTTTATATGAAAAATGTTCACCACAGCATTAGTTATTCTGCTGCAAGAATACGACAAACCTGAGAAACTTTAAACGCCTCTAAAATAAAATTCCGATGCAATGTTTAACAAGGCTGACATATTAACATTGTTATACCCGCCACCAAAAAAATTCATTTTGTCATTCCGTTTGTAACACATCGAAATATCCATTTTAGACCCCATAAAGTATATATATTCTGAATCGGGGTTTTATTTTATGACGATCTAGCTATGTCCATCCGTCTGTCCGTCTGTTGAAAGCACGATAGAGGTCGCACCGAAAAAGCTAGGGGGCTCAAATTTTGGCTCTTTCTTATAGACAGGGCTTGCTTGATATTGAAAATGGGCTAAATCGGAATATTAGGAAGAGAGTTATAGCTCAAAAGGCAAGAGTAGGTCGAAAAAACCGTGTCCTTCGAACATCGAAAAAAATGGAATTGTATCCAAACGCATTTACGTAGACTCATGAAACTTCGAATATATATTTCCTGAGTAAAAACAATATTTCTTCCCGAAAATTACTTAAATCTATGCATTAGGAAAGGAGTTATCGATCAAAATGTACGAAAATTTATACCGCACAGTGTATTTTTCGGTATATTTAAAAACAAAAACGTCGTAAAAGCAACAAAATTGGATGTACGACTCTGAAATTTTGCACACTTTGCTTTTCGGTAAGAGGCTTTTCTGTAACGGAAAATCAATGTGGAACGCTCACTTTAACGCCCACCTCCCATATAACGTTTTACATAAAATTTATATAATTTCTCTATTAATAAAGATTTTGCAATAATAAAGGACTATACAGAAATATCTAAGTTGTACTCATTCGCAAAAATAACTTTGACACGCCTACTATAAAGCCCACTTTTCACGTTATCTACCGTTAATGAAATTTAAAAGCTCATAAAACTGATGAAATTAGAGGTATGATGATGAAATTTGCTACGTATATCCTTCTACTCAATGTCATTGTTGTGCCAAAAAGTTTAGCTGACACGCTCACTTTAACGCCTACCTCCCATATAACGGTTTATCTTAAATTCATGTAATTTCTCTATTGACAAAGTTTTTGGGAAAATAAAGGATTATATTGAAATATCGAAGTTGTATTTATTAGCAGAAACTTTATTGACACGCCTACTTTAACGCCCACTATCACTAAAAGACTAAATTTACGAAAACATTTTACTATCATATCGAAGTTATTAAGGGTGGTTAAGTTTTAAGGGCCGATGTTGTTTTTAAATAAAACACAAATTATTTAAGAAATTATTATCATTTCTTTTTATAACAATAATATTTGTATGGGGCCAAATGGCCCCCCCCCATCCTTGGCGCCACTCCTTTATCTGATGGTCCAAATTTTCAATGACAATGTTGATGCTCAATTGTTGGGCGTGATGATGAGTCGAGATTGACTACTCTTTTGCCACACTATCGCAAAAAACAGCAATGGTTCCCATTCAACGAACTAAGAAGGCATTCACAGATTTTCTAACAGTTTATATAGACCTGTTTTGCAGAAATTTAAATATTTTTTACAATTCTCCCTATTGTGGACGCATTTGAACGATTATGTTGACCAAAAGAATCAAGAAGTGCACAAAATGGATTTTGATTTGAACGCCCATTTTTATAAAAAACCTGAATAACTTTAAAGCGTTGCTCATTTGCGTATCTTTCCACGGATCAAATTGAGCAAGTTTGAGATTGAGAAATGTCAAAGGAAATGCAGAAAACAAATTTAAAGACTAGGTGTAGTTTACCTTCAACATGGGCCCTTATAACTTAACCACCCTCTACAAAGAAAGTGATACATATTTTAATATAAAGAGATTATTCCATAGCGATTAACAAAAACATAAATATTGTGCATTAAATGTACACAAAATTGGTGGTGGGTATAAAAGATTCGGCACAGCCGAATATAGTGCTCTTACTTGTTTTTTTTTTGGTCTCCTCTGCCACATAATCAATCGTCGAAACTGGGTTATTTTGTTTTCGTATTGAACTGTGTTATTTTTGCTTAACCTGTTCTAAGCTTCAGATATCAAAGATAATTTTTCGTCCTTTCTCATTTAACTTAAATATTAACCTTCATATATAAAAACAATTTAAAAAAAATTTCTCCGAAAAACAATTACCTGATGAATAAATATCCTAGCAAAAAATGACATGCAAAGAATCTATTTTGTATTTCTGTGTATTCTCAATGAATAGACTTGTGAAGTGTGTTTGGCAAATCTGATGTAATTTGTACTGATTTAATGAAGTACTAATTAATCAACATATGGTTTCTTGTAACGAATCGGTCTTCTTTCAAATGACTATTTTCACAGTTGTCTGAATTTTAAGAAGGGTGAATCGGTGTTTCATCTTCTTTACGAATATCATCGGAATAATTAATTTTAATAACTTGTCTGAGATTTGCAAGTTTAGACTGATTGATATGCTGAACTACCTCATGGCAATGAGGTGGATCTTTTAGACCGAGTAATGTAATGTTGTCAAAACAGTATAACACTAACTCCACTTGACAGTTTGCACGTAGTGGGCTACCACTATAATCAACCAAGCAATCAGTCAAAATATTATTGCACATTTTTTTTTTAATAAATCGCAGTAAAAGCTCTCTAATATTGAAAAGTCTGTTAAGTTTCATATCAAAACTATTAATCATTAATGATAAATATAAGAAACGTCTCAGAAAATAGTGAAGACGAACAGAAAGAGTGATCAGGTACATATCACGGTGAAAATGCAATTGTGGTAGAATTAAAAACATTTTATTAAATTTTTTTTAGTTATTAACAAGTTGTATTTAAATTTATAAAGTCCTCTAAAGCAATTTCTAAGCACGATGATTATTTTTAATAAAAAATAGCTTTCAATTTGTCAAAAAGAAATAAAATTTTTTTGTACTTATTAACACTTACCGTTAGCAAGTCAATAAGTTTAATTGCAAAACACTTTAATGATTTAAATTGCCTATATAACATTGTCATCTGTCAAATACTCGTCTAAGTCGGCGAACAAATAAATTTCTTTATCTATTTACCCCTATACATATTTAAGTTAGTCATGTGACATGTGTCAGCAATTGAAAATTTTAACAATATTTTCATATATTTTGTTTTCGTTATTGAAATTCTCTGTATATAAATGTAAACAATTTCCATGTAAACAATTTCAATTAAATGATCCTTTTGATATGTCTCATTAAATTTTCATCAACGAAACATTGTTATATAATTTTTTCAGCAAAAACCTTATCATAATATGATTTGTTTAAGTGATGTGCACAAACAATTTACAATAAAAACATTTCAAAACGCTTTAGCCAATTTTTAATTGGATCTATTAAAGACAAAATAGAAATAAAACAAGTGTCAGAATAATTATTTTTAATTAACAAAAAGCTTTAATACATTTTATAAGATATTTTCATTTCATTAATATAATTTTTTGCCACTTTTGTTGTTGGCCTTTCTAAAGTGTTGCTTGTAATTAAAAACAACTGTAAATGTCAAGCAGTGACTTATAGTATAAAACATACAAAAGATAGAAATTTAACTTTTTTATTTAGAAAGCAGAAACTATCTTGTTTATCACAACACACTGATAGAAAACAACACTCATAATCACGTTGTGGATGCTGCCATAATCACACTTGTTGTTGAAATACAGTAAAAATGCAATACAAGTAGGCATACAGACATACAAAATACAAATTTGTATCTATATTGCTTTTATTAGTTTGTAATAAGTTCTATGTGTGTGCGTTGGTGGATGGGGGCTCACTTGTGGTTGTTTATTTTTAATATTGTTCAACATAATAGGTTTACCCTCTGGAAAACCAATGTATCGGTGGATGTGTGCTTTAAATTGTCTATAGAGAATATGAGTACAAGGTAAAAGCTAACAAAACAAACAACAAGGATATAATAAGAGTAAACAAAAACCCACGCATTCACACTTACATACAAACGGTTAAAGTAAAAACAAACGAAGTGTTCTCATAATAACATTCAACTGATAATTTGAAATGAATAAAAAATGCGCAAATAGACATAAAAGTTAAACGAATTTTTATTTTAAAGTTAACATACATTTTATAGAAAAATTTTGAAGGCATCAATACAAGAACGTGACAGAGAATGTGCAAAAATGAATGTCGTACAAATAAGATTAACGTAAAAGGAAAATCGAATGATAGAAAATTTATCCTTCTTTAAGCAATTTCTAATAAATTTAGTTTAATTAGATTTTCCTTATTTCGATCATATGGATAAAATAAATATCTATTCTATAGTGAGCATTAATATGGGGCTAAGGGATGAAGGCTGCTAAAATTCGTACAAATAATTTTGTCGTTTTTCTGTTCTTTTTTAAATTACTCAGCAAAAAAACTGGAAGTAGTACAAAGCGAATTACATTTACAAGACTTCTAAATCAATTGTGTAAAAGCATTAACTCTAAATGACTTCCTAACTGCAAAATAATTTGTCATAAATGATGTGCTTGAAAATAAATGCACCATCATTCAAAATATTTTAAAGAATTCATGTAAACAAACAAATTTAACTTGTGAAATATCCGATGCTTTTAACCAAATATGCATGAGTTCCATGCATTTATTAAAATGGAGTGCAGCTTATTAATATATTCATGTAAACACATGATCTCCAATGACACGCTAATGTTAAAGTCATAAGTGTTCTATCAAAAGACATCATCTTCATATCCTTAAAACCTTAATACATTTTTTGTTGTATCGAAATTCTTTTTATATTTATCTTTTTTACTTTTACGTAATATCATGGCGATAGACACCTTTGGGTCGCAAATCTACACCAATAAACCAACGTTGACTGATTGCAACATCCAAACTTTTACCTTAACCTTACTAAACAGCTAATACATAGCATGTTTTTTACATCTGACTTGGTAAATCGGTAGCCATATGTAATTGTTTATGTCTGTCAATATTATATACACACATACACATGTAGGGGGAATATCAAAGCAGACCACTACTACCACGGGTCCCTTTTCGACCCCCTTCGTTCCCCAGTGATTTCGTGTCCACCGATCAGTATACCTTCAATCACTGAGTCCCGCGCCACAACCGGCGATTGCTCTAGGACTAGGAAAACGATTTCACACTGCCATCTGGTGATAGTCGACAATCCTCATCGCACAGTCCTTTGTAATCGCCAGCATCTCCCTCAGACTAAGGTCCCCCATCGCACTCACACTTAATGTGTGCTTGCCTGTGATCCTTAATCTTCCGCTCGCCAATGCCGGGCACTCGCATACTACATGCGCTGCTGTCTCGGCATCCTCCAGGCACATTCTAGAAATATCATCATCCACGATCTGCATCCTCTTCAGATGATATTTGAAGTTCCCATGTCCTGTAATCAACGCAGTGATCCAGCTCATCATACTCCGATTAAAACCGAGTATCTTCACTGCACCCCTGCCAAGTGGCTCCGAGGATTCTGTGATCTGGAAAGATGCCTCCACTCCTGCAGGGGCGGATGCATCAATGTCGTTCACAGTTACCTCTCCACTCACTGAAGATTAACCTCTTAGCCTCTTGCAAGGCTTCAATGTCCATCTCAAGCCGATCTCTCCATTGGCCACGTCTAATCGGAGTATCCTCAGAGACTAACCTCTCCACCTTTTGCAAGGCTTCCTTGTCCGTCCGCTTTCGAAGTTCTCCGATTATCACAATTTTCATTTGAAATTTTCGTTGAATCGATTTTGTTCCCAAGAGTATTGGGGAAAGAAAAGTCGACCCGCACAGAGCCCCACATGCACAGGCAAGTCTAAATTGAAACTGGAGGTGAACTGGTATCCAGAGTTCACATACCAGCGACCAGGCTTCCTCCTGGCCACGCATGCCTTGGCGTATGTAGTCCCACCGTGGATTAGTGTAGATTTATACGAGTCTACAACTAAATGGCGCGGTCGTGAAGATCAGCCGTGTTCCATAGGGCCAATAAGAGAGGCAAACCCACCCAGTTGCCGAGTCCATCAGCCGCCCCCACATAGGAGAAAACAGACGCTGACAGACAGGGAAAGGTAGTTCTTAGTTGTGAAACACTGCACGTAAGTCCCCGCATCGCTTCAAGATGACTACCCATCGCGTGTCAATATTATTGTTTAACACTTAACCGCCGGTGACTGTTTTCTGACAATAAAGATTTCTAATATTTTTTAATCAGGCTTGAGTTCATATTTAATATTCTTTATTTTTACAAAGAATTTCTTTAATTGTGATAAATGAAAGAATACATCTTGAAAAATTATATTTTTTACCGACATAAGCCGAGTGGAATGCATGTTCGAAACCAGCTACGATTTCATCATCAGCACTCCCTGATCGGTGGTTACATGTTGGTTGTAAATATCATCTATTTAACTCACGGGACTTAAGTTAATTGAATTCGGTAACTAATTTTAGTTTTTCCTTTTTCATATATTTTACCACAATGAGTTAGATTGAAAATTTTAACCAAACAGCAACCCTTTTACTTTTGTTTGTTATTATCTTTCATTTATATCACTATTTTTTTCCTGCTCTAGCCACTTAATTACTTCACTAAATTATTGTGACAAGAATGTGTTTACAAAAAAATTTGCTTAGTAACATACTTAAATATTAAAAATAGGTATCAAATACGAGGAGAAGCAATAGTGTGGTTTTCAACTTTCAACTTTTTAAAATTTTCGCAGGTAAAAAAATATTAAAAAATTTTGAAAGAATTAAAGATAGAATAAAAATAAACAAAAAAAAAATGGTAATGGAAATCGAATTTTGAAAGGTTATTACAATAATTTTAACTCACCAGGCTGCAATTACGATTTTTCTAAATATTATGTTCCACGTTCATGTTTAATGTAATAAGTGAGAACGAGATTTGCCACAACATAAGGTTTTCTGAAACACAACATAAGCGACTTACTAATGGATCATTTAAGTTATTTAAGTCAAGTACTTATTTATTGCTATAAAAGGATGTACTTATGTAAGTCCCAATTTTTAAGCAAGAGTTATAACTTTTTCGAGTCCCTATTTTTAAGCGAGGTTGGTAAGTACTAACCTCCATTGACATTGGCGTGTTAAATAATGCCAAATTATAAGTAGTGAAGAACTGTTTTCTTTTAGTTTCAACTGATTATTTTGTAATGCGTTATTTTGCTGGGGAGCTATTTATATCTTTGCACCCACCGGTGAAGGGTGAAATAATTTTAAACTGAAATTAGTAGAGATTGTCTACTTTATTTGCAGTAAAAATATGACAATTGCATGATACTTTTTATAATCATAAAAATGATGCCACAATCATACAATTCAATCATGATATGTTGCTCTTTGGTTACCACAACCACGTTTTTTTCTTTAGGTTTAATTACCTGGGTCACACCAAAATTAGTATAGACCTAAAGTGTTTTTCCATAAAATGTATCAAACATTTTTCACAATATTTAGGTTCTCTACCACTTACTGTTCTTTAATGTTCTATTACTGCTTTATATACATGTCATAAAATATAAAACTTTGATTAGTAAACCGACAAAAGTATGCTCACAGTAATTAGTGTATGTTATTGTAATTACATATTTAAGTGACTTTAGTATCACTAAAAGGCTAACTTATGAGAACATTAATGCGCAACAACTGTCCCTTCTCCAAAAAAATCTCTAGAGTTTCTGTGTTCGTATTTGCTATTTTAGGGTAAAATAAATGAGCTGTTATTAATTGAAGATTATGAAAGTTTTCCTTCAGCCCTATATTCTGCACATTGTGTGCGTTTTCCCAAATTTGTGAATAAAATTGAATGTGACCTTAAATTTGGTAGTTTAGTATTATGAACACGTAACATACAGACACATCAATTTATTGGGATTTTATTATGTGTATAGAAATGTTTCCGTTAAAGTGTATGAAACAATTTTAAAATTAGATTAAGGTCGATTAAACATTTACTTAAAGTTTAAAAAGTTTATATATTCTTAACCTTTTAAAATTATCGGGTCACCTTGTATTTATAATATTTCAGACATACATGTTCCTTTCATTGTTATTAGGAATACCAAATAGATTCTTTATACATATTTACGTTTTACGCAAACAACTTCACATAATATTGTCTACATTATCCCTATACATTTTCTTTTGTCAATACACGTACAGTTACTTAAGCTCAAGTGTGTTTGTATATGTGTAAAGTTGTTACTTTATAAAATAGCTATACATGCAGCAATACATAAAATCTTTTTTTTATACTGCCGTATCTGTTAACTTAAATAAATTTTCTTTACGTGTATGTGTGTGTTTGTTTGTATATATATTTCGTATGAGACGTGATAAAATACACACACATCTGTTACAGATGTCTACATTTCTGTTTGTACACGCATTTCGAATTTTAATCATTATTATCTTTTCCACCGAATTCAAGAGAAGAGTTTTTAGATTTTTGAAATTTCATGTCTTACAGTAAATACCACATTGTAGTAAAATTTATAGAACATGTTTTCAAGTTATAAATGATGATTCTGAAAAAAACGTGACCTTAAAATTTAATATCAGCAAAAATACTTTATTTGAAAATTTTAAGCCTTAAAACATAAAGCCGTTTTTTAAGGTGTTTAAAGATATATTCTGATGCTTATGAAAATTTAAAAAAATAGGCTTCTAGCAGATAGACTAATGCACATTTAGAAAATTTTTCGTTAAAATGTAATGACCATAAATGCTTACTAAACTAAATCGAAGAATTTTTAAAGCTAAATATTTTACCAAAAGACTTTTAAAAGTTTCAATCAAACGGTTTGTAGAAATACATCATGGTTCCATATTAAACAGTAAATCTTAATTAATTTTCTTTTTAACAATTCGTTACGGTGCGTCTACATATGTAACGGAAAATATTAATGTCATGCTATGTATTGGACATCGACTAGTGAGTGATGATTTTTTTTAAATGATGAAAACCCAAATTTAATTGTCTGAAGCTACAGATTCGAGATGTAATTTTCCCTTTTCTGTGATCTTTTCTTTTAAATTTTTCTACCAATTATTTGGTCACAGTAACGAAGAGTTTAGTTAGATTTTTTTGTAAAAAGTTTATTTTTTATAAAAGATAATAATGGCTGTCCATCAGCAAGAGTATGATCAAACAAACAAAATTATAACCTGCTGTAATTGAAAAGATAATACAATACAATTAAAATATGAATAGAAAAAATCTATGAATTAACTTAGAAAAGGGTGAATATTTAATATTTCACTTGTAATTATATTATGACTATAATATTATTTCCGTTTCATTTAAACATGGTTTTCTAATAAAAAAAAGTATGATAAAACAAACAGTACTACCATTTTAAATTTCAATCGGCTTTAAAAAAGTCCTGTTTTATTTTTAATTTCTGGTTCTATTTGAAAGGTGAAACTTTGTAATCTTAAAAGGGAGCACATCACAAATTTAAATGACTGGCTCGGCAGTACTACACCCGACCAACGAAATTTTAATTTATGATTTTTTCTTTTAGTTTTGTTTACCAATAATTTGGTCACAATAAATAAGGCTTCAGTTAGATTTTATTGTAAAAAGTTTGTTTTTCATAAAACATAAATATGGTTGTGCATCAGCAATAGTGTGATAAAATAAGAAAATTATTTACTGTTGTAATTGAAAAGGTAAATACTATCAATATGTAAGATCTAAAAATTTCCTAGCTGACGCAGCAAAAGTTGTTTTGCCATATAAATTATTTCTAGGAAATATTTTTTTAGTCCTATAAAGTAACTTATTTACTCTAAGTACATAAAAAAAACGTAAACGATATGTGTTCTGCAGTACGCAGATCTCTCTTAGTTTAAAATTGTATCGTAGTTGTTACGTTATTTAGGTGAGGCATAAATTGTCCCTTGGGGTGAGTCACTCTAAATATTTAGGAGTATGAAAAATAGATGTTGACCGATTCTTAAACGTTTATTTCTGCCATGACTAGACTAAAAATAGTAGTGTATAATTTGAAGAAGTAAACTAAAAACTAAATCGCTGCAAGTAAATAATTTAAAAAAGGTGAGCATTAAAGTAGGCGTGGTATCCTATTAATATTATTGGTTTTTTAAGCACAAACACCGCGACACGAGAATTGTATATATAAGATTTAGAAAAGGGTAAATATTTCACATTTTGTTTGTAATCATATTGTCTCTATAACATTATGATTTTGTTTACAATTTAAAGGTGATGCTTCATATGGGGAAATTTTTATATGCATAATTAAGTCACATTCCGGAATTTTATGATTCCCGTTACTTAAAAAAACGTGTTTTATTGTTTTTACTTGCTGGTGAAAAAAAATTAATTTTTCTTGCTGGTTTTGATCTTTTTTGAATTCTAAAGAATAAATTTTTAATTTTTTGCAAAAAAAAAATTAATTTTTTTCCACAACTTCCTTGATACCTCTAAAAAAATTAAAAACAATTTGGAAAGTATAAAAAATAATAAATTATGAAAATGAACTGAAGCCAAAATAATTTTCTTACAATTAAATTTTATATTTACTGATATATGTCGCAATTTACAGAAGTTTAAAAATACTGGCGAAATTTTGACATCAGTCTGTAGATGACCTTAAGTTCAACTTTCACTTGCTCCTGTCCAAAAATTGAACTAAACTTGTAAATCTAGTATTACATTATTATTATTATTAATGCATGAGCTATCTTTGTCTTAATAACATAAGTTAAAGAATTGTAAAAAAATTAAAACTTTTAAACTGATTTTAACTGAATATATCATCCGGTTAAGTTTTATTTTATTAGATTATTTTTCTAAAAAATTATTTTCTAAAAGATTATTTTTCTAAATTTTTTGTAGGAAAAACTTTTGTTTGCAAAAGGTTTAAAGACAATTTTATTTTGAAATTTTAAATTTTCTCTGAAATTGGGCACACTGTTATTCTGTTATTACAATATATGTATGTTAAGTAACTACCTTCATTTATGTCATAATTTGCGATAACTGGAGCTAACTTAAATAAAAATAACGGAGATAAAAAGATTTGCTCAGCATTATAAATAGTTTCCAGTATTGCGAAAGCAATATTTGTGTAGACTTGTTTTATTTTTATATGGATTTAAGTTAACTTATTATGATTATGTGCGAAGTTTTATTTAATGATTAGTGATTTACATGCACCCGTAGTTTATTTTAGCTACATCTAACCAATGCTGCTTTTCGATCATGATTACCTCAATCATGTTTTACTAGTACACAAAAAAATTTTTGTTTTAAATTGTTAAAGTTTTTTAAGTTTCTAGATTGAATTGTATTTCTAATTAGTTTGAAATATTTAAAAAAATGTAATTTCTGTTATTTTAAAAAAATCGAAAAAATCTACCTCTTTGTTAATAATCTTTTAAGAATTTAACTTTTAATGCTAGTTAGTTTTCCGGTAAATTAAGTAGACGAATCTATATATATAAAAATCAATGTGTGTTTGTATGTTTGTATGTTTGTTTGTGCTTTATAGACGGCTAAACGGCTAGACCGATTTCCTTGAAATTTTCACAGAATCTTTCTGTATGTCTGGAAGGAACTATAGGCTATACTTTCGTTTGAAATTTTAAGTGGGCGGGGTGCCACGCCCTATTAAAGAATAAGTATTAAATATTATATATCACGAAAGTTAATGCAGGTAGAGTCTTTAAATTAAGTACGGTAAGCTTTGACATCCACACGAACATTTGGGTAAAAAATGGGCGGACTTGGAATAGTAGGCGTGGCCACATGAATTGAATACTAAAATTCGTATATTTGGAAAACGAAATCGATTAGAGTAGTAAAATTTCGCAAGAGCAACTTTGACATCCAAATAAACATTTCTGTAAAAAATGGGTACATTGGGTACTAAAATTTGTATATCTGGAAAACGATATCGATTAGAGTACTAAAATTTTGCAAGAGGAACTTTGACATCCAAATAAACATTTCTGGCAAAAATGGGTACATTGGCAATAGTGGGCGTGGCACCTGCCATATGAATTAAATACTAAAATTTGTATATCTGGAAAACGATATCGATTAGAGTACCAATATTCTACAAGAGCAACTTTGACACCCAAATGAACATTTTTGGAAAAAAAGGGTACATTAGATATAGTGGGCGTGGCACCTGCCATATGAATTAAATACTAAAATTTTTATATCTGGAAAACGATATCGATTAGAGTACTAAAATTTTGCAAAAGCAATTTTGACATCCAAATAAACATTTTTGGAAAAAATGGGTGCATTAACAGTAGTGGGCGTGGCACCCACCATATGAATTAAATACTAAAATTCGTATATCTGGAAAACGATATCGATTAGAGTACTAAAATTTTGCAAGGGCAACTTTGACATCCAAATAAACATTTTTGGAAAAAATGGGTACTTTACCAATAGTGAGCGTGGCACCAACATATGAATTAAATACTAAAATTTGTATATCTGGAAAACGATATCGATTAGAGTACTAAAATTGTGCAAGGGCAACTTTGACATACAAATAAACATTTTTGTAAAAAATGGGTACATTAGCAATAGTGGGCGTGGCACCTGCCATATGAATTAAATACTAAAATTAGTATATCTGGAAAACGAAATCGACTAGAGTACTAAAATTCTACAAGAGCAAATTTGACACCCAAATGAACATTTAGGCAAGAAATGGGTGCATTATCAGTAATGGGCGTGGCACCAACATATGAATTATATACTAAAATTCGTATATTTGGAAAACGAAATCGATTAGAGTAGTAAAATTTTGCAAGAGCAACTTTGACATGCAAATAAACATTTCTGTAAAAAATGGGTACATTAGCAGTAGTGGGCATGGCACCTGCCATATGAATTAAATACTAAAATTTGTATATCTGGAAAACGATATCGATTAGAGTACCAATATTCTACAAATGCAACTTTGACACCCAAGTGAACATTTTTGGAAAAAATGGGTACATTAGATATAGTGGGCGTGGCACCTGCAATATGAATTAAATACTAAAATTTTTATATCTGGAAAACGATATCGGTTAGAGTACTAAAATTTTGCCAGTGCAACTTTGACACCTAAATAAACATTTCTGGAATAAAATGGGTACATTAGAAATAGTGGGCGTGGCAGCTCTCATAGCAATTGAATACTAAAATTCGTATATTCGGGAAGCGATAATAGTTAGAGTACCCAAATTTTTGCACGAAAAGCTTTGACATCTATATGACTGTTTTGTTAAGAAACGAATGCTTTAGTGATAGTGGGCGTGGCACTTTTCATATGAATTAAATACAAAAAATCGTATATAAAGGAAGCGATAATAGTTAAAGTACCCAAATTTTTCAAGAGACAATTTTATGTCTATATGATTATTTGAATAAGAAATGTTTGATTTAGTAATAGTAGGCGTGACACTTGCCAGATCTGTGATCCCCGCAAACGTTTTTAAATTTTATCACCTGTAATTTTTTCGGTATAAGAAATTGTTTGACCTGAAAAAAAATTTGTTACCTAATATTCCAAAAATATAAATTTGTAACCCATTAAATTTTGCAACGTAGGTGATTAATTTTTTTACCTGTGATCGGTTCCAAAAATCATTTTTAAAGATTTATTATCTGTAATTACCAAATCTGTGATTCCCGGAAACGTTTTTACATTTTATTACCTGTAATTTTTTCGGTATAAGAAATTGTTTGACCTGAAATAAAATTTGTTACCCAATATTCCAAAAATATAAATTTGTAACCCATTAAATTTTGCAACGCAGGTGAATAATTTTTTAACCTGTGATCGGTTCAAAAAATCATTTTTAAAGATTTATTATCCGTAATTACCAAATCTGTGATGCCCGCAAACGTTTTTACATTTTATTACCTGTAATTTTTTCGGTATAAGAAATTATTTGACCTGAAATAAAATTTGTTACCTAATATTCCAAAAATATAAATTTGTAACCCATTAAATTTTGCAACGCAAGTGAATAATTTTTTTACCTGCGATCGGTTCAAAAAATCATTTTTAAACATTTATTATCCGTAATTTTTTGTTAAAGAAAATTTTCTGACCTGGTAAGAAATTTCTTACCTAAGATTTAAAAAATTATAAATTTGACGTACATTCAATTTTATAATTTAATTGAATCTTTGATTCTGAACAAGTTACAAGTTTTTTTTTTTGTGAATATATACTATAAAAAATTACAAGTAAAATGCCTCCAAAAAAAACATCCCTTTCTAAACGCACCAAATCTGCAGAATCATTGCAATCGCAAAGAGAAAATGAAACTTCAGAAGAGCGTGAAGATCGCCTTAGAACTGAAAGAAGTCGAGCTTTAACCTCTAGAGCTGCCGAAACATATGAACAGCATAACGAACGTCTTCAAAGAGAAAGATCACGATCATCAACATCAAGAGCTTCTGAAACACGATCTGAACGCGAAACACGCTTGGAAGGTCTTCGACATCATGCTGTAACAGCACGAGCTAACGAGACACCGTCACAACGGGAAGGGCGTCTTCAAAGTCAGCAAAGTCGTACCTCAATATCACGAGCTACAGAAACATTATTAGGACGCGTAGAACGCCTAGAAGGTATTCGACATCATGCTGAAACAGTACGAGCTAACGAGACACCGTCACAACGGGAAGGGCGTCTTCAAAGTCAGCAAAGTCGTACCTCAACATCACGAGCTACAGAAACATTCTTAAAACGCGTAGAGCGCCTAGAACGTATTCGACATCATGCTGAAGCAGTACGAGCTAATGAGACACCGTCACAACGGGAAGGGCGTCTTCAAAGTCAGCAAAGTCATACCACAACATCCCGAGCCACTGAAACACCTTTACAACACGAAGAACGCCTTGAAGGTCTTCGACATCATGCTGTAGCAGTTCGATCTAACGAGACATCGTTGGAACGTGAAGTACGTATTCAAACTCAGCGAAATCGTACAAGATCATCACGAGCCACAGAAACTTTTTTACAGCGTGAGGAAGGCCTTGAAGATATTCGACGTCACGCCACAACAGTACGAGCCACCGAGACACCGTTGGAAGGTGAAGAACATTTAGAAGCTCAGCGGATTCGAACCTCATCAAGGAGAGCAACAGAGAGGATAGAACAATTGAACTTACGCCGTGAACAAAATCGAAATCGAATGGTTAGTCATCGGAATGCATTTCACACATATGCACGTATTGCATTTAATTACAGGACTGATATTGATTATGCCGAAGACCCATTAGTGGCAATAGGTGGCATGAATAAAGTTTGCCAATATTGCAGTGCACTCAAATACAAAAATGAAACACCTGGAATGTGTTGTGCAAACGGTAAAGTTGTTTTGCCTGAATTGCTTCCTCCACCAGAACCTTTACAGTCATTGATTTCAGGTAAGACATTCATAGTCTAATTCATAAACGACTTTGAAATTTATCATAGGTTTACAAATCAAATGTTATAAGTATTAAAATGTTGCTTTATAAACCTTCGATAAATTTAAAAGATGTTTATACATTCAATTTTTAGGAACGAATGTGGATTCACAACATTTTCTTAGTAAAATAAGGAAATATAATTCGTCTTTCCAAATGACATCGTTCATTACGATGGGGGTGGCGAAGCACACCGGGTATTAGCTAGTAATAAAAAAAAAAATTGTATCTTATCTGCAGGAGAACGTTCTGGTTAGTTAAATACTTATATAAAAAAGGGAACAAATTTTCAGCATTATTGCTGATGTGTCAAAAAATTCGCATCTTAATAGGTTAGTAATTATTTGTATTCATTCTCTTTAAAAAGACTTTTTATCACCCACTTTTGAAATCGGCATTCAATTAAACCGTGCATTACAAAGTATGTATTCTTATAGTCTCGATAGCTGTGGCAATATGGAAAAACTACAAGTCTTTCAAGAAAACACTTTTTAATTTTTGATTTTTAAGAATTAATTCTATATATTATGTTATATGAATTAAAGAACATATATATTTTTGTATATAGAGGTATCTTATATGTTAAAGTGTTATTAGTCGAAATTATATTATCCCGTTAGGTAGCACAAAATGGCTCAAAAATTTTCCTGTGGGTAGTATTAAATTCCGGGATTGCAATGATGCGATTATCATAATTTATACATATGTCAACTTAAGCAGTTTTTTCTTTTTCGCACAGATATTTCGTATACTTAAGTTATTAATGAAATATTATTAAAAATATATGTAAGTTAAAAACAATTATCCAACAAAATACATTTGAGTAATTTCATTTAAAACAGATTCAATGATTTATATAACTGATACAATAAAGATCTTATTTTAGTTAATACAAAATTTAAATTTTAGAAGTTTCTAAATTAATTAAAATTATATATAAAAGAAAACTTATTATACTTTTCACATAGAGTGAAAGGGTATATATTGATTTCTCATTCCGAATGGATTATCTACAATATTCATTTCCGGCCCCTTAAGGGGCCGTCTTTCCGTGTGTGTGCTCAAATAAAATTTTCGAAGCCCCCCGACTTCACCTCGAGAAATATCTAAGAGCAGGTCGATCTTGAAAAGCCTTATCACTTTTTAAGATATAACCAAAGAAAGAAATCCTCTGTTCTGTGTTTTTCCATATTTTTATACCCGCCACCAAAAAAATGGTGGGGGTATATTCATTTTGTCATTCCGTTTGTAGCACATCGAAATATTCATTTTAGACCCCATAAAGTATATATATATTCTGAATCGGGGTTTCATTTTATGACGATCTAGCTATGTCCGTCCGTCTGTCTGTCTGTTGAAAGCACGATAGAGGTCGCACCGGAAAAGCTAGGAGGCTCAAATTTTGCCAGAATCTTTCTTATAGGCAAGGTTTTGTTGGTTTTGAAAATGGGCTAAATCGGAATATTACGAAGAGAGTTATAGCTCGTAAAGCAAGAGTAGGTCGAAAAAACCGTGTCCTTCGCACATCGAATAAAATTGAATTGTGTCCAGACGCATAAACGTAGAGTCATGAAACTTCGAATATATATTTATCAAGTCAAAAGAATATTTTTTATTGAAAATCGCTTAAATCTATGAATTAGGAAAAGAGTTATAGATAAAAATGTACGAAAATTTATACCGCACAGTGTATATTTCAAATTTAAAACGTAATAAAACTGATAAAACTATATGTACGATTCTGAAATTTTGCAAACATGGCTTTTTGGTCAAAGTCTTCGTTATAACGGAAAATAGATGTGCCATGCACACTTTTTTCTTTAAATTTTTATAAAAATATATTAGTCATATATATTAGCATTTATTCATCATACACTGCGCCATTTATTGTACTGTAGCTAAATATAAGATAAAGATGATAAGATAGATGACTCTACTAGCAACTACTAGATGGCATGCTAACAACTTATGCTTATGCTCTCCTGAAGTTATGCTCTATTAAAAATGGGAATTTAGGAAAATTTTGACCTAAGTAAAAAAAAATTATCTCTAAACATTATAAACAATTTATTTTCATGTGCTAATGGCTAACAAATTTTAAAATTATACAAAACTTATTTCGTTTGAAAATCTTTTAAAAGCAAAATGTTATAGAAGTTTAAAAATCAAAATCTTACTAATAAATTTCCCGTTTTAGAAAAATGCTGAGAATGTATATTTTGAATCACCCTGTGACCCTTACAATTTAACCACCCTCTACAAAGAAAGTGATACATATTTTTATATTATTATCACACGGTGATTCAAAATATACATTCTCAGTACATGAAAATAAATTCTTTATAATGTTTTGAGATAATTCTTTTTTTACTTAGGTCAAAATTTTCCTAAATTCCCATTTTTAATAGAGCATAACTTCAGGAGAACATAAGATAACAAAAATATATTAGCATTTCGTAGATAAAACTTTCCTCCTAAATTCATGTAATTTCGCTATAAATAAAGATTTTGGAATACTAAAGGACTATATTGAAATATCTAAGTTATATTTATTAGCAGAAACTTTATTGACACGCGTATTTTAACGGCCACTTTCATTGAAAGACTAAATTTACGAAAACATTTTACTAGCATACCGAAATTTAATGGGTGGTTTAATTTTAAGGGACTATGTTGATTTTGAATAAAATTATTATGAAATTATTATCATTTATTTTTATAATGATAATATTTGTATGCTTCAATTACGTATAGAACAAAATATCGGCCAAATGGCCCCCCAACCTAGACGGCACACCTCGATCCGATACCCCATATTTTCAATGACACTGTTGATGCTCAATTGTTGGGCACGATGATGAGTCGAGGTTGCTTGCTCTTTTGCCACGTTATCGTGAAAAACAGCAATGTTTCCCATTCAACGAACTAAGATGGCATTCACAGATGTTTTCACATTTCATACAGACCTGCTTTGCAGACATTTATATATTTTTTACAATTCTCTCGATTGTGGACGAATTCGAACGATTTTGTTTACCAAAATAATCACGAAGTGCACAAAATGCATTTTGATTTGAACGCCCATTTTTATAAAAATCTTTAATACTTAAAAGCGTCTCTCGATTGCGTATCTTTCCACGGTTCAAATTGAGTTAGTCTGAGATTGAGAAATGTCAAATGAAATGCAAGAAAAAAGTTGAAGTTTAGGTGTGGTTCACCTTCAACATGGGCCCTTAAAATTTAACCACCCTCTACAAAGAAAGTGATACATATTTTATTAGAAAGAGATTATTCCATAGCGATTAACAAAATAATAAATATTGTGCTTTTAATGTACAAAAATTGGTGGTGGGTATAAAAGATTCGGCACAGCCGAATATAGTGCTCTTACTTGTTATTCCCAAAAACAGTTTTCAGCCCTAAGATAATTTATATGTGCGTAGGTGGTTATCTATAGATATGGTATGCCTTCAAATAAAATAAATAAAAAATTGTTGACAAAGTTATTTATTTGCAAAAATTATTTGAAAATATTTTTTTTATATATATATATAAAATTTTTCAAGCTCCTAAATAATTTCTAAGCATGATAAAGAAACAAAATTATAAGCCATGATCTCAGAAATTTTTTCTGATAAAAACTTATAAATCGATTTGAATCTAACTGAGATATAGGCTTAGGTGTTTACTTATTATGCAACTCATAGAGCCAATATGGATACTAAATAAAAGGGCTTGACTAGCGTAGTATAATACAGTATAAAAAAATTAAAATCCACCTTGACCGCTAATATTGAATAGCGGTCAATAAATGTGTATATGGGTCATAACTTTTTTTTCAAAATTCAAAATGACAGAAATTAAAATATACTTCCAAATAATTAGCAAGTAAGTGTTCTATGTTCGGCCGTGCCGAATCTTATATACCCTTCACAACGTGTTGTCATGCACTAACAGTAGTTTGTATCATACATACATATATAAAAAACATAAATATATAAAAACATGCCATTGTAAAATTAAAAATTAATGTATGTATGTTAAAAAAAATTAAAAAAAAAAAATTTTTTAAAAAATTAAAAAAAAAAATTTTTAAAAATAATTAAATCTCAAACGAAAAAAAATAAGAATAATTATAAAAAAATAAAAAAAAATAATAAAAATATAAATATTATATATTAAATAAAAAAAAAATAATAAAAAAATAATAAAAAAAATTACAAAAAAAAATATAAAAACTATATAAAAAATTTTTTTTTTGCTCAGCTGAGATTCGATGCCATGTTTACTCTAAGCAGTGTACATGTTTGTATGTATGTATGTTGTTTTTGTAATGTTGTTTTTGTGAAAAAAATCGAGGTGGTCGTGGGTTTTTGCTCATATCTCAGTTGTTTATGTACCGATGTTTCTGATTTTCAATACCGATATACTCCCAAATATTTCTGATATTTTAATACCTCACCCGGGTCCAAGCGATTTCGGGTGGCTTCAAAAAGTTGATTTCAACATACACACGGACAGACGGTCTACACTTTTTCACCGTGTGGAGATAAAAGCAGAAACCTTGTTAGGGTGAATAAAACGGCCAGGGAAAATATATTATTGTCTATGACATACTGATAAATTAGCCAGTCCACTAGACACTAAGCTTCAGTGGTTCAGCATTTTATTGCTTTTTAAAAACGTGAAAAAAAAATCAGGCAACAAAAATTTTAGTAAACATGTGCCATAAATATTCACTAACATATTTCGATGTATAAAACGTCTCCATTATGCTATTACTTATAATTCCTGTGGTATTTTTGCTGTGATAAATAATCGTATTTCATAAAAAACAGCAACAAAGAAAATATTACTCTTCAATTTGCTTTTTGAGTTTAATATACCACATTTAAATATTTGCACACAGATTTATGTTGTTGTTAAATACTTTTAATATTTTCTATATAATTCTTCTATATTTTACTTAAATAAATTTGTTTCACTCCTTTAATTAAATTGAAAGGCAGAATTAAAAATTTAAGCAGGTTATCTTTATAAATTGGCTTAATTTGTTATAAAAGATTCTGAATGCGACGAAATAAAAACTTTGTATACATTTAATGAAACGGCCGTCTTGATAAATTCTATTCTATTCATATCATTAAGTATACAAATAAAAGTGAATGAAAACAAGTAAGAGCACTTTATTCGGCTGTGCCGAATCTTTTATACCCACCACCAATTTTGTGTACATTTAAAGCGCAATATTTATTATTTTGTTAATCACTATGGAATAATCTTTTTAAAATAAAATATGTATTACTTTCTTTATAGAGGGTAGTTAATTTTTAGGGGCCCCTGTTGAAGGTGAACCACACATAAGCAACAAGTTTTTTTTTGCATTTCATTTGACATTTCTCAATCTCAGACTAACTTAATTTGAACAGTGGAAAGATACCTAAATGAGCAACGCGTTAAAGTTATTCAGATTTAATTATTTATTTTAGTTGATCTCTTTTTTTAAATTTTCATATTTAAATATCCAATTTTTGTATTTAAATTCTCAATATTTCGCTACTCCTTCGTGTAGCATCTAGGAAAATTCATTATTATTAATTATTAATTATTAATTAATTAATTAATTATTATTAATTAATTACTTGTAAATTAATTTTCAGGTTTAATATTCAGGTTTTTTTATGAAAATGGGCGTTCAAAACAAAATGCATTTTATGCACTTCGTAATTCTTTTGATCAACATAATCCTGCCTTCTTAGTTCGTTGAATGGGAACCACTGCTGGTTTTTGCGATAGTGTGGCAAAAGAGCAGTCAACATCGCCTCATCATCATGCCCAGCAATTGAGCATCAACATTGTCATTGAAAATTTGGACCATCAGATACTTCGATATGCTACTAAAATGCTTTTGTAAATGTTGTCTTTCAATGAAAGTGGGCGTTAAAGTAGGCGTGTCAATAAAGAGTCTGCTAATAAATACAACTTAGATATTTCAATATAGTCCTTTATTTTCCCAAAAACTTTGTCAATAGAGAAATTACATGAATTTAGGATAAACCGTTATATGGGAGGTAGGCGTTAAAGTGGACGTGTCACCTAAACTTTTTGGCACAACAATTACATTGATTAGAAGGATATACGTAGCAAATTTGATCATATAACCTCTAAATTTGGCGGTTTTATGAGCTTTTAAATTTCATTAACGGTAAATAACGTGAAAAGTGGGCGTTATAGTAGGCGTGTCAAAGTTGTATTTGCGAATGAGTACAACTTAGATGTTTCAATATACCCCTTTATTATTCCAAAATTTTTATTAATAGAGAAATTATATGAATTTCAGGTAAAGCGTTATATGGGAGGTGGGCGTAAAAGTGGGCGTGGCCCCTTAATTTCCTGGCACAGTAATGACATTGCCTAGGGGGCTATACGTAGCAAATTTGATCATCATACCTCTAATTTTGGTGGTTTTATGAACTTTTAAATTTCATTAACGGTAGATAACGTGAAAAGTGGGCGTTATAGTAGGCGTGTCAAAGTTGTTTTTGCGAATGAGTACAGCTTAGATGTTTCAATATAGCCCTTTATTATTCCAAAATTTTTATTAATAAAGAAATTATATGAATTTTAGGTAAAGCGTTATATGGGAGGTGGGCGTAAAAGTGGGTGTGGCACCTTATTTTTCTGGCACAGTAATGAGATTGCCTAGGGGGATATACGTAGCAAATTTTATCATCATACCTCTAATTTTAGCGGTTTTATGAGCTTTTAAATTTTAATAACGGTAGATAACGTGAAAAGTGGGCGTTATAGTAGGCGTGTCAAAGTTATTTTTGCGAATGAGTACAACTTAGGTGTTTCAATATAGCCCATTATTATTCCAAAATCTTTATTAATAGCAAAATTATATGAATTTTAGCTAAAACGTTATATGGGAGGTGGGCGTAAAAGTGGGCGTGGCATATTGATTTTCCGTTACAAAAAAGCCCCTCACCAAAAAGCAAAGTGTGCAAAATTTCAGAGTCGTACATCCAATTTTGTTGCTTTTATGGCGTTTTTGTTTTTAAATATACCGAAAAATACACTGTGCGGTATAAATTTTCGTACATATTGATCGATAACTCCTCTCCTAATGCATAGATTTAGATAATTTTCAGGGAATAATATTGTTTTTACTCAGGAAATATATATTCGAAGTTTCATGAGTCTACGTTAATCCGTTTGGACACAATTCCATTTTATTCGATGTTCGTAGGACACGGTTTTTTCGACCTACTCTTGCTTTTCGAGCTATAACTCTCTTCCTAATATTCCGATTTAGCCCATTTTCAATACCAAACAAACCTTGTCTATAAGAAAGATTCGACCTCTATCGTGCTTTCAACAGGCGGACAGACGGACAGACGGACGGACATAGCTAGATCGTCATCAAATCAAACCCTGATTCAGAATATATATACTTTATGGGGTCTAAAATGGATATTTCGATGTGTTACAAACGGAATGACAAAATGAATATACCCCCACCATTTTTTTGGTGGCGGGTATAAAAAGCTAAAAAGTTATTGGAATGTATAATCGTAATACAATATTATGTCTGATTATGCTGTGTTTTATTTTTATTATATTGTTGTAATAACCTGTTTATTTAAAAGTTTTTTTTTGAGAATATATTTTTACATTTTATTGTTTATATTTTTATTTCTTTAATTTTTTTAAATTTTGTAAATAGGTAAAATAAAATTATAATTATTATTTTAAAGCTTATTTTTATTGCTTTGTTAACATACTGCATTAATTATGCATTTAAAAAATTAATCTTTCAAACATATATTAATTCGGTTTATGTCCGGTTTCTGAATTTTTGTTAGGAAGATTTTGAAAAAAAAAATATTTTTCACTTTTCGCCAAAGTAGAGCACCTCGTTAGGATTATGATGGCATGATCCATCTAAGCAGATAATACGAAATAAAATAAGCCGTTCAAACATATAATTATTCGGTTTATATCTGAACTTTGTTAGGGGCATTTAAAAAAAAATCATTTTTCACTGAATTTGGCCTACTTAATTTTCAATTAAGCAGTCACAAGATTTTAAAAATTTTATAACTTTAGAGCAAAATTGATGACCTGTTTACAATTTATTTTGTTTTTTGTATAGAGTGCATTTTAGAATGATAACTGTAAAACTAACTGCCATACTAATCCAGTGTACTTGATTTTTCTTTTAAATAAGCTTTGGTAAATCACCACGGAACATCGTTTGAAAGTTATTTTTTTCAAACTTCGCACTCTGTTCGCTAAACTGGAGCACTTCGTTAAGATTACGATGGGCATGATCATCCATATAAGCAGATAATACGCAGTACTATGGATCACTTCATGACTTTAATTACTCTTTTGAAAAATATTTATCCAATTGTTACCCATACCATGAAGTCGTTGCAACTGTAGACGCGAGTATAACAGAGGACTCGAATTTATTGATCCAACTCTTTTCTCAGCAACTCGTGAGTGTGATTTAGCACCTTCGAACTACTTTATACTGGGGTACATCAAACCTTTGCTTTTAGCCAGTAAATCTGAAACGATTGATCATTTAGAAACTAACAGTCGAAGCATTATTAATGAAATAACACCGGGTAGGCTAGAAGCAGTGTTGCTGAATTAAAGCGCTGGGATGACGTTTAAAAAGCGCAGTGAGGGAGACTATACCCCAGAAATTATTTTTAAGTACTACGTGCCGTAAAACCTGTGAGCCAAAAAAATCAAAAAAGTTGGTCCTCCTAATGAATTTGTTGTGCTTATTTTTGTCAAATTAAATTTATTAAATCATACTATTTTTAAATGACAACCATTTTGAAATTTTTACGAGAAGTACAATTCAAACAAATGCTAAATTATTGTGAAAAATATATGAAGAAATGAAACAACCAAATATTGTTAAAGCGATCATAATATTCCCGTCATGATCATGTTGTAACCATGATTTTTTTTGCGTGTAGTTGGTTTATTTAGAGCTCTCTTGTCGACACTTTATTTCACCCCTATAGTTTTGAGAACTTTACTGGCTAAGACGTATCTGATATCTTCCCTTTTGTATGGATGTGAATTAGGTGCAAGTGGTGACTCAGAAGAAAACTATATGTCTTATTTAAAAATATCATAAGATATGTATATGAATTACGAAGGTTTGATAATGTCTCCTCCTTTTTCAATAATCTTTATGCAATCTCCCTGGAAAGTCTGTTAAAAATACGCACATAAATATTTTTGCATAAGATAATAATTAGCAAAACTGCCAATTACATGTTTGAAGAAATACGCTTTTTTCAATCGCCTCGAAACGGAAATATATTATTACCTCGACATCAATATTTAGTGTTTGAATAATAGTTTCACGTACATGCCGCACGACTTTGGAACAATCTTCCACCCAATAAACAACTAAACAACAATGCTAGGGCTTCACAACATTTTTAATTAATTTTTTTTACATAGTTTTTTTTTATACCCTTCACACAGTGAAAAAGGGTATATATAGGTTTGTCATTCCGTGTGAAATTTCTACAATTTTCATTTCCGACCCCATAAAGTATATATTTTCTGAAAGCTTATGAATAGAGGAGTCGATTAAGCCCTGACCGTCTGTCCGTCTGTCCGTCTGACCGTCTGTCCGTGTGTATGTTGAAATCAACTTTTTGAAGCCCCCCGACATAGGTTGGATCCGGGTAAGGCATTAAAATATCAGAAATATTCGGGAGTAGATCGGTATTGAAAATCAGAAACATCGGTACATAAACAACTGAGATATGAGCAAAAACCCACGACCACCTCGATTTTCTTTTCATAAAAACAACATTACAACAACAACATACATACATACAAACGTGTATACTGGTTAGAGAAAACGTGGCATCGAATCCCAGCTGAGGCAAAAAAATTTTTTTTTAAATTTTTTTAAAATTTTTTTTTTATTTTTTTTTTTATTTTTTATTTAATATGTTATATATATTTTTATTATTATTTTTTTTTATTTTTTTTTTTAATTTTTTTTTTATTTTTTTTTTTTGTTTTATATATATTATATATGTATATAATAATTTTTTTTTTTTAATTTTTTTTTTAAATTTTTTTTTTTTAAATTTTTTTTTTATTTTTTATTTTTTTTTTGTTTTTTTTTTACATACATACGTGAATTTACTGTTATTGCATGACTACACGTTGTGAAGGGTATATAAGATTCGGCACAACCGAATATAGCGCTTTTACTTGTTTTAATTTTAAATTTATTTTTTTTTTTTATTATAAAATTTTCAATAATTTAATTTTATCTCTATCCTTATATTATGTTCATTATATGTCATATAAATTATGTTTATAAATAAATTTCTTGTAACGTAACACGTTCCTGTACTATAATTATAAGACTAGTTTTTTCTGTTCAGGAAATGAAAACCAAAAAATAAAATAAATAAATGTTAATTTTTGTAGAATAAGCTAAATTATAAGTTAAAATAAATTATTATACAAAATGATAAGGTTTTTTTTTTAAATATAGACATAAGTTTTTATGTTATAACTTCCTATCCTTCCTGTTGAAGGGTTTCCTAAGGTTATTATACCCTTCACACAGTGCAAAAGGTTATATATAGGTTAGTCATTCCATCCCATACAATGGGATGTTTTTATATATGTATGTTTTTTATATGTATGTACGTGTTTCATATGAGATGAATGGTGATACAAACAATTGTAATTGCATGACTACAAGGCCGAATATAGCATTATGACTGACTTGGTTTTGAATCCAGGTATTGCAATGGTGTGATTATCTTATGTAGATTTAGCCTGTTTTCCCTTTTTGTCACGGATATAGAAAAATTATTCTGTATAAAACTTTTCTTTTTTGTTTTTCCATTTCACCATAATATATATACGAAATTAAAAAAAAAAAAAAGTTAAATATATTTTTAATTATTTTGCATACAACCCGTCTTCCCTAGGAATAGAGGCAACATTTTCTCGGAAATAGTGATGAGTTTCTAACTATAAGTTATATTTTTTTCAAAGTAACATAAAATTAAAAGTCCAGTTACCAATTTTTAGAAATATTTGTGTTAATTTAATACGTTTTTTATCATTTGTTGTCCTACTGTCGAAAAAGACACTCCCCTACTTTAACACAAAATATACGTAAATAAATACATTTAAACAATTGAATCCTTTTTTTATATGCCTGTGGATTTTCGTTTTTATTTTATTTTACAGTTAAACTTTTTTCCATAAAGTAGTCTCGTAGCGATTAAAATAGAAATGTTTTAACTTTGCAAGGGTTGTTTCAGCTTAAGTGACTTAATAGTTTATTTGTTAGCTCTCCATAAAAAATGTATACAAAAAGTTTTTTGCATGGAAAATACCTTTGGGAACTTATTTGCATGACAATGTCGTTTTTTTTTTTTGTTTAAATTATATAACGTGCGCGTTGACCTAAATAAGTTTCCAAATATTACCCGTTGATAACCTCAGGATGATACAGGATGACGCAAAATAAACGAAGCGGTTTAAATATCCCATAATTTATTTATTTTAAAGTTAAGGAAATTTTAAGTCTCTTCAAAGTGCTATACACGCCATATCATATTGTGATATTCATGCTTAAAGTTGCTACTGTAGTTTGTATATAAAACTGATAATATTAAATAAATAATATGTTTGGGTATGTTTTATGAAAATGTGTATTTGATATTCTCATCCATTCTCCCTGCCATAGTGGTGATAAAGAAATTTTTAACCAAACAATATTTCGGTTTCTTACTACCGAAATTTGTATTTTATTTTTTGTTGTTTAATCGTGTACAAACGAAAAGTATCTCAAACAGTTGTGTAATTGAATTTACCACTTCTTTCAAAAAAGTTTAAAAAATTATTTTGGATTACAGATTATCCACAAAAGTGGTAAAAAATAGAGCATAATTTATGATACACTTACAACATGTTTTTATTATATCCTACACACGATTGTGTATTAGTTTGTCTTCCCCCTATTAAATTCTAAAATATTTACTTGAGAATCCTGAATCTTATTGCTAAGTCCGTCTGTCCATGCATATTTCGAAATCACCCTTTTGAAGCCTCCACGTATACAGAACTGTTTTATAGTATACATTTGTCACATATGATTTTGAGAATTTTTGTATTGAAAATCAGTAGTGTTAGCATATTACGAGCTGAGATATGAGTGACAGAACACCATTGCATCTGTTCTTAACACAGACAGAGTCAAATGTTTCAGCTCCTACGGAGTTCTTGAGACGCTTATCACGTGTTTATAAAATACGTACCATTAGCAACATTTGTCGGCTATCTTGGCTCCATGGGTCAATTATCGACAGAAATATCGGCGAAAAAAACTTTTAGAAAAACAACGACGATATCCAAAATAAGTTTAGTTAATACCTGCACCACTTAATTGCGTTGAAGAAGTTAAGATTGAAAATTAAGAAAATTTCTATATAAATTACTGGTGACGTACTGTTTATAATCCATCAGTACTTCTTTTTTTTTTGAACCAAATTTTTATACATAGAAGCTTATTAAGCTCAACCCATAAATAATTTTTTGCCTTTTTTTCCTTCATATGTATATTTATTTTATTTATTTATTAAAGGCCTGCAACTGTTGCACTATACAACATAGCAACATGTGTCACATAATGTTTTTTATAGTGCATTTTAATCATTGCAATAGAACATTATATGCAATAAAATCAGAAATTTATTTAATATAATTGTAGTTACATACATATTTAGAAAATATTTAAATAAAGTCAATTTGTTTTGTGTCGGGTTTGGCTGTTTTTTTTGGGGTTTGGGTCAGCCTTTATTTTCCGCAAAATATAACGCTCGTCCTGCTCATTAAATATTTTATTCGGTGCCTTCCTGCCCTTGTTATGAACCCGGTTTTCATGTGTGAAACGCTCAATGATTTTTTGGACCGTGGAAGAATTCATGTTAACCATTTCAGCTATTTTTCGCTGTGAGTGGCCATTTTTGAAATGGTTTAAAACCAATTCTCTTTGCTCTAAAGTAGTACGCGGTTTCATTTGAATTTTTGTAAATTGACACTCCAAGGAACGAATCTAAAGTAACCATTCAACAAAAAACATTGCTAGAATTAAAAATACGAAACGAAAACAAAGCTGCATTGAAGTACCGTTGCAGTAAAAATTTACTGCATAAAATAAACTATGAAATGAAAAAAATAGTGTTTTTGTTTTCAGACTTTTGAGAGCTAAAAATAAATGTTTTTGCAAAAAATGTTTTGTTTTTCAAAAAAAACAGCGTTTTCTTTTTTAAATAAAACCAAATTCTTTTTCAAGTTACCGTTAGTTGTGCTTCTATAGAGCTCTAAAAACAAAATTTTGAATTCAAAGAAAGACATGGTATTAAACACAACAGCGTACAACAGCTTGCCTAAGTTGCAATGACATGCTAAGACAGTATATTTTTTAGTTGGCATAACATGTTATAACACCTTGTTTAAATTCGCATGGCATAGCAAAGCATGAAATCTTTGAAAATTACATTTTTACAGAAAATGACATTTTTACAGAAAATGTTGAATTGTGCAGGAGTCTATTATATGTTATATAAAGTCCATTAGGTCTATAAACTTCAAAAATATAAATAGGTATCAAATATTTTTTTAAAATAAAAAAAAAACAAATTTCCTATATAATTTTAAAAGTAAAACACAAATGTTTTTTATATTCTAAAGAATTTCGATCTGACAGATACAAGCCAATGCATGTAATTAATGGTACAAACTATGTGCAAGGTATATAAGATTCGGCATAGCCGAATATATCACTCTTAATAGTATTTATTTTATCTTTTGTAAAAATTTTTAGAGAATCATCTTAATGACTTTCATTAGTCAGAAGGATCTATGATTATTATGTGTGAAGCACAGTATCAGCAAAACACTCCACACGGCTTTGGTAGCACACTTCTAACTGATGGTTCATATTTTCAATTATTCTTAGACATTATTGCAGTTTATTGTTATTAATGTGCCGACTTATGTCATCTTTAAGCTTTTGAATTATTCTTGACTTATTGGCGTACAAATTTTCTTGTATATATCCCCAAAAAAGTTCGACGGTGTAATTCCACATGATTGTGGCGGCCAATTTACATTGCCACAACGTGAGATAACAAGACCATTGCATTTCTCGCGCAAAACAGCCATCGTTTTGTTGACTGTGTGACAAGAAGCACCATCTGTCGGAAATACATTTCGCCAAGGTTCGTAATCACAAGTTCTGTTACCATTTCGCGATAGTGAACACTTTTTGCGATAATCTTTTCAGCAAACACTCGTGAATTCTCATTTTTCAAAAAACAACAATGCTGTTTCTTAGCGAATCCACTGAGGTGAAAGTTTGTGCCTTGTCTCAGAAGATGGTTTCCTTTGTAAAGCCATTGAATACGCTTGAAATGGTCAACAGGCTTCAGTTTTTATACTTGACAATATGGCGAGCATGTGTAAGGGTTTTTTTACATTTCTTAAAGATTCGGTCTACTTAAATTTGTGTACAGTTTTCCCTATTGCGGATAAAAAAAAATCACAAATTGTAAGAAATTCTTTTTAATTTGAACGCAAATTTTTGTAAAAGGCTACTAACGTACTGCTTAGTTGTGTAGCTTTTTATGGTTTAGTTTGTTAAAAACTGTAAAGTTAAGTTTGGCAAAATAGTTGACGTTAAAATGTGACTCACAATTAATATCGTGCGTTATGGTTGGAACACCCTTTAGGTTTTTAGCGTACAAAAAGCGTTTTTTGAATTTTATTTATGTTAATTTCAAATCGTTAAATTTATTTAATCGACATAAGGACATTAACAGAAGTCAAAAATATATCTTTTTAATCATACACTGTGAAATTAAAAAAAAGAAAATCTTTTAAATCCATATTATTTATGGATTCAAGACAATGAAAAAGGCATTTAAACTTTCATTCTCAAGATTCATGTATCGTTTTTATTGTATTTTAATATCTTTTGTTTTGGTCCATAAAATTCATTGCTTTTTTTAAATTAAAGGACATTAAGCCCTAGTACCACCACTCATTAAAACACATCATTTGAACTGCTGGTGTAGGCTTATTATTTTTTTTTACTCTTTTAGCAAAGAACAAGTAAGAGCATTATATTCGGCTTTGCTGAATTTTTGACACCCACCACCAATTTTGTGTACTTTTAGAGCACAAAATTTATTGTTTTATTATTAACAGTAATCGCTATGGAATAATCTCTTTATACTTAAATAAGTATCACTTTCTGTGTATAACTTCGATTTGCTATTAATTGATTTCCATAAATGTAGTCTTACAATAAAACATTAATTAAAAATAATACTAGCATTGTCTGGGCATGGCTTATCAGTATATAGTAATAAATATATATTTTGTAAATTTTTTGCGCTTTTAAATTTCATTTACAGTACACTATGTAAGATGTGGGTGTCAAAGTAGTTACTGCTAATAAATTCAACTTAGATATTTCTATATAGAGTCCTTTAGTCTTCCAAAATCTTTGGCCATAGAGAAATTATATGAATTTGAAATAGAGCGATATATAGTAGGTAGGCGTTAAAGTGGACGTGTCATCTTAATTTTCTGTTATTACAAGTTTTTTAATCAAAATGCAATGCTTGCAACATCTAATTTTTTTAGTTTTATTACGTACATTTTGATCTATAACTCCTTTTGTGATGTATAGATTTGAGTAATTTTCAGGGAAGTATTTTTTTTCCTCAGAAAATGCACTTATGTAATTTTATCGTTCTACTTATTTTAATGCGTTTAGTCACAATCGCATATTACTTGGTGTTGAAAGGACATTGTTTTATTGACCTACTCTTACATTACGAGCTATACCTCTCTTCCTAATATTCCGATTTTACTCAATTTCTATACCTTTGTCGTGTGCACCTGATGGTAAGGCAGTGTTATAGGTTGTCAATTGAATAGAGTGGCAACTTCAAATTGAAAAGAAAAGAAACAAACATATGTTCAGTAATGAACAAATATTTTATATGTGTTTGTTTACCTTTTGTAAATACAATAGGAATATACAAAATTGATAGGTAAAATGGTGACAGTGGAAGATGTTGGAATGAGTGGCGCGAGTGAAAGATGGCCTCTGATGGATAGAGAAAAAGGAGCCATGATTATTCTGATTATGGTTCTGATACTGAAGGGATGAAAAAAGATTAAAAGTGTTGTGTGTGGATAGTTTTTTTTAAATTTTATTTAAATTTTAATAGAGTTATTAACACTAATATAAATAAGAACATTAAGTAAAACAAAAGCATTAAATGAAATAAAATGAAAATGCTAAATTAAATTAAAACACTGGGCTAAATTAAATTAGAACGACACACTAAAATAATATATAAAACATAAAAATTAAAAGATATTGATCTAAAGTGAGAACAAAACATTAAAATAATTAAGAACCTACAAAATAAAATAAAACAACACACATATATATATAAAGCCGTCATCCACCGAGCTGCCATCACCCTTCAAGCCATTGTCTGAAGCTGTCATCGTTTTAGTTGCCTTGGTTAGCTGTCCTGGGAGTCATCATCCTCAGCCATCTGGTCACCAGACACACTCAACCCGTTTTATCCGCCACCAGTGGTTCCATATCTGCCACGACCGGTACAGGTATTCTGACCATAGACTGTACGAACAATCCACCGACTCTTGGACACATATAAAATAAGAAAATAATATTTATAGTTTTCTCGTAAACATATTTTTTTAAGTGTTAGGGAAAACTTACATTTGTGATTTTTTTCAATCCCCTCCAGGGAATTTAGTAGAGGGTGCGCGTTGGTCCAAAAAGGTGAGCTCACATTTAAGGTCTTCGTAAGACAGGGTATTTGCCCAATTTAGTGAAATTAGTTTTCCTTAAAAAGAAAAAAAATTAATGAGAAAATTATTTATATAAATGTTTTGAAATTTGCGAATGAATAAATTTGACTAGGACAAAACGCTAGGCAGTTAAAAAAAAGGAGAAGATTTAATTTTATGTTCCTATAAATCATTTATTTGTGGAAATTTTTAAATTCTATTATAAAACTTGTGGTAATTTTAATTTATTTCATTAAATTTAATTCGATAATTTTTTGTGATTTGTTTAAAGATATATACATAAATTTGTTTTTTTTATATATTTAAATACATTTGTTAATTTTTGTTCTTTAAGTTTAAATAATGAATAAACAATTTTATAATGAATTTTAAATAGAAAATTTTTTAGTGATTTTTAATGGCGAAATAAAAAAAAAAAAAAGGTAAGCATAATGGGATGATGATGGAGTGTTGACGGAGGTGAAGTCAGGGGTCCCCAACATTTAGCTGCAGGGGATCATGGTGAAATCCCCATGGATTTCAGTGGGTGGGTAAAAGCTGTTGGCATAACATCTGCCAACCCCCCAAAAGATGTGTAGAAAAGGACACCACAGCAAGTGTATGGTGTCATCAGGAATGGTAGTTTTGCAACATTTCGCGTCAAGTCTATATTCGGGTCCCTTTTCTCTACTTTTGTTCATTTTGCTATAGCTGGTATGATTCTTTTTGTATGCTGCGTGCCAATAGCCAGAACGCCGGCAAGAACCACCCCAAGACGGCGAGCTCTAGCCGGAGCAAAACGCCAGCATGCCAGCGCCGCCGACAATCTGGCCAAACTGTTATTTCAGGCTGTGTTACCAGCCAAACCGCACATTCGCCCCGCGCGTGACAATAAATGGCGCCCAACGTGGGGCCCGAATATGGATCGTATTAATCGTTTTTTTATAGTTTTAAGACTACATGGTCTACAGCTAATGTAAGTCCCGTTCGAGTTTTCCCAAGAGTCCTCAACGCGTTGCGACATTAGTGTGTGGTCTGCGTATCTATTAAATAACACATTAAATTTTTTTTTTTTTTATTACAATAACTTATCTCACGGCATATGCATCTTACCTTATTTGTAAGTCCCGAAAACTGCGGTTTTGGTAATCAATTTCGTGTTGCGACAGATTATGGTAAGAGGTATATGTCAGGGCATTAATTACACTATTCGAAAGATTGCTGTAAGGAAGTCTGGCTATTTGGCTTGTTTGGCCTATAGTTTCATTGCTGCATTTTAACAGTTTTTCGGGTGTTTTTGCCGATTCGTTTTCATCTCATACGTTTTTTTTTTTTTTTTTTTTTTGTTCACTTCAAGCGGTTTTTGATTTTTGGCTTGTCCTAAACTATTTTTGGCTCTTGTACCAGAAGTTTAGTTGCGTCTCAGCCAAAAATCGTTCGAAGTTTATTTAAAACGTTGTTTTATGGTTACAAACCACATCACACCATATACTTGTGAAATCTGTGAAATTAAGGATAAAGGAATAAATTTTAGTGTCTTTTTCTACACATTTTTAAATCTGTTTGCATATACTCACGTGTGCATGCAGATTTCTACTTCGTCAAGCTCTGTCATCTGAAAATCCCATTATCAGCCTTTATGAAATTACAATTTGTTTTTGGTGATTCTATTCATTTGGTTTTATCGTTTTTTAATTATTATCGGGAATCATTTTTTTTTTTGGTATTGTAATTCCAATTGAATTACGTTAATATTATTTTTTGTTTTTACAATAAATTTATTTTTTTTTATTTTTCTTATCTTTTTAATTTTTTTATTGTTTTAATTTTTTTTAAATCTTTTTATTTCATCATAAATAAATTTTGGTGAAGTAAATTATTATTTATATTGAAAGTTTTTTTTTTATATAGTTTTTATTATTATTTTGCTTTTACTAGTTCCTTTTGTTTTCCATATATTTTGCAAATTTTTCTTTATATATTGAAATTTTAAATTTCTACCGTTTTAAACGTTAGACAGGAATGGTATTAACCAGAGCTGTCAGAAACCAACTTTTGTTAGAAGGTATCGACGTAAATTCGATTTTAAACATGGAAAACGTACCGCGCACAACTGTGGTAACTGTCGTTTCGACTTCTGCTCCCATAATTTCGATCTCTAATTTACCGGCGATTACGACAACTGTGTCATCAGTAACACCTGCTGTTCAACAGTTTATGTCACTGGCACAGGACCGCCATAGCTTTTCAGACGAGTCACGAATATCGAATAGCACGATTGTCTCACCTGAATATAGCAGCATCACCGCTAGAAATGTGCGACAAGAGTTTCGAGCAAGCGTTCCGGTAGCACAAGTACCTCCACCAATTAATAATCCTGTTTTGGCAGAAGATAACGTTGGAAATCTGCGAATAGAGTTTTCCCAACAAATGCAACAGCTGCAGAGAACTATGCAGCAAGAAATTGCACGAGCTCTGAGTGCCCATGTAGATTCGGTGCCAAGCGTATATGTGAATAGCGGTATGATAGCTCAACCTCCACCAGCTGTAAGACAACAAAATGTTTTAGATGCAAATTATAGGCAACAAACATCAACACGCTTACCTTCAAATAATTTTCCACCGCTTCAGCAGCCGCAACCATTATTGTTTGAACATCGTCCGGTAAACGCTTATTCGTATGAGCCACAGCAGCCAAGTGCCCAGCAACCACCATACGTTTTTGCTTCACAACAATCACAAATGGCATCGCATTTTTTACCGCCAAGTGGGCAAAATGATTTCGTTTCCACATCGAATAGTAGAATTGATTTATCGAAGTGGGGAATAAAATTTGATGGCACAAATAAGTCCATGAGCGCCGAAGATTTCATTTTTCGTGTAGATGTTTTACGCCAGGACTATAATTGTTCGTTTAACGACATTCGACGTAGTTTCCATTTGTTGCTAGAAGGTCCAGCACTAGATTGGTACTGGAACACTAGGAAACTAACTCCCATGCAAACATGGCAGGATTTAGAAAGAGTGTTTCTGACCCAATATAGGCGCTACGAGAATGAGTTTCAGCTCCAGAAAAAGATTATGGATCGTCGTCAGCTACCTCAGGAGTCTTTTGAAGATTTTTACAACGCAGTCATGCGCTTAAGGAATCAGCAAAGAACACCATATAGTGAGAGAGACTTGATAGAAATCATGAAGTCCAATTTGAAACCATCTTTGTCTCATTTGCTGTTTTCTGTCAGAATTGAGAGTTTGAATGATTTTTGTCAACAAGCAAAAAGAGCTGAAAACTTGCTGGCAAATCAGCGACAGCAGTATACTCAGCGTCCTCTTGCAGCACAGCGCGTACATGAAATCGCCTTTGAAGATGAGGAAGTACCTGCGTCGAATCTAGAGGTTGAAGCCATAGCTTCTTCTAGTGCTCGTTATACCTGTTGGAACTGTAAACAGCCAGGCCACAGTTTCGTAGATTGCCCGTCGCCAAATCGCCGTATATTTTGTTTTAGATGTGGGCGCGATAACGTAGTCACCCCGAATTGTCCGAAATGTCAGGGAAACTTGTCAACGAACCAGTCTCGAACGGGGGAGACTCGGTCCACTCAAACTTAGACCCGATTTTTAATTCTAGTAATCCCGTCGAACCCGTAAAACGTATAATAATTTTACAAAATAATGAAAGACCGAAAGTATTGTTGGAAAAACCGATCGTTCGCGAAATAAAGCCGTTACACCAACGTATTAGTGAATATAGGGCAGCTAAAGTTAGAATTTTTGGTGAAGTTTCTAATCGTATAAAGAGGGCTAGAGAAAGATATAAGAGAAGAAAAAGAGTTAGGCAGGAGATAATGTCAGCGTCTCTCTATGAAGGCGATGATTTTCGTTTTTATGCCAAGATTGCGATAAATGGTTGTGAGATTGAAGGTTTGGTCGATAGTGGTGCTACGGTAACCTGTTTATGCAGTAATTGTGTAGAGTTTGTGGAAAAGGCAGGTCTTCAGGTTTTTAATTTTATCTCCTTTATTAAGACTGCAGATGGCAGTCCACATAAGATCGTCGGTCGCGTTAAAGCGAAAATTAGTTTCAATAAAATTTCGGATGAAATAACGTTTTATTTGGTGCCTACTCTTAATAGACAATTGTTTTTAGGGGTAGATTTTATGAGAAAATTCGGTTTGTTCGCCAATGTAAGTAGTTAAACTACGAATGACGTTAGTTTGTGTCCGGAGAGTGATAGCGCGGTAGATAAGGTTAAAGTTCACGTCCTGACTGCTGATCAACGCAATAGGTTAGATGCAGTCGTAGCGGAGTTTCCCTGTTTCACGAAGAAAGGTCTTGGTCGAACTCATTTAGAGGTCCACACAATTGACACCCGTGATGCAATTCCAGTAAAGGATAAGCATTATCCGGTCTCACCAGCTGTGCAAAAATTAATGTACGCCGAGCTCGATAGGATGCTTGCTCTTGGAGTCATTGAGCAAAGCGAGAGTCCATGGAGTCATCCGGTTACTCTCGTCCGCAAGGGCGAGAAGAATCGGTTGTGCTTGGACGCTCGTAAGCTTAATGACCTCACGGTCAAGGATGCCTATCCGTTGCCGCATATCGAGGGACTTCTCAGCCGGCTGGGAGACACATATTTTATATCGAGCGTCGATTTAAAAGATGCTTTCTGGCAGATACCTTTAGATACATCCAGTAGAGAAAAAACTGCATTCACGGTGCCAGGAAGACCACTTTATCATTTTACGGTCATGCCTTTTGGACTGTGTAATGCAGCCCAAAGGTTGTGCCGTTTAATGGATAAGGTGATCCCCGCGGCGCTTCGTGATAGAGTTTTTGTCTATCTGGATGATCTTTTGATTGTCTCGCCAGATTTTGACGTCCACCTGGAATTGTTAAAACGGGTGTCTAATTGTTTGGAACGCGCAGGGTTGACCATAAACGTCGCGAAATCTAAGTTTTGCTTCAGGGAACTTCGTTACCTAGGGTACATAGTAGGAGGAGGCAATTTGAAACCTGATCCCGAAAAGATCGAGACCATTTTAAAATATAATTACCCGAAAACGGCAAAACAGGTTAGGAGTTTTATGGGAGCTACTGGCTGGTACAGACGTTTTATTCCCGATTATGCCACAATTTCGACGCCTATTTTTAACACACTTAAAAAGTCAAAAACTTTTAATTTTCCGGAGGACGCCAGAAACGCATTTGATAGATTAAAAACAGCACTAACAACAGCACCAGTGCTCACTCATCCAAATTTTGAAGGACGTTTTTATGTGCAATGTGATGCCTCAGATATTGGAATAGGTGCCGTTTTATTCCAAAAGGACGAGTCTGATGGAGAGCACCCGATCGCGTTCTTTTCCCACAAACTGACATCTGCACAGAAGAACTATTCAGTCACGGAAAGAGAATGCTTAGCCGTCGTTTTAGCCATTAAAAAATTTAGGCCTTATATTGAGTTGATGCCATTTACCGTGATTACTGATCACAGTAGTCTGAAATGGCTAATGTCTCATAAGGACCTAAGTGGTCGTCTTGCTAGATGGAGCCTTCATCTGCAATCGTTTGCGTTCGACATTGAACATAGGCCCGGGTCGAAGAATATCGTTCCTGACACTTTGTCAAGGTATAATATGGAAGAAATTTCTGCAAGTGTAAACAATTTAATTAGCTTGGATTCGGAAGCCTTTAAAACAGATAGTTACCTGGAGTTAGTCGCCAAAATAAAGGATAATGCAGAGCAATTGCCCGATTTAAAGGTGATAGACAATTTGGTGTATAAGCGTGTAGTACCTTATGATGGTATACCACTTCGTGAAGATTTTGCCTGGAAGTTATGGACTCCAATTGAGTTGACAGCAGGTATTATTGAAAAGTGCCATTCGCCACCTCAATCGTCGCATGGAGGAGTGGGGAAAACGTTGCGTCGGGTAAAAGAATATTTTTATTGGCCACACCAAAATGCGCAAGTACGTTCATTCGTAGCAAATTGTCAAGTTTGTAGGGAATCGAAACCTGCCAATATTACGTTAAGGCCACCGATGGGGGCAGAATGGGTAAGTGAACGACCGTTTCAACGTATTTTCGTAGACTTTTTAGGCCCATATCCACGTTCTAAAAACGGAAACGCGTACATTTTTATAGTGCTTGACCACCTTACGAAATACGTTTTGCTTAAGGCGATGCCTAAAGCCAGCACGAAAAATGTGATACGATTTTTAGTTTCGGAGATTTTTCATAAATTTGGGACACCTGAAACCATTGTATCCGACAATGGCAAACAATTTGTAAGTAAAGAGTTTCAAGATTTGGTCAATAATTTTGGTATTAGGCATTTGAAGACCGCGATACACTCGCCACAGGCCAACGCGTCTGAGCGCGTGAATCAATCGATTCTTGCGGCTATACGTTCGTATTTACAAGAAGACCATACTGAATGGGATAAGTATTTATCCGATATTGAGTTTTCTCTTCGGTCTTCTGTGCAAACAGCGATTGGTGTTACGCCGTATTTCGCTCTTTTTGGTGTAAATATGATTGGCCATGGTAGTGTATATAAATTGGCTAGAAAGTTAAAACTTTTGGAAGACCCTGAATTGAACATTATCTCTAATTCAGAGAAATTAAGTTTAATTAGAAGTAAAATCCGCGAAAACATGCATAACGCATATTTACGCGGTGAAAAATCGTATAATACACGTTGTCGTCAAGTAAAATTTATACCAGGTCAGGAAGTGTACCGTCGTAATTTTCAACAAAGCGATTTCGGAAATATGTTTAACGCGAAATTGGCTCGAAAGTTTGTAAAATGCCGTATTATACGTCCCGTAGGTAACAGTTTATACGAGGTAGAGGACCTTAAAGGGAAATCTTTGGGGGTATTTCACGCCAAGGATTTAAAGCAATAGCTTTATGATCATTGGTGGTTTTAGTCCCAACGATTTCCACTGAAAAGGACCTATGAACGTTTTAAACCCGTTTATACCGTTTATATAGTTTTTTTTTAAATAACTTTAAAGGGGTATTTGATGCCAAAGTTTTAAGGTAAAACCCTTAATAGCTTCGGTATACTTAGTCCTTTAGTTTACGTTTGATGTCGAAAGTGAATTGGTTTAAAAGTTAGTAATTTTGTTTTTTTTTTGCTATATAAGGAAAATTTTGAATAATAAAGATTAGTAGGGCTAGTCAATTTTTTTTTATTATGATAATTATTATTTTTACCATAAATGCGCAAAGTTTTTGTTTTTGGGTTTATGATATTTTTGTTGATATCCTATGAAATCGCTTCATACGTAATTACTTTTTCACTTGTTAGTAACAGCCATCTACCACACGAATCTTTTTGTTCACAGTAAAATAAAATGATGTTTTTGTTTCAACTTAAGCTTACGTTTCTAAACTAGTTACATTTGTAACTGACATCGCTCCAATAGTGCAACTCTATTATTGCTCTAAGGGAACTTTGCCATCTAGTAGCTAAGAGTTGTTAGTCACCTAGAGCGATATCGTCAATCTGAGTCCGTTCTTACAGCGAGCTGAAACGTTTGGAAATCATTTATTTTCAACCAATAGTTACATGTAAGCTACTGATTGTTTTACTGAGATCATGAGATTCATGAGGCAGTAAAGTTACTGCAAAGTGAACAAGTTTCTCGGGTATATAAGGTTTATTAATGCCTTGTTAAGCGGCCTTAAACAATTTAAATTAATTTCTAACCGCGAAAACTCGTTTTTTATATATATATTTTGTTTTTAATAAGTTTTGTTAGTAGTGAATATAATTAGGTATAATCTAAAATTAGTATTTAATATTAGAAAATTTTGGACTTACCAGTGCTTTAGAACTGTTGAGTTCAGAAAGGGGTTGAAGTAGAATAAAATCTGAAATAGAAGAGGAAACAAATAATTAGTAAATGTAGATTAAAGGGAAAACAAATTTGAATTTTATAAATTTATTATTTTTTTATTTAGGTTTAGTTAGCAAAAAAACGTATAATTTTGTTTTTAATATTTTTTGGGAGTATTATTAGTAGAATTGAAATTTTTAATTGAATTTATGAATATAATTATTTACTTTTTTTTTATCAATTTCTCAATTTTATTTTTGTAGGAAATGTCAAGGGGCATTTCTCGCCAAAGTCATAAAGCATCAGCTTTAAGGTCTTTGGTGGTTTTGGTCCTTGTCATTTACCTGTTTAGTTTTTGCTATACTTAAAGGGGGTATCATTGAATTACCTGTTAGAATAGCTTCGATATTTTCCTCTTGTAGATGGCCAGGATTTTATTAATCTGAAAGAGAAAAGAATAAATAAAATATTAGAAATATTTAATTTTCTGAAAATGTTTTTTTTTTAATTATATAATGTTATGAAACAATATTTTTCTATTTATTTTAATTTTGGTAAACACTGCACAGGAAAACACTTTAATTTAGGGAAAATCTAATTTAAATCACATTTTTAGTTTTCACTATATATTTTTTTTACTTTATTATTCATTATTTTTTTTTCTGTTTTACTTCAACACTTTTTAATTATATACTCGGAAATTTTAAATTTGCATTAATTTTCTTCGAATTGTAGGCATTTCACTAATAAATTTAAATTTTCTTTGTTTTTTTATTTTGTTGGTGCTACGTCACGATACGTATGCATAATTTTCATTAAATTCCACTTCACTTTTCTTTTATGTATTTCACAAAATTTTATTTTAAATTCAGATGCACTTACCTTTTATATTTTATTTATTGATTCTGGAAGCAGCATGTCGACTGATGGAACCTACAAATAGAATGATAGGGAATTTTTTTTTAATTTTGCTCTATAATTATTGGTTATTTTTAGTATTACTTACCTTCGGTTTTGTTCGGGCATTATTGCGGCGTCCCGGAAATTTTACTATTTGTTGCATCGTCATGGTACACAGTGCCGACAACTTTATGCCTGCAAAAGAATATTTTCAATATTTGTTTTTTTTTATCGGTAGGGCTAAAATAAATACGAAATTAAATTGTACTCACCAATGACCAATAAGTAAATCGCCATCGTCGCAGTGTCGCCAACATTCTGACCTGTAAAATATAATTTTTAATATAAACTAAAACTTAAATTACTACAATGTTACTTACCACAATATTAAACTTGTCCGTTTGGTTAGTCCTGTAAATAAAACGTATTTTTAAACATAATTAATATTGTTATTTTATTAATAAATTGAAATTTCAGTAATATTACTTACCATTGTCCGTCTGGTTGGTCTGCTTCTTCTTTTTTTACACCACGAGTAGTAATTTTAATTTTTCTTTATTCCTTTTTCTTTCATTCAGCAGCTGTTCATTCACAATATGTTAGTGTTGCCGAGAGGTCCAGATTTTTCACTTTTATACGGTGCTGTATTTAGTGGTGAATTCTAAGTGGGGTTACCATGGGGTTAATTTTTTTTATAGGAAAAATATACATTAAAATTAGTGCAATTCTTTTCCCTCCCATCCTGCATCCACTGATGGACTCCAGAAGTGGTTGGGTTTGTCGTGTGCACCTGATGGTAAGGCAGTGTTATAGGTTGTCAATTGAATAGAGTGGCAACTTCAAATTGAAAAGAAAAGAAACAAACATATGTTCAGTAATGAACAAATATTTTATATGTGTTTGTTTACCTTTTGTAAATACAATAGGAATATACAAAATTGATAGGTAAAATGGTGACAGTGGAAGATGTTGGAATGAGTGGCGCGAGTGAAAGATGGCCTCTGATGGATAGAGAAAAAGGAGCCATGATTATTCTGATTATGGTTCTGATACTGAAGGGATGAAAAAAGATTAAAAATGTTGTGTGTGGATAGTTTTTTTTAAATTTTATTTAAATTTTAATAGAGTTATTAACACTAATATAAATAAGAACATTAAGTAAAACAAAAGCATTAAATGAAATAAAATGAAAATGCTAAATTAAATTAAAACACTGGGCTAAATTAAATTAGAACGACACACTAAAATAATATATAAAACATAAAAATTAAAAGATATTGATCTAAAGTGAGAACAAAACATTAAAATAATTAAGAACCTACAAAATAAAATAAAACAACACACATATATATATAAAGCCGTCATCCACCGAGCTGCCATCACCCTTCAAGCCATTGTCTGAAGCTGTCATCGTTTTAGTTGCCTTGGTTAGCTGTCCTGGGAGTCATCATCCTCAGCCATCTGGTCACCAGACACACTCAACCCGTTTTATCCGCCACCAGTGGTTCCATATCTGCCACGACCGGTACAGGTATTCTGACCATAGACTGTACGAACAATCCACCGACTCTTGGACACATATAAAATAAGAAAATAATATTTATAGTTTTCTCGTAAACATATTTTTTTAAGTGTTAGGGAAAACTTACATTTGTGATTTTTTTCAATCCCCTCCAGGGAATTTAGTAGAGGGTGCGCGTTGGTCCAAAAAGGTGAGCTCACATTTAAGGTCTTCGTAAGACAGGGTATTTGCCCAATTTAGTGAAATTAGTTTTCCTTAAAAAGAAAAAAAATTAATGAGAAAATTATTTATATAAATGTTTTGAAATTTGCGAATGAATAAATTTGACTAGGACAAAACGCTAGGCAGTTAAAAAAAAGGAGAAGATTTAATTTTATGTTCCTATAAATCATTTATTTGTGGAAATTTTTAAATTCTATTATAAAACTTGTGGTAATTTTAATTTATTTCATTAAATTTAATTCGATAATTTTTTGTGATTTGTTTAAAGATATATACATAAATTTGTTTTTTTTATATATTTAAATACATTTGTTAATTTTTGTTCTTTAAGTTTAAATAATGAATAAACAATTTTATAATGAATTTTAAATAGAAAATTTTTTAGTGATTTTTAATGGCGAAATAAAAAAAAAAAAAAGGTAAGCATAATGGGATGATGATGGAGTGTTGACGGAGGTGAAGTCAGGGGTCCCCAACATTTAGCTGCAGGGGATCATGGTGAAATCCCCATGGATTTCAGTGGGTGGGTAAAAGCTGTTGGCATAACATCTGCCAACCCCCCAAAAGATGTGTAGAAAAGGACACCACAGCAAGTGTATGGTGTCATCAGGAATGGTAGTTTTGCAACATTTCGCGTCAAGTCTATATTCGGGTCCCTTTTCTCTACTTTTGTTCATTTTGCTATAGCTGGTATGATTCTTTTTGTATGCTGCGTGCCAATAGCCAGAACGCCGGCAAGAACCACCCCAAGACGGCGAGCTCTAGCCGGAGCAAAACGCCAGCATGCCAGCGCCGCCGACAATCTGGCCAAACTGTTATTTCAGGCTGTGTTACCAGCCAAACTGCACGTCTCCACGCTACGCTACACCTTGAGTATAAAAAATATTTTGGCAGAATTCGAGCTCTATCGTGGTTTCAACAGATGGACGGACATAACTTGATCGTTCTAGATCAATTTTCATTCGAAAGCAGTTACATTTAAATTAAGACGTAATGTTAATGTTAAGTAATATCAAAGAATATAAATCATATAGAATGCGCATCACTTACAAACAAAATTTCTTATGGCGGGTTCTAACATTGAAACCCGCTCTCTTTATTACGAATTTCTCTCATATAGTTTCGCTCACAATATTTTGTCAAGGTAATTTGTTGTTGGTTTCTTTATTCATATTTATTTACCATGCACTCGTTTAACATTATGCCTTAGACAAGGAAGCAAAGAAACAAAATACGAACACGTGTTTGTCTGTTGTTTATGCATGTATGTATGTATGGATGTGTTAATGTTCTTTAAATAAAGAAATGAGAAAATATAAATTTACATTTTTAAAAAAGGTCAAATAATTCAAACAAATGTATACAAAAATTATTTTGAAAACAAATATGCTCGACTGTGTTAAAGTAGCAAAAGCATATATATATTGTTGTTGTACGAATGAGATTGCATCAATTGTGATCGAATTTTATTTGCCCTTCTTAGCGAAAATTTTAGTGTACATGTACATTTTAATTGATTTGAGATAATTTTAGTACAATGAAATTTTTTATAGGTGAAAATGTTTTTTTCAAGCATTTGAATTTCACTTGAGGTATTTTAAATAAATAAATAAAAAAAGGCGATGTTTTCTAATGTATTACAGATACTTTTACAAATTGAAGTTTTCGAAAAAACTTTCGCCTATTGTCAAGTACACTCAATGTTTATACATGTAGCTCTAGTGTGATATTTTTTATTTTAAAGTGTTATTTATTTTAGCTACTTTATTCTCTAAAATTACAATTTTTATTAAAATTGCTGTCACTGTTTCGCCAATAATATGTTGGCTCGTCAGGAAACAAATAGTTATGTATGTATTTTGTGATAAAAGAAATTTCAATTTTATGTAAGAAAGGCAAAACTCAATAAAAAATACTTATGTATGTACCTGTTCCCTGCACTGGAATTATTTGACCGTTTCTTAAAAAAACCCACATGCAATAAATGTGCAAAAACTAGCTAAACCGAAGTCAGGTAGAATTTTTGTATTGTTGTTGTATTTTTAGAGGCACAAATCGTCAAGGACACTTCGCCCGAAATTTTTTTTAGTGATTTTTTTTTATTTTATTTTAAAGCATTTCATAACACATTTCAGTTTCAAAGCTGCAGTGAAGCATTACGTACTGTGTGTCTAGAAATTATAATAAAAGTATTTAAAAAAATATATAAAAATAACGCAATAAATAAAAACTCTACTAAAGCAATGAATTCGAGTACAATAAAGAAAAATAAATCGCCATCGGGCATAAAATGCTGCGTGAAAAAATGACAAAAGTCGAGAAGACAATTTAAGGGCTTAAACATGTTTAAATATCCTTCGCCGGATATGATACTAGGTCAAATTTGGCGAGAGAAATGTCGAATTCCTGAGAATTTTAATAAAAATCTTTATATTTTCGAAAATCATTTTTCAAGTTCATACGTTGGGGGAAAAAAATTAAAAGCTGACGCCATTCCAACTGTGGATATTGATGAAATGGAGGAAGAATTGGAAGATTTTAACGCAGAGCTCAGGTCCTCCCCAAAAAATTTAGATTGTGAAAATATCGAAGCCAGTTTCTGCTCAAATTGCGAAAATCAATCTCTACTTGCAGATCACTACTGGAAAAAATATAGTAATCTCCTCAAAAAATACAAAAAAAAAACAAAAAAATTTTAAAATCAAAGCGACCCACACAAAATACTAAAAAGTTAAATCGTAAAAATATAAAGAAGTCTCTTATTGAATCGATTTATTGTTTACAAAATATAAGCGCAGAAAGCAAAATTTTTTGTAAGCTTTTGTTGAGCTCTCGGCTAAAGGAATATTCTGAAAATGTAAAATATTTAGCTCAGAACATATTTTACAAATCTCAATCACCATACTTATTTCTAAGGGACAAATTAAATTTGAGTCTTTCTCACATTTCCACCTTGAATCGGTGGGCGCCGATTAAATTTCTTCAGCCCGGCTTAAAAAATAATGCTTTTGAATTCGTGAGGGAAAAATGCTCCCAGTTGGATGACAGATGTGCAAAGCATATGGTTTTAGTTATGTATGAAATGAGCATAAGAAAAGAGTTGAGGTATAATAGAAGTCTAGATTTAGTTGATAAATTTGAAACAACTGGATTTGAAAGGACTACTAGAATTGCCACTCATGTATGTGTTTTTATGATTAAATCTATGTTTTCTAATTTTTAAATCATTCTTAATTACTTTATTTCCTACAACGGCTTATCTGCGGATACTTTAAGTGAAATAGTTAAAGAAAATTATAATATTTTAAAAAGCATGGGTATAAACGTTCGTGCCCTTGTAGGTGATCCAGGCTCGACCAACAGAAAATGTTTCTCCAACCTTAAAGTATCTGTGGAAAAGCCGTTTTTTGAAACTAATGATCAGAAAGTTTTTTGCATGTACGATTTCCCCCATTTAATTAAGTCTTTGCGGAATGGCTGGTTAAAGTGTGACATAAAATCACCGGATGGAACGGTAAGTTTTCAAGTAATTAAGGAATTGTATGAAATGGAAGCAAGTGCAAAAGCAAAAATGTGCCCAAAATTGACACGGCAACACATTTACCCTAACTGTTTTGAAAAAATGCTGTAAAATTTGCAACACAAATTTTTAACAGAACTGTTGCGTCTGCTATCAAAACTATTTCCGAAACCACAAAATTTAAGATAAATTCCACAAAATTGGCCTTATCAACAGCTCAGTTTGTGGAAAAAATTGACAAGATTTTCGATTGTCTTAATAGTGGCTCCCTTTATGGTGATAACTGCTACAGATCTGCAATTCAGCTTAACAGTGAAGCATATAAATTTATTAAATTTTTTTCGCAATATTTAGAAAATGTGGAGTTTTTGGATAAAAAGAAGCGTATTTTCTTTTTAAATGGAATGAAGCTCACTCTTAAATCAGTTCTTATGTTAACCGATGATATTTTAAAAGGAGGTGGTGATGTATATTTTTTAATGACAAAATCCCTTAATCAGGACAAATTAGAAATCACGTTTTCTGTATTGCGGCAGAAAGGGGGCAACAAAAGCAACCCGTCTGTAGCCGAATTGAATAATATTTTGACAAAAATAATGGTGACTAAAATAGTTCAGTCAAGCTCTTCTAGCAACTGCGAACTTGTACAAGACGAAATAGCGAATGTTGATGCTGGCTTTCAAGCAGATTTATGTATTGAACATAAAGAACCAAGTTGCTATGAAATTGACAATGTTGATTTCGAGAGCCACATATATGCAGATTATTTTCTGGAAGATGTTTTTGAAAATTCTGCAGTTATAAATTTCGAAGTAGTTTCTATGAGATACTTTGTTGGATATGTAGCATTTAAAGTCATTCCAAAATTACAATGCCAAAAATGTTGTGACGAATTGAGAAAGACGGATGAAGTTCTAACAGCACCAAGCGAGCTTTTTATACACTTTAAAAATTATCAGTCGCTTACAGATTTTGGAAGCTTAGCTGCTCTATCAGATAAACTAATGGATGCTAGTAAAAGACATATTTTAATATTTCATAAAATTTTTAAATCTGAGCCCCAAAAAATTGGTATAAAATAAAATCTTTTATTATTGAGTCCTGTAAACGCTTTACTCCGCAGTGGTTTGCCGACGCTTGTTCTCAGCACAGAATAGAAGTCTTTGACTTTCTACTATTACTACTCCTCCGAAAGCATTGCTCTTGGTCTATAGAAAAAGGAAGTTAAAAAAAAAAAAAAAAATACAAAATTTAGCAAACGAATGATGTAATTTATTAAAGTATAACAACTTTGTTAATTATACAAGGCAGAAATTAATGAAGTGAAAATTATTTATTCTTAACAAAAATACATACATAGTTTGTTTTTATTTCAATTGTTTTATAAAAAAAAAACAACTTATTCATTTTCCAATATTTTTATTTAATTTATTTTGAAATGAATAAACTTTTCAACATTCTGTTTGTTCTTAAAAAAATAATACATAATTCTCAACTCTAGTTTTATTCGCATTTTTATATAAAGTTTTATTTATTTAAAATACCTCAAGTGAAATTCAAATGCTTGAAAAAAACATTTTCACCTAAGTATATATAATAAATTTCATTATACTAAAATTATCTCAAAGCAATTAAAATGTACACGTACACTAAAATTTTCGCTAAGAAGGGCAAATAAAATTCGATCACAATTGATGCAATCTCATTCGTACAACAACAATATATATATACTTTTGCTACTGTAACACAGTCGAGCGTATTTGTTTTCAATATAATGTTTGCTTACATTTATTTGAATTTATTTGACCTCTTTTATAAATGTAAATTTATATTTTCTCATATCATTGTTTGAAGAACATTAACACATCCATACATATATGCATAAATGCATAAACAACATACATACAAGCGTACGTAGTTAAACGTCTGACTGACAAGAATTTGTACAAGAAATGAAAATATCAAAACATAAACAAACATACATACATGCAAGCTGAAGTATATACAAACACACGCAATTACGTATGAGAGCGAAACATTGTTATGCTCTTTACTATTGCTACTTACCCTTTTGCCTTACCGACCGCATCATAAACTTTTTTAAAAAATATTTCAATTTGGGCCTTCATGCGCATTCTATATGATTTATATTCTTTGGTAATATGAAAGAATAATAAAAGTGCCTAAGAGTATGCTGCACATAATAACTCACCTCGGCTGCATATAAATTAACATCATGTTCGAACAACCAGCGAACCAAACGAAATGTTATATGTACATAAACTAATACACACACAAAACTACTGTAACTTAAACTACTGTAGATATAACTTAAATAAAATTATAATGTAAATTAAGCTATTTAAAATAAATCCGTAACAATACTTTATAAGACCCCATAAAGTGTGAATACTTTGGTGTGTTGAAAACAGAATGACATAATGAATATACTCCTTCACCATTAATAGGTTTAAAATATCGTTTAAGAGATAAAGCACTTTTAAACAAATAATGTATTTACTTTACGACATACTGCAACTTTTCGTCATGCATTTCTATTAAATGCATTTCCTAAGTTCAAAAAAATCTTCACAGAATTTTTTTCATTTTCTTCTGTTTTAAAATTTTGCAATAATTCTCCAGCATTTCGTTTTCGTTCTTTTTCCATGAGTAAATATTTTAACGAACATTCTTACATTACAATTCAATAAATTTCATTATACTCATCGTAACCAACACTAATAAAAAAAGTAGTTCCTATTGCTGCCTTTAATCCATTTGTGTAATATAAACTTAAATATCAGCAATCGTGTTATATATCAACAAACAGCTTAAACGAATTGCTGTCATAAATACCTACAACTATTTATAACAACTTAGTACTTCGAAATAATAACTACAACAATAACAATCTTTGCGTTAGTATTTTATTTCTATTATATTATATATGTTTGTCTGTATGTGTGCATAGTTGTAGTATCAAGTGTATTATATACATAAAGACCCTTACGAGTAGTGAGTTTATTTCAGAAGTAATTTTTTCATCATTATCATCTTCATATTCGTCATCTAATATTAAATTTCTTGTTTTTTAACTTATACACTTACTCTCTAGTTATAAATAATTTAAGACTCTAAAAAAGAGCTTCGATGTACATAAAACCGTAAATTATACAAAAAATAATACAAGTATTTTTGAAAATAAAAATTGAGATTTATGGTATCAGCAATAAAAATAAAGAAAATAAAATAAATCCCTTAGAAGAAAAGTTACGTAATAAAGCAATATTTTATTGCATAAATCAAAACAGAAATGTATACTTTGTGGTCTTGTGTTTTTATATTTTTTATTTGGTGTTTTTCAAGACTGATAAATTTTGATATGTCTTGCAAAAATAACAAAAAAATATAAAATTTTGATAACATATATATATTTTTTTTTGGATTTCCAATTTTGGACAAGGTTTTAGAGCAATGCTGGCCATATATCAGGAATAACATATGTTAGCTTCTAAGCATAAATTTATTAATTATTTTTTATCAGCAAAATCACGTGGTCTCGCAGAAAATAAATCTCACAACCTTGGAGGCCAATTGAAAGGTTTCTTTTGAAATCAATTAGCGCCATCCTGTTAAAGTTATAAAGGGTGGTAAAATTTTCAGGAAACAACACCTAAACGATTTTTTTCGGCATTTCATTTGTCATATCTCAATTTAACACTAACATAATTTGATCCGTGGAAAGATACGCAAATGAGCAACGCATTAAAGTTATTCAGGCTTATTATGAAAATGGTCGTTCAAATTAAAATGCATTTCGTGCACTTCGTGATTATTTTGGTCAACATAATCGTTCAAATTCATCCAAAATCGGGAGAACTGTGAGAAATATTAAAATTTGAGTAAAACAGGTCTGCATGAAATGTGAAAAAATCAGTGAATGCCTTCTTAGTTCGTTATGGCAAAAGAGTAGTCAACCTTGACTCATCATCGTGCCCAACAGTTGAACATCAACACTGTCATTGTCCACTGAATGGAGGTGTGCCGCCTTCTTTATTTTACCCAAATCAATGTGATAGATATGTATTTTAACGTACAAACTAATTGATCATGTTGCGATAACGATCTCTATTAACCGCAATAAGAATTACGGTTTTATTTCTTAGGAAAAAAGATGGATGATGCAACCAACGTATTAATCATAATAAACAGCGTATTTTTCTAGATGAAATAAAGTCTATAGGGTCTGTTATGGATTAGTTACACATGGTTTAGTATATGTTTGTTTAAAAACAAATTTGTTGAGCCAAAATATAAATTCTATCGCTGAACACAATATTGATAAAGTTATCGGTCGAATCGATAACTGGTTTTCAAAATAAATCATGAGGATTTGCAAAATCATAAAAAATTGATCCTTATTTTGATAAATTTTATTTGACTTAAAAAACACGGTTTATTTATAGAATTCAATATATAAAAATTAAATAAAAAATCTTAATAAAGAAAAAAGTTTAGAAACTTAAAACTTAATTTTAAAAAATAAATATTAAGGTAGTAGGAAGCGGGAGACACTTCCAATACCCACACTTGAACACCAATTAACACTAATATTTTCTATTGTGTTTCCTTTGCTAGAACAAAAAGTCAATAGTATTTAAGAGAAAAAAAAATTTCTAAAAATAAGATAAATTAAAGAATGTAATAACGTAGAAGAAGTAAAACATAAAAAGTGTAGAAGTCCTAACGACCCGCCATTGTCTGTTTAATAAACACCAGATCAACATGTTTTTTCTTCAACATGCACTCCGAGACATCATTCATTTCCTTGTTAAATCCTTTGCCTAACCACTTAACCTTGTTATTCTGCAGTTGCTGTCAGTCACACAAAACATGGTCCACAGTTTCTAACTCTTCTCTCTCCTCGCACATCCTACAATATACCGGAGTACTGCGATATGGTCTACTTATCCTCGTCCCGTCTGGACAATATCCTGTTATGACCCCAAAAGTGCCCTTCAGACATACACTATTTAGGCCCAGTTGTAACGTAGAATTTGTCGTGTGTAACTTAGGTCACAAAGCACTCTGCAGTCTCTTCTGTTCCTTTATGTTATACCAGTCGTGTTCAATGTCCATACCTTAATTCGCCAAAAACAGTAGTCCATCGGCCTTATAATGCACTTTTCGTACGTCAAACCTAGTGCAGAAATACCGCACGCGAGCTCTTCACCAATTTCTTTGCTGGTAATTCCACACTGCCCTGCTATCCAACAAAATCTGGCATTGAAGAAGCCCATTTTTCTATCAAAAAATCTTCTACATTCCAAAAAAAGTTAAAAAAATAATAAGTACTAAATTATCGAACAAAACAGCCCGCCTGTTTAAATTCCTACCAAATCTATTATCAAACCGATACCGAAATTAAACTTTAAAATTAAAGTTCACGTTTATCAAGAGCTTTGATCCTTTACCAAGTCACTTATTTCAATTCCACAATAATACCCAAATGGATATCGTAGATCCCAGTTTACTTCATGTAAACTACCAATCAATCTAAATAACCCAATCATCTAAATAACCCAAACAGGATTTATGCTTTAAAAAAATTTTCTTTCTGTATATATTTTAAACTCCATTGAGCAACTACAGGCAAAGAAAAAATATGGTTGTGGTAACCATAATCGAAGAGCAACATACTATGATTGAATCTTATGATTATGGCTAAAACATATAATGGTTACCAGTCAACATTATTATGTTTAATTAAAGTATCATTCAATAGTCATTTATATGTCTACAATTGAAATCGACAATCTTTGCTTTTTACGGCAAATTATTGTCTTCTGCTTTAACATACACATATTTTCATGTGTAGTTTTTTGACATCTCAAACTTTATAAATAATAAATATTTATTCAGCAAGAAGAAGAACAGTTAAAATCAAATTATTATTAAAAAAATTCATAGCTTTATTAATTTGTACTCATACTGTTGTCTCACCTATTAAATATTTAATGATTATTTGTAATTTTTAATGCTTTTGAATAAAATATTGGGTGGTATTATTGATTCCGCGCGGAAAGGAAAATTGAACGGAAAGAAATATCGATCGATATGAAAATTGCAATTATTCATTCCTGCGGTATTCTCTTTCCGCAAACTTAATTTAACATCCCTGTTTTAAGTGATTATAAGACAATGTCGTGTCAGCTGATGAAAAAATATACAAGTTTTAGATGTGATTTTAGATGCGTGTGTAAAATATTTTGTTATAAATTAAATATGGATACAATTGCCTTTTTTGAGAATAGTAGTGACAGTGATTCTTTGGACATCCGATTGGAAAGAAGAGTTTTACGCTATCAATCTGGAGATGTGTTCCAGTTGAACGATAGAGAGTAAGTTGAAATAAACAAATGTGAACCGGACTCCCGCTAAATGAAAGCTTTGATTAATTTTACAGCTTCCAAAAAAATTTTCGATTAAACAAGGTAGCGTTTAAATACATTTTGTCTGAGTTTGAATCTGTATGCTCAGAAAGGAGTCGTCAAGGAGCTCTTTCAGCCAAAGATAAAGTTTGCGCTTGTTTGAGATTTTTTGCAGAGGGCAGCTATCAGCATAGTATTGGTAAGGATTTTAATGTGAACATAGCCCAATCAACGTTTTCTAAAGTGCTGGATGAATTTTTGAGCAAGTTAGAAAATTTATTGTGCAGCAAATGGATATCCATGAGCATGAACGCAGACGAGGAAAGAATAGCCAAAATGACTTTCTATGAAAAATGTAGTATTCCAAATATTGTAATGGCTGTCGATGGTACCCATGTAAAAATTATTGCTCCAAATTGCAATAAACACCTTTTTTTTAATCGTAAAGGTTACTACAGCATTAATGTTATGATTGTAAGTAAATCTTTATTAACTTGGCTTGTATATATGTATATTATTTATTTATAATTGTGTAAATGCAGATATGTGATCATGAACAGAAAATACGGTATGTGTCTTCACAATATCCTGGAAGTTGCCATGATTCCCACATTTGGGAAACAAATGCTGCAAAAACATTCCTTCAATCAAAACACAGCAATAGAAGAAATTGTCTCGTTTTAGGTAAGTAAATTAAAAAATTCTAAGCAACGAAGTTGTGTAAACAAATTTTAAAATTTGTTGCAGGTGATAAGGGGTATCCTTTACAACCATGGCTACTAACACCTTACAGAGAGCCAGTTAACTCTCCCAACAAAACTAGATTTAATACCGCACATTCTAAAGGAAGAATTATAGTAGAAAGAACTATTGGAGTTCTCAAATCTGTTTTGAGGTGCCTTAATAATGAACGGGGATTACATTACGATCCCGAAAAGTCTGCAAAGATCATAAACATTTGCTGTGCACTTCATAACATTAGACTACATTACAATATTACAGACGAGGAACTTGATTTTCCATTACCTGAAGAAGATCCAATATACGATCCTGTTGCAGATGATTTTAGTGAAGAATCAAATGAAATAAGAAATCAAATACTACAGAATTTTTAATTTGTAATTCAAATTTATTTATTTAAAATGTATATGTATGTAAATAAAAAAAATTATCACAATTCATTTTTTTTGGAATTCAGGTAGCAAGTATGTATATATGTGTGTATGTATATACTAAATAAAATTTCACAGACCAGTGTTTTTAGTGCAGGTAATTGATCCTACCGCAACTCTTTGTCTAGCTTCTCAATTTCAAGTTGCAAAATTCTTTCTTTGAGAGCAATCTTTTTCATTAATAACCTTTTCATTTCGTCGTTGTGCCTCTTTTCTTCTGCCAGCTGTTGTTCCAAGATTTTTGTTTGTTTCTTTTTTTCATCGCTTAGTGTATATATAGCCCTCTTAATATCTTTAAAAGCTTTATGGTTTTCCTTATTTTGCTCTTTTATTACTTCTAAAGCAGATGCGACATCGGAAGCTAACTTTTTCTGCACATTTATCTGCTCTTTAAGCAGTTCTGTCTTTTCCTCTTTTCTTGTCCTTTTATGCGGTCGTGAGGTTATGTTTACGGAAGAACTGCTCTGTGTGCTGGTTTCTTTATTTCCACTGTCCATTGTAACCGCATTTTCTTCAAGTGGCAAATCTGTTTCTTGAGGACATATATTTGGTTCCAATGGCAGACTTATTTCTGCAACACTTGACGTATCGTGCCTTTTCGAAACACCGAAATTGTTAACATTTGCGATGCCATAAACCACCGTATTTAAATTTAAAAGAATGCTAACCTCTTCTTCTGTGTCAGTTAGCGGAATTTCTTTATATGGACCTCCTCCCGTTCCAGTTAAAAGCTGTTTATTCTTGGTTAATTTTTTTTTACACCACTTTTGTAATCTGTCCATACCTAAAACCAAGTTATGATCACATAAAAATATTCACAAATAGAATTACGCTATCTACCTTTTTCCAACCACTGGAATCCTTTAAAGGCGGTCCGCAACCATTAAGGGTTAGCGTCAAGTCTTCCCAGAATTTTTTAATGTTTGCCGGAACGCGCTGGCTAAAGCCACAAGCAATGTCTTGATTTTTTTTCATTATATCTACCATTGCTTCTATTTGCATTTTGTTTGTATATTTTTCTCGTTTATTCCTATCAAAATAATAAAAAATATTCAAATAAATTAATTACACAATTAAAAAACAGTTCCTTACATTTTTGTTCTTTCCGTTAATTACCCGTCACAAAAATTGAGCGTAAGCAAAATGAAGGAAAATATCTACATTGCGGAATCAATAATATGGCAATACCGCAACTGTAGAGTTGATACCGCAACAACGGAAGGATACCGCAGCTGCGGAATGAATAATTGCAAAATTTGCTTCCGCAAAAAAAATCTTATCCGCAGCCGCGGAACGGAATCAATAATCGGACCCATTATTTTTGTCGCATTAATTTTCTTATATAATACTATTTTTAAATGATAACCATTTGGAAATTTTTACGAAAAGTAAACATTAAATGACACAATACAAACAAATGCTTGATTATCGTGACAAACTATATGATGAAATGAAACAAAAATAACTATTACTTGTTTTCGACAACCAAATATTGTTATTGAAACTATAATATGACCGTCGTGATCATGTCGCAACCATGGTTTTTCTTGCGTGTAGCAGATGCCATTATATTTTTAAAATTTTTACAAACCAAATGAAATTTTAACTCCCAAGTAGTTTAAAAAAGAAAAATAAACTAAATTTCTTCCTTGTATAAAACAAACATTTTTCAATTTTGCAGATGCTTAAAGATATTTTTTAAAAGGCTTTAATTTAGCTTATTTACACTTGTATACATAAAGGATTTGTTCCCCTTCCATCTGCATTACTACGTATTCCGAATCTATACATCTATCTTCCCTGAAGCACTTGCAACAACTCCATACGGTTAAACTAGATTTCCCTTTGTCTTAACATGTCAAAGATATTATAAATTACATTTTTAAAAAACCATATATTTTAATACTTAAGCATGTTTCATTGTGCCTTCTAAAGTCTAATCCAAAGTTCTTGTATCTTATTTTTGAGCAAATACATAAAAAAGGATTAAGATTAATTTGGGGAATATTTGATATTTAATTTCCATGAAAGAATTTAGACTATGAAAACTGTTAACAAAAAAGAAATCTTGTTGACAAGAGATAATTTTTAGTTCATATCTCTAGCACACTTGCGAAGAATCAGCATCATGCACTAACAAACATAAATTTTAAATAATTTTTCTGGCTGTAATATCAACAGCACCAACACCATTTTCAACATTTATATGGTTTTTATTATTTTTTTATGTTCGTTTTGCTATATTTTTTTAAATAAAGCATAACTTGATGAAAATAGAATTTACTCTTTAAGTGAATTGTACTCACACTTGTTTGCTTGCAGCCAAAATACTTAAAGTAAAATACGACCACTTAAAAGGACATTTGTAGGATTTGCTCAAGTAAAAGCAAGAGATTTTGACTTGTGCAGCAATAACAAAAGTACTTAGAGACAACAGTTATAAACTTCTTGTATATTTAAAAGCGTTTCAATTATTTTAATAATATCTTTTTCATTTCTTTTTTTCTTTCAGTTACCGAAAAAGAAATTAGACAATGGTAAGAGTGGATTCAAACCAATATTTACAATTCTAATTCTTTTTAATAGACCTTAATTTACAATAAATTAAAATTAACATTCTATGAATATTTGCTAATGATTAACTTAATCTACTTTTATTTAAATTTTCTGTATTCCCTAATGGTTTTGGTGACGTTTAGGCACAAAGGTTTTCTAAAAGACTGTCCGAATGGATTACTCACAGAACAAGTAAGTTGATAAAAAAAGTATACCATTTATTTTAATATTTGCTATTTTCTTTTGTTAATACTTTATGTAGAAAAAAGTTTTTCCACTCTTTGCTAAATGCCATAACAAATACTTAACAATTAAATTAAAGTAAGTTTAAATTTCGGCATTCCTTAAATATGTATTTAGATACAAGTTATCCTTGTTTAAAAATTTTGCAAAATGTCAAGAAGAGAAAAACTTAAAAATATATTTGCATTTTTTCTATAGTCTTTTCTTTTTATACTTTTTTTTCAGTTTAAGTTTTTGGTTATCTTCTATTAAATTTTATTTTATTTTATTTACAGTGGTTTGAAAGAAAAAGGGTGAAAAAAAGTTATGAGTTTCTAACCCAAGTCTTCAGTATTTAATAAATTTCTTATAAGTTTCTAATGCATTTAGTTAATGAAGGCTTGTTAACATTAAACAAATATTTGACAAAATAGATGCAAGCGCAAAAATGTATTAAGTTTTCAATAGAAAATATATGTTTATATTGCAATTTCTCGGTTAAACCAAATTGCAATATGATTCGAACAGAACAATTAAATTACATTAATGTTTTTACTGGTAACGCGTATTTAGGCAAATATTTGCCAATACGAACTTGATGGCGATTTTCAATAAATATTCCTTTTCATCCAATGTTACATTCCCTTCAAATACCTAGGAGCAGTACTTGACTAGAGACTATCCTGGAGAGACAACATTTAAAGTAGAGTGAGGAAGGCTCAAAGAATTTGGGCACTTTGTAAAGGCTTCGCCATCTAACGTTTTTTTCCAACTAGTGCTTATTTCGTGAATGGTAATACTTAGCTTATGTCTGATTTGACAGATAATTAGTTTTATCCTTCTCCTGAACGAATATGGTTGTGTATTCGCTTGAACAGCGCTGGGAAATATTGCGACTTACTTTGGACGATTTAAAAAAAAAATCATCTTTTCAGATGAAGCTCATTTTGATCTTGGCGGGTATGTTAACAAGCAAAATTGTCGCATTTGGGGCCCAGAAAACCCGCACGCATACATTGAAAGGCCGATACACACACTGTTTAGTGCGAATTTTGGTCCAGAGGCATAATTGGGCCATTTTTCTTTGAAAATTAGCAAGGAGTGGTCGTAGTCAATGGCGATCGTTATCAGGCCATGTTGAAGAATTTTTTTTTTTTCAGAAAAAAGTTATTTGGAGGACCCTTTAGAAGAGCGATAGGTTTATAATAACGCATAAGCTCAAGAATGATACACTGATGATTTCAGTACTGCATCAGTTTTTATGGTGCATAGTAACCACGTTAACAATGGCTAATGAGATAAACTTTCAATGCAACACATTGCTATTCAAGTGAAATATGAATTGGCCTTAGTTGCTACTTAAGACACCATAAAACCAGATACCAAAGCATAACCGATATATCGATGGCTTAATATAAAAAATACGTATTTCGATTTCTTTCAAAATTGCATTCTTAACGTTTTCTAGTAGTCCACTAACACACGTACGCACGTACAAAATTTCGTAAGTTATGGTTGAAAATAATAGATTTGTTGCCGTATAAAAAGGGGCCTATCCATTTAACTCCTTTATATTTTATTTTGTATTTTCTTTCTCCTGTAAAGTAATAAAAAATCGATATACGCCCTTTTTATATTAAGCCATCGATATGTCGTGTGACAAAATTCCAAAGAGATTTAAAAGCATCAACTGCAACATAACAATACTGGAAGTTTTAGAATGGGATGAAGTTATTATTGTACGAAATACCAAAGATATCAGTCTGTATACAGAAGGATCAAAGATTGGTAAACGAACTGAAATTTGCTTATATGACATTAACTGAAACAGAGGTACATAAATATCTAAAATATCTATCAGATCACAATACCTTTTTCTAGGCTGAGACTGAGACTTTCTAGGAGACTGATAACGAATGCAATGAAATAGTGAAATAAGCTAGCATGCGAATTGCGAATATAAACCATTGCAACATAATCGGAAACGAAGAAGTCGGCAAATTATTCAAATCTATTTAAAGAACATTTATTTTCTTAAACAAATATTGTGTCAACTAATACCCAGCAAAAACTAGGTACTGACTTGCTCTAACTTAACAACATACATTCCAATGGCTATTATATAACGTCCATCTTAATAAGAAGTATTTTAATAATGACTTGAATTATAATGTGATCCTTTGTTTCTCAGACATTTGCAAAGATCCATACAAAATACAATTTCTTATTGCAAAATTTGTTAGAAGCCATTCAAATACATTTTTATAATTCTCATTTAGTTTAAAACGCTTACAATTCTAAGTGATAACTTTTAGAATTTCACTGAGAAACTAACGCATCGCAAATCGAATGATCAAACCGAATTTTCATCCTTAAAATAAATGAACGACTTCTGCAAGTCAAATATTAATGGGTTATTTTAGTTATCAAAATCAGTTACTTATTTGTTACTATTTAAGTCACTATTCATAAGCAAGCGAAAAAAGTACTTATACAAGTCGCTATTTGTAAGGGAGTGTGGTAAGTACTTTTCTTCAATGACAAGACCAAGTCAGATAATACATTTGCTTTGCATTTGGGTTTGTATTCACTTTGACATTAAAGATAAAATGTAATTTTTTTACAAAACATGTTACATAAAGTACATTTAACGCAGCGCGAAGCGAAAAGTTTGGCAACTCTCATCTTCTTGCGCGCTTTGACAATTTGCTGGTACAATTTTCATTTATTTTGTGAAATTAAAATTTTATCAAATTTTTAGTAAGTTTGAATTAAAATAAAAATAATAAAAATTTTTTGGAAAAATTTCTTATCGCTTTTATAGTTAAAGTTTAAGTGTTGTTCGTCTACCAGATCACAACATTATTTTGCAGGCTGAGATCATGGCGATTACGAAATGAATTAAATTGATAAAGGAAACGAATAGCGAAACCCCGATTCGTATCTTTACGGATAGCCAATCAGTGATTAGGACATTGAGAAAGGAGAAAGTTGAATCCCGGAACGTTTTGCAATGCAAGAGCGAGAACATCTGGAGATAATATGGATACCAATCCATCACGGGCTGATCGGAAACGAGAAAGATGACAAATTATTCAAAATGGGAGCTCTTTTGAGTACTATAACTTTGGAGAACGCCAAACCCCTTAAACGATTTAAGGATGAACTTAAACGTTGGGCGATGGAGGAACATGTCAGAAAATGGCAAAGCACTGATGTCGGTAAGGTGACAAGAATACTATGGGGTGACCCAAATCTTGAGAAATCAAAGGAAATTCTGAGACTGAGTAGACCAACACTTATGAGACTAGCCAGTGTGATTACAGGTCATACGCAGTTGAGAACTCATCTAGCTCGCATGAAACTGTCTGAGGAGACAACATGTAGAGCATGCGAGGAAGAGGATGAGACTTTTATACACAATCTCTGTCATTGTCCTGCGTTTGGGCATATTAGACGCGAGAATTTTACAGTGGATACTATGCCGAATTTGGAGTACCTGGGGAACTCAAACTGGAGATCCATAAGGAATTACATTGAGGGGACTGAGTTATTGAACTAGTCCGCTATGTATTTATGGGAAATTATGATTATGGTTTTAAATTGGGAATTCCACTTCCCACATGGAGCGCACAACATGCCAACTGGGCATAAGTGTATACCTGTCATGGGTTTGGGCTTTTACTGCCCCTCCTTTTCAACCTAACCTAACCTAAGTGTTGTCAAATTTTTTTTTGTGTCACAATCCTCTTGCTTTATGCTTTTTTGTCAAAGTTAGAAATTATATCAAGGTAATGAAGTTTTATCTGACATGTGCTTACTTGCCGTGTTAACCCTTAATAATAATTTTAGATGCCAAATTGTAAGTAGTGAAGAACTGTTTTGTAGAACATTCAACTCATTATTTTGCAATAAAAGTTTTTGTTGAGTATATTAAGTATCTTTAAATAGTAGTAGGTAAAGGTTGTTAATAGTCTGTGGCTGACAGATGAAAGTCTGATATGTTGAGTAACAAAATTAAATCGATTTAAATTGTAAATCAGTGGCATAGGATTTCCAGTACGAATGCATTTAAGTTTTTATGAATAAACTGTAACCGGACCTCTTTTGCAATATCCTTGAATTAAACTATTTGAATCTCCATTACACTTCGAAATATTTTAATAAAAAACAGAAATATTTTTTATATGAATTATATCTAAAAACACCAAAATTTTAGCAAGTGGAAATTTCTGGAAGTCCTGACCTAATTTCAGAATGTAAGAAAATAAAAAAAAAATAAATAATATTTTTAATAACAATATATAATTTTAGTTTCAGTAATGCAAGAATTTATGTTGAAAAATGTTAAATGCAAACCACTGTTTTTATTATAATTTATACAAAAGTTTTAACACAGTATCTGTAATTCCTGGAAACATTTTTTTTTTCATATTTACTAACACATTTACATTTTACTAAGAGTTGTCGGCTCAACTTGTCCAACATGAGCTAAAACTTTGCAGATTTGCCAACATTTCTATATAAGTTTTTGTTTATTCTTTTGGTAACAGTCTTACTGATTTTAATATAATTTGCTTAAAGTTTAACACTTTAAATCTCAATTTGGTTTGCGCAACTCAAATACATTCCTCCGCTGTGGCTGGTAAAAAATAATAAATTGTTTGTTTTTATTTTTGTATTTATATTATGTTAATTTTGTACTATTGTTCTTTGGGTCGCAAATATTTGGTTATTTCCTTTTCACTAACTTTTTGTTAGCAGTAACTTAATGATATTCTGAAAATGTCGATAAATTTTAATATTAATATTACGTATACGTACAAGTAAATGTTCGTACATATTGATGTACATAAGTATTTACATACTTATTCTGACATCATATGTAGAAATTTAAAAAGGTTTATTTTTATATTAAATTTTTGTATGAAATAAAAAGTATGAGGATTTTTTCTAAGCCTATCTATTGATTTCTGTAGTTTAGTATTGTCTGTTGTTATACCATGTCAATTATTTTTTGTAACTAAATGTTTATCGTTTTTTTTTTTTATTTTATTTTTCGTATTATGCATATAAAAGTAAAGAATATAATTTTTATTTTGTTCTCATTTCTTCCCTACTTTCTTTCTACATAATTTTAGGGTTTTATAAAAATCTACAAACAGTTCTTTCCCCAAGGAGATCCCAGTAAATTTGCCTCATTAGTATTTCGAGTGTTTGACGAAAATAATGTAAGTTCATCAAAAATGGCTTTAAGAGTTTTAATTTTTTTTAATTTTGGTTTTTCTTGCATGCAAAAAGAATTTTGCCTCTCTTTTACGAGACATATATTTGATTTCAAATGTATGAATACTTCACAATCAATCAGAGCAATCATTTTAATTCATCCAATAATAATAAACGTTAGATAAGGACACAAAAATTAATAGAAATAAAAACATGTATTACAAATAACAAATAAAATACAACAATTGTTGTAATCACTGAAATGCCAATAACAGGAAGTTGGCATTGAGCATCTACTGAGCTGTTGATATTTTGGTAAAAAGGCTAATCAATTTACGTTTTGTTTGATTTCGAAATGAGAAAGTATTTGAATTAAATAATGACATATTGTATTTGAGTGCAAAATATTAAAGGAGATGGCAATACCAGACTAAAACTTACCATAGTGTAAGGAAACATAAAAAAATTTATTGTGACGTATAATATTTTCATCAACTAGCTATGGAAAAGAGATTTTTCACTCACTGAATTTGATTTGCTTGTATCCACAAGTAGTCCTAAGTCTATAACTGTCATAATGACATCATTTTCCAAACAGCACCTTGTGAATTACCCAATGTTACATATGCTATATTGAAAAATCAAAAATTCTAAAAGTTGTTAAATAAAAATTAAAATAAACTTTATCTGGGATGCAGATTTTACTTTATAAATATACCAGCCATATATGACAGTGTAACCATCTGTTATAATCCTGAATAAATGTGTTTAAAAGGGTTATATGAAACACTTTTTATATTAGAATAATCTATATACAAATGAGTTTTTTTATTTCGTAATCTAAGGAACATCTGTCTCTAAAGACGCAGCTTTTTTCGGGACTTTTAATTTTTTTTGGTAGTCTTCTAGGTTCCCATCGTTACCTTTGAATTTGTATTTATTTTTTACACATAAGTATTTTAAAAAAATATGTGAGTATTGTTATTGAAAATTCTACCTGGTATTTATTTAAATAATTTCGACTGCTCCAGGAAATTCCTCATGGCCTAATGAAGTAACACTTTTACCGCTCTACTGAATCCGTTCATACGTCAGCAAATGGTTTAACACTTACTCTTGAATCGTGAAAATCCTGTTTCAGGTTTGATATTGGGTTCTGCGGTCAGTTCCAAATTTTACAATTTCGTTGATGAGAAAACTGATTTTGGTTCATTCAAGAACTTAAATTCAATTGACATGTTTTTATTTCTTTTTTAAATTCATAGAATATATGTTTTTAAAAACAAGTAAAATCATATCACTTACCATTCGACACAATTAGGTTTATCCCATATTCTTCTATTCAATTAAATAGAATAAAAAACAATATTATGTGTAATTAATGAATCTTACGAAAGAATTCAAAAATTAATTGGGAATTTAGTTTTAAATTAAAAGGCAAACAAAAGTGAAAATTAAAAAAAAATTCTCTTTATCCTGTAATTACATTTAAAAACGATAAATCTTTGTGTATAATGTTTAAAGATTTATTTTATTATCAAGTTTTCTGATCAGGAGTTTAGTTATAATAATAATAAATTAACGACAATCAAAGGTTAAGTGTCCTTGCAATGCTTTAACTGCTAGTCCGGGGTAAAGAGGTTCTAGTACTACGTCTGGCTGGAGCAGAGGCGAATCCTGTACCTAGTACTTAAAGAGATTATAGAGACTAAGATAAAGAGCATGAGATGAGTAAAAGTGGTTGAAGGTCTGCATCACATGCTTATAGCATATGGATGAACGTTGAATGTAGGGATAAGACTGTAGGCAATCACCAGTCGACAATGAAATGTCACTGTACACAGTAAAGAAACATATGCATGTTGGTATCCACGAACCAAAAGGGTGGTGACCAAAAATGTGATCTTGTTTGCTCCGATCATATACGAATATATACTTAAATCAAGGACAAAACAAAATTTTCATTAGAAGAAAATATAAGAAAATTATAAAAAGTGTTCCATTCCTAATAAACTAATGCAATTTATATTAGCGTGTTTCAAGGAACTACAAGTGAGCAATTAATTATTTAGTTTTTCTAGCTGAAAGAGAATATTAAAGTGTAAGACAAAATAAAAATTAGTTAACGATACAAATACATTGACCTGCACAGTGTATATCGATATTTTTTCGATAAAACCATATGACACGGGTTGAAGTATAAACTTGTCATCCTCGTATAAGTGATGGATGAGGCAGTGAATGTTTCGGGTTGTTTCGACAAGGCTTTAAACTCAAAAAACAAAGCCGTTACTATATTGTTCAAGGCGAATTCTTTGTCAAACTTTTTTTAAATACTAACATGACACAGCACAGAGGTAAGATAATATGTAAGCAGTCCAACAACTTACCGATTCATTAAAGAACAATAATAAAGCATATTGTTTATCGAAAAAACCCCAATACTACATATTATCGTATTAAAAAGGCATCTTATGAAGTGTTTTAAACTTTATGTGACTGCATTCTAAAATTTATGCAGGAATTCTCTTCTGCACCTGATTCAAGTTCTGATAACCACGCGCAAGGATAGCCTTCACCACATTTTAAGATATTCTGTTTTTAAAAAAGAAAAAGAAATTACTTTACAAAAGTCTTGTTTATTTTATCATTAATATCAATGCATTTTAAATGTATATGGTTGATATTTTTTACAGTATCGATCGCATTGGCAGAAAGATATTTATACATCTTTTTAATAAAAAATATTACTTCGAACTTACCATAATTGTATGGGAGAAATGAAGGTAAAATGCCTGCTTTACACAGCGTAATATGAATATGCAAGCTCAGCTGAAAACTTTGTGAAATTCTTAAGGAAATTTATTTATGCAAAATTCGTTTCTTTAAAAAAATTTAATATTGCTGTAATCTGAATCAGTTTGTAATGGATTATTTTAACTTTAAACATAGTAATTACTACTGTAGAAAGTCCAGCAAAAATGTTTAGTTAAACATCTAATAAAATACATCTGGATCTAACCACCTAAACCACATTCGGTCAAAGAATATACTTCATAATATAAAAATCATTTCAAATTATAAAAGTAGAAGATCAGTCAATTTAAGAAAAGGCAAAAATGTTTTAAAAAGTGATTCTCTACGAAAGTCAATAAAAAGTCATGGACCCCTACCACTATTCAGGACAAGAGAGGTTCACGTTCATATCAATGTATTCTTTTAGCCGGTTGAAAAACTAAGAGACATGGGGATCAAATTAAAAAATTAGGGTAGAAGCAAATGAAGATAAAAGTATTAACAGTGCTTTTCTATTGCCAGACTTACCATCCTGTTCAAATAGTATTTCAAGAAGTTGAACAATCAAAAAGTATTAGTAAACTTTCAAACAAAATCTTAAATTATGAAAACAAAAATCAAAATATAAATGTAAATGTAAATTCAAATACTAAGAAAATTCATCAAAACACTTCAAAATAGTATTAGTCAGAACGTATCAACTACAGCATTAAAACTAAGAAAAAATAAAAATATCATATACTATCTATACGCACATCTCTGCACATTAATAATTTTATTTACATTAATCTTAAGCTTTATGTTCAGCTAGGCCCTATGTTAAGTTACATATACCTTTTTTTCACATAATAAAGTAGTCGTTAAATAAAGATCGAAACTACAAGACACAACATTAATGTATGGCTTCTAACTAATCGATTCGAAAAGTGCGATTCAAAAAACATATGATAAAAGTACGCATTGTGACATTACCTCATGTAAGTTGCTGTCGTATCAAACTAGAAAACAAATACAAAAGTCAGACTCCTCGAAAAGAATGTACATAGAAAACCAGTCGACTCAATTAAATAAAAAAATTCGATATTCCTGTTGATAAATTTTATGAAACTTGTTATTTATAATATCACCACCAGTAAGCCCAATAAAAATTGGCAAGTGGAAGTAATGAGCATCTTTTAACATATTATTGTACAATAAATAAAACATAATAACACTCATCAAACACTTTCCGGACACTTGTGACAAAAAGGAAAACACTAGCACACAAAAACCACAAACCATCAGCGTTACAGGAATTAACAATAGTCTAAATATATCAATCATACATATCAATCAACCATTAACTATCATTCAAAACTGTTTGCAATCACTTACATTGTATTATTCAACATTTAAATTCAAAACATGATTTCGTTAAATCTCTTCCCATCATCATCCAACAACATTAATAATAATAGAGCTTATTTGAAATTATTTTTTTTTTTTTGTAATATTTTTTATACTCTTCCCTTCCATTTCTGTGCATGTGTGCGGGTGTGTTTAATGAATTTATAGGATGGAGCGATAGAATTTGAGGAGTTCATACGAGCATTATCGATTACATCAAGAGGCAATTTAGATGAAAAACTACAATGTATGTATCATTTTTGAAAATATTTAACCACTTACAACAGTTTCCTTTTGAGTTTTCTATGAGCGTAATTAGAGAGTTTTTCGTTATTAAATACGATTATGTGTTCAAATATCTTTTAGGGGCTTTTCGTCTGTATGATGTGGATAATGATGGCTATATAACACGAGAAGAAATGTATAATATCGTTGATGCTATTTATCAAATGGTGGTATGTATAATTTAAAAGTGCTTTTACACAATTGTTATTTTATTGTAGTCATCTAAAAACTGATTATGACGTATGTGATGAATATAAAATACTATTCATTGTACCTTCCTAAATATATCGTAACTATAAATGCAAAAGAACTTTTCTTAATATATTAATGCTATCGGCAGCAACGTTTAGTTTTCCTATTTAATATTTAGATTAAAAAAACTGTTTCTATTTTAACTTGATTGAATGCTTGTTTTTGTAAATCGTACTGATTAACTGCTGACTGTGTTGTTATTATTAGTAATTAATTATACCTCGGAAAATGTCAACTCTATTTACGATATTTATGATCTGCTTGTCATAAAAAGTCTATCAGCGACATTAGAACTGCATATTCTGTAGAAAATTTAAATTGGTGTAATATTTTGGAAAATTATTTACATCACTACATTAATAATACTAATACGATATGCACGCAGAGGGCACAACCATTTTGTTTCGCCATAAAAAAATTTGAGATTAAAACTTTTGTTCATTGTGAATCCTTCTGCGAACCATGAACAATTTGCTATCATCTCCAATTTTGATTATAGCTGTAAATATAATGTAATAAACCAAAATAAGACAAAAACAAGTATGTACATATTTTATTAAAAAAATATATATATAACTTATTAAGGAAAATGCTTCCTTTACCGATAATAGTAAAAGTAAAAGTGTTGAAAATGTCACCAGAAATGGAAAGATTTGAGCCCAGATTTGAAAATTTAACTCCATAAAATATGATCTTTTGCCATCTTCGCAAAGAATGCGGAATGTATAAAATTTAACTTTATGAAATGTATTGTTTTCAAATTACCTAAATATATAGCTCCAACTAACATCTAAACATATTCTTAAGATAATAAAACAATAATTTTATTATTAATAATTATCTTTTGAATTTTAAATTTTCTTTTAAGGGCCAACAACCGCAAACGGATGATGAAAATACACCCCAAAAAAGAGTGGATAAAATTTTTGATCAAATGGATAAAAATCACGATGATCGTTTGACATTAGAAGAATTTCGTGAGGGAAGTAAAGCTGATCCACGTATAGTACAGGCGTTAAGTTTAGGTGGTGATTAACCAAAAGAGTCATAGTTTAATTCACAGGATAATTAAACTTTAAGAAAACAAAACAAAAAAAAAACATGCACAAAAAAATCAATATAAACACAAAACCGCAAACAATAAAGAGCCAAAAGTAAAACCAAAGAAGTAAATTTAAAAAAAAGCAACACAAATTATCGGAAACAAATACACCTCCAAATACATACTCCATAAAATACACTCATACCGTAATACAGACATTTCATTTTAATACTGACACAACAAGCAATTTTTGTTTCGAAAAGATACAGATAAACTAAAATTGTCCTGTATTATACAAATAAATAAACTTTAGACAAAAATAAACAATAAAAGCAGTAGTAAAAGCTTAATAAAAAATAAAAAAAGCAGAGAGTCTCTAACAAAAAGAAAAAAACCAAAGTTTGCTCTTCTGTACATATGCATACATACTTACACAGAAAAGGGAAAACAAGCAAACTCACACATATATAAACATCATAAAAAGAGAACTAGTAAACGAAAAATCTAACCACCCACCCAAATTCATACATATTTAGATAACAACAAATTAACAAAAAAAACTGTACTAAAAAAATAAAATTAAAAAACTTTTCTACATACAACACAGCTAAACAAATTAAAACTAAAAACAAGTTACAAATTAAGGTCGAATATAAAGGTGCGTTTTTTTTTCTACTGTGTTTTTTTTTCTAAAAAGGGAATATACAAAAACAAACAAATACCTATTAATACAATTTTCTATTTACTTAATCTAACGTCAACACAAACATTAGATGCTAAAGGTATAAAAGGAATATTGGCATAACAAAGAAAGAGAAAATTAAGAAAGAAAAAAACTTCCACAAAAACTCTAATTTATTTTATAGCCAAATTTAGGATAAAAGAAAACAACTTAAGAAAGCTGTTTTAAATTAAAGCTTAACAAAATTAAAATATTTCTAAAAATTATTAAAACTTATTAATTGGAATGGACATACAGATATTGTTATTTTACTGAAGTTGGATTTTAAACCTTTTTTTTGATAATGGACCCTTTCTTGTAACATAAACCCCTTTAAAATATACTATATAAATGTGTACATACTTTTAGGGGCAGCAAATAAATATTTGTTTAAATGCTCAATAATTATATGTGTGTTTGGGTTTTCGTTTTGTTTGCACTAAGCAAGTATGAAATTTTTTGGAAAAATCCGACCTCTGCCTTTGACAAAAAAAATAGGTTGATATTGACAAAACTTTTAGCCGCCATTGCTTAAACCATCTTGTTGAAAATAAAATATTTTAAGTTTAAATGGGCTTGTTCGTGATAGGAATTAGATATAGAAATAATTTGATAATCTTCCATGGTAGAATAGCTTCTACAGAAGTTATTCTTGGGTAACCAAAGCCGTCTATCAAAATTAATAAATTTAAGGGGACAATTGTGCTACTTTAAATTTCGAGAAATGTAAATTCCTCTAATGATATGTTGAAAGCTTGTTTATATGAAAAAACTATAATGCGACATTCTTTGTTACACAATCTCCCACCCAATTAATTGTGATGTCTGGTATTCTTTAGCAAATTTCAACGTGCAGAGGACATTGGATCTTTTACACTACATTATCTTCGTTTTGTATTTCTATTTTGACTTACATTAAAGTTTTTTCCAGTTTCTGTTATGTCTTTCCACAAAACGCATTTTCAAAATTATCAATAAAAAACAAACAAAAAATATGAATATCTAATGTAAAACTAAATCCATAAACTTTAAAAATATATTCCTTAATAAATAAAACAATCGAAAGCAAAATATTCAACTATATATAATTGTACTAACACCAATATGAAACATAATAAAAATGCTTTTCTAAAAAAAAAAAATAATAAAATTATAAATTAATAAAAAATTATTAATATTTTCAAATATGTAGTTTTAAGTGTTGTTGTTAAGGCTCATTTAATTATTAATTTAATAAAATAAAAATTAAAAATAATGTTTAAAAAATTTAAAAGCAGAATTAAATAAATTTAATTGTTAAAACATTGGCTCTACTTTAATCATTATTTAACTCACATGTTTTCCAAATTTAACAGCACTAATGTTATCTACAACAAAAACAAATTTAATAAAACATCAAATCTGAAAATCAATTCTTCATCAAGCGCATGATATTTTTTGTCAAAAATTTAATCCAAAAATGAGGTAATTTATTAAAAAAAAAATTTTTTTATTGCTTTTATTTTCTATACAAATTTGGGCATGACTGTTTTTATTAGATTAATTATTTATATTGCAAATTGAAATATATGGTGCATGTTTTACTTGATTTTTTTTATATTTTTTTTTTCCTTTTCCCTTAATTTTAGAAATGCAAAATTACAACAATTCAAAACTCCTTAAAAACAACACCTTTAACTTAAATATATTTAAATATAAATAAACTAAATATTTTCTTAATTTAACTTAACCAAACTGATATTAATTTATAATTAAAATTTATGAAAACACATCCTGCAGCTTTGGATTTTTTGCTATATATGAAAGTTTATTTCTCTTTACAGCTTAACTTTTCTCCTCTTCTCTATTCTCCAAATACTCTCAATTTTTTTTTTTTTTTTTTTATTACATAAAGTAAACTAACACACATACACACCAACTTTCTTCCTTTAAAAACACCATTTTAACACTTAAATTTTTTAAATAAACTCAAAATAGACATTTTAACTTAAAGTACTTTAATATTTTTTTAATCACCATTCTAAAATAATTTCTGTATTTTTATATGTGGATACAGCTTTCTGTAATCCTTTTGATAAAAAAAAGCAACATAAAAAAAAACTTTTCTCATTAACTTTTCAAAGTTTTATTAAAAAAGAGTGAAATATTATTTATTACAAAATTATATTTCATATTTCTTTTTAACACAAAAAACTGTTTTTAAGTGTTGCTTGTTATATATATTTTTTTCTTTTTTCAACATTTATTTTTAAGTAAAAAATATAAACTTTTAAAAAAATGTTTTCAACATAAATAACTTTTTAAATTCGAAAAGTTTAGTTCTTAGTATTTATGTTTCAAGTTTTATTGTGAAATATCTTTAAATAATATTTAGTTTAATTAAAAGTTATTTTATATTCAGTTTTTGTTTAATTCTATTCTCTATTTAATGCATATTAAGTAATAATATATACGTAATTATATTCAGTAAGAAATATTTGCTTAATTTCCAAACTATTTTAGAGGTTGTATGAACGTTTATCATCACATTTGAAAATTTATATTTTAAAATTTTGTACAGCACAATTTCACCCATGGTTGTAGAATATCATCTATATATATGTACATCAGCGCTGAAAAATTTATTAATATAGTCGTTTTTATTAAACATGCTGAATTCTATTACTCACAACATACAACGTCCATGGCAATTTGTGAATTATGCAAAATATAAAAAAAACAATTTTTTTTTATTATTTAAATGCTTATTATTTAAGAAAAATATTTGCTTAAAAAAAAAATAAAAAATGGTAAAAAATTTTAAAAATAAAAAATAGCCTTTTGTTATGAGTATTGTCGGTTCTTCTTTTCTCTCTTTTCTTACCTTTCCTTTTTTATACCCGCCACCAAAAAAATGGTGGGGGTATATTCATTTTGTCATTCCGTTTGTAACACATCGAAATATCCATTTTAGACCCCATAAAGTATATATATTCTGAATCAGGGTTTGATTTGATGACGATCTAGCTATGTCCGTCCGTCTGTCCGTCTGTCCGTCTGTCCGTCTGTCCGTCTGTTGAAAGCACGATAGAGGTCGCACCGAAAAAGCTAGGGGGCTCAAATTTTGCCAGAATCTTTCTTATAGACAAGGTTTGTTTGGTATTGAAAGTGGGCTAAATCGGAATATTAGGAAGAGAGTTATAGCTCGAAAAGCAAGGGTAGGTCGAAAAAACCGTGTCCTTCGAACATCGAATAAAATGGAATTGTGTCCAAACGCCTTAACGTAGAGTCATGAAACTTCGAATATATATTTCTTGGGCAAAGACAATATTTTCCCCTAAAAATTGTCTAAATCTATGCATTAGGAGAGGAGTTATCGATCAAAATGTACGAAAATTTATACCGCACAGTGTATTTTTCGGTATATTTAAAAACAAAAACGTCATAAAAGCAACAAAATTGGATGTACGACTCTGAAATTTTGCACACTTTGCTTTTTGGTAACACGCTTTCTTTTAACGGCAAATCAATGTGCCACGCCCACTTTTACGACCACCTCCCATATAACGTTTTATTCAAAATTCATATAATTTCTCTATTAATAAAGATTTTGGAATTACAAAGGGCTATTTTGAAACACCTAAGTTGTACTCATTCGCATAAATAACTTTGACACGCCTACTATAACGCCCACTTTTTACGTTATCTACCGTTAATGAAATTTAAAAGCTCATAAAACCGGCAAAATTAGAGGTATGATGATAAAATTTGCTACGTACATCCCCCTAGGCAATGTCATTACTGTGCCAGAAAATTAAGGTGCCACGCCCACTTTTACGCCCACCTCCCATATAACGTTTTACCTAAAATTCATATAATTTCTCTATTAATAAAGATTTTGGAATAATAAAGGACTATATTGAAACACCTAAGTTGTACTCATTAGCAAGAACAACTTTGACACGCCTACTATAACGCCCACTTTCACTTTTGAATTGTGTCCAGACGCATAAACGTAGTCATGAAACTTCGAATATATATTTATCGAGTCAAAAGAATATTTTTCCCTGAAAATCGCTTAAATTTATGAATTAGGAAAAGAGTTATAGATAAAAATGTACGAAAATTTATACCGCACAGTGTATATTTCAAATTTAAAACGTAATAAAACTGACAAAACTATATGTACTATTCTGAAATTTTGCAAACATGGCTTTTTGGTCAAAGTCTTCGTTATAACACTTTTTTCTTTAAATTTTTATAAAGATATATTAGTCATATATATTAGCATTTATTCATGCCATTTATTGTACTGTAGCTAAATATAAGATAAAGATGATAAGATAGATGACTCTACTAGCAACTACTAGATGGCATGCTAACAACTTATGCTTATGTTCTCCTGAAGTTATGCTCTATTAAAAATGGGAATTTAGGAAAATTTTGACCTAAGTAAAAAAAAATTATCTCTAAACATTATAAACAATTTATTTTCATGTACTAATGGCTAACAAATTTTAAAATTATACAAAACTTATTTCGTTTGAAAATCTTTTAAAAGCAAAATGTTATAGAAGTTTAAAAATCAAAAACTTACTAATAAATTTCCCGTTTTAGAAAAATGCAGAGAATGTATATTTTAAACCACCCTGCGGCCCTTAAAATTTAACCTTAAATTCACTTTCTTCCTCTTAAATTCATGTAAGTTCTCTATGAATAAATATTTTGGAATACTAAAGGACTATATTGAAATATCTAAGTTATGTTTATTAGCAGAAACTTTATTGACACGCGTATTTTAACGGCCACTTTCATTGAAAGACTAAATTTACGAAGACATTTTACAAGCATACCGAAGTTATAACGGGTGGTTTTATTTTAAGGGACTATGTTGATTTTGAATAAAATTATTATGAAATTATTATCATTTATTTTTATAATGATAATATTTGTATGCTTCAATTATGTATGGAACAAAATATCGGCCAAATGGCCCCCCAACATAGGCGGCACACCACTATCCGATAGTCCAAATTTTCAATGACACTGTTGATGCTCGATTGTTGGGCACGATGATGAGTCGAGGTTGCTTGCTCTTTTGCCACGTTATCGTGAAAAACAGCAATGTTTCCCATTCAACGAACTAAGATGGCATTCACAGATGTTTTCAAATTTCATACAGACCTGCTTTGCAGACATTTAAATATTGTTTTTTTCAATTCTCACGATTGTGGACGAATTCGAACGATTATGTTGACCAAAAGAATCACGAAGTGCACAAAATGCATTTTGATTTGAACGCCCATTTTTATAAAAATCTTTAATATTTAAAAGCGTTGCTCGATTGCGTATATTTCCACGGTTTAAATTGAGTTAGTCTGAGATTGAGAAATGTCTAATGAAATACAAGAAAAAAGTTGAAGTTTAGATGTGGTTCACCTTAAACATGGGCCCTTAAAATTTAACCACCCTCTACAAAGAAAGTGATACATATTTTATTATAAAGAGATTATTCTATAGCGATTAACAAAATAATAAATATTGTGCTTTAAATGTACACAAAATTGGTGGTGGGTATAAAAGATTCGGCACAGCCGAATATAGTGCTCTTACTTGTTTATTTTCATTTCTTTAGTTTTTGCTTCTGTTTTTTTTATATCTTTTGAAAACTGTTGCTAAAGTTTAAAGTGCTTTATAACTAAAGACGATTGGCTTATAGTGTATGGTTTGATTATTTTAAAAGTTTTAGAGCTTAATATTGTTTTAATTTTTTATTGTATTATTTTGTAACAAATCCCTGGAGCTGGGGCACTATGCACAAAAATTAAAATAATTTTAAATTCTTTTGTCGAGATAATATTTTAGCTACAAGAGAGGTTTAGTTACACCTTATAATTCTTACCCGTATTTATATAGCTATGGCTCATTTGGATAACTACGTACACCACAGAAAATTCTTCAGATTATATTATTAAAGATGATTTTATGCTGTTTTTGATAAAGACAATACTTAGTACAAGACATTTTAAATATTGAATGCGTGTTTTAAAAATAAGTATTTTTGATAATTAGTTTTAAAACTATCCCGTGCCATTGACTATATCTGCGTACTTATCGGCACAAACGGCAGTCTCTTTATGTAATAATTCAGGCTGCTGTCTTTCTATGCGGCAAATTTTATTGGAATCCGTTTAGTAAATTTTTGAGTGATTGAATAAAAATATTAAAACATTTAAACAACTAACATTCATATTTATTATATCAATAGGATAGGATTTAATGCAAATATCTAAGATAACTGTGGCTGATTTAATTTTTTCCCGCCAATACGTGTAAATTTTGGACAATCGAAACCCTTTAAAAACCGACTAACTTAATACTAAAAAATTTATTTATTGCATAGTTCTGCTAATATGCTGGATTATTGTGATAAAGGGTAACCTATGTGTTAATATATGTTACTTTGTATCTGTGTGTCAAATTTAATTTAGTTCCTATATTTTTCAATAAATTTCCTAAATTAGGGCTTTCAAGGTCATACGTTCGATTATTTTAAAATAAAATAAAAGATTATTTATTTCATTTTATAATCCGACGTTTCGTTGGTATTTTCCAACTTCTTCAGGGATTCATTTATTAAAATCAATAATCTTTTTAATTTAATTTAACATTTTTTTAAAATATCACAGGTGAGTATAAAGTGGACAAGACACAAAACACAAACTTAATAAATTAAAAAATGTAAAAATATAATAAAATATCACAGCCAATTATTTGAACAATCGTCATCATTAAACTAAAACTATAGTTCCGTTCAGCCGTTTTTCCTAGTGGAGTAACAAATATCAAAAAAAAAAAAGGATTCAAATTTATTATAAAGGTATGATAGGATAAACAAATTAAATTAATTTTTTATTTGTTTAGTTTTTAAAAAAATTCAATATTTCAAGGCCTAGTGAAGGCCATATAAAACAACTAAGCAGCACGTACATGGAAGAAAACCTTTTTTTCAAAATAAGTGTTTAGATTAAGTGGTGGCGTCCTAAAAGTTCCATGTTAATCTCTATTATTGCCGTAATGCCTGTGCAGATGGAAAATATTGTCTTTATTCTACATTGTCTTGTGTATTCAAACATTTGCAAACCTAAACAAATTTTTGCAACAGAACTTGAAAGCACTTGTCATAACATCCAGCTGACCCAGAAGCTTGTTTCTTATGACTATTGACCTTCAAATCATTTAGAAATATTTACCAATTTTGTACAATAGATTATTTCCACTGCAATGAAAGGCTACATTGTCAAGCAAAATTATAATGTATAGAACTACACATGCTATTATCCAGATGGTAATCCATACCTATTGTTAACTGTTTGCAATAAGTTTAACGTCAATAGCTTGTAATTGAGCCATACTTCTACTTTCGTGTAGTTATCTCAGTACATTTTCAGTAGACTACTCAAGATAATTTAAATCCATTTAACTGCATAATTTTAGAATTTAGATAATTGACATGGCTATACGGGTCAAAAGTCACTTTGTAGTTATATATATGCGTTTTAATAAAAAAAAAATACAAAATTTAATGACTTCTTTCTCAGGTTTGCAATGATGGGCTCGATTTAGAGCATTTTCTATAAAATTTTCAAAATTTGTGACTGTAGCCCTTGAACTTCTGCAACGTTGTTCACATACACATACTCGTCCTACAAATAACCCAAACGAAATATGCCGAACGTATTGAAATTGGGAAATTTTCAGAAATTTTACTTTAAAATGCCATTGTGATCCCGGCAGTGTGCATAGTTGCTTCCTCATTCTGAAAACACATCTCAGATCAGTTTTCAATACCAGGACATCTAAAATCATTAATCGATTACGATCTTCATTTACGGTTTCGGCTCTTCCATCTATATTTTCGAAAAAGTAAGGAGATTTTCAGATGTAATGCAACACTATACTGTAAATCTAATGAAGTGCAATTGGCGTTAATGAATGGCTCTTGGATTTTCAGAACCCCAGAGCCTACAGTACTGCTTATTAATAAAGCTATTCAAATGAAAATAAGCTTCATCACTCATAATCAGATTTTCAACGAAGTCAACTTCATTTCTGGCAAACTTTTAAAATTTAACCGCAAGATGAATACGTTTTCGCTGATCTGTAGTTGTACCTTATATGGGAATAAAAACATTTTTAATAAATTTTTAAAATATTTCAAAATACGACGTAGTGACGTATAAGCATTTGTAGCTGAGCAGATTGCCTGCTTTTAGATGTTTCTAGTGTTTCGTTAAAACTTTGCTTTACACGTTCAATTTTTTTCTCAGTGTGAATTAAACTTGATATATCGATTCTAGGTCAATCTTTTACAATTCACGTGGGTGGTGACGTTAAACTAAGCAACAAAAATTCTGATGTTAAAATACTGGCGATATGCATAATGCGTTAAAATAATTTAGCTCTCAATTAAAAATCTGTTCATCTCTCTGGATAATTGATACCCCAGTTGTTATTTATAAATTTAATATGAAAAAGAAAATAATAAAAAAATAAATATATAAACGAAAATGTTACTAGGTTTTTAAACCCCATGGTGGGTTTCGGCGTATCCCTTAAAAAAATAATATATAAAGGTGGAATTAAAAAAAATAAATCTTTGTGACATTTGCCAGTGTGTTCATTTTTAATTTATAATTAATTCAATGTTTGATTAAGTTCTGCTTTAATTTATAATTACATAATTCAACGTTTGATTAAGAGCGCTTGTTTTTCATTTTATAATCTTCCACATATTATCCTCAACCAATAATGAAATTTTGACTAAAAAAAGATTTGCTATTATTATATTCTATTAATTTTTTTAAATCACACTATTTTATCAATTTTTAATTCGATTTTTTCATATAAATCCAAGGATTGTACTGAAATATTCTTATTTTATTACTAGTAAATGTTGTAGAAATTTTAATAAAAACTCCTAAATATCTTTGAAAATTAAAATATTATTAATATTATAAAATATTTTGTTTTGTTTTTTTTTCCTGATATAAAAATCTTTAAAAAAAATGTTAGAAATAAAGTTAAGTAGAACAAAAATTGTATTTAACTAATTGCTATAAAACACGTTTATAAAGCATGCCTTAAATTAAAATAAAATAAAATGCATCTACACAATAAAATTTTAAAAATACTCTTTACTTCGTAAAAGATTACTATTACATAAAAATTAAAAAAATAAATTAAAGCACTTACAAAAAAAAAATAAATAAATAATTTATAGTATAACCATTTTTAGCTGCAACAATCAATTTTGAATGCTTACTTAAAGTTTTTACACACTTTATGCGTTAATTTAAATCAAATATTATTTAAGTTAAAAAAAACTCTAACCCTATTGTTAGGCTCTTAGCTCATAACTTTATCTTACATAAAAAATTAAATATTTTCGATAGACTTTGAACAATATTTAAACTTTTACTTATTATATTTTTATATTTCTGGGCTTGCAATAATAAACGCTGAATGAACTATGACAACATAAATACTTTTGTATTGACAAAAATATAAATTGTACAAATACTTTTGTGATTTATAGAATACAACAATATGGCAAGACCTTACAGATTTTATCACTGATAAAAATTTAGGGCCGTATTCATAAAAAATATTTTAGGTTTATTGAAGGCTTATTTTCTCTACAACATCTGTCAAATAAGCCTTTAATAAACTTAAAATATTTTTTACAATGTACAACAGCGAATGTGATTGTCGTGTAGTTACGGGGAAATTTCCGACAATCGACAATATAGCCACTATTATGTTATCAAAAATTGTTTTAAGAAAAAACCTTTTTTTTTCTGCAAACGAAACCTTTTTTAAATATTTATAGATAAAAGCTAACTAGCTAAACTAGGTTTATTAATGGCTTATTTGACAGATGTTGTACAAAAATTTGTCAAATAAGCCTTTAATAATTCTGAAATATTTTTTATGAATATAGAAGTTAATATTTTTTCTCAAAAGCTAGAATCGCAAATAATTTAAGTTTAATAAGATATTTTATATATTATGACAATTAAAAAATTTTTATCAAAGTTTAATTTTTTATAAAAGTTGAATATTAAAGAAAATTGAAAACTTTCTAATATATTGAAAATTGTATAAAAACTTGAAAGTTATATAAAAATTTAAATTTTTATTAAAAATATAAATTTTTATAAAAAATTTTAAATAAGTTTCTAAATTTTTCAGGAAATGTTTCCAATTAATCTTTCAATATTTTATTCGGTTGTTGGGTTTAAGCTGATATATATTGATTTCACTGGTGCTTGTACCAGATCGTCAGTAGCACCATATAGACCAGCTAAACCTAACAACTAAATAAAATATTAAAAATTTTAAATTATATAAAAAATAGTAATTTTTATAATAAATTAAAAATTTTATAAAAAATTAAAAGGTTTATAATAAATTGAAAATTTTATAAAGTACTGTAGATATACATTACAAAAATTTTTAAGTTTTATAAAACAAAAATAAGAAGCTTAATAAATTAAGTTTAAATGCAATAAATTAAAATTTTATATGAAATTATAATTTTTATAAAAAATTATATTTTATTAAATTTTAAAATATTATAAAAAATCTAAAATTTTATCAATTTAAATTTTATAAAATATCGAAAATTTTATAAAAAATGTATTTATATTTTAAAAAATTCAATAACAGAAAAATAATTTTAAAAGTAATTAAAACAACTTCTTCTCCGCTTAAATTTATAAGGAATATAATATTATTGAAAGTATTCACAGTTATAAAGACAATTCTTAAAATTTTTCTAAACAAAATTTACTGACTCACGCGGGCGTAACTAGACCAATCTGGGAGGGACAATGCTTCCCATAATTGTTTTTGATGCATTTGAATAAATCAACTATTGACATTTAATATACATATAAAATAAACTCAGTTTAAGATCCTTAAGCTCTTGCCACTCTCGGAAATATTTTTTAGCTACGCCAATGCTGATCCACTTACTAGAAAATATAATTTTTGTAAGATTTTCTATAAACAAAAATTTTAAACTAAAATCAAATTTTTTAACAGCCTATCACAAATGTTACTTAGTTGTGTTATTTTCAAAAAAAAAATATTTTTGTAAATTCCAAGAATCTAAAATGGCGAGGACCGCTAAATTTTAAGGAGTTTTTTATTAAATTTTGAAATACACAACAAAAAACAGAAGTTCTAAGTGATAGATCTTTAAGTATTTGTAAATGGAAAGACTATGATTAGTACAAACTTTTATGATAAAGAAAGTCAATATTTTCCTTTTTTTTTGGATTAAGTTGTTTTTAAATTAATGTGATCTCTAATGGAAATATTTTCTTGAATTGCCTGTGTATTGCATTTATGCGAATAGTTTTTAGTAAATATTTTAGCAAAAATTGTAGGGAAACTCTTTATATAATAGCACTGTTGTGCACTTTTCATTACGATTTCCATCCACTTACTTTAGTCAACTGTGCAACTGTGTTGAAGTATTTGGATTTTATATTTATGTTTCAAAAATGAGTCAAAGTTTATCATAAATTGTAAAAAATTAATTCCCCAAAGAAAAATTTTAACCAAATAAAGAAAAGAAAAAAATTTTTGTAAATACATTTATTAAGAAAAAATGTATGTTATAATTATACATACTCGTAATATTAAACTTAATTAGTTTAAATGAAAATTAATTAAATCATTAAGACACAATGAAACAAAACACCGAAAAACGATTTTTTAAATAAAAATTAAAAATAATGAAAAAAAAATTATATAAAGGATTTATTGCTTCTCAATTCCAAACATTAAAACAATGCCATTAAAACAACTTTTAGAAATGTGGTAACAAATATATTTTGAAGATTTGAATATAAATATTGCAAAGTACTACAAATGAAAAGAAATTAAATATTTTAGAGCCTGAAATTTAAAGAAATACCAAAACAAATATATTTGTATTTAAGCAATATTAAATTTTAAGTTAAAAGTTTTCTTTTTGTTATAAATTTAAGCATGGCTGAGACCGTTTTTTTTATAAAATAAAAGATAACAAAAATAAAAAATACTGTTTTGAAAAATGTTATAGGATTTTGTTTTTGCAAAGATTTTGAAAGCAATCAATTTGTGTTTTCAAAAAAAAAATGTTAAAAAAAAATCCAACTTGAAAAATTATAAAATTTATGACAGAAATTATTGAAATAAACTTACAAATTTAAAATAACAAAAAAATATATTTACAATTTGGTACTTATTTGCTAACAGGTAAGTGTGTTGAAACTATAAGAAAAGGCTTAATGTGTTTTGTTTCAGTAGGGACATAAAACTACTTGGTAGCAAAACTGAAAATTAATTTAATATATTTAAAGCTTTAGTCCTTAGCATGTTTTACATGTGCGTTTAAGTTACTTTCACAAAGAGATTAAAACTTTTATATACAAATTTATTCGAACTGTTTATTTAATTACCATGGTCTCCAAACATTGTTCCCATCTTCAACAATTTCCTTCTTCATTTCCCTGACCACTTCATAGTGTACGCCTTTCTCATTTGTAGGTAAATGGTTAGCTGGGTTAAATGTCATCATTGCAGCTCCGGCTGACATTTTATTATACATTCTTTGGTTGTACGCTGTCAATTCTCTGTTTATTATCGCTCTAGGAGCTGTAAAAGAGTTGATTAATCTATTGTTGCTTACTGTTGCTGAGGTTGTGGTTGTTGTAAGTCTAATATTTGGCATATAGCTTGTTATATGTTTTATCAATTCACCACCTATTTGTTGATCATATTTGTTCAGAAATTGTGCTACTTCTGCGGCACAATGCTGAAACCCGGCCCAAAATTTTTCCATATTTAAGGATTCGTTGTGACGCACAAAAAGGGCATTTTTCTCTCTTAAACGTTGCAAGTGTCTTACGGTGAGTTCAAGTATATCCGCTTTTTCCAGTTTTGACACGTTTTCACCATCCTGCAAGAAAAAATTAATTGCTTATATGAGTTCTGTAAGGGGGTTTATTTTGAATTTGTATATAGTTTCCATGAGGTCAAGGCATATTTATTCATCAGGTACTCTTGATTCGTCAGCTGATTATTTTTTTCAACACTTATTTTAAATTTCAGCTGTCAAAATGCATAAATAAAAGACAATTCTTTCCCTTTTCTAATTTATTTCAAATGTCAAACTTCATATACATATAAAAAATATAAACAAAAAATTCTTTCTGAACTGCAGTTACCTGATGAATAAATATGCCTTAAATTTTAAACTTAAATTTTGTGTTTTATTGTTTTTATTAAATTAAGATATAATTTGACATTTATAGGTTTAAGGTTTTACCAGGATTACTCGATTTTAAGCAAAGCTTTTTTGTAACGAAAAGTGATGTACCTCAAGTATAAGAGAAATACAAAATAAGGTTAAGAGATAATTTGAAAGTGTAACAAACAAATCAGTTTTAATATTTTTACAGTACAAACTTGTTTTTAACCGTAACAGAAACTAATTGAGAATTTATACTTATACTTATACTGTTCCTACTTGTTTTTAAATTAAGGTAATTTTATCGCTCTACGTCAATGCCTTTCGACACAATCTTATTTTATTCGATGTAGGAAGGACATTGTCTCATTTACCTACTCTTGCATTACGAGCTATAACACTCTTACTAATATACCGATTTATTCCATTTTCAATATCAATCAAACCTTGTGTAAAGGAACAAATTTAGCAAAATTGTGTCAACCTTACTTTTTTGGCTCGAGCTCTATCGTGCTTTCAACAGACGGACGGACATAACGGGTTCATTATTAAATATAGCCATGACTCAGAAAATATATACTTTATGGGATATTAAATTTTTGTTTGATCGTGACAAACGGAGTGACAAAATGAATATAAATATATATATAAGTTAATGTGTGTAGGTGTCAGTAAATACCACACGAGCTTTTAAGCGATGTCAGGTGGTTTCAAAAAAAATTATACGGAGAGATCAATTCACTTTCTTAGTTGTCATTTTCCCTTACAAAAGTTAACAAATATTAATTTATTATTTTATTATATACTAGCCAATCCCGGCGCGCGTTGCTACGCCCCTTCATGAATTTTAATCGCATTCTAAATTTTAATCGAATATCAAGTGCAAGGCTAAAAACTATAACAAAGTGTGCAAAGTTTCAGAAAAATCGGTCCAGTGTAAGTACCTCAAAATGATACCTTTTTTTATGGGCGTGGCACTGCACACTTTTCTAAATACGAAACTGTATAGTCATGACAACTCAATATGTGTGCAAAGTTTCAGAAAAGTCGGTCTAGTGCAAGTACCTCAAAATGATACCTTTTTTTTAATGGGCGTGGCATTGCCCACTTTTCTAATGACGAAAGTGTAAAGTCATGACAGCTTAGTATGTTTGCAAAGTTTCAGAAAATTTGGTCCAGTGCAAGTAGCTAAAACTGATAACTAATTTTTTATGGGCGTGGCCCCGCCCACTTTTTCAATCACGAAATTATAAAGCCATGACAGCTCAATATGTGTGTAAAGTTTCAGAAAAATCGCTCCAGTGCAAGTACCTCAATATTAAAACTTTTTTAGGGGCGTGGCCCCGCCCACTTTTTTATCACGAAATTATTAAGTCATGACAGTTCGATATGTGTGCAAAGTTTCAGAAAAATCGGTCAAGTGCAAGTAGCTAAAACTGATAACTAATTTTTTATGGGCGTGGCTCCACCCACTTTTTTTCACCCATAAACACCCCCTGGTATGTGTACAACAACTTGCCAAAGTTTGAGTCCGATCGGTTTTACAGTTTCGGAGTCTATAGCTAACACACACACACACACACACACACACACACACACACAGAGTTTCACCTTTATATATATAGATTTGACATTTTTATTATTTAATATCAAGCATAAGTAATCAATTACTTTGGCTGTGGAAATTTCCAAAAACAGCAGTCTTTTTTATGAATTAAAACTTTCTGAATGTTCCAGCAATTATCAAAAAATTACACTAAATTTTCTGGCAGCATTTTTATATCCATTACCAGAACAAACGAAAATGGTGAGGAGTATATTAATTTAGCCATTCCATTTGTAAAACATCATTATAAAGCGTGGTTAAATTTTAAGGGTCGATGTTAATTTTGAATAAAACACAAATTATTTATAAAATTATTGTCACTTCTTTTTATTATGATAATATTGATATGGTTCAATTATGCATGGAACAACGTTTGCGGACGAATTTGAACGGTTATGTTGACCGAAAGAATTACGAAGTGCACGAAATGCATTTTGATTTTAACGCCCATTTTCATAAAAAACCTGAATAACTATTCTTGTGTATAGTTGACCTGTTGTTTATGTTGTTTTATTATTTTGGCTTCTGGAGAAATATAAAAATAAATAAATAAAAATAAAATTAAAGTTTTGAATTTTATTTATTATTTATATATTGACCTCAAGCCAAAATAATAAAACAGCAAACCTGAATAACTTTAACACGTTGCTCATTTGCGTATCTTTCCACTGTTCAAATTGAGGTAGTCTGAAATTGAGAAATGTCAAATGAAATGCAGAAAAAAAGACTTGACCTTTAGGTGTGGTCCACATTCAACATCGTCTCTTAAAACTTAACCACCCCTTATTTTTATTTATTGATGATCTTTATATCTCTTAAAAGCTCTATAGAGTTCAAATAAAGCTGCGACATTCAACTTGCCTAAACTATTTCTCTTACAACAAAAGTTTGAAAGAAAGTAATGCGTTCTATTAAGCATTATTAGCAATACCAGAAAATAATAGTAATACAACCACTTCATGAAAAGTGGGAAGAGCTATGCCTATACAAAATAAAAATTATTTTTTTAACACTTCTACATACCCTTTTATAATGAAATTAATTTAACACAGAAATCAGCTTCCTTATTTGACATTTAAAACCGAAAAGTCAGAATTAGTTAGTAAAGCACCTAATACATGGCATGTTTTTACATCTGACTTGACAAATTCCACACTGATAAATACAAACATGTCGTGTGTTACCATTAAAATATTACTTCTGTAAAAAACATGTGTTTAAACATCTGAGAAAATTTTTTCAATTAGAGCGCACTCTTTTTTCTGCTCTCAAAACATGTGACATCAGCCGTTGGCAGAAATCTCTGCGCTTGTCTGTAAAAGTACAATTTTGACAGACATGTAGATTTACATATGTCTTACAAATTTTAAAGTCAGATGTAAAAAACATGCCGTGTATTAGCTACTTAAGTAAGTAAGTAAATAAATACCATTTACTTAATAGATTCAAAATTGTAAACTTAACAAAAAAAAATTAATAAAACAATTAAACGTTTATATTTACATATTTGCTATAAAAACAATATAAGAATATAACTAAATAGTTTGTTCTGTTAAAAAAAAAAATTTTTTTGCCATCAGTTTTTTTTACCGTTAGCACACAAAATTTAAGAAGTTAAAGTCAATGAACTTTGTATAATGACCTTGTAATTCGATAAAAACCTTTGTTTAGAAAACTTTCAATTCAATCCTACTAAAAAAAAACTATTTTAAATATTTTTCTTTTTTTTTTGAAAACAGATAATATAAATAAGAATTTATATTTTTATTTGGAAATACCACTTACTACAAATAACAATTAGAACTTTTGTTTACAAGCGTTAGCAAGTGTTTTAGAATATACGCAGTTTTATTCTTCATGTAAAAATTTAATGATAAAAAGTTTATTTTAAGTTAAATTAAATAAACTATTTAAATAACTTTGTTTTTGAGTCGGGCTCTTATTTAAACAAAATTCCAAACTTAAAAGCAAATAAAAAATAAATTAATAAACTGAAAAAATAAGTAAAGTACCGTTTTATTTTTGTTTCGGTTATAAAGCACATATGCAAATAAGAGCTTAAATGTTTTTTTTTTTTCAAACTTCTCAACTTAATTCGTATGAAATTTTCTAAATTTCAGTGAAAAACAGTGCAGATCATAATTGATACCAATAACAATAACTATCGTTTAAAGTTAATTCAAAAAGAATTAAGTTTTATTCTTTTTGAACAGAGTAAACATCAAAGTTTTATAATATTTCCGTCTTTAACAATGATATTAAGGCAAACACACAATTCAAAATTCCCAGCCTAAAACAAACATTAAAAATGATGATGAAAAAGTTAAAAAGTATGTTTCCTGTACTTTTGTCTACATTTTGGTGATCTTATTGATTACAATATTATATTTGAGCAAAAATTATTTTATTACATATCATCCTTTATATGTTTGAATAAAATCAAGAATTTTACTTAAACCTTATGTGACTGACAAGGTACCCGGGTACCTATTACGTTTTAAAATTGTAATTTTTTGTAAAAGTTGATAAGCTTCGTTTTTGAAATCTCTTGAAAGCTTGAGAGAGATGTAAGATGCCAAAGTTCTTCCAACGTCCTTAAGTGTACGACAAAGTACCCGGGTACCTCTATGCGTTTGTATGAAAAATGCTTATACCACAACTTTTATTTATTTATTTATTTAAGTTAGTCTATGGTATGGAGTATGATGAGCTGGATCACTGCGTTGATTACAGGACATGGAAACTTCAAATATCATCTGAAGAGGATGCAGATCGTGGATGATGATATTTGTAGAATGTGCCTGGAGGATGCCGAGACGGCAGCGCATGTAGTATGCGAATGTCCGGCGTTGGCGAGCGGAAGATTAAGGATCACAGGCAAGCACACTTTAAGTGTGAGTGCGATGGGGGACCTTAGTCTGAGGGAGATGCTGGCGATTACAAAGGACTGTGCGATGAGGATTGTCGACAGTCACCAGTCAGCAGTGTGAAATCGTTTTCCTAGTCCAGAGCAAACGCCGGTTGTGGCGCGGGACTCAGTGATTGAGGGTATACTGATCGGTAGACACGAAATCACTAAGGAGCGAAGGGGGTCGAAAAGGGACAAGTGATAGTAGTGGTCTGCTTCGATATTCCCCCTACATGTGTATATATAGTCTATGGTATAAATCCTTACAGACTATTAAAATAAAGTGACAGAAATATATTATTATATTACACTTTGTTTTAGCATAAATATTATTGGCAGAATGAAACAGAAATTTATTTACACATTTTTACGTTTACAAATAAAATTTTAAATAGAAATTCATTTACATGTTTGCAGGTTTATAAGAAATTAAATTTAAAAAAATTTATGTACAAAAAGACAATATATATTACACATTTGTTTTATTAGTCGTCCTGTAAGCAATTTGTACACAATGGCCGAATTGACCGAATGTGAGTTGCAAATTGGTATGAAATAATCGCTGCAAATTTTACGCGTTTTCTTTTGCTTCATAAGAAGTTTCGAACAGATCATACAACTTCCTACTACATTAATACGGCCACTTTTATCTCTGCGTACATTAGAGGTATCTGGCTTATCATTGGTTTCAATCTGTTTGCCAAGTATAACTTCAGTTGCTGTTCGAATGATTGTTTTTGCGATCATCTTTGAATTTTTAGCACGCTGTGATTTTAAAAGATAATTGTAAACCTAAATCTTTTAAAAATTGTCTACGACGGTCAGAGGAAGTAAATTGAGTATTGTGCTTCATATAAATAATGTAAGATGCCAATTCTGCTACATCTATAGCGTTCAAAAATAGGCATAACGACCAACGACTTATTCTACGCTTGAAAGTATATTCGCCTAACAACTTATCCATGCTGTCGACACCTCCTTTAGTTTTATTATAACAGGTTATAATTTCTGGCTTAACAGTCAAAATGCTTTCTACAAACGGTGTAAAATGCTAGTAGATAACATTATTTCAGATTTTTTATATTTTGACACATACGAACACAAATGCGAAATTTGCAGAAACTATTTGTCTGATATATAATTTGGAATATGAAGTAAAAATCTCAGAGTTAAATAAGTTATATCAAGTAAGCTTTTTAATAAATACGTAATAATATACTTTATTGGCCGGTATGATACTTTTTTTTCTCACTGTTCCAACGAGGGGAAAATTCCATGAACTTAATGTGTTTGCCAATTCAAGGGATGTAAAAAAAATTATCGGGTGTTACATTCCTTCCTTAGTTTTTGTAGGGACTTATAAGATCTAAAACCTTTCTTTCTCCTACATAAGTCAGACGCTCACTTTCTATTGGCGTCCCAGTATACAACTGGCCATGCAAAAAGTAGGAGTTAAATAAATCGCAAGCCCAAAATATTATTTTTATGTAGCATTTTTTTTTTTAAATTTTATAACGTATCGATGTAGAATTATAATAAAATTCTTTAGCTAAATTAAAATATCTCGTTTTGTAAATTTGTTTGAAGAAATTTTTGTTTTATATTAGATTTGTATTTAGGTACCCGGGTACCTTGTAGTACAGGATAAGTAGTTTTTTTTTTTGCCAATCACATAAGGGTTAAATTAACCTTGAAAGTTGCAATTTTTCAAGTTCCATTTTAAACAAAATACGATAGCCTTAAAATTATTTTAATTTTCAGACATATATAAGCATTTTAGAAAAGATAATGACCGGTTAATTCCATTAGTAAACTTTGAAAGGTATCTGGGTTGTAATTCAAAACATAAACTTAAGGTTCTTATGAATTTGCAAATAATCCAAATACATTTAGCTAACCTTCAAGCGTACTTAAAAAACCATGTCATCTCTGAGCTTAATTAGTTTTTCTTACAGCACCAACAAAAAAAATTACAATAGTCTTTTCATAAAAAAGAATAAATGAGACTATACATATGCATCGAAAATGTTTAATTATTTCTTCTTTCGAACTTTCATTTTCTAATATTAGTGCGTACCATTAGTGTGGTAGGAGCGGTGATTTAGCTCAGAGTGTTTTTTTTACTTTAGTTTTATTAAAGATGTTTGCAGAGTTTTTATGCCGAAGTTTAATATTTAAAAACTTAAATTAATACAAAAATAAAAAATTGCACTTATGTGTTATATCTAATAAGAGTTTTTAACTAATAATTGTTCTATAATTTGAAGTGGATTTTCACGACTTTTCAAAGTTCCGACAATTTGTCAAGTTATGGATTTCAAAATTCAGAGTTCTTAGCTGACTGTTTGCTGAAATGATTATAAAAAAAATTTCTTTATAATTTTAGAAAAGGACTTTGCTTTGAGACGTCACTGCGTCCGCTTTAACAAATACTTATTTCACTAAAAACTATAACAATTGGTGAGGGCAGTTACATTGTACCAACACTGAATAAGTTTAGTTGTAATTTCAAGAACCGACTATTGGGTTTCTTTTAAATAAATTCTCTCAACAATTATATATAAAATAATGTTATTTATATAAAGATAAATTTCTTAAAAAAAATTTAAAAATTTTTAGGTTATTTTAGGTGATTCGGAAACTAAGGAAATCAATATAACAGCTAGCAGTCGAATTTAAGCTGTAATCTAGCATTTTACTATCAGCCGTCGCATAAAGTTTTCGCCCACTAAAGAAACTTACTATATAAAATGTTCAACTAAAAAGATCAAAGTTGTAAATGCGTTAAAGGTCTGATTTTAGAGTTGGGTTATTCAGCTGAAGCCAAATTACAACTTAACCGTTTTTTTTCCATCGCGTTACATTAGCGTGATCCTTAACCAAATACAAGATAGAAAGTATTAAGCTTCAAAACTTTCTGATGTTATTGTCATTTTTTTTAAGTACTAAAATTGTTTTTACGGCCTTATTAGCATCCATGCTTCAAATATTTGTCTAAAGTAAACAAAGTGTTAGGCGAATTGTATTTGTTTGTCGTACGTGTTTTTAATAAAATTGTGTCAATATTTTTCAAAAGAATTGTCTATGTAAAAAAAGTCATAGAAAAGCCAGACAAATTAGAAAAATAAATAAGAATTGTATGCGTGGTTTACTAAATACAAAATTTGGCTTTATAAAAGCTGCTTATTGTTTTTTGTCTAAAAATGTTTTGAAAACTTAAGTCACTTAATTTCTATATGTTAAGAAAATAATAAATAATTATTAAAATTGCCACTCAATTTTGACGATTACGTAAATGTATTGTAAAATCCTACGCCAACTAATCCTAAGCAATACAAATTTTTTTTTTTTTTTAATTAAAAATTAAATCTTATTCTCAAATTCCCTCATACATAATTGTACTACTAAATTCAAATCTACCAAATTAGAATAATTTTTGTTGTTAATTTTTTGTAAATCTTAACATCAGTTTCCTTTTGACATTTATAATTTTAGGTAATTTTTAAAGATTTTATAAGATTTATTTTTTTTTTCAACTATATTTCATTAACTTGTATATCTTTTAAACCTACCGCTTGTAGGGTGCCAGTCATTAAATCCTTCAACTCGTCCAAACACTTGTTAATCCGAGCACGTCTTTTACGCTCTAACATGGGCTTCATAATCTTGCGATACTGATAAGTACGCGATACTGGTTCCATAGGTAAAGAATTAAGCATAAATTGATGATTGGGTGGCATTCTGGTGGTAAAATTCATTCACTTTGCCAAGTAAAAACAAAACGATAATATGCACAATTGAATAAAACTTAAACTGTTTGTTATTTTAAATTTGTCTTTTTTTTATTTCAATTATAATCAATATTTTTTCTTTCTTATGTTTGTTTACAAAAGTTTTAGTATTTTTTGTTGTTGTTACTTATTTTAAAACTTTTTATATATTTTTGTTATAATTATTTTAAGTAGCACAATAAACACGTCTTAACTTCAACACGTTCTCATTTGAAATGATCTTGTCTTGTCTAAAAACAATAATTTTATTATTATCTGCGATCCACTGAAGTAATTGTACCAACAACTACAATTGACATACAAGCAGCAGTAAAAATCCCCTTCAAAGAACCATTTAAGTGAATGCTTTAAAAAAAGTGTCACTATGTTGTATATCCAAACATAAATATGAGAGAGTTGTTATTGTTTCCATCCATACACCAACCATAAACAACTGAGTTTTATGGAATTGAAGCTTTCTCACACTAGTTTTAAAAAGCCACGCGCTCACTGACAGCCACTTTATAGCGATCGCACGAACAGTGATCGCATGTTTAACGAACGCGCTTGTTTTCGAAAGCAAAAAAAATTTAAATTTTTATATATACAGTAATCGACAACCATACGATCTATGCGGTTGACACGACGATGCAAATCGTTGTCAGCCAATAAGAAATCGTGGTATAAACAACGAAAGAGAGTTTCTGTTTGAGTTAACATATGACCACTAACTATTTGAAACTGGTTTATACACATATTTATGATGTTTTCTAAAGAACGTGATGAAGGTTCTTGCCAATTTGTTTACTGTAACAGGAGTAGTGAGTGAAGCACAGAATTTTATGAATGAAATTCTTTAACAATAACAAACAAACATAAGATGTTTTGTGATAAGCTTCTGAAGGGTTCGTCGTTGTCTGATCATTTGCTTGTTGTCAAGAAACACATACTTGCAAAAACAAATAAATGAATGAAAACAATGAATGAATGATTCAATAAGACGTAGTACGGCAAAACAAGCAACATTTTATGAATAGGTGCGTCAAGTGGCAAAAGGCAATTACGGGTGTTCATTTGGTATTATAATTCTCTTCGGACTCACAATTGCAAATTATTTCGACTTGTTTCAAAACAAATTTGCTCAATAAGTAATTAAAACTTAAAACTCTTCGATCGGTTAAAAATTTTCTTTAAAATTTTTGGATACCGATAACATTTTTCTGTATTTCATTTCAGATTAGATTTATCCCTTTTGTATTTTTGTGTACGTTGTAATACAGACAAACCTAACTGGTTATAGCTCTCTATATCTAAGCAGCGCTATAAATGTGCATATTTCTGAAATATTTTACACTAATTTTTAACACAATTGGCTAATTTATAAGTTATAATTTCCCAAAAATGTTAAAATGATTCAAACATTTTTTTAATTAAAATTTTTTTAAATTATGAGTTTCTGACAATATGGCACTTAGGACACCTTGTGAGAAAGCCAAATAAAAACAAGTAAGAGCGCTATATTCGGCCGTGCCGAATCTTATATACCCTTCACACCGTGTAGTCATGCAATAACAGTAGTTTGTATCACCATTCCATATGATATACGTACATACATATAAAAACCATACATATATAAAAACATCCACATTGTAAAATTATAAATTTACGTATGTATATTAAAAAAAAAAATAAAAAATAATTAAAAAAAAAATTTTTAAAAAAAATTTAAAAAAAAAATTAAGAAAAAAATTAAAAAAAAAAATTTAAAACAAGTAAGAGCGCTATATTCGGCCGTGCCGAATCTGATATACCCTTCACAACGTGAATTCATGCAATAACAGTGGTTTGTGTCACCATTCATCCCATATGAAATACGTACATACATATAAAAACATACATATATAAAAACGTCCCATTGTAAAATTATAAGTTCACGTATGAATGTTAAAAAAAAAAATAAAAAATAATTAAAAAAAAAATTTTAAAAAAAAATTTAAAAAAAAAATTAAGAAAAAAATTTAAAAAAAAAATTTAAAAAAAAAATTTTTTTTAAATAATTAAAATATCTATATATATAAAAGTGAAACTCTGTGTGTGTGTGTGTGTGTGTTAGCTATAGACTCTGAAACTGTAGAACCGATCGGGCTCAAACTTTGGTAAGTTGTTGTACACATACCGGGGAGTGTTTATGGATGAAAAAAAGTGGGCGGGACCACGCCCATAAAAAATTACTTATCAGTTTTAGCTACTTGCACTTGACCGATTTTTCTGAAACTTTGCACACATATCGAGCTGTCATGACTAAATAATTTCGTGATAAGAAAAGTGGGCGGGGCCACGCCCCTAAAAAAGTTTTAATTTTGAGGTACTTGCACTGGACCGATTTTTCTGCAACTTTGCACACATATTAAGCTGTCGTGACTTTATAATTTTGTGATTAAAAAAGTGGGCGGGACCACGCCCATAAAAAATGGTACAATTTTGAGGTACTTGCACCAGACCGATTTTTCTAAAACTTTGCACACATATTGAGCTGTCATGACTAAATAATTTTGTGATTAGAAAAGTGGGCAGTGCCACGCCTATAAAAAAAAGGTATCATTTTGAGGTACTAGCACTTGACCGATTATTCTGAAACTTTGCACACATATTGAGCTGTTATGACTTTACAATTTCGTGATTAGAAAAGTGGGCAGGGCCACGCCCATAAAAAAAAGGTACCATTTTGAGGTACTTGCACTTAACCGATTATTCTGAAACTTTGCACACATATTGAGCTGTTATGACTTTACAATTTCGTGATTAGAAAAGTGGGCAGGGCCACGCCCATAAAAGCAATTATAATTTTTAGGAACTTGCACTGGTCCGATTCTTCTGAAACTTTGCACACATATTGAGCTGTTATGACTTTACAATTTCGTGATTAGAAAAGTGGGCAATGCCACGCCCATAGCAAAAAAATAATAATTTTTAGGTTTTTGCACTTGATATTCAATTAAAATTTAGAGTGCATTGCGATTCATTAAGGGGCGTAGCAACGCGCGCCGGGTTTGGCTAGTATATAATAAATATGAAACAAAAAAAAAATATTAAAAAAAAAAATTAAAAAAAAAATAATAATAAAAATATAAATAATATAGTAAATAAAAAATAAAAAAAAAATTAAAAAAAAAAATTTAAAAAAAAAAATAAAAAAAAATTTTTTTTGGCTCAGCTGGGATTCCATGCCACGTTTTCTCTAACCAGTATACACGTTTGTATTTATGTATGTTGTTGTTGTAATGTTGTTTTTGTGAAAAAAAAAATCGAGGTGGTCGTGGGTTTTTGCTCATATCTCAGTTGTTTATGTACCGATGTGTCTGATTTTCAATAGCGATCTACTCCCGAATATTTCTGATATTTTAATACCTCACCCGAGTCCAAGCGATGTCGGGGGGCTTCAAAAAGTTGATTTCAACATACACACGGACAGCCGGACAGACGGACAGACTGACAGGGCTTAATCGACTCCCCTATTCATAAGCTTTCAGAAAATATATACTTTATGGGGTCGGAAATCAAAATTGTAGAAATTTCACACGGAATTACAAACCTATATATACCCTTTTTCACTGTGTGAAGGGTATAAACATATGAAACATTTTAAATATTTATTTTTTCAATACGTTATTTGCTAGTCTGAAGAAGTGTGAAAACCATAGCAAAAAACCATTTTAAGCAAACATATTACATTAAAAAATATACTTTACGTACTGGACATTATCTGGAAGTTTGTCGGTTTCTAGATGGTCCTTTCTAAAAGACTCTTCAACTAACAATGTCAGTGTATAATTATTTGGTTTCAAAAAAGATTCCCTGTTTTGTTGGTCCTCTATAAAACACTATTGTTGAATATGTTTTTGTTCGTGTTGCTGTTGAAAACGGAATAGAGCAGATAAATAAATCAAGTGCAAACATTTATCTACTGCTACAAAGCAACTTTGAAGCAATGATAAATTATATGAACAAAAACAAGTAAGAGCACTATATTCGGCTGTGCCGAATCTTTTATACCCACCACCAGTTTAGTGTACTTTTAAAGCACAATATTTATTATTTTGTTAATAGCTATGGAATAATCTATTTATAATAAAATATGCAAAACTTTCTTTGTAGAGGGTGGTTAAATTTTAAGGGCCCATGTTGAAGGTGAACTACACCTAAACAACAAGTTTTTTTTTTGCATTTCATTTGACATTTCTCAATCTCAGACTAATTCAATTTGAACCATGGAAAGATGCACAATCGACCAACGCGTTATTATAAAAATGGCCGTTCAAATCAAAATGCATTTCGAGCACTTCGTATTTCTTTTGGTCAACATAATCGTTCAAATTCGTCCACAATCAGGAGAGTTGTAAAAAATATTAAAATTTCAGGTCTGTATACAATTTAAAAACATCTGTGAATGCCTTCTAATTCGGTTGAACGGAAAACATTTCTGTTTTTCGCGATAGTGTGGCAAAAGGGAATTAAACCTCGACTCATCATCGTGCCCAACAATTGAACATCAACATTGTCATTGAAAATTTGAACCATCAAATGGTGGTGTGCCGCCGAGGTCGCGGCGGCAATTTTCGGGGAAAATTTTTTTTTTACTCAGGAAATATACATTTGAAATTTTATGGCTCTACGGGAACACGTTTGGACACAATTGCATTTTATACGATGTTGGAAGGACACGGTTTATTTGAACAAATCTTGCATTACGAGCTATAACTCTTTCCCTAATATTCCTATTTTATCCCATTTTCAAAGCTAAAATATTCTGGCAAAATTTTTACTCCTAGCTTTTTCGTTCCGACCTCTATCGTGCTTTCAGCAGACAAACAGACGGACTGACGGACTGACGGACTGACGGACTGACATAGCTAGATCGTCATTAAATCAAACCCCGATTCAGAATATATATACTTTATGGGGACTAAAATGGATATTTTGATGTGTTACAAACGGAAAGACAAAATGAATATACCTCCACCATTTTTTTTGTGGTGGGTATAAAAACATTTAGCAGAAAGTAGATGCCGCTTGTGTAGTACAATGTTGATGCTGATGACGACAATATTAATGACGTGGTTTGTCATTTAATTTTTCAAGAATGATGAACAGATGGGGTGATAATACACTAATTTCGTTAAGAATTGTTGATTTCTCGCCTCTAACTTTTTTAAGTATATAAAAGAAATTTAGTTTTCCCTTTTCTTTTGTTACAAGTACAACTTTTGTTGCTATTGTTACTTGTGTTAAAAAGAGTGTGTCAGAAAAAATTTATGCTTGTATTAAAAACTTGCACTTGTATATATATTTGTATTTAAAAAGGTTAAAACCGTTTTTGTAGACACTTCATAAAACATAATTCTGTGTTGATCGTATGTCGTCCATCAGCCACATAATAATAATAAGTGTCATCATCAATTATACAACAGGTGTATTCTTTTTTATAAGATTTGACCTAAAATTTTTGGATTGCTTTTTTATCCTTAGTTGTTGGCAGCTTTGCTATCTGGAAATTTATACACTTTTATGCATCCTTAACCCACAATTAGCTTTGGTTCTACACCAAAAATTGTCAGAGCATTTTACTTCACGAGCTTCTTTTCGGATAAAAGTGTTCGGTGCCCTTCAACAGAGTTGTTCGGCCAATTCCTGCAAGACCTTTTTTGTCTTGATCCAGCTTTTTTAAGACTTCCTTATACTGTTTAATGACTTTTGAAACAGAGTGATTATGAACCTTACATATTATACCTTACTTAAGTCTTATTTATTTTTCACGTACTTTTTTTGCTGTCCGTTTTTATTGAAAAACAGTTGAAAATTATTGATTTAAAAGATATTATATCTGACTTTTCTAAAAGCTATCAAGATAAAAAATAATAATAATTTGTTTGATCAAGAATAAGTTTCGGCAGAAATAGTGTGTTTAAGTTTTTTCTAACTCTTACTTTATGTTTGACACTTCTTTGATTTTTATTCATGATGTTTGTTTATGTTGTTGGCAGGGCTGCTAGTATAAGTGAAAAAGAATTCTTTGTGTGGAAAGGGTTTATAAAAATATTTTTAGCGTTTTTCTTTTTTTTTTTTTTTTGGTAAGTTTTTATGAATTTTAATAAGAATTATATTATGATATATTTGGCAAAAAAAAAATGAGCGACATGGATAAAAAAATGTATATATCAAAATTATATAAACAGTTGTGCCAGTTGTCCCAGTTGTCCTTTTCTGAAATTACCTTGTTAGATAAATATTGATAAACCATACAACAATAAAAACATTTTAATAGCTTTTAATAGAAATTACATTTGGAAACTATTAGGAATTTTTTTAATTATTAATAGGAACTAACAGCCCTGGTTGTTGGTGTTTTCAAAATAACATGTAATAATATATTCTGGAAAAGACCTACGTTTATGATTGTTAGACAACGACTCCCGTGAGATAAAATTTGTAGAATGAATGGAAATTGAAAAACTAAAAAAAACAACGACAGAAACAGCTATAAGCTACAGCGGTAACATTAATTATAAACAGAATTACGGATATGGCAGTAAAATAACAACAGCAAAAATATTCAAATGGAAAATTTGTTAAAGAATTTATTCTTTATATACACTTCATACGAGAGTGTACGTAATCCTTTAAACACGAACACTTGCCGTTTAACTACAAACTTTTATTTGAAACTGATATAGTCCCTAACTGCATTACATAAGACCATATTGTAAGTAGTCCATTTCAGCTTTAATGGGCCACATTATCTGCAGGTAACTATCTGTTCAGTATTATCTGAAAGGTAGGCGTCAACAACTCAAAACTAAAATTCGCGGTTGTTTAACAAAACTATAGACTTATCGTATTAGAAAACCTTTTCTCAATTGTTTTTTCTTTAAATTGTACAATAGTAAAACAACAATTATTAAATAATAACAAAAAGAAAAACAATAATCATAATAAAAACATAATAAAAAAAACAATTCTGTTAGTTTAAGTCGAGATACGAAAGACGAAAGCTATGTTCATTATAAAAGTAACATACTTAGAACGCTATGCTTACAATGGTCGACGTCTTTCTTTGTAAAATACTTTAAGAGATTTCACGTATCAAGAGTTAACTATATTAATTACTATTGTATGTATATAATAGTTATTTTACATCTTCCTGAAGATTTTGAGTTTATATGTTATTAAAAATCTTTTATCAAAATTTTGTAGTGCACAAAATCCTAATTAGTTTTCGATAAGCCGCGTCTTTCTACGCATTTTAGATTAAGACATATCACAACGAAAAGAATTAAATTCAACTTAAATATTTTAAATTGTTGCTTGTTCTTCCTCCCCTTAAATATTTGAATATTCGAAAAAATTCCTTTGGCCTTTTTTCCTAAAGCCATGTTTTTCTTGAATAATAAGGTATGTAATCTATTGAAATAAACTTATTGGAATATATATTTTTCAACAAATTTTTGCCTATAACTTTACCGATTAGAGCACGGTTTAATCAAAATTTTTCACGAATATCTCCAGAGGCATAATATTATGTCTACAAATAGTAGCAATGGTACCTATAAATTATTCTATGGCTGAAAAATTTTTAACTTTGGTGGTAAAAATACGGGGAAAAACAGAGGCAGTCGTGTTTATTTGCTCATATCTTAGAAAGTTATGGGGCGATTTTGCTGAATTTCAGTAGCGATTCAGTCCCGGATATTTCCACAAGATTGATACCATACACAGATCTGAGGAGTATATGGTTGTTTCTAAAAGTTGATTTTAACCAACACACGGACAGACGGACATGGCTTAATGGACACCTCTATTCATAAGCTTTCAGAAAGTATATACTTTATGGGATGGGAAATGAAAATTGTAGAAAAAGCAAACGGAATGACAAAGCCATATATATATACCCTTGTGTACCACAGGTAAATGGTATAACAATATATTTGAAGTTGACGCCTGGGCGACAAATATAATAAATAAAATAATAAAAAGTAGCTGTGTTTTAATACAGAATTTTTCAAATAGAACTTATATGCTATTATGTTAATTTAACTAAAACTGCTGTCAATTATAAAATAAAAATTTGTATTGCAAAACTTCTTATTCAATTTGGCAAAGTGTTAAAACAATTAACCCTTTACAATTGACCCTTTAAAAGTATGATGCATTTTTATTACATTTTAATGTTTCAACCATATTTTGCTTAGAGTCATCATGTTTTTGACACAATAATTTATATTCACTAATTTACTCATTTAAACATGTATTGGTGTCTCTTTAAAGCAACACATTTGTGTAATAAAAATTTAAATAAAAAATAAGAAATACCAAAGAAAAAAAGAACTACAATTTGCGATTATCTCAAGAGTTTTATTTCTTATTACAACACGCGCTGCTCACTATTCAATTTATGCCTGATATGATCGCATATATTCCATAAAATTTATTGTTACTGTTGTGGTATTCTTGTTTGTGCTGTTTACAAAATTTAGTTCCCACGTTCAAGCGGGCAACCAACCAAGCATTCAATGTCTGTAATACGATCGTGTTAATTTAAGCATCTTTGTTGAACTGATACTATCAGCCTGTAAGTGTTGATATTGTTATCGGCTACGTACAACAACACTGTTTGCAATAGTCAGCACAACAAGACACCAGCAGCTACAACAGTAGCAGCAATATCAGTCGTTGGTTTAGGCAACACAATGCTGCTCGTAAAATAAACACCCACATTTTTGCTGATCATGCTTTATGATTTTTCTTTCTTTTTGTGTTTCGATTTGAGTATGATTTTTTGTATAATTTTGTATTGTTTATGAATTGTTTTGCGACTTGTGGCATAATAAATCTCTTATTACAATACGTTTATATTATGTATTTGGTTGTGAAAATGTTGGTTTGTTATTTAGTTTCATGAGATATTCTTTACAACATTAGATATTTTAAAATTGGGAAGTTTTACCAACACCTTATAAAAACTGTCAAATTACTGGCAACATTGTAAAGTATAGGGGAAACTGTCTTGAATTGTAAAGACTGCTACAGAGAGCAAAATTATGAATACCTTGTAGTTGTGTAACTCTATAGTTTACAAATAAAACTAACTTATTGCTTTTGAAAAAACTTTGAGATTAGGTTAAGAATTTTTTTTTTAATCTCTCGACTAAGCCTCTATTTAATTACTAGAGACACATAGAAGCGAAAAACCTAATAATAAGCATTTAAAAACATTTCTGTCTGCCCTTGCAGGCTAAACAGTTGTATTCGTTTTAAAATTAGATTTATTTAACCGGCTAGAGCTCCGTCTAACTATTTTACAGAGAAATTGAAAGCTTATTTTAAAAATCTTAATTATATTATTTTACCTTTTTTTTGAAAAGCATTACATTTTACGAATAGATATTCTTGACCAACCTTGAATTTTGTGCCAAATCTTAACAGCATATGAACTATTCTAAAAATATTCAGCAGAGGAGCTTTATGTGTGTTTATAATTAAAATTAATTCCGGGTCGTTAAAAATGGCTACTTATTATAATCAAATTATATGTATTTATATTTACAAACAACTAGCAAATAAATTAACATAAAACATGCGTGACAACTCGTGCGGTTATCGTGAAATATACACAATAAGTATATTTTCCAACCAAATTATAGTAATTCCAACAACTGCAGTGCACATATAGATTAGACGGGAGCAACAATTGTTGACGTAATAACACAAACAACCACTTAAAGTTATGTAAAGCAAATATTGCCAACACTTTATTGGGCAACACAATGGGCACGAAAAGAACACGATGCCCGCAGTTGCCACTAGTTTTTGTGACTGCTGAGCATGTTGAATATTAAATAAGGTCGTTAACAATAAGTATAGACAGTGTACCTACTGTATGTATATACAAACATGCATCTATTAAAACTGAAACTGAATTCAATGGAGTAAAATTATTATAATAAATTCAGTCAAATATGCATTGATCGCATGTGCAATGTTCATGTTACAGTTTTTTTTGTTTTTCCTTTTTTGTAGCCTTCACAGAAAGTATAAAGGTATATATGGGTTTGTCATGCCGTATGAAATTTCTACAATATCCATTTCCGAACACATAAAGTATAGAATGGATCCTTATAGGTATGGAAGTCGATTTACTAAAGTCCAACTGTCCGTCTGTAGGAGTCGAAGTCAAAATTTTAAAATCCCCGATATTGCTAACACCAGCATGTGGTATTAAACTATCAGAAATATTTAGGAGCAGGTTATAAGAATATATAAAAATTGGTCTATAAACAACTGAGATATAAGGAAAAATTGAGACTACATCATCACAATACATCTATACAAAATTGATCTACTGGTTAGGGTGAATCTTACTTCGAATCTTTTTCGTATTTTATTTATTGGTATTGGGATGCTTTTTAAGCGTATAAAATTCTTATAAAGGTAACAAAACTTATGTAAAAACTTAACCTGGTATCAACTGAAAGAGCTTAACCAGTATAATACAGTAAACTATGAATACACGACGGCACCGGATATAACATGGCAGATGATTTATTTTCTCCATACCATGAATATGTTTATCAAATGAAAGGACTTGATAAATAAAATTTTTACAGTCATTTTAAAAATTCAAAACCAAAGATGGCATCAAAAATAATAAAGCAAAATATCGTATTACATCAAATCTGAAATCTTAGCTTAGCTACGATGTAGTCAACATACCTATGAACATTTGGGTGAAGGGTATTGTCAGATTCGCCAGGGCGGACATACTGCTATATTACTTGTTTTACTAAGGTTTGATGAACTGTGGTTATATTTGTAAAAATAATGGTAAAAACACCAGTCTATTTAATAAAGAATTTGTAGCAGTTTTAAAACAAATACTAATTCCTTGTTATACCCTTCACACAGTGAAAAAGGGTATATATAGGTTTGTCATTCCGTGTGAAATTTCTACAATTTTCATTTCCGACCCCATAAAGTATATATTTTCTGAAAGCTTATGAATAGGGAAGTCGATTAAGCCCTGTCAGTCTGTCCGTCTGACCGTCTGTCCGTGTGTATGTTGAAATCATCTTTTTGAAGCCCCCCGACATAGGTTGGACCCGGGTAAGGTATTAAAATATCAGAAATATTCGGGAGTAGATCGGTATTGAAAATCAGAAACATCGGTACATAAACAACTGAGATATGAGCAAAAACCCACGACCACCTCGATTTTCTTTTCACAAAAACAACATTACAACAACAACATACATACATACAAACGTGTATACTGGTTAGGGAAAACGTGGCATCGAATCCCAGCTGAGCCAAAAAAATTTTTTTTTTAATTTTTTTAAAATTTTTTTTTTTTTAATTTTTTTTTTATTTTTTATTTAATATATTATATATATTTTTATTATTATTTTTTTTTAATTTTTTTTTTTTTAATTTTTTTTTATTTTTTTTTTGTTTTATATATATTATATATGTATATAATAATTTTTTTTTTAAATTTTTTTTTTTAAATTTTTTTTTTATTTATATTTTTTTTTGTGTTTTTTAACATACATACGTGAATTTACTGTTATTGCATGACTACACGTTGTGAAGGGTATATAAGATTCGGCACGGCCGAATATAGCGCTTTTACTTGTTTTATCTGATTTTAAACAAACCTAAGAATGATATTAGCCGTTGTCATGCTAAAATATGTATATTATCGAGCTTTAAACCAATGAGAAAAGGAGGAGTATTTTTATGGAAAGTCCGTGATTAAAATTTGCGGATTCGTTCAACTCTAATTTTTATATCATGGTAACAAAACTATTACAATAACAGTTCACAAAAATATGTATATCTTTTTGTCGCTATAAATTCTAACTTGTATTGCCTTTAACCGGTGTGTATGTATTCCCAGACTTGGCAAATCTTATACGCCAGCCACTTTAACGGTCACTTAAATCCCTACGCAAAAATTAATAATAATATCTGAATGAATGAAACTATTTTAAAAATTTTTTGGACAAAGAGTACATTTCGAAAGGTTTTGTATTTTTTATAATTAAAAATAAACTGAAAGAAAGAATATAAATCTACACAGCAGATAGGAAATAACTTCAGATAAAAAAAGAGGAAACAAGTAACTCAAAGCACCTTTTGAAGTTTTTTTTATACTTAAGCTTATAAAATGAAAGTCTTTCATAATTTCAGAACAAAAAAAAATTATTTCCTTAAATTTATGCGATAAAGGACACATTTGCAAATGTTTTTTCTTCTTAATTTGTTAAAAAAAAAAACATAAAAAGGTTACTGTTACAATATTCTGAATTTTTATTCTTATAACTTTAATATTTTAATATGAAAATAAGCTCCCTTGGAGAAATATTTAAAATTGTGACAATGCTTGAACCCGGCAACCGACGTCGACAAAGTTTTCATTAAAAAATACATGACTTGCCTGTTTGGTGCTGACATCGCCGAGGTAAAATTAACTTCATTTTCGAGTCGGCTTTCACTATTCTCTTGCCATTAGTCAATTATCAGTCATTCTCGCAATAGTATTGATAAACTTTTCCAAAGAAATTTGCTTTAAAAAAAATAATAATATTGTTGAAATGATCATGCATTTACAATAAAAATAATTATGTTAATAGAAGGATTGAATTCTTTTAAGCATTATGTTAAAATATAATTATTTAAACACATTGCACACATTGCATTGCATAAAATGAAACAGAAACCACTCACGTGATAAATTGGAAAAGCAATTTCCCATAACTCAAACAAACAATTTTTTGTATAATGGTCCTGCTAACGTGTTAGTTGTTGTAAAAACTTTTTCATAAGTCCATAATAAAACCGAAAGAGATTAACCTTATATGGACTCTCTGTTATTTAATGACATGCAAAATTTTATAGTTGCTACAGTTTTATTTTATTTTATTTTTCGAGGATAATTTCATTTAAGGCTTTTCCTGATTCATGTTCATATTTTTTACTGCAAAAGGTTTTGTAAAACTTCAGACAATGGCCGATCTGCGAGGAACTACTTAACACTGGTTTTCCTTAAAGTATAAATTTAAGGACAAAATTTCTAAATCAACAAATATAAAGCAAAAAAAAAATCAAGTAATTCAAATGCTTTCTAAAATATTGCCACGTTCATCACTGTGCACGGTCTACGTTAAAACGCCATGTTTTTGCCATTAAAAGTCGCTACACATCATACAGCAAAGACTAAGGTGAATCATTTTATATCCAAGCCTAACCATAAAGGAAAACAGAAAAAATAAAAATGTAGAATATAAAGAACGGCACCAAACCACAGCCCAAGCAGTAGTTAAGTAATATTATGGAGCTTACAACGTCGTGGATTCAAAGCAGAGCAGAACGTAAATTGTGTCTTGTGATCGTGGGAATTCACAGTGGCAACAGGTGCAACATATAGATGAATTTTAAACACACGAAACATATTTCAACTTGTTCGTCTTGCACATTCATACATACTCACACATAATCTCATGGTAAAACAGAACGTGTGTAAATAGTTTCAATGACAATATCTTCGTATTTATAAACACTGGCGCTGTGATTTTAGAGCAAAGTTGTTGTTTACCACAAAAAAAATTAAAGCTAAGGGCGATCAACAAAGAATTTATTACAACGGAATTATATTAACATGACACATGATGGTTTTCTCTGACAACCTATAAGAAACGCATTCACACATGCACACATTCAACACTAATGTTGGTCACCACTCACCGTTAGTTAACATTTTTATTACGAGTAGTTATGCAAGACAACAACAGATTTAACAAAGAAAACTCAGAACTTTGTTTACAAAAGTTTTTGTAATCAAAAATTAAGTGCTAAAATCATCTATATCTTTAAAATATTTACTTTGTATTTCATCCATGTGTTTATGTCGATGGTATTCAAAAATATTGATGAAGTTGGTGTTTGTTTAATAATACTTCAGATAGTAAGATAAAAACCCAATTGTAATTAATCTCACGCCTCTATGTGTCTCACGCGTATCATTTATACATAATCAAACCAAACCAACACATCACATGACATATCTGACAACCATTCCATCGCAACCACTGCTTATTCATTCATTGAATTCTAAACATTTTCATTCATAAATTCTCATGAAAATATAAAAAACTGCCATATTAATAATGGATAGGGGGAAGTAATAATTCTGTTTAGAAGTAAACGAAAACTGTCTAGAAATGATTAAATGTTTGTGAATAAGGAATTATTTAGTCTATGCAGATACAAGTGTTAATTTTTTAAAATTTTTCCAAAAATTTACGATATAGCACACTCAATACATACAATAATGTTACTACTCAACATCTTTCATTAACTTAAGCTCCTCCAAACGTTTGTTTCTCATCACTATCTCTGAAAAAATAACGTTATGTCTATTTTTTGTTGTTAAATCAATTTCTTCTGCACGATCAATAGTCTTATTTTACTCTCCTGTAAATTTGATAATTTTTAGTTGAGACGTTATTGAATTTATTGTGCGATATATGATAGCTTTTAAAGTAAACAATAAGAGTGCTATTAGTGTATATGAAAAATCTGACCAATGTCAGAGGAGAACTTGTACCTTCTCAACCTAACCTCCATCATAAAAAGCAGTGAATAAGAATTTTATTATTGGCTAATTCATTAGTAATAAGGTTAATAGCGTAACTTCTTGTCATGTTGTGAAAACACCTGAAAGCGTTTTCACAACAGCCTGGCTATTAATAAAGATACAAATATGTGTATATTGCTTGTATATCCTGTAATATATTAATCTGTTAACTATCGTATAGATTACGGATATTTCAACGAGTAAAATGCTTCAGTATTGCGGTAGTCTAAAAGATATTATTGTTGTTAAAAATATTGCGAAAGAAACCATCAACAACACAACATCTTGATTTTCTTATTCCAGTGGAAAAAATTTCCCGAGGGCTCACCCAGTGTAATCGATTCTATTAAAGATTGGAGTCAGAGTACTTTAATAGTTAAGTCATAGACTTTATATACGTATGTGGAGTGTTTATCAGAACACAGTTTCCATACACCAATTACATACGTTTAGTCGTTTCGCCGTTTCGCCATTTCGCCATTTTAATGTTTAGTATTTATAACAATTCAAATGATTTTATTTTATAAAAAAATTTGCATTTATTTTTTAAAAAAGCAAAATTTTAATACATGAACACAAGACATATTTTTTGATCAGGTAGCCTTGATTCTTGACTATTTTTTATTTACTTACTTAAAACTTCAGATTTCAATGTCAATACACAAGGCATATTTATTCATCAGGTAGTCTCGATTTGTCAGCTGAATTTTTTTTTCTTTACTTATTTTAAATTTCAGCTGTTCAAGTCCACTGATAAAAAACACTTTTCTCTCTTCTGTCATTTATTTCAAATATCAAACTTCATATTAACAAAATTTAAACAACAATTTTTTTTTATACCCTTCACACAGTGAAAAAGGGTATATATAGGTTTGTCATTCCGTGTGAAATTTCTACAATTTTCATTTCCGACCCCATAAAGTATATATTTTCTGAAAGCTTATGAATAGGGGAGTCGATTAAGCTCTGTCAGTCTGTCCGTCTGTCCGTCTGACCGTCTGTCCGTGTGTATGTTGAAATCAACTTTTTGAAGACCCCCGACATCGTTCGGACCCGGGTGAGGTATTAAAATATCAGAAATAATCGGGAGTAGATCGGTATTGAAAATCAGAAACATTGGTACATAAACAACTGAGATATGAGCAAAAACCCACGACCACCTCGATTTTTTTTCACAAAAGCAACATTACAACAATAACATACATACTTACAAACGTGTATACTGGTTAGAGAAAACGTGGCATCGAATCCCAGCTGAGCCAAAAAAAAATTTTTTTTATTTTTTTAAATTTTTTTTATTTATTTTTATTTTTTATTTAATATATTATTTATATTTTTATTATTTTTTTTAAATTTTTTTTTTAATATTTTTTTTTTGTTTTATATATATTATATATATGATAATTTTTTTTTAAAATTTTTTTTTTTAATTTTTTTTTAATTTTTTTTTTTTTTTTTGTTTTTTTAACATACATACGTGAATTTATAATTTTACAATGGGATGTTTTTATATATGTATGTACGTAATTCATATGGGATGAATGGTGACACAAACTACTGTTATTGCATGACTACACGTTGTGAAGGGTATATAAGATTCGGCACGGCCGAATATAGCGCTCTCACTTGTTCAAACTGCGTTTATCTGATGAAAAAAATGCCTTGGTCAATACATACAAAAAATTCTCTCCTTTTTTTTATTTGAAATGTCAAGCTTAAGATATAAAACCTAGAGCAAAAAATCCACCCCGAACTGCGACTATCTGATGAACAAATAAGCCCTGGCATGAATAAATAAATATATTATAAAAGTTTTAGCAAAACATACTCGAATTGTGGATTAAAATATTTTAACAAGTAAAAAAGTATGAAAATTAAATTAAAAGTAACGACACCACAAAAGAGTTACCTCTTCAGCCATAAGATTTACTGGTACAAATAGCTTACCTTGTACCCAAATTAATTTATACATCCTGTTATTCGAATAAGTATTTTAAAATTTATATTTTGTTTTAATTTCTAAATCAGGCAATTAAATAATTCTATATTAACAGATATTTTGTTTTTCATAAATAAATATCATTGTTTTTTTTTACTCTCCCTTTTTGATTACGTCGCAAGCTAAAATTATTTCATAAAACCATAACGTCATCAGAAGTATAAGGATATGAAAATCATTATGTATGTATTTCTGTATAATGTATTTAATGAAGAGACTTATTCTCCTCACCAACATTTTTCCACAACAATAATGACATATTACTCTAATCTTTTACTTATAATCTTAAGAGTAGAGTAACGCTTCTTAATCCTAAAGTTATGCTTATATTGCAAAATCAAGCTAAAACTTATACAAATATATAAACGAATGACAACATTCCCATTCAACCGGACACCAAGAACGCGCTCAACAGCAAAAATTAAAACATATAAATAAACAAATAAAAGCAAATGAACGAGCGATCAACTGAACAAGTAACGCTCTATAAATTATTCAGTATTTTGAAATGAAGCCAAGATAAATACAATAACAACAAACAGCAACCAAATAAAGCTACAGTCACTTAAACAAAAGCAAACTCTAAAGATTCCAAACAAGCACAATCAGCATGCTGTAAGTATGTATGTATGTATAAGTGTTAAGTATCAATCGATTAGCAACAACATAAATTGTCATTCTTCATTTTACTCTACGAACTTGTTCTTATTATTGTTGATACAGCGAGTAACTCGGTCGATTATCTTATGAAATTCAATCCAAACATCCTTAAACGAAGTGTTTATTAATGTTAAAATAAAATCTTTGTGAGCAGAATTTTTTTTTAAATGTGAGAACATTTTCTAAAACCCATTCTCATGTTTGAAAAAAAGACAAAAACAAGTAACAGTGCTATATTCGGCCGTGCCGAATCTTATATACCCTTCACAACGTGTAGTCATGCAATAACAATTGTTTGTATCACCATTCATCTCATATAAAATACGGACATACATACATGTAAAAAAAATAAAAAAAATTACAACAAGTAAGAGCGCTATATTCGGCCGTGCCGAATCTTATATACCCTTCACAACGTGAATTCATGCAATAACAGTGGTTTGTGTCACCATTCATCCCATATGAAATACGTACATACATATAAAAACATACATATATAAAAACGTCCCATTGTAAAATTATAAATTCACGTATGAATGTTAAAAAAAACAAAAAAAAAAAAAAAATTTAAAAAAAAAAAAAATTTAAAAAAAAAAAATTTTTAAAAAAAAAATTTTTTAAAAAATTATTATGTATATAATATATACAAAACAAAAAAAAAATAAAAAAAAAATTAAAAAAAAAATTTTAAAAAAAAATAATAATAAAAATATAAATAATATATTAAATAAAAAATAAAAAAAAAAATAAAAAAAAAATAAAAAAAAAAATTTAAAAAAAAATTTAAAAAAAAAATTTTTTGGCTCAGCTGGGATTCGATGCCACGTTTTCTCTAACCAGTATACACGTTTGTATGTATGTATGTTGTTGTTGTAATGTTGCTTTTGTGAAAAAAAAATCGAGGTGGTCGTGGGTTTTTGCTCATATCTCAGTTGTTTATGTACCGATGTTTCTGATTTTCAATAGCGATCTACTCCCGAATATTTCTGATATTTTAATACCTCACCCGAGTCCAAGCGATGTCGGGGGGCTTCAAAAAGTTGATTTCAACATACACACGGACAGACGGTCAGACGGACAGACGGACAGACTGACAGCGCTTAATCGACTCCCCTATTCATAAGCTTTCAGAAAATATATACTTTATGGGGTCGGAAATCAAAATTGTAGAAATTTCACACGGAATGACAAACCTATATATACCCTTTTTCACTGTGTGAAGGGTATAAAAAGAACAGCAATTCAGTGTAAACATAAATGCACATCGATTGGCATAACAAGCAGCACCATAGATTTAATTCATAAGGTTCGTATTTTTTTGTTAGTTCGTTGCTGACTGTTTATATGTTCACGTATTTCATTGATAAGTCGAACGATGTCTGACACGCGCATGCGTTACATTTATTGTCTGCTGTCTCCGTTACCACTTGGTTGTTGACTCTTTTCTTACCGGTTATAGTTACATTTTGACAATGATTTAGTAAGTGTTGCCTGTTAACAACAGGTTAGCCGTATTACGAGTATTAATATAAGTTTACAAATACGTGATCATATGTTTGAAATGCGGATCCTTTTCAAATTGAGAAACAGGTGAATTTTATCATTTTGATTAAAATAAATAGTATTAACTCGGATTTAATTGTATTTAATTTGACCTTCAAATGTCTAACATAAATTGGTCATATCCACGACATTAAAAACTTTAACCCCTTTTCCACAAGCAACTTTTTAATATTTCAAAGGTACAAAATTTCTGTGGATAATTCCAATTATATTAATTTTAAAATGTTTTGCTATTCAAGAAATTCAAATTAATTTTTAAAGTTTTTTAAAACATTTTTTAATCTTTAAGAGGCTTGGCAAGGAAGTGCAAAGATAGGCCTAGATTTCTATATAATCCAAATCTAGGTTTAATATAAATCTTGCTTAAATTTTTCAAAAATTTTTTAACAAAATTTCTCTAAATGGTGTCATTGTAAAATACTAAATCTTTAAGCTAGTTTTAGGTTAGAAAATATTCTTTGCCTTACGTGTGGATCCAATTATGTATTTAACAGATATTTGTAGTTTTAAATGCTTTTCACTTTTAAGTTATATTCGAGAAAACATCATTATATTCTTGTTACCAACATTTTCTAAATCATCGTTTTCATGAAATTGAAATTTGAAATGATAAAATTAAAACAAGCCCTGGAGATTATCGTGACAAAATAAATGATAAAAAAACAAAAATAACGGTAACTTATTTCCGAAGTGGCTGGGCATTAAATCTATGTTTTATACGTTCACACAAAAAAAAAAAGGGTGTTTATAGGATTGTCATTCCGTGTGAAATTTTTACACTTTCCTTTTCCGACTCCACAAAGTATATATATTCTGAAAGCTTATGAATAGGGGAGTCGATTAAGTTATATTAGTCTGGTCGTCTGTCCGTGTGTATATTAAAATCAACTTTCTGAAGCCCTCAGACATTGTTTGGACCCGCGTGAAGTATTAAAAAAAATATTGGAAATATTTGGGAGTAGATTGGTATCGAAAATCAGAAAAATCGGTACATAAACATCTGAGATATGAGGAAAAATCCACGACCACCTCGTTTTTTTCACAACAAATACATAAAACACATACATACATACAACACATACATACATACACACATACATGTATCCTGGTTAAGGTGAACGTGGCATCGAATCCCAGCTGAGGTGGTGGTACATTCATTTTGTCATTCAGTTTGTAACACATCGACATATCCATTTTAGACCCCATAAAATATATATATTCTGAATCGGGGTTTAATTTTATGACGATCTAGCTATGTCAGTCCGTCTGTCCGTCTGTTTGTCTGCTGAAAGCACGATAGAGGTCGGACTAAAAAATTGAGGGGGCTCAAATTTCGCAAGAATACTTCTTATACACAAGTTTTATTTGGTATTGAAAATGGGCTAAATCGGAATATTATGAAGAGAGTTATAGCTCGTAATACAAGAGTAGGTCAAAAAAACGTGTCCTTCCAATATCGAATAAAATGAAATTGTGTCCAAGCGCATTAACGTAGAGCCATAAACCTTCAGAAGATTCTGAAATTTTCCAACCATTGCTTTTTGGTCAAAGGATTTGTACTAACGGAACACGACACGCCCACTTTTAAGCCCACCTCCCGTATAACGCTTTATCTCAAATTCATATAATTTCTCTATGAGTAAACAATTTGAAATAATAAAAGACTACAAAAAAATATATAAGTTTTACTCATTAGCAGAAACAAGTTGGACAGGCCCACTATAACGCCCACTTTTCACGTTATCCGCTGTTAATAAAACTAAAAAGCTCAAAAAACCGACAAAATTGAAGCTTTGATAACGAAATTTGCTACGGATATCCTTCTAGTCAATGTCATTGTTATGCCAGAAATTTTAGGTGACGCGTCCACTTTTACGCCCACATCCCATATAAACTTTTATCTCAAATTCATATAATTTCTCTATGAATAAAGATTTTGGAATAATAAAGGACTACATTGGAATATCTCAGTTTTATTTATTAGCAGAAACTATATTGACACGCCTTCTTCAATGTCCACTAAAGACTGAAAGACTAAATTTATGAAAACATTTTTCTAGCATATCCAATTTTTACAAAGAAAGTGATACATATTTTAGTAGAAAGAGATTATTCCATAGCAATTACTGTTAGTAACAAAATAATACATTTTGTGCTATAAGTTGGGTTATTTCCCGGGAATTTGAGTTAGGATATTCACCCAACCAAAAGAAAAATTTTCCCTTAATAAGTAATACGTAGTTTTGGCAGTCACACATGCATATATAAGAAAAAGTAAAAATAGGTCGCTTTATTTGTCAGTTTGAGGTGAAAGTAACGTAGATTTGCTTTTGAGCTAGACATAAGAACTTACTGCGAAATTAACAAAGAGACAAAATGACTAACAAAAAAATACTTCAATATGAATCCTAGGATCCAAGATAGGATCCTAAAGAGTATTAAATTTTAATTTTATTAAACAACTCTTTAAGAACTGAGGGGTAATAAAAATTATTTCTAATTCTAATTTTAGAAATTCCCTCTAATAATTTTCAGTCATCTAATCGTCTACTAATAGTTGAAACTATACCAGTTTTTTTTTAAGTTACTGTGAGAAAACTCTCCAAATTTTTGAAACATACATCAACAAATTAAGAAAATCTATAATGTTTACGTCTGTAATCTTCAATATAAAAGTTATGCATTTACTCCTTTGCATGTTTATTATGCCAGCCAATATCACAGTTACATCGCAAATACCAACATTACAGTTTTGTATTTTTCTTTTGCTGCTGCACTGTTGAATGTTTCACATGACAGCCACCCAATATCGAAAATTAAGTAAATTGTAACCACATCATGGGTACTAACATATTAATACCTTCGAAATATAAAAAACAGAATCAACAAAAAATTTATAGTACACTAGCTGACCCGGTCCATGTTGCTAGCCCTAAGCAAACAATAGCGTTGTATTACCACACGATGTAAATTGAGCTTTTAACGAAATTTATCTATCATAAAGTTTTTTCACAGAATAACTTACATATGGTGTAGGTATGGGCTCAATTAAAAAAGAAACGCATGCATTTAAGGCAAATTGGAAATTATATTTATTTGTTATTATTAAATTATTTATTATTTTTGAATGCAACATTTCGAAAGTTTTAAAATATTGATTTCGTTTTTTGAAAATATCTTCAGAACTACATAACCGATTTAATAGTTTGATATCTCGTTTTGAAAAACATGACAACGGCTTTCAAAATAAAATAAAAAAGCAAACAAAATAAATATACATATGTATTTGTCATTGGTGGTGCAATATAAAAATTGGATTTTGCCACGCCCCTCCGCCCGCAGGCGGAAAATCAAAAATCAGACTTCACCCGCTGAAGATTCCCTGAAAATTTCATCAAAATCGGTCCCGCCGTTTTTGAGTCCATACGTTACATACATACATATGTACATCCTATTTTATATTCATACATATACATTTATAAAAAAGAACAAACCAACAAAAAACACAACAAGATGACACTTTCAAAACTATACGTAGCGGTGAGACAGCAATAACATCTACAGCATCAGCTAAATCAGTTAATATACAAAAAAAACAAACATAAAACCACAGCTTCCTCTTTATCCAAAAAAAAAAAAAAAACAAATACACACTCATATACATAATGTATTCAAGTAATTCCTAAAACACATGAGAACGTAATTTAATGCTGACTCAGTTCACCGATAGTGTGAAGTCAGTTTCTGATCTGTATTATATGCTTCTTATTCCTGTTCGTGGTATTGTGTTTAGTTGCTCCTCGTTTTGTATGACATCACAACTACTCGCACAAAAACGAAAAGATGAGGGTCGTCTCAAACTCAAATAAACCGTTACATAGTAATTCATATGCAAAATTTTGCAAATGCAGGAATTGTAGCACAAAATGTGGTATTTAAAGGAATGCATTTATATGTTATCAATATTAACAAAACTAATAATATACCTAACAACAGCAGTCAAAAGAATTTTTATAAAGTTTAATAAATATTTTTTATTTTTTAATTTATGTATATTATACATATCAAAAACAAAAAACAAGTAAGAGCACTATATTCGGCTGTGCCGAATCTTCTATACCCACCACCAGTTTTCCGTTCTTTTGTAGCTAGGGTTTTTTTCCCGAAAATTTTTTGTTTCCCGAAAATGCGAGATTTAATTTTTAATATCCCGGGATCCCGCAGCAAAACAAATAAAAAGTAAATTTGTTTTTAATAACAAAAACCTTTTATTTCAAAGCATAATATAGTTTATAATGTAAAAAAAAACTCAAAACTAAAAAACCAATAAAGGAACTTGAATTTAAAATATAAATTGAGTAAAAATATTCTTTTTATTGAAAAAAATATTATTCTCTAGATACAAGATCAAATCTAAGCACAAAAATACAGATACTTCAGCTATGAGATCAAAAATAAAATCATTAGAATTCAATTTCAATATAAACATCGGCTTTCGAATCGTAGCGACCTTTTTTATCTCTTGGGATCCCGAAAAATAATCCCGGGAAATCGGGAATATTAAATAACTCAAATTCCGGGAAATAACCCAATTTATAGCACAAAATTAATTTGTTTGTTATTAACAGTAATCGCTATGCAATAATCTCTTTATACTAAAATATCTCTCACTTTGTTTGTATAACTTCGATATGCTAGTAAAATGTTTTCATATATTTAGTCTTTCAATGAAAGTGGGCGTTAAAGTAGGTGTGTTAAAGTTGTTTCTACTAATGAATGCAACTTAGATGTTTCAATTCAGTTCTTTATTATTCCAAAATCTTTATTCATAGAGAAATTATATGAATTTCAGATAAACCGTTATATGGGAGGTAGGTGTTAAAGTAGGCTTGTCACCTAAATTTTTTGGCATAAAAATAACATTGACTAAATGGATATATGTAGCAAATTTCATCATCATACCTCCAATTTTGTCGGTTTTATGAGCTTTTGAATTTCATTAACAGTAGATAACGTGAAAAGTGGTCGCAATAGTAGGCGTGTCGAAGATGTTGTAGCCTTTCAATGAAAGTTGGCGTTACAAACCGCGTGCTGAAGTTGTTTCTACTAATGAATGCAACTTAAATGTTTCAATATATTCCTTTATTATTTCAAAATCTTTATTCATTGAGAAATAATATGAATTTGATATAAGCCGTTATATGTGAGGTAGGCGTTAAAGTGGGCGTGTCACCTAAATTTTTCGGCATAACAATGACATCGACTAGAAGGATATCTGTAGCAACTTTCATTACCGTAGCTCTAATTTTGTTGGTTTTATGAGCTTTTAAATTTCATTAACAGTGGATAACGTGAAAACTGGGCGTAATAGTAGGCGTGTCGAAATTATTTTTAATACTGAATGCAACTTAGATGTTTCAATATAGTCCTTTATTATTCTACAATCTTTATTCGTAGAGAAATTATATGAATTTAAGTTTAGACGTTATATGGGAGGTGGGCGTAAAAGTGGGCATGTCACATTTATTTTCCGTTGGTACAAAGCCTTTGACCCAAAAGTAACACTTTCAAAATTTCAGAGTCGTACATCCAATTTTTTTGCTTTTATTACGTTTTTGTTTTTAAATATATCGAAAAATACACTGCGCGGTATAAATTTTCGTACATTTTGATCGATAACTCCTTTCCTAATGCATAGATTAAGATAATTTTCGACGAAAAATATTGTTTTTACTCTAGAAATATATATTCGAAGTTTCATGAATCTTGCGTTTGAACACAATTTTATTTTATTCGATGTTCGAAGGACACGGTTTTTTCGACCTACTCTTACTTTACGAGCTATAACTTTCTTCCTAATATTCCGATTTAGCCCATTTTTAATACAAACCTTGTCTATAAAAAAGATTCTGGCAGAATTTGAGCCCCCTAGCTTTTTCGGTGCGACCTCTATCGGACGGACATAGCTAGATCGTCATAAAATCAAACACCGATTCAGAATATATATACTTAATGGGGTCTATAATGGATATTTCGATGTGTTACATACGGAATGAATAATTGAATATACCCCCACCATTTTTCTGGTGGCGGGTATAAAAACCAGAGCACCATATTCGGCTGTGCCGAATTTTTTATAACCATCACCAATTTTATGTACTTTTATTATTTTGTTATTAATAGTAATCGCTATGGAATAACCTCTTTGTACTAAAATAACTTCGATATGCTATTAAAATATTTTCGTAAAATTTTGGCCATTATTAGAACTTGCAGTTTGGATTTTGTTGGACCGATAAATGGCTTTGCATTATAAAGCCTTCATTTATTATTTTTTTATTCACTAAATATAATTAGTATTAATAGTAATAACATTGAAAAATGGAAGGTATTATTACACCTTCCAAAGCTATTTATCGGGCAAAAAAAATCCTACCTTTAAATAACGGCAAGTTGTTATAATGGCTCTTAGTCTTTCAATGAAATTGAGCGTTAAAGTTGGCATGTCAATAAAATTTCTGCTAATAAATAAAACTGAAATATTTCATTGTAGTCTTTTATTCTTCCAGAAACATTGTCCATAGAGAAATTATATGAATTTGAGATAAAGCATTATATGGGAGGTGGGCGTAAAAGTAGACGCGTCACATTTATTTCTCGTTAGTATAAAGCCTTTTACCTAAAAGCAATGTTGGATCATACATCTAATTTTGTCAGTTTTATTTCGTTTTAAATTTTGAATGTATCGAAAAATACACTGTGCGGTATAAATTTTCGTACATTTTGATTTAAAACTACTTTTCTATCTAATAGATTTAAGCAGTTTTATGGAAAAAATATTTTGTTTTACTCATAAAATATACCTTCGAAATTTTATGGCTCTACGTAAAGGCGTTTGGACACAATTGCATTTTATTCGATGTTGGGGGGACATGATTTTTACACTTTTTTTAATAGTTTACTGTATTCTGCTGGTCAAGTTCTTTCATTTAACATACATACAGCAATTCCTATCATTTGATATCCATATTCGCTCTGTTAAATATACACTATTATTTTAAATTTATATAAATAAGATTTTTTTTTAAACAAAATAAAGGGTGTTTTTTTTAACCCGATAGAACATGAAATTGTAAAAAATAACACAAAAAATTAAATTGTAATCAAAATTTTTTTTTTTATTCGAAAGATCAATACGTGACATTAACATTTGAAAATGATTTCGGGCATATGCGCACCGCGGCTGTTCTTGACGAAGCGCATTCTGGACGTCCAATTTTGGGCCACTTTTTCGAGCACTGCTGGCCGTATGTCACGAATAACACGAACAATGCTGGCCTCCAAGGCGTCAATTGTTGCTGGTTTATCAGCATAAACCAGTGACTTCACGTAGCCCCACAGGAAATAATCGAGAGGTGTCAAATCGCACGACCTTGGAGGCCAATTGACAGGTCCATTTCTCGAAATCAACTTATCGCCAAATTTTGATTTCAATAAGTCGATGGTTGCGTTCGCCGTATGGCACGTAGCGCCATCCTGTTGAAACCACATCTCCTCCGGATCAATGTCATCCATATTTTCAAACAAAAAATCATTGATCATGGTGCGGTAACGATCTCCATTGACCGTAACGCGAGCTCCGGCCTCATTTTTGAAGAAATAAGGTCCGATGATGCCACCAGCGTGAAAACCGCACCAAACGGTGCATTTTTCTGGATGTAATGGAGTCTGTAGGGTCTCTTGTGGATTGGTCTCGCTCCATATGGGGCAATTTTGCTTATTAACAAACCCGTTAAGCCAAAAATGCGCCTCATCGCTGAACACAATTTTGCGATAAAACAACGGGTCAGTTGCCAACTGCTCTAGGCCCAAAATTGGACGTCCATAATGCGCTTCGTCAAGAACAGCCGCGGTGCCCATATGCCCGAAATCATTTTCAAATGTTAATGTCACGTATTAAACTTTCGAATAAAAAAAAAAATTTTGATTACAATTTAATTTTTTGTGTTATTTTTTACAATTTCAAGTTCTATCGGGCTTAAAAAAACACCCTTTACATAATCTCTTATTTTTTCGATGGGCGAATAGTGAGTTTGTTTATTTTCAGTCAATGCGAGTGTGATCTATTACTTTTTATATAAGTAGTCTCGTTACAACTAGTTATACGACTGTCTCAAATCGTAACTAGTTAAAAATTGATCTACAGGGAAGTTTTTTTAAACACTAAAGCATATTATAGTTAGGACTTAAGTCTGTAAGATTTTATTAAAGCGTATCAAGCCAATATTTACATAGTATAAAGGCAGACTCGATAACAGATATTGGGCTAAATAGAAAGATATTTTTTATCATATCATATATTTACTCAGATGTAAGTCAATAAACACGATATTCAATTATTTCCTATAGTTGCAGTCTGAGATTTAATTCACAAAACTTTAAACTTAAAGAGATTTCTCAAATTATCATTTTAATAAATAATTGTTTGCACTGCTTCAAATACATGTTTTGAATATACATATTAAGTTGTATTTTTTTTCAAATCGTTTTTTTTAAACGAAATCAGAGCATTCATTCGAATAAAATAATTGCATTTGTGTTTTTGTATTTCGTTTTTATCTGCTTCTTTAGCAATTGTTTAATGCTCTTAGCTCTTCTAGTTTTATCTCTACATACAATTGTATTTTTATAAATGTTTTTTTTTGTAATTATTTTGTTGCTGTTATTGTTGTTTTTGCCGCGGTTGTTGTTTTTTTTATTATTATTTGTCTTTCGTCATTGGGTTGCAAATGGTTTTGGGATTGTGGCAAACCACAGGTTCCCACGGTTGCCAAGACTGCACACGCGCGCGCACACACGTATAAATGCTTGACGGTTGGTTGGCTAGATGTTTGACTTGCTTGCCTAAACAGACACTCTGTGTCTCCCCACAGGCTTTGCGTTCATTGTGCTCTTTAATCTTCCTTTTCCCAATATTACTCTTTTGTGTGGTTCTTAAGTATCCAAAAAGTTAAATTCGTCAACATTAACTAAAATGTCTTTGTTTGTTTTGTTTTGACTGTCTGTGCGTCTGTCTATCTGGTTGTCTTTCTTTCGTTTCGTTTGTCATTATACCCTTCACGTGTGGTGCACAAGGGTATATATAGCTTTGTCATTCCGTTTGTAATTTCTACAATTTTCATTTCCGACCCCATAAAGTATATATTTTCTGAAAGCTTATGAATAGAGGAGTCGATTAAGCCCTGACCGTCTGTCCGTCTGTCCGTCTGCCCGTCTGTCCGTGTGTTGGTTGAAATCAACTTTTAGAAGCAACTATATGTTCCTCAGATCTGTTTATGGTATCAGCCTCTTGGAAATATCCAGGAATGAATCGCTATTGAAATTCAGCACAATCGCCCCATAACTTTCTGAGATATGAACAAAAAACCACGACCACCTCGTTTTTTTTCACAATTACAACAACAACATACATACATAGATACATGTAAAAAACATACCAAACAAAAAAAATTACAAAAAAAAAAATATTAAAAATAAGAAAAAAATAATAAAAAAAAACTACAAAAAAAATTTAAAAAAAAGTTTAAAAAAAATTTAAAAAAATTTTTTTAAAATTTTCCTAAAAAAATTTTTTAACAAAATTTAAAAAAAATATAAAAAAAATAATAAAATATAAATAATATATTAAATAAAATAAAATAAAATTTTTTTGGCTCAGCTGGGATTCGATGCCACATTTATTCTAACGTGTACGTAAGCACGTATTTTATATGGGATGAATGGTGATACAAACAATTGTTATTGCATGACTACACGTTGTGAAGGGTATATAAGATTCGGCACGGCCGAATATAGCACTGTTACTTGTTTTATATGCTGTAAGACTGTGTGTGAACAACAGCTACTACAGCAATAATGATGACAGCTACTACTTGTGATATCTTTCAAGTTAAAATACATTTCGTTGGTTGTTTGGTGTAGGTTTTTGTGTTTGTGTGTGAATATCGCTTTATTTGTTGGATAGTTAATCTAATGTAAGCAACTCATCGCCACTAGACGTGATGTAGTAGTTACGCGTGCGCAATATACAATTCATTTTGATTGCAAGCAATTCAACGCTTTATTGTGACTACAACTATAGCTACAAAACCAACAACCAGTGTCTTTTTTATTGTTGGTTATAATGCAATTTTGTGTTGCTTTTATTTGTGTAATAGGTAAGTAGTTTTGCAAATATTTAGCTATTGTATTACAAAGTGTCGGCTCATGGATTTGAATAATAAACTAATTATATTATTATTTGTTATACCCTTCACCTGTGGTGCACAAGGGTATATATAGCTTTGTCATTCCGTTTGTAATTTCTACAATTTTCATTTCCGACCACATAAAGTATATATTTTCTGAAAGCCTATGAATAGAGGAGTCGACTAAGCTCTGACCGTCTGTCCGTGTGTTACTTGAAATCGACATTTAGAAGCAACCATATGTTCTTTAGATCTGTGTATGGTATCCATCTTTTGAAAGTATTCGGAAATAAATCGCAATTGAAATTTAGCAAAATTGCCCCATAACTTTCTGAGATATGAGCAAATAAACACGACTGCCTCTGTTTTTTCCCATATTTTTACCACCAAAATTAAAATTTTTCAGCCATAGAACAATTTATAGGTACCACTGCTACTATTTCTAGATATAATATGCCTCTAGAGATATGCGTGAAAAATTTTGGATAAAGCGGGCTCTAATCGGTAAAGTTAAAGGCAATTTTTTTTTAAATATGTATATATTCCAAAAATTTACAAACGAAAACCAAATTCTTTCATCTTCTAGACAACCGAGAGAGTCAATATTTATGTTATCTGAAAGGACTAGACCAGCGCACTATAAACTCTATAAAAAATTAAAATTCATGTTGGCCGCCACTACAGAATGGCCGACAATAAATTTATATATGGTTCGAATCTGGTATTTTAAAATGTAACTTCTTGAACCTCCTCAATATTGGTATCAAATGAAAGGGCTTGACCAGTAGAATACAGTAAATTATTAAAAAAAGTAAAATCCAAGATGGCGTCTAAAACAAAATGGCGGATACAATTTTTTTTAAACCCATCACTATGGGTATCAAATTAAAGGGCTTGACCAGTAGAATACAGTAAATTATTAAAAAAAGTAAATCCAAGATGGCGTCTAAAACAAAATGGCGGATACAATTTTTTTTAACCCCATCACTATGGGTATCAAATTAAAGGGCTGAACTAGTAGAATACAGTTAACTACGTAAATTTCGAAATCAAGGATGGCGTCAAAAATAATAAAGAAAAATTACGTATATCATGAAATATAGGTTAACTTACGATGTGGGATTATACCTACATATGTACATGATGGTGAAGTGCGTTTTCAGATTCGGCAAGGCTAAATATATCACTCTTACCTGATTTTTTTTAACAATTTTTTGAATGGAGGTGAACCAGCTTATTTCTTTCTTATTTTTGTTTTTAAATGACAACAAATTCAAGTACATAACTAACTATAACAATTATTTTAAGCAGTGTGAGAAAATAAATTTTGTACATATGAATGTATGTAGAATGTGTATCTAAAATTAGCATGGACTTTAACTAACGGGAAATTATATATCTGGTTAAAATACAGTAAAGTAAAAATAAACAATTATTTGTTAGAATTCCAAAATTTTGCTTATGAATTTCATAAACAGAGTAATTAATTAGAATAAAGCTGTTGAGAGAGTACAATTAAAATGCAAATAGATACGTATTTATGTATTCCATGCAATATAATTTAATTTATATCGATTTATTTGATATGAAAGATATTATTTTATTTTAATATCTAAGTGGATAATTACCCATAAACATTAATTCTAAAAAAATTCGATAAACAAGCACAGCTGAGCTTCCCCCATAGATTTTTTATATCTGTTAGCAGAAAATATTCCAAAAAAGAGAAAAAAAAACAGAATTGGAAAAGATAATTTAATTGATATTAATTAAATAAACAAATATTTAGGGTTTAAATTATATTTTCTTCTAAAACATTATTTAAGGTACATAAATGTTACCCATGGTGATCTCCAATTCGGTCATAATTTTTCCAGAAATTTAAACTGTGACTAGCTTAGAGACTTTACACATACAAAAACAAACACTAGTCGGCTTAAGTAACGTGATCTTGGCAGCCAACGCTTTGCTTAAAAACGTGAGATTAATTGCTCACATGACATGTGGCACCGTCTTGTTGGAACCATATGTCAACCCATGTCCAATTTCTTTATTTTGGGCAAAAAAAAAACTATGTAGTTAGCGCACGGTACCTTTCTTTTTTCTTTTAATGCCCTTCACAATATTTATTTGCGATCCCATAAAGTATGTATCTTCTGAAAGCTTGTGAATGGAGATATGGATTAGGCAATGCCCATCTATTCATGTGTATATTGAATAAGCCCTACGATATCGCTCAGAACCGGGTGTGGTAACAAAATATTAGAAATATTCGCCAGCAGATCACAATTGAAAATCAGAAAAATCATCAATTTTTTTTTTTTACTACATCGATATGGGTATCAAATCCATCAATATGGGTATCCAATGAAAGAGAATCTAGCTAACTATGTAAAAGTTTAAAATCAAAGTTTTAAATTAAACCTAAAATATAGGATAAGTTACGCTGTGGTCACTTTACCTTTATATTATACTAGCCAAACCCGGCGCGCGTTGCTACGCCCCTTAATGAATCGAAATGCATTCTGAATTTTAATTGAATATCAAGTGAAAAAACCTAAAAATTTTATTTTTTTATGGGCGTGGTATTGCCTACTTTTCTAGTCACAAAATTGTAAAGTCATAACAGCTCAATATGTGTGCAAAGTTTCAGAAGAATCGGACCAGTGCAAGTACCTCAAAATTATAGCCTTTTTTTATGGGCGTGGCACTGCCCACTTTTCTAATCACGAAATTATTTAGTCATAACAGCTCAATATGTGTGCAAAGTTTCAGAAAAATCAGTCTGGTGCAAGTACTTCAAAATGATACCTTTTTTTTATGGGCGTGGCACTGCCCACTTTTCTAATCACGAAATTGTAAAGTCACGACAGCTTAATATGTGTGCACAGTTTCAGAAAAATCGGTCCAGTGCAAGTGCCTCAAAATTAAAACTTTTTTAGGGACGTGGCCCCGCCCATTTTTCTTATCACGAAATTATTTAGTCATGACAGCTCGATATGTGTACAAAGTTTCAGAAAAATCGGTCAGGTGCAAGTAGCTAAAACTGATAACTAATTTTTTATGGGCGTGGCCCCGCCCACTTTTTTTCATCCATAAACACTCCCCGGTATGTGTACAACAACTTACCAAAGTTTGAGCCCGATCGGTTTTACAGTTTCAGAGTCTATAGCTAACACACACACACACACAGAGTTTCACTTTTATATATATAGAAGATGGTAAAGGGCACTACCAGATATGTATATCATAGGGTAGCCAGATTTGAAATTCGAAAAAACAGTACACTCATGATAAAAAAAAGCAGTCAATTAAGAAAAAAGCGGTACATTTTTTTTTAAGAAATCATAACTATTTTTTTCACTGATAGCCATGGTTTCTTCATGAGCTTTTGCAAGCAAGTTGAAGTGGTTTTTCCAAATCTGTTTAAATTTATTTTTACGTCGATTACCAAGTTGTTCCTTCGTTTGGAATACGGCTTGCAAGCTATTTCTTGTACATCTGCAGTTGAGCTATCTGATAAAGATTCGCCGGAAATGATATTTTCTCCATCCATTCCTAAAAATATTTTTTTTAATCAACTTTAAACTTATAAGAGTATATCAAATTAATCTTAACGTAATGTTTAAATGTAACTCAAAATTTTCCAAGGTTGAATTTTTTTCAATCATGAACTTTTTGTGTTTTCAAAAATGGGAATATACAAAGAAACAGTAATAACGTTATTAACAAGCGATGTAATTTATTATTTATCACAGAGTGTTTCAAATTATCTTAGACTTTTCTCACACTGTTAAAAATTTGTTTATCAAATATTAAAATAGAGAAATGTTATTGTTTTATAAAAAAATATTCATAAAAGCAGTACAGAAAACAGTACAAAGTGTGAAAAACAGTACTTTTGCGTACTGTTTTGGGTGTTGTGCATAAAAAAGTACAATTAAGAAAAAACAGTACGTCTGGCACCCCTATAGCCAAATATAGGATTCTTACTTTGATTGAACTTTTAAATATCATTGATAGCAGAATATGTGAGAAGAGGGTGTTAAAGTAGGAATATCGAAGTAATTACTGCTAATGAACATTATTATTCCACAATTTTTGTAACTACTTAAATTACATGAGTTAACGGCAACACATTATATGGGAGGTAGGCGTGTCATTTTTATTTTCTATATAGACGTGCAAACATGCATACATCTTTATGTCTGTGTATTTGACGAGTACTTAGTTAAAGAAAAAATTCAAGCAATTAAACAGCAAAATCCGTAAAACGACTAATTTGTTGTAGTAAACTAATTAAATCTTGAGAGTTTTATTGTAAAGTGTTCCTGGCTTTTTTTCTCCCTTTTGTTTGTATTGTTTTTTGTGGAAAACAAATGAACTTCAATGAAATAGAAGCAAGCAAGTAAAGTTAGGCTTTACTTTAACTTGGCACCCTGCAAAAGAATTTGCTATGCAAGAATCAATAGGAAATCTTAACCGACAATCTTTGTGCTTAGCGTTAAAAAGAGTATTTTTTTCCTTTATGAACATTTTGTATTTTTCACGTTTGTGAAAATAGAATATAGAAATTAAAAACTTTTGATCCGAGGTCAGACTAAAAAAGTTTGCTCGGCAAAAAACATTATTTTTTCGGATTTTTTTTCTACTTTCTACGTTTATGAATCTAGATTTTTTAAATTGGGGATTATTTATACAAGTAGAAATTGAAAAGCAGTAAGTAACCCAAAAATCATTTTTGTTTTTAGTTTTATGGTACTTTTTGTATTTTTTACGTTTATGAAGCTAGAATTTTGAAATTAGTTATTTCTGTTTTGAGGTGAGACTGACATTTTCTGGGTGGCACAAAAGCTTGTGAATCTGGAATTTTAATTTGAGAAACTTTTGATTCTAGATAAGAATGAAAATGTTTGAACAACCAAAAAAGTACTTTTTCTTATTTTTTTAATTCTTTTTGTCTTTCCGACCTTTAATATTAGATACTTTTGATATATGTTAAGACTAAAAAAAGTGGGCAACAGAAAAGGTACATTCTTCTTGGGATCTTCTACGTTTATCAAGTTAGAATTTTGAAATGAGTGACTATTGATTGGAGGACAGACTAAAAACGTTGTGGAAAACAGAAAGGGTATTTATTTTATGCACTATTTTATATTGTGTTTCTTTTGTTATTTTGATTTATAATTAGTTTTGCATTTTCCGAATTTATGAATACAAAATTTTCAAACTCTGAAGCATTGATCTCCGCTGAGATGGAAGATATATTGCCGATATATCCCGGCGCTACTTTTTATTAATCTGAGAAGCAAGATTTCATAAATTTATCAAAAAAATGTTTAGTAATTAAAAAACGAACTTAAGTATTCAATAAACCTAAGAAGTGCTCTAGCGAAGTATCGGATATTTTTCCAAAACATTTGTTAATAATTTGTTCGTATATATACATTAATAAAAATATTTTTAAATTTCTAAAGAAAGTAAATAAAACAATAAACATAAAATCAGTGACAAAATATTTTTCTCGTAAGCATTTTTAAAATATTTTATTTTTTCGCTTATTTTTCGTTTCTCATTCTTTAGTATTAAGACAGGATACGATGGCGCATAAAAATATAATACAGATGTTACCCAAAAAAACATTAAACATGTAATACAATTTTATTTTTGAAGATATCGAAAAAAATGACTGTCCATTATTAATAAATTTTGAAACCAAATGTTTTCTGGTAACAGTAAATTATATTACTTACAATTAAGAAGACACCAAAATATTTGTCTAGCGTCACACAATTTTAGGGTGTCAAAATAAAACAAGTTAGAGCACTATATTCGGCCCTGCCGAATCTTTTATACCCACCACCAATTTTGTGTACATTAAAAGCACAATATTTATTATTTTGTTAATCATTATGGAATAATCTCTTTATAATAAAATATGTATCACTTTCTTTGTAGAGGGTGGTTAATTTTAAGGGCCCATGTTGAAGGTGAACCACACCCTAACAACAAGTTTTTTTTTGCATTTCAGTTGAAATTTCTCAATCTCAGACTAACTCAATTTAAACCTTGAAATATACACAAACGAGCAACGCATTACAGTTATTCAGGTTTTTTATTAAAATGGGCGTTCAAATCAAAATGCATTTTGTGCACTTCGTGATTGTTTTGGTCAACATAATCGTTCAAATTCGTCCACAATCGCGAGAATTGAACAAGATATTTAAATTTCTGCAAAACAGGTCTGTAAAAAATGTGAGAACATCTGTGACTGCAAAACATATATCTGGACTACTTACACTACAGCTGTTTCAAATCAAAAATAATATAAATAGTAGTCACACTTAACGTATATATCGGTCAAAGCTAACTAGTCACACTTAACGTATATATCGGTCAAAGCTAACCAGGTATATATTTTACTCGTACAATAAAACTAAATTTATTATCTTTTATATTATTTATTATTATATATTTCATTACATTTAATTTATTATTACCATTAATACGTAATGTCACTGCTTCCTGGATGGGCTCAATTTAATCCTTTTCCATGGTATCAGCGTCATTGGTATTATGGCTGGAATTGTTAAAAATAAAATTATGGGAATATGCAAAGGCATATACATATTTATGTTTGGCTGCTACCTTTCGTACTTACCTTTTTTTTCTTGAGTCGTCGAAAGAACTGCAAATTTTTTAATAAAAATTACTTTTTGTTACACTGAATTAAAAATTTTTCACAATAATTTTCCAATCTTAAACGTCAAAAAATCAACATACATTATTTGTCTCACTCTTGCAAACGCATTATTTTTCCTGTCGCAGGAATTATATATTAAATTGCTACAATAATGTTAGTACAAACATTTTGTATGTGTTAGTTTCAGTCATTCATTTCTTGTAGGGTCGTTGTATGGGAAACATTGCTGGTTTTTGCGATAGTGTGGCAAAAGAGCAGTCAACCTCGACTCATCATCGTGCCCAGCAATTGAGCATCAACATTGTCATTAAAAATTTGGACCATCGGATAGTGGTGTAGCGCCAAGTTGGAGGGCCATTTTTGCCGATATTTTGTTCCATACATAATTGAACCATACAAATATTATCATTATAAAAAGAAATGATAATAGTTTCCTAAGTAATTTGTGTTCTATTAAAAATCAACATCGTCCCTTAAAATTTAACCACCCTTTATAACTTCGATAAGCTAGTAAAATGTTTTCGTAAATTTAGTCTTTTAATTAAAGTGGGCGTTAAAGTAGGCGTGTCAATAAAGCTTGTGCTAATAAATAAAACTAAGATATTTCAATACAGTCCTTTATTCTTCCAAAAACTTTATCAATAGAGAAATAACATGAATTTAAGATAAACCGGGAGGTAAGCGTTAAAGTGAGCGTGTCACTTAAATTTTTTGGCACAACAATTACATTGATTAGAAGGATATTGTTACGATTTTTTTTTATGAACGATAAATTTCTACATATTTCAATGAGGTATCATTCCAAATATATAGCATGCTACAGAATTTTTTCTTTTCTTTGTGTGTGGCTTAGTTCTCTCACATCTTTATATGATTATTGCATTTTACATTTATATATACATATATAGCCATGTAAAATTCTCATATGTTTTTTTTTATTATTTGGAAAATATCTTTGTCTTCTTTTAACAGACGGACATGCTATTAGTAAACAAATGTCATTCAATTCTCCTTGACATAATATGTGCAATAACTTTTACCTTAATTATTTTACTCCACTTACTACCAATCATTACTAAAGTTAAGGTGGTTGAGATCAGTGGTCTGAATAAAACGAAAAGAAAGAACAAAATATAACAAGTAAGAACACTATATTCGGCTGTGCCGAATCTTTCATACCCACCACCAATTTTGTGTACATTTAAAGCACAATATTTATTATTTTGTTAATCGCTATAGAGTAATCTCTTTATAATAAAATATGTATCACTTTCTTTGAAAAGGGTGGTTAAATTTTAAGGGCCCATGTTTAAGGTGAACCACATCTAAACTTCAACTTTTTTCTTGTATTTCATTTGACATTTCTCAATCTCAGACTAACTCAATTTGAACCGTGGAAAGATACGCAATCGAGCAACGCTTTTAAATATTAAAGATTTTTATAAAAATGGGCGTTCAAATCAAAATTAATTTTCTTTTGGTCAACATAATCGTTCGAATTCGTCCACAATCGTGAGAATTGTAAAAAATATTTAAATGTCTGCAAAGCAGGTCTGTATGAAATGTGAAAACATCTGTGAATGCCATCTTAGTTCGTTGAATGGGAAACATTGCTGTTTTTCACGATAACGTGGCAAAAGAGCAAGCAACCTCGACTCATCATCGTGCCCAACAATCGAGCATCAACAGTGTCATTGAAAATTTGGACTATCCGATCGTGGTGTGCCGCCTAGGTTGGGGGGCCATTTGGCCGATATTTTGTTCCATACATAATTGAAGCATACAAATATTATCATTATAAAAATAAATGATAATAATTTCATAATAATTTTATTCAAAATCAACATAGTCCCTTAAAATTAAACCACCCATTATAACTTCGGTATGCTAGTAAAATGTTTTCGTAAATTTAGTCTTTCAATGAAAGTGGCCGTTAAAATACGCGTGTCAATAAAGTTTCTGCTAATAAACATAACTTAGATATTTCAATATAGTCCTTTAATATTCCAAAATCTTTATTCATAGAGAATTTACATGAATTTAAGAGGAAGAAAGTTAAATTGTAAGGGCCACAGGGTGATTTAAAATATACATTCTCTGCATTTTTCTAAAACGGGAAATTTATTAGTAAGATTTTGATTTTTAAACTTCTATAACATTTTGCATTTAGAAGATTTTCAAACGAAATAAGTTTTGTATAATTTTAAAATTTGTTAGCCATTAGTACATGAAAATAAATTGTTTACAATGTTTAGAGATAATTTTTTTTTACTTAGGTCAAAATTTTCCTAAATTCGCATTTTTAATAGAGCATAACTTCAGGAGAACATAAGCATAAGTTATTAGCATGCCATCTAGTAGTTGCTAGTAGAGTCATCTATCTTATCATCTTTATCTTATATTTAGCTACAGTACAATAAATGTCACAGTGTAAGATGAATAAATGCTAATATATATGACTAATATATTTTTGTGTGCGCGGCACATCTATTTTCCGTTATAACGAAGACTTTGACCAAAAAGCCATGTTTGCAAAATTTCAGAATTTGAAATATTCACTGTGCGGTATAAATTTTCGTAAATTTTTATCTATAACTCTTTTCCTAATTCATAGATTTAAGCGATTTTCAGGGAAAAATATTCTTTTGACTAGATAAATATATATTCGAAGTTTCATGACTACGTTTATGCGTCTGGACACAATTCAAAAGTGAAAGTTGGCGTTATAGTAGGCGTGTCAAAGTTATTTTTGCGAATGAGTACAACTGAGGTGTTTCAATATAGTCCTTTATTATTCCAAAATCTTTATTAATAGAGAAATTATATGAATTTTAGGTAAAACGTTATATGGGAGGTGGGCGTAAAAGTGGGCGTGGCATCTTAATTTTTTGGCATAGTAATGAAATTGTCTAGGGGGATAGACGTAGCAAAATTTATCATCATACCTCTAATTTTAGCGGTTTTATGAGCTTTTAAAATTCATTAACGGTAGATAACGTGAAAAGTGGGCGTGAATGAATGAATATACCCCCACCATTTTTTTGGTGGCGGGTATAAAAAAGTGAACAACACATGTGCCTGAATTTCAGAATCTCATAAGTAGTTAAATAAATTTACTTAGTGGCAAATAAATATTATTAAATATTATTTTACAACTTCAAAATCCTGGAATAGGTAAGAGTATTTAAAATGGTTAGTCGTAATACCATATATAATAGTTAATTATTTTTAGAGCAAAACTTAGGCGCGATTTGGAAATCGTATGTGGCCTATAGGTGCCTCACATAAGCCCAAATAATTTATATTATAAACAAAAAGTGTGAATATCCAGCAAATTGGCTTAGAAGCTTTGAGCAATCTCAATCACTTATTTGACTAAAGAAGGCGCAATAAGGTCGTATCACAAATACCAAAAACTTTATAAATTTAGATGTCAAATTATAATTTGTAAGAAAACATAACCCTAGCAAATTTCATCATCACACCTCTAATATTATTGATTTTATAAGCTTTTAAATTTAATCAACGGTAGATAAGGTGAAAAATGGGCGTTATAGAAGGCGTGTCAAAGTTATTTCTGTTAATGAATACAACTTAGATATTTCAATATAGTTGTTTATTATTTCAAAATCTTTATTCATAGAGAAATTATATAAATTTTAGGTAAAACGTTATATAGAAGGTGGGCGTAAAAGTGAGCGTGTCACATTGATTTTCCGCTACAACAAATCCTCTTACCAAAAAGCAGAGTGTGCAGAATTTTAGAATCGTACATCTAATTTTGTCCGTTTTATTAGGTTTTAAATTTTAAATATACTGAAAAACACACTGCGCGGTATAAATTTTCATACATTTTGATCCATAACTCCTTTTACAATGCATAGATTTAAGAAATTTCAGGGCAAATATTATTTTGATTTAGGAAATATATATTCAAAGTTTCATGACTCTACGTTAATGTGTTTGGACACAATTGCATTTTATTCGATGTAGGAAGGACACAGATGTATTATGAGCTTTAACTCTCTTCCTAATATTCCGATTTAGCCCATTTTCAATACTAAACAAACTTTGTGTATAAGAATTATTCTCGCATTTATTTGAACTTTATTCTTCTTTTTTGTCCTTTATTTTTTGGACCGACCTCTATCTTGCTTTTAACAGACGGGCGGACATAGCTAGATTCAGAATGTACATACTTTATGGGGTCTAAAATGGATACTTCGATGTGTTACAAGCGGTATGACGAAATTAATATACCCCCACAATTTTTTGGTGGTGGCTATAAAAAGGATTATTCTTTCGTTTTGTGTTTTGTAATATTTGGTCTTACAGTAAAATAGAAATTTTTGTTACAAGTGGCAAGGAAACGTTTGCCATTCTACAATTACCTTCGAAATTCGTGCTATGTGAAAAAAATGTTTCGTAGATTTCATTCCTTTTATTGTAATAATAATCGACCCACGTAATAAGCTATTTATGCTGTTGTGACAAATTTAGCACTAGTTTTCACTAAATTAATTAGCTTGCATGCAAAGACCGCGTATCGCGGAGATTATTGCTGCTGTCTTGGCCAGTGATAACGAAGATCGCGACACGACAACTGGTGGTTCTTGTCAACAATGGGAATTGTGTTATTAGAAAGATTTTTTTTAGCCAAAAATGGAACAACTGGCCATGGTTGTTCTGTTATTCACAAAGTCGGTTTTACATGCCTTACGGCAGGCGATGCCATGCACTTATTTAGAGGCGAGCAATTAATCACACCTTTTAGAGCAGTCCATTGGCCGCAAAAAAACATGCTTTTTGACTTCACTATACTGTTTTTTGTAGGAAATACATAAAGAGTTAAAAGATAACATTATAGCTTCTATTGGTGAAATACCGGCCAAAATGCTGAAACCAATATTCCAAATTGGAGCATACAGATGTACCACATACGGTGTAACCGCGTAACATAAAATAAGCTTAAAAAATTATAAGGAAGACATTCCTTTATTGCTCCAAATTAGTTTGTTAATAATTTCTGGCACAGTTTAGTTTTTATTTTTAAAACTGAAACATTTTTGTGGGTTCTAATTTAAGTAACATGCAGTGCTTCCACAAATACCATCTTTGTTGTATTTAAAGCCAAATAATTTTTATCTCTGAACAAAAACATACCAATATTCTACATAAACAAAGGTGATGTAAAGAATTCTTGCCTACTTTTCTAACTAATATACAAGAAATCTAATCAACATTCGTATTGAGGAGATGCAGTAGTGCCAAATAATTCATTACAAGGCCTCCACATCACAATTTATTTATTTTAAAGTACACAGCTTTCAATGCAATAATAATAATAATAAAAATTTAACTGAAAATGTATCCCGTTCTATAGCAATAAGCTTAAAAGCAATTTTCTATATGGGGTTGTCCAAACGGGAAAATATTTTATCATTTCGGTTGAAAGGACGATACTAATAAACATGATTCATACAGTATAAGAATGTATGTTAAAGTGACTATGCCGCTATTAGAAAAGGGTTTGTCAAGTGCTTATTTCCTGTTGTTTGTTTATTAAAGAAAATCTTTATTCTATTTCGAAAGCTTCACAGTAACTGCTATAACAAAATACAGGACACATACTTTGTGTATACATACATTCTCATGACAACATTTCCGGTTCACATAAAAATTTTCCTTGATTAAGAATATTCTGGGATTGCTGCGAATAACTTTCTTCGGTTCGGAGATTCCTACAATACACGTTTAAAACTGTTGTAATAATTACAAAAATTCCTTAATTTTTACTCAACAAAGTAAAAACTTTTTTTTGCTTGTTGAAGAAAGTCAACTTAAAAAGTAAATAACAACAACAGTGACAAAAATGAAAACACATAAAAAAGAAATGTAAAACATTAACACAGCAATAACAACAAAGTTTCATATAATGACATTGTTGAACATTGAAAGCAAAGATACTCTATGTCATACATACAAGAACAACTAACCAACCGAAAAAGAAACAGATGTATAGTAAATGGAAATTGTTTTTCTCAAGCAGGCTCCCCTTTTATTGGTGTAAGGCTGTCATCAATTTAAGAACGAAATAAAAATATTAAATTTTCAATATTGAATATCATGACACTGGATAGTCCCCCCACGATAATACAAACCACCCTGTCTCCCAATACAATAAAATGCCGCTTAATGGATTTTACAAGTGATATTTTCCTTAATGTTGTTATGAGAGTATTTTAGTGCAGAACATTTTTTAGAAAACTCATGGGAAATTTTTTCGTACATAAAGAACAGAGAAAGAAACAAATTAAACACTTCTTACAACAATGCAGCATAAGACAGTATTAACTTTATTCTCATCTCATAGTCATCTGTTAGTGTTATGCTGTTGCTGTTGCCGCTGATGTTGATTATGTTGGGGTTAATGACAATGATGGTACTGGAAACAAATTGCCGTGCTACTCAAGTGTGGCAGTGTAAGCCAATTGTCATTAGTGTCAGCTTAGATTAGCTTGCTGTAGTTACAGTTTAGGCAGAGCCCTTATACGACAACTACCGCTTGCTTTTGGCTTACGAGGTTTTGGTGTTGTAGATCAATTTTGTTTAACATCCACTACCATTAATAGCAGCAATAAAAATATGTTGTTTCAAAAAGGGTTAAACACATCACCAAAAAACATATTTGATGAGTTTGACGGACTAGAATGATGAGTACAGCAACGTGTGTGTGAGAAATTTTTCCACAGCTCTACAGGAATAAAAAAGGGGAGCACTAACTACATCAAAGTGCTCAATCATGTTTACTGGATACAAACTTGTGTTAAAGTGAAAGTTTCTTTTGCTGTTGTACATTTTCTACTTCTTTCAATTACTCCACTTTAAGAAAATTGTGTCGTTTGTATGTATGTATATATGTATGTATGTATGTATGTATGTATGTATGTATGTATGTATGTATGTATGTATGTATGTATATACAGATATGTTTGTAGACGACTGTATGTATTTCAAATACAGATTGATGTCTCGTATAACCGTGGGAATTAACTGCATTGGATTTTAACTTTAAATTGTGTAGACTGGTAATTGACATATTCAAGTTGCAATTACAATGTATGTATCAAAAAGTCATTGTTAACTCGGTTTGCAAACTAGGAGCAAATGATTGGAGCAGAATTCACAACTTCTTAATGTAAGTTGTTTAGTATGTTTATTAAAATACATGTGTACTTTCTTACTTACATATGTGGCCATAGAATTGCATTTTATATTACTTAACACGTTTTCATTATAAATACATGCAATTGTTATTAACAGCTTTTGAAATTATCACCAACAAATCCAACATTTTGATTTTATTGACAATTGATTTTAACAGTAATAGTATATACCACCTTTTTATTGTACTGATTTCTATCTCAATTTTATGGTATTTATACTCGTATGCTTTTATTTAGTCAACTTAATATTTTGCGTGCCAGATTGTGTGTTGCTGTATGTTTTGTTTCGGTCATTGTTTTCTTTATTACGAAATAATATTTGTACAAGACTCAACACATGTAATTCTATATAAAAATCATTTCATATAGTTTCCTATTTAAAGGCAATTATTAAATACTTAAAATACAATATCACCGAAATATATTCCTTAATTATACATTTACACACACATATGTACGTATGCATTTGTACGGTACATGCAAATGTATAATCATTTCATTCATCTAAAATCTCACACAAAGTATTTTTTTATTATACCCTTTACACAGTGAAAGAGGGTATATATAGGTTTGTCATTCCGTGTGAAATTTCTACAATTCTTATATCCGACCCCATAAAGTATATATTTTCAGAAAGCTTATGAACAGGGGAGTCGATTAAGCTCTGTCAGTCTGACCATCTGTCCGTGTGTATGTTGAAATTTTTGAAACTTTTTGAAGCCCCCCGACGTCGCTTGAACTCGGGTGAGGTATTAGAATATCAGAAATATTCGGGAGTAGATCGGTATTGAAAATCAGAAACATCGGTACATAAACAACTGAGATATGAGCAAAAACCCACGACCACCTCGATTTTTTTTTCACAAAAACAACATTACAACAACAACATACATACATACAAACGAGTATACTGGTTAGAGAAAACGTGGCATCAAATCCCAGCTGAGCCAAAAAAAATTTTTTTTTATATATTTTTTTTAATTTTTTTTTTAATTTTTATTTAATATATTATTTACATTTTTTTATTATTTTTTTTTATTTTTTTTTTATTTTTTTATTTTTTTATTTTTTGTTTGTTTTATATTTATTATATATATATTAATTATTTTTTTTAATACTTTTTTAAACATTTTTTTTTTTAATTTTTTTATTTTTTTTTTTTTAACATACTTACGTAAATTTATAATTTTACAATGGGATGTTTTTATTTATATATATTTTTTTTATGTATGTACGTATTTCATATGGGATGAATAGTGATACAACTACTGTTATTGCATTGTGAAGGGTATATAAGATTCGGCACGGCCGAATATAGCTCTATTACTTGTTTTTATTTAAGCATTATGCGACGTTGAAAAATTGCTGCTGTATAAAATAAAAATTTATTATTGCTCCTAAAAAATATTAAATAATACTACATTTATACCTAAGCGAAATCTAGAAGATTTGATTTAAAATCTTTATTAAATACTAAACCGTTTATACCACTGTTTTCTGACATTTTGCAAGATTTCGTTTTCAAAACAATATATTTATTTACAAGGTGGTCTGAGATGCTCTCTATGCTCTACTTCTGCAAAATTCAAACTCCATATAAAAAAAATGTAAACAATAAAGTACTTGGGCAACTGCAACCACCTCATATATTATGATTGAATTTTTCTGTGTGCAGCGTAGTATATTTTAGTACAATTTAATAAAAACCACGGTTGCATCACGAAGTAGTACTAGATTTTAAGTAGATTTTGCCAAAATCTAGTGGCGAAGTAGATTTCATTTTGTATGGGAAATCTGGTAGATTTCGCTCAAAATCCCTTAAGTACTAGATTTTGTGTAGGTGTAAATGTAGTATAAAAACAAATTGTTGAGTTTAAAAAAGTGAATATCTTTAGGGGTCTCGAAAATTAGGTACATATTCTTCGATTCACATCTACAATTAGATTATTAAAAAAAGTATTCAATCCCCTTGAGTTAACGCAGAATATATAAAAACGTAACATGTTCAAAAGTTATTATGGTTTAATATCTAGGGCAAGTGAAACTTTCCAATTCGATAAAAATTTAGATTCATATCGATTGCCTTAGTTCGAGCTCAAATAGTTTTTCCAATCTATAGATGTAGAAATGCATCTACATACATAATTTGGATAAGTATTTTCTAACAATTTTAATTACAATTTTATAACATCTAAAATATGCGTGCCAGAAAATAAAGCTTTTTTTGTATCTAGTGTCGTTTTCTTTTTGTGCAAGTGGCCACTCTGAAATAAAGCAGCTGTTACGTATTTTTATTATTAAAAATGACGCGCTCTTAATAAGAACAACGCGTTACGCGTTATAATTGTAAAAACTAATCAGAAGAATATTGAATATTTTCTGAAACCGTTCGCAAAGCCGAGCAAGAACGCTTATTGTATCACACATTCGAAGACTGGTCAAAAAATTTAACAAACTGGGTCAGTTATGGACAGTAAGAATTCTGTTCGTCGACTTAGCTATCGGTTTCTTGAAAACAAAGATTTAAACTTTCCAAAGAAAGTAATTAAGCTTACTCAAGAGTTCATATCAGCAGACTATGGAATACGTCAGCAATTCGTTCAACGGGTACTGAAGCAATGTCAACTCAACTCCAATTTTTCGAAAAGAGAGATCTTCGATGAAGCGCATTTCCACCTGAATGGTTTTGTGAATACAAAAATTTAGGCTTAGAAACAAATGTACTCACAACAAGGAACTGTTTAGTGAGGTTACTTTTAGGCGGCGTGTTTTTTTTTTTAATTTTTTTAATTATATTTTGAAAACAAACAAGAGTACTAGTACTAGGCTGTGCCGAATTTTCGATACCCACCACCAATTTTGTGTCCTTAAGAGCACAAAATTTATTATTTTTTTATGAACAGCAATTGCTATGAAATAATCTCTTTATACTAAAATACGTTTTAATTTCTTTTAATTTATTTCCTTTGGTTTAGTCTTACAATGAAACATTAAGAATTTCTACATTTGATACTAGTGACTCTTTTTTCCAACAATGTTGTATTTTATGGAATGTGAAGTGTAAAATTTGGTAGTTAGAACATAATATAAGCTTTGTGTGGCCATGTCACCTGCTACTTTTAAAATTACATTACAGACTTCTTTTTTCTTGAAAAATTTGTGTCCATATAAAAACAATATAAATTTAAGATAAAGCATTATTTGGCGTGTCACCCAAATTTTTTTTGGGTTATACTTATATTGGCATAACTAAATTAACCAGAAAGCTATATATGCAGATTTCAACATCATACATCTAATTCTGTCGCTTTTATGAGCTTTTAAATTTCATTAAGAGATAATTATGTGTGAAGTGGGCGTTAAAGTAGGCGTATCAATGTTGTTTTTGGTGGTAAATTCAACTCAATACAAGGTCTCTTATTTTTTCAAACCTACACTCCATAAAGAAAATATATGAACTTGAGAAAAAACGTTATATGGCGTGTCACCTTAATATTTTGGAAATATACTTATATTGAAGAGAAATGTAAACATGTATGCAAAATTTCATCACCATACATCTAATTCTGTCCTTTTTATGAGCTTTTTAAATCCACTTGCAGTAATTAATGTGAGAAATGGACGTGGAAGTAAACTTAAATATTTTAATATAGAGTCCTTTATTCTTCCAAAATCTTTGTCTATAGAGAAATTATATGAATAAGAGATAAAGAGTTATATTGGAGGTGGGCGTTAGAGTGAGCATGTCACATTTATTTTCCGTTTTTTCAAGTCCTTTGATTAAAGAGAAAGTTTTGCAAAATATCTGAATCATTCATTTGAATTTCTCAGCTTATTATGTTTTAAATATATCGAAAAGTACACTGTGCAATATACATGTTTGTACACTTTAATTTTTAACTCCCTTCCTAATGCATTAACTTAAGCAATTTTCACGGAAAAAATTGTCTTTTACTCAGGAAATATATATTCGAAGTTTCATCGCTCTGAGTTAATGCGTTAAGTCACAATTACATTTTATTCGATGTTGGAAGGACGTGGTTTTTTTGAACTACTCTTGCATTGCGAGCTATAACTCTTTTCCTTATATTCCGATTTAGCCAATTTTCAATACCAAACAAACTTTGTTTATAAGAAATATTTTGGATGGACATAGCAAGATCGTCAAAATGAATATACCACCACCATTTTCTTTGGTGGAGAGTATAAAAATAATACTCATTTTGCAAGAAAAAAAATTTATTTCATATTCACATTTTTCCGATTTTGGACACATATGGTCAAAAATGCTGACCAGAAAAATTACGAATTACACGAAAAATATTATATGGACACCCATTTTCGTAAAAGATTAAACGCGTTGTTTTTTATATACCTCTCAATGGTTGTCAAACACTATAAAAGTGTAAAATTAAGTTGGGAAAAAAAGTTGGAATGACTCAAAATGAGCATCGCACATTATGGTTGCACCAACCATTAGTTAGAGGAATTACTAACGCTAAGTCCTTCCGCCCGCCTAATTTTTTTGTCAACTTTTTGAAACTCCCACTTCAGACTATTTTACAGTGTCAATTTATCACATATGCAATAATATATAAAACATTTACTTGATGGTGTAAGCGATGTGAAGGGTATTTGGGATTCGGCACAGCCAAATAAAGTGTTCTTACTTGTTTTTACCATCAGTTTTATTAATTATATAATAAATAGCAGCAAAAATTCAGTAGCATATGTTTGCACACCATGCTGAGTTATTGTGAGTTTATGGTTATAGTAATCGTTTTATTTAGTAAAAGAAATCGTTTTGGTATACGAATAATGACTGACAATCTAACGATTTGTGTTCACAAATAGCATGTGTTATATGTCCGAAGTTTTAATAAAATCATGCGCCTGAGTTAAAAGCAAATCACATAAAATAGGCAGAACATTAAAAATAATTCCAATCTCATATAAAAGAAGTAAGAGCACTATATTCGGCTGTGCCGAATATTTTATACCCAGCACCAATTTAGTGTACTTGCAAAGCACAATATTTATTATTTTGTTAATCGCTTTGGAATAGTCTCTGTATACTAAAATATGTATCACTTTCTTTGTAAAGGGTGGTTAAATTTAAAGGGCCGATGCTGAGTGTGAACCACACCTAAACGTCAAGTTTTTTTCTGCATTTCATATGACATTTTTCAATTTCAGACTAACTGAATTTGAACCATGGCAAGATACACAATCGAGCAACGCGTTAAAATTATTCAGGCTTATTATGAAAATGGGCGTTCAAATCAAAATACATTTCGTGCACTTCGTGATCGTTCAAATTCGTCCACAATCGGGAAAATTGTGAAAAATATTTAAATTTCATCAAAACAGGTCTGTATGAAAAGTAAAAACATCTGTAAATGCTTTTTAAGTTCGTTGAACGAACTTAATGCTGTTTTTCGCGATTGTGTGGCAAAAAAACAGTTACCCTCGACTCATCATCGTACCCAACAATTGAACATGAATATTGTCATTGAAAATTTGGATCATCGGATGGAGGTGTGCAGCCGAGATCGCGGCCATACCAATAACAATATTATCATAACAAAAATAAATGACAATAATTTCCTAAATAATTTGTGTTCTATTCAAAATCAACATCGGACCTTAAAATTTAACCCCCCTTTATAACTTCGATATGCTAGTAAAATGTTTTTGTAAATTTAGTCTTTCAATGAAATTGAGCATTAAAGTAGACATGTCAATATAGATTCTACTAATAAATAGAACCGAGACATTTCAATATAGTCCTTTATTCTTCCAAAATCTTTATTTATAGAGAAATTATATGAATTTGAGATAAAGCGTTATATGGGAGATGGACGCGTCAAATTTATTTTCCGTTAGAACAAATCCTTCTACCAAAAAATGCAAAATTTCGGAATCGTACATCTAATTTTGTCAGTTATATTATAATTTAAATTTTGAATATATTGTTACGTTTATACCTTTTATAAACGTTGGATTATTTCCTTTAAATATCCTTTGAGTTCTTTTATTGCAATTAAAAACAGTTGAAATTCGTTATAAAATTAAGAGCACTTTATTTACTTAAACACACTCAAAGATTGCTTTAATATCACTTTACTTATTACACTTATCACTTTGATTATCAAACACACTTTGATACGCACCTTACAAGCTCTACTGTAATACTGATTATGTTAGCTGTGTTGTTCGGCTATTTATAGTAACATAGTGGTGTTCGGTAACATTCGACAAAGTTCTCGTATGTACATTCTAGTACATTCGAAAACCGTTAAATTTAAATTAAGACGTTAAGTAATAGGTACGAATAATAGAAGTGCCTAAAAGTATGCTACACATAACAACAAACATCATGTTCGAACAACCAGCAAAATAAACTAATACAAATACAACTACAGTAACTTTAACTACTACAACTAAAATAAATTATAATGTAAATTAAGCTATTTAAAAATAAATCTGTAACAATATGTATAATATATATACTCAGGAAATTTATATTCAAGATTTTATGGCTCTACATTAAGCCGTTTGGACACAATTGCATTTTATTCGATGTTGGAAGGACATGGTTTTTTACCTACTCTTGCATTACGAGCTATAACGTTCTTCCTAATATTCCGATTTAGCCAATTTTCAATACCAAACAAACTTTGTGTATAATCTCGCCCCCTAGCTTTTTCGGTCCGACCTCTATCATGCTTTCAACAGACGGACGGACATAGCTAGATCGTCATAGAATCAAACCCCGATTCAGAATATATATACTTTATGGGGTCTAAAATGGATATTTCGATGTGTTGCAAACGGAATAACAAAATTAATATATCCCCACCATTTTTTTAGTTGGCGGGTATAAAAATCTAGGGAGCTACTCCTCGTAAGGTAAAATCCAATTTAAGGTCATATAAAGTATTAACTCAGATACTGATGCAATGTTGTCACTTGCATTTGTTAATGTTTTTTAAGACTGATGGAACCTAGAATAATGAAAAATAACACAACAAAGAAAATTTTGCTTTGTAATAACGTTTTTTAAACAAATAATGTCAGTGCATCATTACTCACTTTGATTCCGAGCAGAAAAATATTTTAATATAATTGAATTATTTATTTAATTATTGGTTAGTTTTTAGCCGCAAATTGATATTATTTATGTTTAGCGACAATTATTACCAATATATAGTTAATATAAACATAACATAATAAGCAAAATAAAAACATAAAATCTAAATAAATGTTTTTATTTTTTTCTCTGACTTCCGTGCATTAGGAATATTGTCAGAAATAATAAAATAATTTTTAATTGAAAAAAATTTTTTTTATACCCTTCACACAGTGAAAGAGGGTATATATAGGTTTGTCATTCCGTGTGAAATTTCTACAATTTTCATTTTCGACCCCATAAAGTATATATTTTCTGAAAGCTTATGAATAGGAGAGTCGATTAAGCTCTGTCAGTCTGTCCGTCTGTCCGTATGTATGTTGAAATCAACTTTTTGAAGACCCCCGACATCGCTCGGACCCGGGTGAGGTATTAAAATATCAGAAATATTCGGGAGTAGATCGATATTGAAAATCAGAAACATCGGTACATAAACAACTGAGATATGAGCAAAAACCCACGACCACCTCGATTTTTTTTTTCACAAAAACAACATTACAACAACAACATACATACATACAAACGTGTATACTGGTTAGAGAAAACGTGGCATCGAATCCCAGCTGAGCCAAAAAAATTTTTTTAAATTTTTTTTTTTATAATTTTTTATTTAATATATTATTTATATTTTTATTATTATTTTTTTTTATTTTTTATTTAATATATTATTTATATTTCTATTATTATTTTTTTTATTTTTTTTTTAATTTTTTCTTTATTTTTTTTTTGTTTTATTTTTATTATATATATTTTAATTAATTTTTTTAAATTTTTTTTTTTTTACATACATACGTGAATTTATAATTTTACAATGGGATGTTTTTATATATGTATATTTTTATATGTATGTACGTATTTCATATGAGATAAATGGTGATACAAACTATTGTTATTGCATGACTACACGTTGTGAAGGGTATATAAGATTCGGCATGGCCGAATATAGCGCTCTTACTTGTTTCAGTTGAGCTGGTATATCCAGCCAGATCCCTGATGGGCTGCAGGATCCCTAGCTCCTAGCTCTGGCACCAATTCTTTTCTACGAATTCTGACACTATTTACATTTGTTTGTGGTTTTGAAAACTATTTTGTTTTTGTATTAAAATACGTACATATGTACTACTACTACTATCAGTTTCTATAATTGGACAGGGGCATAATCTAGCAGAAGTTTGCTCTAATAAGGATGGATTTTCTTCTAATAAAGGATGGAACAAAGTGGAACAAAACTGCGCCAAAGTTTCAGCGTATAAGGCAACAAAATTTTTCGCGAAAGCCGTTTTGGCTATTCCCAAACCAAATACTAAAAACTTGATCTTCACAGAAATATTTTTTGCTCTAATGCACCCAACAATATCGTCAATTATTTGTAGTATTTAATGCAAAATACAAGGTAGGTAAATATCGTTTTCACTTTGACATATTTAAAAAAAAAACAAGTTAAAATGGTTTGTAGAAAAAATGTATGTATGGGAGGATATTACTGAAGATGAACTTAGTGCATACTTTGGGATACTAATTACAATGGGATCTCATCATTCTAACAGCAAAAGCCTACAAGTGCTTTGGCAAGTTAATGCATTTCCGTTGTATCGAGCGATCTAATTACGAGAAATGAGAGATCTCCAACAGAAAAAGCAGCAACAATTTCTTAAAATTTTCAAATGCTGAATGCAACTTTCAGGGTTCTGGGAGAAATGTTATCTGTGACAACTTTTTTCAAGCCTTTCGTTAGCTACTACACTTACAGAATGAATCATGTCTATGGTTGGAGCATTGAAAAAAAAAATCAAATGCATAATCGGTGTTCTTATAGAATCACTAATTAGGGACTCAACTAAAGATTTCGTTCCAGATGAAGACGACCGAGGACGTTCAAAAGTAAAGGGCGCTTGCTACATATGTTATCGAGAGAACAATAAAAGAAAACGGTCGACTCGAAAAGCATGGGGTTTTTGTGAAAACCCTATTTGCATTGAGCATAGTAAAGTCCAAACAAAATGCAACCAATGCCTAAAAGACTAAATATTGTTTTCTTTCGCTTACTATTAATCTTTCTATGTAAAAATATATAAAAAGAAATTGAACTACATACAAATAAACAAGTAATGTTAACATATTTACAAATGTAAATAGTGCCAAATAAAGTAGCTAATACTCAGCATGCTTTTTACATCTGACTTGACAAATTCCACATTGATAAATACGAACATGTCGTGTGTTACCTTTAAAACATTACTTCTGTAAAAAAAACATGTGCTGAGACATCTGACAAAATTTCAATAAAAGCGCGCTCAATTTTCTTCTGTCAAAACATGTGACATCAGCCGCTGCAAAGCAGTCAGCGACGGTTGCCTGTAAAAGTATAATTTTGAAAGACATGTAGACTTACATATGTCTCACAAATTTTAAAGTCAGATGTAAAAAACATGCCGTGTATGATAGCCTTAATAAAGAAATTTAAATTAAATGACCAATAAGCATCTAAATTTAACTTTTTTAAATTTTTTACTTTTGTTCACAAAACATAAAAAATTAGTCACTGAGTCCAAAAAATGTCGAGATCGGATCACAAATATATAAGTTATTACGTTTTTAAAATCGATATATTTACATATGTAAATATTGCCAGAGCTAGGGTTAATAAACCATAATTTTAGAGTATTACATTTTTTTTAGTTCTATTATTTCTTGATTCTATCAGATGAAAATACATTAAAGGAGAAGATACTTTTTATGCATTAGGATTTGTGTACATATTTAAAAACATTTTTCATTTAATCATTTTAAGAGATTTTTATTTAAAACCTCATTAGATGGCGTCATATTTGTCGTTAGAGCTAGTACTTTCATATATCCAGTTACATATAAGTATCTACTTTGAGTTCATCATAAACATTTTGAGCGATTATAGCAAAAAAACGCAAACTAAATTGTATACAACCAAAACTATAAGAAAAAAATATGTATCTGCAGATTGATGCTTTTTTTATTTTTTGTACATGTGCCACACACATGCATTGTCATCTTATTTTATCGCACTTGTATAATAACAAACATGCATAGATATATGCTTATGTATGTATTTATCAGCAGTATATTGTTTTTTGTAGCCCACTACGTAAATTTTTTGCGAGTAATACGTATGTATGTATATCCTTTTTGGTATATTACGTGCTACGAGTGGTTGATAACATTATTTTGTGGTTGGTGAACTTGTTGCTATTGTATTATATCTGTTATTAGATACAACTGTTAGAATGCAAATCTGTTTCATGTATTGCAATGAATTGCCTAAACAAGCCTTCAACCTTAAGCTAAATCGTACTAAATTGTGTAATGAACAATTGTCTGTGAAATAGTGATTTTTAACAAGTAGCAAGATTTGTCATTTGGTAGTATGTTCTAGACTTTCCTTTCCATTCTCGATTGGGGCCATTCTTTCTGCCACCATAGAAATGTAATGCCTATTGGGTAACATTTACCGTTATAAGGTATCGAGAAAGTCATATATACTTCACATTGCAATTTCGTTAGTCAATCAGTCAATGTTTTCCTTTTCACATATTTTTCCATAGTAATTTCACTGCACCAGCAGCAAGAAGTCTAGTATGTATTTTCCCACATTTATATGAATTTAATCCATAATATTTCACGTGTATGTTAAAGCATATTACACATAACAAGAAGATACCGTAGTATGTGTTATTCGATACTCCCTACAGATAATAGATTATGTGAAACATATTTAGCAGTTTGTACTTTTGTGGAGCTTTGCAGTTCCTTTTCAGTTTTATTTTAATTTCTATGCTGGAGGTAAGAAAACAATGTTAAAATATTTCACATTTAAGCGCCAACATCATAAGATGCACGTACATTAGACTGTACCACCATTAAGGGAAAAGAAGACGCACTGTGCACATTTAAATAAAAAAATATTCTAAAGGACATTTCGCTATTTAATGTTTTTGTATATCATAGAGTATCGAAATCTTCATCTTTTTTCTTAAGGATACCACTGTTTTGTTCAGGAGACCATTGATCATAATCCTCCCGTTGTAATATTTATCCACTAGATGAGATGAGTTCTAAAGACACTTATTATAGTTTAAAAAAAATTATTAAACTTTTGACTTTGGCTAAAATAATTTAGATTCAAAGTTGTTAGGAAGTGCTGACAAATTTTTTTCTTTCCCTAAAGAAGTATATAAAACCCCCTAAATTTATCGTTGTTTGTAAAAACATAAAAAACCATATCAAATAATGTTTTAATATAATTTTTAATAAATAATTTTAGTTTATTGGTTGTTGGGTTTAATCCTGACCTAAAAAAATTAATGAAAAAATTAAAAATATCATAAGCTTTAAATAAAGTTTTAATAAATAAAATGAGAGTTTTTATGAAAATAAAAGGATATACTTATTAGGTAAAGCTACACATTATTGTTTTTATACCCTTCACACAGTGAAAAAGGGTATATATAGCTTTGTCATTCCGTTTGTAATTCCTACAATTTTCATTTCCGACCCCATAAAGTATATATTTTCTCAAAGCTTATGAATAGGGGAGTCGATTAAGCTCTGTCAGTCTGTCCGTCTGACCGTCTGTCCGTGTGTATGTTGAAATCAACTTTTTGAAGACCCCCGACATCGCTTGGGCCCGGGTATTAGAATATCAGAAATATTCGGGAGTAGATCGGTATTGAAAATCAGAAACATCGGTACATAAACAACTGAGATATGAGCAAAAACCCACGACCACCTCGATTTTTTTTTCACAAAAACAACATTACAACAACAACATACATACATAAAAACGTGTATACTGGTTAGAGAAAACGTGGCATCGAATCCCAGCGGAGCCAAAAAAATTTTTTTTTAATTTTTTTTTTTATTTTTTTTTTATTTTTTATTTAATATGTATATTATTTATATTTTTATTATTTTTTTTTTTATTTTTTTTTTAATTTTTTTGTTTATTTTTTTTTTTTTGTTTTATATTTATTATTTATATCTTTATATTTTTTTTTGTAAATTGTTTTTTTAAATTTTGTTTTATTAGTTTTTTTTTAATTTTTTTTTAAATTTTTTTTGTATTTTTTTTTTTTTTTTAACATACATACGTAAATTTATAATTTTACAATGGGATGTTTTTGCATGTGTATGTTTTTGATATGTATGTACGTATTTCATATGGGATGAATGGTGATACAAACTACTGTTATTGCATAACTACACGTTGTGAAGGGTATATAAGATTCGGCATGGCCGAATATAGCGCTCTTGCTTGTTAATACATATAAAGGGTAATTTTTTATGAAATATGTTTTTCGGGCTGGCAGCATTGGTTGGTAATTGTGTTCAAGCTACATCTGTGAAAGTGAAAAGTGTTCAGTATACTCTGCCATTTTATCATGGATAAACTCACAAACGAGCAACGACTACAAATCATATAATCGTATTAATTTATTATCAAAATTCGTGCTCTGTGAGAAATGTCCATCGTTTGTTATGAAGTTTTTATGGTCGTCATAATCGAACCGTGAAAGAAACGGTACCGTCAAGTATAGAGTATAACATAACACGTGTTGTTCATGAAAAACAGGCCGAAATGCTCGAAAAAGTGGTGCAAAATTGGACCTTACGAATTGAACCGAAGCCGCGGGCAACATTTACATAAAGTTATTTTTAAAAATAAAATGGCAAAGACCAATTTATCGATTCCAATAAAAATTTTGAATATATGATGCAAATTTGAGTGTTTCATTCGATCTTTAAAAAAACTATGCTCAAAAAATTACGCTTTAGAACACAAGTTTCCCACAAATATCTTGTGTTCAGATTTTTGTGTAAAATTGCGGTGCACAAGATTCACTTGTAAAACATTTTTAGTATTTAAGAAATCCGTTTCGATTCTAGTTTTCGACTACACTAATAAGAAAAGTTTTTTCCAACTGATGCATTTGAAATTCCTTAAGAGAACATTTTACTTTTCTTATTTCTTTTCGCATTTTGATCAATCAAAAAAAATTTTTAACCATCAAATATCGACTACTACTACTACTAAAAATAACCGCCCTCTAAATTTTCCCCTTAATCTGTAATTTTTAAAAAATATAACCTAAATTAAGGATGAAACCCCTGTTACAGGCAATATCGGCATATGGCGAACTTTTTTCAGGTACGGTCTAGTAACAACAACTACAAAATACAAACTATAAACATAATAATAAAAATAAAAAACGATTAACTTGTAGACAAGTGCTGCTCATAAGTAAGGAATTTCCCAAGCCCAGGAGTATTTTAATCATACATATGAACATGCTACGGTACATATGATGTTACGGATGAATTGCACTCCATGTGAACAAGAGTGTAAAAATTGTTTTATTAATTTGTAATAGTTTGCTGGGAACTACAAAACAAACCAATAAATAAAATGACAAACCTTGTGCCGCATTGAAGCATGTAGTAATTTAATTTATTATATAATTCAATTATTTGCTTTTAATTGATTTAAATTAACATTAGTCAATTAAATGATTAATTAAATAAATCCTGACGGACTTGGTAAATATTTATTAAATAAAATGGATTGTAATACAATTTGAATTTGCCAGACCGAAAATTATTATTTAAAAATATAAGTAGAAATTTGCATTTTTTTAAATTTGTGTTATCATGGCATTGATATAAAAGCTATTTTCTTAAACTTCTATTTTTAGCAACCATTGAATTGTTTGCTTTTAGCAGTTGTGAACTAATATCTACCGACCATTTGTAGCACTTTTTATCAAAGTACCTGTTTCAAAATACCGTGGAGTACTTTAAAGTTAATTTGCAAAACAAAAGAAAATTAAATAAACAAGTAAGAATGCTATATTCATCCCTGCTGTATCTGATAATACTCTTTCCAATATGCATAGCCTTGATTTTGGATTTTCACATAATTAACTAGTCAAGCCTATCCATATGGTGGGTTTTGTTTAGGACGCCATGTTAGTTAGACTTTAACTTTTTCATTGTTTACTGTCAAACCTTTTCATTTGATAGCCGTATTGAAGGGGTTGAAGAGGCAAAGCCGTAGTTAATATTTTTGACCCATATATCCGCTATTTTATTTCGCACTGTATATTTTTCTTTATTTATTGTATTTTACTTCCCAAATCCTTTCGTTTCAGACCACTATTGGAGCGTTAAAGTGGGTACATTTTTATTTACTAGATTTAACCCATATAACAAATAAATAATTGTACGCCATCCAGAAGTGGCGGCCATTTTGGATTTAATTTTTTTATACTGTATCATATATAAAATATTATTACCAGCTTTAATAAGTGAATTTAAATAGCGACTCATTCCCAAATATTTGATATCTGTATATGTACACCTGAATGACATGTGGGTATTTTAAAGCTTAATTTCAATTAGCACATTTACAAACGGAGCATCTCCTTATTTAAAATAGGAATTCAAAACAAACAAAAAACAAGCGGCTGTGCCAAATCCTTTATACCCACCACCAATTTGATAAACTTTTATAGCACAGAATTTATTATTTTGTTATTAATAGTAATCGTTAAGAAATAATATCTTTATACTAAAATATGTATCACTTTCTTTGTATAACTGCGATATGCTAGTAAAATGTTTTCGTAAATTTAGTCTTTCAACAAAAGTGGACGCTAAAGTGACGTGTCAATTAAGCTTATGCTTATAAATAAAATATGTTTCAATATAGTCCTTTATTTTTCCAAAATCTTTATTAATAGAATAATTAATTGAATTTGAGATAAAGCGATATATGGGAGGTGGACGTAAAAGTGGGCGCGTCACATTTATTTTTCGTTAGAACAAATCCTTCGACCAAAAACTGCGAAATTTCGGAATCGTACATTTTATTTTGTGAGTTATATTACGTTTTAAATTTTGCATATACCGAAAAATACACTGCGCGTTATAAATTTTTGTACGTTTGGATCTATAACTCCGTTCCTAATTCATAGATTTTGGCAATTTTCAGGGAAAAGTATTTTTTTTACTCAGGAAATATATATTCGAAATTTCATGACTTGACGTTAATGCGTTTGGGCACATTTAAATTTTATTTGATGTTGGAAGGACACGGTTTTTTATCTACTCTTGCATTTACCTACTCGCTTCGTAATATTCCGATTTATCCCATTTGCAATGCTAAACATGCCTTGTGTATAAGAAATGTTCTGGCAAAATTCGAGTCCCCTAGCTTTTTCTGTCCGACCTCTATCGTGCTTTCAACAAACGGACGGACATAGCTAGATCATCATTAAATGAAACCACGATTCAGAATATATATACATTATGGGGTCTTAAATGGATATTTCGATGTGTTATAAACGGAATTATAAAATGAATATACCCCCACCCTTTTTTTGGTGGCGGGTATAAAAATTAAAATAACCATTAGTTTTACAGATTTCCCTTGTTTTAGAAGCAATATTATTTCTCAATTCCAAGAAAACTTTTGTTGAAGCTCAATTTTTTTGAAGATGGGAGTAAATAGAAACAGTATTTATTTTAGTGGCCAAACTCCGCAAAGAAGGAAAATCCTATGAAGAATTTGCCAAAACTTTAAAATTGACCCGAGCTACATGATAATTAAATACAACAAACAACAGCAAGCTGTTCCTAAATTAGCGGAATATTTTGCAAAATGTTTTAATTTTTCTGTGACACCTAGAACAGTAATAAATGGTTTAAGGAGAAGGACTGCACGAAAAAAACGCCTCGATCTCGCTTAGGTTTATTTAATTAAAGACCTTGATTTTGTAAAACTGTTGTATTTGCTGCTTAAAGTAAATATTACATTTTCAAAAACATTTTTCAAACATTTTCAATGATGATGTTCTTGACACAGAGAATGCCATACCGTACAACAAAGTGGAGGCAATGTTAAGGTCTAGGGACCTATAGCATCATCTAGGGTTGGTCGTTTGGTTTTTGTCGAAGTTAATTTGGTTCGCCATTAATATAAAAACATTTTAGAACAAAATTTAAAGTAGTGCGTTGGAGACTTTTCCAGCAGGACAATGACCCTAAGCACACCTCAGACATTTTTCGAACCTGGCGGATACCACCCGCTAATACTGCTGAACTTCCACCTCAGTCACCGGACCTAAACTCAATTAAACACATCTGTGATGTATTGGAAAAACTGATCGCCAAATATGATATAATAAGTCGAGAAACCCTGAAAACCACATTAGTTAGTGCGTGGGCTGAAATAATGCCCAATACAATAGAGAACCTTGCTATGTCAATACCCTGGCGACTTCAAGCTATAGTTGATGCCAAAGGTGGGCCTACTAAATATTGAAATGCCTTTGTTTAGTTTTGTCACATAATAAGTAAACGTAAATAGTTTAGAGGTTGTCTGTTGACTTATTTCCTTTGAATTTTGTTATTCTTACGAATTAAGATATTATTTTATAAATAAAGTTTTATTTTATTGACAAAATTATTGCATACATTTATTTCTAAATTATTTCACAAATTCTTTGAAAACATCAAATCAAGGGGTAGATTTAGAGTTTTTTCCTTAACTATACGTCAAGGAGGAGCAAAATCTGGCTTTGTTTAGGTAAAAACCTGACTCAATTGGGTTTTTCCCTCATACCTCAACTTGTAATATGCCCACAAAATAGATTTTCATTAACAAAATTCTCGTAAGCATATCTAATACCATACTGAAGGTTGGGGCTTCAAAAAAGTTTATTTCCACGTACACACGAATAGACGGACTTAGCTTAATAAGTTCCTCTGTTGTCATAATATATATATTACAATTAATATTTTTTAAATTACAAATGGAATGATCTTAAAGGGTATAACAAGATTCAAGAAATTTGCAATAATGGAGCCCTAATATTTCAATGCGTTTAAATGAAAGGACAAAATGATAAAGTTCCGACATTGCTATTATTTGTTGGTAGCGGGTGTGAAAATAACCACTAAAAAACTAAATATTACAAATTTTCTTTTATTTAAATTTACCACAGTTAAACCAATTAAGAGTTGTCGTACGTTTTCTTCTCCTTAAATGAAGCACACATTTTTCCCTGAATACTCATCAAATTAATTTCCCTCCATTAAATTGCCTTTTCCATGACGCATAATTAAACGCGCTTTCAAAACACTTCTTATAAAGTCAACATTTAACACTTACACCTTTAAATAGTTAATTTTCTCCATCAACAAATTTCGTTGAATAATCCTTTAAGATTTTTCAACAGATGTATCTGCTGTTGAAACATCTGAAATAAAGACAATAATCAGGTGTTTATTAATTCACACCTCTTAATACACAATAAATTTACACCTTTGAGTTCCTATTTATATTAAATTTTTCAACTGTTCCAAAAAAAATCTTATAATTAACAGCACTGCGTGCGGCTGCGGTATACGATAAGAAGCAGAAGCGTATAAAATTGTCAAGAGAATCTTTAATTACGCACTATTACACAAACACTTAAATTAAACACGCGTATTTTACGTGGACTATTATTAAAAACACTTAAGTGTATAGACAAAACTTAAAACACACCAATACTAACAATAATGTTAGCCTTAACACAAGTTTATTATAAATACAAAGAAAATAATTATGCGCTGGCAATCCGAAGTGTTTTTTAATCACAAAATAACATCTTGAAATATAACGGCTAATGCTATAGCACCCAAATATTTGTTACTTCTGCTCAAACCTATGGAAAATGGTAACTTGAAGGAATATAAATAATTGCTCGTAAGTTTCAGCTGTAGTAAGATCTTTCTTTGACGTATGATTACAAAACTGACATATTCTCTTAAATTGATGACTAAAATTTTAAATATGTCAAATCTTAAAGCAGTCACTTCCACTTTAATTGATGGCATTCTAAGTACCCTTTTACAAAAAATGCACAGTGAAATACATATAATTGATAACAAATATAACATACACTAGCATTTTATTTTAAAGGACTTTTCTTTCTTACCTCGTATAGCTCTGTCATATTCATGTACAGTTGCAAGCATAAATATCCAACACTGTGTAACAGTTTTAACCATTAGCTTAAATTTTCAATGTGGACTATAAGAAATCGTTAACGGATTAAAACAAAAAGTAATCAAAACGGGTTTGCTTTTTTTTTTTTCTTTTTAAAGGAATTTATTTAAAACTGAGCCCACATTACATTTAAGTAAAGTTAGGTTTTTGCACAGAAAGCGAATCTAAGTTACTTGGTACCTAAAGAAGTGAAAAGCGGCTGTTATTACATATTACGAAAACTAATTTTACAATTATAGCAAGACCATTGTAAGTGTTAATTACAATTTGGTAAAGTTATTGTAACTGGCCCAGCAAAAAATCTAAAATAGTTCTTACTTGTAGATAAGTTTATTAAAGAGATAATAAACTTCCCCTTAAAAATCGTTTCACTAGAAGCAAGTTCCAACTTGCAATCATAACACAAATAAAGAGTTTTTACAGCTTACAAAAAAGAGCCCTTGTATGCCTTTTTAAAATATTTACAATACAACTTGCTTTCCTTTAAGGGGTTTGGAATATGCTTTTCAATTCATCTTGCGCTTACTTTGCTGCTTTTCAATAAGATGTAATACATAAGCTGATATATACATAATATGACATTCCTTTATAGCTTCTCGAGGGTATAATGTTGGAAGACTTTTGCTACAAATACGCTATACGATGGTAGTAAGTTGCGAAAACTGTTGTAAGCCTTCTTAACTAATACCCCTATTACGGTTCACCACTCAACTCAGTTTGGTTGTGTGAGAGTCAACCCAACTTATGCGAAACCAAACTCATTTTAGGTATTGTGATACTCAACTGTTTTTAGTTGAGTTTGCTATAAAGTTGCCAACTTAAAATATCGAACTGCCAACTTTAAATATTATGTTTGGCAAATAAAAATTAAAAAAAAAATCCCGAATAAAAGGTATTTATAATGATAAGTGCCGATTTATGTTATGATGATGAAAATAAAAACTTTTGTGTAGATGTGCTACGTACAAAAAAAAAATACGTGATGATTCAAACCCTCTTGAGCTACCCAGTGCCAAGTATATAGTAGGTATTTCTAATAAGTAACGAAACTAAATAATTATTTAATATCTATAGATTTATAAGTTATTTCCGACTAAGCAGAGAAGTGTTTTTTTATTTGCTGGATGAAATTAAAGATCACCTAAAAACACCTGTTTGCGTGGTGGCTATTCCTCCGATATTAAAGTTATGTGCTGCTCTTAGATTTTTTGCCGACGGAAGCTATTAAAAATGCAATGAAATTAAAAAGTTATAAAAATGTACATATACTTACGATCTCTCCATTTTGTTTTCCATTCTTAACGCTTTTAAAAAAATCAACCTTAACTGCCAATTACACAACTACTCTTAAGCAGTTGTGTGTATTCAACGTTTTTGTCGACCAAATTTTTTCAAAGTTGAAAACGGTAATGCCACGAAAAAATAAATACACAACTGAATAGTCAACTGTAAGTTGAGTTGAGAATGGCAATGTCAATTTGCCAAAGACAACCAAACTGTTACAAGAGTGGAGAACCGCAATAGGGGCATAAATTAGATAATATAAAATTTTTAACATAGCTCGTATTAGTTTATGTTTATTTTAAAATATAAATTTAATAATATCTTTAGTTAGTTTTAAAAAATTTTCTATGATTATGCAGGTAAAAGGAGATCGTGATTTTTAAAACTACAAGCTTTAGCGTTGCATTATTAGTTTTGCTTTCTACTGTAAATGCGTACATAATGTATTTTTTAGAGCTTTTTCGTAATAGCGTGGGAAACGCCCGTTTGTTGAGTCACATACTACTAGTTTATTTGATGAGGTTGGATTTTATTACTTTAGTTGTAGATGTTGTGTTTCCCCATATAGACATACATGCATATGTACGTACTTAGATATTTATGTATGTATGTATGTAGTATTACAAAAGTAACAACACATTTTCATTATTTAAGTATTATAGGTTTCACCTGTGCGATGGTTAAAGTTTGAGTGAAATAAAATTGTATGACTATTTGTACAGAACATGTTTCTTGTGTATTCTTTTGTTTTTTTTTTGTGTAAATATTGTTTGTTCTTTGTGTCTTATTTTTTTCGTTTTATGTTTTGTTGTTGTTGTTTTTGTCGCTTTTCCACTTGTAGTTAGTGAACATATTTAACACATGTATTTAGTTTGACAAGTGCATGTCACGCTCTTTTTATATTTGAACTTTCAAATTTGTAACAATGTTTATTGTTTAATAACAACAATAAAAATAATTAAGTATTATAATAAATATACACATTAGAGCGTACCACATTACACGAAAAAAGTCCACAGTACACCATTAAATATCTAAACGTAAGGAAATTGGAATTTTTTTTCCGAATGTAAAGGTCGAATTTTTATATGTTTAAAGACATATTGTTACGTTTATACCTTTTATAAACGTTGGATTATTTCCTTTAAATAAACTTTGAGTTCTTTTATTGCAATCAAAAACAGTCGAAATTAGTTATAAAATTATAGCACTTTATTTAAATACACTCAGATATTGTTTTTATATCACTTTACTTATTACACTTATGGTTATACACTCTTATTATCAAACTCAATTTGATACACACTTACAAGCTCTATTGTAATACTGATCATGTTAGCTGTGTTGTTCGGCTATTTATAGTAACATAGTGGTGTTCGGTAACATTCGAAAAAAGTTCTCGTATGTACATTCTAGTACATTCGAAAACCGTTAAATTTAAATTAAGACGTTAAGTAATAGGTACGAATAATAGAAGTGCCTAAAAGTATGCTACACATAACAACAAACATCATGTTCGAACAACCAGCGAAATAAACTAATACAAATAAAACTACAGTAACTTAAACTACTGCAACTAAAATAAATTATAATGTAAATTAAGCTACTTAAAAATAAATCTGTAACAATATTTTAAAGTGTGTTATATCCATGATTTGGTCTGCAGGAGAATAAAGTTTTTCTTAAAGTGCTACTCACATCAAGTAATTACCTACTATATCTTTGTTCCTAATCAGGGTGAGAAATTACTATAATATCAGAAAATTTAAACTCACAGAAAATCATTAAACTTTTTCTAATAAAATATTCCAATAACTATAATAGATCATTCATCGTTTTTGCTGCTGAAGGGGTAGCCTTATTAAATTTTTCTTTAGTTTGATTGTTAAGATACAGTTTTAAAATTATTAATTTAATTCGGCTTTAAAACTAAAACTGATTATTTTTCAAGATTAAAGTTTTATTTGGAAGGTTAATCTTCACGTTTAAGCATGAAGCACAATATCATTCATATGACTTGCACGACCGCTCGGCAATATCCCATCCGATCATCTTTGTGCTATATTCTTCCTAAAGCAATACGGGAAATTTTCAGTTCCTGAGAACGATGATGAATTGTTTTTGATGAATGTTCTTGCACATTATTTTCCACCGCAGCAATGTTTTCGATTATGCACACTGGACGACAACGTTCATGGGTTGCTTTGTCCAATTACAATCCATTTTAATAATGTCACTTCAAAATTTGACGCACAAACTGAACTGAGGAAAATCTTACAGTTTTCGATAAAGACTCACTATTATGGAAGTAAGTTTTAAATATTTTCCCATCATATTCGTGCGTATAGCGTCTAATCTTTTAAATGTCAAGCATAAACCTGAAAACAAAAATGAATGTTATTCTACTTTTTAAGGTTTAAGTGGTCGGTAGTATAAATTCAAAATTTTTAATGGCACACCGTAATAAAATAGGAAAAAGAAAGTTTTTTTCGAAACTGCCTAGCAAAGGTAATTTAAATTTGAAAATGTACCCTAAATTTTTATTTCTGTACGGTCTTATATACATATATAAATACATACATACATGCATACATACATACATACATTGTGTTATATAAATTATGGCCCTTGTGAAATCGTGTATTTCTCTTAAAAAAACAAAATATTAAACTAAAGTTTAAAACCTCATTTAAATGTCAACATAGATGGCTAAATTATGTGTATAAGGATGTAATTAGAAACACGCATAATTCTTTAAAATGTAAGTGTCACTTAAAATAGTTTTATTTAATATAATTTTATTTAGTTAATATGTAAATAAATTAAATAAACTAATAACAAGAAACATAACATAAAAAATGAATAATTAACGCTGATATTGGCAAAAATATCATTTAAAGGAGAATTGAGGTGACAGTTAAATTAAATAAGATTTTGAAATACAAAATTTATACACTTTCTTGTATGTTTTAAATTAACATGTATTTAAATACTTTTTGAGATTATTGTCGAGTTTACTTGATTGGTTTTGGTTGCATTTGGCCTTCACATTTTTATGGTGTGGCGTTTTATTTATTTTGTCGTTCCATTTTAAAGTATATACTTTCTGAGTCGTGGTTTTATTAAAGGATGATCTAGTTACATCCGTTGTGACAAGCCGCTATCTAAAATGTTACAGGTATTAATGTGTCAATTTTCTTGAATACAGCAGCACAATTTTCAGCTCATGTTGTCCTAGTTACAACACAATATTATTCTTGAAAAGTTTGTACAACATAAGTATCATTTTGCAGCCTATTCTAGTCACCCGATTATTATGAAACTTTTCACATACTTACACTAGTATTTAAAATTTTTATACAATTTATGTATTTTTGGCAATCATCTTATTGTAAAAGTAGGAAGTACCATGCCCACACAACGTACATCTACCTATCACTCATACACTTCAGTTTACGAAAAAAAACATTATTTTAAAAACATTTTGTAGTATCCCTCTTATTGCAGAAATCGTTTGGAAACTTTTTTTGGGAAATTGAAAAACAAAACAGATTAATAGCAAATTGAAAAAAAAAAATACATGTTTTTGTATTATGAGATTATTCTATAATGATTACTGCTATTAACCAAATAATTAAGTTTATGATATAACAGCACAACACAAACATGATGGTGGGTATCAACAATTCTATATTGCCGAATATAGTGCTTCTACTTGTTTTTTTTTTATATATACGCATAATCATGTAAATATGTTTTACCGAGACTTGGTTAAATGCCAATACCCTAAATTCTGAAATTATCCGTGATAACTATAGCGTCTACAGACGTGATCGGAAAACTTCAACTATTGGTGGTGGAATTTTAATTGCTGTTTCGGATAGTTTTTCTTCGATGGAGGTTAAAACTGATTCAGATCCTGATATTGAATTTATTTGTGTTCGAGTAAAGTTAAACAAATCATATATTTTACTAACTTGTTCATATATTCCTCCAAAAGCTGATCCTATGATTTATATGGAGCATAGCAAAGCAATTAAGTCTGCTGTTTTAAAAGCTCAATCTGATGACTCAATTTTTGTTTTCGGCGACTTTAATTTACCTTCAGTTTAATGGACCTATTCAACGGAAGAATTTATTTATACTCCGACTAAGTCTGAGGGTTGGACAGATGATTTCTTATACAGTATTTTGGATTCTTGTCTCTGCGAAATTAGTGGTATATATAATGATTATGGAAAGCTGCTTGATTTGGTTTTTGTAAATGAGCCTAAAACTGCACTCAAACTCGTGCTACACCAATCGTAAAACCAGAGGACCGCTACCATCCTACGCTTGAAATAAGTTTCTACCTGTCAACACCAATATCTTATAAACCAGCTACGATTTCATCATTAGCACACTCAGGTTTTTAGTTAATTAAATTCGGTAATTAAATTGTTTCCTTTTTTCGTAATTTCTTACCACAGCGAGATAGGTCGAAATTAACCATTAGAGCATGGGAATTAAATATATTAAATATTCTTATTTACATTCAAAAAGTAATCACTGATCAAAAAGTGCTAATCATGAAATCGTATCTGGTTTCGAAATTATATTCCACTCAGCTAGTGTCGGCGAAACATACTGTTTGAGATTGTTTTTTTTTCATTATCACAATTAAAAATTTCTTTGTAAAAATAAAATTGCTAAAAAAAACTCAATTTAAATATTAGTTTAATACTATGTTCACACACTGGCCTTAATTGTCAATTTATAATATTCTCGCAATTAAAGGCCTTATTGAGCCCAATTTACTATACTTAAAATTATTTTTAAATTGAACAATATATACTTAGTTGTTTCATTTATTGTCCGAAAGGCGAAATACAACTCTTGATTAGTATGTTCAGTGAGAAAAAGCTTCTGTAGGTGGCATTTCTAATGTTAAACAAATAAAAATACAAAAAACAAAAATTAAGAAAATGGATGTTTGATGAAAATTTAAAAAAAAAATGTTTAAATAAATTCAAATACATACATATAAGTATATAAATATAATTGTAAACATATTTTATGAACAGGAAAAAAACTGAAGAGAAGGCATTATTTGATTTGGTATAAATACATCGTATTTTTACAGCTCGTCGTTCGTAAATTATTGTGTTCTATGTGACCAGTGCTGCCACAACCAACAAATTTTTACAACCAAAATTCGCTAAAAAAAAGTTACCAAATGAGAAAAAAATAACCAAATTTCGATATGTCGTATTTTTATTAAATAACATTTAAAATGCATACATATTTATAATGTAACGCATGTGATTTGAATACAATTAATAATAATAATAACAAAACAAATATAATTCTGTTACCTACATATGTATGTATGTAACAAGTTAACGCTTGTACAGGTCTGTATATAAAAAATAACAGTTTTTTTAATATAAAGTCGGCAAAACTCGCAGTTCACAGTATAATAGTTTGAGACCATAGATTTACTTATTAAGAATTCTTGACTTGCAAGCAATAGTTCAATGCTCATTTGTAAGGTGTATGCCAGTCGCAAGCTGATTAATTTTTTCTCGTTTAGTTTTCCGTTTTATTGTTAAATTTTGTTTTTCTTCACACGTTTAGTTTTTGTATTTGACAGCCGAACAGTAGTTTTACACAAACAACAACTTACATGCATATTCTTTATAAAAATTTACTTTGTAAATAAATTGAATGTTGCCACCATTACAAGAGACATGTCATTTCTATAGTACAGAGTTGCGATCATTTAGTAAAATAAAAAGCTGTTGACGTTGTTGTAAAAGAAAAGTATTGTAAACAAGTGAGTAGCAATCAAGGCGAATTTATAATAGGTGGCTGCACTAGCAATTTAATTCACAGCTGTTTTATTTTTAGTTGCCCTGGTAGCAATACTAAAAATTTAAGAACATAAAAGCTTTAAAAGTATAATAAAAAATATGTACATGTGCATCATTATTTTGGCAAAAAAATAACCAAAATGAGAAAAATATTCACATCTCCACATTAAAGAAAAAAATAACCACTTTTGGTTAGGAATAACCAAAAACGGCAGCCCTGTATGTGACGTATAAAACCTATACATATAGAGCACAATAATTTACGAACGACGAGATATCAAATGCTAATGGAGTAAGATAAGTTGAGTATGTGTGAACACCTTTTTTAATTGCTCAATCAACACTAAATTAAAATAATTAAAAATATCTGTCTGAACAGGGTATAAGCCTAGTGAGTTCGTTAAATAAATAAAATTAAAAATTTAAACTTATTAAAAAAAATTTTTACTACCAGGGGTGCTGTTTGAAAGAGTATAAAATTCGCCATTTTGGTAGCGGCCATTTTGGATGTGAAGTTTTTTATGCTACACTATATTCACTTCTTTTATTTGATATCCATATTGAGAAGGTTGAAAAAATATTTAAGTCTCCATTTTACCTCAGAGGCAATCTTGCGGTTGAAAAAAATAAAAAAATCCGCTCACCGTATGCTTGACTTCTGTCTGGCTTAAAAATTTAAACAACTTTATTTTAATGTTTTTGTTTTATATATCGATATTACTTACTGACAACTTTTTCAGAAATGCGTAAGGAAAAGGCGCGATTAAGCTGCTCCTGGTAGGGATAAAATAAGTGCGTATTGCAAGAATAGACCTACAAAGTGGAACATCGCATATAATAACCATGCCTTCTACAAGCGCTTTTACAAGAAAATAAGCACTAAGAAAGCTTTTTGTGTTTTTTTTTCTCTTTTTTAATTTAATTTGTTAACAAAATCGTTAACGTCTAGGCTAAACAGTTTTGTACATATATATTTTTAACTATGTTTAAGTTCACTTATTTTGAAGTAACAACTTAAGTAACACATAAATGTGGTTTAATATTAAAACAAAATCTTATATTTACAGCATGTTTCGTACTAATGAATATACATAACATTATTTCTATACAGGCCTAAGAAACTTATATAATTATATGTATTTTGATTTCAAACTTAAACCACACCCCATCTAAACAATCATATACATACATATAGACACAATTATTAAAGTAAGAAATGATTAAAAAGAAATTGTTTAATTAAATAGCAACACCACCAAAACAACAATATCAACAACAAAAAACATTAAATATATATGTACATACAAAATTGTTTGTATAAAATAAGGAATTTGTGTAGCATAAACATCTTTGAAAGAAAACTAAAATACTGAAAAACATACATACATCTATCTCCTAGACATACTAACACATTTTTACATGCGAACACTTTGTACTATTAGTCTTTAATGTTTTGTTCATCTCATTAATCTATTTTACGTAAAATATGTTAAATACAAGAAAAATTTAAAGCCTCCCGCAAAGCTTCTTTCTCCTTTAACATTTTTTGTTTTGTTTTATTTTCTTTTTTTTTGTAACGTCACGTGGGAAGAAAGAAAAATAAGGGCAATCTCAGCGGTGGAAAAATGGAGTAAGTATGCCTTGTAAAAGGCCTTATTTAGTACATATCCATTGCATAATTTTAATACGCGTTGGCAGACTTACAGAGGAAAGACTACCACACTCGCGTCATCTGAAGGCCTTCTAATAAAAGATGATTAGGAGCTTTGTATATAAACCCTTTGTTTGTTTTTTTAATTTATTTAAGGTCTATAGTTTTTTTAGTTTTACTTTATTCAATATTTTAAATAATCAATAATAACAAATAAGTCACTTCGCAGGTTTTAGTGTTATTAAAATAATTCATGACATAAAGCCTTAACTATAAATAAATAATTTAGAGTTGATTTTTAAGTGTATTTTTAATCTCGTTTAAGTTTATCTGCTTTTAGTATTTTACGAATGTACACCCAGAAAACGAAACTGAAGTTCATTGCTAATCGAATGGTTCAGTTATTTCAAATGAATTTTTATTTTGTGGTTATAAAATTGCAACAATCATAGTTTCATTGTGCAGACTACATATTGATATTCCGAAAAAAAGTTCTGTAGATGCAACCGTAAAATTCCACAATCACAACTAAACTTTGCGTTTTGCAACAATTGTGGTACTCACAACCGATACTATTTTATCTGCACCCAGAAAACAGAAAATCACATTCATTGCCAATCGAATAGTTCAGTTCCTGCAATCGAACTTTTCATTTGGGATTATAAAATTTCTATTGCAAGAATGATAATTTATAAGTGCTGACTACATATTTTTATTCCGAAACGAAATTCTGTTGATATAACCATAAAATTCTGCTATCACAACTAAACTATGCGATTGGCAACAATTGCGGCACTCACAACCGATACTATTTGATCTGTGTGTGTACATACATAAATATACCAATTTTTAAAAATAGCTGTTGGAATTACTTTGGCTTCACAGTTCTAAAAGATAATAAAATATAATATTTAAATATAATTTAATATTTTTAATTCGCCTCTGGAAAGGCCTGAAACGAAAAGTCCTTTTGTCTTTTACTACTGGGAATATGCTACGCAATTACTTATAAAAACAAAACCAGCAACTATCCAATACCAAACACCAACGCCCTAGATTTAAGTCTTGAACTAAAATAAATGAGTGAGTAAACGAAAATTAAACCAAACTCAACAGCAGTTTGTGGTAGACAGTAGACAAAATGGTATTGTTTCTTTTTTTATCTATATATGTATGTATGTATTTGACTTTTTGAAAAAATAGCTTATTTCGAATTTTCAAATATTTCAGGATATTAAAAAAACAAAAAAAAAATTAAATAAGAATTAAATTAAAGTTCATATAACTCACAAATTAAAGTTTTGCATATAGGAATCTTAATTAAATTTTTAAATTTTTTTAGCAGAGCGCAAGGAACAACTACATATAACTAAAAAAAAAATAATTAATATAACATTTTTCAATACACAAAGAAACGCCGATCGGTGTTAACAAAGCATCTTAAAGATCTCATTTTTATGATTAAAAACTCTAAAAATTTTATTATCTGTACTTAAATTGTTTTGACAACAGTACACAGATATGTAAATATTTAGGAATTAGTTTATTTTTACAAAAACAAAGTAAAATTATAATTTATAAGAAAATAGTATTTGAAATCTATAAAAAATATGATAAAAAGCAGCATGAAGCAATAGGCCTTCACTTAAAATCTATGAGACATTCAAAACAATCTATATGAAAAGATTTTAAAACTACTTTCAGTGGAAATTAAAACAAAGAAATTATTCTATGTAAAATTTAATATTTATAAAAAAAACACTTACACACTGTAAAAAAAACTTTATAATTTTCTTTCTTAGAATTTTGTTTTTAAATTTAAAAGAAAAAATTCTATTTAAATTAATTTATTTTAATTGTTTATTTGTTTAATTAATATGAAAGTTTTTTTTTCAAAATTTGTTAATAGAACATTTTTTTAATCCTGTTTGCATAAACTAATTAAAAAATTTTAGTTGTATTTTCAATTTTGAAAAACATTCTTTTGATAGGCGCTATTTTTGATACAGTTTTAAAAATTTTTAAAAACTTTTTACTAAAAAATTTGCCTAGTTATAAAATTATGTCTACCAATTGTCTCATAAAACAAAAAGGAAAAAAAATTTTCTATGTATTTGTTAGAAATTGTATAAATATTTCAAAAATATAAAAAAATTCTGAATTAATTAATGATAAACATTTTTTTGTTTTTTTTTTTTGTGTAGGTATAGAAATTAAAAATGTTTTTTTCAAAATGTATAAAAGAAACACATTTAAAAAACATTTTAAAGTTCGCTACAAATATTTAGAATTAATGATTTTTTTCTTCATTAAGCTCCCCCCATTTTCCACTACTTAAACTTTTCGAACTACTGTAAGTTTAACAACACCAAGCAGCGCTTTACATCTTCAAGTGAAACCAAAAACAATTGTATAAAAATCAAAAACAAGAACACATAAAATAGGACTAATGAAATATTTATACATTTTTGTTTTTTCGAAACAATAAGTACACCATTACTGAAATATTTAGGCATACACATACATACATACATACATACATACATACATACATACATACATACATACATACATACATACATACATACATACATACATACATACATACATACATACATACATACATGTATGAAGAAATTGCTAACATAATTTGTATAATAACAAAACAAGGACATAACTGTGAATTTTGTAAACAATGATAAAAAAATATTTGTAATAAGATGTATTAAAGTTATAATATTTTACTCATACATCTACAACTTAACTTTAACACTTTACCAAATTGAAATAAGCACTTGTTAACTTTTTTAACAAGTTAAAAGAGAATTTATTTTATGGGAACTTGAAGCATAAATTTTAAAGAATTATTTGTTATAAAAAAAGTGTAATAAGACGTTATTAAAAATACAAACTAACCTTCTATTTATAGAACAAACTGTAGGTTGTAAAATAATTTATATCTGTGGATTTTTGACAATTGACAATTTAAAAATTCTCAACAAAAAAAGTAAAAACTTTAAGACGTTTAATTTGTTTAATTTGTTTAATAGTTGTCTTAAGAAGATATCACAAGGAATTCTCTGTGTTAGACACTTTTTATACTCCTATTTGTTTAATTTTTCCGTAATAATTTTTAAATTTTATAAAAAATGTTTTTCAAGAATCCACAATGCAAATAAGTTTAATTAGTTTACAGTAATTCGCAAATTGATAGTTTATTATTTGTATATATATATTAAATACTGGTTTTTTCTTTTTCCTCTGCTGAAATTTTTAAAAATTCGAGTTAAGTTATTTAGTAAAAAGTTCACAGGAACTTTTTAGGTTGGTATGGAACGATTTTTTATATATGTATATACATATACATATAACGGGGTTTTTGACCAGTTGATTTCTAAACATTTGGGGGTCTTAAGCGAATCCTGCCCAAACACGATGTTTATTACATATATGTATGTATAAATTTCACTCGCGGATCCGCCTTAAGTGGTAGGGGAAGGTGAAGTTTTTAAAGACATATATGAATAGTTTGTTAAATTTCTGCTAAAATTATCAAAAGAAAATTTTTAAGTTTTAAATGTCCTTTTTTAGCTCACCTAGAGCCGCGCTTGATAAATATATACGTGTTGAAGAAATATGAAACCAAACCACTACTATTTTAGGCCTTTTTAAACCTCTTTGCTCCCCCGTAATTGCATGGCTACCGATCGGCATCCCTCCATTCCCTGCGACCAGCACCGTTACATGAGCTTTCTTTTAACTAGAAAACGATTTCACATTTTCATTTTCTCATCGATCAGTCTTTCGTAAGCGCTAGCTAGCATGTTCGTTTTAACTAACGTCTCCTACAGCATTAACAACAAATATGTGCTTGCCTGTGATTTTTAGCCTACCATGATCTGTGTCCCTCTGACCTCTTTAAGAACGATGTGCAAGATTCTCTTATGGCCGATCAGTAAATATACTCATGTCACTATCCCTGCATTCATTTTCATGGATCCATCCACTTTGAGCGTGCGATGTAGCCTTCCTACCACCTTAACTAGACTTATGTGCTCCTTACTCGTAAGCAATCAGCCAACCAGTGAGTTCAAAAACAAACAAACCCAAGCGATCGCTTAAATTCAGCGGTAAAATAGTTGCTGTGTTTTTTACCAAGCCACAGTACGAAGTAGTTGTTAAATATTTGGATAACAAAAGTTTCTTTAATTCCTTTTAGATTTATTTCATCTTAGCATTTTTTTGCCTTTATTTTATCAAACTGTTATATCGTAGAAGATATGCAAACCAAAAAAAAAATTTAATTAAATACTCAAGATAGTAACTCCTTTTTATATACTCGTTTTAAATTTAGTCATCTAGAATCTAGATTATACTATGGCTCGTATAATTTGCATAGTACATTCTTTTAAAGTTCTTATTTAAGATGAGTGTCTTGTTACATTTTTTAATTTATTTTTATACCCGCCACCAAAAAAATGGTGGGGGTATATTCATTTTGTCATTCCGTTTGTAACACATCGAAATATCCATTTTAGACCCCATAAAGTATATATATTCTGACTCGGGGTTTGATTTTATGACGATCTAGCTATGTCCGTCCGTCTGTCCGTCTGTTGAAAGCACGATAGAGGTCGCACCGAAAAAGCAAGGGGGCTCAAATTTTGCCAGAATCTTTCTTATAGACAAGATTTGTTTGGTATTGAAAATGGGCTAAATCGGAACATTAGAAGGAGAGTTATAGCTCGAAAAGCAAGAGTAGGTCGAAAAAACCGTGTCCTTCGAACATCGAATAAAATGGAATTGTGTCCAAACGCCTTAACGTAGACTCATGAAACTTCGAATATATATTTCTTGAGTAAAAACAATAATCTTTCCCGAAAATTATTCAAATCTATGCATTAGGAGAGGAGTTATCGATCAAAATGTACGAAAATTTATACCGCACAGTGTATTTTTCGGTATATTTAAAAACAAAAACGTCATAAAAGCAACAAAAAAGGATGTACGACTCTGAAATCTTGCACACTTTGTTTTTTGGTGACACGTTTTCTTGTAACGGCAAATCAATGTGCCACGCCAACTTTTGCGCCCACCTCCCATATAACGTTTTAACTAAAATTCATATAATTTCTCTATTAATAAAGATTTTGGAATAATAAAGGCCTATATTGAAACACCTCGGTTGTACTCATTCGCAAAAATAACTTTGACACGCCTACTATGACGCCCACTTTTCACGTTATCTACCGTTAATGAAATTTAAAAGCTCATAAAACCGCTAAAATTAGAGGTATGATAAATTTTGCTACGTCTATCCCCCTAGGCAATTTCATTACTATGCCAAAAAATTAAGGTGCCACGCCCACTTTTACGCCCACCTCCCATTAAAGTTTTACCTAAAATTCATATAATTTCTCTATTAATAAAGATTTTGGAATAATAAAGGCCTATCTTGAAACACCTAATTTGTACTCATTAGCAAAAACAACTTTGACACGCCTACTATAACGGCCACTTTCACTTTTGAATTGTGTCCAGACGCATAAACGTAGTCATTAAACTTCGAATATATATTTATCGAGTCAAAAGAATATTTTTCCCTGAAAATCGCTTAAATCTATGAATTAGGAAAAGAGTTATAGATAAAAATGTACGAAAATTTATACCGCACAGTGTATATTGCAAATTTAAAACGTAATAAAACTGACAAAACTATATGTACGATTCTGAAATTTTGCAAACATGGCTTTTTGGTCAAAGTCTTCGTTATAACGGAAAATAGATATGCCACGCACGCTTTTTTCCTTAAATTTTTATAAAAATATATTAGTCATATATATTAGCATTTATTTATCTTACACTGCGCCATTTATTGTACTGTAGCTAAATATAAGATAAAGATGATAAGATAGAGGACTCTACTAGCAACTACTAGATGGCATGCTAACAACTTATGCTTATGTTCTCCTGAAGTTATGCTCTATTAAAAATGGGAATTTAGGAAAATTTTGACCTAAGTAAAAAAAAATTATCTCTAAACATTATAAACAATTTACTTTCATGTACTAATGGCTAACAAATTTTAAAATTATACAAAACTTATTTCGTTTGAAAATCTTTTAAAAGCAAAATGTTATAGAAGTTTAAAAATCAAAATCTTACTAATAAATTTCCCGTTTTAGAAAAATGCAGAGAATGTATATTTTAAATCACCCTGTGGCCCTTAAAATTTAACCCTTAATTCACTTTCTTCCACTTAAATTCATGTAAATTCGCTATGAATAAAGATTTTGGAATACTAAAGGACTATATTGAAATATCTAAGTTATGTTTATTAGCAGAAACTTTATTGACACGCGTATTTTAACGGCCACTTTCATTGAAAGACTAAATTTACCAAAAAATTTACTAGCATACCGAAGTTTAATGGGTGGTTTAATTTTAAGGGACTATGTTGATTTTGAATAAAATTATTATGAAATTATTATCATTTATTTTTATAATGATAATATTTGTATGCTTCAATTATGTATGGAACAAAATATCGGCCAAATGGCCCCCCAACCTAGACACCACGATCCGATAGTCCAAATTTTCAATGACACTGTTGATGCTCGATTGTTGGGCACGATGATGAGTCGAGGTTGCTTGCTCTTTTGCCACGTTATCGTGAAAAACAGCAATGTTTCCCATTCAACGAACTAAGATGGCATTCACAGATGTTTTCACATTTCATACAGACCTGCTTTGCAGACATTTAAATATCTTTTACAATTCTCACGATTGTGGACGAATTCGAACGATTATGTTGACCAAAAGAATCACGAAGTGCACAAAATTAATTTTGATTTGAACGCCCATTTTTATAAAAATCTTTAATATTTAAAAGCGTTGCTCGATTGCGTATCTTTCCACGGTTCAAATTGAGTTAGTCTGAGATTGAGAAATGTCAATTGAAATACAAGAAAAAAGTTGAAGGTTAGATGTGGTTCACCTTAAACATGGGCCCTTAAAATTTAACCACCCTCTACAAAGAAAGTGATACATATTTTATTATAAAGAGATAATTCTATAGCAATTAACAAAATAATAAATATTGTGCTTTAAATGTACACAAAATTGGTGGTGGGTATGAAAGATTCGGCACAGCCGAATATAGTGCTCTTACTTGTTTTTTTACGTTTTGTTATCTTTAAGATACTGACTTTCTCGGTGATGCATATTTTTTTTTAAATTTAGTCATACGTCCTTATTAAAGTATTTTACAAAAATAAACGACTTTTAGGAAAGAGTTTTTAGAGACCAGATTCACTATTTTTAAATGGTTCTTCAACCGTAATGCTAGATGTTAATTGTGAGTCACACCTCAATGTAAAGTTATCTGCCCAACCTAATTTTAAGATTTTTTTCTCAATATTTGACAAATTCAATCATAGAGAAGCCTTTGGTGAAGCCTTTTACGAAAATAGGCATTCAAATCAAAATGCGTTATGCGCACTTCGTGATTTTTTTCGCCAGCATATTAGATCAAAGTTTCAACACTCGTGAGAATTGTGCGCAAAATTTCAAAAAAAAAAGAATAAGTAAAATGTGAAAACAACTGTGCATGCTTACAAAGTTCGTGCCGAACAGTTGGGCACGAACGATATAACGAACATCACTGGCGCAAATTTTTGACAAAGATTTTAATTTACACTCTTACAAGGATCAATTGAATCAAGAGCTGAAGCCTACGAACCATTTAAAGAAGGTCAACTTGAGCGACATGGCTCACTTTCACCTCAGTTGATTCGTCAACAAGCAGAACTGCCACATTTGGGTAAATGAGAATTGTTAAAAAAACCGATGCATTCACAAAAAGTAATTATTTGGTATGGCTTTTAGGCTGGTGACGTCATCGAGCTGGACCTTTTCGAAAGTGAGGTTGACAAAGCAGTTGCCATGTATTTTGTTCGATATAGCGAGATAATAATGAAGTTTTTACACTCAAAAATCAAATCAAGTAATCCGTACTTAAAGCAGCCCGTAGCGGTGTCAGAAGTACGTTAAGTACGGATTTTCTTAAACCAAGTACAAAATTCATGATTTAAGAATGAATGTGTCAAGTACAGATTTCTTAATTTAAGGAATAGTTAAGCCGAAAAAAGTTTGATTTTAAGAATTATGAGCTTGATTTAAGCCCGAACCCGTACCTGACATAAGCTTAAAAAATATTAATTCAAGTATAAATGAGATTGAATTAATCAAATAATGTTATTGTGTCAAGAATTCGTAACTTGATTTGATCGTTGTATAGTACATTTTCTTGTCGATACGTTTCATTAAAACTAAAAAAGAAAACTAGCGGATAAATCATACGTATTGCTACTTATAGCTAAAGTATGATGAACAAATGAGAATTATAGAAACATGCTTGATATTTAAAAGAGTGTGTTCATCTAATTAATTGCCTAAAAAATATAAGTTTGTTTTTAATTTGAGAGAGACTTAATTTAAGAAGTTAATTCTTATTTTAATAGTCTTGTACTTGGTTTTTTAAAACAATTCCGTTTTGTACTTGTTTTAAGAAAACCAAAAATTAATCGTAATTGAATTTTTAAGCACGATTTCGGCTTAAATAAAAATTTTAATTCTTGGATATAGAACATAATTTTTCTTTCTGTGTATCTGGCCAATAATTTGTTTAACCCATAATTGAAATAGATCCATCTATCTTAGAAAATATGTTACGGTAATTCTCTAAAACCTTTGTTTAATTTACAAATATCTTCGTGCATTTTGGTTAGACCACCCTGTGTAGTCTCTCATATGTAACCAACATTTGAATTTTTCTTTGTTCACTTATAGTAATGAAAAAAATTTGCTGGTTAAAAAAATAACTTATATTTTTTTTCTTCTAAATATTTAATAGAATCATAAAAATATTTAAAATTAAACATACATGCTAACACAGTGCCACTAAAAACAGCAATAAGTATACTTGTGCACATAATTTGACTCTTTGCATACACTTACACATTCCACATTCCTAAATACTCATACAAAATGATATTATTATGCATATGTACGGGTAAATTAGTCCTTAGCCTGTTGTTAAATAAAATTTAGGGTACAAAAAAAAAAAAAGAAAAAAAAACCAAAAAGTAAAAGTATTTCATGTCACATCTATTCTTGCTCACTTCCTTTTATACTTACGTTCTTAGATACACTTTTTCATAACATACATATATAATAAATTATGTAAATGTTAATTTTCTTTCATATTCGTTTAACTAATAACAACAATATGTTCATAGAAATATGTAATTTATTTTTATGTTTTCACTATACTCTGCATAAAAGATACAAATTTATAAACAAGTATTTGTAGAACAAAATGTATGAATATCTAAAATGATGCTCAAGACCAACACAATATTTGTTTATGGAATGTTAATTTTACATACATACTTATAAATTAAAATTATTTTTAGTTTAATTTCTTTTCTTTTTTGTTATTTTGTTTTTCTTGCAACATTATTCCCTTTCTAGGCACGTTCAATAACAGAACACAATGTGCCTGATGCTGCACTTTACTGGGCATTGTACTGCATCACATCTTAATTTAAATTTGAAATTAATTTCAATTTTGTTTAGAAAACATTACTGATAAATAACAATAAAATTATTTTTAAATATAAGTATATTTTTTCTCTTTGAATATTTTTCATTCTCTAGAAACATTAAGATATCTGAGTTTGATATTCAAAAATTAAAGTGCACATAAATACGAGCATATGCATATTTTGTATAACTAAGTACGTATCCATTTATGTCGATTATTTAGGAAGTTTCGGAGCATACTTTTTTTATTTTACTAGTACACTAGTACAGATGTTTTAAAATAATTTTTGTAAAGTTTTTGGTGAAACATACGATTACAAAAAATTTTTACTAAACACATTTTTCAATTACTTCAAAATTAAAGAATTGTTGGAAGACAGTTTCGAAATTGTTTTTTGTATTTTGCTGAATATAGGAGTCGCCAAAATATATAATATCTTCGGCATTACAGTCAGGTATTAAAGTGTAACATATCGATGTTTTTGTTACTAAGAGAGCAAAGAGTTTTTGCGAGCCTTAATTTTATGATTTAGGGTGGCTGATGCATATTACTTTTTGTTAAGTTTTTGTAATTTATTTTTTATTAATTCATATAATATATTTTTATTAATATAATTCATGAAGTTTTGATAATAATTGAAATCAAATGGCCTCCACCTTCGGAGACACTTATGCGACATCTTATCAAAAAGTTATCTATTACTACCTAGAGAGTTGCAGTGGGAATTGGCTAAATTATAGTTCAAATGAATTGCTTTAAGTTATCCATATTTATTTTTTCTTTTGTAATCCTCCTTTTGCAATAACCCCACATAAAAAACAGGTGCAGTAGGGTCAGGAGACCTGAGGGGCCAAGGGAATGTGAAATTTCTTGAAATCAGCTTATTGGCGAATATTTTATACAATTTTGTCATAAGAGGAAAAGTGAAAGTGATTTTTTTTTGGTGTAGTTCTGGAATGAAAAACTTTTTCAACATCTTTAAGTAAAGGTCTCCATTGACCGTAACAATAAGACCGTTATCTTCAAAAAAGTAAGGCCCGATAATGAACCTTGATGAAACTGCACACCACACTGTGACGCAAAGTGGATGCAATTACATCTCATGGAGTAACTGTGGGTTATAATTGCATCATATTAAAAAATTTAGCTTGCCAACATTGCGTTTAAATCAAAATGTGCCTCGTCAGACATACAAAAGCAGATCAAGGTGTTTTCAGCCTCTGCCTCAATTTGAATGATTTCTTTGCGAAATTCCAAGCAAATTGTTAAGTCTGTTGTGTTCAGTTTGCTTGTTAATTAAATCTTATATGGAAACAAGTTTAAACCTTGATGCAAAATTGTCTGCCGTGCTGGCACCTCATGAGCTTCTTTTTGAAAGTCTAGGATCGAATTGTATGTCAGCAGCTACAGCATCGATAGTTTCCTGCATCCGAACTAAGTACCTTCTTGCGATATTTGCCACGTTCGAGAAAATTATTCACGAGTCTCAGTATAGTCCGTCTGCTAGGAGGAGTGCCGTTAAACGTGCGCATATCTCTTTGGACTGAAACTATGGACTTTAAAACGTTTCATTGACTCAATTCTAAATTTTTGCTTTAACTAAAGACTAATCTATACAATAAAAATGGAGCAGGCTGGTTACACAGAAAAAAAGTTATAACGTTTTTTTTGGTAGCAGCCACCCTGTATTAGAATGGTTCATTTGGGTGCTTGGAATTCACTTCCGGTGGGATATTTGAGGTCAATGACTACTAAAGCAAAACATTGGTCTACTCGGGATAAAAACATCGATATATCATATCACTTTAAGATTCGTTTGTAAGTGCCGAAAATATAATGAAAAATTTATTTTGGTGATCCCTACGTTCGAAACTGCCTAGCAAGAATCCTTTTTATTTCGTGGTTTACGGCAAACATATTTTTGAGATACACCCTAATGTACACCCATACAAATACTTTTTCATGTATCCAAAATATTGATATTACTAAAGGATCTATTATAAAGTTAAAAAAATTAAGCTTTATTTTTTGGCTCTAAATTACATTTCTTAGCTTTTGTTAGCTCTTTTTCAATCGCTCTTATATATTATTAATTTCTGTTCACACTGTCCTCTTTTTAAATACGAAACATGGCAACTTTTTATCCCCTTCGCTTTTTCTCTTCAGATGACGAAATAAATATACACCACCACCTTATTATACCCACCACCAAAAAAATGGTGGGGTATTCATTTTGTCGTTCCATTTGTAACACATCGAAATATCCATTTGAGACCCCATAAAGTATATATATTCTGAATCAGGGTTTGATTTGATGACGATCTAGCTATGTCCGTCCGTCTGTCCGTCTGTTGAAAGCATGATAGAGGTCGCACCGAAAAAGCTAGGGGGCTCAATTTTTTCCAGAATCTTTCTTATAGAGAAGGTTTGTTTGGAATTGAAAATGGGCTAAATCGGAATATTAGGAAGAGAGTTATAGCTCGAAAAGCAAGAGTAGGTCGAAAAAACCGTGTCCTTCGAACATCGAATAATATGGAATTGTGTCCAAACGCATTAACGTAGACTCATGAATATATATTTCGATATGTTGACCAAAAGAATTACGAAGTGCACAAAATGCATTTTGATTTGAACGCCCATTTTCATAAAAAACCTGAATAACTTTAAAGCGTTGCTCATTTGCGTATCTTTCCACGGATCAAATTGAGTAAGTTTGAGATTCAGAAATGTCAAATGAAGTGTAGAAAACAAATTTAAAGACTAGGTGTAGTTCACCTTCAACATGGGCCCTTAAAATTTAACCACCCTCTACAAAGGAAGTGATACATATTTTATTATAAAGAGATTATTCCATAGCGATTAACAAAATAATAAATATTGTGCTTTTAATGTACACAAAATTAGTGGTGGGTATAAAAGATTCAGCACAGCCGAATATAGTGCTCTTACTTTTTTTTTTTTATTTTAGGATATAAAAATCAGTGTAATTTATAAGACTGCAATTTATTTAAAAACAGCTTCGCCACTATTGTAAATGTACTTGACGAAGTGTGAATTATAAGAAGTTATTTTAAGAATTACTAAATTTGAAATTTTTTTTAATCATATTAAAGCAAATATCAAAAGTCATATTATAAATCAATTCATTGCAAAAACATTTTTTAGTAAGAAAGACGATATGTATTAGTAATTGGAAAGTATGTTGTTTAGTAAAAACAAGTAATTGGCTAGTTTTTTGTTTGGCAACTAACTGGAACTCTAAGTACAACTATAATTTTTTTCTGCAACTGAAAAACTACAACTAATTAATAAAACATTGCTTAATACCACATTCATGATATTTTAAATGTTTGATAGTTAATAAGTATGTTTCTCCTAATTTTTCGTACTTCAATTGTCTGCACTTTTGTCTCGAGATATCCTTTCCTTTTCCCCAATTAGAAAATTCCAACACAAATACACACTTACACATAATACACGCAGTTACTTGAAATTTAATTAGTTAAATACATAAATAAATTTTTAAAATTGAAAAAAATGACAATCTTATATGTTTATATTTCTTACAATAGCAAGAATTACAAACACATATGTACATATGTTACATTACCGCCTCTGATTTTGATGCGTTAGTTGTGTTACTATTTATAGCGCCTGGGAAGACACTTTGCGCGCTCTGGTTTTTATTGCAATCTAATAATGATTTTTACTGCCTGCACCATAAGTATACTCGTGCACACATACAGACTTAAACAAACTTGATCATCAACGGAATCGTAAATACTGTGAGTCTACGAAGGCAGCCTAAACATTTTGTAATAATATGGAATTTAGCTAGCGTCTTGTCTTAAATAAAAATCTAGATAAGGTTTTTCTTAAAAACAATATTTAAAAACTTATTTCAATCAAAAACATAGTACGAACTAAAAGGATTTAGTAAATCTATTTATGTACATTTTAAAAAAGTTTTTTGGTTTTACTAAACACAAACAATTTATTTATTTAATTTTTCCAAGAGTTTAAAAACGTTAATTAATTAATTGGAAAATAATCTTATCGTAAATTTATCGGCCAAAAAAATAGCACTTTATCTACCTTTGTAAAAAAAATATCGGTTGTTCTTAAAAAAAATAAGCAAAACTAGAACTTTTTAATTTTGTGCTAAATAGAAAGTTAAATTTGTAATACTTTGTTGCATGCCTTTTGCTAGCAATTATGGCCCCACGACGCTTTACCGTCGAATTTACTAAGTTTTGAAATCTTTCTACCGAAACGGAATTCCATATTTCATTTACAACTTTGCAAGGAGCTTGCGTTTTTGTTAGTTTCATCGCAGATACTGTCTGCATTTAGGTTTAAATCCGTTGATGGTGTAGAATACACCATTACATTGTTTAAGTCATCAATAAACCACTTGTTTGTCGTATTGCTGGTGTGATTGGAGTTATTGACATCATTGGCATTTTATCGAATGCAAATAAGCAAATGGTAACATAACCCCTTCCAGGGGTTATGCATCCTTAAAGGATTTAATATATAAGAGCCACATATTAAAAACACTTCAATACTATTTTACTAGAACGAATAAGTTTTGTACTTTTTGCTGGATACTGCGGCTTAATTTGACAAAATGTATATATAGAAAACATGTAATTGTATTTAAATTTTATTACAAAGCACTTCGTCGCTGATCTTCATATGTTATATTTATAAGAATAAATTTGTAAGACGTGCTACTGTTTTAATCAACACTGTATGTACTGACTGGCGTATATGTATAGAAAACTTTTGAAATCTTGTATATAGTGCTGTAAATAAATTAAAATTAATGCAATATTTTGTACAAAACAACTTATGCTCATAATATTTACGGATGATACCTTAGTTACCAAAAAAAACAATACATAATAAAAATTTTGGACCTTTCTGGTGGCTTATAAGAATACTTTAAAAATCTGATAGATCAACTACTATTTACATACTGTGAATGTCAAAAGAAACTGTACACCTCAAAGTATTATATTTACAACTTTATTTTCTTATTCAAATTTATCATTTAATTAAACTTTTTTGGTTTTCCTTTAATATATTTACCCTTTTATTATTTTATTAAAAAACAATAACGAAACTCTAACAAAAACAAAAAATATACAACAAAAACAAAAAATGCTTCATATTTCTAGCGTCAAAAGAAATTGTACAGCTCTTGTGCATAGCATGTAATAAAGAATTTTACATATAAAAGTACCGTTATTTTTTGTGATTTTATTTACTACGATACTTTATGTAATATTAGCTAGGTATAAAAATTATTAATAGACTTGACTTTGTCACGAGCAGATCAAACGACAATTTTTTTCGATTTTTTTGAAAATGGCTAAACAAACTTCTTTGGATATTCGTAAGCTTGTGCTAAAATATTACAAAGATGGCAAATCCTTGCGTGAGATTGGTTCCATGATTGAAAGAAGTCACAATACTGTAAAATATATAATAGACAAGCACAAAAAGTTTTCAAGTTTAGAAAATCGCCCTAAATCTGGAAGGCGAACCAAACTAAACAGTACTCAAATATGGTCCATTGTGCGTAAAGTTAAACAGAATCCAACAGAAAGTGTTGTTAAAATATCCGAAAATATTTCAGAATGCTCAGGTATAAATGTTAGTGCTAGCACAATACGTAAAGCCCTACATGCAAACGGACTGTATGGACGAGTTCCAAGAAAAAAATGGTACATATCGGTAATTAATCAACGTCGACGTCGAGAGTTTGCTAAAAAGTACGAAAATTGTACTAATATGTTCTGGAAAAATGTGCTATTTAGCGACGAGAGCAAATTTGAAATTTTCGGCAAGAAAAACCCGGTAAAAATTTGGAGGAAGAAAAATTGTGAAATTGACCAGCAAAATGTAATATTTACGGTGAAGCATGCTGGTGGTTAAGTTATGGTGTGGGGATGTATGGCAGCCAATGGTGTAGGAAATTTGGTCTTCATAGAAAACACTATGAATAAAATAGATTATCTCAACATTTTAAAAGATAATTTGGCACAGAGCGTCGAAAAATTGGGCTTGGATCGAACTTGGGTCTTTCAGCAAGACAACAATCCCAAGCACACTGCCAAAATAGTAAAGGAATGGCTGCTATATCATACCCCCAAACAGTTGGATCATCCCCCCAGTCACCCGATCTGAACCCTATTGAACATTTGTGGGAGCACTTGGACCGGCAGATAAGAAAAAGAGAAATTTCCAGCAAGGATTCTCTTAAATCGGTGATAATGGAGGAATGGCAAAAAATTCCCCCCCGAGGTTACTAAAAAGCTGATGGAATCGATGCCAAGAAGACTACAATCTGTGATACAACAAAATGGTCATCAAACTAAATGTTAAATTTTTTTTAAATAACATTATTATTATAAAAACGAGTAATGTACAAATTCTTTTGACGCTATAAATATGAAGTTTTTTTTATTTTTGTTCTATAGTTCTTGTTTTTGTTGGAGTTTTGTTTTTATTTTTTAATAAAATGAAAAAGAAAGAAATATATTTAATAAAAAATATAAAATGTTTAATTAAATAATAAAAACAAAAAATAAATTAATCTTAAAACATGAAAATAAAAGGTGTACAGTTTCTTTTGACATTCACAGTATATGCACAACAGAGAAAACTTTGTTGTAAATTTATTTGAAAGGACGGAAACAATAATTCAGTTTTTTTTACATGTAGTCAAGGTAATCAAGAAAACTTATTCAGTAACTTTAGGTTTATTTGTATATTTAATACTCACAAAATAAGTTATGCTGTGGCAGTGTCATATGAAAAATGACCTTAGACCTTTAAAAGTGTTGATATTCATTGTAAGTTTCCAAGTCATTTTCAAATTTCCGATATTATGACATTATAGTTGTGTTGAATGTTAGAGTACTTTTTATTACCCCAATAAGTTGTTTTAGAGAAAATATTTATATTTATATAATATTAATAATATAGTAAATATAAAAAAAAATATAATAATATAAAAAAATATTTAGAATTAGTGCATAGTAATTCACGTTTACAGGATTTCAAAATCAATAATACAAAAGTGTTTGTTCTAAATAGCTCCCAAAATGATAAATAACTTTTCGCAAATGATGTGCTTGAAAATTAATGCAAAATCATGCTAAATATCTTAAGCATTTTTTATCTTATTTGGATAAGTTCTAAACAGAATGGAGTGCAGTTCATTATTTCATTCATGTAAAAGAATGATTTTCAATGGCACGCTTATGTTAAAATCATAAGTATTTTCATCTAACTTAAATTATTTCATCACCAATTGAACCCTTGCAAAATCACTTCTGTGCCATAGTTTTTTGCTGGGTATTTAATAATTGGCAATTGAATTTTTTTTTTTTTTTATTCAAGTGACAATTTTGCGATAAACACAATCGTGCAGTGATCCCTAAAAAATTGAAATTTTTCTGCCCTCTATTTTGGTCTGTTAATGTGCTTCAATTATTTTATAAAAAGAAAAATATTTATAAACTTTTTAGATTACTTTTCAGACTCACCTATTTTATTTACTTTAAATCTTTAAACCAGACAGTAGAATATGTACACACTCGCTCTTGTACACACACGCTCATCTATATATATAAAAGTGAAACTCTGTGTGTGTGTGTGTGTGTTAGCTATAGACTCCGAAACTGCAAAACCGATCGGACTCAAACTTTGGCAAGTTGTTGTACACATACCAGGGAGTGTTTATGGGTGGAAAAAAGTGGGCGGAGCCACGCCTATAAAAATAAGTTATCAGTTTTAGCTACTTGCACTTGACCGATTTTTCTGAAACTTTGCACACATATCGAGCTGTCATGACTAAATAATTTTATGATAAGAAAAGTGGGCGGGGCCATGCCCCTAAAAACGTTTTAATTTTGAGGTACTTGCACTGGACCGATTTTTCTGAAACTTTGCACACATATTGATCTGTCATGACTAAATAATTTCGTGATTAGAAAAGTGGGCAGGGCCACGCCCATAAAAAAAAAAGGTATCATTTTGAGGTACTTGCACCAGACCGATTTTTCTGAAACTTTGCACACATATCGAGCTGCCATGACTAAATAATTTCGTGATTAGAAAAGTGGGCAGTGCCACGCCCATAAAAAATAGGTATCATTTTGAGGTACTTGCACTGGACCGATTATTTTGAAACTTTGCACACATATTGAGCTATTATGACTTTACAATTTCGTGATAAGAAAAGTGGGCAGGGCCACGCCCATAAAAACAATTATAATTTTGAGGTACTTGCACTGGTCCGATTCTTCTGAAACTTTGCACACATATTGAGCTGTTATGACTTTACAATTTCGTGATTAGAAAAGTGGGCAATGCTACGCCCATAAAAAAAATTATAATATTTAGGTTTTTGTACTTGATATTCAATTAAAATTCAGAATGCATTTCAATTCATTAAGGGGCGTAGCAAAGCGCGCCGGGTTTGGCTAGTACATAATAAAAATGCTCATGTTTGATTATACTTGTATGTGTTGGACGGGTGCATGATATTAATAATATTTCAATAAACAATCGAGCAAAATGCACTTGAACTGACTGTAAACTACAGTTATATTATTATAGTTATATGTAAAAAATTTATAAGATTGTCACATATACAGACGTAAATTGGGAATCGCATCAAAAAAAAAAAAAAATTAAAAACCATCACAAATATGTTATTTGATATGTGAGAGTAAATTCAATTTTGGAAAGTTCTATTTTTAGTTACTTGGGAATCTGTAACACATGTTGTTCATTTCACGTTTTAATGTGCACACACCCAGTAATATCGTTCATACATATCTGCTAGTATGCTGATGCATTTCAGTTTTTAGTACCCTACTGCAAAATGTCAAAATTACATAGATTTTTTATAAATTTTGCAAATCATTTAATTTTTTAAGTTTTTGATTCTTTATAACTCAAATACCAAATTTTAAATTTTTTATTTCTAATATCGACTGTTTTGTATAGAGGTATAGAACTTTAAGTTGTAAACACTCTTTTTATGAATGAGTTGTGTTTTCAAAAAGACAGCAAAACAGGTCACACAGTTCGTGCCACAATTGATTAATTGAAGGAAAAGTATGTTAACTGCATAGTTTCATAACTTGTGTCATGTGCCAGAAGTCATACTTAAATTTTATTGCCAGAAGATTATCTTTCTAATTATATGAGAATTTAAAAAATTTAATCTTTGTTTTATTCCATATAAAAACTCATATACCTCTACAAAAAAGCACCCATAAAGGAAGCACAAAAGTTGTCACCCTATGTTCTTTAACTAATTTTTTTTTAATCAACGGAAAGCTTTAGTTTTGTTTCTGATGTCCAAATTTTTATGTATTGTGGAAGTTCAATTTGTTTTTATTTATTTCGAAAATGTCAAAGCAAAACTGACATTAACCGTCTGTTGCAAAAAATTATACCATCTTCCGATAGGTAAATAAAAAGTTTATACTTATACTGTTATGAAGGATTTCATCAATAAATTTGTTTGTCTTTTTTTATGAAACAATGCTAAGAAAGTAAATTCTTTTTTTATATTTCCTAAACCTATGTTTTTAATTAAAGGAATAATGTTTTGATTGCTTTTTCAGAATTTTTGTACAAATTTATTTATTAAATTTAAGAAATATTTCGAAATACTGTTGATTTGAAAAAAAAAACTTAAAATTACACTTCAGCAAAAAAAAAAAAATATAAAAATATTACAAATTATAACACAAGTCCATCTCATAAATCTGTATTGACCCAGCAAAATCTAATATTACTTGCTAACTTACTAGGAAAGTTAAGATTTTGCTGAAAAAGTGTCGTTGTAAAATGATTTTGGGAGATTCATTAAATGATGTGCTTACATTTGAACACAAGTCATTAGTATTCTAGTTATGCAAATGTACTGAATTTTTTATTGTGTTGTATTGCTAACAAATCTTTTTATACTAACACACAAATACCCTATACTGGCACTCAATTTTCTGCTGATACTTAAAGTATTTTCCCATCAGACAAATATTTAATGAAGACTCTAAAAAGAAATGTAAACTTAATTTAATTTTTTCTTATTTTAATCAAATTGCAATATCAATCTATTGTTTTATTTTTTTAATATGTATATTTGGTCTTAGAAAAATCACATGGCTTTGAAAAATTAATAACCAAAAATAGTAATTATGCTGGTTTGCGATAATATTTTAAAATGAGAGCATAGCTTTACACACCCTTTAAAAAAATATTGATAGTTTTTTTAAATAAATTTACTTTACTCAAATAATTGTACTTTTACAGGAGAAGATAAAAACGAAACGAGAAATTGTATTATCGTGAATTAATTGTTATATTTCATACTATTGCGTTTAATTTTTGTGTCGAGGTGTATTTGTAGGAAATGTATTGAAGTCGTAAAAAGCATGAGTTAAGGCCTTTCTGCTTGTGACCATCGACAGGTAAATTACTTTTAATTAAAAAAAAAATTAAAACTATTTTATTTTGGTAGAAAATATTTATTATTTTGAATTGAGTAATTAATTAGTCTCCTTAATAAAAAAGAGTACAAAAAATTTGTTTTCAAACCTTATAATAAAAAAAAAAGAATAATTAATTTTATCTCATATCAACCAATTTTTAGTTATTGCCTTCTTTGCAGCATTAGGTCCGTTCGTTTTAGCACTTTTAACTGTATTGCTTTTATTAAAAAAATACATATTATATTATATTTTGATCAGCACTTAATAGCCACATACATACATGTTTTGTTATCAAGGAATTTTTTTTTTAATTTTCAAAGGAATAATAAAATAAATATGTACACTAAAACAAGTTCTCACAAATATCAAATTTTATCTTAAAAAACATTAACAACATTAGTTTTTATGCGAAAATTTATTGTTATTTGAGACGTGGGGTTTATGACACATAATTTTAGCAATGACAAATTATTCCAAAAAAAATTCCTTTTCCTAAAATGACATTTGTATGCCTTAAACCGAAAATTTTATTTATTTGTTTATTATTATTTTTTTTACTTGAAAAACAACAAAAAAACTAATGTTTTGAAGCAAACAACTATTCGTAAATTATTTTTAAATTTTATGAAGAATATTTTGATCGTTGTTCACAAATAAGTTTTTTAAAATAAATGAAAAATAAAAACTTCCTACAATGAACAGAAAATAACGAAATATTTCGTATATTTACACAAACGGTTTCGAACATATTTTGCATTGTTTTTTTTCAGTGTAGCATTCACTGTCATTGTACTTTATTACTTGTACTACACATATTTATTTTTGGCGATAATTTTATGATTTCTGTCGTTTTTCAATTTCCATTCATTGTTTATTTTCATCTTTAAATTATTATCGATGTTGTTGTTGTTGTTTTTATTGCTCATTTTCATAAAGATCAATCTGTGTTTTCTGCTGCCTTTTACTTAAAATGTGCCTTTAACACTTTAAGTTAAGCGCAGTTTGTTGTACTTGTTGTGTGATACTTGAAGTACTTGTGCGTGTCTAGTGGGTTTAAAGGGCGTTTTAAGTCTGTCAATTAAATGCAGTACTGCATCCTTGTTTTTTATTTTGTTGTTTCGTTCTTTTCAGTTATTGTTATTGTTTTTATTACAGAATGAAAAATTCTATAATGTCAATGCTTGGAAACGTATGCCTGTATCTTATTTGAATGTCGTGATTATTGTTTAGTTGGCTGTTTATTTCAATGTTTTTTTTTATTATCAGTTTATGGTTGTAGTTGTTTGTATTATTATAATTGTTTAATACAATTTCGTGGAAATTCTTTTCCCACACAACTTCTTTTGTATCATTTTTTTTAAATAGTTTTGAACATATGTTAATTATTTATGTTTTGTTTTATTTGCTTTATTCTTTTAGAAACTAAGATTTCGTCGTTGATTGGTTAATTAGGTTATTATGGGGGACTTAAACACATACATATATTAGTATTTTGAAAAAGATTCCGGCATAAATATGTATATAGAGGTATTTATTTTTTATACCTTATTTAACATTAATATATACACTGATTTTTGTGTTGTTTTAAAAGTATCTTTTAGTAGACTCATTCCTTATTATTGTAAAATTATAAATTATAATTTTTTATCCTTTTTATTTCTTTAGGATTTTCTATTAAAAGGAATATTATTAAGTTTCCATTAATTTTTGTTTTAGTTAACAACACATATTACATCAGTATTTTACCAAATGAAATATTCCAGTTTTTATCTATCTATATATATAAGAAGAAAATCTGTATGTGTGTGTGTTAGCTATAGACTTCAAACTGTAAACCCGATCAGACTCAAACTTTGGCAAGTGGCTTTACACATTCCAGGAAGTGTTTATGGGTTGTAAAAGTGGGCGGTGTGACGCCTATAAAAAATTAGTATTCATTTTAAGCTACTTGCACTGGACCGGTTTTTCTAAAACTTTGCACACATATTGAGCTGTTATAACTATACAGTTTCGTAAGTAAAAAAGTAGGCAGTGCCACGCCCATTAAAAAAAGTTATAATTTTTTGCCTTTTGCACTTGATATTCAATTAAAATTCAGAATGCATTTTTATTTATTAAGGGGCGTAGCAACGCTCGCCGGACTTTTCTAGTACATAATAAAATTGTATTCACCTGCCTATAAAGTATATCGATGGCTAAAGCCAGGATAAAGTTTTCTAGTTTTTACTCTTTTTAAATTTTCCATTTTGGTAGACTCATGTTTATTTATTCAAAATTTTTCTGCAATATACCACATTTACATTTATATTTGAACATTCTACCTTTTTGCACAATTTTATTTAACTAATGTTGGTTGACCAGTAAGAAAAAGACAATCATTTCAACGCTGTATCGATACTGATAAGAATAATACTTTTAGTATTTTAATAAATTTCTTTATTTACAGATAATTTTGATGGAAACTTTTAAAAAAAGTTTTCAGATTTATTAAAAGTTTATTAAATAAAATTGTCATTCAACATATAAATAAATTTAAAAAACTATATAAAAATCTATTATAAATATCGGTGTTTATAAACAGAAAGTTCAAAATTGTGTTTTTATTTAAAAAAAATTTAAATGTGGATCTTATTTACTTGAAACTCTCGATGAAAAAGTATGTAATTTTTTTAATTTCCAGTTTCACAAATGTGTTTTTTTAAAGGAAATTAATTAACTGTCTATCATGATAAAACCTTATCCTTTTAAATATATAATTTATCTATTATTTACAAATATCTCAACTTTTAAAGCAACCAGCTGCTTTAGTGTTCTTAAAATGAACAATGATAAACCATTTCAATACCGAAAATCTACGTTCTTATAGATATTAAGCAGCTTAAAGCACAATTAAGTTTTTTTTATTGTGCCAAGATAATGATGATTTATGTGTGTATGTTGAGTTTTTGTATAAGTATGCGTATTAAGGTTTCCTTTTGTGATGGCCATGTTACCAAAAAGTGGATTAGAAAAAAACAAATATTTTTCAATTATTAATAGTTTTAATATGGCACTTTTATTTATTTGTGTGTATGTTTTGCTACGATGAATAGTTTGTTTATTTTTAGACCAATAAAAGAACACAACTCAACAGAACAGAACAAACATGTGTTTTTCATGGTTTCCCAATGATGGCACTCACAAGCAGCAGCATTTAAAACTGCAACCAAAAATAAACCAGTACACAATCAACTTAAATACATAAAAACTCTCACACTTAAAAAAAAAGAACAACAACAACAACAACAAAAATATTTTATTCCAAAAAAAGAACATGCACAATCTTTGTATGTGGAGTAGAGTTAAAAGCATATCTTAAGCGGGAAATTTATTTTCAGATACAAACTGAAAATTAAAAAAAATATATATTGAAAATAGTGCAGTCAGTACAAGAAGGCAACACATGTAACGTTGAGTATAAAGACATATGAAACAAACATCAAATGATCATAACAAAAAGTCAAGTGAAGGAGTAAACAACAACGCAACAGAAATAAAACATTTTAGTTTTTTTTTTTTTTTTTAAAGAGAACAACTAAAAGAAAACAAGTGATTTTTAAATATTAACACAAAAAGTTATAATTTTTATGTGAAAAATAATAGCAAAATTATTCTAAATGGGTATTTTGTATAAATTAATGAAACATAGAAATTTAACTATGGATTTAAGTACAGCGACTCATTTTTTAAATAACACCGATAACAGTATTAAAGGTGAAGATAATCGTTTATTTACCATAGAGAGTAATAATATTGAAGATGTTGAATCAACAAATGCACATGCAACGCACGACCATTTAAGTATGAGTATGGAGACAAACGTGGATAAACAATTTACGGCTGAGCATATTATACAATTGTGCAAATTTCTGGCGGAAAAATCAAAGCGAAATGTAAGTTGAAAATTAGTGCTTGTGGTGTTGTGGTAGGGTGTTGGCTATTAACATTTTGTTATTACATTTGTACCACATCAAGATATTTAGCTTACACCCCATAAAGCATATGTTTTTAAGTCCTGGTTTCAATTTAGGATGATCCAGATATGTCCGTCCGCCTGTATGTCTTTAAAAAGCACGATAGGGATCAGATAGAAAAAGCTAGGGCGATGAACTTTTGCCATAATAATTCGTATTCATCAAAAATAGTTGGCATTGAAAATAGACTAAATCAGTTAAGTACGAAAAGTGTTTTAGCCTGTAACACAACAGTAGGTCATAGAAAATGTCTGACATCAAATGAAATGCGACTGCGTCTAAGTGATACAATTTTACAGATATATTTCTTGAGTATAAAATATGTCTCCCCGAATAGTTGAAAGCCGTTAATTTCAAAGGGAGAGTTACAGGTCAAAATGTATGACAGTTTAGTCTAATTAAAATTTCAAATCGACAAAATTAGATACAAGATTCTGAAATTTGCAAACATAGATTTTTGGTTAATATTAGTTAGCACACCCATTAGCATAAATTAATTTAACATTTCTACTCCCCCGCCCACTTAACAAATATTGTAGTAAAAAGAAGTGGGAAATATCAATGTTGTTTCATTTTGAAGGTAAGCATATGAAAAAAAAAAAAACAGAAAATTGAACTTAAATACAGAAAGTAATACATATTTTAGTTCAAAAAAATTATTCTACTAGCTATGTCCGTCCCTCTGTTAAAGCACGATTGAGGTCGTACCGACAAAGCTAGGGGGCTCAAATTTTGCCAGAAATGGGCTAAATCTTAATTTTAGGAAGAAAGTTATAGCTCATAATTAATACAAGAGTACGTTGAAAAAATCGTGCCCTTCTAACATCGAATAAAATACAATTGTGTCCAAACGCATTGACGTAGAGCCATGAATTTTTCAATATATATTTCCTTAGTAAAAGCAATATTTCTACCTAATAAAACTGACAAAAATAGATGTATGATTCTGAAAATTTGCAAACATTGTTTTTTGGGCAATAGCTTTGTACTTACGAAAAATAAATGTGACACGCCCACTTTTACGCCCACCTCCCATATAACGCTTTATCCCAAACTTATATAATTTCTTTATGAATAAATATTTTGAAATAACAAAGGACTATATTGAAATATCTCAGTAACTTTATTGACGCGCCTACTTTAACGCTCACTTTCATTGAAAGACTTAAATTACGAAAACATTTTACTAGCATATCGAAGCTATACAAAGAAAGTGATACATACTTTAGTGTAAAAAGATTATTCCATAGCGATTACATTTAATAAAAAATAAGTCATTATGTGCTACAAAAGTACACAAAATTGGTGGTGGGTATAAAAGATTAGGCACAGCCGAATATAGTGCTCTTACTTATTTATTTTAATTTTTCTTGATAAGCCTTTCTAACATTTTATGTTTAAAGTATTTAAATGGTTACGGGATCTTCCATGCGTATGATTTGATTTTTAGTCTGTAATTTTTAGATTCCTCTCATCTTATATATACGAAATACATGTTTACTTATTTACCATTATCTGTCTGTCTGTCTGTCTTTACTTTTAGTTAAAAAAAAAGGACTTTATAAATTATCTGAACTAATATATAAATATTTACCATAAAAACGCGCTCTATTTTTGTGGAAATGAGGAAAAAAAACTGATAAGGCTTGAATTTGTTGGTCTTTAACATTTTTTAAAGTTGATTTGAATAAGTTTATACCCTTTAAAGAAAAGGTTTTTTTGTCGATTCGGTCGTTCATTATTTAAATAATAAGTCCATCTTCGTGAGTCAAGTCAAATCGTTATTTTAATTTGATTCTACGTCCACTTTAACGGTTTTATTCTTAGTCACAGACCTATACGATATCCCTGCATTCTTACAAAATCTAAGTAAAATAAAAAAAAAAAAATAGTTTTTTATCTTTTTGAATGGCGGCAAATTTAAAACTTGCTTTAGTTTCGAAACACAATCTATAAAGAGTACTATAGTAATAAATTTAACTTATTTTTTTTTTTTGCTTTATAAATATGGTTATAAGTAAGGGTGGTCGTTTTTAAAAAAGTTGTCTGTCTCGAAAAATAAACATGTCACTTGTTTGATAAAATATGTGATTAAGCGATGTTTTAGTAGTATCGAGATAAATTTTAACAAAATTAAGTTTTCCTATGGACTCCTGTAATAATTAACCAACAAATAGTCCTACAAACAACCAAAAATTATGGAAATCATATAAATAAAATGTACCAAAAATAAATTTCGTGTATTTGGTAACTGTTTTGCACATTTTTGTGATGAACGGTTCACAATTGACCTATTCATATACTATTCAATATGGAAAACACCAGGAAGCTAAAAAAAATTTTAAAAAAATATGTATAAAAATCGGATTTGTTAAAAATCTTAGAATCTTCATTGAAATTCAACACAAGCGATTTAGCATATTCCCAAGATGATACAATTTATTAAATATTTTCCCCAATTTATTAGGCGTAATGATTTGGAGCATCTGTACATTTTGTAATTTGTAGGCAAATACTTTTAAATCTTTAAGAAAATTTTTTTTTTAAATTTGTACGTTAAAGTTCAATTTAATTGAACGTCGTGTTGTTGAGATTTCGAGGTAAACAGTAACAGCTATGAGGAAAGATCAGATAGCATTTTGTGTTATAGCATACGAGTTAAGGCGAGCGGCTAAATGCTACAGAGCTTGTAAAGTTTACTTCAGATGATTGGAAAATTTCTGCTAACCTTACCAAATCTACCGCCAAATTATTCAGCAAAAAATTTTAACAATTATTCCCCGCGATTAAGGGATATATCAATACGTTTTTATGACTTTCTTTTGCTTTAATTTATTTTCAAATATAAAACTAAATAGGCTCCACCTTATTGTGTATTATAGAATATTATAACACTAATTTGATTAATTCACAAAAGGTATTTACTTTAATTTAATCTCAATTTAGAAAAACCTTTACAAACAACAAATATCACCCAAAAAAATTACAAAAATCAAACAGTCGCAATTTTCATTTGAACCAATGAAATATGAAGATGATGACGACGATACTGGTTTTTATCAAAGTGAAGCCTTACCTTTGTTAACAAAACAAAGAGTGAAGCAGCAACAAGACAGCCATACTGATGAGGATGAAAACGAGAATGACGATAAATTTATGGAGCAGAAAACAGCAACAGTGGCAGTTTTATCGACACGTTTATCAGCTGATATAAGTTCATTAAATATTTCATCAAATACCGCTACAGCAGTAACTTCATGTGCTTTACAGCATCAGCAGCAGCAGTTGCAACTACAACAACAACAACAACAACAGCATCATCTTTTTATCTACCAACACCAACACCAGCAACAGCAATATCAACATGAACCAACAACACAAAATCAGGGCAAACGTGATATTTTACTTAAAATACGTCGACAAATTTTTGAACGCAAACGTTTACGTGAAAATGTTGCTTTTGAGCCGCAAGCTTTAAACAATTTACAGGTATGGAGACCTTGGTAAAAGTACAAAGAAAAAAGTAAAAAAAAATTGGTATGCAGATTACTTTTTTCTAAATAAGGGAAAAACTTATATTCAAGTATAAGAAAAGCTTTAAAAAAGACATTTTGAGATGATCTCAAATAGTCGATTTTTTTTTTTTTTAAGAAACTATTAATTTCCAAAGATAATATTTTTTATTTTTATTGCTTTTATTTTTTTATCAATATAAATATATTTAACGAAATCTTCCATTAGTTTTTAACCGTAATAAATGATTTAACTCTTTTCATTTTTGCTTGTAAATAAAATCACATCATTATGTAATTATGCTGTTTTATAGTTTTATTTTGGAAATAAAATAAATCATAAAATTTAAAAAGTTTAATACATATACATAAATAAAATAACTTATTTTTATATACATCTTCTTTTATATCTGAGTTTTATTCACTTCTATCATAAATATTCTATGCATTTTAGGTATTTTTAGCATTTTGTCTTATAGTTAACGAAAATCTTATTTATAACCCATAGATTTCTTAAATCTTTAGCTTTTTGTTTTTGAAGGGAACTAAATTTATCATATTATATACAAAAAAATGATTTGTACAAAACTAGAATGTAGTCCAAATATATATCAACACAGATTCACATACACACATAAACATATAAACAAAATTTAATGCCCATGTGGTAAAATAATTACCGAACATTTTCCACTGGATGTTTTTACTTTTGTACTATAACGAAAACTGGAACTTTTCGCTGTCGAGGAAGTGAGCAGAGGAAGTTTAAAAATAAAAATCTTAACGATTTAAGAATAAATAAAAATAATTTGTATATTTAAAAATAAAAATAAAAACTCATATTTGTAAGCAAATTAGGCAGAGTTGTTTTTTAACCCTAATCTTACCAACATGTGTCTGTGAGACACATTTTGATGTTTGATTCAATAAAACAACGAAACTTTGTTACATATTGACACCAAATTTTATGACTTTTATTTTACATCTGTTTAGTATAATTTCACAAAACAAAGTTGATAAATATTAAATTCCTCTATTTTTTATAAGCCAAAATAAAAAAAATGTAACATAAACTACCAACATGTGTCTCAGAGACACATACAAAGAATTTAGTAGAATGCGCAAATTTAGAACAAAAGCAACTATCTGTCATATATGTTACAGAATTTATATTTGTTTAGCAGCAACTATCTTTCATATATATTTATACAAATTGTATATTTTCATATCACTATATTAAATTTGGGGAATTCCCTTTTATTGAAATCAATAATCACCTGATACTGAATGTTGAAAAACAACAAATTAGTTGCGGTTAGATTTTGTAGAGTATTGATGTGCAAGTTCATTTTATAAAAAAATATGCCAAAGCGACTTGCAGAAGAGGAAATCCGACTAGCCGCGGAAGAAATTGATGAAGATACGGTTGATGATATAGAAGACGAGGATATGTTTTTGCAATCTGATATCGAAGATAGTCAAAATAATGAAAATATTGAAGATGATGCTTCCGAGATGTCTGATACTATTTCGGATATTGAGGAAGATGCAGGTGAGGAATATGGTGAAATATTTGTTGGTAAGGACGGAACTCAGTGGTATTCTATTCCAAAACCTCAAAGGCGTATTCCTGCTCGAAATATAATTCGGTGCCCATTGAACAAAGTTAACTTGCCACCAGAAAAACAAATTGAAGACCCTTTAGAGGCAATCGAGCTTTATTTGAATGACGAAATTTTTGATTCAATTGTAAAATTTACCAATTCGTATGCAGTGACTACAAATCAGAATACCTGGCGTCCAACAAATGTAACAGAAATAAGAGCCTATGTTGGACTTTTGATTACAGCGGGGACAAAAAAAAGAAGCAAACACAGAGATTGCTGAGTTTTGGAGTTCGCGATATGGTTGCCCAATTTTTCGGGCTACTATGAGTCGAAATCGTTTTATGGAAATTTCCAAAAATTTGCGGTTTGACGACAAAAGCACTAGAAGCATTCGACAGCAAAAGGATAAACTGGCACCTGTAAGGGATTTATTTGAAATTGTCAATAAAAATCTAAAAAAATTTTACACTCCTGGTGACAACCTTACTGTCGATGAGCAGCTTGTTCCGTTTCGTGGAAGGTGTTCTTTCCGCCAATATATGCCTAGTAAACCAGATAAGTATGGACTAAAAATTTGGTGGGTATGTGACAGCAAAACAGCCTACCCACTCAACGCAATACCTTACTTAGGCAAAATAAACAACCAGAGGGGTTTTGGTTTGGGCCAAAGAGTTGTGGAGGAGTTAGTTCAACCCTATGAAAACACAGGCCGAAATATAACATGTGATAATTATTTTACGAGTTTGGAACTTGCGAATAACTTATTGGCTAAAGGTTTGACAATAACGGGCACTCTAAAGAAAAATAAGCGCTGTGTTCCTTCATCATTTTTGCCAAACAGAAAAAGGCATTTCAACTTGTTTGGTTTTACCAATAATAAAACTTTGGTATCTTATGTCCCTAAACCGAATAGAGCAGTTCTTTTACTCTCTACAATGCACTATGACACCCACTGCGACTCACAAAATAAGAACAAATCGGAGGTAAATTTACATTACAATCGAACTAAAGGAGCAGTTGACACTTTGGACCAACTTGCACATAGTTTTACTTGCCGGAGAAAATCAAACAGGTGGCCATTTACGTTCTTTTCCAATTTAATTGATGTTTGTGCAATTGCAGCATATATTATTTGGAAAAATTTACATCCATCATGGAAAGCAACACAAGCAAAAAAAGCTCGAAAACTCTTTTTACGAGAAGTTGCCAAAGGACTTATTGCCCCCCAAATACATCAAAGGTCAAGAAATAAATTACAACGTCTTATAGTTCAATGCATGGAAAAAGTTCTTCAAGAAGGAAATACACCAAGTACAATCACTTCTACAACAAATAAACGTAAAAGATGCTATATGTGCGATCCAAAAATAAGTCGTATAATAAAGCAATGCTGCCAAATATGTAAAAATAATGTCTGCAATGAGCATGCTACAAAAGTTATAAATTGTAAAGAATGTATTCAATAAAAAATTACTTAACATAAACTAATTTGTAATTGTCTTATGCTTTTTTCTTTTAATTTGTATGTATGTGTCTTAAAGACACATGTTGGTAGGATTTGTAAGTTTTTATGTCGGTATGATGAGGGTTAAACTAGAAATATTCCATTTATTTCAAAGAGTTTTAACGGTATAGTTGTATAATTTATGTGTGTATTTTCTTAAACCGGCAATTAATTTTATTTTTTTTTTAACTTTATGTTTCATTTTAAGAAGTTTAACGCTGTAGTTTTTTTTTTAGAAGATAAACAAGTTTTTACTGGAAATAATTAATCAAATTAAAATCAAAATAGTTTTATTAATTTCAAGTTTATCTTTTTCGGAAATTTAAGAAAATTCTTAAACATAGCAATATATCTGTGGCAAAAATGAATAAGGAATTTAAAACTACCGCCAGGTGAATTTTCAACAATTTCGTTAAACTTTGCTTCTTAACGGGTAATGCAATCTTTTGTCCTAGTAAGAGGACCCTACAGCAGTTGGAGTTTCAAATATTTCTTCACAAACCATTTCCTATTCTGCTTAGTATCTATCATCGTTTTTTTGTAAATTAACTAAACAATAATTAATTTTTCTTTCGTATCTCTTTTCTCTGCTAACTAAAAAATAGGGATAAGCTCTACTGGTGTTTAATGAATGTGAATATCTCTTTTAGACTAGTAATTTAAACTAGTGGTTTCAATTGTTGTGAGACTTGATTTAAGAAACCCACGCTTCTTTTTGCAAAATTTTAAATTTCGTTTTCTAATAATTCGAAGTATCCTGATATTTTTTTTTTTGAATTTAATTGAATTTTAAAATATTCTGAGTGGAATTTTTAACAAATTTTGGAATTATACCCGTATTTCTGAAGCAGATTAAAAAAGTTATAGATGGCCTTATTTTAACCGAATTGTTCTTTGACATTTTTGCTTGTTTAACAATCTGCTTGTAATTGTTGTTGTAATTGTTTGTTCATTCTTTTTTTTTATAATTTTAATTTGCTCTCAGATTTTAAAAATATCGTCAATTTTTTTTCGATCCCTATATTAATATTTTTTCTTGTTCTTGATCTTAAGATCACTTATTGTTTTTAACAGTTTGTTTTTTTTTTATTTATTTTAACTGGGTAGCTTCTTCAGGGTAGCTTCTTCAGGGTAAATATACAAATTTTATATAAAAATAAAAAACAATTTTAAACAATTAAACTAAGAATGAACAATAGCAATTACTACAACAATTTTAAGAAAACTCGTAAAAAATAGATAAACAATTATGCGGGATATGTTGATTACAATAGAGGCATCTATATATATATTTTAATTTAAGTTTACATTTAACTGTTAGCGTATTCCGTAAGTATTTGTCACTTCCCTTTAATTGAGAATTTATTTACTTTAATTTTGAATTTACCAACAATCCACCAAACAACCCTTTTGTACGCAATCATTACTTGGTACACGCAAAGAAAAACCATGGTTACGACATGAACACAACGGTCATATTATAGTTTCTATAACAATAGTTGGTTGTCGAAAGCAAGTAATAGTTATTTTTGTTTCATTTCATCATATATTTTTTCACGATGATCAAGCATTTGTTTGAATTGTATCACTTAATAATCATTAAATAATAGGTGAGACAATAGTATGATTACAAATCAATCAAGCTATGATTTTTTTTAATAATATTTTGACTTCAACTGTTCTTTTTCTTGCTGAATAAATTTTTATTATTTTAAAAGTTTGAGATGTCAAAAAAATTAACAAAAATTTTGAAAAATTAAAGAAAATTTACAAATAAACAAGAAAATATTAAAAAATTGGTGCAAAAATTGTAATTAAATGGGCAAGTACAATCAATATATGTATGTTACAGCAAAAGACAATAATTTGCCGTAAAAAAGCAAAGATTGCCGATTTCAATTGTAGTCATATAAATGACTATTGAATGATACTTTAATTAAACATAATAATGTTAACTGGTAACAATTATATGTTTTAACCATAATCATACGATTCAATCATAGTATGTTGCTCTTCGATTATGGTTACCACAACCATATTTTTTTTCTTTGTGTGTAAATGGCTAGTTTTGCGACAACAAAATTTATCGTTAATTTATCGAGTAAATGTTCAAACAGGATTCCGTCATAACGTTATTTTCCCTTAAACAATTAAATACTAGTATTTAAGTTAACTGTAGTCAATTTAATTATGAGCCGTATTTCTTTAGCTGACTTTTGCAGACACAATTGGGCTTATCAGAAATTTTTTAAGAACTGTAGAAAACTTACAATTACATTTTGCCAATTTTTTAAACAAATTAAAAAGTGATCCGAAAAAGTTAATAATTCCGCACTCTAGCCATGCAAATTTTAAAGCATATATAAGTAAGTAATAATTCATAGATTCATCAATTTATGGTAGCACATGTCGAGTGTAATATTTTTACAAAATTTAAGAATGGCCTAACAATTAAATGTTTTGAAACAAGTTTTGGATTTTAGAACTTTATAATATTATGACAATACCACAACACCTTGTAAATCCATAAATAATCGCTTCCTCTGTTATACTTTGACCATATGTCTAATAGAAATTTTGTATTGCAATTTCCTGAAAAATCTTAAAAATATTTTCTTAAACTTGTTATAAATTTATCTCTGTGGTAGATGTTGTAAAAAGTACCAGACTTATAATAAATAATAAATATAATAACAAGCGAAATTACAAAATTTGTCACAATTTAAAAAAACTAGTAATAGGAAATGTTTTTGTTACTGTTCGGAATTGAAATATATTTATTTTCAAATATGTCAAGGTATTATTATTGTTTTCCTTTTTAATCAAGTTGAATTAGCCGGCATTTAAATCTGGCAATCCTAGATGGAGATGAAGAAAGTCAAGTGATTAAAAATGCAATAACATTGCGATTTGTACATCTCTTTCTTTAAAATAAAATATTTTTACCTTTATTGGGAAATTGCTTCCAATTCGATACTTGTTTTCAAAGGATTGGATTTTTTAAAATAGAAATATTTTTAAAACCCACATTTTTGCCCTCATATCTCAATAAATAAAGTTGGTAATAAACAGCGGTAATTAATATGATTTTCCTTGTTTTTTTCACTGAAAATTTCTAGGATTCTTTGTGATTTTGTAATTTTCTGTTCTATAATTTTCTTTTTTTTTTAGAAATATTTACGCTTTTTTCTGGTATTGGTAATATTATCACTTAATTTTAAAAATTTATTTTGATTTTCTTGCTAGAAATTTGTTCATTTATTTTTGATTTTAAAATTTTTTTAAGTATGTCTGTATGTTTTAAAATAATATTGTTTTTTTTTTTTAATATAACTGTTTATTTCTATAGGTATTTGTTTTTTTTTAGTTTTAATTTTATTGGCTTTTTTAATATTTTTTTTTTGTTGTATTTTGCTCATTTTGTAAATGAAATTGTTGTTGTTAATATTATTTACTTTTATGTTCAATATTAAAAATATATTTTTTATACTAAAATTTTTATAAAGAAAATAATAATTAAAAAAACATGAATTCATGACCAAGTAAGATAATTAAGAATTTTTTCTTAATAACTACAATATCTTAATAATGACAACAAATGCAACAAAAATTAAATTTGAAAACTCTTATAATTACTTAAATATTTTTCTTAAAAACATTTTTTATTAATCCCACTTCTTGAATACTTTATATCACTTTAACGAAAATAAAAATAAATCAATAAATAAATAAAGCAATTTCTATGAAATTTTATTCAAAGTAAAGGCAAGGGGTAAACATTTATCTTAAAGATTAAATTTTCACAGAAGTTTCTTTATGAACATAATTCTTTTTACATTTAATCCAATTATTTATATTTCTGCAGTGTGCACCTTTAAACTATTTCGGTTATTTGGCATCTAACTCAATTTTACAAAAAAATAAATAAATAAATCACTTAATTGTGGTTAAAAAGCAATTCTCAATATTTCGCTTACATTAATTAAATTTAATTAATTAAGTAATTTGGCAGTTAATGTTACAAAAATATGTATGAGTAGAAATGCTTTATAAGTCGACAACACTTGTTAGTGTGCACGTTTAAGTAATTAAATTTGTAATTAAAATACCAACTAATAAATTGAGTTAAATTAAAAATTGTACAACAAAACTTTAACACCTTAACCCAGCAAAAAAATAAATAAACAAATAAAGTTTGCTTTTAAAAGGGATGAGCAATAACAGAACTAATGATTTTTACACAGGAATGTTATGGGGCTGTTGTTCATTGTTAAAATCCTTTTCATCGAATCGAATCATTGGTGAGTTTTGTAAAGTATAGATCCTATGTCGCTATTATATTTTACAAATAATTAAAAAAGTGTTCATCTAATTAAATTGTTAATGGTTTAACAAATATTTTCGCATGTAATAAAGGAAAATTATTACAAAAAGACTATAGCTGATCAAATTTTGGCTGGATAAATCATTGTATGTCATTGTCATATAAACAAACATATATGCTTGACAGCAATAGTTTATTGATTAAGATGAGAAACAAAACCTACAAATATTAGGTTAAATGAGCCATTTTTATTCATGAATATTTTAAATAAAGAAAAAAACAAGTAAGAGTGTTATATTCGGCCGTGCCGAATCTGATATTACCCTTCACCATCATGTACATAGGTATAATCCCACATCGTAGATTAAACTTTATTTATATACGCCATTTTTCCTTTAATGTAGTTAACAGTATTCTACTGGTCAAGCCGTTTAAATTGATACCCATATTAATGGGGTTTGAAAAAGTTTATCTACCATTTTTTTTAGACGCCATCTTGGATTTTAAATTTGTTTATAATTTACTGTATTTTACTAGTCAAGTCCTTTCATTTGAAACCAATACTGAGAGTGTTCAAGAAGTTACATTTTAAAATACCAGATTTGACCCACATATAAATTTATTTTCCGCCATTTTGTAGTGGCGGCCAACATGAATTTTAATTTTTTATAGTGCTTATATTATGCTAGTCAAGTTCTTTCAGATGATACCAACATTGACTCTCTCTCGGTTGTCTATAATTTGAAAAAAATTGATTTTCGTTTGTAAATTTTTGGAATAATTTAAAAAAAATTTGCCTATAACTTTACCGATTAGAGTCCGATTAATCTAAGATTTTTCACGAATATCTCTAGTCACATTATATCTGAAAAATTTTAATTTTGGTAGTAAAAATATGGGAAAAAACAGAGGCAGTCGCGCTTATTTGCTCATATCTTACAAAGTTATGGCGCGATTTTGCTGAATTTCAATAGCGATTCATTCCTGGATATTTCCAAAAGATTAATACCATACACAGATCTGAGGAACATGTGGTTGCTTTTAAAAGTTGATTTCAACCAACACACGGACAGACGGTCAGGGCTTAATCGACTATTCTATTTATAAGTTTTCAGAAAATATAGACTTTATGGGGTCGAAAATGAAAATTGTAGAAATTACAAACGGAATGACAAAGCCATATATACGCTTGTGCACCACAGGTGAAGGGTAGTAAAAGATGAATCTTTTTTATGACATATATTTAATAAATAAAAATCGATTTTATGCAAGAAAACATTGCAAGTTCCCCAAATCATTAATCATTTGTAATTCTGTACTGTTTGAAAGAAAACTTGTATGAGTGAACCAAGTAGTCCATTAAGCTATGGTTTGTACTTATATTTTTTTAAATTCAACAAATTTTGTTTTCCAAATTTACTTGTTTTAATGTAAGCACAACATGATCTGATGCTTAAATTCTTTATGCTACGCCGTTGTAAGGTTATATTTAAGTAGAAAGAAGTAAAAAAATGGATTAGAGTGAGCACAGCCTAGATAGGCAGGAGGTTTAAGAAATAAGTACAAAAAATATTTTTAATATTTTACAAAAAAAAAAGAGTGGAATGCGCAATTCTAAACAACATTCGAAAATTCCCCAAGAATGTACCTTAGAGCGCGCATTAAATATAAAATATTTTTGTAGGGCAGTTTCGGATGTAGGGTCGGTCATATTTTTCGTTATGTCTTCGGCATTTTAGTTATGATATGTCGATGATTTTGTCTCGAGATATCCAATATTTAGCTTTAAATGTCATTCACTTCAAGTATTTTCATTCTTCTGTTTACACACTAGATCTTAGATTCTACCATTTTAATATCAGAAAATTAATTCTCGCAAAATGTCATTAAACTCTTCCTAACTCTACGTCTTGACGAGCCATCGATTTGTTTAGACTAGAACAAAACGTCGGCAGAGCAACTGTCAAAAAATTGTTCATGTTCTTTGATATGAAGAAAACGTATAAAGAGTATTTTGTTGCTGTTTTTATAAGTCGTCTCTTTCTTTCATATTCAAAATGCCTTTTAATATCAGACATCGTTGTTCGAACAAATGTTCTGACAACGCTGTTTGAACAAGAACAAACCATCGACAACAGCGGTCCACACCAGGCAAATTCATGTGCGCACAAAAAATTGTTCGTTGTTCAAACAAATCGATGGCTGGTGTAGACCGTAGGTAACAAAGTAAAGCGATAACTTTTCTTTTTTACTGGCGAACGTGAAGCTCGTATTCTTTAATTTATCTAAAAGTGAATTGTTCCTAGAGACAAACATTAATAAAGGCGAGATATATATCAAACATTAAATAAAATACCAAAGTTATAAATAAAGAAATATCGAAATAGGTGACGTTCAGCAAAAGAAAAAAATGGTTAAATATAAATGTTGTTATATTTTTATGCAATTGCCCTAAAAAAATTGAATAGAGAATTTGTTTTGCATTAATCTCTTTAGCAATTACTTTAAAATTTATTAGCCTTTACGCTTATTTTGTTAAAATTTAAAACATGGCGAATGAAGTAGTAAAACTGCGGAGAATCACAGAATGCACAGAATCTATAAGGGGAACATACGTATGTAAGTAATATCATCTGTCTATGTACATATATAATTTGCAGAAATAATAACTGAAGAATAGCTGCATATGCAATTACTTCTAAATGATAAAAATAGAAATATTCTTATTGAAATAAGTATGTATAATTTGTTTTTTTGCTGGGAAGTGTACAATTAAAGTTGAAATTAAAAATATTAATATATATATTCTTCAGACGTAAATGCGTTTTTTTTTTATCTTATAATCTAAAAAAGTGTATATATAGTTATATATTTTTTTAACATTATTTGTTTTTGAAATTTTACAATTTTAATTTTTTTAAAGTGGTTCCTTCTTAGTAAATTTAAATTAAATTCTCAATATTTTATATTTGTTAAACAAAAAATACAGAAATTGTTTCATTTCAGGCATTTGCTTACTTCTTTATACATGTTTACATGTATTACTATAAAATAAAACATTAATATATTTTTTTTATATTTAATTCTTATATGAACACTTACATTTAACATTTAAATAAGTACATGAGCAAAATTTTATATTGTAATAACACTACTCAACTGAAGATCAACGGCCTTATTCATAACAAAAAGTTGACATTAAGTTAGCATAAAGTTTATTCATAATACACATGCCAAACTCTGGCTAACGATTTTCTAAACTCTTGTTAACAAGCTGCCAAACGTTTGCCAACTTGCGAAAAACAGCTGTTCTGTGTTGTTGTTTTACATTACCAATATTTTTTTACCTTCATATTCATCCTGTCCCAATTTACAGACCATTTGCATTGCTTTTCCATTTTTATAAAAAATTACATTGTACTTTTATTTTTATAATTTATTTTTAAATTTTTAAAATTGTTAGTATAGATGGAAAAACAAAAACTGTCAAAATCAGGGATGATATGCAAAAATTGGTTGCATTTTTGAGAAGTATCTTGCAATTTCAGAGTTGATTTATGAAAAGTTGGCAGAGGGATAAAAGTTTCTTATGAAAAAACCCTGTGCCAATGAGCTGCCAAGCTTAATCGGCATTCTAGTTAGCAGCTCGTTGTACGTAGTGTATAAAGTGCTAACTTTTTGTTATGAATAAGGCCGCAAGAGTACATATTATATATATAATTTTTTATAGAAGTATAAAGCGCCTTAGGCAAGAAATTACTAAAAAAAATTTAAGAATAGGTAACTTGTGAGAGATTTTTCGTACATTCAAAGATTTTGCATACAACTCCATTAGTTATAAATTTTTGATGAAACTATTTTATTATATAAAAAGCAGGCTTATTTAAACAAATTTATATGAGGTGTTTTTAAAAGTACCTTTTCGCATTATTTATTTTAAATTAAAAAACTAACCAGGTAAGGGCACAATCTATGACTGTTTAGTGCCTCCTGTCTAAAAAATATTTACCTCTTAATGAAAATCCAACTCAATGTATTGATCCTATGTATAAAATCTATAATTTTATAAAAAAATAACACACGTTTTCACACCTTTGGTTGGGAACACAAGATCATACATAAATGCCCAAAAATGTTTTGCATTAATATTGGTGAGAGATTTTGTAAGTACAGCGACACGGAAGAGTAAGCGCACATATTTTAATTAAAATCTAAACAAAAAAGTTTTCGTGGTTTTAAAAAGTTTATAATAATGCAGTTAATACAGAATTTGCTATTTTTTTTTACGAAAAAGAATATACACGAAATTGTTTTGGTTTAAAAAAAATTTATAATGAAGTAAACAATGAATTTATAATTTTTTTAATTCGTAAAATGGAAACATTTGCAATACATTTTTCTATTTCAAATATAAGATTTTGACTTTTTTAAAACACAATATTTTCCTTATTCCATCAAAATTTTTTCGCGCACTGTATTTGCAAAAATATCAACACAGCCGCTAATCATGTATACTAGTCGCTCTCTCAAGGACGTCTAAATTCAAGAACATAAGAAAAAACGAGGTATGTCTTACAAACAATTGTTTGGTTAAATGGGCACCTATGGACTTGAGGCACATTACAGCATTTTCTATTTCAAAGAATTTTTTTTGTATTTATTAAACAAATAAAGTTCAAGTCAGAGTATGTAAAACAAATATTCATAAATTTGTGTTTAAAAAATCTATTTTAAAGCCATATGCATAGAAATTATCAAAGGTTTACTAAAGTTATATAAATAAATTTTCTAAACAAAATCAGTGTAATAAAGCCTGTTAAATATTGTCTTATGTGTGAATTTTTTTTAATTACAGCGTAAATTATAAACGCGGTATTCATAAAAAATATTCTAGTTTTATTAAGGGCTTATTTAACAGATGTTGTACAGAAATTCGCGAAATAAGTCTTTAATATTTTTTATGAATACGGCAGAAAGACTTTTCTTATTATTTAAAGATTATGTGAGGTTATGTGAGGTTTAATTGGAAAAAAACAATATTTTATTATTTCAAAAGTTGGCCATAAACCAAATTAAATTTCGTCTAGCTGAAGAATCTAGCTCCTTAATTTAGTTTTTTAAGAATTTCAATGAACCCAAATATGTTATATCATCTGTATGTAAGTTTTCCTGTCTAATAAAATTATTTAAAAGATATTGACGAAGATGATGTTCAAATTCACATTGGAAAAAAAACATTTTTTTGGCCAAAATTTAAATAGTTTGCGTTTTTAGTTTTAGTTTTCGACAAATACAATACTTTATAATATAGTTCGAGAATTTGGTGTGAGCAGGGCGTTTTCGGTGTTTGATCAAACAGTGTTTTAGCAATCAAGAAATAAAAATTTAATTAAAATTTTCATGGATAATTCAGACGAATGTAAGTGTTTATATGTTTTAAAAAATGTTAAAAAATAATAGATAGAGAGATAGATAGATAGATAGATAGATAGATAGATGGATAGACAGATATATATAAAAACACTTGAATTTTCTAAAATGGTTTAGAAAAAATTTTAACTTTAAAAATAATTGTCTGAATTTGAAGGGCGTACAACAAAAATTCAAAAGTGGTTTATATTCTATAGAAAATTAATTAAATATTTGTTACAATTATTTCCAGTTCATTGAAATAATATAATTTTTGTTATGTTGTCTTAACATTAAAAACTCGGATTCTTTTTTTTTTTCAGACGATGATGATGATGTCACAGATGAAGAAGAATTTGAAGAATATTATTTAACAATACTAAACAAGATGAACATTACCATCAATTGGTTACTGTTTATTAATTTTTTAATCAAAAGAAATACTTTTTAGTTTTTATGCATTGTATTGATAAAGAAAACTGAAAAACGTATTAAATATATTTTTACATGAAACAAACTAATGTGTCGAACACACATAAAATGCCCTATGCTAGGCGCACAATTGCGACAAACAACGATGAACGTCGCAAATATTCCTGATGAAAAATAAAACACATTTATGTACTTAAATGAGAATGCATACAATTATGGCGCCGGTCGAAATTCGCTATACGCGACGATCTTTGCAATAGACTTATTTCTATTTCTTACGCCGGCGAACGACGAACAAACTGACACAAGGTGACCATTTTTTGTTATATTTTGTTTTATTTTTAAACTTTTAAGGAAAATAAAATTAGTTTTTACTCAAATAATTGTTTTATATTTTATCTTAAAACATTTAAAATAAATATAAAATAGTTTACAAAAATTTGTTTTCATTTGTGTTTTTGCGAATTTCTAAGTTTTTTAGCATGCAGTAAACACTATTGTTTACTGCATGCACCCACCACATTCTTTGAAAAAGTTTACTTATACGTAAAAAGATTTTTACTATGACAAAAATTATATTTATTATTTTGTTAAGTTTCACAAAATATAAATTCTTTGATTATTTTTGTTCTTTCTTTGCTCAAACAGTAAACTGTATTATCAACGAAAAAAATGTAACTTTTTCGTCGTTATTGTGCTGTAGCGACACGTTTCCGCTGGTTACCGGGGTAGAGCTCAGCGGTATCCAGGGTCGTTGTCGCCCACAGAAAAAGCAAGTCATTGCTTGCATAAAGGTAAGTCGATTGACAGCTCGCTTGCGTACGGTAAAAGCTGGTATTAAGGCGCTGGTTTTCCGCTTTAATAAAAGATCTTATTAGTATTTGGTGGGAAGAACTGGTATTAACACGTTGGATTTCCCTCCTAATAGTTGGTCTTGTTACTTGCTGGAATTAGGTGCTTTTATTGAAGCGTTGGTTTTTCCGCTTCAATAACAGCGAATTGTTACCGACGAATTCGTCGTGTTGAGCGAAATTCGCTGTTCGTCCCAATTGTGCGCCGAACATTAAGCAATATTTTAATATATTTATTGTAAATAATTTTAGCCGAAAAAGTTGCAATTTTGACCAATGTGCAATGTTTCGTTTACTTATATACATGCTTTGACACACTTTCGATTGAGCCAAACTTTGAATAACCTATTTCCAATAAAGATGATATTCATACAATTTTAAAAGGGTTTGGTGTTCTTTAAGGAAATTATGTTAAAAATTTTCTGATTCCTCGTTTCCCATGACACAATGGTGGCCTAAAAAACTATTTTTTTTTAAGTTGTTGTTAGTTTGAATTGTGCTATATTCTGAGATTCAACATTACGTCAAAAGAGATAATGTATGGAAGCTTCATAAACAATTTTATGCTAAATTTTTAACATTTATGGAACACTTTTTAAAATTTCTCTGTTTATAAAAGATAGAGAAATTTGTCAATAAATCTTTTAACAAATTATTTATAAAAAAATATATTTCGGAAAAGTTTTCTTTTTTTATTTTTTTTTTAATCTTGAGTAGATTAAGTAGATTTGTTTTTCTTTATCTTTGATAAATTTTTTTTTACTCTTTTAATTTTCTCTAATATTATCTTCACATAAGTATATGTTTATATTTTTTGTTTGTTTTTTTTGTTTTATTTTATTAAAATAGTTAATACTTTTTGTTGTTGAACTGTTTTTTTAGTAACTAATTGTAAATTCCCAAAATATTAATAAGTTTTTTATTTATTTTTTTACATATAGCTTCTTTTCATGCAAGTTCTTTTAAGTGTATACTGTTAATCCCTTTCTTCTTATTTTTATAAATTTTTTGTTTTTTATTTATTTGTAACAATGAACACAGATTTAGTTTTTATATACATATATTTCTTTGTTTTATTATATAAATATCTTTTAATAATTTATAAGTTTTGAGTTAAAAAATAGTTTCTGTCATTTTATTTTGATCATAGTTATAAGACCGAATTTGCATTGAATGCTACTGGAACGGCCAATGCCAGTACATACACCCGATGTGGTGGTAATATGATGATTTTGCAACGTTAAAGAATTTATGTTAAATTTTATGTTAAATTTCTGGTCTAACATTAACGGAACACTTTTTAAAATTTCTCTGTTTATAAAAGACTTTTATTGTGGTCTTTAAATAGAGAAAATTGTATATAAATCTTTTAACAAATTATTTATTAAACAAAATACATTATCAACTTTCTTTTTGTTTTGAGTTTATTTTTTATTTATTGACCAGTTTAAGTAGTTTAAGTAGAATTGTCTTTCTTTATCTTGGATACATTTTTTTATTCCTTTAGTTTTCTCTACACCGAAAAAACTGTGCAACATTTTACATACGAACTTTCGTAGTATCTTTTTTGTAAAATAAACGAAAGTATCGTACATATCACGAATTTTTTTATTTTCGTAAAATATACGAAACTTTCGTACAAATTACGAACAACAACTTGAGGAAAAATTTTTATCATCTTATGATATCGAAAAAAATTTTGTATTTTTTTTTTCTTTTGCAAAATATTCGAAACTTTTGTTCATATCGCGAAAAGCATTTCAGGTAAGAATATTATTTTACATAATTAACAAAAAACCTTACGTAACTTTATATTATAGCATATACAAGTTTCGTTGATATTGCAAGAATTAAAGGTTTAAGGTTTCAAAAATAATATTTTTCTTAAGGTACGTGCTGCTTTCAGCAGTTTATGGGTCGATTATGGATTATAACTAATTTTAAGTTACATTACTACCTGGGAACCAGTTGCAATCTTAGATTTGGTTACAACAAGTTACACTATACATATATTTGACGAAATATACTTACATATGTACGTCACTCATAATATGTAAATATGAATTAGTATATTATTTTAGTAAAATATGTTTATTATTGAAAAAGTCTTCTTAATAAAAACAGTGTCAAAAATAATTATTATCACACCATTTTCTAATAAAAATAATGACAAATTAAAAATAATATTCGTTAAAAATTTGTCTAATTTCAATCAATTTCTAACAATTGCTTTCTTATGCAGCACAGGGTACACTTGATTAGGTTGTTTCCGTTGAATAGCTGATCTTCAGCTGTTCATTTCGAAATATCGAAATTTTATAAATTTTCTGTCCTTCCTCGTAATTTTTAATTGTCAAACTTCATATAAGGGGTGTCTCGAAATGCTTTTTTACATTTTAAAATGTCTCCCAAATCTAGTTTTTTTAAAAAAAAAATACATTTTATAGGCGTTATGGAGAAAAATTTCTAAACTGTATTATGCAAAAAACCAAAGTTTCAAATTTTATTTGCAAAATTTCGCACTTTTTTCTTAACGCTTTGCATTAAACATTGGACACACGTTTTACCGAAGTGTTTGATAGCTTTTTTCCAAATAAATCCAAATTTTTTTGCATTTGCAGAAGCTTTGAACTTTGTTCTTAGGTACTGCTTAATTATAGCCCAATAGCGTTCAATAGGCCTTAGCTCTGGACAATTAGGTGGATTCATGTTTTTCGGTACAAAATTTATTTTGTTGGCCTCATACCTTTCAAGGACGTCTTTGATGTAGTGGCAGCTCGCCAAGTGGGGTCAAAACAGTGGAGGTATATTGTGGCAATACAGTTTTTTTCAGGTACTCATTAATATAAAATTGGCTGTTCATTGTACGATTCACAATGATTGCCTTTGAAGTTTTCCCACATGTACATATTGCTTGCCATATCGTATATTTTCTGGCGAATTTTGAAATCTTTTTATACTTAAATTTATCGCAAATATTAGCTCTTTTATTAGAAACATAAAAACCCTGACAAGGAAGCTCTGAATAGTCAGCCCTACAATAGGTTTTATCGTCCATTAAAATACATCCATTAAAATTATTTAATTTGTGACGTAGCAACTGTCTTGCTCTTATTCTGGCCGTTTTTGTTCCTTTTTTGTTTCGGTTTGGAGCTTTCTTGACTTTGAATGTTGTTAAATTTTCTTTTTTCTTTATTCGTTCTACAAGCGACTTCGAAATATTTAGTTTTCGTGCGATATCGCCTTCACCTTTTTAACGATTTGAGGATTCCTAAAACCACGAGGCCCTCCACCTTTCTTGTGCTTAATAGACAAGTATTTTTTGAATTTAAAAATAACGTTACGGGCAGTCTGTCTTGACACTTTTGCCCGTCGCGCAACTTCAGCGTAAGAAAGTTGTTTATTTTCATTAGAAATATCCACAATATTTTTTCTCATTTTTTCTCTATTTGATGACATTTTAAATACGGATTAAATAATTTGAATAAACTTATTAACAAAGTATTGTTGACACTTATAACTATCACAGAGTGGAACAAAAAAATTAATTAAATAATAATTGTTTGCGTAATTTCAACATACACACGGACAGAAGGACACACTGACAGACGAACAATATATGAAAATATATACTTTACGGAGTGGGAAATGAAAATTGTAGAAATTACACACGGAATGACAGACCTGTATATACCCTTACACTTAATGTGAGGGTTATAAAAAGTGTTGTCGAAATCAAAATTCGATTTACACACACATAATGCTATAAAATTTTACAAAAAAATATTAAATAGAAAAAACGTTAACGACATTTATTTACATACATACGAACACAAATAACTGAATGTTTATGTAAAGCATTTTGCCTTAGTTTCTTTATTCAACATAGTTAAATACTTTAAACTTTAAATATCATATTAAATCTTTCTTTGCTGGGTTTGAAATTATCACCTTAGAAATTTTTCTACAATTTATTTGTAATTATTATATGTTGAATTATCAAAAAAAAACTATTATATCCATTTTCAGATGACACCAAAATCGGTAACACTGTCATATATCTGTGGCTTGGAGCTAAAAGGGCCAATGTCACTTTTTTGCTCTTTTGAGGTAATCATGGTAATTGTAATGAGTAATAATGGTAAAACAGCTAAAGTCATACTTAACCCAGAACAGCTTCATAAATAAAATGCTGGCCAATGTCACTATGAAATGACCTATAAAGGTTAAAGTTCAATTCCAATTTTCTCAAAAGTAAATATTTTGACATTGGCCCTTTTAGCTCCAAGCCACAGATATAATGTATACTGTTCAGAGCTGCCAGATTTTACTTTTATTTTATTTTTTTTGTTTAAAATGCTGATTTGACGATTTTTTTTTAAGTGACGATTTTTTAAAATTGTTGTCATATTTAAAACTTTATAAGCATTATACTAAATTTTTATGTAAAACCTTAGCCTTGAAAAATGATTGAAAGATAGGACTTTCAAGAAAACAATTTTATTAAATTTAATCAATTTTATGATATAAAAATAAAATATTCATATCTGTTCTGTATTCCGAGCGAAATTAAATTGTAAATAATTGTCTTTTCACTGTTGTTATTTATATTTACAATTATTATAATAATTATTATTTGTGTAAAATCATCTGGCAGCCTTGATGCCAGATGTACCGTTGCAAAAGATGTATGTTGCAAAAGAGTTTAAATAAAGTCATTTTATTCCTGATATTAAAATAGTAGTGCACGTATGTGAAATCAGTGTGAACAAATTAAAATAAAAAACAAATAAAACTTAACTTTACTTAAAGCAAATTCTAGGTTTTATACAAGAAATGAATCAAGAGATTTGTTCATTAAAGTTTACAGCAATTGCGGCGTATATGACGAAATTTTGGAAAAAAAGATAGAAAAATAATAAAACGAATTTACCACAATTATCAATTAAAGGAAGGATATATGACCCAGAACAAATTTTGTTCTATTGCAGTGATATAAAAGCAGTTGATATTTGCCTTAAAGCATTTCATATTTTTAAAGTAAAATTTCCCGAAGAGTGCCGGGATTTCATTAATCTTCAGTTCTACAATATAAAAAAGGATAGTGTTTTTGCAACAGGCGTAAGGATATTGATGAAGAATATTAGAGGTTAATTTAAATAGATGATTAAAAATGCGTAAATAAAATATTACATAAAATATTTTCGTTTTTAGAATGCGAAGAAACAAACATAATGGAAGTTTCAATGTGTTAATAACATGGTGTAATACACCTTTTTAAACAAACAAAGGAAAAACTCATATAAAACATTCATACATATATAAAATAAATATTTGATATAAAATAAAAAAAAATAAATTCGGAGGACAACAAAAATTTTTCATATTAAAGCAAAAAAAAATTCGTAGAGCAACAGAAGTAATTCGTAATAATATTTTCCAGTGTAAATATTCTTTCATTATGACAAATAAAAATTGATTTCTTCATTTAATGATTAGAAATTTAGTATTAAAAATGAACTAGAGCCAAAATAAAAATAATAAAGTCATTAAAATTTATCTTAAACGAAAAAATGTTTTTGTGAAAAGTACAATATTTCGGTTACTTTTTACTAAGTTCGTTCGTAATGTATACGAATTTATTTCATGAAACAAAAAATAATTTCTTAACGAAAGATTTTCGAGGTACGAAATAACAAAATATTTCGTACAATGTATGAAGGATTTCGTTCATATGTTGCATAGTTTTTTTCAGTGTAATATTATATTTACAGAAGTACTTATATGTTTATATTTTTTGTTTGTTTGTTTTTTGTTGTTAAACTGTTTTTTAGTAAATATTTGTAAATTCCCAATATATTTATTTGTTTTTTATTTATTTTTCTTTACATAGAATTTCTTTTCATGCATGTTCTTTAAATTTATTTATTTATTTTTTTTTTGTTTTTAATAATTTGTAACAATGAACACAAATTTAGTTTTTTTTATAAATATATTTCTCTGTTTCATAATAAAATTGTTTTAACATTTTTTTGTTAATAAGTTTTGAATTAAAAAATAGTTTCTGGCATTTTATTTTGATCATAGTTATAAGACCGAATTTGCATTAAATGCTACTGGAACGGCCAATGCCAGTACAAACGCCCGATGTCGTGGTAATATGATGATTTCGCACTGTTAAATTATCAAAATTGGTAAGAGGTGTTTGCTTAGCAGAGACCTTTTGTATATATAAAAAAATATTTATTAAAAGAGAGTACAAAAGTGTATATTTTTACACTTACCTCATTCATCTCGTGGCACAGTTGCGATTTTATCCAGGGCCATTTAATGGTTCTCATCAGAGTATTGCGAAAATCTTCGCTAAATAAGCAGTAGATGTAGAAGGTTATCGAGTAATTCGTCAACTCCAAAAGATTGGCTAATGCTCTAAATACCTAGAATTGTTAAAAGATAAAAATTAAAAAGACTTTATAAGAGGTTTATATAGAAAACTTCCATAGAAAATCAGTTTTATGAACTTGTATTAGCATAGTTGAATCTATAGTATTTTAAGTTAATAGGACGGAAGTTTCGAGTTGGTCTGGTTGGAAAATTAGAAGATATTTTACTTAGCAGGAACTCAGAATCGACATCGCCTTGAATTAGGCCCAGCACAAATGAAAAACTCAGCATTAAACTACGACTGTTTAAAGTTAGTAATTTTATAATACAGAGTCTACTTTCGTATGAAGGTAGTAAAAATGAATTCCATCCAAGGCCACGTAGTGGAAATGTTAAATTTTATATTTATATTAGTTATATTATGAGATAAATTTTAAAATTACATCTTTTATCGGTTTTGGGTGATTTTTGAAATTTCAAAGTTGACAACACTGGTAATATGTGGTGGTTTCACCACCTTAAGATTTAGGATAAACTGCTATAAAAATAGAGTTTTTTTGCGTAACTAACTTTATTTAGAAGAGTATACTCAAAATCAGTAACGTATACTTTTTATGTCAGTCATTAATAACAACATTAAATAACAGACAGAAATGTGGGATTTTATTTGTTAATGTTATCCCAGTAATTTCAAACTATCATAACTTTAAGAAACAAGATTCTATCAAAACAAAAGCGTTTCCCATAAAAGAATGGTTCATATCAAATTCTACAGCTTTTAACTTTATTTTCTTATTATTTTTTCTTTTAACCAAACCTCCAAAAACATATTTGCCAAATTTACAAGCTATCTGTGTGAATCTTTCGTGCAATCGTATTTTGCTTTTATTAAAAGTTTTTTTTTTTTTAATTTATTACTAGCTAACTTGGTGTGCTTCGCTACATCCACCAGGACATTTTTATTGTTTTAAATTCCATTTCATTTTCGTTTTTATAACTTAAAGCGATTTTTTGATGCAATTTATTGCAAGTAAGTTTTCGAAGTCAGGATAGATTGCATTTATAAGATGTTGCAGACTTAAGGTATAATAGTTTACAGTCTGCAATATTTATATTATATTTTGACCTCGAAAATTTAGTGCTAAAATTGGGAGGAAAAAATGCTTACTCCAAGCTTACGTAGTTGTTGTAGAAAATCATTATGAATGTCCCCTCCAAAATTAGCTCTTCAATTTTAGCTTCTGAATAGAATTTCATAAAGGAGACGTTTTTAGGCATATTTTGAGTATATCTGCTCGCGAACCTATTGCAACGCCAGGCAGTGTTTAACAAAAATAACCAGAAAAAAAACAAAAGTAACTCGTCTATAATTCTTTGAAATTTCTAAAGTCTCTTAAAGTACGGTTAACCACTCCAACCATGCTCTATGCTCTGATCCTTTCCATTTTTTTCCGAATAAAAACATTTTTATCTTACAAAGTTTGAAGGGAATAGCTGCATAAAATATATGTAATTTGTATGGTAGGTGGTAGCACGCCCACCTAAAAATTTTAACAAAACAAGTAAGAGCACTATATTCGGCTGTGCCGAATCTTTTATACACGCCACCAATTTTGTGTACTTTTATAGCACAAAATGTATTATTTTGTTATTAACACTAATCGCTATGTAATAACCTTTTTATACTAAAATATGTATCACTTTCTTTGTATAACTTCGATATGCTAGTAAAATGTTTTCGTAAATTTAGTCTTTCAATGAAAGTGGGCGTTAAAGTGTGCGTGTCAATATAGTTTCTGCTAATAAATAAAATTAAGATTTTTCAATATAGTCCTTTAATCTTCCAAAAACTTTGTCCATAAAGAAATTATTTGAATTTAAGATAAACCTTTATATGGAAGGTAGGCGTTAAAGTGAGCGTTTCACCTAAATTTTCTGGCGTAAGAATGACATTGACTAGAGAGATATATGTAGCAAATTTCATCATCTAATCGATTTTGTGAGCTTTTAAATTTCATTAACAGTAGATAACGTGAAAAGTGGGCATTATAGTAGGCGTGTCGAAGTTGTTTCTGCTAATGAATACAACTTAGACATTTCATTATTATTCCAAAATCTTTATTCATAGAGAAATTATATGGATTTGTGATAAAGCGTTATATGGGAGGTGGGCGTAAAAGTGGGCGTGCCACATTTATTTGCCGTTAGAACAAAGCCTTTGACCAAAAAATCAATGTTTGCAAAATTTCAGAATCGTACATCTAATTTTGTCAGTTTTGTTAGATTTTAAATTTACCAAAAATACACTGTGCGGTGGAAATTTTCGTACATTATGATCTATAACTCCTTTTCTAATGCTTAGATTCAGGCAATATTATTTTTACTCAGGAAATATACATATATTCGAAGTTTCAAGCCCTACGTTAATGTGTTTGGACACAATGGCATTTTATTCGATGTTGGAAGGACATGGACATTACGAGCTATAACTCTCTTCCTAATATTCTGATTTTGACCATTTTCAATACCAAATAAACCTTGTGTATAAGAAATGTTCTGGCACTAGCCAGCTTTTCGGTCCGACCTCTATCGTGCTTTCAACAGACAGACTGACAAACGGACGGATGGACATAGCTAGATCGTTATAAAATTAAGCCCCGATTCAGAGTATATTTACTTTATGGGGTCTTAGATGGATATTTCGATGTGTTACAAACGAAATGAGAAAATGAATATACCCCCACCATTTTTTTTTTTGGAGACGGGTATAAAAATAGCCTATAACCTTTCAAAGGACAGACCTAGAGCAGAGGTAATTCCTCTTTTTTTTATATTAGTATAGATTATGAAAATGCTTAAGGTAAAGCTTTGTCAAACAGACAACTTTATAAACTAAACAGCATTTAAAATGTTTAAGGAACTCTAGATTAAATAATAAGATTTTTACATTGTCTTTACTTTTAAATGATGATATTAGATATCATTGTTGGGGAAATGTATTTAATAGTTTATTGTTATAGTATTTTTTTTTTATATTCCTTAATATTTTTCTAAGGTTTCTGTTTACAAATTTTTTCTTAGATACCTTCTAAGCCAGAGCTGTTAAATTTGGATTACAATTAGTAATCAATTAGATTACATTTTAAAAATAATGGTATTGATTACACAATCATCTTTTGAACAATTCTTGATTATTAATTGAGTATGATTACAAATAATCCAAAAGTAATCAAGATTATTTAGGATTACGAGAAAATAATCAAAAGTAATCCAAAAAATAATTGACTACTTTGAGGAATATTTTTGATTATTTTTTTAAAATTTTCAATTTACATTATGTTATACTTACATACATTTTATTTTAAACGTGAAAAATATAATAACGAGAAACTAATTCATTTAGAATACATTAAATTTCCAAAAAAAAATTTTTTTATATATTTACAATTGGCCTTCATTGCAACTAATTTTTCAAACTAAAAATCAGACAAAAGAAAACAGTCGTTCAACTGGATCTGAAGACGTTAATGGCGTGTTAAAAAAGAAATAAATGCATCCCTTAGTAAATCACATTTTTGCCAACAATAATAATAACAAAAAATGATAAAAACAACAACTAATTAAGTAATAGTAGAATTTCATGTAAAAAAAAGTATTTGTGACATTATTGCCATAATTTCGCCAAATAAAAAAAATAATCAAAAATAATCGAAAATATTCCTTGAATGTAGTCAATTATTTTTTGGATTACTTTTGATTATTTTTGGATATCTGTAATCGTAATCAATTAGTAATCGTGCGAATCTGAAGATAATCTTAATATAATCATTACTTCAAATTTAAAAAAATAGTCTAATTAATAATTATTACGATTAGTAATCATTACTTAAAAGCTATGTTCTAAACCCATTTGAAATACCATTATAATTGTTACTTTTGTATTTTCAATTAGATGTAAGGCAGAAGGAAGATTTAACACTTTACTTACTTGAAATGAAAAACTCGGCAAGACTTCCGAGGCAATAGTCATGTGCAAAATTGCCATCGGTGAGACACATACCAAAAATAATATTGATGTACTACCTAAAAATTAAAAAAGAAAAACATATAATGAAATTATCTTATTACAAATTTTAACAAGAAATGGAGCATTGAACCCACCTAACAATAAAAAGAGTCTTCTTTCTTCAGCATCTTTAATATATGAGGCCCTTGAGGAGGTCATTTGACGTCTCTTCTCACAAGTCTGGCGATAAACCATCATAATACGTAAATTAAGACCAGCTATTACAACGGTTGGTATTAATTTAAATATCACTTCGAGCACAACCTTATAGATCTAGAAAATAAAATTAAATATTTTGAAAATAGATTTATAAAATGAATTTTGTGTGAAAATTTTGTTCGATAAAACTTTTAAATTTATTGTAATCATGATTGTTAGTGTGTATATATTAAAAAATTTGCAAATGATTATTCTATTGCTCTTATTAGTTTACTGATTATTATTTTTAATCTTACCGAATAGAATATAGTTCTTAGAAATGCATTATTATCCCGACGAAAATACACAAAACGTCCATCTGTTTGTAAAACACATTTAATCAATTCACCACGAAAAACACTTGGCAGGTAAATAATGAAAGTTATTATTGTGGTAAGAAATACAACGAGCCTATAATAAAAATAACAGTAATTAATTTTATAACAATAAATACTTAGTAATAAAAAATATTACCCTGGAGGACCCATTACCGGCCGAGTAAAACCCGGATGGCATACCGATACAAACCGTTCTATAGTCAATATTAAAAGCATCATTACACCAACACCTATTTGTACCCCATAAAATGTTATTAGTTTGTTTCACAACCATCTAAATATATATTTAGCACAAGCACGTACCTAAACAACCATTTCCCAAAAATAGTTCCATATGAGCAGAGTAAAAGGCTAGCCCAAATTCTTCCCATTGTCCATGGTCTTTGTGAACCAACATCCGTACGGTAAATGGTACAGCAAAGACAATAGCTAATAAAGCAGCTGTTGAATATGCTGCAAGAGAAAAAGTTAAACATTTTTACATTTGAGAAAGTGTTATAAATTTTATAAAGGGTTTGTGTACATACTAAATGTGGTGAAAAAATATTGTAAAAATAGTAAAGTCACTTAGTTTGGTGTATGTTATGTACTGGTAAAAATTGCTTCTATTATTTTGTTTAAAAAATAACATAAATATAACCAGGGATGCCACTTTTAAGAATCTTTTTATTATGTGCATTAATTGGTAGCAGTGTACACGTGTATTCATTTTAGTACTTTCAGTGTTAGAATTGGAACTTGTTTTTTGTAAATATTAGCACTAATATTTAAGATGACAAGTAAGAGCACTATATTTGGCTGTGCCGAATCTTTTATACCCACCACCAATTTTGTGTACATTTAAAGAACAATATTTATTATTTTGTTAATCGCTATAGAATAATCTCTTTATAATAAAATATGTATCACTTTCTTTGTAGATGGTGGTTGAATTTGAAGGGCCCATGTTTAAGGTGAACCACATCTAAACTTCAACTTTTTTCTTGTATTTCATTTGACATTTCTCAATCTCAGACTAACTCAATTTGAACCGTGGAAAGATACGCAATCGAGCAACGCTTTTAAATATTAAAGATTTTTATAAAAATGGGCGTTCAAATCAAAATGCATTTTGTGCACTTCGTGATTCTTTTGGTCAACATAATCGTTCGAATTCGTCCACAATCGTGAGAATTGTAAAAAATATTTAAATGTCTGCAAAGCAGGTCTGTATGAAATGTGAAAACATCTGTGAATGCCATCTTAGTTCGTTGAATGGGAAACATTGCTGTTTTTCACGATAACGTGGCAAAAGAGCAAGCAACCTCGACTCATCATCGTGCCCAACAATTGAGCATCAACAGTGTCATTGAAAATATGGACTATCGGATCGAAGTGTGCCGCCTAGGTTGGGGGGCCATTTGGCCTATATTTTGTTCAATACATAATTGAAGCATACAAATATTATCATTATAAAAATAAATGATAATAATTTCATAATAATTTTATTCAAAATCAATATAGTCCCTTAAAATAAAACCACCCATTATAACTTCGATATGATAGTAAAATGTTTTCGTAAATTTAGTCTTTCAATGAAAGTGGCCGTTAAAATACGCGTGTCAATAAAGTTTCTGCTAATAAACATAACTAAGATATTTCAATATAGTCCTTTAGTATTCCAAGATCTTTATTCATAGAGAATTTACATGAATTTAAGAGGAAGAAAGTGAATTTAAGGTTAAATTTTAAGGGCCACAGGTTGATTTAAAATATACATTCTCAGCATTTTTCTAAAACGGGTTTTGTATAATTTTAAAATTTGTTAGCCATTAGTACATGAAAGTAAATTGTTTATAATGTTTAGAGATAATTTTTTTTTACTTAGGTCAAAATTTTCCTAAATTCCCATTTTTAATAGAGCATAACTTCAGGAGAACATAAGCATAAGTTGTTAGCATGCCATCTAGTAGTTGCAAGTAGAGTCATCTATCTTATCATCTTTATCTTATATTTAGCTACAGTACAATAAATGGCGCAGTGTAAGATGAATAAATGCTAATATATATGACTAATATATTTTTATAAAAATTTAAGGAAAAAAGTGTGCGTGGCACATCTATTTCCCGTTATAACGAAGACTTTGACCAAAAAACCATGTTTGCAAAATTTCAGAATCGTACATATAGTTTTGTCAGTTTTATTACGTTTTAAATTTGAAATATACACTGTGCGGTATAAATTTTCGTACATTTTTATCTATAACTCTTTTCCTAATTCATAGATTTAAGCGATTTTCAGGGAAAAATATTCTCTTGACTCGAGAAATATATATTCGAAGTTTCATGACTACGTGTATGCGTCTGGACACAATTCAAAAGTGAAAGTGGGCGTTATAGTAGGCGTGTCAAAGTTGTTTTTGCTAATGAGTACAACTTAGGTGTTTCAATATAGTCCTTTATTATTCCAAAATCTTTATTAATAGAGAAATTATATGAATTTTAGTTGAAACGTAATATGGGAGGTGGGCGTAAAAGTGGGCGTGGCACATTGATTTGCCGTTACAAGAAAGCGTGTCACCAAAAAGCAAAGTGTGCAAAATTTCAGAATCGTACATCCAATTTTTTTGCTTTTATGACGTTTTTGTTTTTAAATATACCGAAATATACACTGTGCGGTATAAATTTTCGTACATTTTGATCGATAACTCCTCTCCTAATGCATAGATTTAGACAATTTTATATACTCGAAGTTTCATGAGTCTACGTTAAGGCGTTTGGACACAATTCCATTTTATTCGATGTTCGAAGGACACGGTTTTTTCGACCTACTCTTGCTTTTCGAGCTATAACTCTCTTCCTAATATTCCGATTTAGCCCATTTTCAATACCAATCAAACCTTGTCTATAGGAAAGATTCTGGCAAAATTTGAGCCCCCTAGCTTTTTCGGTGCGACCTCTATCGTGCTTTCAACAGACGGACAGACGGACGGACATAGCTAGATCGTCATAAAATCAAACCCCGATTCAGAATATATATACTTTATGGGGTCTAAAATGGATATTTCGATGTGTTACAAACGGAATGACAAAATGAATATACCCCCACCATTTTTTTGGTGGCGGGTATAAAAAAGCTAAGTGATAGTTTAGCATTGCTATACTGGGCTATGCCGAATCTCATACACCATTCACACAATTTGTACCGACACTTAATGACCACAACTAACAATTATATGGAGCAACTGTGGCCAAACATAATTAAGGGAATCGATAATTTTAACGTTTAATTGTTTTACTAAGCTAAATAAATTTCTCTATCTATAGAAACTCAGAATATATACTTATATCTTATACGGTCTAAGTTCAATATTGTAGATAAAAGAAACGCAATGACAAACTCTTGTTTGATGGGTGTAAAAATTAAGATCAAGAAGAGATGCCTATACATATTTTTTTATCAAATTATTTTAATAATAGTGATATTGTGTTTACACATTTAGAGTCTGAAGAAGGTGTGCCCAAAAAGTCGATTCTTGAGATAAGTACCAAAAGGAAATAGAATATGAAGATGATGGCGAAATAATCGAAATCTTAAATTACTTTAAATTTTGATACATATTCACATGTAATTATAAATATGTACATATATAATTTGTTACATGTTACTGTTAAATATTTAACAAAAAAAAATGTCAGGATATATTTAATACAAAAGTAGTTCCATTCTAATAATTAACCGAACAATAAAACATTTTATATATTCAATTTCCCAATAAAATCTTTTTAATCAAAATGTGAATAAAATTGATAATTTCGTTAAAGTTTATCATATGTAAACATATTGGCTTGAAACGGTATTTTTTTAATTCACAAAAACAACAACTACTTATTTGCATCGTACCACTTGAAGTATGTCAACATCTTAAAAATATTCCATTCATCAAAAAGCACCTGTATTATTTGCTTTAGAATTCCACAAAAATAGATGTAAAAATTTGATTAACTCATAAAAATTCCTTAAAACATTTTTACATTTATTAAAATTATTCGTCATTTCCAGGAAGCCTGTCAAATTAACGACAACAATCAAGACGTACTTGTCATATGTTAAATTTTAACAAAAAAGTAATACAAGAAAGCTAAAAATAAAGCGAAGAAATGTCTTTGGATATTTCGTTTTTGGTTATTAAATTTATTTAAAAATTCATGTTCACTTACACTTAAGTATGTAGGTGATAATAGATGAAGCCCACATGTAAAATAACATTTGAACACATATACAGTTATTTATACGCTTGTAAATACGAGGATACACTGCAAAGTTTTATTTATTTATTTTTTTCTTCAAATATATTAGACGTATTTACGGTGTAAATTTAATTGGTGCAAAAATGCGAAACTGCATTCTTGTCGAAGTGATCACCATTTTTTTTTTAATTAAAGACTGAGTTAAATATTAAATTTTTAAAATATATACATATTTTTATTTCTATTATCCCAATTTTCTTCGTTGTCTCTTTAAGAGTGATTTAAGTTCCAAATTCAAAACACGGTAACTGACGTGACAAAAATTTTCCAACTTTGATTTTGATTTTGTTAAATAAAAAACGAAAGGTACTTTGAAGAACTTAATACATATTTTCTTTTCAATGATATACATACATATATGGCAATCATGTCTACTAGATTCCACTAAAACTAAGAAACTTGGTTTTGCAAAATGTTTTAGCTATTGTTTTTAAAATTGTTGTTATGCTTGTATAATATTGTACTTTTGCAATTTCGCCAAATTTAAACTAATGACCTTTATTGTATTTAATATTAAAATGTTTTAATTTTTAACATAAAAATTTTATGTGAGTCCCATTTGTTCTATGACATAAAAAGAATATTCAAAGTGCAAAATCTTTAATGTATAATGATATGAACAAAAGTAAAAAGAAATCTTTAAGTTATATGCTTTTTGCAGAAAATTAAATGAAGTTTTATTAACCCACAAGAAACAGAAGTAATAAGAAAACAATAATGCAAAAATAAGAACAAGACTCTATTTAAAAAATTTTAAAATAACCGAGTCATTTATTAGCTGTTATTATCGCTGTCTTCACATTTTAGTGGCAGTAGTAATAGTTGAAGTCAAAAAAAAAAAATAAAATTGGACAGATAAAAATTATGTATTAATACTTTTTTACATTTTAGGAACACAACTGTGAACGACGAATTTTTGGCCGTGAATATTAATCTTAAAAAATAAAACATGTTTCTGCATATTAAAATATGGCATCTGAAGAAATTCGCCTTTGCTACTGCTTACGTAGCGAACGACGAACGCATGTGTAAATATGACCTATTTGGTTGTCGTTTTTAAGTAATTTAGTAAATAAAGTTCTGTTTTAGTTAAATAATTATTTGATTTTTATTTTATGGTATTAAAAATAAAATTAAAAAAAAATTATATTTAACTATACAAATTGTTTTTATACCCTTCACGTCTCATTACGTTTATAATTTCTTCAATATATATTTCGTACCGCATAAAGTATATACTTTTCGAAATCTTTGGCAATATTCGTCTGTCCATGTGTTGGTTAAAATTAACTTTTAGGAAACCAGATCTCTTTGTAATATAATACGAATCCGTATATATTATGAATATTCCTATGTATCAGTTTACGACAAATTGGTACTATTGTATTGAAAAAATTTTTTATATTATAGTGTATATAAAGTTTCTAAACTTCCCAATTAATTTAGGGCACAGTAAACACACCAAAATTTAAGCCGTGGTCTCGAAAATTATTGCCTGACTAACTGACAAATCGGTTTGTAACTACCCGATTCATAAGTGCGAAAATACCAATGCTTCGGTTTTTATACCCTTCACACAGTGAAAAGGGTATATATAGGTTTGTCATTCCGTGTAAAATTTCTACACACAGAAAACAGATCTATGCATTAGGAAAGGAGTTATAGATCAAAATGTACGAAAATTTATACCGCGCAGTGTATTTTTCAGTATATTTAAAATTTAAAACCTAATAAAACGGACAAAATTAGATATACGACTCTGAAATTTTGCACACTTTGCTTTTTTGTGAGGAACTTTGTTGTAACGGAAAATCAATGTGGCACGCCGACTTTTACGCCCACCTCCCATATAACGTTTTACCCAAAATTCATATAAATTCTCTATGAATAAAGATTTTGGAAAAATAAAGTACTATATTGAAATATCTAAGTTGTATTCTTTAGTTGAAATAACTTTGACACGCCTACTATAACGCCCACTTTTCACGTTTTCTACCGTTAATGAAAATTAAAAGCTCATAAAACCGATACTATTAGAGGTATGATGATGAAATTTGTGACACGCCTACTTTAACGCCTACCTTCCATATAACGGTTTATCTTAAATTCATGTAATTTCTCTATTGACAAAGTTTTTGGGAAAATAAAGGACTATATTGTAATATCTAAGTTGTATTTATTAGCAGAAACTTTATTGACACGCCTACTTTAACGCCCACTTTAATTGAAAGACTAAATTTACGAAAATATTTTACTAGCATATCGAAGTTATAAAGGGTGGTTAAATTTTAAGGGCCGATGTTGATTTTAAATAAAACACAAATTATTTAGGAAATTATTATCATTTCTTTTTATAATGATAATATTTGTATGGTTCAATTAATTATGGAACAAAATATCGGGCACTTAAAATTTAACCACCCTCTACAAAGAAAGTGATATATATTTTATTATAAAGAGATTATTCCATAGCGATTAAAAAAATAATATTAATAATAATAATATTGTGCTTTAAATGTACACAAAATTGGTAGTGGGTATAAAAGATTCGGCATAGCCGAATATAGTTCTCTTACTTGTTTTTGTTTCTTTCAACGAAGAGTACAACTTGTTATCAACTATAATATCTCTCAGTTTTTTTTTTTCGTTATTATGCTTTATACGACGAAACTGAAGCGCTAATAACACTGCTCTGCAGCAAAATCCTCCATTTAATAAAACTATGTGAACTAAATGGATTTTGACGCGCTGAACTCAAATCCGTTGTCGGTTTTTTTCCATCAGATCGGGATTTTTTTTATGGGCGTGGAAACTTTTTCCCCCTAAATTAGTCAGGTACGGACACATATTTAATCCTAACTCGAGAACCAGTCATCCGATTTTCAAAAATAAAACGCCAAAAAATGTGTAATAAAATTGTATTTATGTTAGTGGAATAAAATTCTCTATCTCTTATCGTTTTGGAGTTATTTAGAAATTAATGGAGAAAAAAATTTTTTTTCGTGCAAAATTCGTAATATTTTTCAATTTAAAAATGGAATTAAAAATAATTTAAGGCCAATTTTCAACATTTTAAACTTTTTTCTGAGAGCTACTTATCTTGGAAATAAAAAAAGCCATAAACCATAAAAATCGGTTAAAAAATGTAGATTTTATTGTCAATTTACCGCAGGTACCCAATATTGACCAAATATGTGTAATGCAGCAAACAACGTCAGAGTGGGTGCACTAAAGCGCCTTGTAGCATCAATGAATGACAACTTTTTACTTCTATCTATTTTCGTACAACAAAAACAAATAAAAGCAAAAAAATTTGCCAAATTGTAATTTTGTAGCAACGCCTCGCTTAAAGCACCCACCCTGTCGTCACCCGTAGATAACTTCAAATTACAATAAAAATTTAAATATTTACAGGCTATTTTACTTAAAATAACACACAAATTTTGTTAATAATTATTAATTTTTATTAAGGAAACATTGTTAAAATAAAAAAGTAGCTTAAGCTGCCCATGCCCTTTTGTCCACATCATTCAATTTCGTTCTGAAGACCTCGTCCTTCATAAGCTGTCGTATTTGTGGACCTACAAATATGCCTTCTTTTACCTTAGCATCTCTGATTCTAGGAAATTTGCTCTTAATGTTTAGAAAGCGTTCACCGTCCTTGTTCATTGCTTTGACAAAATTTTTCATTAGGCCTAGCTTTATATGATGAGAAGAGTTTGTTCCTTTTGTTTTAAAGGCTCTTCTGCTGCATTTTTTCTCCTGGAATAAAATTTACTCTTTTCGGTCAAATTTTAACATTGTAGTGTTTTCCTTTTGCGCGGCTATCCCATTCACATAAAAAGCAACAATCCATTTAACATTGCTACGACTTTTAAATCTGCAGATACCATTAGTAATGTGAATATTTAATTTTTTGTAGTATCATCTTTATGCTACAATAGTTTTCTTTCATATTTCTTGCATACGCGAGTGGGACCAATGGAAATTTATTGCCATTGTGAAGTAAAACGGCTTTCAAACTTGTCTTGGATGAATCAATAACAAGCCGCCAATCCTGAGATTTATGACTGAAACACAGTTATCGCAAAAGTCCATCAGCATTATCGCAAAATATCAAACCTTCCTCTCTTCTGAAATATATCAAAAAATGTTGTTCTTTATTTCGAAAGTAAGAGACGTTAACGTCCGTTTGCACCAAACTCCATTATTTTCATTGGGATGCAAGAAGCTCAGACTTGGTTTTTTAAAGTCTTGATTTACAAACTAAGTTAATCATATCAGTTTAATTCGGAAAATAAGGTGTACTCGTTGGACTTCCAAATGAATGCGAAGAAACACCCATGCTGGCGTAAGTGGATTCAGTTGCTGCAGAAAGCCCATCTTCTTCATCGTTTGTAGGAGGCAATGGAGGTAAAAATTTACTTATAAACTGGAAAACTGGTCGTTTGACGCATGAAGTATTTGGATATGTAACTTTATTTTTTGTTTTTTTTTCGTAAACTCACGTGTTTTATTATGGCAAAAGTAGCAATCATTTTGATGATTTTGTGGTTCACTCCAAGTCGCTGGCTTCATAAACGGCTTCATAAAGACTTATGACTTCCATTTAACCAACCTCTTAAAGAACTTGCACAGCTACTACAACATATTTATGGCAGCCAATTTTTATCTCTATTTATCATAGATAGGAAACCCAAAATAACGGCAATAAGCATCTTTAAGCTTGGAAGATATTGTCTCCCGTTGAGAACTTAAAGTTAGACCGTCATATACGTAACAAAATAAATGTGGAGATTTGTTACAAATCCTTGACATTTTGTAATATGAAAGCGTTTGTGGATTCTTCAATTGCTTTATTTCTTTACACAATAACAAAGTACACTAAAAGATCTATTTACTGTTGCCGATTTCAACCGCACGATATTCAAATTAAAAGTGACTCACTTATTGTCCATTACCAATAAATACCAGAATCTACCCTAATGTTCTTAATTTGAAATCATAGGTAATTGAAAAATACTGTAATAAGTAATAATTCCAAGAACTATGTAAAATACCGTTGTACTTTAGTTCCATTACCTGCTCACCTAACGAAATGTTACATATATCATATGTACGGCTGGTTGCATTACCTGCATTTACCTGCGGTAAATTGACAATAAAATCTACATTTCTTAACCGACTTTTAAGGATTATAGCTTTTTTTATTTCCAAGATAAGTAGCTCTCAGAAGAAAGTTTAAAATGTTAAATATTTGCGTTATATTTTTTTTAATTCCATTTTTAATTTGAAAAATATTACGAATTTTGCACGAAAAAAATTTTTTTTTCCATTAATTTCTAAATAACTCCAAAACGATAACAGATAGAGAAAAATTTTATTGGACTAACATAAATACAATTTCGTTACACATTTTTTGATGTTTTATTTTTGAAAATCGGATGACTGGTTTTCGAGTTAGGATTAAATATGTGTCCGTACCTGACTAATTTAGGGAGGAAAATTTGCCACGCCCATACAAAAAAACCCGATCTGATGGGAAAAAACCGACAACGGCTTTGAATTCAGCGCGTCAAAATCCATATAGTCCACATAGTTTTATTAAATGGGAAGACAAAAAATTATTTTTTACAGAGCAGTGTAATCACCGACAAGCAGGGATGGAAATCATGGTATAATTGTACTTTTTATGGTACATTTTTGGCCTTGTTGGTGCCGTGGTACTACCGTGAGCTACTTGGTAAAATTTAAAAATTCGTCCATGTTGTCTTTAATTTTATTTGTGTGTGTTTCTTTGATTCGTAAGCATGTAAGGTGGACTTTAGTAATGAAGTACTAAAATGGTTCGATAAGTTAACTCCAGAAAAAATTATTATAGGAGAAACAAATTCAATAGTACCTTTTCTGGTGAAAATGTTTCCACACGAACAAACAAACTTTGAAGCAATAAATAATCAGTATAGAGCACTAGTCGATGTGATTTTACTTAGATCACACATTAAAAATGAATTAAATGAGTTCATGTTCCCAGATATTTCAAGAATTGTAAAAGGAATTCTGTCTATTCCACATTCCTCGGCCAACGTCGAACGAGTTTTTTCTTTTCAAAACCTAATAAAACAAAGGAAAGAAAAAGGCTACACGTTTCAAATTTCATACAAACAAAAGACTTATTGAAGTCAACAAATTCTTGTTGCCTTAATTTTAAAATAACAGAAAATTTATTATCTAAAAGTATTAAATAAATAAAATTAGTTAAATTACCGATCTCTACGTATGTACCTATGAATGTAACATTTAATTTATTTTGTTGTATACTTCTGAATTTTTATAAACATTTCTGTTAAGTTTATGTTTTTATTAATAAATATTAAAAAAATGGTACCGTCATGGCCTAAAAAGTACATTTCGTTTTCATACTTGGTACAAAATCATAAAAGCCATTTTTCTTCCCTGCCGACAAGGTAGTCGTTTGGTGTAAAATGCGTCGTTCTTCTTAGTTGAGTTTCTAGCATTAAGCTGCAGAAGTAATAATAAAAAGATCCTGAGTGATGATCTTTGATAATGAGGTAACAATAACGCAACAATAATTGTACGCATTTGTTGCGTAATTTCTTACCAGTTTCAGGAATCTCAACAGGTTCATGGTTTGTCTCCTTATTATTTCAAAGTTATTTATACAGGGGATGTTTTAAAAAATAGTAAAATTTCAAATTAAAATATGTTTTTGACTACTTTAACGTAACTAAACGTAGCTTGTATTAAAAAAATTTTAAACGACAAATTTTGAGGTCTCCGTTTTTATGATTTTCTACATAGAAATTAAGCAAGTAAGAGCACTATATTCAGCTGTGCTGAATTTTTGATATCCACTACCAATTTTATGTACTTTGATAGCACAAAATGTATTATATTGTTATTAACAGTAATCGCTATGGAATAATCTCTTTATACTAAAATGTTTTACTTCTTTTATCGATTTGCTATTAATGTTTTTCCCTAAATTAAGTCTTACAATAAAACATTAAGAATTTCTACATTAAATATGATACTACTGACTCTTTTTTTTCAACGACAAACGCATATTATTAATTTTTGGAATAATACTTATATTGACGAGAAATATGTACATATATGCAAAACTTCATCATAATACATCTTATTTGAAGTAGGCGTGCCAAAGTAGTTTATACTGATAAAATCATCTTAAATATTTCAATATAGAGTTCTTTATTCTTCAAAAAGCTTTATGCATAGAAAATTGGTGGGTGTTAGAGTAGTAGTAGTGTCAACTTAATTTTCCGTTATTCCAAGTCTTGTGATCAATGAGCTTTTTTTGAAAAAAGTCCGAATGATACATCAAATTTTGTCAGTTTTATTACGTTTGTAATTTTAAATATATCGAAAAAGACACTGTGTGGTATAAATTTTCGTACATTTTGATCTATAACTCCTTTAGTTATGTACAGATTTGAGCAATTTTCAGTTAAAGATATTTGTTTTACTCAGGAAATATAGATTTTAATTTCATCGCTAAACGTCAATGCGTTAAGACACAATTGACTTTTATTCGATGTTAGATAACATGTTTTTTTACCTACTCTTGCTTTACGAGTTATAACTCTATTCCTAATATACCGATTTAGCCCATTCTCAATACAAACCCTGGGTATAAGAAAAATTCTGGATAAATGTTAGCCCCCTAACTTTTTGGTTCGAGCTCTATCGTGCTTTCAACAGACGGACAGATAATAAAACCCTGATTCAGAAAATATATACTTTATGGGGTATAAAATGAATATTTCGATGTGTTACAAACGGAATGACAAAATGAAAACACCCCCACACCATTTTTTTTTGGTATGGCCCTTTGCTCCATACATATATATTTTTTTGTGGTGGGTATAAAATGATCCAGTAGTATCATTTCTAATGTAGAAATTCTTAATGTTTTATTTTAAAACTTAAGAATTTAAGGAAATAAATAAATAGCAAATCCAAGTTTTTAAAAAGAAGTAAAACATATTTTGGTATAAATAGATTATTCTATAGCGATTACTGTTAATAATAAAATAATAAATTTTTTGCTATAAAAACACAAAAAACTGGTGGTGGGTATCAAAAATTCGGCACAGCCAAATATGGTGCTCTTCCTTGATACTATTACATTTATATTATGATAAAAATTATATTTGCTGACCTTTGGCACCACGCCTATTTTTGAAGTATAGTGATAAAAAGTGGTAGGGGTATAGTGCTAAAAAGAATGGAAACAACGTCATAAAATTCTTTAATTTTAATTCTTTAATTTTTAATTTCAATTAAAAGTTTAAGGTTTGATGAAAACAATTGTAATAAGAGCGCAGAGAAATAAAATAGAGTCTATCTAGCGAGTAGATTCTGTGACATATTTTAGAAATAAATTTCTGATCTGTTTAAACATTAAACACTAATTGCTGAAACAAAACTTTTCTGTACAAATGCAAAGGGTATTTAAAATTAAAAAAAAGTGTGCGAAGCAAGTTTAAAAGCGTACATGCACTAAGTAATTCAAGTTCTGACTATTACAATTACATAGATATACTTTAACACTTACCATTAAAATTGCGTACTTAAAGTTATATAACCTTATCCAGTTTAGTTCTTCATATAAAATTTAAACTCGAAATGTAAAAATATATTATACAGCGTTTAAAATGGAAGTGGTATTAAACTCTCTTTATTTTAAATATTTTACACTAGCTGCTAAAATATACATACATACATACATACATACATACATACATACATACATACATACATACATACATACATACATACATACATACATACATACATACATACATACATACATACATACATACATACATACATACATACATACATACATACATACATACATACATACATACATACATACATACATACATACATACATACATACATACATACATACATATTGTATATCTAGAATTTCGTTTTGTGTATAAAATTATATAAAAGTGTAAAATAAATATTCATCTACCACAATTTTATATAATATCAACATGATTTGATTAGTGAAATATTAAACTTACAGAACTGCCTTAATAATTATTTAAATTTAATAACACATATCTTCGTATTCGAAATTTAACACAATTTGTAACCATATGTATCCATATGGTACTGAAGAAAGTTTGAAACTAACGTTACCAACTTCACGAAGTTTTCACATGTACGGGTTTCTTTCTTGCATTAGATAACAATAAGTTTATATGTATATGAACAATTGAATGAAATAAGTTGTTGAGAGGCATACATATGTTTGTTGTTTATCTCAATAATTGAAAACACTTGTAACTTATACTTTTATAACATTTTAATAATTGAAATGACTTCATGTTTTAGTTTGCTTACAAGTAAACTAAAACATTGGTTTTATAAATAAAATAATTTTATGTGATTAATATCTAAATACATTTAGGGCATTCACAGCGTAAACTGGTGTTTCAAATTTTATTCAAGAGTAAACTGGCCTGCTTTTGATAGCAACTGATTAAGTATATGCTGCCTTATGTTCGATTGTTTATGTTTTATTTGCTTATTCGCCAAACAGAAAATTAGTTTACATAATTTAATTATATTTTTGACGTAGCGTTCTGACCATCGTTATATATAAAGACATATATACCAATAATTCCACCAGCCAATAATGCAAATTGTACATGACATGCCGAGCAAAGTCTGTTCAGAAAGGAGAGGAATCATACGCATTATCTTTCTCCAATTCGTGAATGTGGCATACGTGGATTCTATTTGTCTAAGCTCTCACAAGTAATGATAAGTTGGTAATGTGATAACTTAAGACATAATTTTTTTTTAATAAAATAGTTTCGTGTATGAAATTAACTGTCCTAACTTAAGTAATTCCTCTCCTTAAAATAATTAATTTCCTAAAATATCTCACAACAAGCTGTCGATACATATTATGCGATGTAAAGCATATGAAATGAGAAAGCACAAAAACACGCGCACGAATTGGAGTTTGTGTAAAAAACTGGTGTGCGATCAGATTCAACCGCTTTCATATTCGGAAAATGCTGCTCAACAACAGAAACTTTAGCTTTTATTATAGTTTCGTTCAGCTTTTTATAAAAATAAAATCAAAATAAAGTAATATGAGTACAAAAACAATGTTACTACATATGTAGTCATCCAACTACTCACGTAAGTTTTCGATGCCGTGCACATGAAGTAAAAGGGAAAATTTTGTGATTCAGACGGTTTCACATTCAGTACTAAATCACCTGTTAATTTTTCTGCTATTTTTACGGCTACTAAACATTGAATTTATGTTAGCGTAGCAATGCAATATTAAATTCAAATAGAGTGAAAAAAATTGCATATTTTAATCTTTAAGCTACAGGTTTGTTTAGAATTTATTACTCATTGCTATTACCATATGTAAAAAATCTTTACTAAATTATTTAAGGCAAAAGTTTTATTAATTGTAAAAAACCAAGAATTAAAGTGGCTTTTTTTACATTTCTATGTGACACATTATATAATCAAATGCGATAAAAGCTAATCTGGTATTTATAAATGTGCTTAATATGGAAATGAATTTTAAAATATTTTTTCAGATCACCTTCGTTGGTGTACATGTGCCCATTTATTACATTAATCATGCCGTTTAAATAAATATATATTTTTTCCAAATTCAGCCGGATCTACATACGTACACAATAACTCCTTGATGAGCAAAATACAGCCTGCGTAAACAACATGTATTTAAACACAATTTCATTGTCTTTACAAATATTTCTAGCGACTTTTATCTTCAATAAGTTTCCTGTTTTTCTTTCATTTTCTTAAGTACTTGAGTATATATATGTGTGTGTGTGCCATTTCACTTTAACAAACAGAGCATCAGCAGCAATAACTTAAAGCCAAACCAGACATTTTAAGCTTGTGTGCATGTAAATGTTATTAAACGGAAATTTATTACTATAAACAACAATAGGTATACATATCAACAGTAGCGGCAACAATAGCACCGGCACTTGCGAGTCTATTTATCAGAACCATTAACAATATTACTAACGAAAAACAAAAAAAAAAGACGTAAATTATTTTTTAATACTCATACTCCACATGAGCATTTAATAATATTTGAATTTTATTTTTCTTTTGCTGTTTTCGTTTACCATTTTAAACTTCTGCAACGTAAGTTTACTACAATAATAATACAAAACCTTTTACTTTACACTTCATTTTCTTGGTAATAGTTTTTAAACCCTACAGCAAAAACAATGTGAGGTACAATGATAACTTTAAGTGTGAGCCAAAGTGTGTAATATAATAAAAAGTTAGAAAGACTTATAAGCACAAACGCAAGAATCCAATAGAGAATATGTTTCCTTTTTTTAACAATTTAAAAAATTTTTCGGAAAGTTTTAGGACTTTTTACAACAAATATAATCAATTACTGCTTATAGAAAAATATGTAGACGTTTTATTTTGAAATCTATGGATTAAAAAAAATGTTCCGGGTCAAACTAAAATGATTTTGCTTTGTATTTCCTAAAAGCTTTAATAAACGGCATGTTTTTTACATCTGACTTTAAAATTTGTGAGACATATGTAATTCCACATGTCTGTCAAAATTGTTCTTTTTCACTGACTGCCTTGCAGCAGCAGAGATTTCTGCCAATGACTGATGTCACATGTTTTTACAGAAGAAAATAGAGCGCACTTTTTCAGATGTCTCAACAGATGTTTTTTTTACAGAAGCAATGTTTTAAAGGTAGCACACGACATGTTTGTATTAGCAGTGGAGAATTAGACAAGTCAGATGTAAAAAGCATGCCGTGTATTAGCTCCTTAAGCAGTTTAACCACAGATAATAGAAGTAAACAACAGATGATCGCAGTTCCAAACGAATTTTTAGTGGCGCATGAAATAAATGAGAACAGATAGAGAATTATTATTATTATTCTTATTATTATTATTATTATTATTATTATTATTATTCATCTATGGGACAGCTGAAATTCAAGAAAAATAAAAAAAAAAATTTCTTAATGCCGCCTCAACAAATATTTTCCCAAAAAAAAAAAAAAAAAAAATTACTTAGACCAATGCAGCAGGTAACTTCGCCATAATAACAGATTGGGAAACATAATGTTAACATTTGTTATATTCGCCTCAATTTTATTTACTTATGTAGAGATGGTATTGAACAATTAACTTAGCAATTTTCTGATAACAGATGTTCAAAATTTATTTATATTTGTTTTAATATTTATAATTCCTAAACTAAATAAATAACCGCCTTTTCATTCCTGAAATAAATATTCGCCTTGACACAAAACATATACAAAAAAATACTTTGTTGTACCAATTCGCCGTTGCATAAACATTTTCAAATCAAATTTTGCCAAGACAACTTCAACATTCTTACTTCTGTAGTTTGTTTTATAAATTACTTTAAATACATCTTGTCTGTATTTTATAAAATAATTTGAATTTAATAATAGTATTAAAATTCCTATAATACAACACATGTAGGGTTGACTTTGAGCATCTATTTATTTATTTTTTTAAAATAACATTGGGTTCAGGTTTGCGTGTGTGTATGTGCATGAACTTCATGTTCATAAAAAACAATTTTTTATGGCTGCCATTTGCCATTTGTTGTTTGTGGTTTAAAATGTGCTATAAAAATGGTACTTAAAGCTGGGATTATGGTCATTTACCAAGAATTGAAATATTTATATTCATACCATTTACTAAGTGTATTTGGAAATTTTGGAAATTTTAATTGCTTGTAATTAAAATAATTAAAAAATAAGACATATAATGAGAAAAGTGGTAGAAGTATATTAGCAACAAACGTTTGTTTTTATTTTTCTTGCTAATGAAATAGAAAGAAAGTAACTTAATTTTGATTTTGTGAACACTTGTTCTTATATGAAAATTGTTTTTTTTTTTGTTATACTGATTAAATATTAGAAAAACTTTTTAATGTAAAAAAATTAAAAAAAATTTTAAATACAGTTTAACAAAATAGCAACTTTGACGTTAGATAACGCTTAACCTTGTACCAATTGAGTTATTCAGTGCGATTTAAATAAAAATTCCTATTAAAAGTCGCTTCTCACTATTCTACAAGTTTTTAAATTTGCATTGTTCTGACAACAAAATAGAATGATTTTTGGACTGATTGTCAAAAATTAAATAGAAAATTTTCTCATTACAATTTGTGGCTACACTATCACACTTCAAATAAAATACATTCTGTGTAGTATATAAACAGCTGTCTTTGTTATTTCTATCGGAGATGGACAATATAAGTAATACAATCGTATTTTTTCATACTGATTTTCATGTCATTTTATTAATTACTTTCTTAAACACATTAATTTACCCAACATTTACATAAGAAAGTACTTTCTTGAAATTTCTGTAAACGTATTATAAATAAAAATGTCAATGAAAAATGTTCATGAAAACTAAAACTAAAAGTTCATTTAAAAATATTGTCGAAGCGAAGAGTTGCATTAATTGCTATACATTGTACATTAATGAGCTAAATTTACCTCCATTTTTTACTTCTTTTAGAGTTACCAAAAATATAACATACGCAAATTAAGATAATATTTAGATTTTTTTTTAATTTTATTTTTTATTAAATTATTGTTTAAAAAGTCATCAATTGTATTCTTTATGTATATTTGAAGAACAAATAAGTCTTTTTCATATATTTACAAAATAAGTCGCAATTATTGTTTTACCAAAAAATTTTAAATTTGTATAAGTGTGCAACAATTGTCGTTTAACGTTTTGAAAACTTATAAAAATTACTTTCTTGAAAATGTCGTTGAAATCTTAGTAAAAAATAAAAAAATGTTAGTGTGTTAGTGAAGTAATGTAAGAGTATTACGAATTTCAAGCATTTACTTTCATGTGTAAGTGCTAGGTTAAAAATATATGTAGTTTATTTAAAACTTATGTGAAAACACTATTAGTTCGAAAATTATCTTATAGAGGTATTAATAGGTTTTTTAGTTTTGTAACACAAAAACGTACAGACAAGTTATACATAGATCGGTTTAATAAATCCTATCTATTTTGTAATGAAAAAAAAAAAAAAAATTATAATAATGTTTCAATTTAATATAATTTTCAGCTAGAATTTTGTTTTTAGTGCTTCATAATCTAGAAATTCTTGTAATAAAAAATATATTGATAATTTATATTTCTCATACCTGATTTTGTCTATGTGCTTTTGTAAAAACACAACTCTGATAAAATGAAAAATCTTAGGGTTTTGAAAAATTTAAAAAAATGAAAAGAGCTATACGACTCACAGAGGGGTATTTGGCCTGAAAAGCTGGCCAAAATTATTAAACGCGTTTTTTGAATTAAAAGTTATAGTTTTTTGATAGTTGTAGGTGTAGTATGATATAAGAAATCCAGTGGCAGATTTTAAAAAAATTACACTGCGCAACAAAACTACACTGCGCAAAAAAAATTTTCTTGTTTCTGCTAGAAATAAAAGTATGTGGACTATATTGATTTTGATGCCCTTAAATAAAATCTGTTTTCCGTTTTTCTCTAGTACGTAAGGATTTTCTGTTAAAGGCATGGCATATTTCACTCTCTAAATCGTTGGGTTGCCTAATATATTTATATTTTGTCATAACTTGAAAACGGATTCTCCGATTTTAATAGCAGGAGGATCAGAAGATGCACCGGAAAATTCCTTAAACTAGCTTTAACTAACCAAACACATTTCTTTTCTATCTATTACTATTTCGGAGTTATTAAAAATGTAATGGCGAAAAAAAATCTTTTCCTGCAAAATTCGTCAAATTTTTATACCCGCCACCAAAAAAATGGTGGGGGTATATTCATTTTGTCATTCCCTTTGTAACAAATCGAAATATCCATTTTTGACCCCATAGAGTATATATATTCTGAATCAGGGTTTGATTTGATGACGATATAGCTATGTCCGTCCGTCTATCCGTCTGTTGAAAGAACGATAGAGGTCGCACCGAAAAAGCTAGGGAGCTAAAATGTTGCCAGAATCTTTCCTTTAGACAAGGTTTGTTTGGTATTGAAAATGGGCTAAATCGGAATATTAGGAAGAGAGTTATAGCTCGAAAAGCAAGAGTAGGTCGAAAAAACCGTGTCCTTCTAACATCGAATAAAATGCAATTGTGTCCAAACGCATTAACATACAGTCATGAAACTTCGAATATATATTTCCTGGATAAAGGCAATATTTTCCACCGAAAATTGTTTAAATCTATGCATTAGGAGAGGAGTTATCGATCAAAATGTACAAAAATTTATACCGCACAGTGTATTTTTCGGTATATTTAAAAACAAAAACGTCATAAAAGCAACAAAATTGGATGTACGACTCTGAAATTTTGCACACTTTGCTTTTTGGTGACACGCTTTCTGGTAACGGCAAATCAATGTGCCACGCCCACTTTTACGCCCACCTCCCATATAACGTTTTAACTAAAATTCATATAATTTCTCTATTAATAAAGATTTTGGAATAATAAAGGCCTATATTGAAACACCTCGGTTGTACTCATTCGCAAAAATAACTTTGACACGCCTACTATAACGCCCACTTTTCACGTTATCTACCGTTAATGAAATTTAAAAGCTCATAGAACCGATAAAATTAGAGGTATGATGATGAAATTTGCTATATCTATCCTTCTAATCAATGTTATTGTTGTGCCAAAGTTTAAGTGGCACGCCCACTTTAACGCCTAACTCCCATACAACGGTTTATCTTAAATTTATGTAATTTCTCTATTGACAAAGTTTTTGGGAAAATAAAGGACTATATTGAAATATCTAAGTTGTATTTATTAGCAGAAACTTTATTGACACGCCTACTTTAACGCCCACTTTCATTGAAAGACTACATTTACAAAAGCATTTTAGTAGCATATCGAAGTTATAAAGGGTGGTTAAATTTTAAGGGCCAATGTTGAATTTAAATAAAAAACAAATTATTTAGGATATTATTATTATTTCTTTTTGTAATAATAATATTTGTATGGTTCAATTATGTATTTAACAAAATATCGGCCAAATTGCCCCCCCATACTTGGCGCCACTCCACTATCTGATGGTCCAAATTTCACTGACAATGTTGATGCTCAATTGTTGCCCATGATGATGAGTCGAGGTTGACTGTTCCTTTGCCACACTAACAGCAATGGTTCCCATTCAACGAACTAAGAAGGCATTCACAGATTTTCTAACATTTTATACAGACATGTTTTGCAGAAATTTAAATGTTTTTTACAAAGATTTTTCCAAAAGCCACATTCCTAAGGAATAAAAGTCGGTATAAATAGCAAAACTCAATTAAAAAATGTTGATTTTAAAGGTTTAAACTCATTCTTAACAGACTGTATGTACATACATGCATACATATAATTTACGGTCTAATAAACAAATTTTTTTTTTTTAATTGTAAGGCTCTTACGAAACAGTATTTTTTTTTTAAATGCTTTATTATATTTCTTTTATATTATTTAATACCTAATATACAGAAAAGTTAAACTAATAAAAATTCCTTAATAATTATTATGTCGTATGTACATATATCCTTATTAGCTGCATCATCGGTGTCAGGAAGAAGAAGTGTGATGGTTTCTGATGAAAAATATTTTTTTAATTTCCTGTTCTCTTTGCGTACTGCTGCTTATAAAAGGGTCACTGCTCAGAAATAACCTATTCAAGACATCTCGATTTGTATCGCTTTTGCTGAATTTCCTCGAATAATTCGTACGATATAATCGTAAGTGCTTATTTCTGGCCCCGGCAGCTTCTTCTGACAATTGGATGGTAGCCTGATACCTGGGTGCCCATGTATTTTTTATGTACCTGTACTTAATTTTTGTAAACTTATTTTTGTGATTAATGCTTTTAATAATTATTCTTATTAGGTACGGAATATATTTTTTTAACATATAATGTTTTGTAGAGCAGGTATATAAAAATATCCTTTATGGGGATGCGTGGGACATTCCTTATAACTATTATCGATAATAAAGAATTTTTGAAATTTATAATTATACACAGGTATTAATATTGGAAAGTGTTAAAAGTGATGTGATTAACAGTTAAAATCAATAATTCAAAATACATAAAAGTTAATGACGATAAAAATGTATAAGAAAAAGTGCCTGATGAGCAAAAATGGAAGAAATGTGAAAATTTAAAAAAAAATCGTCAAACATAATGGCGCAAACTTTTTTTTGTTTCTAAAATTAGAAATTCCAAATTTTATTGTGGTATCAAACATAATTCGTAGAGATGCTAACCTTACTTTCAAAAACCTCTTCTTTTTGCAAAAAAAAGTTTATAATTTTTTATACCCGCCAACAAAAAAATGGTGGGGGTATATTCATTTTGTCATTCCGCTTGTAACACATCGAAATATCCATTTTAGACCCCATAAAGTATATATACTCTGAATCAGGGTTTGATTTGATGACGATCTAGCTATGTCCATCCGTCTGTCCGTCTGCCCGTCTGTTGAAAGCACGATAGAGGTCGCACCAAAAAACCTAAGGGGCTCAAATTTTGCCAGAATCTTTCGTATAGACAAGGTTTGTTTGGTATTGAAAATGGGCTAAATCGGAATATTAGGAAGAGAGTTATAGCTCGAAAAGCAAGAGTGGGTCGAAAAAACCGTGTCCTTCAAACATCGAATAAAATGGAATTGTGTCCAAACGCATTTACGTAGACTCATGAAACTTCGAATATATATTTTCTGAGTAAAAACAATATTTTTCCCCGAAAATTATCTAAATCTATACATTAGGAGAGGAGTTATCGACCAAAATGTACGAAAATTTATACCGCACAGTGTATTTTTCGGTATGTTTAAAAACAAAAACGTCATAAAAGCAACAAAATTGGATGTGCGACTCTGAAATGTTGCACACTCTGCTTTTTGGTGAAACGCTTTTCTTTAACGGAAAATCATTGTGCCACGCCCACTCTTACGCCCACCTCCCATATAACGTTTTACTAAAAATTCATATAATTTCTCTATTAATAAAGATTTTGGAATTATAAAGGGCGATATTGAAACACCTAAGTTGTACTCATTCGCAAAAATAACTTTGACACGCCTACTATAACGCCCACTTTGCACGTTATATACCGTTAATGAAATTTAAAAGCTCATAAAACCGCCAAAATTTTTCGTGTTGTTGCTTTTATTTTGGCCAATATTTACTGGGGCAATTCTAATCAAGGCAAATTAGGGATGCAAATATTACTTTAGTAGTAATGTACGGTATTGTTTTTATACGGTTTTTAATTTTTCTAGAATATTATTTAATCGACGAAGCTCCGTTTCTTTGCTTGCTAGATTTTAAATATTTATAAAAGATTAATTCAATATATTTTATTTATTTTATGTAAACTTATTTTTGTAATTAATACTTTTCAAAATTATTCTTATTAGGTACGTATATTTATTTTTTTAACAAATAATGTTTTGTAGAGCAGGTATACAAAAATATCTTTTATGGGGATGCGTGGGACATTCCTTATAACTATTATCGATAATAAAGAATTTTTGAAATTTATAATTATACACAGGTATTAATATTGGAAAGTGTTAAAAGTGATGTGATTAACAGTTAAAATCAATAATTCAAAATACATAAAAGTTTATGACGATAAAAATGTATAAGAAAAAGTGCTTCTAAAATTAGAGATTCCAAATTTTATTGTGGTATCAAACATAATTCGTAGAGATGCTAACCTCACTTTCAAAAACCTCTTACTTTTCTTTTTTTTGCAAAAAAAGTGTATAATTTTTTTTTTTTTAGCTTTTGAACGAATTTTTTCAACATGAATATTCAACATATTAATTTTTTTTTTCCTTTTTTAAATAACTTTTGATCAAACCTTTCAGCGAAAAAAAAAAATCATTGTTAAACCTTTATTCGTTTATCCGTAAAAATATATCATAAAAACATCCAGAAACCGAAAAAAACATTTAAATTTCATATAATTTTCTTCACTCTCCTGACTTAAGCAGCGTCTCAGAGCTACCAGTCGCAACTAAAACTCTTCAAGATTTACAATATAATGTAAAATATATGTAAGATTTCTTAAAATTCAGTTTTGCCTTTTTGGCCAGCTTTTAAGGTCAAATACTCCTCTGTGCCACTGTCAAATTTCTATTCGTATTTTTTGACATTTCATAACATATTGTATTCATACTATAACACATTTTCATTTTATTTTAATTTATGACAAGTTGTAATACTCAGTATAATAGTGTGAATCCACCTTATAGCACAGAACACTCAGGTATTGGGTTAAAACTGCTGTCAAGCAAAAATGCTTAATAATTTTTTATATTGTTTTTAAATTAGTAGTTTGCATTAAGTAAAAAACATTTATTTCGTTAGATTTTCAAATAAAAATCCAATTTAATGCAATGTTCTTTGGTTGTTCAGATACACTTACAAAATTTTCAAAACATATTACTTCAATTAACGTCGTTTTCAAAAGTTTTTTATTCAGTTACGCATCATGTAAATGAAACTCAAACAAACGTTTTCAAAAACCTCTAATATGTATCACATACCAATGTAGATTATGCAATAATAACAATTATGAGCTTAATATTAGGCTGTTCCGAATTTCAGGTAACCATTACCAATTTTATGTAGTACTTTTATCCACAATACACCCATCTATCTATCTATATATATAAAAGTGAAACTCTGTGTGTGTGTGTGTGTGTGTGTGTGTGTGTGTGTGTGTGTTAGCTATAGACTCCGAAACTGTAAAACCGATCGGGCTCAAACTTTGGCAAGTTGTTGCACACATACCAGGGAGTGTTTATGGGTGAAAAAAAGTGGGCGGGGCCACGCCCATAAAAATTAGTTATCAGTTTTAGCTACTTGCAATTGACCGATTTTTCTGAAACTTTGCACACATATCGAGCTGTCATGACTTAATAATTTCGTGATAAGAAAAGTGGGCGGGGCCACGCCCCTAAAAAAGTTTTAATTTTGAGGTACTTGCACTGGACCGATTTTTCTAAAACTTTGCACACATACTAAGCTGTCATAACTATATAATTTCGTGATTAGAAAAGTGGGCAGGGCCACGCCCATAAAAAAAGGTTATAATTTTGAAGTACTTGCACCAGACCGATTTTTCTGAAACTTTGCACACATATCGAGCTGTCATGACTAAATAATTTCGTGATTAGAAAAGTGGGCAGTGCCACGCCCATAGAAAAAAGGTACCATTTTGAGGTACTTGCACTTGACCGATTCTTCTGAAACTTTGCACACATATTAAGCTGTTATGACTTTACAATTTCGTGATAAGAAAAGTGGTCAATGCCACGCCCATAACAAAAAATAATAATTTGTAGGTTTTTGCACTTGATATTCAATTAAATTTTAGAATGCATTTCGATTCATTAAGGGGCGTAGCAACGCGCGCCGGGTTTGGCTAGTAACAAATAAATTATAATTTTTATCTACTTGCACTTGACCGATTTTTCTGAAACTTTGCACACATATTGAACTCTCATGATTATATAATTTCGTGATTAGAAAAGTGCGCAGTGCCATGCCCATAAAAAATAAGTTATTATTTTCAGCTATTTGCACGCATTCCAATGGTTCCCACCGATTTTCCTTTCAACTTCAAGCGACTACAGTTTCCAGTTCGCCTTACCTTCGCCATTACCATCAATAAAACACAAAAACAATCTCTGCGTCTTGCGGGTTGAATTTGGAAAATCCATGCTTTTCACATGGCCAGCTGAACGTCGCGTGCTCCAGAGTGGGAACACCAAAAAGTTTGTTTATTTTTATACAAAATGGAAAAATTAAAAATATTGAATACCCACTTGCATTACAATAAAAATCAATAAAATATTTTTTTTAATATATTCAATTAAAATTCAGAATGCATTTTTATACATTAAGGGGCGTAGCAATGCGCGCCGGACTTAGCTAGTAATTTATATAAATGAATTATTTAAAGAATAATCTCTTTATACTATAATATTTGTAAATCTCTTTGTTTATGTTCAATTTGCATTAAATTGTTTTCATAGATTTACTTCCGAAATACAGTCGAACTTCCATAACTCGAATCACCATTATCCCAAAAAAACGTCGACTTACGAAGACTTCGAGTTAAATAATTTTTTGTTAAAATAGAAAAAAAGGTTTTTTATTATGTATTTTTATTTAGAATAGCCTCGAATGGAAAACTACATACTTAAGAATATAAAAGAACAATCATATGTACTCATATATGTAATTAAGAAATTACAGTTGAGTAAACATTCTGAAATACTTTTTTTTACTTTTATTTTGTTATTTTCAGTAAAAAAATAGCTCTAATGTGCTTAAAGCTTTGTAGTAGTCATCAGTTGTTGCGTCATTTGCCTGTAAATAACTTTTTAATGTTCGGAAAGAACTTTCTACATCATTTCTTGTTAGTTTTGAGTAGTTTCTCATGCATGCTTTAGCTTATCGTTCCTGAAAACCAATCGAGGACTGCTTTGTCGACTTTTTTAAATTTTGGGGTCCTATTTTTTTTAACTACATGAACGAAATCCAGATTCAAATGAGTTGAAAATTGATTCCTTATTTTTGCAAATTGTTGAGACCGTGCTTGCCGAGATACCATACATACCATACCATATATATCAGCCGCTCTCTTTTTTCTTTAATCCATCTTCGACGTCTTTTATAAGTTTATATTTTTTATTTTTTCAATTGATAAGCGTTTTAAAACACGTTTAGTTGCCATAATAATTTAAAAAAATTGATTTCAATATTTATCATCTAGCCCGAATTATGCATAGAACTGATACTCAAGCAACCAAAAAGGAAAAAAATTTGTAGTTCCCCGAAAAAAAAAATAGAACGTAGAATAGACAAACCAGCTCAAGAAACAAACAAAATTCTTCGAGTTATAGAGTTCGTGTGTATGTTTTTTGTTCTAGTTATGGAGAACATCGACTTATGGAAGTTCGAGTTACGTACGTCGACTTATGAAAGTACGAGTTAGTTCGAGTTAGAGAAAATTCGAGTTAGAGAATTTCGAGTTATGGAAGTTTGACTGTAGAACCAAAAGTTTTTCTACAATATCAATAAATTTTTCTTTTATCACACTATTGTATTTTTAACAGAAATTGAAGACAACGTCTCGGTAGCCAAAGGTAGGTTAAAATTAAAAATTATAACATAATTGATATGTACATAAATTGTATAAACATTTTAAATACGAAAGAAATATTGGGTTGTAACTGGAATAATTGGGGGCAAAAATTTTGCTGCAAATTTTTACTATATTGATACATTCTTTAAATCACATTTTAGTTGGTGTATTATATGGAACTACAGATTTCCATAACAATTTGATATCTTTAATAATATACAAAAGACACAAAATCAGACGCAGTTTTATTTTTATATCCATATAAAAAATATATGAATATAAGCAAAACCCTTACACGGGAGGGTGAGATAAAGTGGGTTATGCTACCCCCACGACTTTGTTGGTTTTAAAGTTATATTTACCAGAAAAAAAAAAATTTGTTTCGTGTATACATAAGTATTTTTTGTGTGGTTTTGTAAGCTTTAACATTTTAATAATAGAGGTTTGGATCAAAAAACACTTATATTAAGAATCCATGCTTATAAACGTAAAAATATAAAGAGAACAATAAAAATGTGAAAAGGCTCTTTTTGTGTCTTCAATATCATTTTAGTTCTAAACTTAAATAAATAATGCTCTATTTCACAATTTTAACTTTGTAAACGTAGAAAATACAAAAAGTCCCATTTAAATTCAGAAAAGTACCTTCTTGGTAGCCCATAACATTTTTAGTCTCATCTTGTATCAATAGTCACTAATTTAAAAATTCTAGCTTCGCAAATGTTGAAAATACAAAAAGTACCATAAAAAATCAAAAAAGTACCTTTTTTGTCGCCCATAACATTTTTAGTCTCACCTAGAATCAATAGTCCTTAATTGTACAATCCAAAATTCATAAACGTAAAAAACACAAAAGTACCATAAAAATTCAAAAAAGGACCTTTTTGGTCGCCCGTAACATTTTTTGTCTCACCTGGAATCAAAAGTTTTTGATTGTACAATCCTACCTTCATAAACGTAGGAAATACCAAAAGTACCACAACAACTCAAAAAAGTACCATAACATTTTTAGTCTTACCTGGAATCAATAGTCCTTTATTTTACAATTCTACCTTTATAAACGTAGAAAATACGAAAATTACCATAGAAAAGCGAAAAAGTACATTTTTAGGCCAAATTCCAAGTTCAAAATGTTCAAATATCTATGTAATAATATTAATAGACATGATTTAAGGTCAGTAAGTCTATTTTTTTTTGCATAAATGTAATTATGTTTTAAAAAGTACCAAACTCTTTTCCCGATTTTTCCCCTTTCTACCCTGTTAGGAATGTGTTTCAATTTTTACGAAATTAAATAGTTTTTTATGTCTGGTAAAATTCCAATTAAAAATTTTGTAAAAATTGGCCGTCTAATTAGGAATTACATACATTTTCCGGAATTTTCCCCTTTTTGGTACCTTTTTTGTCCCAAAAAAGGTTTCCAAAATTTTCACCTAAATAATTGTCCATATTATATTAGGCAATAATAATTGTCAAATTTTGTCCCATTGAATATTATTAGAAAAGTTTCTTTTAAAACAAGTACTAAAAAGGGAAAATTTTTACCCCTTATACATGTGAATTTGAAAAAAGTGCGGAATTTTTATTAATATTTTTTTACGTGTGACATAAAACAGTTTAAACCCTTTTCCTAGCTTTATGTGTTTGGAAGTGACGCTGGGTACCAAAAAAGTACCAAATTATAGTTTTACCCGTTTTTTCCCCTTAGGGGTTGAAAATTTAAAAAAGGCCAGACACCTGTCAGCTTATTTTTTCTGCAAATTACAATACTTTTTCAATATAATTTGTATCACTTTTAGTTTAGCAGATATAAGATTACCGATTTTACCCGTTTTTACCCTTTTTTAACCCCTTAAAGTACGAATTTCCAAAAATCCCTTCTTAGTGGAGCTATACATTGAAAGAGAAACCGATTGTCGAAATTTCATATCTCTAGCTCTTTGCGTTTGGGCTGTGCGACTATGAATCGTCAGTCAGTCATTCAGTCAGTCAGTCACGTTACCCTTTTATATATATAGATAATGCTTCAGACATCCCTTCAATATCAGTACAGCATACCAATAGCTTGTATTAGTTTGTATCAATGACGAACTTATTTAGATTAATGTAATTGGTGTTTTTAAGCGAAAAACCCCTATCAATTATATTTAACTAGGCAGTAACGAACTTCAGCGGAATTGAAAATGGTTTTTTTATTGTTAATGATTTATATGGTTTGAATTAGACATTTATTTTCTAGTAAATATTTTGAGGTTATTAAAGGTAAGTTAAAATCTCCAGCGAGGAAAATTATGTCATTATTACTAGTAAAATAAGAAAACGAAGGCGTCAGCATATTTATCACATAAAATTTGTTGACACGATGGCGTAATATTTATATAAATAAGTAATAAATAAACTTCTAAAACTATGTCTTATTAAAAGAGATATAAAATCTTTATTGCACGATAAAGCAAGTTTCATACTATGGAATGTGAAATTACATTAAACTGATAAAAGGACGATATTACGAACAGTAATGCTATAGCGATCACGGCGATAAATACTAAACTTGTAAAATAAAATTTTGGTTTTAAAGAAATATCAGTGAGCCATGTTTTTACAAATACTAAATACGATGATCAAAATGGTGATTTAGTTCTTGTAAAACATTAAGGAAAGCAATTAAAATATAATTATGTATAAGATTAAAGTTTTCTGAAGCAGCAAATTCTTGCTGAGGCAGAAAATCAATGTTATTCTCAAAGCAACTGTTAAAAAATTTTATTAAACAATTTCAATGTTTAAAACAAATTTGTTTTATAGAATGGTTTTCATTAATTTTTAACTATTTTCGTAGGCTCATTTTATAAAAAAAACTTATAATTTATTCATAAGTTATGTAAAGTTTCATTAAAATTAGATAACAAATTTGATACTAGTGGAGTGTACTTTAATTTCGACAAAGCCGAATATAAAATTCTGACTGTTTTCTTTTCTTTCATTATACATACATATGTATGTATGTATATGTGTAAAGTATTTTCTGTCTACACATATAACATTGGCAATAAAAAGCAAAATATAATAAATAGTTTTATTGTGGTATTCGTTTTAAAACTCCAATAAAAGTGTATAAATATCGAATTACATATTTTATGCTGTATAAGGATTGATGAACACAACAAGCATAAAAGCATTTAAAATGTGTAGTTTTATCTGTATATTTACAGACGTATGCAAAAATAAGTGTTTCTTCAGAAATGTTTTATTTTAGAGAAAAAATGTCATTAAAAATGTAAACGATAACAATTATTTTGAACAAATACATTTTTAAATTTATGTTTGGCTTAAATATGCATTTAGAGCATCATCGCTATTATCATCATAATAAATAAAATTTTAAATATTTGTCCTTTATAGGGGATTTAGGCGAATGTAGGTTACTGTTATCCTTTTAACCCTCAATATCTCTTAACAGTCAAGAAGTCATACAAATAAAACGCATAGACTTTTAATGTGTTTATAAAAATCATAAATATTTACAAAATTAGAATAAACTAGGGAAACAGAAAAATGGGCAAAAGAAAACATGAAGAAATATATTGGCATAACTCTGATATTTTTTGAAGTTAGCCATAAAAATTACGAAAAAAAATTTCTGCTGTTTATTGTTTCTGTTATTTGTGTGTAATTTATGATTTTCTATAAAATTATTTATATTGTGTTTAATATTGTGACTTTGCAATGGATGTTGTAAAGGAGAAAATTTATGGTAAATAAACGAAATGTCATAACAACATGAATTCCTTTTTTTTATCGATACTTTATTTTGATTTATTTAAATAATTTTGAATATATACCAGCATCTGTGAAAAACAGAAGCCTTTCAAATGGAGACATTATTTTTTATAAATTAATCACAAAATTAGTCAAGCATATCAAGGCTTACACGAAGCTTATGTGGTATAATTTTCAAATAAAACACTTGTGTTTTTATGTACGTTATTTATATGCCTTTTACCACTTTACAGTAGATAGTTAAACTCGAAAATGTTTAATATATTTATTGCATTCAAAAAAGTTTGTACTTCGTTGCGTATGATTTATAAAAAAAAAACTTTTTGATTTATGACACATCATACTTTATTTTTTTTATTATTGGCAATAAAAAAACATTTGTTTGCAAACTTAAAATATTTATGTATGTGCTAGGCTATATCGATTACTAAATTCCCTGCACCAACAAGTTTTTAAAAAGTGTTTTGATTTTGTGATATAACTAAAAACATGGCTTTGGCAGACATAACACAATACAACATTTTTCAGTTAATTGATTGCCAACTCAATTCTGTGAACTGTATGTGAAATTAGACCCAAAAAGAAGAATTTCTGCATCATTCGTTTTGTCTTCTTACCTGCGATTTGAAGTTAGTATCGATTTGAAGTTAGTACTATCGTATAGGGGAATTTATCACGTTTTAGGCCCTGTTGTTTGACATAGCTCGACAACCACTAGCCCAATTTAGTTGAAATAAATTTTAAAAAATTAAGAATTACAATTCCCTTAATCTGTTCATATATTGTTTTCCTATACAAGTAACACTTTCGAAGTTAAAAATGAATGTATGAAGGGAAAAAATTATTTTTTGCCTAAAAATTTAATTTTTTTTTTTTTTAAATACATAAAAAATCCAAAATGGAAAAAAGTTTCAAGGCTAGTTATTTTTTCGCAAAGTCACATAACCTATGAGCAAAATGAGACAAAGATCATAAAAATCGATGCACGCGTTTCGCTTTTATTCGCAATTGAGTAAATGTATGAATTTCAAAAATCAGTTATAGCCACCACCCTTAAAATAAAAATAAAAATATAAATTAAAAAATTATCATGAAAAATCGTGATGCTCTGAAAGCAAATGTGTGAAAGAATCACTTTTGATCAATTTCCGAATATCAGGTCCATTGAGAATACCTGTTTTAAATACATAAGAAAAACGAAAAAATTATTGGTAATGCGAATGTATAGAAATTAACAAATTTAGATATGACAATATTGAAATACAGAGTACGATACGTACCGTTTTTAATTTTCTCATCACTGAGTTTCGAAAGATGGATTTCAAACAGTCAAAGGCGCCGTTAACTTTTTTGACCACCACTTCAACGAATTTCCCAGCTATTCCCAGTTTCATGTGGAGCGGTGGCAACAAAATATCATCCAGGTCCTTTATCATAGGTTCATTGCGTAATTTTAATTGTTTGTTGAGCTCGGAAGTTCTTCCTTTCCAATCTTTACATTGATATTGATTTCCTTTGTATCGTGAATCCCAATTACAAAGGAAGCAGAAGTATTTTGGATATCCGCGCTTTTCTATAATCCGTTGTAGTATGTTGACCACCTTCAGATCGCAACAAATGTTCCATTTGTGTTCATCGTATTTGATTTTCTTCAAAATTTAGCCCAATGCTTCATACGTTTCCTTCATAGTTGTGCTGAATCCCAATGGAATGCATGGTTTTTTTTTTTTTTTGTGCAGCAGCACAGCCTTCAAACTAGTAACTGAACCATCAATGAATAAACGCCAGTCGCCAGCGATATAATCCATTCCCAATTTTTTCACTAAACCTGGGATATCATGGCCGTACGTGAACGTATTTGCTTCGTCAACGGAATAAAATTTCTGAAAATCAGCTTGGCGTTGTCGGTATGATGTTGCGCTGTGTGAGTTTTCTTCTCTTCAAAAATGATGTCAGCCATTCGGAGTCGTGTTGTGATAGTCCCAGCTTGGCCACAATGTAATCCATTTCGATTTGTGGTAGCGGTTGTGGTGCACTATTTTCAATATCGGGTATCCAATCAGCATCATCCAAATTGGTCGGATTGGTGAAAACGGTTTCGGCTAGCAGGGACACAGTATCCGCACTCGGAGGTTTAGGTGCATCGGTATCAGCAGGGCGTTGCACTGGAAGTGTGGCAGTAAATGCAGCAGTGTATACTTTTGTTTTCAATTGTTGTCTGTTTAATCCAGGACGAAAATTTATGCATGCATAGCACCTGGATTCATCATGTCCAGTTGTGTCTTCCACCCAAATTACTGGCTTCATAAAAGATAACTTTCTACTTTTTCCGTGAATCCATTTTAGAAGGGTAGTATAACAACTGTTGCACACTGTGTTCGGCGTAAAATTTGCACCACTTAAATCTGCTTCATCGAAATAATTACAATACGCGGTTTTGAATTGCTCAGTAAACAAATTTTTTCGATCTTTTTTCTGTATTTTTCGGACGATATGACCACAAACGTAACAATATTCATCCAAATATGGGCACTTGTTGTTTTCCATATTGATATATTTTATGTTTTGTTGTTATTCACTTTTAAAAAACTGGAGAAAAATCACTTTTACTGTTCGCGTTCGTCGGCACTGGCTGAATGCCAAAAATCGATCAATGCACACCTATAAATACTACGTATTTTTGAATATTTTACTGCCAGGTACTTATAAATGGGCGCATATTTTAAGGGCGGCTGGCTATATACCTGATTCAGCACTTGTACGTTTCAAACTGTGCAAAACTTTCAAAATAATGACCACCCTTAAATGTGGGTGATTTCTGTAAAAAAATCATATAGGTAGCCACCGGAAAAACCAAAATAATAAAAAGGTCCACTTTCCGTTTAATTGTCCACGTACATTTATTACCGCAATCATAAAAATCAAATAACCTTTTGTTTATTCCTTTTTTTTTAATCTCAGAATCATGAAAAAGGTGTCAATGTTTTCTCCAAATAATGTTGTGCATATATCGAGCAAATTTTTGAAATTCATACATTTACTCAATTGCGAATAAAAGCGAAACGCGTGCATCGATTTTTATGATCTTTGTCTCATTTTGCTCATAGGTTATGTGACTTTGCGAAAAAATAACTAGACTTGAAACTTTTTTCCATTTTGGATTTTTTATGTATTTTTAAAAAAAAAAATTTAAATTTTTAGGCAAAAAATAATTTTTTCCCTTCATACATTCATTTTTAACTTCAAAAGTGTTACTTGTATAGGAAAACAATATATGAACAGATTAAGGGAATTGTAATTCTTAATTTTTTAAAATTTATTTCAACTAGTGGTTGTCGAGCTATGTCAAACAACAGGGCCTAAAACGTGATAAATTCCCCTATACGATAGTACTAACTTCAAATCGATACTAACTTCAAATCGCAGGTAAGAAGACAAAACGAATGATGCAGAAATTCTTCTTTTTGGGTCTAATTTCACATACAGTTAACAGAATTGAGTTGGCAAATCATGTGTTGTACTGTGTAATCTAAGAAACACATACTATGATTGAGTTCTATGATTGTGGGTTGTGAGTTACTATGATTACTTGAAATTTCTTGCAATTATAGTTTATTTGTAATATTGATTGTAATTACTTTTATAAGCATAATTATAAACCAAATATTTTTTTTTATTTTCTCGTTCTCTTATTATTTCTAAAATATTTTGAATTTTTTAAGCTTTTTTGTATATTTTTTAACGTGTCAAACTCTTTAAATAAAAAAAAAAATAATTAAGCAAGTAAAAGAAATTTACAAAACAAATTATTTTTAAAGGGAAGTCATTTGTAATCATATTATTGTTGTAGCTATACTTTAATGGTTATTTGCTATTTAACTTAAATGCTTTCGAATGTAGTGTTGTTTATGCGAACACATTAAGTATTCTATTTTTGTCATCATAAGCTTGTAAGCCATATTATTTTTAAAGGAAAACCATATGAAAGTTTCAATGAAAAGTAAATATTAAATGATTTAATTTAAACAAACAATTCACTATCCCACCAAAATATATGATTAAATAATAAAAACAAAAAACCATTACTTGTTTTCGATAAACAAATATTGTAATTGAAACTAAAATATGATCGTCAGATGGTTCTTCTTTCTGTATATTCTTGAAAATGTATAAATGTTAATGTCAACGATTAATCAAGTATTAGTTGATTAATTAGTAACGGAACTATTGTTATGATACAAAAATGACATATTTTTGTACACCTTTGTTTTTACTAAGCCTCATTGGCTTTATTTTGATACAAAGTTTTATTATGGGTTTGACTCTAAAAATAATCAATTTATTTCAATTATATTTAATAGCTAAAATAAATTTATTAAATATTTTTTTAAATTTTTTCCTTTAGAGTCGATTTTTAGATGCATGTGATTATTAGCTTGTGATTATTAGCTTAATTGTCTTATACTGTAAAATAATATAAATTATATAATAAAAAGATGATCTAGCTGATTTTTAATATTTAATCTGGACTGGAAATTTAAAATACTTTATAAATATTTTTGGCAATCGATGCAAAATATATATAAGATCAATTACATACGAAAATTGTGTGATAGGTAGATAATACTTATTAGTGCAAATGAAACGACAAACTAACTTTCAGCGTCTTGGTTGGTAGAGTGTATAAAAACATTACAAATGAATATTTGATTTTATTAAAGGCATATGGTTAATGGGTTTTGTGTGAATAGATAATGAATAAACATTTTCCCGAAACGAAATCTGTAAAAAGCAGACATATTTTAAAAAAAAAAAAAAGAAACACACAAAGAATTTGATAAGTGACCAGTAAAAATGTAGCTGTAATACAAACAAACCTTGTACTGCGTTAACATTTTGTCAAGAAAAACTCCGCTATAAAATTTATTTTCCTTTAAAGATTAAATTAAGAATGGCTTATCTGATTACTTCGTTAATAAATTTTATGATTTTTTCAATAAAAAAATACTATTAAAACAAGCAAATATCACAAAATTCTTAGGTGGAAGGTAAGGATGCGTAGAATATATAAACTTGTAATTGGTTTATATCCTTTGGTGATATTCGTTTCTAAGCTTGTTTGCCAGTCATTGTTCTGCAAGCGACATTCCCTCCAAATAACTTTAATATTTAATATCATGTTTTTTGTAGTCTGAATTCAAATTGTAAAAATTAACACACAAATGTCCATTCTGGTCAAAATTTTGTTAAATTGCTGCTGAAAAATCTCTCGACCTGGGTTGCCAATTGAAAGGTCCATTCTTTAAAATCAATTCATTACTCAACTTTGATTTTAATATATTGATGACTGCGGTTGCTATTAGGCTTGTATGGCCATACTCGCCCTGTCCTGTTGTCATCTACATATATTTTCGAACTACTAATTATTAATCATGGTACGAGAACGATCTCTTCTGACTGTAACGCAAGCTTTGTCGATATTTTTAAAGAAATAATGCCTTATTGTAAACCCAAATTGTAAACTCAAAAATAAATTTTCTGGATATAAAAGAGTTTCTAGGGTCATTTCATATGCAGCATCTTTGTTTATAGACGATCATTGGCCAAATTTTTGCATATCGCTAAATACAATTTAACATTAAATCATCGATGACTATTTCTTAAAATACGACAGCAGTTCATATCAGCTGTCAAATTGTTTTTTTTAGGGTTACCAACACTTTACTGCACAAATGGCAAAAAATTCGAATCTTGCGTTAATTTTGGGATATGCTTTACGTGCTTATCGTTGTGTGTACATTCTAAAACATCTATGCATTTCAGAATAAGTACAAAGTTTATAATTTCAACAAAACAAGGGCATTTACAGTCCGTAGTGTAAAATACATGAAAATTACATATCGAAATGTATATCTCGAGATAAACAAATATTTTTTTTTATAAATTTTTGCATTTTTGTTGTGTTTAAATTAATAAGGTCGACAAAGTCAAGAAACTTTAGAAAATTGCTTAAAATTTAATAAAAATATTAAGTTTGTGTGGTCTTAACAGAATGGTGAAGTAGAGGTGAATAAAGAGCGTTTTCCAAATTTACAAAAATTTTGCTATTGATTGTCAGGCATCACATTTAAAAAAAAAAAACATACTGTTAAAATTTACTGTATTTTACATCTTTCGTCTAAGTGGTAAGTGCATTTGACCACAAAGCATACATTTTTTAGGATCATGGTAACACATCCAAGTCGCTGGAGATGGAAAAACATATAAGGTACATATAAAAAAACCAAAAATTACCATCGACAACATCAGATGGTACTGTTCACGAAACTAAAATTCAGTTGCAGTGGTGTCTCTCCTCCGCGTATCGCCTAAGTTAAATTATTTTTATTCCCTTCACCTGTGGTGCCAAGGGTGTAGTAGCATTACCATTCCGCTTATAATTTCTATAATATTGATTTTCAATAAAGTATATACATACATATTGTCTAAAATCTTATAAATAGGAGTGCCATCCGAGTGTTGTTTGAAATTAAATTTTAGAAGCTCCCACATGTTTCACAGACCTGTATTGGATACGAATCTTATGGAAATATTCGAAAAAATGTAAAACCGACTGCGTGTGTTTTTCCCATATAAAAAGGAGTATCTATATATATAAAAGTGAAACTCTGTGTGTGTGTGTTAGCTATAGACTCCGAAACTGTAAAACCGATCGAACTCAAACTTTGGAAAATTGTTGTACACATTCCGGGGAGTGTTTTTGGGTATTGAAAAGTGGGCGGGGCCACGCCCATAAAAATAAGTTATCATTTTTATCTAATTGCACTTGACCGATTTCTCTGAAACTTTTCACACATATTGAACTCTCATGATTATACAATTTCGTGATTAGAAAAGTGGGCAGTGCATCGCCAATAAAAAATAAGTTATCATTTTTAGCTTCTTGCACTAGATCGATTTTTCTGGAACTTTGCAAACACATATTGAGATGTTATAACTATACAGTTTCGTAATTAGAAAAGTGGGAAGTGCCACGCCATAACCAAAAAGTTATAATTTTTAACTTCTTGCACTTAACCGATTTTTCTGAAACTTTGCACACACAGTTTCGTGATTAGAAAAGTGGGAAGTGTCACGCCCATAAAAAAGTTATAATTTTTACCTTCTGGCAGAGTGCCTCTGTGGACTAGTCAGTAAAGGTCAAGTCAGTTGTTTGGGGGTTGCGGGTTCGATTCCCGCCGGAGACTCTGGAATTGTCTTCTTCTCTGTCTCTTCTATCCTAAATATTTCTATTCTTATTCTTTTCTTCTCTCTATTAAGACGTCACAATGGACCGTAATGGTCTCCGAGTGAAGGTGTGAGGGTAACTTTGCACCAGCCTTACCTACCTACCTACCTTCTGGCACTTGATATTCAATCAAAATTCAGAATGTATTTTTATTCATTAAGGAGCGTAGAAACGCACGCCGGGCTTTTCTAGTAAAAAATTAAATAAAGTTTATATGTATATAGATCAAATCTAGTATTTAAAATGTATCCCTTAAGCTCTCGCAATATTCGCATAAAATAGAGGGTATTGGCCAGTATAAGACCTTAATTATAGAAATTATGACTCTTCGCCCTTCAACACCCACAGTATAGGTACAAATAAAGAGCAGATCAGTATAATGCAAGTATAAAGTGTGAAATCTAATATGGCGTCCGATACAAAATGTCCTTCGAAATATTTGTTTGTAAATTTGATTGAAAAGAAATATTGACCAAATTATGGAATATAATATGGGCATTTTAAAATTATATTAGTGTTCACCATAATAATATGCACGTCCATCGCGTAGAATAAACTGAATGCTGACCACCTTCTGAGCTAAATTATTCCAAAAACTACAGGATGGATTTTAGCATAAAACATGCATTTTATTGCAAAGTAATTTAATATCTCATTTCTGACGCCATCACTGAGGCATGGACTTAACAAGTACTATCAGGTGTCCAGCAAAAGTGTCGTATTTAAATTTGCCTTCTTTTTTTTGTTGTTCGGTGATTTTGTTTTTTGCAGATCTTATGTACGGCCCACGCGACTAAGTACATTATCCAGAAACATTCATTCGACTACATGGTCAAGAAATATATATATATATATATATATATATTTCTAAGAACACAATGCAACAAATTTTGGTAAGAGAAAAATGAATTTTCACGCAAACATTATTTTGTTATTACAAAAAATCTGGTCTGTAAGTGACAACCGCCAAAAATAAATTACCGTATAATATCTTGCTGAAAACGCCGATATATATGATCATATCCCCAACTAATAATGCTTCTGATTATTTCATTTAATAATTATAATTTTTTTCACGTTTTATCCCCAAAAAATATTATGTATATTTTCTAATTAATAATAACTAAAGTACTAACTTTTATATTTTTCTTCAACACCTACACCAAACATCATATACACATAGATAAACTTAAAATTCTTGGCACAGGATCTGTTACGTCTTAATACTACATAGCATTCTACGGACGCAAAAAAACACTCAATAAAGTTTATTTTATGCATACCAAATAGCATGCAGAGACATAAGTAAGTTTGTCATCCATTTCACCTTTTAACATCCAACTATGGAAGGAAAAAAATAACAACCAACGACAACGATTCCAGTGATAATACATTTAAAATTTGTTTTCTTTTTGCGCCAACAACAAAAAACAAAATGAAAACACGGACAATTTATCAATGTATGCACCAGAATAATTTTTTTAATCCGTAATAAAAGAAAAAAATGATAAAGAAAACAGCTTCATTTTATAGACTAAATAACAACCAACCCATTGGTTTCTTCAGTAATTGAAATTTAACGTGAACTTGTTAAAAAAAAAGGAGAGAAATAGTAACGGTAAAAAGGTTAAAACTGCCTAACCACAACCAAAATGGAAAAAAATAAAACAACGTATATTTGTTGGGGCAAAAAATATGTATCTTTTGAACTCCACGAAATATCTCCATTAGTACCATACCATTTACCTACATAAACAAACGAAAACATATTGAGCGCGTTTGTGAGCGATAGTGAAAGACCAAATACCCAACAATATTTGTGAAATAAAAACTCACTGCAATATATCACAATAAAGCAACTAACAAAGTTATAGTCCGTACACCCGAATAAAACTACACCCGAGTATCATTTTTAAGAACTTTATAAGAGTTGTGGTCCTATGTGGTATTAGGAATAACTATGGCACTATTTCTTTTTACATAAAACTTAGTTGTGTGAGATTTTACCTTTATTCTATTAATGACATTAAATTGGTTTTTATTCTTTTAGAGATTGTTTTTATACGGGAGCTATGGACAATTAATATATTATTACCATACGTTTTGGTTTGCTAATTTTTATTTGCCCAGCTAGGTTAGGTTAGGTAGAACAGGCAGCTGTTGTACAGCTCACTTGGGTCCATTTTATTGATCCCATTGTGATACCTGAACAGAAAAGTAAGAATAGAATAGAAAACAGAGAAGGGAAGCAGACAACACCAGAGTCTCGGGCGGGAATCGAGCCCGCAACCCCCAAACTAGCAGACCAGCACGCTACTGACTAGTCCATCGGGGCATCCATTTGCCCAGTTAAAAGTCTCACTATTACAAAAAGAGTTGTAGGTACTAAAATATAGTTTGTCATTACCTACAATTTGGCATCTAAACCGAATATTTTAACAATGCGAAGTCATTGGCGGCAAGTACCTACCACGCTCATTCACATATAGAAAGTGCAATATGTACTTGCAACTTTCTGTTGACAGTAAGGGCTCAAATAAGTACTTACTTAGCTAGCTTATAATTGGGGACTCAAATGAAACTTACTTTTTATGTAATAAAACAAAAAAGGTACTTGCTCTTAATAACCTAAATAACTTTGTACGATATGTTAGTTTTAATTAAAAAAAATTTAAATTCATGAAATAATAATCGGAGAGGTAAAAATTATTGTTTGTATGATCTAGAATCTAAAAATTATAAAAATGTCGAGATTGATAATTATTTTAAAAATTCGTTATTCGTCCCAGTTATGTTTATAGCATACGTTTTTTCGTTTCTCTTTTGATTGAGAGTTCATTCTTTTAGTTTTTTTTTAACAAAAAACACTGTGCAGTAAAAAAGAAAACAATCGAATGTATTTAAATGGCTTTTAACTACTGCCAGACGTCTATTATTTACATATATTTTTCAAAATTTATCACGTTCCTAAAGCTTTTAACTAAGTTTTAGACACGATAGTGACACCAAATTGCAAGTCGTAGTTTTCAAAACTATACCAGAGAAAATTTGGCACATCGGCTAGAAACTCACTGAGAGAAAATTCTCGGTGATTGTATTTAAATTTACAAGCCAAAAATGATTTTTCTTAAAGCTTAAAGATAACTTCATAAAAATTGAAAAACCTTAAACAGTTGAATATTGTACCAAGTATATAAATAAAACTTGCGTTCAAAATATTTATCAGGTCAAATTTAGTAATCAAGAATTTACTCTCCTTCAATTCCCTTATAATTGGTATCAAATGAAAGTGTATAGTTAGAAGAATGCATTAATACATAATGAGCTGATACTGAAGTTCATATGTTAAACGCTGTAAATTTATAAAAACTAGTGAAGAATTTTTATCAGAACGGTTTCAACTTAACTCTATAGAAATTATAGACTGCGTGTGCTATTTTACCTCCAATATACCACTTGCAATATGGTCAATTTAATTTTCAGTCAAAAGTGTGTAGTTAAACGTCAAATGTTTACTTTTTAACGAAAGCACAGACACATGAAAAAACTGTATTATGGCCTTATAAGTTTCTTCATTGGATAAAGACATAGAAAACAATTGAAACTACTTCGATGAACTATAAACCTGGATTAGATGGTCCAATCCTAGGACATCATATTGTTATTTGGTCCACTTTTATTTTTTGTACATATTAAGGATATCTCTGAAGTACACTTCAGCCAGTTATGAGCATACCTTGTACTTCAGCATTGAATACTCGCGTTATTTGCAGGGTAACTGTTTCACTTTTTATTATGTTGTGATTTTTTTTTTTTTTGTTTTGGATTTTGTAATCCTTAACTATGCCATTGATATTTCCATAGAAACAATTATTCAAGTGCATTATTCATTAATGTTTTAACCAGTTTTGGTTTAATCCACATGATGTAGTGTGAAGAATAAAATTGTTTGTAAAAATTTATTTATTTCATAAGTATTTAATGTGTATATAAATATTCATGTAAATAACTTAAATATAATGCGAGTTGGTGTATTAAACAGGACCTAATGAAAGTGGTTAAAATACAAAGGGTGTTATGAATTGAGCAAATAATGTTATTTTTAGTTAACAATTAACAAAAAAAAGCACTGCATTTACCACTGATAATGCTGTCATGATAGTAAAGAATACGCGTTACTTTTCAAAAATGCTAATAATTTTCTCACTGCCGGTGTTATGCGGAAAAAAATTCTTTGAAATTAAACAAAAAGGTCGTTTTTATTTATATAGATTATATAACATATAATATAGATTATATAACCTTGCAGACTAAAGTAAAATTCAATTCACCAATTTAAATATAAAATAATATTTCTGTTTAAAATTTCTTTATTTTCATTAAGGCCAATAAGGTAATAATACATATTAAAGTTTTCACGACGAAGAGTCGGAAACTGGAGTTTTAATTTAATACCAAACAAAATATTAATTTTTCTGAATTATTTGCAAAATAGCAATTGATTAAGATTGAAAGCACTTGTGCCGGACTTAAGTTATTGACACCAATAGAAAGAGAGAAAAGTAAGTGAAATGGATTAAAAATTTTAAACTGAATATTTTTTTACTTGAGACAATATTATAATGATTTATGTTAAGCAAAACGTCGAAAAAATTTAGAATTATGAATAAATTGAATTTGTTATCCATGTGCAAAACTGCAAGTTTTTGTCAACATATTTACCTTCTTTGATTATTGTTTGGATTTCCTGTCATCACAATATTTAAAACAGTAGATCAGTCAATTGAGAATGTGTACATCTATTAGTCCAAAAGTGTTCATGTATTGCTACTGTCATGACAGCATTGTCGAAAATAAACGGTCTATGCATTGTTTATAGGGCACGTCCGTTAATTGAAAATGCTAGATACTGTGTAATTATGATTTGATTAAAGCCACAATGCACATGGAAAATGTTCACGCTTTTAATCAATGATTTTTAAGAAGAATTGAGAACATTAAATAACAAAGGTTGAAAGTAAAGTACCCAACAAAAACCAGGTAATAACTTGTTATTACTGAACAATGACTTCTCATCAATGGCTACTATACAGTACCTGTTTGACTAATATTTAAGTGTTTTAGTAGTGACTTGATTTATAAATACTTATTTGTCACACATTTGCTAAAATATATACACATTACAACTACCCTTTGCAAAATTTGTTAACACCCATTCAAATAACTGCCGTATACAAAACACTTATTAAAAAGGCCTTTAAAGGCTCGATTAAATTAAGTTTCTATCAAAATTTTATTTAAAAACCTTCAAAAACTGCATACGGCAGTTGAAGTATTAGAAACATACTACTTTACTTTATAGATTAAAATTTTTTTAATTTCAAATTTACGTATCACAAAATAAACATGAACTGAACGATTTATGTGAGTCCAGACAACCAAAAGGTTATTTAAATCATGTATTTATTGTATGCTATACAAATTTAAGCTTCTTTAAGTAACTACTTACATGTTAGTGTGAAAAGTACTTCTTGAAGTCCCTATTTGTAGGCTAAAGTGGCAAGTACATGCCTCTAATGACATCGCCTTGTGTAAAATATGGGTTTAGAAGCCAAATTGTAAGTAGTAAAAGGACTGTGTTTTGGCACCCTTAACTCATCACTTAGTAATAAGATTTTTTGCTGGGTATGCATGTAAATGAAATAGTCTTGTTTGCCTTGTTTATGCCATTGGAAAGTTTTTATTTGTCTACTGTGTTTGCTTAAAAAATGTGTTGTGTTTGTGTTTATAGTCTTTATTCTTCATCATAAATATTTTACTTTTTTATACCCTACACTTTCCTTAGTAGATAGTGGTAGAACATTTATATGAACATGTCATTCCCTATGCAGCACAATCAAATTATAACAATATACCAACTAAATATTATACATATATATTCTGGGTTTCTATTTGTCTATCTGTTGAAATCATTACTTCTACCAAACTATAAAGCCGAATTTAAGGGAAGTCAGACAAAATATTTGTTACTGTTACATGCAATTTAGTATATTTCGTAAATAGGCTAATCGGTTATTACAACTGTATGTACTTCTTCAGCAAAAACTAAATAATGACTCTTACTCTTACTGAACAACATACTCTGCAATGACTTCTGAGCATTTTAGAAATAATATGCTTTCTATTGTGATATATACTTATTTTTTGAGCAATTGTTTTACTATATACATATAGCAATTTCTTGTTGTGAGATTTGTTAAAAGCAATCCAGATTTGTGTTTTCCTCCTTTCGTTTAACCCTTATGTGAGTGACAAAAAAAACACCTCTCTAGAGTGACAGGGGTACCCGGGTACCCACACACAAATTGTATGAAAATTGCATATTTTTTCCATAGTGCTGTACGTAAAATTTACATAAAATGATTTTTTGTTCTAAGGATTCATCTTTTAATATAACATGCATTTTGGTCTTTCCGTTTTTTAAGTTTTTAGTACGAAAATTTACTTAACCACTAGCACTAATATATAAAACAAAAATATTTTAGCAGCAATCCCTACAGCTACATTTCTAGAATTTCAGTCAATAAACCGGAATATTTTACGGCAACACTATGGCGCAGTACCTGGTTTACCCATTTCTACACCAAAAAAGTTTTCAAAAGTTTTTTGTCCAGCGAAATGTGCGATATAATTTTACGTGAAAAAAATCGAAAGGGAATACGATTAACTGATGAATACAATAGAAATTTACACAACAGGTATCCGAATTCTAATAAATAGCCACACCATTTACTGAATGTGAGCTAGACGCATTTTTTGGTTTATTGATTGTTTGTGGCGTTTACAAATCTAATAAGGAGAATTTGACTGAGTTGTGGAAATCTAATCACCTACCCCTTACTCGGGCTGCAATATCATATGATAGGTTTAAAATGATTTTACGTTTCATACGATTTGATAACGAAGCTACTCGTGAGTCACGTGTCGAAAATGAAAAAGCTGCTGCACTCCGAGATATTTGGAACATGTTGAATTCCAATTTACGTAAATAATATAAGCCTGGCGAAAAATAGAAATCAAAATACTATACACGTGTGTTTTCTAGCAGCTTTAGAACCTATTAACTATAAGCGCAGGAATTATATTTTTTATTTTCTAAAATAAATTTCCTCATTTTTCGAAGAAATATGCTTTAGAAAATGTTATTTAAAAAAATAATAATAATTCTTCCATGCACTTTTATATATATAACTTTGGGTACCAGGGTACCCCTGTCACTCGCTTAAGGGTGTAAAAAAAATATCAATATACCGCGCCCATCCAAAGGGATATACTGAACCTATATCAGTGAAAATATAAAAACAATTAAGAGTTAAGAGTTCTCAAAAAGTTTGAGCAATGTAAATCATGTGCCACCATAAAATATTTTTATTTGAAAATGAAATGGGTACCCGGGTACCCTGTCACTCACATAAGGGTTAACATACTTAAAATTTAGGTTTTTGAGATTAGCTGGGAAGTAGTTTATTAGAAAACGTATGTATGTATGTCTTATAGATAAGATTTTCAATAAAAAAAAAAAATAGTGTGGAGGTCTATCTATTTTAGCGTTTCGTTTGTAGCACAACGAAATATTCATTTTAGGCCCCATCCGTTGCACACATGAGCTCAAGGAGAAAATTATTTTTAATATATAAAAATTTTTCGTATTAAGAATCGGCTAAATCGGCTTATTAATGAAAAAGTTGTATAGGCTATCCCAATGTTAATGCAAGATTTTAATTTGTCGCTAATTGTAGTAAAGTATTTAAACCCTAAAAAAGCAGTTCGACAGCTCACAGTTTAGAGTTAGTAAAAATGGAGCGTTACACTATTGAGAAACGTGTCTTCATTATTGAACAAATACGGTGTAACAATCACTACTTGGCCAGCCTCATTTTCCAAAAAAGGCTGGTCCAATTGTATCTCTGCCCAAAATCCATACTAAACAAGTTGTGAATGCATTTCTTTTTCAACAATCACAAGTAAGTTCTCGAAATCCAAAATGTATGAAAATTAAACACGCTCGGTATTCTTTTTATTCTATTAAAAACTTAAAACGTCACAAAAACACATTAAATATGACTTATTATGGTAAGACATGGCAAAAAAAGTTGTTTGAATAATATTAATTTTATAACAAAAAGTGAATGTGATAAGCCCACTTTAACGCCCACCTCGTATGTATTTGTTTTTCCTAAATTCATATATTTTCTCTACAGTCATAGTTTAAGAGGAATATCTGTATCCGTGTTTTAATATCTAAGTAGAAATCATTCATACGCCTACTTCAACGCCTACTTTTAAAATATTATTGTAAAAACGCTTAAGGTTTCATTTTGACAATAAATATAAGAAAACTAATAGGAAATCGAACTTAATAAAAAAAGAAAAAGTACAAAAAAAAAAATTTTGTATAGTTTTTAGAGTTGTTAACAATGTATAATATTATTATTCAAAATTTGTGGTGGTTATAAAAAACTTCACACAGTTGAATATAGTATTCTTACTTGTTTAATTTCAATATTATATTCTCTACAACAATATTTGGTTGGCGGAAACAAATAATAGGTATTTATTTAACTTTATTTTATCATTTATTTTTTTAGGATAATTAAGCGATTGTTTGAATTTTTGCATTAAAGTTATTTTTTTTGTAAGAATCCGATATGGTTGTCGTTTAAAAATATATTATATTCTAAGGCATTTAAAATTACAAGTAATCGTTAAATAATAGGTGAGTGTGTATACCATGGGCGTATTCATAGACATAGAAGGAGCTTTCAATAACGTAATGACCTCGAGTCTTATCGATTCCTTGGAAAACTTAGGGTTAAGCCATGTCTTAATTGCATGGATTAGCAATATGTTAAGGAACAGATGGATAAATTGTGAGGCAAATGGAGTAAGAAGAAGGGACAAAGTATGTCGAGGAACCCCGCAGGGAGGTATTTTATCTCCATTAATATGGGTAACTACCATACATAGTCTACTGAGGATTCTATCGAACGAGGGATTCAAGCCTATCTGTTACGCAGATGATGTTGCGATACTGATCAGGGGGACGAATCCAAATTCTTTATGTATGAGAGCAATGGAGGCTTTGAATATATCATATAACTGGGCGAAGGAGCGAGGGCTCAATGTCAACCCGGAAAAGACTGAAATCTGTTTGTTTACGAGAAAGAGGAAGATACCGGTGCATAGCTATCCCATCTTTCGGAATAAGACAATTAAGATTGATAAAAAGGTCAAATACCTAGGAATAGTACTTGATTGGAGACTATCCTGGAAGGACCACATTCAATGTAAAGTGGAGAGAGCTCAAAGAATATGGGCCCTCTGCAGAAGAGTGATTGGCTCAAAATGGGGCTTAAGCCCAAGGATGACACATTGGCTATATACGAGTGTACTGCGGCCTACAATTACGTACGCTTCGTTAGTATGGTGGACATCCTTAGAGAAGAAGGTGAATATAAAACCTCTTCAAAAGATTCAGAGACAGTGCTGCATTAGTATTTGCGGCGCCATGAGGACCACATCGACAATGGCCATTGAGAATATATTATCCATTTGGCCTATTGAGATACAGGTAAAATATGAAGCGGCCTTAGCTGCCACAAGATTAATGGCAATAGATGAGTGGCTTATAAGAGAACATAAGACCAGATACCAAAGAATAACGGATATCTTACCGATAGGAAATATTACAGAATTAACATGTGATAAAATCCCGATGAGATATGAGAATATTAACTGCATCACCATTATACCGGAAGAGGGAGAATGGGATGAGATAATCAGGATGGGAAACACCCACGGAATCGATCTTTATACAGACGGTTCAAAGATTGGTGACCAAACTGGAATGGGCTTATACGACATAAGCCGAAATAGAGGCAAATACTTCCGTCTACCAGATCACAACACTATTTTTCAGGCTGAGATCATGGCGATTACGGAAGGAATTAAATGGATAAAGGAAACGAATAGCGAAACTCCGATTCGTATCTTTACGGATAGCCAATCAGTGATTAAGACATTGAGAAAGGAGAAAGTTGAATCCCGGAACGTTTTGCAATGCAAGAGTGAGATAAACTCATATGCAAATTGTGAACATCTGGAGATAATATGGATACCAAGCCATCACGGGCTGATCGGGAACGAGAAAGCCGACAAATTATCCAAAATGGGAGCTCTTTTGAGTACTATAACTTTGGAGAACGCCAAACCCCTTAAACGATTTAAGGATGAACTTAAACGTTGGGCAAAGGAAGAACATGTCAGAAAATGGCAAAGCACTGATGTCGGTAAGGTGACAAGAACACTCTGGGGTGACCCAAATCTTGGGAAGTCAAAGGAGATTTTGAGACTAAGTAGACCTACACTTAGGAAATTAACCGGTGTAATTACAGGTCATACGGAGTTGAGAACTCATTTAGCACGCATGGGATTATCTGAGGAGACGACATGTAGAGCTTGTGAGGAAGAGGATGAGACCCTGGTACACTACCTCTGTCATTGTCCTGCGTTTGGGCATATTAGACGCGAAAATTTTACAGTAGATAATATGCCGAACTTGGAATACCTGGGGAACTCGAACTGGAGATCCATAAGGCGTTACATTGAGGGGACTGGTTTCTTGGACTAGTCCGATATTTATGGGAAATTATGTTTATGGTTTTTTTGTTTGGGAATTCCGTTTTCCACATGGAGCGCACAACATGCCAACTGGGCATAGGTGTATACCTGTCATGGGTTTGGGCTTTTATACCCCTCCTTTTCAACCTAACCTAACCTAACCTAAATAATAGGTGAGACGATGGTATGATTACAAAGCAATCAAGCTATGATTTTTTATAATAATTTGTTTTAAATGTCAAAAAATAAACAAAATTAAAAAAAAACAGAGAAATAAAAAAAATAGAAAATATAACAAAATATTGATATAAAAAGGCAAGTACAATCGAGGAATGATAAAAACAAATTTATGCATTGCGCATGTTTGTTGTATTTTTATAAGTGACTGAAATAAATAATCAATAAATAAAAACCATAATAAATAATAATACGAAATCATTAACAGCAAGTTAGTTTGTTACAACAAAAAAATATTGTTTTTTTTTAATTAACCCTAAAACGGTAAATAATCATATGAACCGAAATAAGCTGAATAATAATAAATAAACAATTATGATTTTATTCTTATTTTATTTTTTTTTTTTTATAAATCTCTCTGCTTATATATTGCTTCTGTTAAGTGCGAAACTGATGTGAAGTACATACGCAGAATAAAAATTTGTTTACAGTCAACATGCGAAATCTTGTTTTTATCGTTCTTGACTACAATCAGTATATGTTACTAACAGCGAAAATATATATTTTGACGTAGAAAGAGGCAACCGTTTTGATTTCAATTACGGTCATATAAATGGTTATTGCATTATACTTTTATTTAACATAAAAATGATAACTGGCAACCATTATATGTTTTCGCCACAATCATTCAATTCATTAATAGTTTGTGCTTTTAGATTATGATTAGCTTAACAATATATTTTCTACGCAAGTACAAAAGTCTCTATTTACAAACAAGGGTGGTAAGTACTTATTTGAGTCCCTATTTGTTAGCGAGCGCGGTAACTACTTTCCTCCAATGATATCGGCATGTTAAAATTGTGGGTTTTATTGCCATATTGTAAGTAAAACTGTTAGAACGTTTAACACATTATTTTGTAATTAAAGTTTTTGCAGCGTCGTAGAACAAACTGCGGAAGAATTAAGATATTTGTAGATAATTTTCAATATTTTCTACAGCTATTTCAAACTTTGTTTGTTTTGAATTTTTTAAGTATTTTTCATATTCATTTAACATAAAAATTTATTTCTTAAGATTTCTTCAAATAGCTTTAAAATTGTTCGCTATTACTATTCAACCTTTAAATAGGCAAATTCGCTTTTAAAAATGTCTCTTCGGCTATCGTTTCTGTTATAGAACATTTCTAATAAATTATTAACCTGTTGATAAGTTATTATTATGATTCGTTACAGCCGATGTAAAAAGTTGCTTTTGAATTTTAAATTAAGTGTGCATGGTTTGTACATTGTGTGCAGCTTAAATTAAAAGTATTGAAATGTGCAAACAAACGAAACTTAAAAAAAAAGTTTGTAAAATATTAAAGTTAAATATGCAAATTACAATTAAGAAAATGTCAACAAACAACAGTGTATAAAATAATCGTATATGTATATAGAAGACCGCTTTTTTTTTGCTTACTCAAGTGAAGAAATGTGTATGTGTTGGTAAGTGTGGAACTAAGCTTTTATATTGAAAACACCAATAATTAACTAGTTTAATTAAAAGAAAAAACTCTTGGGAAAGTAGTGAAATTTATAAATAGTACGCTATACTCCTTAGAATTTACTTTACAACTGTTGGCGTAAAAAAAAAATATAAAAAATATATTAATATTTTTGCAATGTGATTCCTTTCCCTGTAAGGTATTTTTAAATTGCCTCTCCATAAGGCGTTAATGCTTTTAATTATATAAATATATGTATGTATATTAAAAATTAAAAAATAATAATAATAATAATAAGTTTTCTACTATAAAAAGTCGTAGATGAATCGTGCAAACGCTTTAAATAATAATTAAAATAGAAAGCATATTGAGCTGTTGCGTTTACAAATATTGTTTTAATATTCAAGATACGTATTATTGAGTGCTGATAAGGATTAAATTTATCAATTTAAAATTTTATGCGCGTTAATTTCAAGCATTGAAATTTTTAGTTTAATGATGAACCTCATGGCATATGTTTTTCTTTCTGTTTTAACCTCAGAAAGGGTTGTTTCAGGTATTATCAAACTTATTCTTCTTCCTTAGTACCCCACCCCACTGTCACGTTCATTGAAATTAATTTTTTTTACTGCTCTTTTGAATAATAATTTATATATACAACTACTTTTTCAGTGGCTGTGAAATATGCAAATAAAATGTTATTTTAAATTTTAAATATGTCCGGGAAAAAAAATCATACAACAATTTAAAAATAAGAGTTTAAGGCTGATCGGCAGCCATATTCCGTAATTCGCTAAAGCTAAATCTCTATCGCTAAAACTCTATAGCTAAAACTCTATCGCGAAAATTCAAAAAAATCTATTTAGAGATATTTGGCTTCAAATGAAATTACCTAATTTATATTGCTAAATTTGGCAATGTCTTAAAATTCATTTCGCCGCAATTTAAGCTAAAAGTATTATCGCTAAAATTATCTAATTTTGTATTCTCTAAAACAAATAAGCGATTTCATCGTCAAAAAGATTTAAATTTTTAGCAACGAATATCTTGGGATGCTAAAATGTTTTTTTTTATGAAAACTATATTTATTTCTGCAAAAAAATGTAAGAAAAAACAAAAAGGATAATAAATTATTATTATTAATATTATTATTATTTGAGTTATTTTATGTCGCCGGTAAAACTTATCATATTGTTGTTATACATTTTTTTATTTTTTTTTTTGTTTAATTGGAAATTGTTATTTTTGTTTATTTATTTTTTTAAAGAAATTATTCTTTTATGATTTTTATTTATTAAGTTAGTTTTTTAGGAGACAAATAAAATAACTAAAAATATAAATCATTTAGATCAATATTGAATCTAAAATATTTTTATTAAATCATGCAAAAAATAATAACTATTTATGCAAGGAAAACAATATTAAAAATATAACAATTTAAAAAAATGTAAAAACATCCACCGCATATGCACTCGTCGGTGTCTCATCGATGATTAAATGAACTTTATTTCCTACCACATATAAACAAATACTTGTTGCCATCTCATCTATATGTTCCCATAATTTTTGAGATTCAACTTATACTTATTTTGTTCAAATACATAAAAAAAAATGTAAATCCAAATGTTGCAAAAATAAAAAAATGTTTGAGTATACTTCTTAAAATAAGTTGTAAATTCACTTTACATAATCTTTTTTTAAATCTTTTTGTGGGCAAAAGTATATAATTTTAAAGAAAAGCAAATCAAAAAGTATGGTAACACTGACATAAAGTATCAAAAACTACAATAATATATTTGTCTTTTTCAACAGTAATTCATTAGTGCAGAGGGAAAGGATAAGTCTACTGATGGCAAAATTTAGTTAAATTTTAGCTAAGAGCTAGTTCACATGGAGGGACATGTCCCCGCGACTCTGCTTGCGTTGGCTTGTATTCTCTTTTGGTGTCCCTTCTAAAATCTTTTTGTGTTTTAAGGGGTTTTGTTGCAGGAAAAAAGCGACTTTTTGACGATAAATTAACTAATTATTTTTATCCTTTTATTCGTAAAAATGGCTGCCATACATTTAATACTTTATGATTTGTCAAAAAGAGCAGTGACAATAAAAGAATTTATAAAAGCAAAATTTAAAAAATTTCAAGGACATAATGGCTGAACTTTTTAAAAAAGAAATTGTTAACCTAACCGAACTGGCTGATGAAGCGTTAGATCTACATGATGCTGAAAATATAGAAATAATTTTGAATACGCTAAAATGCCTTGAAAAAGCAAATGGTAAACCCATGGAAGATAAAGCGAGAGTTACGCGGCTCCTTTTTATTTCTAATGAATGAGCTTTCATTAGATATTTCATCTCATTTTTTGGAAAATTTATTAAAATATCAGTCTGGCAATACCGGTCATACATAACATGACAAGAATACAAGAGAACGAAAGATGTAAAAGAGAAATGTCAAATTTGTCCCCTCAAATTCACAAAACGTGCGACACTTGCTACCCCTTACCAACAAGCTCGTGTCGCAGGGGACATGTCGCTGGCACATGTCCCTTTATGTAAGCACGCTCTGAGCAACTGAACATACAGAATACCAATGTAGCGATGTAGCTAAAATATTTCACTCAAATTATTTTTAGCCTTTTAGCGATCGAGATTTAGCTTTAGCCAAGAGAATTACAGAATAAGGCTGCAGAGTTATCAATCTATCAATTATTTATTATTAATTACCGCTATTCAAAATAGAAGAAGTAAGAAGTAAAGTTTTTGTTCCCATAAAATTTTCTTTCCCCCTATATGTGAAGATTAGTATCAATTACCGGTGGTATTTTTTCCCTTATAGTAAACTGAGCTATCAATGAGAACTAAATATAAAAATATAATTAAATGTGTAACAGTTTTTAAATAAGTATGTAAAAAGTTAAGGGTTGAAACAATTTATTTCATTACATCATTAAATTATTCTTCGAGTTTTGCGAATTGCATCTATTCACTTGTAATTACCTGACTGAAGTTCATAAAATCAACACTTTCCTTTTTGTTTTAGATTTATTTAATATTGCAGATTAACTAAAAAGATATGAACAAATTCTTTACAGTATAAAAAAATTCTTGGATATACAGTCAATCACAAGGGTTTTCAAAAGGAGAGACAGCACTGATGAGTTTTTATATAAATGATTTCCATAAGTCTGCCACAATCACGTTGGAAGTTTTCACAAATCCACAGGACAACATAGAGCAAAAATTGAATATTTTTTTAAACCCCTTGTTTTTGAGCATTTACAAAAGAACGCTTATGCTCACTATTAACCATAACGGTGGCTGTTTGACAATTTTTAAAGAAAAATGGCCTAATAATATCACCATGCCCACCACTACACCAAAGAAACACTATTGTTTATTATGGCTTTTTAATTATGACTTTTGGATTTTCTCTAGACTGTGATGTGAAAATTGAGTTCATATGAAAGACGATTTATTGGTGAAATTTCGGTCAAAGTAATTAGGCAAACCGAAGCCGATTATCGAAAGGTTTTAGTTTTTAAGCTACATATTTAATATATTTATATCGAGGTCTTCGTGAGATATTATCGTCAGTCAATTCTTTCATTAAAAATTAATGTGCATAACGAACTGTTTTTTTTTTTGTTGAAAAATTTTATTGAAAATTTACAGTATTTCCCTACCAGTTTTGGTCGGATGTATAGTAGAGATATAACTTTTGTACAATTTTTGCAAATATTAAAAATGCCACCACATAGCCGTGTAAGCATTAAAATATATTTTACCTTTATCTTATTTGTATAATCTTCAAAACTAAACTATGCTAGATGGAATTCTAGAGCTTGTTACTTATTTTGGCTTTTATCCTACTTTTAAGCTACCAAGATTATATTTAGATGTGAAATTTTTTCAAAAGTTTGTTATATCTAATTTATTTTCTTACTCAAAAATATTATTAGAATCCTGATGATGCTCCACAACGGAATAGTGAAATAAATATTGAGATAAATAATAAAATTAAAAACAATATTTTTATGTATGTATGTATGTATGTATGTATGTATGTATGTATGTATGTATGTGTGTATGTATGTATGTATGTATGTATGTATGTATGTATGTATGTATGTATGTATGTATGTATGTATGTGTGTATGTATGTATGTATGTATGTATGTATGTATGTATGTATGTATGTATGTATGTATGTATGTATGTATGTATGTATGTATGTATGTATGTATGTATGTATGTATGTATGTATGTATGTATGTATGTATGTATGTATGTATGTATGTATGTATGTATGTATGTATGTATGTATGTATGTATGTATGTATGTATGTATGTATGTATGTATGTATGTATGTATGTATGTATGTATGTATGTATGTATGTATGTATGTATGTATGTATATATGCATAAGATTAAATTATGTATTTTGCCGTCAATTACAACAAGAATCAATATTGTTATTATTATCATTAAAATAATTGCCTTGAACGTTTAATATGATTCTTCCCATAAACTAAGGAAATGAATTTAAGAAAAATTTTGCAAAACAATTTTCTCTGGAACACAAAATGTTTCTTTTGTGGTTTTATTGGTGATAAAATTCCTTAACATCACTGTCAGGATAATCTTTTATTTGTTATTCATGAAATCAAAATGTTACATTAAAAAATTAAAAATCAACATAATTTCTAACACGTCAAAGAAATATATAATTATATTAACATTTAACCAAAGTTTGTGAGTTATATTTGTCATTATGACATAAAAATGAGGACATAATGTCTCAAGGTTAAATGTTATAAAGGCTCTTGAACAGGAAACACTTAAAGCTGGAAATTTATAAATATATATGTTTGAGTGTACATTTAAATACATATACATATTTTTTTTTAAAGTCTCGAAATTATAATATCTTAAGAAACATTTCCATACCATTTTTTTATTAGATAAATTCATTTTTGATTGTATATTTTTATACCCTTCACAGTGAGTGTAAGGGTCTATACATATAGGTTTGTCATTCCATAAAGTATATATTTTCTTAAATCTCATAAATAGGGGAGTCAATTAAGCATTGTCCGTCTGTCCGTGTGTATGTTGAAATTAACTTTTTGAAGCCCCAGACATTCTCAAGATCTATGAGCAGAATAATGAAAATCAGAAAAATCGCTTTATAAATAACTGGGTTATGATGAAAAATCCTATACCACTTCGTCCTTTCCCACCAATACAATCTGCAAAAAAGACTTATGTTCGAATCCAAGTTAAAACAAAAAAATTTCTTTTTATATATTTTTGTTAAATTTTTTTTTTTTTTTTTTTATTTTGAATTTTAAACACACATACATAAACTCAATTTATAATTTTACAATGGGATGTTTTTAAGCGGATAAAGTCATTATAAAGATAATTAGACATATACATATGTATGTATGTATTTCATATAATTAAGATAAATGATGATACAATCAATTGTTATTTTGTTATTGCATGACTACTCGTTGCGAAGGGTATATATGATTCGGCCGAATATAGCACTCGTACTTGTTTAATTTTAATATCCTTTACCATCATATACATCGGTATAACGACCACAAAACAGCGTAGCCAGATATTAATGTTTTAAACCAAATATATCCGAATATTTAAATAGTAAACTATATTATACTAGACAAGCCCTTTGATTTGATACCCATATTAATAATGTTAATAAAAAATTATCCGCAATTTCGTTTCAGAAGTTTAATTTTGATTTTCCGTTTTTTTTATTGTTTGCTGTATTTTACAAGTCGTGCCATTTCATTTAATACAAATATTGAAAAAGATTAGAGGGTAAAAAGTCGTAATTATTATATTATTAATGTTTATATTGATCCGTCATTATATTTAGGAAGTAATCTTAGATTTTAACTTTTCATAGTTCACTGTATTCTACTGGTCAAACTCATTATTTTGATACCAATATTTAAATTTATTGTATGCCATTTTATAGTGGAAAATCTCTGGGCAATCATGGTGCGTATAATTTATGATGAAAATCCATTTTTACTTAAAAGTCAATACTTAAAAAAACGTTCAAAACTTATAAAGACTATGCCAAATCAAATTTTCGAGCTGGCTTTAATGACGGTTGCCCAACTCACTACTAATTTATGAATAATTTCTACTTTTAAAATAAAATTAATTGTTATTTTGTTATTTGCATTTTAATTTCATTTATATTTTAATGGTCTTTCAGGTGGTATAAATAGATATATTCTGATCTTTGTGTTAAAAAAATCAAATATAAAATTGACGTGTAGCTATAATATTGCATAGCTCTTAAGTAACTTGATATATTTAAAGTACCAATAAAGGGTCCTGATGATAAAATCGTAGCTGGTTTCGAAAATGCATTGCGCTTGTATCGGAAAATGTCTTCATTATATATTGAAAACAATAATATATATTAAAAAAATATATTACAATTTAATTTAAAAAAGTTTTGGGAATAATAAAATTAACTTAGGTCAGAAAAAATGATTTGCAATAATAAATATATTTTTTTCGAAATAATTTTTGCCTATAACTCTCTTGATTAGTAACTGATTCGTACAAAAATTTTTAGTAATAGTTCCGGAAGTATATACATCATATCTATATGTAGTAACAAACGTGTCTGTCAAGTGTTCTTTGGCTGAAAAATGTTAATTTTTTTGGTAAGAATATGGAAACATAACAGAAGCAGTTGTGTTTACTTGCTCCGATCTCAGAAAGTTATAAGGCTGTTATGCTAAATTTCAATAGCAACTTATTCTCGAATATTACCAAAATATTGGTATGACATATAGATATGTGCAATTCGTGGTGTCTTTTAAATTTGATTTTAACAGGCAGAAAGACTGATATTGCTCAACCGACTTCCCTATTCACAAACTTTTAGAAAATATGTACGTTTTGGGGTCGGATACGAATAATGTAGAAATAAGATTCCGTTTGTAGTACTGACCACAGATAAGGGTATAAAAATTAATATATTTAATAAATATTGCAAAGAAGTTCAAAAATTGATACTTTAAAGATAATTCGCAGGAGAAAGCTCGTTAGAAAATTTAACGAACAAACTTGGAAAAAAATATAAGTACATACACAATTAAAAATATTTAAAGGACAATTATGAAGTCATTGACTTGATCCATACACGTGTTTGCATTGTATTCATAGTTCACTCATACATACATAATAAGTAGGTATGTACGTAGATACCAAGCAAAAATATAGAATTTTTCACAGACTTTACACAGCATAATTATGTAGTGTATATCAGTAAATATAAATAAATATATAAGTACATCATTACTAATATACATATGTATGCATGTAAGCATACACCCTTTAAACAATTTCTATCAAGAAAAAGAAAAACGTAGAATATCATAAAATATTATTTTCTTATTCAAGTAGTGCCGCCGATAGGAAAAAATTGTTACGTTTCTGTAATATTTTCTTCTTGATACTATTAAGTGACTTGTATGCCACTACGTAGTTTGTTTTTGTAAAGTTTTAAATTATCCTAAATACAGTTAATATGTTGTATTGTTATAGTTTTATTAAAGTGTATTAGTAACTAATAAGTGTCTATTACGATAGTTAAATTTACAATAAAATTCAACAAGAAGAATATTAAAATTCGATATTAATTTTAATTTTTTTTGTAAAACTTATCACTAGCAAGATGAGTTTTGAGTCATTAAAAAAATTAAAGTTTTACTTGCTGTCAGGGTATGCATGTATCTTACAAAGTTATCGTACATGTCTTCTGAATCAGTTTGTATTGAATTACATGTAACGTCCGTAAATGACATTTGTGTTAGTGTTAAGAATGTATTTAATTGTATTAACTAGTTGTTCGCACTTGCATAAGCAGTATACACCAGTATTGCCACTTTATTTGTTATTACGCTCATAAATTTATTTGTATACCCGCCGCCAAAGGTGGGGGTATATTCATTTTGTTATTCCGCTTGTAACTCATCGAAATATCCATTTAAGACCCCATAAAGTATATATATTCTGAATAGGGTTTCATTTTATGACGATCTAGCTATGTCCGTCCGTCTGTCCGTCTGTCCGTCTGTTAAAAGCACGATAGAAGTCGGGCCGAAAAAGCTAGGGGGTTCAAATTTTTCCAGAATCTTTCTTATACACAAGGTATGTTTGGTATTAAAAATGGGCTAAATCGGAATGTTAGGAAGAGAGTTCAACTCGTAATGCAAGAGTGTAGGTCAAAAAAACCGTGTCCTTCCAACATCGAATAAAATGAAATTGTATCCAAACGTAGTAGCGAAGTGAAACGAAACTTCGAATATATATTTTATGAGTAAAAACAATATTTTTATCGATCAAAATGTACGAAAATTTATACCGCACAGTGTGTTTTTCGGTATATTTAAAATTTAAAACATAATAAAAGTGACAAACTTAAATGTACCATTCCAAAATTTTGCAAACATTGCTTTTTGGTGAAAGGCTTTATTCTAACGGAAAATAAATGTAACACGCCTTCTTTTACGCCCGCCTCCCATATCACGCTTTATCTCAAATTCATATAATTTCTCTGTGAATAAAAATTTTTTAATAATAAAGGACTATATTGAAACATCTGAGTTGTATTCATTAGTAGAAACAACTTCGACACACCTACTATAACGATCACTTTTCACGTTATCCACTCTTAATGAAATTTAAAAGATCACAAAACCGACAAGATTAGAGGTATGATGATGAAATTTGCCATATATCCTTCTAATCAATGTCATTGTTATGCCAGAAAATTTAGGTGACACACCCACCTTAACGCCTACCTCCCATATAACGGTTTATCTAAAATTCATATAATTTTACTATAAATAAAGATTTTGGAAGAATAAAGGACTATATTAAAATATCTCAGTTTTATTTATTAGCAGTAACTATACTGACATGCCTACTTTTTCGCCCACTTTCATTGAAAGACTAAATTTACGAAAACATTTTACTAGCATATCGAAGTTATAAAGGGTGGTTAAATTTAAGGGCCGATGTTGAATGTGAACCACACCTAAACGTCACACAGCCGAATATAGTGCTCTAACTTGTTTAATTTTACTTACCTATTTAGTACACTATTCTTGTTCAATTTTAGTTTAACTAACATTAGCTCTATATATATTTGTAAAGTTTAATTTAGTCTCATTTATATTGTATTAAAAAAACAAGTTCATAAGCAATTTGTTTAAAAAATCCTTGAAAATTTGGAAAAGTAATTGTCAAAGAATTTTTAAAATTTTACAAAACTTATTATAAAAATACAATAAGCTTCTACAAATATTATGCTAATTTTTGCTTCCACAACGTGGAAATAAAATTTGTTCAATTACGGAAATAAACTTTCTAAGCCATAATTCATTATCAGTACCCAGTAATTTTGTAAAAGGTTATAAATTATTGGATAGGTAGTGGTCACAGCATAAAGGATCTAGAGAATGATTTAAAGAATGTATACTCAAAAGTTTATGGCCAAATATATCATAGATAAGTGGAATCCCTATCAAAATTGCTATCTGGGATTTAAAAAAAGTGGTGCCAACTTAGCGGTAAAACAAGAAAAAAGATTTCAAGCTCTAGCTCGATTTTGATGTACTTTTTTGTTCAGTTAACTTTTATTTATTTTCAATTTATTTTTCTATTATCCATTCCAATATAAGATTCTTTGACAATCGTAATTAAATAAAATTCATACTGTGACATACTTTATTTGTGTTCCAATGTATTAAATAAAACATTTAAGTTAGTTAGACAAAGAATTAATATACCTCCTTCAAATAGTAGACATCATAAAAAAAAAGTTTAATTAAAATATAGACTCATATACCATTAAAATCTACATACACAGTTAATATACTGTTTGAATGATAAAACGGAATATAAAAAAAAAATATTCAAAAAATTTAACTTATTATTAATAGTTAAATAATATTTATAAAATGTATGAAAAATACTTTGTATAAAAATATTGTTTTTAAATTTAAACATTTAATAGGAGGTTAAAGTTAAAACAAGTAACAGTGCTATATTCGGCCGTGCCGAATCTTATATACCCTTCACAACGTGTAGTCATGCAATAACAATTGTTTGTATCACCATTCATCCCATATAAAATACGTGCATACGTACACGTTAAAATAAATGTGGCATCGAATCCCAGCTGAGCCAAAAAAATTTTATTTTATTTTATTTAATATATTATTTATATTTTATTATTTTTTTTAAATTTTTTTAAAAAATTTTTTTAGAAAAATTTTTAAAAACTTTTTTTAAATTTTTTTTTAAATTTTTTTAAAATTTTTTTTTTGTAGTTTTTTTTATTATTTTTTTCTTATTTTTAATATTTTTTTTTTTGTAATTTTTTTTGTTTGGTATGTTTTTACATGTATGTATGTTGTTGTTGTAATTGTGAAAAAAAACGAGGTGGTCGTGGTTTTTTGCTCATATCTCAGAAAGTTATGGGGCGATTGTGCTGAATTTCAATAGCGATTCATTCCTGGATATTTCCAAGAGATTGATACCATATACAGATCTGAGGAACATATAGTTGCTTCTAAAAGTTGATTTCAACCAACACACGGACAGACGGACAGACGGGCAGACGGACAGACGGTCAGGGCTTAATCGACTCTTCTATTCATAAGCTTTCAGAAAATATATACTTTATGGGGTCGGAAATGAAAATTGTAGAAATTACAAACGGAATGACAAAGCTATATATACCCTTGTGCACCACAGGTGAAGGGTATAAAAATAATATATAAATAAAATTTGAGCACATGTAAAAGATGAATAAGTACTGTGATAATTTATTGATGGCAACACTGTTGTGAGTTTTAGCATGTGCGTAAAAAAGTAAGTTAGCATATACACATATACTTTTTTGTTTTGTTCTTTAATTACAATCTTGATGGCAATCAACGACAATGATGTCTATGGGCTCAGAAATTTGGCTAATTGTTAAAATAAATGCTATATTTTGTATGTACGTTTGTATGTATTCGTTGCCAACACAGTTCTTAATTACGTATGTCTGTACATTTATTATAATTATAAAAGTTTTTAATAGCACTTGTTTTATTCTACAACATGACCCCATTAGATTTTGGTAATTAGATTAATGAGTTCATCTCTTTCTTTCATTCTTATCGATTTGTGAAATCTATCTGAAGGCATAACATAATGACGAACCATTAGCACAGCGTTTTGCTATTAAAACCCTTTCTTTGCAATGACTTACAAATTAAAGCATGCCAAATGTCTGATAACAACTCTTAACTATTTTCCATTAAATGCCTATTTGATTATATTTTTCAAAAATATTAAGAGATGTTTTCATGTTTGAAGAATATTCTTAATAAATTTTAAATTGGCTCAACTACTTCTATACTTGTAATATATTAGTTGGTAGTTTTTGTCTTAACTAATGACTAAGATTTAAAATTCAAATTTTTATAAATTTTCCTTTTAGAGATTTTTTTTCGTATGTGGTTTACAAGGGTATATATAGCTTTGTCATTCCGTGTGAAATTTCTACAGTTTTCATCTCCGACCCCATAACGTTTATATTTTCTGAAAGCATATGAATAGAGGAGTCAATTAAGCCCTGCCCGTCTGTCCGTGTACTGGTTGAAATCAACTTTTAGAAGCAACAAAAGTATGGTATCAATATTTTAGAAATATCCGGGAATGAATCGCCATTGAAATTCAGCACAATCGCCCATAACTTTCTGCGATCTGATCTTCTGCTTCTTTCCATATTTTTAGCACCAAAGTTTTAAATTTTCAGCCATAGAATAATTTATAGGTACCTTTGCTACTATTTGTAGATATAATTACCCCTAGAGATATTTGTGAAAAATTTTGGATAAAGCGGGCTCTAATCGATAAAGTTATAGGCAAAATTTTTTTAAATATACATATATTTCAAAAATTTGCAAACGAAAATCGATTTTTTCAGCTTCTAGACAACCGAGAGTCAATATTGATATCGTCTGAAAGGACTTGACTAGCACAATATAAGCATTACAAAAAAATTTAGATTCATTTTAGCTGCCACTACAAAATGGCGGACAGTAAATTTATATACGGGTCAAATCTGGTATTTTAAAATGTAACTTCTAGAACCCCTTCAATATTGGTATCAAATGAAAGGACTTGACCAGTAGAATACAGTAAATTATTAAAAAATGTAAAATCCAAGATTGCGTCTAAAACAAATTGTCGGATGAAACCTTTTTAACCCCATCAATATGCGTAGCAAATCAAATTGACTAGTAGAATACAGTTAATTAGGTAAAAGTTCAAAATCAAGGATGTCGTCGAAAATAATAAAGAAAAATGGCGTTGAACATGAACGATGTGGGATTATACCTACATATGTACATGATAGTGAAGGATATTGTCAGATTCGGCATGGCCGAATATAGCACATTTACTTGTTTTTATCTTGCAATGTTGTTAAAATACTTCAACGCTGTTCAATTCAATGTTGATTTTTGACATTAAAGACACAGACTTTAATCAATTCAGGCCTTAAAAATAATTTTTTATTATTGACTCAGCTATGTGAATACTTATATTATCTGCTGCAGTAATATGTAACATTTGAAATGAATAGTGATTATAATTTACAGTCAAAACTGTACAAGCTGAGTTTTCTGTTAATTTGCTACATATTCCAGTTATACGATAAAACGTGATCTAATCCTACTTAATGTATTTTTGGCTTAACAATTGGCTTCCATAGTACATACTTAATATAAAAATACCAAAAAAGTTTATTTCTAATAAACGTTAATAGCAACTTTAGAAATTGTGTGGGGGTATATTCATTTTGTCATTCCGTTTGCCCGTCTGTTAAAAGCATCGTTGAGCTTGAATCAAAAAAGTTAGGGGGATAAAATTTTCACAGAATATTTCCAATAAATAAGGAATATTTGGTATAAAAAATAGAAAATTGGTATATTAGAAAGAGATTTATAGCTTGTAATATAAGATTAGGAAAAAAAAGTCTTCTTTTACATCGAATTAAAAGCGTGTGTAAATGTGAACGCATTTAAGTAGAGCGATAAAATTTCGCAAGTATATTTTTTGAGCAAAAGGAATATCTTTTCCTGAATATTGCTGAAATCTATACGTTACGAAATCAATGAAAACTTATACTGCACAGTTTTTTTTTTCTTCGTCTATTTAAAGTTTTGAACGTAATAAAACTGACAAAATTAGTAGTTCGATTCTGAAAATTTCCACACATTGCCAGAAACAACCTTGACACGCCTCCTTTAATGCCCACTTTCATAAAAGGACTAAATTTTTAATATTAGCATATCGAAGTTATACAAACAAAGTGATACATATTTTAGCATAAAGCTACTATTCCATAGCAATTACTGTTAATAACTAAATAATACATTTTGTGCTATAAATAAGGGGTTTTCCCGGGAATTTGAGTTATTTAATCTTCCCGATTTACCCGGATTATTTTTCGGGATCACGGGGGAAAAAAAGGTGGCTACGATTCGAAAGCATATGTTTATATTGTTTTTATCGAAGTTAATTATAATGATATTATTTTTGATCTAATAGCTGAAGTACCTGTATTTTTCTTTTTGTGTTCATATTTGATCTCGTATCTAGAGAATAACATTTTGTTCAAGAAAAAATATTTTTACTTGATTTATATTTCAAATTCAGGTTTCTTTATTAATTTTTATAGTTTTGAAGTGTTTCTTTTACAATATAAACTATTTGATGCTTTTTAATAATAAGTTTTTAACTAATTAAAAACAAATTTACTTTATATTTGTTTAGCGGTATCCCGGTATCCCTGGATATTAAAAAATAAATCTCGCATTTCTGGGAAACAAAAAATTTTCGGGAAAAAAACCCTAGCTACAAAACAACGGAAAACTGGTGGTGGGTATAAAAGATTCGGCACAGCTGAATATAGTGCTCTTACTTGTTTTAAGTTCGTATTATTTCTAAGTGAAAAAACATTTAAAAAAATCTGTAATGGATTATCTAAGTTATATTTAAATATTATTTCTATGATTTAAAAAGTATATTGTAATTTTTTAACAATATATGGGTACATGAATAGTATAATCTTTAGTTTCCGCAAAAAGGCAATATTGTAGTGAGTAGTGGGTAGCACTAAATTTGAGAAAATAAGTCAATAGCAAATCGAAGTTACACAAAGAAGGTAAAACATATTTAAGTATAGAGAGATTATTTCATATTTGTATCCATAAATTTTGTGCTATAAAAGTAATGAATAAAAACTTGTTGTTGGATATCAAAAATTCAGTACAGCCAATGTAGTGCTCCTACTTGTTGTTTTTTTATTTAAAAAATTACCATTTGTGAAGATTTTTCGTGGAATTATTTATTTTTTTGCAATTTTTGATAAATTTTTTTCTACTGGAAAATCAGATTACTTTTGAATAAAATTTGTTTTTTTATTATATCTTTATTCATAAAAATTGTATAACTATTCTACAAAAATATCAATAGTCTACAATTAACCAATGCTTTTGCTATATATTCTATTTAAGGTTTATTTTTATTTTTTAAAATGCATAAATGGTTATGCAACTAAAAAATATTTAGCCAAAGCAAATATTTTTTTCATTATTTCGAAAAGCAAAATAGTAAATTTAAAGAACTTATCACTAAATTTGAAAATACAAACGAACAAATTTAGGAAAGAATCATATTTTAGTTAAGAGTGTAATCTGAGAAAATATTACGAAAACAATACAAATATTTATAAAAGCTGCAGTCAGTTTTGTTTTAAAAGATATTCACAATAATTAGCTATGTACCTATAGTAAATAAATATTTTTAAAGATTTTTGTTGGTTCTAACAAATCTCAATAAAAATTACTTTCAAAGATTTCTTAAAGATTGTCCTAAGTTCAAATTTATTACAGAACTTGTTCAGTACAAAAGTTTCTATCTTGACAGTTGTTTTTTTATACATTAACTCGCAATAAATTTCATATTAAGCCACATGCGATAATTCTTTCTTTTTATGGTTTATACATTACAAGCGAACGCATTGAGTGAATATTTTGCATATATTTTGCTATTGTAACAAAAGCAAAGTACATGATAAATGTCCACTCAATACGCTGTGCTGGTCTTTTGTAAACATCATCTACATACGACTAGTTTTAGTAAAAGCTTTTAGAAATTTCTCACACTTGGTTCCCTAATTTTATAACAACAATCATCAATCATTATTATGGGAAATGAAAAACATGTTAAACACTAAAAACATAATAAATAACGAAACAAAAAAAAAACACACACACACACTTAATATCAAATATCTTTTTTGTTGTTTTACTAAGAAAAATTTTTATGAAATACCGACTTTCATTTAGTAATTAATGATTTGTATATTTCTGCATTTTTATTTAAATTTGTATGGTATGGAAATACATTAGCTATACCCGGTTGACTTTTATGATGCTAACTAAATTTGTATGAAAAAATTTTTGAAGCCTTAATATAAATTCCTATAAGTAATATATTAATTATATGAAAAACTATAAAAAAAATGAAAGCAATAAAAATTATAAGTTATGTTTGTTAACACCTATTATGACAAACATATATTTTGTTACTGTATTAATCAGCACATTACTTTAGCAGCGGTCATATATGGCAAATATTTGCTCTAATAATTGTATAACTGTTTCTGTTTAATATTTATAAATTGTGAGATCTTTCGAGTACCTAAGTATAGAAAATGCATTAGTTATATCGATGGTTTTTGAATATGAGAGATAAAACAAGTAAGAGTTCCATATTCGGCCGTGCCGAATCTTATATACCCTTCACAAAGTTTAGTCATGCAATAACAATTGTTTGTATCACCATTCATTTCATTAATATGAAATATAAATATACATATATGTTTCATTATCTTTATAATGACTTTTTCCGCTTAAAAACAACCCATTGTAAAATTATTAATTGAGTTTATGTATGTATGCATGTTTAAAAACAAAAAAAAAAACATAATAAAAAAACAAAATAATTTTTTTTTTTTTAACTGGGATTTTAACCTACGTTCATACGTTTGTATTGGTGTGAAAGGCAAGGTGGTATAGTTTTCTTCATCATATCTCAGTTGCTAATAGAGCGATTTTTCTGATTTTCAATACCGATCTGCTCCCGAATATTTCTGATATTTTGGTACCACGGGTCTGGGAAATGTCTGGGGTTTCAACATGTACACGGACATACGGACATACTGACAGACGGAAAATGCCTAATTGACTTCCCTATTCATTAGATTTCAAATATTATATATTTTATGGGGTCGGAATTGAAAACTGTAGAAATTTCACACGGAATGACTAGCCTATATATACCCTTACACTCACTTTGACCGGTATAAAAATCTTTGTTAGCAGGCTTATGTTAAAATAAAACGGCGAGTATAAAATAGCATGATGCTTATATGGAGGTGCCAAAAAAGGCTTTTTAATAAAGCATTTGAATGGGTCAAAAATGAAGTGGTTGATCAACGAAATTTAAATGTACTTAGATAGAGGGCCATTTTAAAAGTTATTGAACAAAAGAAAAATATTTTTTTTTTGCTAAAATTTTTTTTTCAACAATAAATTAATTTTTTAAATCCAATAAATAATATATAAAAAACGTAATATACGTTAATTTTATTTTGATGTGGAAATCGTTTTTAAAGGGAAATCATCTGTACTTCGCATATATGAAGAATCTTGCAAAAGGGAACTGACTTTGTTTAAAGTATGTAATTGATTTTATAGCAAACTCACTGTAAGGTGATTTTTCTAACTAGATTTATTTGAAACTTAAAACTGTTAACAAGTTCCATGCTTATAAGAGCATTTTGATAAATTCTCTACTATTTATGTCTTTGTAATTATTATTCGGTGGACAATTATAAAGTTATCATATATGCATAATGTGCCAATGATTAAAATTTCTCAATAATATTTTCCATTTACAACAGTTTAGCAGGAAAATATAATATTTATGTTGTTTTTTTTTGATAATTTAATTTATAATTAGGATTAATTATTTGTTTTTACAATAAAATTTTATTAGATTACGTATTAACATACATATGTTCTCTATGTCTAATAAATTTACTATAAATTCTTAATTTATTTAGAAAATGCTGACTCCGACTATGACTTTTATACTTTTTGTTAAAAATTCAAAACAATTTTTCAATGAAGTACGTAAATAATGCTTTTATAAACAAATAACTTTAGATTGACAACATCACACTAATGCTGACGAAACCAAGCTAAACAAGTAAGAGCAGTATATTCGGCTGTGCCGAATTTTTTTTACCCACCACCAATTTTGTGTACTTTAGTAGCACAAAATTTATTATTATGTTAATCGCTATGGAATAATCTCTTTATAATAAAATATGTATCACTTTCTTTGTAGAGGGTGGTTAAATTTAAAGGGCCCATGTTAAAGTGAACTACCCCTAGTCTTTAAATTTGTTTTCTGCATTTCACTTGACATTTCTCAATTTCAAACTTACTCAATTTGATCCGTCGAAAGATATGCAAATGAGCAACGCTTTAAAGTTATTCAGGTTTTTTATAAAAATGGGCGTTTAAATCAAAATGCATTTTGTGTACTTCATGATTCCTTTGGTCAACATAATCGTTTAAATTCTTCCACAATCGGGAGAATTGTAAAAAATATTTAAATTTTTGCAAAACAGATCTGTATAAAATGTTAGAAAATCTGTGAATGCCTTCTTAGTTTGTTGAATGGGAGCCATTGCTGTTTTTTGCGATAGTGTGGCAAAAGAGAGTCATCATCATGCCCAATTGAGCATCAACATTGTCATTGAAAATTTGGACCATAAGATAGGTGAGTGGCGCCAAGGATGGGGGACATTTGGCCAATATTTTGTTAAATACATAAGTGAACTATACAAATATTATCATCATAAAAAGAAATGATAATAGTTTCTTAAATAATTTGTGTTTTATTTAAAATCAACATCGGCCCTTAAAATTTAACCACCCTTAATAACTTCGATATGATAGTAAAATGTTTTCGTAAATTTAGTCTTTTAGTGAAAGTGGGCGTTAAAGTAGGCGTGTCAGTAAAATTTCTGCTAATAAATACAACTTAAATATTCAAATATAGTCCTTTATTTTCCCAAAAACTTTGTCAATAGAGAAATTACTTGAATTTAAGATAAACCGTTAAATGGGAGGTAGGCGTTAAAGAAGGCGGGTCACCTAAACTTTTTGGCACAACAATTACATTGATTAGAAAGATATATGTAGCAAATTTCATCATCATATCGCTAATTTTGTCGGTTTTATGAGCCTTTAAATTTCATTAACGGTAGATAACGTGAAAAGTGGGTGTTTTTTTTGGCTAATGAGTACAATTAAGATATTTCAATAAAATCCTTTATTATTCAAAAATTTTTTTTAATAGAGAAATTATATGAGTTTCAGTTAAAACGTTATATGGGAGTTGGGCGTAAAAGTGGCCGTGGCACCCTATCATATTGCCTAGAAGGATATATGTAGCAAATTTTATCATCATACCTCTAATTTTAGCGGTTTTATGGGCTTTTAAATTTCATTAACGGTAGATAACGTGAAAAGTGGGCGTTATAGTAGGCGTGTCAAAGTTGTTTTGGCTAATGAGTACAACTAAGGTATTTCAATATAGTCCTTTATTATTCCAAAATCTATATTAAAAGAGAAATTATATAAATTTTAGGTAAAACTTAATATGGGAGGTGGGCGTAAAAGTGGGCGTGGCATCTTAATTTTCTGGCATAGTAATCATATTGACTAGAAGGATATACGTAGCAAATTTTATCATCATACCTCTTATTTTGTCGTTTTTATGAGCTTTTAAATTTCATTAACGGTAGATAACGTGAAAAGTGGGCGTTATAGTAGGCGTGTCAATGTTGTTTTTGCTAATGAGTTCAACCTAGATATTTCAATATAGTCTTTTATTATTCCGAAAGCTATATTAATAGAGAAAATATATGCATTTTAGATAAAACGTTATTTAGGAGGTGGGCGTAAAAGTAGGCGTGGCACCTTAATTTTCTGGCACAGTAATGACATTGAATAGAAGGATATACGTAGCAAATTTTATCATCATACCTCTTATTTTGTCGTTTTTATGAGCTTTTAAGTTTCATTAACGGTAGATAACGTGAAAAGTGGGCGTTATAGTAGGCGTGTCAAAGTTGTTTTTGCTAATAAGTGCAACCTAGATGTTTCAATATAGTCCTTTATTATTCCAAATTCTATATTAATAGAGAAATTGTATGAATTTTGGGTAAAACGTTATATGGGAGGTGGGCGTAAAAGTGGGCGTGGCACATTAATTTTCCGTTAGAAAAAAGCATTTGACCAAAAAACCATGTTTGCAAAATTTCAGAGTCGTACATCCAATTTTGTTGCTTTTATGACGTTTTTGTTTTTAAATATACCGAAAAATACGCTGTGCGGTATAAATTTTCGTACATTTTGATCGATAACTCCTTTCCTAATGCATAGATTTAGATAATTTTCGGGAAAAAAATATTGTTTTTACTCACGAAATATATATTCGAAGTTTCATGAGTGTACGTTAATACGTTTGGACACAATTCCATTTTATTCGATGGTCGAAGGAAACGGTTTCTTCGACCTACTCTTGCTTTTCGAGCTATAACTCTCTTCCTAATATTCCGATTTAGCCCATTTTCAATACCAAACAAACCTTGTCCATAAGAAAGATTCTGGCAAAATTTGAGCCCCCTAGCTTTTTCGGTGCGACCTCTATCGTGCTTTCAACAGACGGACAGACGGACGGACATAGCTAGATCTTCATCAAATCAAACCCTGATTCAGAATATATACATATACTTTATGGGGTCTAAAATGAATATTTCGATGTGTTACAAACGGAATGACAAACTGAATATGCCCCCACCATTTTTTTGGTGGCAGGTATAAAAAAAGTCGGCAAAGCTGTGTCACACACAACATTATTAACTTAGTTTGTTTTATAATATAATTAAACTTAAGAACCTCACGCTCTGTCAAAATCGGAATTTCCCACTTAAGAGCGGTTTTTTGTGCTCCTACAAATTGTATAGAAATGCTAAGGCCAAAGAAAGCTTGAAATATTTTTTAGTATTATTTAAAAAGTCATATTTTAGTCAGTTACCAATTACGATATTTATAAGAACTTTTTCGATGATAAGACTAAGATTTTCTCATTTCCAGCAATCAAAATTAAAAAAAGACCACTGGTTACACACTTTTTTTAAATTACCATCAAGGACTCGGTCTTATGAATACCAATGATTTTGGTATTTATTTAATTGGATAGAATATTAATTGAAAATAACGACAAAAAACTACAGCTGCTAAATTTGATACAGTTGTTTACTGTATCAAAAAAAAAAAAATTGTAGTAAAAGAAAAAAATATTTGTTTTTAGGTATTTTTCTCTTGCTTATTCATAAACGTTGCGTTTTTCACTCGTCGTTCGTAGTGCATATATACAAAAGTGTTTTATTTTTTGGGATGAATATGCAACGAGAAGGATATAAGTCTACAATTAGACTCGAGTTCGGAAAAAATCTTGCTTTTTGATTTGTAGTTAATAATGTTGTAATATTTCTTTTTTTAAAATGGAAAAGTATATCATAAAACAAACTAACCTCTCATATAAATATATGCTGGCCCACGCATATTACGTCTTGTCAATACAATCAGATTAAGTATGTTGCCAGAGATGCCAAGCGTACAGATGATGGGCAATATGATGCCATATGAATATTGTCGCAGTGCTTCGGTACGCGGATCCTGCAAATAAAAACAAACACCTAAAATCAATTTATGTTGCGTAAATAGAATTATAGAAACATTTTTCGAAAGTAATTGAACAACTAGCTTTATTGTCAGTGGCGTTATTATATTTTTTCAAACCGTGTTATATTTACGACAATGGAAAATTAATAAAACCTTTTCGTATTTCTGTTGTTTGTGTTAGCACAACAATGCCACTAACAATAAGGCTAAATACAACTGAAACGTTATAAATACATATTTGGTGAATTCAAAAGGTTTGCTATTTGCCATTGACATATTCTCATAATGCTTTAAAATTTAAAATGGTTTACAAATTGTATAAAAATAATTGCAATATTTTTTGTCATTTTTAATTTCTACAATATTGTGGCAAAACGACATCTTAGCACTTGCTGTTAATTCACCAAATTCTGTATTGTAAATAATTAATAATTAGCTTAAATATTTTGTTGCCCCTTAGGATTATTTCATTTATAGCAATTAAAGTAATTTTGGCAGTTCCTTATAAGACAAATAATCTAAGTGTTTGCTTTAAATAAGTACATTAGTAGTATTTCAACTAGACACTAGTGCATTGGTGAATTAAATTTTTTTCTTTTTGTATTTTTTTAATATTTTTGTTTGTAATTATTTAACACTCAGTCTTTTATGAGCCAATGTAAGTGGGTTATCAGTTTTTATGATAATATTAGAAGTATCTAAAATTATCATTTAATCAAATGTAACAACATTTAGCAAATGCCTGGCAAGCCCCAAATATAATTTTAAATTAATAGCAAAGACAACACTTAATGCTGTTTGGTATGATAAACTGAAGAATTTTAAACTAATTTAAACCTATTTCAAAATATTTGGCTTCAATTGCTATTTAATTTAAATAAACAACGTTTTAGAAACAACGCATTTATAGCTATTTTAGTTTAGTTTTTTTTTAATTAAATTACTTTTAAAAGCTATAACAAAAATGTCTAACACAACAACTTATTTGTCATATAACTGGAATATGTTTGACTTTAAACCACCTTGGAACTGTAAATAGTTCAATTTGTTTTCAAACAGTTAAAAGCAGATGACACATTTTGTATATTTACATTTAAACCAATCACAATAGTATATCTGCTATAGATTTTTAAAAAGAAATTTCAGACATTTTATTTATATTTTTACCCATACATTGTCTTGTATTTGCCATAATGTCAAAAAATTCGACAATTGTAAAGCCTTGTGTCCATTAGCAAGTCACTTGCGGAAGTCTGCTTCCAGAAGTCTTCAAAACACTTGTAGTTCACAGCAAGTCGTTCAGGTTACTTCCAGCAAGCAACAAAAACGTGTTTCCACATAATTGCTGTAATTAACTTTTGCAATCCGTGATTTCTGGAAGTCGACTTCTAATACGTATTTACACCACAAAAGCTTCTGGAAGTCACTTCTGGAAGCAACTTCCGCAAGAAAATTTGGTAGTGGACACACGGCTTAATAAACAATGCTTACAAACACAATACATGTCAAAAAAAAATCATTTAAAAATATATTTTAATATGCTCAAGTACTTACCCACAAAAAAAAGGCTTCAATATTAAATCACAACATATCGAAAAAGGTCAAATAAATCGTTAGTTGCTAATAAAATAACAACAAAATATTTACCCAATGTTAAAATGCTTAAGACATGATTTACAAATATCTGGCATTTTTTAAATTTATTTAATTTCCTCTATTACACTAACCTCATTTGTTGCATAAAGATCGTCATGAAAATTTTCACCAATGACACCTACAGCTCCGGCAGCAACAGCCGCATTAACATCACTTCTATAGTCACCACCACTCTCACCAGTGTCAAAAGCAACACTGCCAGCTCCTTCATTTATGCCGCCAATAGCAGCAACAGTGGCACCATTGTGTGACGTAGAAGCAGCCGTTATCGTATTGCTGTCATTTTCACTTACGACAGGCGTTGCTGAGAAATTTGTTCCCCATATAATCGAACACAAGGCCGGATCCTCTTCAGCTGTATAAAGTTGTGTTAGCATAGTTTCACGACAGATATTTCGTTACACAATTACACATACACATATACACACATTTTTCAAATACAGAGATTAACGCGTTAGAATAACTTTGTTTGCAACACGTGGAAATGGCAAATCAGTTGCAAATAAATTATAACAAGAAATAGCAGGCAATTTTGAAACATAAATGTACAAAAAATATATTAAATTTTTTAATACATGAATCACATTTCCTTCAACTTTAAGGATATTTTCAGAAATATCGTTGAAAAAAAAATAACTACAAAATATTTTATTTATTAATTAACCACTTTTATAAAAATTGTTTATGAATTTTCTGTTGTTATCATAGTTTAAACTTTTTGTTTTGATTTCAAGTAGGTGCAATCAATTTTATTTGTTTTTCATCGCAATCATCAATATTATCAGAATTGTAAAAATACTTATTGCAACCATCATCATAAACACAACGATATTTAATGAATTTTTGTTCCTAACACTTTTACTGCTCGTTATGATTATGTTTTGATTTTTTTTTGTTGTTGTTGTTGTTGCTGACGGCAGTGGCAATAGTTGGTAGTAGTAATATTCGTTGCTATAGCTTCATCAACTATAAATGCTTTATTTTTACGTTAATTTTGTTGGATTTTTTTTTATTATTGTTTGAGCTTGTATTTTACTTTTTTCTAGTTGCTATTGAAGTAAAAATTGTTTGCAATGCAGTTTTATTCCTGCCAGCAGTGTGGCATAGTTGCTTAGTTAACATTTTATATAGAAATCATTCACCATACTTCCATTCAAAGTGGATGAGATTATTTTTTTTATTTATTTTATTCACTGTAAATTGCATTTTTTGGAATTTTGTGTTTCTGTTTTCATCTGCAAAGAAAAAAAAAACAAAGGATTAAAGGTATTTTTCAGTCAACTTATCTTCAAGTGATTAAAAATTTTACTAGATTTAAAATTTATGGTTAAAGTGCTAAAAACAAGTAGAAAATTTATGGTTGATCTATCACGACCATGTTATCTCATACACCCCAAAACATCTGTGACTTAGAGGAAAAAGTGCTTAAGTTGACTTAAACCACAAAAAAAAATTAATACACCATTGTAATTTTGCCGTTTAAAACTACTTTACAATTATCTTGGAAATTTGTTAGGATATTTCTTTAACGCACAATATCATTTGAATAACTAACTAAGTATTTAATTTAACAAACGAATCCCCATTTGCTTTTATAATTTTTAATACGAGACCGAATGCACATATTAATTTTTATTGTAAGGAGAATCAATTTCTAAAAATCACTTTAAACATTTCTTGATAAACTACATAATAATCAGATGATTCAAATGATGTTTCGTATTGTCATATTGTCATAATTTTTCAAAAATTTTAATAATAATTATAAATCAAGGTGGATTGAAAGGTGGCCGCATAAAATCAGCTGATTAATTTTTTTTTATTTTATTTGAACAAAATTGTCAGATCAATTCGATTGCTTTGTTAATGCTGTTATATAAACTTTTATAATTGTGTAAAAATATTTTAAATCTATATAAAAAAAAAACAGGATGTATGTATGTAACGTATGGACTCCAAAACGGCTGGACCGAATTTGATGAAATTTTCAGGGAATCTTCAGAATATTCACGCCCTGAGACTTGTTTCATTTAAGGATGATCTATCGTTATCCATCTGCTGAAAGCATGATAGAGGTCGGACGAAAAAAGATAGGAGGCTCAAATTTTAGCAGAATATTTCTTTTACACAAACTTTGTTTAGTATTGTAAATAAGTTAAATCAGTATATTAGAAAGGGAGATATAGCTCGTAATGCAAGAGTAGGTTAAAAAAACAAAATCCTTACTACACCGAATTAAGTGCGATTGTGTCTGAACTAATTAACGTCGAGCGATAAAATTTCATTATTATATTTTCGAAGTAAAAAAACCTATATCTTCTTGAAAACTACTGATATCTATACATTACGAAAGGAGTTATGGAGCACAATGTACGAAAAGTTTTTCCCGCAGATTGCCTTTTTTGATATATTTAAAAGTTTTAACGTAATAAACAAAAATAGATGTCGGAATTTGAAATTTGGCAAACATTGCTTTTCGATTAAAAGACTTCTAATAGCGGAAAATTGATGTGACACGCCTAGTTTTACGCCTACCTTCCATAAAAAGATTTATCTCAAGTTCATATAATTGCTCTATGGACAGAGATTTTGAAAGAATTAAGGCAAAATCAACTACTTTGTGACGCATACTTTAATGACCACTTCTCACATAATCTACTCTTAATGAAATTTAAAAGCTCATAAAACCGACAGAAATTTTTTCTTCAATATAAGTATTATTTCAAAAATAAATTAAGGTTACATTACCACTTTGACTTCCACCTTCCATTTAACGTGTTGCCTTAAATTCATATTATAGGTTTGTTCGACGTAAATCCGGTAAAATGAGAGCAAACAAAAAATTCTCTCAGAATACGATAAATTTACCAAAATATGCTGGAACGCAAAAAACCACATTTCAAGCCCGAAAAAAAAGGTCAAAATTGTACAGCTGCTGTTTAGAGGCCAGGGTGATATGCCCCCAGCCGGCTTACCGCCGTCGCCGAATTATTTTGTTCGGATGAACCGCATCAGGCTATCTCGACTAATGGCGTTAAATGCTTTTTACAAACTAGAAATATAATATAATATATATGTGGCACCCTATTGTTTTGGCACGTACCGAGTACAAGTACCAAATACTATAACCAAATACTCGTATCAATTAGTTTTTAAGATTCTTCAACACTGATAAGAAAAAACATTTTTATTCATTCCTTTTACTTTTTTCGCCCTTTCAACACGCTTCATATATTTAATAAAATAAAATTAAATAACTACACCACCGCCGTTTTAATTCAAGGAGATTAAAAAAACAAAATCTCTAAACTGGTGACCCCGACGTGATCGGTGGTGATCGTAATTGTGATTTTTTTTTCTTTTTGGAGTGAAGTTTTTTTTGTTGGATACCGGCCATTTTGATTTTTTTGCAACAGCAAGTGGCGTGGTTCGAGCCGCCATATTTTTTTAACAAAATATTAAGCCGATTGTTACGTAACAATTGTATAACAACTTTCGATGGTCAATCCAAACGACAGTGGGACTTCCACAGCAGCATCCAATGTTGGTGGACACAATATCGAAGAGTCCTCACAACATATCCAACCGGCTCATAATGTTTCTGTCGTCTATGCCAGATTGCCTGTTCCTCAGATGACTAACACTAACATTGAGGCATGGTTCACCACTATGGAGTTCTGGTTCACGGCATCGGGGATAACCGCTGACCGACAAAAGATGGCAACTGTGTTGGCAGCGCTTAGTCCAAATGTAATATCACAGTTGACTGACGTTATTGCTGCACTTCCGGCCACCGAAAGGTATGAGTATATCAAAACGAATGTAATCGAGCATTTTGCGGACAGCGAGCAGCGTCGACTCAACCGGCTGTTGTCTGAATTACCCTTGGGCGACAAAAAACCATCCGAATTGTATTTCGAAATGAAGCGGGTCGCCGGAAGCACTCTGGGTGATGCGGCTCTAAAGGGTCTATGGACACAACGGCTGCCGGCATTCGCACAACCTGTGGTGGCTGCTTCTTCAGGCACTCCAGTCGAGTTTACGAAAATTGCCGATTCAATTTGTGACGCCATGGCATCGAGCCAAGTTAATCAAGTGGCGTCTCGGCCATCAAGCGAATTAAGCGAACTTCGGGCAGCTGTCGTTCAACTCACAAAAAAATTTGAAAATTTTTCGACTCGGTCACGATCGCGCTCACGTTCAAGCAAACCAACTGTGGCGCGCAACCGATCCCAAAATCGTGCTCCGTATTCCAGCGATACGACTGGTGACGAGTGCTGGTACCATAAAAAATATGGCCGAAATGCTCAAGAGTGTCGCAGCCCTTGTAGACATAGACAACGTAAAGTGAATGTACTGTCTACAGGTACATCGCAGTGACTCAATCGGCCGGTGGAGGTTTCCGGCGAAAATTCCCCCACAAGTGCCAAATATTTCGCCTTCAAGTCAAAGACAGTTACACCAACACAAATTTTCTTGTCGATAGTGGCGCCGATGTTTCCGTCCTGCCTCTAACTTCGAAGTCTTTTGATGTCCGTTCAACTGCCATCACGTTATATGCCGCTAACGGTTCTCCCATTAAGGTAAGTGGAGAAAAACGTATGAAACTTGACCTTGGTCTTCGCCGTGAGTTTCATTGGTCATTTGTGGTCGCCGACGTGACTTCACCTATCATCGGGTCCGATTTTAGAAAACACTTCGACCTACTTATTGATCTTCGACGTAACCGCCTTACCGACAACATCACTGGTCTTTCATCGAGTCTGACATCGTCAACGTTTTGCGAAGCAGCCGTCATCAAAATTTTCGACGCAACCGATCCGTTTGCTGATATTTTAAAAAATTTTCCCGACGTTACGAAACTCTCGCCATATGGGTCAACGACAAAATCTTCGATTTTTCATAGAATCGAAACGACAGGTCAGCCTGTTTTTTGTCGACCACGACGTTTATCTCCGGAAAAGCTCTCAGCTGCTAAAAAGGAGTTTGATTTTTTAATCAAAGCTGGCATTTGCCAACCATCAAAAAGCAACTGGTCTAGTCCGTTGCACTTAGTCAAAAAAAGCGACGGAACTTGGAGACCATGCGGCGACTATCGAGCCCTGAATGCGCAGACGTTGCCAGATCGTTACCCTTTGCCGTATCTAACAGATTTCACAGCAAATTTGAGAGGTAAGCATTTTTTTTCTAAAATTGACCTGCAAAAAGCTTTCCACCAGGTGCCGATCCATCCCGATGACGTACCGAAAACCGCTATTAGTACCCCGTTCGGCCTGTACGAGTTTAACTTTATGACGTTTGGGCTATGCAACGCCGCCCAAACGTTCCAGCGGTTAATAAACGAGGTACTACGTGGTCTGGATTTTGTTTTTCCATACATCGATGACATTTGTGTCGCTTCGTCTTCTGCTGAACAACATCGTCATGATCTTGCTGAAGCTTTTCGACGTCTTCAAGACAATCATCTCGCCATCAACCTAAAAAAATGCGAATTTGGTAAGAACGAAATAAAATTTTTGGGTCATCTGGTTGACGCTGACGGAATCCGACCTTTGCCGGAAAAAGTAGCTGCTATACGCGATTTTCCAAAACCAAAAGTGGCTCAAGAGCTTAAAAGGTTCATCGCCATGCTGAACTTTTATAGAAAATTCTTGCCACATGCAATTTCTTATCAGACGCAGCTGCAGACGCTAATCGTCGGCAATAAAAAAAACGATCGTACAGCAATAAAGTGGACTCCAGACGTGGAAGCTGCTTTTGTTCGATGTAAAAACGAATTATCCAACGCAGCAATTTTAGTACACCCCGCTGCCGAAGCCGAGTTAGCTATCTTCGTAGACGCTTCCGATACAGCTGTTGGGGCAGCTTTGCATCAAAAAATTGATGGTGATTTACAACCTCTGGCGTTTTATTCCAAAAAATTTACACCGACCCAGCAAAAATATTCAACATATGATCGCGAGCTTACAGCAATGTACCAATCTGTGTCCCATTTCCGTTATATGATAGAAGGAAGGAGTTGTTACATTGTCACCGACCATCGTCCGCTAATTTTTGCATTTCAACAAAAACTCGAGAAAGCTCCGCCCCGTAGAATACGTCAACTCGATTTCATCAGCCAATTCACCACCGATATTCGCCACACGCCTGGTTTAGAAAATGCTACAGCTGACGCACTTTCTCGCATTGGTTCAATTAATCAAATTGTCGACTATTCTCGCATTGCATTGGCTCAGAAAGGCGATGAAGAACTTCAACAAATGCTTCAAACTTCAGGTACGCAAATCAATTCGCTAATATTAAAATTTTTTTCGATCCCAGGCTGCAACGACCAACTAATCTGTGACACATCGACGTCCCGTGTTCGCCCATACATCCCAAAGGAATTTCGGCAACAGATATTATCAACAGTTCATAATTTGTCACATCCAGGTGTCCGGACTACCACCAAATTGGTCACATGCAGATTTTGTTGGCCTGGGATTCGAAAAGATTCTGCTATTTTTGTGCGAAGCTGTTTGCAGTGCCAACGATCAAAGATTCAACGGCATACTCGATCATCACCTGTGAAGTATGAACCCCCAAAACAACGTTTCACTCATATCAACATAGACATCGTTGGTCCGTTTCCATTATGTGAAGGACAACGGTACTGCCTTACGATAGTGGATCGTTTTACACGCTGGCCGGAAGCTGTTCCAATCCCAGACATGTCAGCCATCACAGTCGCGAAAGCTCTAGTGTCTCAGTGGATTTCAAGATTTGGTGTTCCAGCTCGAATAACATCTGATCGTGGTCGTCAATTCGAATCGTCAGTCTTTGCCGAGTTAATAACTGCAATCGGCGCTACACATCTTCGTACTACACCATACCACCCACAATCGAATGGTATAATCGAGAGGTGGCACCGAACGTTTAAAGCAGCGATTTTGTGTCATAATCCGGCAAGATGGATACATCATTTACCTACAATTTTGCTTGGCCTACGAGTTGCTTTCAAGCCTGACTTGAAAGCTTCGCCAGCAGAACTAGTATACGGCTCCACATTAAAAATTCCCGGCGAATTTTTCGAGCAAACGAAAATTGACGACACTGCCAGCGATTTCGTCTCCGAATTTCGAACAGCGATGCAAAAACTAACGCCAACCGATACTGCTCATCACTCAACGCCAAAAATTTTCATTTCAAAAAATCTTCAAAACTCAACACACGCCTTCGTCCGCAATGATTCCATTCGACCTTCATTTACTCACCCATATGATGGTCCATATTTGGTGGTGAAGCGTTTTGAAAAGTTTTTTACAATTTTGATTAAAGGTCGTCGAAGTAACATTAGTATCGATCGGCTTAAACCTGCTTTTGTCTCACATGACGATTTCAACAACAGTTCAACTGTACCCGAGCTACCTACAGCTGCTTTGCAGAGCAGCTCACCTGGTTTTTCTACAAATTTACAAGCTCCTAACGAAAGTGATCTCAACTCTAAACATACGTCAACACATTCCAGCCCAGCTGTCAGTTTTTCATCTGAAGTGCTACAGCCCAAAGCTACTACAAGTGGTAGACGGGTCACGGTTCCTTTAAGGTTCAGGTGAACCTCCTCTAGCGCGGGGAATAATGTGGCACCCTATTGTTTTGGCACGTACCGAGTACAAGTACCAAATACTATAACCAAATACTCGTATCAATTAGTTTTTAAGATTCTTCAACACTGATAAGAAAAAACATTTTTATTCATTCCTTTTACTTTTTTCGCCCTTTCAACACGCTTCATATATTTAATAAAATAAAATTAAATAACTACACCACCGCCGTTTTAATTCAAGGAGATTAAAAAAACAAAATCTCTAAATATATATATATATATATATATATATATATAGAGGCATATATTTTTCTCATTCTCTTTTAAAACTTCCTAAAATTTTTACACTTAAGAAATTTATTTTTCTAATTTTTTTCGCTGTCGTATAGTGTTTAGATCGTATAACGAACTACTAAAGAGATGATGAGATAAAGAAATAATATGAAATATGAAAAAATATATAAAAAAATTAAAGAGAAATAAATGTGTACTATGTACTGCTACCCGTGCAACCAAACTTCGACTGTCTGCTTTTCAGTTTCTCTATTGCAAAAGGGGACTTAGCACCAAGTTTTAATGAAAAAGATTTAAAATAACTCTGTTATGTCCGCAATCAAACAATAGAGTATATATGTATGTATATATTACGGCTTCACTAAAAATTACAAGAAAAACATATTAACATATATCGTTGTTTTTTCAACTCGCTTTCATTCGTGCATATATGGTAATACGAAATCAATTTAATTTTCTATTATAAAAAAACAAAAGTTTCTGTATGATAACGTTAAAATAGTTTAATCATTTTTAGGTTTGATATAAGAAATTATATTGAGTTTTATATATGTATATATTTTATTCAAACTTTTTACTATATATTAAATTTTAAAGTGAATCATTTTTATTTTGGCTTAAGTTCATTTATTATTTTATTTTATAATTCAAATTAAATTAATTGAATAAAGAATTTAAAAAATTGAAAATTAATACTAAGATTCACTAATTCACATTTCATTGAATTATAATATAAAAAGGAATTTTCAGTTACATAGTCGTATACCGATAAAGAGTGCTGATGATGAAATCGTAGCTGATTTCGAAAATGCATTTCACTCGGCTAATATCGGAAATAATTTTAGAAAGAATATTCCTAAAACTGGTTACAATTTAACTTAATTTGAATTATAAAATTAAATTAAATAATAAATGAACTGAAGCCAAAATAAAAAAGATTCACATTAAAATTTAATATATTGAGTTTTACTTAAATATATCCTGGATCGATACTCATGTTATATAAAATAGTGGAATGCTAAGTTTTTTTAATCGTAAAGATATGACTGCACAATATGATTAACGCAAAACCTACTTATTTCTTTAAAACACTTATTTTCCGTTTTTTTTTTATATTAATAATATCTTAAACCAGCTTCAATCTACCGCCGGTAATTATTGCACTTAGCCGCCACCACGACGTTTTTCTACCAACAGCAGAGGTCCAATGCTTTTGCTAAAATTGTTCAACAAATTTTTAGTTTTTAAGTTTAAGTTTTGTTAAAGTATGTCCAAACAAACACTAGAGTGAAATGCATATGTTTTATTAGTTATTCAAATTATTCAAATTACAAAAACTCTATTTATATTCTCAGACAAAGTATATTTCATTGTTTACATAAATAAAAAAATCTTTTCAACCTTTTATATTTTTACAATTTAAAAACAGCTGATTTAGTGATCTGTCAGTTTTTCCATTTTACTCGGGTAAAGTCTGGTAAAAAGAGAAACACAAATTACTCTCTCATGAACGTTCTCATTTACCCAATTTACCCAATTTCCAACACAAGAAACGCTTTTCGGTAAAATTGGGAGCCCGCTAGTACGTACATACGTACGTACGTCGAACAAACCTTATATCTATATGGACAAAAATTAAACAAAAAATTTAAATCTGTAACGGATTATCTCAGTTGAGTTCAAACATTAATTATATAATATTAAAAGTAGGAGATGCCATGACTATGGGTATCAATTACACTCTTCAGCTTCCGTAAAAATACAATATTGTAGTAAAAAGGAGTTCGTACTTCCTAATGCAGAAATAGGTTTCGTTGTAAGACAAAATCTAAGATAACAATTAAATAGCAAATTAGAGCTACACAAAAACAGTAAAACGTATTTTAGTATAAAAGGATTATTCCATAGCGATTGCTGTTAATAACAATAAAATAGATTTTGTGCTACTTATAAAAGAACACAAAATTGGTGGTGGGTTTCAAAAATTTGCCAAAGCCGAATATAGTGCTCTTAGTTGTTTTCTTTCATTATTGGTCTAGTGGTAGCATATAGCTAAAATAATCCAATATTTCCATATATTGTTGGTCTTTCGCTTTTAGGTGAGTGATCTAAAATGTGAAACTTAGAGCAAACTAACAATCTTATAAATTTATTTTCTTAGGAATCTCATCCATTACAAACTGAAGTTACGGAAACAATTAATGCTGTATTAAAATAATTCCGAAATTTTAACTGTAGACGTAATTAAATTGTTTTGAAATGCACATAAATAAATTACCCGTTAAACACTAGTTTTATTATAATTTTTTTTTTCTATATTTTTAATGTAAGCTATTATGTATTAAATAACTAATGGTATTATATTGATGGTTTTCGATTCATAATACTAATTTCGTAATTGAAATCCATCTTTACTGTCTTCTGTGCTACTATTGAAAATTTTGCAAACATTATATATCGAAAAGAGTAAAATCAATCAATTCACAATCAAAATAAAACTAAAAGAATTTCATAAAATGATAACAAGTGTAACAAAACATAACAAAACTATTTTTATAAGTTCATTATTACTTTCATTAAAAATTTTTAATGACTAATAAAATAGACTTTTAAATATTTTTGACTTAGACCATTTTCATAATTAATACTTAACAATTTTAATTCAACGTTTTAATAAGAAATATTCATAAATGATTCCTATTTGATAATATAATATAATATATAGTGTAATAATTTAAATGGTGATTATTTATAAATTAAGTTTTTCGGGCTGGCAGCACTGGTTGGTAATTTTGTCCAAACTACATCTGTGAAAGTGAAGAGTGTTCAGTATACTCTGCCCTTTCATCATGGAGAAAAAAATTGTGTTCAGCGATGAGGTGGCACATGCCACACAGCTTGTGAAACAATGGACATATTGAAGGATGAATTTGGTGAGCAGTTTATCTCTCGGAATGGCCCTGTGAGTTATGTAAAGTCGTTGGTCTATGTGGACAAGCCAATCACGATTGAAGACCTAGAGTATATCAAAACATGTGTTATTCATGGAATACACGCCGAAATGCTCGAAAAAGTGGTGCAAAATTGGACCTAACGAATGGGTCATTTGAACCGGAGCCGCGGGCAACATTTACATTAAGGTGTTTTTAAAAAGTAAATGGCAAAGACCAATTTATCAATTCCAATAAAAATTTTAAAAATATAATGCAAATTTGAGTGTTTTATTATATTTAAAAAAAAAAACTACGCTTAAAAAATCACGCTTCTGTATAAAATAGTATGAAGCTATTTTACTAATTAAGTCACTTTTAGAGTTAGACTCATAACTGAAGGTACATGTAATAAGAGTTTTTTTTTTAATTAAAATTTAAACTCAAATACATAAAGGCAAGTGGTAGGTGACTTCGAATTCTGTGACAAAATATTTACTAATGTTACTAATGTTTGTTAATAACGAAGCATTCTTTTAAAATTCAGCTTTGGAATATCAGAGACTGGACTAGGGTATTTATACCACTGCTAAGTAAATTAAAAAATTAACTACTTTGGAAAGACATGAAGAGTGCAGATGGCCATATTCAACATTTAAACACAACTTAATAATAAACTAAATAAAGTTCAACCTTTAAATTATCGTAGATATATTTCAAGTTCTACTACTACTACTTTTTATAATCATTTTTTCACTAATCATTTTTTCTTTATTTTTAATAAGAATTAAAAAATATATTTATATCATGGTGACTTTTTTAAATTTTTAAAGAATTTTATTTTTCTTTGGATTTATAAAAAAATATTTTAAATAATTTCAAAATATATACTTCAAAAATATATACTAAGAAAAGCCTTGGCAATCTTTAACATTAAATTTGACGAAAAGGATCAAAATAAATCTGACAACTCTGGTTTAAAACAGCTGTTTTGTGTGGTAATGTTTATGTCAGTCGTAATTCCGCTCTGGTCGGGTCAAGAGCTTGCGCGTCATTGCTATTATCGTTTAATAGGCCGACTTCCTAAACGCATATGTAAACTTTCTGGCAACGTCCAATGTTCCTAATCGTTTGGCAACTCATTTTAATAAGTATCAGCTATCAAAATCATGCATCATTTTTATTTTGTTTGCAAACATTTGAGCTGCAATGGCTGAGTAAGTATTTTCTTTAGTTTTAATAAATTATTTATAATTGATAAAGTTTATTTAAATTACAGACTAATAATTTAAATAATTAAACACTTTATATTGTATGAGTTGCATAGCGACGTTCCTAAATGCCGATAAAATGCAAAAAAAGTCTCTGCAACGCAAGGTTGCACTTAAAACATGTTTAGCATTGCTTACGCATTTTTTGAAATTATGCACTGCAATTTGCGTTTAGGAAGTCTGCCATAGCAATCAAGTCATCTCTTTTTATCTGACTTCGAGAGTTTTAACGTCTCTCTCTCTCTCGCGTGGTAAATTGTGTAGCTTTGCGTAACTGTTTATACAGTTTTCAGACTATTCTACAATTAACCGTCTGCTTTTTTTATTGGATTAACTGGACTTAACTTTAATATTTACAAGTGGAAGAGAACCAACTAATTTTCTTTATTTTCTTAACTAGATTAGTGCCAAATAAACTCATTTACTTGTAACTGGAGGAGAACCATAAAACTCAGTTTTATTTATTGTTCAAGTGTTTCCGACTTCCTATACAGAGGTGTAGGTCGTCTACGGAGAAGGAACCAACGTGTGTTTTTGGTTATGTACCCCTGCCAAGCAATTTTAGAATTAAAAAAAAAAATTTCACTAATTTAGCTAAAAGTTTCTCACTCTTTGTAGTAAGTATTGTATTATTATTATTATTATTATCGCTGTATTATTTTGTATGTAAAAGTTACTAAAATGCTTGGCTTCCGAGGGCATAGCGTGGAGCAATATGTTCTTAACCCATTATTAGGTTTCTATTAATTTTAATAATATATTTCAAGATTTATAATACTTTCAACTCAAACCTTTTTGAGATCTAAATTTAAGAGGCCATCATTTGTATAAACTTAAGTTTTTAAGAACTTGCTTCACTTTAAGGGTCATCTCTAAACAATTTTTCGTAAAACAAACTGTTTTAATTTATTTTCTTTTTGGCTTTGCAAAACAACAAAAATTTTATTTGCACACACAAAAACATTGATTAATGAAGCCGTTTTTTAAAAAAATTTTCAAGTGGAATCACGTGTTCATAAACGTCAGTTTTTTATATTGGTATTTCAAATGTTTGTATTTTGTAATTTATATGGGAGACATGAAAAGGCTTAAATCTTTTTAACATTTTTACTTAAACAACATACTTTTTTTCAATTCTTAAATTATGTAGTGGTAGCACTTTTCAAATAATTCTTTGATGTTAAGCAAAAAGATCTTAAGACGAGAATTTGCAATATGAGGTTTGGTTGAATTTTACACAGTTTCTGCATTTTTCCTTTGCCTCCAATAGTCTAAGTCTAGCATAACTATTTTCAATCGTAATCATTTGAAACAACTAAAGTTTCAGACTTAGACCTTTTTGCCTAGCTTCAAAGATTTATTCTTATTCCTGATTTATAACAAAAGATTTATTTTTAAATTTACATAGATGCATAAGGTTATCGCTGCTGCTGCTGCTGTCAGTTGTTTTAATAATGGGTTTAATTTTCTCTTAAGCATAAGCCTGTCATTACCACGACATGTTAATTTTACAAGGTCTGCTTTGATATAAGTAAGAATTTAATGTGTGTAAAACAATCTATAAATTTGCATTGGTTTCTTTGTAAACAAAAACATTCTTAGACGATTACATGCTCTCACACACACACACATGCTCATGCCTTTAAAATGTAGTGCAAACGACAATTATAACAATATTCTAGAACAGTTTACATATTATTAATATGCAAATTTATACAATATGAGGGTTAAATTTGTACTTATAGTTTGGTTTATTTAAGAAATAATGAATTTCGTTTATTTTCATAAGAGGTTAGGTTAGACAGCTTTAGTGTTAGAAATTTTTTTAAAAAATTATTAAATTAACAGAAGTAATTTTATCGAAAAATAAAAAAATTATAGAAAATTTGTTTATATTTTATTCGACCTTAAAATGGTAACTAAAATTTTTTTATTTTTCTTTAGGCTCAAGGTCAATTTTTCTATTTAAATAAAACTCTTTATTCGTTTTATTAAATATATTTATTTTTCAATATTTCGTGCACCTTCGGTGCACTTCTTCAGGATATAAAACTGAAATACACAATGAAATTTTTTAAAAAATACATTAATCCAAATAAATACAAAAATTTTTTTAAAAAATACATTAATACACATTTACAACGTAAAAACTTTCTTTAAAAAAAAATAAAATATACAAATAAACAATAATACTAGCTTACATATTTGAGTAAAGCCGTCGTCTTTTCACAAAGAGAATTCACTGCTTACTGATAATAGTTCTCAACTATACTTATCTACAATATGTCTGTACGTGTGCGTGCAATTTTCTGTGTCTGTTTTATAGTTCATTCTTATGGTCAAAGGAGTATTAATTATATGGAGCATCTCTATTGTAAATCTCTTTTTGTAATTGTTCTCTTGCTGGAGAATTGTTGTACCTTTTATATTGGGGGAATGCATAGCTGCCAGATAAAATAGGGGCAAAATCGTCTAATTTGGGGGAAAAAATCGTCAAAATCGTCAAATAGTTTACTCAAATCGTCATAAAAACGTCAAAATAAAAAACGCATTTTTCAAAACAAACCATTTTTTATTTAATGTATAACATAACAAACTTTTTGGCTGCATCTAATTCAGACTAATTGACAAATAATTATAATCATTTCTTTCTAAAGTTTCTACCGATTAAGGTAGCTTTAGGCAAGCGTAAGACGAGCACAATGCCAAAATAAACTACATCGTTTCGCTTTTTAGCCCATAAATTTATTTCTGGATCTGCAAACCAGTCTTCCTTAATTTTCTTCTTCTTGTTGGTTACCTGTGAAAAACACCATTAAAATTTCATTTTAGCTACTACCAAGTTTTGTATAAAAAAATGGATAAAATTTCTACTTACAGAGGAAGAGCTGCTAGAATTTTCATCATCTTGGTTTTCTATTGAAAATATAATGTTTGATTTTTAAGGTTTTAATGTATAATTAAAAAGAACTTACCATTTTGTTGAAGTATTTAAGCATATTAATTTGTCACTTAAATAATTTAAATAAATATACTTAAAAAACTAAAATTGTTTTAAACGCATTTCCAAATTTATATTTGTTCGTGTTGTAGGTATCAGTTGATAATATGTGGCATATACTATGTTAAAAATGTACAAAGTAGAAAAATTACTCACACAAACACATTAAATAATGATCGATGTATCTCTTTCACTCTGTTCTATTATTAATAACATAAAAAACCGTTACAAATTATTTTTATTTAGTTTAAGGTTGATATAAAAGTAATGAAAAATGTTGCAAACTTGAATTCTTGAAAATCGTCAAAAACATAGCATAAATCGTCAAATCGTCAACACTTAATTTTAGCACGTAAAATCGTCAAAATGACGATAAATCGTCAAATCTGGCAGCTATGGGGGAATGTCCACTAATTGCACAGTGGGCTGCAAGCGCTGTTTTATGCTCTGATATACCTTTTTTAGTTTTATGATCTGATTTATGTGCAACTAATCTCGTCCGCAATTTTGACTTTGTCGTTCCGATATATATTTTATTACACACACTGGATCCGTCTCCGTTACACGGTATTCGATATATTACATTAGATTTGTCCAATATATCAACTTTTGTCTTAGTGTTTGAAAACAGCATCTTTAACGTTTTGTCAGTTTTAAGTGCAATATTAACTTTGTCTCTGTCAAAAATATCCGAATGTGTTATTCGCTCAGAAAACCCAGGGACATGGGTCATCGACTTAAAAATTCTTTGTGGTTTTTCCATAGGTGTTTTTTTCAGGTTTTTAATAGCTTTGTTAACCAAGTTTGTCGCCAAAGTAAAAGAAAAGCTGTTTTTCTGCAATATTTCTTTGATTTTGATAATCAACTTTTACTAGAATACCAAAAGGTTTATTTTTTGACATTCTAAATTTTTGCATAAAAGATAACAAATATTTTAAATATAATGAAAAAATATTTCAACAATTGAAAGGAATGCCTATGGGCTCACCAGCATCGCCAGTAATTGCCGACATAGTTATGGAGGAATTGTTAGATGTTGCAATTGACAATTTGGTTGTAAAACCGAGATTTATGAGTAAATACGTAGATGACTTATTCTGCATAATTAGAAAGGACAAAGTAGAAGAAACACTTGAAGTTCTCAACAGCTTCCACAGACGTATACAGTTTACCAAAGAGTTGGAACACGAAGGAAAACTACCATATTTGGACGCTGTTATAATAAGGAAACACAACACAATAACAATAGACTGGTATCAAAAACCAACAGCTTCAGGCCGCATCATAAATTTTTATTCAAACCATCCGAAACACGTCAAGATTAACACAGCACAAAACTTTACAACTAGAGTATTAAAAATTAGCGATAAAATATACCATAGGGCAAATATTATCAAAATCAAAGAAATATTGCAGAAAAACAGCTTTTCTTTTACTTTGGCGACAAACTTGGTTAACAAAGCTATTAAAAACCTGAAAAAAACACCTATGGAAAAACCACAAAGAATTTTTAAGTCGATGACCCATGTCCCTGGGTTTTCTGAGCGAATAACACATTCGGATATTTTTGACAGAGACAAAGTTAATATTGCACTTAAAACTGACAAAACGTTAAAGATGCTGTTTTCAAACACTAAGACAAAAGTTGATATATTGGACAAATCTAATGTAATATATCGAATACCGTGTAACGGAGACGGATCCAGTGTGTGTAATAAAATATATATCGGAACGACAAAGTCAAAATTGCGGACGAGATTAGTTGCACATAAATCAGATCATAAAACTAAAAAAGGTATATCAGAGCATAAAACAGCGCTTGCAGCCCACTGTGCAATTAGTGGACATTCCCCCAATATAAAAGGTACAACAATTCTCCAGCAAGAGAACAATTACAAAAAGAGATTTACAATAGAGATGCTCCATATAATTAATACTCCTTTGACCATAAGAATGAACTATAAAACAGACACAGAAAATTGCGCGCACACGTACAGACATATTGTAGATAAGTATAGTTGAGAACTATTATCAATAAGCAGTGAATTCTCTTTGTGAAAAGACGACGGCTTTACTCAAATATGTAAGCTAGTATTATTGTTTATTTGTATATTTTATTTTTTTAAAGAAAGTTTTTACGTTGTAAATGTGTATTAATGTATTTTTTAAAAAAATTTTTGTATTAATTTGTATTAATGTATTTTTTAAAAAATTTCATTGTGTATTTCAGTTTTATATCCTGAAGAAGTGCACCGAAGGTGCACGAAATATTGAAAAATAAATATATTTAATAAAACGAATAAAGAGTTTTATTTAAATAGAAAAATTGACCTTGAGCCTAAAGAAAAATAAAAAAATTTTAGTTATTATAGAAAATTTTTATCAAATATTAAGAATTATTATGGAAAATTCATTCAAAAAGATTTGTTACGAAATAGTGTTTTTCCGAAAAAAAAATTTCGCATTTGAAGGCTATGGGATGAATGGATATGGTATATAAAATATCATAAATAAAAAAAAAATAATTTTAATCTATCGGACGAAAAATCAGCAACTTTTTTGTTTAAATTTATTGTCATTCCAACAAGAACTCTTGGTCCTGTCATATTTACAAAAGTAATGTAATTTTGAAAAAACTTATGTATGTCTGGTATGTTTTTATATATTAGTTACATCCATCTGACAGCTTAATCTACATATTTTTTGTACGTACCTTCCTTTAAATTTTGAAATTTTTTGTCTTAAACATTTATAAATTAAAAGCTACACTAAATTATTCTTTATTTTTACATTAGCACTAAACCATCTAAAGTGGGGTAAAAGTTTTTGAAAAGTATTTAATTGTGGCATTTTAAAATCAAAACTTTTTAAAAGAGAGAGAGCGAAAACGTAAAGTATCATATCCATATTAGAAAAATTTTATAAAATACTAAAAAAAAAACACGAGTAGTAATCACTTTTATATAAAGGGTCCGCCAAATAATTTTTTTTTTAAAATGCTTTTAAAAAAAAGTGTAGCTTCGGCTGTGTGGGACGTAGGGCCGTCCTGTTGAAATCAAATGTTGCCAATATCCTCCTCATCAATTTTTGTGAACAAAAATTCGTTCAACATGGCTTGATAACGATCGCCATTGAGTACGGCCACTCCTTGCTCATTTTCGAAGAAAAATGGCCAAATTATGCATCTGGACCAAAATTCGCACCAAACAGTGACTCGTTTTGGCAGTATCGGCTTTTCAATGTATACATGCGGGTTTTATGTGCCCCAAATGCGACAATTTTGCTTGTTTACATACCCGCCAAGATCAAAATGAGCTTCATCTGAAAAGATGATTTTTTTTTGGCAAAATCGGCCAAAGTAATGTCGCAATATTTTCCAGCGTTGTTCAAGCGTATACACAATCATATTCATTCAGCGGAAAGATAAAACTAATTATCTGTCGAATCAGACATTAGCTAAGTGTTGCTATTTACGAAATAAGCACTAGTTGAAAAAAAAAACGTTAGATGGCGGACCCTTTATAAAAATTCGATTAATTTTTAATTGTAAGCAAATATGTTTCCGAATTAACGATGTAATTCGTTGCCACTACGTTTTTTAATATGGTTAAAGCAAATAGTCAGCAGGGTTAGGGTGCCATCCCAACTTAATTGTGTGCCAAAACTCAAACTCTATATATAAAAAAAATTCCAGTGCCAAGAATTGTCAAATCCAATATATGAATAATAAACAAGTAAGAGCACTATATTCGGCTGTGCCGAATCTTTTATACCCACCACCAATTTTGTGTACATTTAAAGCACAATATATATTATTTAATTAATCATTATGGAATAATTTCTCTATAATTAAATATGTATTACTTTCTTTGTAGAGGGTGGTTAAATTTTAAGGGCACATGTTGAAGGTGAACTACACATAGTCTTTAAATTTGTTTTCTGCACTTCACTTGACATTTCTCAATCTCAAACTTATTGAATTTGATCCGTAAAAAGATACGCAAATGAGCAACGCTTTAAAGTTATTCAGGTTTTTTTAAAAATGGGCGTTCATATCAAAATGCATTTTGTGCACTTCGTAATTCTTTTGATCAACATAATCTTTCAAATTCGTCCACAATCGGGAGAATTGTAAAAAATATTTAAATTTCTGCAAAACAGGTCTGTATAAAATGTTAGAAAATCTGTGAATGCCTTCTTAGTTCGTTGAATGGGAACCACTGCTGTTTTATCCGATAGTGTGGCAAAAAAATTGAGCATCAACTTTGTCATTGAAAATTTGGACAATCAGATAGAGGAAAGGCGCCAAGGATAGGGGGGGGGCATTTGGCCGATATTTTGTTAAGTACATAATTGAACTACACAAATATTATCATTACAAAAAGAAATAATAATAATTTCCCAAATAATTTGTGTTTTATTTAAATTTAACATCGGCCCTTAAAATAAAACCACGCTTTATAACTTCGATATGCTAATAAAATGCTTTTATAAATGTAGTCCTTCAATGAAAGTGGGCGTTAAAGTAGGCAAGTCAATAAAGTTTTTGCTAATAAATACAACTTAGATATTTCAATATAGTCCTTTATTTTCCCAAAAAATTTGTCAATAGAGAAATTACATGAATTTAAGATAAACCGTTATATGGGAGGTTGGCGTAAAAGTAGGCGTGGCACCTTAATTTTTTGGCACAGTAATAACATTGCCTAGGGGGATATACGTAGCAAATTTTATCATCATACCTTTAATTTTGGCGGTTTTATGAGCTTTTAAATTTCATTAACGGTAGATAACTTGAAAAGTGGGCGTTATAGTAGGCGTGTCAAAATTGTTTTGCCTAATGAGTACAACCTAGATGTTTCCATATAGTCCTTTATTATTGCAAAATCTATATTAATAGAGAAATTATATGAATTTTGTTTAAAACGTTATATGGGAGGTTGGCGTAAAAGTGGGCGTGGCACATTGATTTTCCGTTGCAAAAAAGCCTCTTACCAAAAAGCAAAGTGTGCAAAATTTCAGAGTCGTACATCCAATTTTGTTGCTTTTATGACGTTTTAGTTTTTAAATATAACGAAAAATACACTGTGCGGTATAAATTTTCGTACATTTCGATCGATAACTCCTTTCCTAATGCATAGATTTAGATAATTTTCAGGGACAAATATTGTTTTTACTCAGGAAATATATATTCCAAGTTTCATGAGTCTACGGTAATGCGTTTGGACACAATTCTATTTTATTCGATGTTAGAAGGACACGGTTTTTTCGACCTACTCTTGCTTTTCGAGCTATAACTCTCTTCCTAATATTCAGATTTAGCCCATTTTCAATACCAAACAAACCTTGTCTATAAGAAAGATTCTGGCAAAATTTGAGCCCCCTAGCTTTTTCGGTGCGACCTCTATCGTGCTTTCAACAGACGGACGGACATAGCTAGATCGTCATCAAATCAAACCCTGATTCAGAATATATATACTTTATGGGGTCTAAATGGATATTTCGATGTGTTACAAACGGAATGACAAAATGAATATACCCCCACCATTTTTTTGGTGGCGGGTATAAAAAATAAATTTAAATTGCTTTCCTTTACGCTATCACCTTATGTAATTACACCATGGTTATAAGTAGTCTGCATTTGGCCAGATACTGCCATGTTTAAAAAATAAAAACAGTATAGAGCGCTTTATTCGGCTGTACCGAATCTTATATTCCCTTAACAAAGGTTGTACCATCACACAGCAAAATAATAAATAAAACAAGTAAGAGCGCTATATTCTGCCATGCCGAATCTTATATACCCTTCACAACGTGTAGTCATGCAATAACAGTAGTTTGTGTCACCATTCATCTCATATAAAATACGTACATACATATAAAAAACATACATATAAAAACATCCCATTGTAAAATTACAAATTTACGTATGTATGTTAAAAAAAAAAAAAAAATTTAAATATATATAATAAATATAAAACAAAAAAAAATAATAAAAAAAAATTAAAAAAAATAGTAATAAAAATATAAATAATATATTAAATAAAAAAAAAATAAAAAAAAAAAATAAATTTTTTGGTGGCTCAGCTGGGATTCGATGCCACGTTTTCTCTAACCAGTATACACGTTTGTATGTATGTATGTTGTTGTTGTAATGTTGCTTTTGTGAAAAAAAAATCGAGGTGGTCGTGGGTTTTTGTTCATATCTCAATTGTTTATGTGTCGATGTTTCTGATTTTCAATACCGATCTACTCCCGAATATTTCCGATATTTTAATACCTTATGCGGGTCCAAGCTATGTCGGGGCGCTTCAAAAAGTTGATTTCAACATACACACGTACAGACGGACAGACTGACAGAGCTTAATCGACTGCCGCATTCATAAGCTTTCAGAAAATATATACTTTATGGGGTCGGAAATGAAAATTGTAGAAATTTCACACGGAATGACAAACCTATACATATATACCCTTTTTCACTGTGTGAAGGATATAACAATATGGTGGTATTGAACGTCTACCAGCTTATACAATTGTTTTGTTTTTCACCTCTCATACTTTATGTAAAAAAGATATTCTATGCCTTTACTTACACATTTGATATGTTAAGCGCCGTGTGTATTGTGCCGTATGTCTATATGCTTAATGCCACCTTGCAATGGTTATGCTGCTACTTTTGAATTTATGTAGTTTTTATTATTTTGTTGATAATTTAACTGGTTGCGTTTTCATATGTATATCTGCGAATCTTATATTCGCATGCACAATCTTAATCTTATTAAAATTGGTTCAGTATTTCGGGGGTTATAAGCATTTGAAGCTGCTACTAAAAATTTGCAAAACATGTATAACAAAACAAAAATTAAGAAACATGTCAAATCAATATTGTTGACACAAACCTTTTTTGCAAACAGTGCTTTTAAGTATGGAATACTTACCTACCTACACAAGAAGCGTATAGCCACATTTACAATTAGATTATAGTCGAATGGGTGGACCGCAGATCACGCTTGCATGACAGTTGTAATAGGAAGTGTGTACAAAAAATAATAATATTTTCTTTGATATTTGTGTTAAAAAACACAGGTATGTATAGTTTTTTCTTTGCATATATGGGCCAATAACAACGATTTTTAATACAGAAATTTTTAGGAATACGAAAAGCTGCACAACACCTTTCTAACTACCTCCCTACCTAACTATATATAAAAAAAAAAAAAAAAAAACTAAATCGCGCAAATACCTATTGTGGCTGCGATAACTGCCTCAAAGTCTGAGTATGATCAATGGATTAACTTATGTTGAACTCATATGTATCTGGCAATTGCACCTTACATTTATACACTCCCAAAATATATACATTTTATAACGCATCAACTTAAATTTTTAACAATTTGCTCTGTTCCAAAATGAGTATGGAAAACAACGCCAATGCAAGAGGATTAGAATATATTTCAAAAATTCTTAAGGCTGTATTCATAAAAAATATTTTAGGTTTATTGGAGGTTTATTTGACAAATTTCTCTACAACATCTGTCAAATAAGCCTTTAATAAACCTAAAATATTTTTTATGAATACGGCCCATACAATTTAAAAAATTTAAAATTAATTTGCTTTAAAATAGTTTTTACATTAAATTTTTATTTAATATTTTTAAAGTATTTAAATAATAACACTTTTATTTGCAAATAATTTTAACTTTGATCTTTTAGGTTTAGCTTTGGAAGAACTTAAAATTTCTTACTGCAAAACAACGTGCATTGGAATACACCCATGTTGTCTAAATATTAAGGCCGTAATAAGCAGTCAACATCGTTTCGTCCTTGGTAAATAACTTTCGAAATAAAACTTCTATAACAAGTTTAGAGATTTTTGTATTAAAAAAAATTATGAAAAATGTTCCAGGAAAAGAAAATCTCTTAAATTTATTTATAACAACATTTATCGAAAACCTTATTTTAAGCAATAAAAATTAATTGAAATTTGTCAGACATTTCGCCTTTAATTTTATACAAAATATTTTTAGAAAGTTAAACAATTATCTATTATCTTGCTTGTATTTTTGTTAAGTCGTTTATTTTTACTTTTGTGTAGTCTTATTCAAGTATAAATATAACAAAAGCGCATTAAATTATTCAGATAGTGGGGTTTATTTTAGATCGATTTTCAAAAAATTCTTCATTATTATTGTAATTTTTTATGTTAATTGTAATTTTAAGCTTTAAGTTTAACATTTTGTATGGCCGACTTCTTCTTTTTCACAATCAAATTTTTTAATCTCATTACGTTTTACACAATTTAAACAATTTCTCATATTCTCATCTCATTTTTTATACTTCTAACTCCAACAATTCATCATCAGTAAGCTTTTATCTCCTTTTGAGTAATGTATCATCATAAATATGCATTATCTAAATATATTTAAAGAAATAAATACATATGTCACGTTTTTCTTTAAGAAAAAAAAAACAAGTTACACACACAAATCTTGGCTAAATCCTTGTATCAGTACGAATAAGCAAAATTTCTAAATGAATGTGCATTGGTTTTGTTGTCTGATATTCACTTAAATTATATTATGGGTCTTCGCTTATTGTAGAATTGAATATGGTTACATTTCAAGCGTTTCCTAATCCAACTAAAATTTAAGGAAACCACCAAAGTAAATAAGACAACAATTGTCTCTTCTGCTTGAATAATGCTTTTATTTATTTATGTTTTGCTTTAATTATTTCACCTCCTTGTGATGGTGCTTAAAAAAAGAGTTTACAAAACTAGGTTACAAATCTACAAAATATACATATATATTTATTAAGTATTAAGGATATACATACGAATGCCAACTTTAACTAACATTTGTAAAAATGTTTTATTACGTTTGGTGATTATAAACGTTTAAATAAGATTGAGAACCTTTCATACGATCAGCGCATAAAACTTTAGACATTATAATCTGATAGCAAAAGTAGACTATTTAAAAATGTATTTGCATTACACACACATGTTTAATACTTCGTTTTGCTTTATACCCTGAGTAATGAATTCGCAAAAAAAAAATACTCATAAAATCTTTTTCAAGGTTGAATGTAACCAACACATGTACATTCATACACAAATACCTAACTTCATATGATATCAAATTACATTGGAAAAATTTTACTGGAAAAGCAAAAAACTTTCTAATATGAAAAATTAACCAACATTTTTTTCCAATTTAAGCTTAATTTTCATTAAAGAATTAGAATTTGAGGAAAAATATTCGTTTTTTTTTTGTTATTTGCAGAGATTAGAAACTTAAGATTTTAATGGATGTATTCTATCTGAAACTAAAAGGTCGTACGTCAGTTAAAAAATGGTTTTGGTAATCTTAAGAAAAACAGTAATATTTGCATGTGTTCTGCATTCCGTGTGAAATTAAATCAGTCTGAACCTCCATGAAATTGTTGTTATAAACAAAAACGGCTCCACGAAAAGCCCCCCAATGAAATAACGCCCAGGAAACAATCCCAAATGAAGTAAACCCCAAAAAATTGGAAATAAAACCCAAAAACAGTGGATGAAATAACATCCAAAAATAAATGAAATAAAACCCAATGATGAAAATGAAAACGAAACAACCCCCAATATTTGGTAGTTATTTCATATGAAATAACTCCCAATGATGAAAATGAAATAACCCCCAATGAAATAAACCCCATCAGCAACAAAAACGAAATTATGCCCAAAATTCATAAAAGAGTCAGATTCATTAAGGATTTCATGAAGTCAATATGGACCAACAACAAAATCGCAAATTTATTGATATAAAACGTGTGGAGGCCCGCAGGTGTCTTCTTCATAATGAGAGTATATGCAACTTCGAAAGTGTGCCAGCATTCGTAATCAATTTTTTTTGGTGAAAGAACATACAAAGCTCGTTTAATAGTGACTACTTTTGGTTTTGTAGATGGACTAAGTCCAGTGGAGTAAATTTCCCTTATACAATGGAAGCAATTTCAGATCAGCCACCAACGAGCTATCCTAAAACTTTACGAATGGCTTGAAAATCCAACTCATGGGAGACGTTATTAAAGTTACAATATTGTAAAGAAGGCAGTAATTTTCTGTAATGGAGATGTAAGGAAGTATGGACAAAGACTTGTATAATATTTCCAATATATTTATTTTTGAAACCCAATTACCAAAAAATTATTTTCATGTACATACATAAATAATAAACTTAATACATTATACGTAAGAAATGATAAGTTAAAACAAAATGGTTGCTTATGAAATCAAGATGGAGAAAATATACGTTGTATGTACAAATGCTACCAGTTGGTTACACTTTATTATTATGGACCTCCTCACTGCTTGGCAAAAGTGGAACTAACAACCGATTACTTTTGATTTAGGGAAAACAATAATTATTGCCGTCCGTAGACTAATTTCGTAGTCTGTCACGAAGGTCGCACCATCCAAATCCCGAACGTTATCATTTATGTATTTGAAAAAATATTGTAATCTATTCACAGGCTAAAAGTTTTCTTGTAAAAGGCCTATTTTTATATAATTTATTTACAAACACCCCCAAAACCAAAAGCTTTAAAAATGAAATAACCCCCGAATACAAAATGAAATATCACCCAAATTATACACGCTATGAAACAAGCCCCGAATTTTAAAAGTTTGTGGGGTGTTATTTCATTGGAGATTATTTCATAATTTGAAAACCCCAAATGAGAAATGAAATAATTTCCAAAAAAAAATAAAAAACGGCCCAAAAAAATTAGGAGTTATTTCATATGAAATAACACCCAAAACTGTATGAAAAAAATTTGGAGAATATTTCATTTCTCGTTTGGGCGTTATTTCATTGGGGGGCTTTTCGTGGAGCCAACAAAAACACTACAATAGCAGTTCCGAACGATTTAATTTCACTCTGAATACAGAACACAGGCGATTAGCTTTTAAATTTTATTAACAGCATGTCAAAGTAGTTTCTGCTACAAAATACAGCTTAGATATTTCGATATAGAGTTATTTATTCTTTCAAGATCTTTTTCCATAGAGAAATTATATGAATTTGAAATGAAGCGTTATATGGAAGGTGGGCGTTAAAATCAGTATAAAAATATGGTTGAAGTCATCATAATCTATGAGCAACATACAAGGATAAAACATACAATGATTGCAAGTAATCATTATAAGTTTAATGAAAGTATCATGTAATAATCATGTTGGTATCGCAAATTATAATTAAATAATTCCATATAATCATAAATTTATAATGTAATTTTATATGATCATAATATGATACCACAAAACAACAAAATATTTGAAAAGCCTTCCTGATCATGAAATATTAATATACAATAATATCATTGTTCTACATAGTCATAATATGACTTCAAATGAAGTGAAAACGTAAACATGATTCGAAATAAAACGACAATTTTCTAAATTGGGATAAAATTCTTAATTCTGAAACTACTAATATCACAGTTTTAAGGTAAAGTTGTTTATAAAAAACCTCATATCAACTTAGAAGATATAAAAAATTTAAAAAAAAAATCACTAAAATATGTCTTTTAAACAAAAGACCCTCAGTGGTTGTTCCGCAAATTTCTTATTAATTCAAAATCTGACATTCTGCAGTTTTGATTAAATGGCAGAACCAGTTCCCTTGTCAATGGAATAAACATTTTAAAGTCTTCAGTTTCTATGTAGGAGATAAGTGGAATATCTAAAACGTTGATTGTTTATTATTTTTATATTTATATTTTGAATAATTCGCAAGTTTCAGTCTTCTAGGACCAGACTTGATAATCTTAGGTTACAATCTTAACATTAAGTTAAGATCTTCGGTTAATTAAGGGGTATAAGGCACGGCTACACTTAATTGCTTTTTCACAAATGTAAATGACATGCTGTTTGAATAAAAGTTTTTTTTCAAGCATTACTCTTAAATATATAATTTCGTCCTTCAATGGGTTAATTATTCTCCTAGACGATAAACATCTAGTAGGAAAGCGTTTTCGTGATTTGTTGATGGAAATATAATAGCTTGAGTTTTATTTTCACTGACTTAAATTTTTCTTTTGTAGTAGTATTTACGAGTTAAACTAAGATAATTTTCAGTTCTTATTATCGCAATTATCGCAAATTCAGTCTGCTAAAACTTTAAGTGTACTTAAGACTTAATTTTTTCCGTGGATTTTAAAAATTTAACGATCTTCTGTTTTTCTTTGTATAAACCTTAAAATCCTTCTCTAAATTTAAGATTCTTGGCGTGTTTTTCAACGATGTTTTCTGTTTCTGCAGAAACTTTAAAAAGGACTTGCGACTGGTTTTTTTAAGAATTAAACTATCTATAATTTCGGTTGTCACATTTTATTTTAATGAATCTTAAAATATAACTTTTTTTTGCTATATTCAGACAAATAAAAATGCTGCCGACCTTAGGGTTTTATATATCCAATACTCTGCAGTCCGTAAGATACTCAATACAAATTGTGCCGACCATTAGGTAAACTTATTTTAAACTTATTTTCTTTATAACTATTGTAAAGAGAGGTGAGTATTAAACAATTTTCTATAATTTGAGCTTAATATGCGAAAACATCAATTTTCCTGTTCCTAATGTCGGCAGCCATTAAAATAGGCAAAAAAATTATTTTTTTTTAAAACTATCATATTTGAAGCAATATTTTAATAAACCTTTACCTTTTAAACCCACTTTGGTAAAAAAAATAATTAAAAATACATGATTAAATACTTGTTTAAGTTGGCGCTATCACTAACAAATTAAAAAAAAAAACAGGCTCTATTGCACGTGTTGAGAGATAGTCACAGAACGAGGTCACAAATAGGTTGAAATACACATCTCAATCAAACTTAAAAATTACATAAAGAAAAATTAGTGTATTTTAAACTAAATCTATATCTTACTTATAAATAAAGTTATCGTTATTCTTATATATTTAACTTTAAAGTCAAAACTGCCGACTATTGGTGCATGCCGAACTTAGGAGAACTCACCCTAGTTTAACACATTACAAATAATAAGTTGAACGTATTAGAAGACACGGCGATGTTATTGGAGGCAAGAACTGACCACGCTCGCTTACAAATAGAGACTTAAATAAGTTCTTAACCTCGCTTACAAGTAGGTTCTCGAATAAGTACTTATAAGTCTCGCTTATAAATTAGGACTATATACTTTAATAGCAATAAAAAAGTATTTGTTTTTAATAACCTGAATAACCCATTAATAATATGGCTCACAGAAATCGAAAATTCGGTTTGATTATTCTGCGATACGTAATTTTGGAATTAAAAAATCAGTAAAAATTTACAATTCCTTAGTTGGCTTACTTATACTCTTGCGGTCTTATTCATAACAAAAAGTTAGCCACAGTTTATACACTACGTACAACGACCTGTTAACTAGAATGCCGATTGAGCTTGGCAGCTCGTTGGCACAGAGTTTATTCATAAGAAACTTTTATCCGTTTGCCAACTTTTCATAAATCAACTCTGAAATTGCATGATACTCCTCAAAACTGCAACCATTTTTTGTATATCATCTCGTATTTTGACATTTTTTGTTTTTCCATCCATACTAACAATTTAAAAAAATGGAAAAATAAATTAAAATAATATACAAACTATATAATTAATTGGCAACAGGATAAATAGGTAGGTACGAAAATATTGGTAATGTAAAACAACAACACAGAACAGCTGTTTTTCACAAGTCGGCAAACGCTTGACACCTCGTTAAAGGCCATGACTGACTATCAGATTTAGTCGTTCGATATGTCAAAAATTGTATGTGTGTTCAGAAAGTGTGATAGTGTGGACACAAAGTGCACATGTGTGACAGATTTTTTGACATGTGTGTCCGATTTGATAATCTTTTGAAAATTTTCATAAAATAATAGAGTCTGTGCGATCAGAGTTGCTTTTTCTAAGCAAGTATGACAGTGTGGCATCCAATAACACATTTTGTTGCGATTTTTTCATGTAGGACAGAAAACTATCAGATTTTTATTTGACATAATCGCACGACTTTGTAGGATAGTCAGTCATGGCCTTAACAAGAGTTAAGCAAATCGTTAGCCAGAGTTTGGCATGTGTGTTATGAATAAACTTTAGGCTAACTTTATGCCAACTTTTTGTTATTAAAAGGCCGTAAGTATTAATGTTTCACATTAAAAGTCAACTCATTACTAAAACACTTTTTAGTAAGACAGATGATATGTAATAGTCATTGAAAAGTATGTTGTTTAGAAAGAGCAAGTCATTACCTAATTGTTGCGGGGTTATTATAAAATAAAATTTTTGTGTAATTTTTTAAATTTTTCGTATATCTCATTTATGAACGTTTTTATGGTATCACTAGATATCCTTCGAGCTGTTAAACATCACTTTTCGCGGAAAATGTTGTAATTTTTGAAACATTTTTGTTATCTAAATTTTTAAAATTTTTCTGAGACTTACACAGTTTGGTGGATTCGCTTCTCGAGGCACCAAAACCAAACTATTATCTAAGTATTACAAATTTATTTTAAAAATAAAGTTAGATGATATCAAGGCGAATTCACATCAGGTGACAACATTCCTACAACAAACACAAAAATGCCCGGAGAATGTCAAAACACAAAAAAGCTTACTTTTAATTAAAATTGTATTTTTTCATAAATTTACACGAACGTTTTTAAAATTAATAAGTATTTTTATGTTTTATATAAATTTCTTTTTATTTTTATCACACATTTGTGCTTTTAAAACATTTTTCACAATTTTCGCAAATTAAAACTACTAAGACAAATACAACGGGAATTTTGAATTTTCTGAATTAAAAACATAAAAAATGTTGTTTATTCTTACTATTTTCACAAACTTTATCAATTTTATAAAATTTTTCAACCGACGCACATAAAAATTAATTTAAATGTAAACAAACTTTAAAATTGTGCCGTTAAAATAAATCGAGCAAAAAACAATCTGCTGGCTTCATAAAATCATATGATGTGAATTCGTTTTGGACGATATTTAAGTATTACTTAAACACTATCATTTTGTAATGGCTAAGTTTAGCCAGAAGAAAGTAAATACTTTACACTGGCTAACAAAAGGCTTTAGTCGCTTTTTTATGTACTTTTTTATTTATTTATTTATTTTGCCTGTTATATTACCACAAGTGCAGAGAGCTTAGCATAACAATATTTTTTTTAAAAAATTTCTATTATTTTCGAGTATTTTAGAACGTACGTGTCATCGATAATTTAATTATTCAAGGAAACCTATTTATTTTTTTTGCTTCCCTGTTCTGGAACTTTTTCTACTTTTATAGCTTAAAACATGCGTTTTTTTTTCCTGAACAGACGGGATTCCTCTATGCTGTGACACTGATGTTGTTCGCCTCATTTGGATCACAAATCCTTTGATCAGCAAGTCGTCGTTAAGCTTCTTTGAAACTCTAAAAACTATGTTTGGACCAACTTTGAGTTCCTAACTATTTTTATAATGTCTATATTAAAATTTTTTACATTACTTCACCCCCGACCACACCAGCAAATATGTTTGGCAATTATTTCCACAGCAATTGTTAAAATCTATTGGCAACACCAGTTATTAACGTATGTACCGCATGAATATGTATTAGAACACATATTTAGCAATAAATGTTATACTAAGTACATTGCTGAGCAATAGTCTTTTAACACAAGCTGTCAAATTAAATTGCAAAACAAAAAATAGAACAACAGCACTAATGTATAAGAGAACGCCGCAGAAAAGAAGAGGTAAACAATGTTAAAATTAACCTTGTAATTATTGGGCCTATTAACATAATATTCAGTTAAAAAAATTTAACGTAAAAATTAAGATATTGAGGTGTTCACCAGCTAGAGATATAAGCTTGAACCGATGCCATCATTTTGCCGGCGTTATTGCTTACTTATATTACGATCAGGGGTCACGAACTTTCAATTCACGTAACATTTTGAATAGAATAAAAGATTATTCAGAAAAACTTTAATATAAAAAGTTCGTTCTTAAATGCCAAAGCCTACTAAAATAAAATTGTTCAACTTAAGTGATTTGGAAAAAAAGTTTTCAAAGAAATTTGATGGAGAAGTTTTTTAAAACTCTGTTCTTATTTTATGCTTATTTATTGAAAATGAGGTAAAACTTTTTTTATTAACCCCAACTAACTTAAAGTAAACACAAATTACATACAACAACACTAAATGCCCATACTTATTGTAAACATTTAAAGATGTTTAACCGCAATTGTGTACAAGTTCCTCTTATCATTTTTTTGTTTATCACTTTCTTTTTCTTTCTTCCTAAGTAGCAGCAAAAATTAATATAACGGACAAAAAAGAAACGAACGAACATTTTCCGAAAAACAACATGAAATGAAAGTTATGAAAAATAACATGTCCAAATTGAAAACAATTGACCTTGTATTTAAGCCAACATAATGAATGTTTCTTATTGTTTTCAAGGAGAAAAAAACTAAATAAAAATAAAAAAAAATAAAATAAAAACTTAAAACATTCATAAATACAAGTTAAACATGTTGTAAACATGTTGTAAAATATTCATAAATACAAGTTAAACATGTTGTACGACAATTAGAGTAACGTTTGTTTCAAAAAATTTATATTTTCAAATTTTTATGTTCGCTTATTTTATTGTTTTTTTTTTATACAATACTAAATAATCAGTCCACCCTCTAGATGGTACTAATAAAACATGTTTTTTCATGTGGTAGTTGTACTTAGTACAGTGGCACAGCAGGGTTTGCAAATCCGGCGATTTCTAGCCAAACGTGTCGATATTAAAAATTGTTTGGCGTCCTTAATTTTTTTTTTTTTTTGCGATTTAGTATCTGTTAGATATTTCTAATGAGCGATGAACTTGTTTAGAGAATCGTAAGAGCACAATATTCGGCTGTGCCGAATTTTTAATACCCACCACCAACATTACATTACGTGAAAAGTGGGCGTTTAAAAAAGTGAGTCAAAGAAGTCTCTGCTGATAAATTTAACTTAGATATTTCAATATAGAGTTCTTTATTATTTTAAAATCTTTTTTCGTAGAGATATTATATGAAGTTGAGTTAAAGCTTTATATGGGAGGTGTGCGTTAATGTGGGCGTATCACTCTAATAATCCGTAGTTACAAGTCATTTGAAGCCTTTGGAAAATTTCAGAATCCTAAAAAGACACGGGCGGTATAAATTTTCGTACTTTTTATTAAATTTATTGAATTTTATCACTCTACGTCAATGCGCTAAGACACAAACGGGTTTTATTCAAGGTACGAGTGACATTGTTTTTTTGACCTACTCTTGCATTACAAGCTATAACTCTATTCCAAGTATACTGATTTAACACATTTTCAACACCAAACAAACCTTTTGTATGAAAAATTTGATACAACTAACTAACTAACTAATTCCCTTCGCGCTCTATCAACAGACGGACAGACAGACTGACGGGCATAGCTAGATCGTCCTAAAATAAAACCAGGACTCAGAAAATATGTACTTTATGAGGCCTAAAATCAATATTTAAATATTTGAGTAATGGTGTTATTTATATCCATTACTAATAATTTTATTTTGTTATTTTTATGCATAAAATTTTACGCAATCATGTGTTTACGAATAAATTGGTGTGGTTCGTTAAGATTATTATTTGGCATCCCTTTACTTTATTTTTAAACCCGCCACCAAAAAAATGGTGGGGGTATATTCATTTTGTCATTCCGTTTTTAACACATCGAAATATCCATTTAAGACCCCATAAAGTATATATATTCTGAATCGGGGTTTGATTTTATGACGATCTAGCTATGTCCGTCCGTCTGTCCGTCTGTTGAAAGCACGATAGAGGTCGCACCGAAAAAGCTAGGGGCTCAAATTTTGCCAGAATCATTCTTATAGACAAGGTTTGTTTGGTATTGAAAATGGGCTATATCGGAATATTAGGAAGAGAGTTATAGCTCGTAAAGCAAGAGTAGTTCGAAAAAACCGTGTCCTTCGAACATTGAATAAAATGGAATTGTGTCCAAACCCAATAACGTACAGGCATGAAACTTCGAATATACATTTCCTGAGTAAAGGCAATATTTTTCCCCGAAAATTGTCTAAATCTTTGCAGAAGGAACGGAGCTATAGATCAAAATGTACGAAAATTTATACCGCACAGTGTATTTTTCGGTATATTTAAAAACAAAACGTCATAAAAGCAACAAAATTGGATGTATGACTCTGAAATTTTGCACGCATGGCTTTTTGGTCAAATTTTTTATTCTAACGGAAAATAAATGTTACACGCCCACTTTTGCGCCCACCTCCCATATAACGTCTTACCTCAAATTCATATAATTTCTCTACGAATAAGGATTTTAGAATAATAAAGGACTATATTGAAACATCTAAGTTACATTCATTATTAAAAATAATTCGACACGCTTACTATTACGCCCACTTTTCACGTTATTCACTGTTAATGAAATTAGATCAACGACAATGAAATTTGCTACAGATATCCTCGTCAGTGTCATTGTTATGCCGTAAAATTTAGGTGACACGCCCACTTTAACGCCTACCTCTCATATAACGGTTTGTCTCAAATTCATATAATTTCTATATGAATAAAGATTTTGGAATAATAAAGGACTATATTGAAACATCTAAGTTGCATTCATTAGTAGAAACAACTTCAGGGGCCGAATTACGGCATTCGATATCGAACGAAATTTTACTCGAACGATCGAGTTTGCTGTGCTTTAGGTATAGAGATTCTAATAAGAATTTTCAAATTTCGATCACGTTCGAATGCCGTAATTCGGCCCCATCACTCCTTTTGTAATGCCAACTTTCATTGAAAGGCTACAACAACTTCGACACGCCTACTATTACAACCACTTTTCACGTTAACTACTGTTAATGAAATTTAAAAGCTCATAAAACCTACAAAATTGGAGGTATGATGACAAAATTTGCAACAGATATCCTTGTAGTCAATGTCATTGTTATGTCAGAAAATTTAAGTGACACGCCTACTTTAACGCCTACATCCCATATAACGGTTTATCTCAAATTCATATAATTTCTCTATGAATAAAGATTTTGGAATAATAAAATACTGTAGTGAATTATCTAAGTTGCATTCATTAGTAAAAACAACTTCAACACGTCCACATTCATTAAAAGACTAAATTTACGAAAACATTTTATTAGCATATCGAAGTTATACAAGGAAAGTGATACATATTTTAGTATAAAGAGATTATTGCATAGCCATTACTGTTAATAACGAACAAATACATTTTGTGCTATAAATTGGGTTATTTCCCGGGAATTTGAGTTATTTAATCTGCCCGATTTCCCGAGATTATTTTTCGGGATCCCGGGAAATAAAAAAGGTGGCTACGATTCGAAAGCAGATGTTTTTATTGTTTATATTAAAATGTAATTCTAATGATTTTTTTTTGGATGTCATAGCCGAAGTACCTGTATTTTTGTGCTCATATTTGATCTCGTATCTAGAGAATAATATTTTTTTCAATAAAAAATATTTTTACCTAATTTATATTTTAAATTCAAGTTTGTTTATTAATTTTTATAGTTTTGAAGTGTTTCTTTTACATTATAAACTATTTTATGCTTTTTAATAAAAAGTTTTTTTTAATTAAAAACATATTTACTTTTATTTGTTTTGCTGCGGGATACCGGGATATTAAAAAATAAATCTCGCATTTCCGGGAAACAAAAATTTTCGGGAAAAAAACCTTAGCTACAAAAGAGCAGAAGACTGGTGGTAGGTATAAAAGATTCGGCACAGCCGAATATAGTGCTCTTACTTGTTTTGTTTGTTATCACATCAAAGCGCTTTCATAAATGTATTTACATATGTATGTACATGTCCAAAATTGAAGAGTATACTTAATAATAAACTTCAATGAAACTAGCCTTCGAAAAAAAATTATAAATAATACAAATGTACATACATACATGTACATACATATATACAAAATGTTTCACTTCTTTTGTGCATTCGCAATTAGAATCTTGAATAATTTTAAAACCCATACAATGTATTCCAAATAGGAAGACAATATGGAATGCCTTGATTCTAAAGTGTATAGCGTTTTAAGTGTATAATATTGGATGCATATGGATATCTAATATCTAATATTTGTTTAATACTAACAAGAAAATTGTTCTAAAATACTATTTATAATTTTATTGCAAATATTGTACCCATTTTGCATTCACTTCTATTATTACTTTGTTTTTAACAAAAATTATATAAAATATATATTATTTGTACTTTTCTTAATTTTCGAATTTAGCAATTCGGATCAAATTTATTTTTTTTTGGAATTATTAAAAACTTTTTTAATATTATTTCATTGTCCAAAACTAATATAAAAAAATTTTGTCGATTTTTAATAATTATATTGGACAGAAAAGGAAAGATCAAAATAAATCTGACAACCCTGTGCCACAGTCCGTTATTAACATGTTTCTTTTAAGGGCCAATTGTTCATTTTTTAAATTTTTTTTTTTTTTTTTTGATTGGCTCTAATATTGATTCTGGCTTATAGTCTAATTCATAAACTCTAAAACCCAACTTTAGAATAAGTTAATACGCAAGAATCGCAATAAAATTATTCATAAACATTAAATAACCCTATTAAGCTTTAAAAAAAGTTAAAATTTTTTAGAAGTTTATTGAAACTTCAACCCAACCATTTATAGCTGACATTTATTGCTGTTAAAAATTTTTTTTGTTTATGTATTTATTAAGTTGGTTTCTTTAATTTTTAATGTGATAAATTTAATTTCTATAATCGGTAAGATACTTCATAGAAGTTATTTTAAAATATGCGCATACTTATCACACTTTTTTTAATTAAACAAAATAATCTTGTTGTACAACTAACAATAACTTATTCGGTAATCGTATATTGGTTGCATTCGTTTACAATCGTTGTTTGGACAATCTCTCTAACATTTTTATTATTTTTATACCCGCCACCAACAAAATGGTTTGGGTATATTCATTTTGTCATTCCGTTTGTAACACATCGAAACATCCATTTTAGACCCCATAAAGTATATATATTCTGAATCGGGGTTTCATATAATGACAACCTAGATATGTCCGTATGTCTGTCTGTACGTTGAGAGTACTATAGATCTCGAACCTAAAAAGCTAAGGGGCTCAAATTTGGCGAGAATATTTTTTATAGACAATGTTTGTTTGGCATTAAAAATAGGCTAAATCGGAATACTAGGAAGAGAGTTGCAGCTCGTAAAAAAACATGTAATTTCAAGATCGAATAAAATGCAAACGCGTTTAAGTAGAGCCATTATATATCGAATGTATATTTCCTGAATATTTTCCCTGAAAAATAGTTTCAGAAAGAAAGTTTATACTACAGTGCAATTTTCGGTATATTTAAAATTTAAAACGTAAATAAACTGACAAATAATATGTATGATTTTGAAATTTTGCAACCATTGCTTTTTGGACAAAGGCTTTGATATAACAGAAAATAAATATTACACGCCCACCTCCCACATAACGCTTTATCTCAAATTAATAAAATTTCTACATGAATCAATATTTGAAAAGAATAAACTATATATATATATATTTCTGTATTTGTGAGCAGATACTACTTCGAAGCGCCTACTATAACACCCACTTTTCACGTAATCTACTGTTGATGAAATTTAAAAGCTCATAAAACCGACAGTATAAGAAGTATGATGTAATATTTCACACATATAGCTTTCTAGTCAATGTCATTGTTATGTCCGAAAATAAAGGTGACGCGCCCACTTTAACGCCTACCTCCCAATAACGCTTTATCTGAAGTTCATATAATTTCTTTATGGACAAAGTTATGGAAGTTTTATTTATTAGTAGAAACCATATTGACAGGCCAATTTTAACGCTTATTTTCATGAAAAAACTATATTGACGAAAATATTTTAAAAGCATATCGAATTTGTACAAATACAATGATACATATTTAAGTTTAAAGATTATTCTATTACAGTCAACAAAAAAATAATATATTTGGAGCTTTAATAGTACACAAAATTGGTGGTGGGTATCTAAAATTCGGCACAGCCGAATATAGTGTATTATATTTTATACTTAGTAGCAAGGCATATTCAATCATCACTTAATCGCAGATCGAAAGGAATGACTTTGTTTATATAAATCATAAACAAAGTCTGCAACTTGAAATAAATGAGATAAGAGAGAAAAAATAATCAGCAGACAAATCAAGACTACATACTTAATTAATGAATTAGTCTTTGTTTTGTGTCATACAGTAGGTCCTCGCCCATATGATGGAACATTTGCTGCAAGACCTTTTTAAATTCTCTTTCAAAAATCAATTTGTGTCAACACAGCGAGCCTTAGTTTACAAAACTATTATTGTTTTTTACATTCTCTCGTACAGCAAACTTCATAGCCAATGAGAAGAACAAAAGAGAATTGCATATGCATAAAAAATTGCACCCTTCCTATTTAATTTTTTAATTTATCAAAAATTGACAGCTTAAAAAAGTTTCAAAATGTAAATAAGAAATTCCGTTCTCAAGTAGTTTAGTTAGGTTAGGTTAGGTTAGGTTAGGTTGAAAAGGAGGGGTATAAAAGCCCAAACCCATGACAGGTATACACCTATGCCCAGTTGGCATGTTGTGCGCTCCATGTGGAAAACGGAATTCCCAAACAAAAAACCATAAACATAATTTCCCATAAATAACGGACTAGTCCAAGAAACCAGTCCCCTCAATGTAACGCCTTATGGATCTCCAGTTCGAGTTCCCCAGGTATTCCAAGTTCGGCATATTATCTACTGTAAAATTTTCGCGCCTAATATGCCCAAACGCAGGACAATGACAGAGGTAGTGTACCAGGGTCTCATCCTCTTCCTCACAAGCTCTACATGTCGTCTCCTCAGATAATCCCATGCGTGCTAAATGAGTTCTCAACTCCGTATGACCTGTAATTACACCGGTTAATTTCCTAAGTGTAGGTCTACTTAGTCTCAAAATCTCCTTTGACTTCCCAAGATTTGGGTCACCCCAGAGTGTTCTTGTCACCTTACCGACATCAGTGCTTTGCCATTTTCTGACATGTTCTTCCATTGCCCAACGTTTAAGTTCATCCTTAAATCGTTTAAGGGGTTTGGCGTTCTCCAAAGTTATAGTACTCAAAAGAGCTCCCATTTTGGATAATTTGTCGGCTTTCTCGTTTCCGATCAGCCCGTGATGGCTTGGTATCCATATTATCTCCAGATGTTCACAATTTGCATATGAGTAGTTTAGTTTGTAATTTATGTTAATATGAGAATGTTTTAGAATCTTAAAAACAGAAAAAACTATACTAAGCAAACAATTTTATTTCGTACAAATCGACGGAAAAACTTAATATACCTTCCAATTTGGTTTTGTGGTGGTGGGTATAAAAACATTAACTGCCTATTCAACGATGTCGAAAGAAAACACAAGCGAACTTTCATTCGTACAAATACGTTGAAAACAAAAACTAATTTTTAGTTTTTGTTGTTGATTTCTATATATTTGTACGAATGAAAGTTCGCTTGTATTTTCTTTCGACATCGTTGAACAGGCAGTAAGATACATATATTGTTGTTGGTGCTGTCGTGACGTAAAAACTTCATGAATTAGTCAACATTGCTAAATATAACGGAAACGGAAATAAGTAGTTGATATAAAAACGTATCATGAATACTCTACTAAACGAAAAAATTATTTTTAAAAAGAACTTTTTTGCCCTCGTGTTTTTTTTTTCTGTTATATTTTAGCTTTTATATCGCTAATAAAAAAACAAGACGAATATATAAAAAAAAGTCGTGCTATCGACAGCGTAAACATAACTTAAGCAGATTAAAGGAATATCCTCAGACTGAAGTCATTATGACTTACTTCTTCGAAAAAATCAATGTTCATAATCTCATATTTTCTAACATTAAATGCTGTTAACGAAATTTCAGGAAAATATATACAAACATATGCCTGAACATTTAATTCATACGCATACAATTCTGTACCTAGTTATTTAAATTTGACAAGTGGAAATGTCTTATTTGCTACGTACACAAGCTTATTTCAAAAGATCGATGCAGTCTTTCAAACCAACATAATTATTACATATGTATGTATGTATGTGTATGTATGTATGTATGTATGTATGTATGTATGTATGTATGTATGTATGTATGTATGTATGTATGTATGTATGTATGTGTGTGTGTATTTATGTATGAATGTATGTATGTATGTATGTATGTATGTATGTGTGTATGTAGGTATTTTTTAGCGCTATTTATTTTTATGATATTAAACTACAAACTGATTTTTATTAAAAAAAATATATATAACAATAAAAGTATTCTCACAACAGACTTGAAGTTTTAAAACGGGGTCTGCATCAGTGTATATAATTCAGTAATACTAGTTCATTAACAAGTTTTTGTTGGGAAGCGAAGATATAATATTCCAGCATTAGTAAACGAGTTGATAAAAAATGCGTATAAATAAATGCATTGTGTGGGGCTGTACTTTGTAGCCAATATACATATAAAAAATAACATAAATATTATTAAAATCATTATACAAAACACAAATTGATGTATTTTCCAAGACAGCTTGTCTGACAGTTTCACATTTATTTCTAAACCCAAACGAAACAACAAAAATACCTAAATGACTTTAAGGCACTGCAAAACACTATGTTAACCTTAACCTTAAGCTTGGTTTGTGTTTAAATAAAAACTCTATGTGATGTTGTGTAAAGCATGTACATGCAAGCATGTAAGTACATACAATTTTCTACGCGTAAAGCAAAAAAATTTAATTATTACACCCCAAGGACTTTCAGGTGGAAAATCAAAGTGAATTTAAGGAACAGATGTTTGCTACAGGAATGTTAAATAAAGAAACAAGAACTTTATTGTACTTTAAACAACAACGAAAATAAAGTGATGATGTCAAAAGCAACACAAATAATAAAACTCCTTTAAAGAAGTGAAAACTAAAAGATTAATTGTTGACTATTTAACAAAATTAAATAAAATTATTATATGGTTATGTTAACAGATAATAGATTTATTAATAGAAATACAAAATTTATACCCATGCATTCGTCGACAAAGCTCATATACATATCTACATATACTTACATATATGATATAAATTACAAATCCATTTTAATTAAAACTTACTTAAGGTCACTTTTTACTAATACAATTGCACATGTTAATGAACTTTGTGAAAATAAGAAAAATATTTTCCCAAGACATATGGTCATACACATAAAGAAAGGTCACCAGTTCAAAATAAAAAATATCTACAAATACAAACAGATGTGTATGCGTGTTAGGTGACCTAAAGGTTTAAGTAAATTTAGGTTATCAGAAAAATAAAGAAATAACACAAACAGTTTCATTTAATAAATAAATTCGATATTAATACAGATGATACCTAATTTGCTATTTGCATGTTGGCTTTTGTGCCAACAAGTTAAACTAAGCTACTCACTGGAAAATATATAAAAGTTGCCTGGAAGGCGGGGAAGCCGTACATATATAAACATACACAGATGTCAAATGAAGGGAAGAGGCTTTTTCATATATACTATACAGCACACTTTATATTATGAAAAAAACTGAACAAAATTTAATATCGTATAATCTCCGTACTCATAGTTAGTTTTGAAAAAATAACAAAGGTTACTTGCGTTTCTATACAAAGTTTCCTTTTTTTAACGTTTGATAAATTGATATTACTGATTGAAAATATGGGGGTAAGTGTTATTTATATTCAACGTGTCAAGAAGTCCTTAGGGCTTTATAAATCTCTTTATCATATTTTAAAACTACTTTCCTGTAACCCAACTCAAAAATGTATTGATCTGAGGTAGGATTTTTTAATTTCCGGTTTATATTTAACAGCTGAGGCTGAGAAAATTCTATACGGCAATATTCCTGACCAAACCTAACAATTTTATTTTTGTTTAGAAAACTTGTCCAACATTAATGCAAATATCATTTAAATCAATATAAATAAAATTAAAATGTCTTTCGTTAATAATTGCATTACATTTTTGAATGTTTATATGTAATTACCTATCCAACTTCGCTTTTTACGGAAGAAAATTTACCACTCCCATTCTTGCGTCCACTTTTTTAATTTTTCCAAAATTGGAGAATTGCTGGACAATTTTGTTTATGTTTTTTTTAATATTCGAAGTAATCCATTCTAGGTTTTATAGAAATCGATTTTGCAATTTTTTTTTTAATTTTTGTATAATCCTCTTCTATATAAATAAAAATGAAGTAATGTCCGTTGCTACGCATACCACCGGTGAACCGCTGTATTGATTTTTCCAAATTTTTCTTAAAATTGCCAAAAACTCCCAAGAATGGTGTCTACGGAAATTTTCGCTATAATTTGAAGTGGACGAGGCAGCTACCACACAACATCAACAGTCTAAACCGCATATGCAGAATACTTTAAAACCTAAGTTCTTCAAAATAAGGTGGGGTGCTACAAAAGTAATATTTGCATAGTTAAAACAAACTCGTAAACAAAATGTTGGCGTGACACCTTCAATATGAATGAATTTTTTCATTGAATTTTATTAAATATCTTGAAAACCATCTATAATCTCAATTTTCTCATTTGTATAATTCCAGCCAACAAATGATACGATCGGAGCATGGACATTGATACCCGCCATACAAGAAACTCATTGCATGACATACTGCAGAAACTAGAAATTCGTTTAAGTGAGAAGATGTGGCATTTTAAATAGAAAAAATATTAGTAAAAAATTAAAGTATTATAACATGTTTAAAATTTTACAAAATTGGCTGCGATATCAACTTTTTTTTGGGGAACAAAGTCTCGAACAAGGAACAAGGCAGGAGCATGTCACATTTTATGTCATTTTGTAATGCCATTTGTTTGTTCGTTTGTTAAAAATTTAATTTTTTTTACAAATAAAGAAGATATAAGAAACTTTCTTAAAAAAACGAAATTTTTTTATTTTAAATGATAAAACTTAGTTTCGTTTACAAAAATAGTACTTAAATATAACAGGTTTCCTTTAATAGGATAAAAATCACGATCGCAGTGCTTCAAAATTTGTGTATGACATCGTTGACGAATCGTGGATCTACGCTGAAACGAACGCAATGCAGTAAAGTTAAATAAAAAATTGGATTATTCTGACCATACGATCATATCAAAACTGTACCGTCATATTTAGATTACAAATTTAAGACTTAATAATCCTGTAAAATTAATAGCCCAAATCACTTAATTCACTTTCTTAACCCGACAAAACTTATAGAATTTTGGTAGTTTTATAAATACCATTAAACAAAATTCTTGAATTGTTTATAAGACGAATTTTATATAAAATATATCTGGTTGGCTATCATGGTAGTTCACAACCCATGAACAGTCAAATGGAGTCTATTTGTCACCGTTTAGATAAAACTACAACACATCAAATTTTGTGTCTCTTATAATCACTCTAAAAAATGGGGGATCAGGTTGGGTTCACACCGTAACCATGTGATATAACAGTAGATCTTTCAGTCTATCCAATATCTTAGAGAAGTCATCAATTGTGTGTTTTTCTCAAATTCTGTGTATCTTGCCAGACAGGGCAGAACATTCGCATAAAAGGTGGAAACAGAATCCTTCCACTTTTCCAAATGTATATACATAGCTGCAATAATAGTTATTTGAAGAAAGATTGAATCGGCGTTCATGTTTCCTAAGAGATGTCCAACTCAGGTCTCCGTTTTGTAAGCCCATCTATGCACGTAGCCGCTTTGCGAAGAAACCAAAATTAAAGCAACATCAGCCTTGACAAATCCTGCCTGCTTTGATTGAATAATTTTAACGTGACGGTATATGATCTGAGTAGCAAGAGTGTCGCCTGACTGTCGACAAAAAATACTAATATTGCTAAAACTATTTTTGTCATTCAGTTTCATACATTCTGGTAGGCAGATAGCGAATATTTCAGGTTAAAATACGCCCTCACAACCTATCAAAGAACTGTATAGATCATGGTGCCATAGTTCTCACTGAGAGAATTTGAATTTTAAAACGTCCTGTCAAAATCAAAATAGAGGATAACCTAATCGGAACTTTATAAACAAATGTATAAAAAACATTGTTTCTAATTTACTATTTTTCAATAAATCTTAAATAAATTTAAATATTAACTACGACTTTTTTATACCCGCAACAAAAAACATGGTGAGGGTATATTCATTTTGTCATTCCGTTTGTAACACATCGAAATATCCATTTTAGACCCCATAAAGTATATACATTCTGAATCAGGGTTTGATTTGATGACGATCTAGCTATGTCCATCCGTCTGTCCGTCTGTTGAAAGCACGATAGAGGTCGTACCGAAAAAGCTAGGGGGCTCAAATTTTGCCAGAATCTTTCTTATAGACAAGGTTTGTTTGGTATTGAAAATGGAATAAATCGGAATATTAGGAAGAGAGTTATAGCTCGTAAAGCAAGAGTAGGCCGAAAAAACCGTGTCCTTCGAACATCGAATAAAATAGAATTGTGTCCAAACGCATTAACGTAGACTCATGAAACTTCGAATATATATTTATCGAGTCAAAAGAATATTTTTCTTTGAAAATCTATGAGTTACGAAAGAGTTACCGATCAAAATGTACGAAAATTTATACCGCACAGTGTATTTTTCGGTATATTTAAAAACAAAAACGTCATAAAAGCAACAAAATTGAATGTACACTCTGAAATTTTGCACACTTTGCTTTTTGGTGAGACGCTTTTTTGTGACGGAAAATCAATGTGCCACGCCCATTGATATATATATATATATATATACGTATATCCTTCTAATCAATGTAGTTGTTGTGACAAAAAGTTTAGGTGACACGCCCACTTTAACGCCTACCTCCCATTTAACGGTTTATCTTAAATTCATGTAATTTCTCTATTGACAAGGTTTTTTGGAAAATAAAGGACTATATTGAAATATCTAAGTTGTATTTATTAGCAGAAACTTTATTGACACGCCTACTTTAACGGCCACTTTCATTGAAAGACTTCATTTACAAAAGCATTTTAGTAGCATATCGAAGTTATAAAGGGTGGTTAAATTTTAAGGGCCGATGTTAATTTTAAATAAAACACAAATTATTTAAGAAATTATTATCATTTCTTTTTGTAATGATAATATTTGTATGGTTCAATTATGTATTTAACAAAATATAGGCCAAATGCCGCCCCCCCCCCCATCCTTGGCTCCACTCCTCTATCTGATGGTCCAAATTTTCAATGACAATGTTGATGCTCAATTGTTGGGCATGATGATGAGTCGAGGTTGACTGCTCTTTTGCCACACTATCGCAAAAAACAGCAGTGGTTCCCATTCAACGCACTAAGAAGGCATTCACAGATTTTCTAACATTTTATACAGACCTGTTTTGCAGAAATTTAAATATTTGTTACAGTTAGAATTACGAAGTGCACAAAATGCATTTTGATTTGAACGCCCATTTTTATACAAAACCTGAATAACTTTAAAGCGTTCCTCATTTTCGTATCTTTCCACGGATCAAATTGAGTAAGTTTGAGATTGAGAAATGTCAAGTGAAATGCAGAAAACAAATTTAAAGACTAGGTGTAGTTCACCTTCAACATGGGCCCTAAAAAATTTAACCACCCTCTACAAAGAAAGTGATACATATTTTATTATAAAGATATTATTCAATAGCGATTAACAAAATAATAAATATTGTGCTTTAAATGTACACAAAATTGGTGGTGGGTATAAAAGATTCGGCACAGCCGAATATAGTGCTCTTACTTGTTTTTATTTTAATTATCACAAATATATTAATCTTTTAAATGTTTTATTTAGCTAACCATTTGCATTCACCATTACAAGTAAAAGTATGTAAAATCATAATCGTATAATATAGCATGTTGCATAAAAGTCTGATGTTGAATAATTTTGCCTTATTTAAAACTTCTCTCTAATAATGTGTACTTGCTCATTTAAATTAATCACATCTTTATGTATATAATTATATATGTATGTACAAATGAGAAATTTTCCTTTGTACAAGGTCATGAAACTAATTAATATCAATAATCATATTTCGTTAAATAAAAAAAAAATATCATGGTATATTATATTATTAAAATTATTTCATTAACTACTTAATAGTTCACACTAACAACTGACCATATCCTTATAATTCTGTAACTAGATTTTTGCATAAAATAGTTCATTTTCCCATACAAAAAATACTTAAATAAGAACATTTGCTCTAGAACTCATGCCCCAGCAAGAAATATAATTGTTAATAACAATATAAGAATTAGCCCACATAGCATATTGCTATATAGATTACAATGAAGAAATAGTAATACAAGTTGCTATATATGTACGTATATAGTAAGCTTTAAGAATTAAATAATAATGTTTTTTGGTACTTTTCAACTAATTATTTTGTTTCCGAATTATTAATTGTGAAAATATGAAATTGTGAACAAATAAAAAATAACTGAAATTTTAACTGAGTGAATCAAGTGAATTAGTTCATTACTCCATGAATATAGGTAAGAGTACTAAAACCAATTTTTCTGTTTCTTCATAGCTTGCATGGGATATTATACATAAGCCGCAACAAACAGAATGCTGACATAAAAAAAGTATTATGGCTACAGTTAAAATAAATTTATTTCCAGTTTTCGTGCTTTTTGAACTAAAAATAGTGCAGTTATAACAATTGTTTATGCTTCAAACTTGTTACCAGTGTTGCCACAACCAAAAAAATTGTATAACCAAGTGGTCCTAAATATGTAACTAATTGAGGAAAAAATAACCAAAAGCAAAAATTATTTTGATTTTATTAAATATGTTTTTTTTATGTTTTTTTTTTCATATTTTAATGCAAAAAAACTAAATAGAATTAAAGATATATAAAAAGCGATTTTATAGAAATCGACAAATTTAAAATTCAGAAATTCAGAGAAAAACTAAATTTTAGAAGTTTTTAAAGTTTTAAAGACATAGTAGTTTTGGTAAACATTACTTGCACAATTCTTTTGATTGCATAACATTGTAAATTGTTTGGAATTCAAGCTTATTTCTAAATTTGTTATTTATCGAACTAAGCAGTGAAAAAATTCTTTCTGCAGCAACTGAACTATATGGCAAAACACTAAGTTTTGAACAAAATAAATAAGTTCTTCGAAACACTTTATTTGGTTAATTTTTATCAAGATTTTAAAACCTTTTCTAGAAAAATCGAAGCATTTCAGAATTTCCTTTAAAAGTTCAATATAAAACTGTTGTTAATCTTTTTTATTTAATGTCTTTGCAAGCTTATTGGGCTACATTCTTGCATACTTGCTACTTCATTGCAATGTAAAACATACATATTTTAAAGCGCGATTTGAAAAATTAGCATATAAAATTCATAATGTATATGCGTATTAAAATTTTAGAGAAAAGTAACCAAAGTCGAAAAAAGTACACATCTACATATCAGAAAAAAAAATAACCAATTTTGGTTAAAAGTAACCAAAACGGCAACGCTGCTTGTTACTAATGTTTAGCGTAAGCTCTGTACGGACGGTTGTTAGATCTGACATAATTGATATACATATGTAAGTACCTAAACAAAGCTTACCATGGAATGAGAATGCAGAATTGCTTCCATAAGGTAAATTGCCAGCACAGAAGGTTGTAAGACTTTTGTCAGCAAAGCTAAAAAATTTGTTGATATAAAAAAAGTTGGTCGACCAGTTGTCAGATCATGCTTTGGTCTTATGTTTTTACAATTTTAGATTGCGATGGCGTCTGGGAATCTGAAAAAGCTTTCACAGATTTAAAACTGAAATACTCTGTACCGCCCTCTTCATATTTACAATAAATTCTTTTGATTTCCATTTTATTATCCTTTTAATCAAATAGAAAGCACAAAAAAATTCCTAAGAACAACATCATATTCAACAATACTAAAGGCCATGATCAAATGCACAAAAGTTGTACAGAATATGTTAATGGTCTGACAAAAACAACGAAAAGTGTTCAGACGATTAGCATATATCTATCAATATCTTCAAGTGTCAGGTGGCTGTCTGTCAATGGTCTAAGAATGACTTTTCTGCAAAATAGTTAAGCAAAAATATCCAGGCGTGATATAACAGCCATTAGTACGTTGCTTTAAAGAAGGAGTAAATTATTAAAAAAGGTCATACTTTTCAATTTTATTTTTTTAAATATAATTTATTGTCATAAATACATTTTTTAGAAATTATATCTTATAATTTCGATAGCCTCAATTACGGCTAGAAATTAAAACGCACTAGGCAGCAGACAATAATCACAACGCTGTCTTCATTTACATGAAGGTATTGCAAAATTAACGTCTTTAGATTTTTGCTTTTATTACCGCCACAAATCGTTCCAATTTAAAATAAAAATCAAGCCCTTATTGAATCGCTTACTTAGGGCTTACCTGATTCCGAAAGCGATTCTAGAATACGTGATATTTGAGTGCGTTGTCGTCGGTCTCGTTTTGCAAATTAATAATTTTGTAACTACCAGGAACAGCTTAATCATGCCTGCTGCTTACCCATAGCTGAGCATAGTAGGAGCAAGTAAGAGAGCAATATGAAATAAAAATTACTATTGAAATAAATGTGTCTTCTTTTTCCACTGCTAAAATAAGAAGCAGTGTAGAAGACATATTTTGTTGTGCTTTTCTTCTGGTGAGTTAAAAAAACCGAAAATCTAAGTGCTTTACTCTGGACACCATATTGCGAAAATACAGTCGTATAACTTTATCTAGAATGTTGTAATGATGTACGATTTTTGTAGCAAAGCACCGAAAAGTGAGCTTTTTTTATATTGTAATAGTGCAACATTTATGGAAGAGTCGCGAAAAAATGTTTACTCTTAAATATCTTTAATTTTTTTAAAAAATATAATAAATCGGACAAATGAAATTTTGTCGATCAGAATTGAATAATAATGTAAAATACTATTGTAAAATTTTAGTCTTAAGTTAATACATCATACAGTACTTAGGTAATAGTGACTATATAGTTACTAATATCAGAAAATATATTTTCTTCCTAATAAACAAAAATAAGCTTTCATTTGTCTGCGGGGCAAATACATAGTCATATTAATGTTTGTGAGAGGGCGTGTGTTAACACACAAACTTAACTAAATGGATTATTTACACAACCATTTAGGAACGTGAAAAGTTTCGTTGTTGCTGTAAATATTACTAGTTGTACGAATATAATATTTTTGTGAAAGTTTTTTTTTATATACCACTGGGAAATTAAGTTGGTGTCATACATATTAGATTATATCTTTCGCTTTTTTACACTTATATTTTTGACACAGTTGTTAAATTTATTTTTATAAAAGTATTAAATTGTTACTAATTTTAACATAAAACCTAATGTATATTTAAATGGTGGGATAAGATGGCATTTTAAAAATAATTTAAGAAAATACTTTTTGCCAATAGAAAAATCCTGATAATGTATTAAACAATATGGATTTTATTTTAGGTTTTATTTAAAGATAGTTTAGCCACTTCCGTTCGTCTGTTAAGAGCACTATACAGCTCGAATAAAAAAGGAAAATCAAATTTTGCTAGAATATTTTTAGTATATCAGAAATGTTTGATATTAAAATCGAGCTAAATCGGTACATAAAAGTAGGTCATAAAAAATCTCATTCTTACTTCGTAACTTTTAAAAATAAACGTGAAACGCTCACTTTAACGCCCACCATCCTATAAAATTTCATCCTAAATTTATATAATTTCTCTTAATATATAAGTTGAGTTTATTATCAAAAATGATTTTGTCATGCCTTTATAGACGCCCACTTCTCACATAATATACCATTAATGAAATTTAAAAGCTCATTAAACCAACAGAATTAAATGTATGATGATTAAATTTAGCATTTATGGCTTTCTAATCAACGATATTATAGTGAAAGAAATTGAAAGTAACACTCCAGCTTCAATGCTCACCTTCCATATAATGTATTTCTTTAAATTCATATAATTTTTCTGCGGACAACGATTTTTAAAGAATGGAGGACTCTATATAAACAAGTAAGAGCACTATATTCCGTTGTGCCGAATCTTTTATACCCACCACCAATTTTGTGTACATTTAAAGCACAATATTTATTATTTTGTTAATCGCTATAGAATAATCTCTTTATAATAAAATATGTATCACTTTCTTTGTAGAGGGTGGTTAAATTTTAAGGGCCCATGTTTAAGGTGAACCACATCTAAACTTCAACTTTTTTCTTGTATTTCATTTGACATTTCTCAATCTCAGACTAACTCAATTTGAACCGTGGAAAGATACGCAATCGAGCAACGCTTTTAAATAAGATATTTATAAAAATGGGCGTTCAAATCAAAATGCATTTCGTGCACTTCGTGATTCTTTTGGTCAACATAATCGTTCGAATTCGTCCACAATCGTGAGAATTGTAAAAAATATTTAAATGTCTGCAAAGCAGGTCTGTATGAAATGTGAAAACATCTGTGAATCCCATCTTAGTTCGTTGAATGGGAAACATTGCTGGTTTTCACGATAACGTGGCAAAAGAGCCAGCAACCTCGACTCATCATCGTGCCCAACAATTGAGCATCAACAGTGTCATTGAAAATTTGGACTATCGGATCGAGTTGTGCCGCCTAGGTTGGGGAGGCCATTTGGCCGATATTTTGTTAAATACATAATTGAAGCATACAAATATTATCATTATAAAAATAAATGATAATAATTTCATAATAATTTTATTCAAAATCAACATAGTCCCTTAAAATAAAACCTCCCATTATAACTTCGGTATGCTAGTAAAATGTTTTCGTAAATTTAGTCTTTCCGTTAAAATACGCGTGTCAATAAAGTTTCTGCTAATAAACATAACTTAGATATTTCAATATAGTCCTTTAGTATTCCAAAATCTTTATTCATAGAGAATTTACATGAATTTAAGAGGAAGAAAGTGAATTTAAGGTTAAATTTTAAGGGCCACAGGGTGATTTAAAATATACATTCTCTGCATTTTTCTAAAACGGGAAATTTATTAGTAAGATTTTGATTTTTAAACTTCTATAACATATTGCTTTTAAAAGATTTTCAAACGAAATAAGTTTTGTATAATTTTAAAATTTGTTAGCCATTGGTACATGAAAATAAATTGTTTATAATGTTGAGATAATTTTTTTTTACTTAGGTCAAAATTTTCCTAAATTCCCATTTTTAATAGAGCATAACTTCAGAAGAACATAAGCATAAGTTGTCTAGTAGTTGCTAGTAGAGTCATCCATCTTATCTTTATCTTATATTTAGCTACAGTATAATAAATGGCGCAGTGTAAGATGAATAAATGCTAATATATATGACTAATATATTTTTGTGTGCACGGCACATCTATTTTCCGTTATAACGAAGACTTTGACCAAAAAGCCATGTTTGCAAAATTTCAGAATCGTACATATAGTTTTGTCAGTTTTATTACGTTTTAAATTTGAAATATACACTGTGCGGTATAAATTTTCGTACATTTTTATCTATAACTCTTTTCCTAATTCATAGATTTAAGCAATTTTCAGGGAAAAATATTCTTTTGACTCGATAAATATATAGTTTCATGACTACTTTTATGCGTCTGGACACAATTCAAATGTGAAAGTGGGCGTTATAATAGGCGTGTCAAAGTTGTTTTTGCTAATGAGTATAACTTAGGTGTTTCAATATAGCCCTTTATTATTCCAAAATCTTTATTAATAGAGAAATTATATGAATTTTAGGTAAAACGTTATATGGGAGGCGGGCCTAAAAGTGGGCGTGACACCTTAATTTTTTGGCATAGTAATGAAATTGCCTAGGGGGTTAGACGTAGCAAAATTTATCATCATACCTCTAATTTTAGCGGTTGTATGGGCTTTTAAATTTCATTAACGGTAGATAACGTGAAAAGTGGGCGTTATAGTAGGCGTGTCAAAGTTATTTTTGCGAATGAGTACAACGGAGGTGTTCCAAGATAGGCCTTTATTATTCCAAAATCTTTATTAATAGAGAAATTATATAAATTTTAGTTAAAACGTAAAAGTAAAAGTAAAAGTGGGCGTGGCACATTGATTTGCCGTTACAAGAAAGCGTATCACCAAAAAGCAAAGTGTGCAAAATTTCAGAGTCGTAAATCCAATTTTGTTGCTTTTATGACGTTTTTGTTTTTAAATATACCGAAAAATACACTGTGCGGTATAAATTTTCATACATTTTGATCGATAACTCCTCTCCTAATGCATAGATTTTCGGGGAAATATATTGTCTTTACCCAGGCAATATATATTCGAAGTTTCGTGAGTCTACGCGTTTGGACACAATTTCATTTTATTCGATGTTCGAAGGACACGGTTTTTTCGACCTACTCTTGCTTTTCGAGCTATAACTCTCTTCCTAATATTCCGATTTAGCCCATTTTCAATACCAAACAAACCTTGTCTATAAGAAAGATTCTGGCAAAATTTGAGCCCCCTAGATTTTTCGGTGCGACCTCTATCGTGCTTTCAACAGACGGACAGACGGACGGACATAGCTAGATCGTCATCAAATCAAACTCTGATTCAGACTATATATACTTTATGGGGTCTAAAATTGATATTTCGATGTGTTACAAACGGAATGACAAAATGAATATACTCCCACCATTTTTTTGGTGGCGGGTATAAAAATTTATAAGTTAATGTCAATAGTAGAAATTATTTTGACACGCCTACTTTAAAGTCTACATTTTACATAAACTACAACTTATACATTAAGGCGACAGAATTAGATATATAATGATGAGTTTCAAATATAAAATTATCCAGTTAATGCCAGAAAATTACGATGACATGCCCACCTTAACGCCCACCTCTTATACAACGCTTTCTCCTAAATTCTGATATTTTCACTTTAAACAAAGATTTTGTAGGAATAAAGAACTTTATGTTAAGATATCTGAGTTTAATTCATTAGAAGAAACTACTTTGACATGCCTACTTTAACATTCAGTTCTAACATATTTCAATACTAGTGAAATTCAAAAGCTCTAAAAGTTGACAAAATTAGAAGTATGGTGATGAAATTTAGCATTTATAATTATAAAAATACAATTAACACACAAATAGCTTTCTGGTCGATTTAAGTATAACGTCAGAAAATAACGCCTACCTCTCATTAATCAGTTTAATTTCAAATCATAATTATTTAGTTTTTAATTTTTCATCATCATCATTCATTTTTATATGGACAAACATTTTCAAATTTAAAGTAGATTATTTAAATTGAATTTAAACTTTAATTGCATTATTTTAAAATTAAGAGGTGTCATGCCCACATGAAGAAATCATAACATTGTAGTAAAAAAGAGTGAGTAGTAACAGTTGTAATGCAAAAATAGTTAAGGTTCAATTGCGAGACTAAGTTTAAGAAAATAAATTAATAGCAAGTCGAAGACACACAAACAACGTAACACATATTTTAGTATAAAGAGATTATGCAAAAGTGTTTACTGTTAATAAAAAATAATAAATTTTTTGCTATAAACGTACTGCACAAAATAGTTGGTGGGTATAAAAATATGGTGTAATTTTTTGTTACGAGTAGGTATTATTATTCTTATTTGATTTTTTTCTCTATATTTCTTGTTTGTTATTTTGTATGCTTAACCTAGTTGAAGGTTGACTTTTCTATTTTGTGGCCACTAAAAAATTATAAGTATTTTATTTTGCATATTATTTTTAATTTTTTATATTTTTTTACATAGAGATTATTTTTCCAAGAAAACTTATGCACCTTATACATATATTTAGTTAGCTAGATTATCTTTTAATAAGTGTAAATAATTAAGACAAAAACCTGCAATGGCGAATAACAAAAAAAGTAGCAACTAAACAATTAAGAGTGCTATATTCGGACGTGCCGAATCTTATATACCCTTCACAACGTGTAGTCATGCAAAAACAATTGTTTGAATCACCATTCATCTCATATGAAATACGTACATACATATAAAAAACATACACATGTAAAAACATCCCATTGTAAAATTATAAATTGAGTTTTAGTACTTATATATGTTTCAAAAAAATGAAAAAAAACAATAAAAATATAAATAACATATGGGATTCGATGCCACGTTCACTCCAACCTGTATACCACGTTTGTTTGTACGTACGTACGTATGTATGTATGTATGTATGTATGTATGTATGTATGTATGTATGTATGTATGTATGTATGTATGTATGTATGTATGTATGTATGTATGTAAGTATGTATGTATGTATGTATGTATGTATGTATGTATGTATGTATGTATGTATGTATGTATGTATGTATGTATGTATGTATGTATGTATGTATGTATGTATGAATGTATTTACATACATATGTACATATGTGTTGTATGTTGTTGTTGTGAAAAAAACGGGGTGATCGTGGTTTTTTCATCATATCTCAGTTGTTCATGTACCGCTTTTCTGATTTTCAATACCGATCTGCTCCCGAATATTTTCAATAGTTTAATACTTCACGCGGGTCCAGGCGATGTCGGAGGGCTTCAAAAAGTTTATTTTAACATACATACGGACACACTTACAGAGCTTAATCGACACTCCTATTAATAAGCTTTTAGAAAATATATACTTTATGGGGTCGGAAATGAAAATTGTAGAAATTTCGCACGGAATGACAAACATATACCCTATATACCCTTTTCCACTGTGTGCTGGGTATAATAAATGCTGAATTAGGTTAATGCTTTAAAAAAGTGCGCTTGATGCGTAAAGATGTTTTAAAGAAGTCATTCGCAATGCCCCTAAGAAAACTCGATCTCCCGGTGATAATTGTTTAAGAGTTAGTTTGTCAAACGTAATTAGTATTTTCTCTGCTAATAAATATTTAACAAAAAACCTTAATGTATTTTACAAGATAGCTGTCATAACAATAGCAACCAATATTTTAAGTTTATTTAATATTATGGAATCTTAGGTAATAACGACTTAACATTGTCGATACTTTCTTTTTAGTAATTTTTATAGTTTAGATAATAAGATATATTTAATTATCAAAAATTTTAAATAATAATAAAAATAGTGTAACTGCGACAACTACTAACTTACAAAATTAAATGTTGTTTAAAGCTTTAACATGCAGACTTATAATCATAAAAACTGCTGGTGTTGTAACGTTATTTCCAATGTTTGAAAAGATATAAATAAACTACAACGAAAACAAAATTTTATGGGTAAACAATTTGCTATCCAAACAACACAAAAACTGAAGTCCTTTTTTATACCCGCCACCAAAAAAATGGTAGGGGGATATTCATTTTGTCATTCCGTTTGTAACACATCGAAATATCCATTTTAGACCCCATAAAGTATATATATTCTGAATCAGGGTTTGATTTGATGACGATCTAGCTATGTCCATCCGTCTGTCCTTCTGTCCGTCTGTTGAAAGCACGATAGAGGTCGCACCAAAAAAGCTAGGCGGCTCAAATTTTGCCAGAATCTTTCTTATAGACAAGGTTTGTTTGTTATTGAAAATGGGCTATATCGGAATATTAGGAAGACAGTTATAGCTCGTAAAGCAAGAGTAGGTCGAAAAAACCGTGTTCTTCGCACATCGAATAAAATGGAATTGTGTCCAGACGCATAAACGTAAAGTCATGAAACTTCAAATATATATTTACCGAGTCAGAAGAATATTTTTCCCTGAAAATCGCTTTAATCTATGCATTAGGAAAAGAGTTATCGATCAAAATGTACGAAAAATATACGGCACAGTGTATTTTTCGGTATATTTAAAAACAAAAACGTCATAAAAGCAACAAAATTGAATGTACGACTCTGAAATTTTGCATACTTTGCTTTTTGGTGAGACGCTTTTTTGTGACGGAAAATCAATGTGCCACGCCCACTTTTACGCCCACCTCCCATATAACGTTTTACCTAAAATTCATATAATTTCACTATAAATAAATATTTTGGAATAATAAAGGACTATATTGAAACACCTAAGTTGTACTCATTCACAAAAACAACTTTGACACGCCTACTGTAACACCCACTTTTCACGTTATCTACCGTTAATGAAATTTAAAAGCTCATAAAACCGCCAAAATTAGAGGTATGATGATAAAATTTGCTGCGTATATCCTTCAAATCAATATAATTGTTGTGCAAGTTAAGGTGACACGCCCACTTTAACGCCTACCTCCCATATAACGGTTTATCTTAAATTTATGTAGTTTCTCTATTGACAAAGTTTTTGGGAAAATAGACTATATTGAAATATCTAAGTTGTATTTATTAGCAGAAACTTAATTGACACGCCTACTTTAACGCCCACTTTCATTGAAAGAATACATTTACAAAAGCATTTTAGTAGCATATCGAAGTTATAAAGGGTGGTTAAATTTTAAGGACCGATGTTGAATTAAAATATAACACAAATTATTTAGGATATTATTATTATTTCTTTTTGTAATTATAATATTTGTATGGTTCAATTATGTATTTAACAAAATATAGGCCAAATGCCGCCCCCCCCCCCCCCATCCTTGGCATCTCTCCTCTATCTGATGGTCCAAATTTTCAATGACAATGTTGATGCTCAAATGTTGGGCATGATGATGAGTCGAGGTTGACTGCTCTTTTGCCACACTATCGCAAAAACCAGCAGTGGTTCCCATTCAACGCACTAAGAAGGCATTCACAGATTTTCTAACATTTTATACAGACCTGTTTTGCAGAAATTTAAATATTTGTTACAATTCTCCCGATTGTGGACGAATTTGAACGATTATGTTGATCAAAAGAATTACGAAGTGCACAAAATGCATTTTGATTTGAACGCCCATTTTTATAAAAAACCTGAATAACTTTAAAGCGTTGTTCATTTGCGTATCTTTCCACGGATTAAATTGAGTAACTTTGAGATTGAGAAATGTCAAGGGAAATGCAGAAAACAAATTTAAAGACTAGGTGTGGTTCACCTTCAACATGGGCCCTTAAAATTTAACCACCCTCTACAAAGAAGGTGATACATATTTCATTATAAAGAGATTATTCCATAATGATTAACAAAATAATAAATATTGTGCTTTAAATGTACACAAAATTGGTGGTGGGTATAAAAGATTCGGCACAGCCGAATATAGTGCTCTTACTTGTTATGGTTCAGTTAGTAGATTTGTATCGTGATGTTACAAATCAGCCGATAAAATCTGTCGCATAAGCAATAGAAAAAATTGATTTTTAGGGATAAAACGTAGTTCATTGTAAAAACTGTTAAAGAGAAAAAGAGAGAGCACTACGTTTTTACAAACTGACATATACGTTTTAACGATACTGTGAGCTATAAAGTAAAAAATATAAATTTATAAAACAATACAAATCTACTAACTAAAACATTAGCGTCATTGTTACTTTTTATACCCGCCACCAAAAAAATGGTGGGGGTATATTCATTTTGTCATTCCGTTTGTAACTCATCGAAATATCCATTTTAGACCCCATAAAGTATATATATTCTGAATCAGGGTTTGATTTGATGACGATCTAGCTATGTCCGTCCGTCTGTCCGTCTGTTGAAAGCACGATAGAGGTCGCACTGAAATAGGTAGGGGGCTCAAACCTTTCCAGAATCTTTCTTATAGACAAGGCTTGTTTGGTATTGAAAATGGGCTAAATCGGAATATTAGGAAGAGAGAGAGAGAGAGAGTAGTTCGAAAAAACCGTGTCCTTTGAACATCGAATAAAATGGAATTGTGTCCAAACGTAGACTCATGAAACTTCGAATATATATTTCCTGAGTAAAAACAATATTATACCCCGAAAATTATTTAAATCTATGCATTAGGAGAGGAGTTATCGATCAAAATGTACGAAAATTTATACCGCGCAGTGTATTTTTCGGTATATTTAAAAACAAAAACGTCATAAAAGCAACAAAATTGGATGTACGACTCTGAAATTTTGCACACTTTGCTTTTTGGTGACACGCTTTCTTGTAACGGCAAATCAATGTGCCACGCCCACTTTTACTTTTACTTTTACGTTTTAACTAAAATTCATATAATTTCTCTATTAATAAAGATTTTGGAATAATAAAGGCCTATCTTGAAACACCTCCGTTGTACTCATTCGCAAAAATAACTTTGACACGCCTACTATAACGCCCACTTTTCACGTTATCTACCGTTAATGAAATTTAAAAGCCCATACAACCGCTAAAATTAGAGGTATGATGATAAATTTTGCTACGTCTAACCCCCTAGGCAATTTCATTACTATGCCAAAAAATTAAGGTGTCACGTCCACTTTTAGGCCCACCTCCCATATAACGTTTTACCTAAAATTCATATAATTTCTCTATTAATAAAGATTTTGGAATAATAAAGGGCTATATTGAAACACCTAAGTTGTACTCATTCGCAAAAACAACTTTGACACGCCTACTATAACGCCCACTTTTCACGTTATCTATCGTTAATGAAATTTAAAAGTTCATAAAACCACCAAAATTAGAGGTATGATTATCAAATTTGATACGTATAGCCCCCTAGGCAATGTCATTACTGTGCCAGAAAATTAAGGGGCCACGCCCACCTCCCATATAACGCTTTACCTAAAATTCATATAATTTCTCTATTAATAAAAATTTTGGAATAATAAAGGGCTATATTGAAACTTCTAAGTTGTACTCATTCGCAAAAACAACTTTGACACGCCTACTATAACGCCCACTTTTCACGTTATTTACCGTTAATGAAAAGCTCATAAAACCGCCAAGGTTAGAGGTTTGATGTTCAAATTTGCTACGTATATTCTTCTAATCAATGTAATTGTTGTGCCAACAAGTTTAGGTGACACGTCCACTTTAACGCCTACCTCCCATATAACGGTTTATCTTAAATTCATGTAATTTCTCTATTGACAAGGTTTTTGGGAAAACAAAGGACTATATTGAAATATCTAAGTTGTATTTATTAGCAGAAACTTTATTGACACACCTACTTTAACGCCCACTTTCATTGAAAGACTACATTTACAAAAGCATTTTAGTAGCATATCGCAGTATCTGATGGTCCAAATTTTCAATGACAATGTTGATGCTCAATTGTTGGGCATGATGATGAGGCGATGTTGACTGCTCTTTTGCCACACTATCGCAAAAACCAGCAGTGGTTCCCATTCAACGAACTAAGAAGGAAGATTATGTTGATCAAAAGAATTACGAAGTGCTTAAAATGCATTTTATTTTGAACGCCCATTTTCATAAAAAAACCTGAATATTAAACCTGAAAATTAATTTACAAATAATTAATTAATAATAATTAAATAATTAATTAATTAATAATTAATAATAATGAATTTTCCTGAAGATGCTACACGAAGGAGTAGCGAAATATTGAGAATTTAAATACAAAAATTGGATATTTAAATATGAAAATTTAAAAAAAGGGATCAAATAAAATAAATAATTAAACCTGAATAACTTTAACGCGTTGCTCATTTAGGTATCTTTCCACTGTTCAAATTAAGTTAGTCTGAGATTGAGAAATGTCAAATGAAATGCAAAAAAAAACTTGTTGCTTATGTGTGGTTCACCTTCAACAGGGGCCCCTAAAAATAAACCACCCTCTATAAAGAAAGTAATACATATTTTATTTTAAAGAGATTATTCCATAGCGATTAACAAAATAATAAATAATGTACTTTAAATGTACACAAAATTGGTGGTGGGTATAAAAGATTCGGCACAGCCGAATATAGTGCTCTTACTTGTTTTCAATGCTACGAGCACTTTTTTACTTTTGCTGCGTAAGTGCAAAAATAAATTAAAACAAGTTGTTTGTTTGCTTTTATATTCTTTTCCTGGAAAAATGTAAACGAAAAGTCAAGGAACTATTTCTTAAATAAATAATAGCAACTAGTCTCTTTATTCCTTGTAAAACTTTCGTTAACTCCTTGTTCCGATTAATCGATTATGTGAAAATGTTTTTAGTTTTCATTTTTACTCTTCAACAGAAAAAATTTAATTGAGTTGTCTGTTTAAGTGTTCATAAATATTTAACTAAACTTTCTCTTACTCACTCACTCACTCACTCACTTTTTTTTAAACTAAAACTATTATTATCTTTTTATAAAGGATATATTTATGGTTTTAAAGAAATTTACTTTAGTAAATTGTATTTTAAATAAAAATCTAACTGAATTTATGTATCAATAAATGAATTTCAGCTTACATTTTATTTTTGTTTGTACTTTTATCATTTCTACTTTATTTTTTGTTACATTTACTTTTGTTCTTAATCCCATTCGTTTGCTTATGCAATATAGTCCTGTAAATATTTATAATAGTAAATAAAACAATGAAAAACAACATTAATTATTTTGTTACCTTTTTTTTCTAGCCATTATTTTAATAGGCTTTATAAAACTTTTAAAGAATTAAATAAAGAATCTATTTTATAGAAATATGTCTTCACACTAAACAAACACGTGAGGTCTGTTCAGTGGAACCTAACGTAACTAATAGTATAATTAAAATTTAACAGCTAAATAAATTTTTGATTTGTTATATGGTAAATTGAACTCATTAAAGGTTATAATTTATGAGCATAGCTTTGGACTTAATATAATAATGTGTATGAAATATGGTTTCAACAAGGTGGCAAATACATTGCCTGATCGTGTAGACTCTGTTTCCGGTGATCAGGAATGTTACAGCGTTTGATTTGATACGATTAAAATTTTATTTATTGCCAAAATGAGATGAAAATCAACCTGGAAATATATTATTTAAGATATTCTTTCTCGCATGCGGTGTACGGGTTGGTTCTGCGTAAAACAAATTAGGCCAAGTGGACTAAAAAGATTAATAAAGTTTCATACCTCATTGGCGTACATACTGTAATAGCTTCACAAATATTTAAACTAATTTTAGAGCTGGGCATTGTGTGCAAGTATTGTGGCATTAACTTGATAATACGGTATTGGACTATTTTATCAACTATTTCGTTTTTTTTTTTCGTTATCCCAAGAGTCGTAAAAGCTAAACAATATGATATGGAATATATCAAATGCTAAACAATTGAGGCTGCTAAAACTCACTTCTTGCATTAAAAAATTCTTTATTGACATTGATACATATCGTAGATTTTATGTACATATTACGAAATTGAGTTTTGCAGTGATTGCAATACATTCACACAAACTTATCTTAACTCAACAATTTAACGCAATAGTATCAAAAATAACAGATTACATTACGATAATACAGTTTCTATTACCCTTTTTGCCTTCTCCTGTGAATTTTCAATCATTTGAGTTAGGACATTTCTACCTGTGACCAACGATATGCTATATGCATCTAAAAGACAAGATAACAAAAAAAGAAAAAGAATAATTTCCTGCAATGGTAATCTTTACTTATCAAACAATTTTCTTTACTAAGTAACGTGTTTTGAAACTTACCGCTTCTATTATAAAAGTATGATCAAAAATTTTCTTAATAAAATTGTATAAAAATTTTTATTGAACAATTGACTGATTGTACAAATTATTATGTTCCTTTATTTTATTTTATTCTTTTAAAGCCTTTTTCCTTTTTATTACAATAAAAGTTTGGTTTAAATTTTTATACCCAATAAGTTATGTCTGTGATCTTCAATTGTTTTCTCTGCATGTCACTTACATATATCGTTAGACTACGTTAGGGTGAGAATGTGTTTGTCTATTTTTTTTTTATAAAAAAAACATATATCTTTTAAACATATAAACAAAAAAGTCAATTGTCGTTAAATCGTTATGAAATTTCTTGTCTCCTACATTTATGCTGCGAAACAGAATGTTTCTACATTAGAGGTGTTCAAAAAAAAAAATATTGTTTAAGGGAAAACTAGTACGTCTGCTGTATTGAAGAGATTGTTAGGTGAAAATTTTATATACAAATGAAATAATCCTAATATTCGTACACATGATTTGAGTTATTTTTTCGTCTTTCATATCTATTACGACGTTAACTTACACACACATTCTTATGTCCGTTGTTTTGCGATATACTGCACACAGTATTGTACTTTATAGATAATCCTTGTTTTTGCTTTCTATGTAATGAGTATACTTCACACATAGATTGCTATTAACACACATGCAGAGTATCTTACATACGCATGCATACATACATACATACATACATACATACATACATACGTACAGTTGTAGGGTTTAGAAACATCATGTTATATTAGTTCTCGACATATATTTAGTAAGAACAAATAAGAATTTTATAGTGAAAGTTTAGAAAGATGAATGTTTGAATGGTTGTGAATATATGTAAGTAGTTTTAAACGTGCTTTCACTCACATGCACACTTTTATATTTATTCGTTTCTATAAAATAATAGTTTCAATACTATACGATACTAAAACTTTTGTTTTTTACTTTAATATTAAATAATACATATAAATTTACAGGAAAATTATTTAGTTAATCTAGGAAGGGTTGTTTTAACGACATATAAATAAAGTGTTTCAAAACATAATTCTGAGATTTAATTAAAAAGCAAATGCGAATTAATTAATTTAATTATTTATGAGTGGAAACTAAAGTAACATAAAGTCTTTAATTAAATTCGTAAATGTTAAGATAATGATTTATTCATTAAGTTAAATGCAGAAAAAACAATTTATAATAATTTCGTAATGCCAACTAATTACATCTACATAAATACACATTTCAAAGAAAATTTTGAATACATACAAATATACATAAAATATATTACGACTTACGTCTGTACAAAATCAATATAAATTAAATTTATTAAATCTTTATTGTCTGACAAAAACAGTAATTTCAACTATGGATGAACTGATTTTATGAAGCATTAGCTTGAATGTAAAAATATGAAGATGGTGATATTCTTTCATTTGTTTAAATGTAGAAAAACATTTATTTAATTGCTTTAGTGTTCGCTAAATGCCTACAAATTGCAAACATATTAAATACTACATGTAATATCCATATAAATATAAATTTACGACCTACAAAATTTGTTATACAAAAATTATTGTTATTAAAAACAAGTTATATGGATACATTGTGTTTTACAGAAACTTAAATACCCTGCATTAATTATGTATAACTTGGAATGTATTTTAACAAAATATAAGATTATAGAATTTGGGCATCTTCAGTTAAAAACTTCTTTAATTTCTCGTTTAGAATTTTAATTCTTAAATTTTGTTTAGCGTTAAAAATAGTTATTATATACTCCATCAAATAGGATTAAATATGTAGGTCAAACATTACTTGATTCGATATGTATGTATGTATTACGGCAAAAATTATTGTTTCGCAGTAAACGGCTTTGTAAGTGAATGACAAAGGCTTTAAGCCTGCACATAAAGGCATTTTATTTTAAGCACAAATATCATGGTAGTAAATATGTAGTAAAGAATAGGAAAATTATGAATGGTATGGTAGGTATGGTTCCTCTCTTTCAATTTATTGTACAAAAAGGAAATCAGGCCTTTTTAGTGGTGGTCGTTCTAAAACGCATTACAGAGAATTATTATAAAATTTTCTTTTATGACAAAAGAATTTATAAAATTATTAATGTGTGAAACAAAATGTCGGCCGTGTGGTCAATACGGCTTCGTTGACATACTTCTATCTGATGGTTCCAGTGATGCCAGAACAAATTTTCAAAAATCCCTACAAATCTAAAAAAAATCCTTTTTTTTCCCTACAACCAAAAAAATTTTCCCTACAATTTTCCCTACGATATAAATTCAGCAGCAAACAAATAAATAACAATTAAGTTAACATTTTGTAATTATTGTACTTTTATTTCAACAGATACAAAGCAAATTTAAGAATGTTGTAAAAACTAGACAAAAAAAACGTACTTATGTACTACATACGTACAAAATTTAGTTTTTACAATAAAATTTAATTATATGTATTGGTTAAAAGGTTATTTATATAAATCATTAGAATTTATTTTTTCAAAATGACCGTTTGTACATTTAAAACTTATACAGTCTAAAGCTTTACTTTGTAGGTTAGATCTAATTATACAAATTGAGTTTAAAATATTATGGCTCAACTTGTTACGTTTTTTTGTTCGAACGTCAGTAACTACGGAAAATACTCTTTCAGTATCCGCATTAGCATGTGGTAAAGCCAACACAATTTTCACCAGTTTAGCGAAATTTGGAAATAAGAGCTTACCGTTATAGTTTTGAGATTCACATATTTTAGACCAAAATTGTTCTACACAAAGCTTAGATAAATGCTGTTTTTCATACTCAGAGAAGTTGTATTCCATTGTTAACCATTCTTGCGTTAGCTCGTTAATATTAAGTTTAAAATTATGGCATAATAATTTAAACTGGTAAACGTTTTTATTTAAACCTCCAATTGCTGTTTCGGGACTTAAAAATTCCATTTCTTTAAAAACTGTTTCATTTTTCAAAGGAAGTCGCCTTTGAGTTTCTTCAAGAGCTATTATATAAAACTGGAGGCAGTCAGATTTTATTTGATATACACTTTGTTTTGGAAATGTTTTTAATAATTCTTCGCATTCATTGCCTAAGTAGACTTCTTCAATTTTCATAGAAATATGTGGAGATCTTACTACGCAATCAAATTTTAGTTCTGATTTTTTAATAAAATTTTGACCAAGTTTAAAATATATTTTCAGTGACTCAGAGTGGAGAACATGTACTAAAGGTTTTTTTTGACTGAAAAAGTGCATTTAAAGAATTAAAATAATTTAATACATACTTTAAGAAAAAAAGATAGGCCTTATTACATTCGTTCAATAATTCTGTGAGTATCAGTCCTGACTAGATGCATATTAAAAATATTCAGTCAACACATTCCAATTTTCCAAAATTCTTTCAACACACTTTTGGTGGGAAAGCCATCTGGTGGCTGATGTTCTTAATATCTTCCTTTTTTCTACATTTAGAACTTCCTGAAAGTCCTCCAACTGTGCACATCGTTTGGAACTTCCGGATATATATGTTCCAATTTGTCTTATTAGTTTTTCTGCAGCGCGTGGCAGCATCAAACAAGCTTTGTTTGCAATGATTGCTGCTGAATGACATATACATTTAATTGTAATCACATGTGGATTATCTTTTAAGAGTTTTGCTGCAAAAGAGTTATGGTGACCGACCATCACACTTGCACCATCGCAACACAGGCCAATAATATTTTCATATGGAATCCCGTAGGATAATATGATTTCTTTAAATTGGCTATAAAGCGGTTCGGCTGTACAATTTGATCCCAAATGTAATAAATCAAGCAACTGAACGACCATTTTTTCTTGTTCCACGTCAAAATATCTTACAAGAACACACATTGCTTTTTTTGACGCAACATCTGTGCTCTCATCAATTAGTACAGAAAACGTACTATGTTTTAGATTTTGTATTACATTATCTTTTGCTTCTTGAGCTAATACATTAAGGATAATTTTACTACATTTGGTTCTTCCTAATTTACTGTTACTTATTATGGAAGAATCGGGAACGATTTCCTTTAAAAGCGGTATCAAATGGTCTACTATTTGTATGGCAACATTATGTTCAGCGAAAAATAAACTCTTTAGTTTGCAAATAAAACTTATTATTATTTATATATTTTAAACCCAAAGAATTTAAAAAGAGATAATATTTACAAAATTCCCTACATTTTCCTCAAAATGAAAAGTCTGTCCCTTTTTTCCCTACGCTGGAAGTTTTCTAAAAAAATCCCTACAAAAAGGGAAAATTCCCTACTTTTGGCATCACTGGATGGTCCATATTTTCAACTACACTCAGATATAATTGAGTTTCAATGTTGTTAATGTACCGATTATCTCATCTTTTAGCTTTTAAATTGTTCCTGTCTAATTCACGTATACTTTTTCTCCTAAAAATCCCTAAAGAAAGAAGTTCAACGGTTACAAATCATATGATCGCTGTGGTCAATTAAGATCACTAAGGCCATTTAATTTGACGTTAAAAACACCTTTATTTTGTTGACCGTATGTCATATGACATTATTCTGCATCCAGCGAACACCATTCACGGTAACGATTTCCGAAGAAGAACAGCCGCCAGCATGTAAACCGCACCAAATAATCACTCTTTGTGAATGCATCGGGCTTCCGACAATCACTAGTGGATTCTTATTTTCTCAAATTAGGCAATTCTACTTGTTAACGAAGCCATTGAGGTGAAAGTATGCATTGTCGCTGGGTATGATTTTTTTGTTAAGTCTGAATTATGAATTATGCTCAGGAGCTTTCATTTGGTCGATTATGCAAACAAACAAAAATTACAAAGTGTACGAAACTTAGTTTAATTTAAACGTCCATTTTCGTAAAATGCTTTTACAATATTAACGCGCTGCTCAATTGTTTACTTGCCAAGCACAGAAACAAAGAAATGTAAAATTAAGTTTGCAAAAACTTGACGCTGAGGTATAACTCACAATTAACATCATGCATTATGGACCACCCTTTAGTTGAACTTCAAAACCAGTTATGTCTGACAGTTACAAACATATATTTAGTTTTTTTTTTAATGTTAAGTAGTTTAGACGGAATCTTGTTTCGAACTTAAAACTAACTTTGTTTGCACTCAGATAAGTATTTATTGATGTTGCATACGATTTGATGAACTTATGCACACATATCTGCACAAGCATTACTTCACTTCATTTGCCGTAAATAGATTGTTTTTTTTTCTATACAAAAAAAAAAAAAAAACAAATAAATGCGACATTTGCCTCTATATTTGCTTTTAGCCATTTTTATTGACTATCAAAAGCAATTAACATTTATTTAATGCGAGCTGTCTGGCCTAAATAATAATTCATTATATGACTAATTCTATCTAATAAATTGTTGTGCTCTTAGAAGTATTTGCTGTATGTAGTGTCGTATTCTTGTCTTTCCTATAAGAAGGTGTTTAATACGTCCTCCCATTTTACATCCCAAATTATTTATTTTATTTTCTCTCTCTCTCTCTCTTTATTTATTTGTTCGTATTATTAAATATTTAATGGTTATAAATATATTCGACAGTTAATTAGTTGAAAGGGCATTTCATATCTTAGTCAGTTGGCTGAAAAACTGCGTATATTTTATTAAAATTTAATGACTCTCAATATTGACTAACTGGTTTCATGATAACTGTAAAAGTATTTGTTTAATTTACAACCCCATTGTTATACACTATTGTTAGTAGTATTGTATTAGTCTACAGCATTTTATTCTTTTTAATAGGTTACAATAAAAGATTTTTTTTGGAAAATACAACTTTATAATATAATAGCTTACCCGGTGCGCTTCGCTACATCCACCAGGAAATTTGTATTGTTTTACGATTCTAAAATATTGCAAGCATTAGTTTTTGGTTAAAGGCTTTGTTTTAGCGGAAAATAAATGTAACACGCCCACTTTTACGCCCACCTACCATACAACGCTTTATCTCAAACTCATATAATTTCTCTATGAATAAAGATTTTGGAAAAATAAAGGACTATATTTAAACATCTGAGATGTATTCATTAGCATAAACATATTCGACACGCCTACTCTAACGCCCACTTTTCACGGTATCTACTGTTAACGAAATTTAAAAGCTCAAAAAACCGGCAAAATCAGAGGTATTATGATGAAATTTGCTACATATATCATTATAGTAACTTTAACGCCTACCTCCCATGTAACGGTTTATCTTAAATTCATATAATTTATCTATGGACGAAGTGTTTGGAAGAATAGAATAGTAATAGGCTGTTTAGGTTACTAAAATCAAGTACTTATTTATTGCTATAAAAGTAAGTACTTATTAAAGTCCCTATTTATAAGCGAGCGTGGTAAGTACGTGCCTCCAATGACATCGCCGTATTTAAATAATGGGTATAGATGCCAAATTGTAAGTAGTGAAGAACTGTTTTCAAGTACTTTAAACTCTTTATTTGGTAATGAGTTATTTTTCTGGGACGTTGGATAATTAAATTTTTTCGCCAGGAAGTGTTAACACGTGAACAACCTACTAACTAATTACAATAAAAATTTCGCCTATTTTCGCAACTTCGCTTGAATAATGTGATAAAGGGTAGGCTATGTGTTAATCCAGATTGTTGTCTATCTGTGTGCCAAACTTCATTTAGTTCCGTTCGCCGCTTTTGCATGATTGAGTAACAAACTACTGTTTAATATTAATATTATGATACCAGCCTAATGTGAACACGCGTTGTTGACATGACGCATTATTAGTGTAACGATATCGTAAGGTACACTTCACCTTATACATATATGTGTGTGTTTGTATACATACATCACAGGACATGTATGTTAGTTAAGTAAGTTAGGCTTACGATTCTCAGTTAGTTTATTTAAGATTCAGTATAAGAAAGTTAGATTAAGTTACAATCGCGGCGTTTCATACCAGACGAGAAAACGCCAAACAAGTCTTGGAGATTATATAAATAATCTGAGAAGAGCCGACTAGTCCTCGCAAAACTAATTGCCGAATACTTAAGTATTAACTAATCAGTAATAGCATAAGCTAGGTTCTGGGAGATTAATAAATGCCCGTATTTACAGCGGCTTCGGCAGACTGTTCAGTAGTGTAAGACACATTGTAAATATTTAGAAATTAGATTTAAGAAATTATTTACAAGATTGTTAACTTTTACCCGAATATTTACGAAATGTTTGTATTATACCCGATTGTTATTCATTATCCGAGTATTTACCAGATATTTAATACTATAACCGATAGTTAATCATTTACCAAGTACTTAATATTACCGATTGTTAATTATCCACAATATTATAACTGATTGTCAGTATTATACTCGATTGTTAATTATTCATTAATATTACAACCGATTGTCAATTATTGTAGAAATTGTAAGATCTCCGAACTTTCCCGAGCCGCTGGTAGTCTGCTCGTGATAAGCCGAGTATATATACTGCGAGTCGATTGAATCTGAATTATCGCTTAAATTCTGCTATTGTAATTGTAAATTTGAATATTTAATAATATATATAATTATTGTAACCCACCGAAAGGGTAAAACAACTGTCTTATTACTTAAGGTTTGTGGATCCGTAAGTAGAACCTGGACACGACCAAGCTATCCCAGTCAACGACAAAACCACGTTACACATTCAAACAATCATATTTATTATATTAGTAGGAAGAAGAATATTACACCTCCTAAGACATTTATATTAAATTGTAAGAATTAAAATATACTCAATAAAGCAATACGATAATAATTTTAGGAAATAAAATAACTTGCAAAACAAATTAACTTAAGCCAAATATAACAAATGATGTGAAAATTTTTGTATATTGTTGTTGTTATATGATAAAAAAATATATATATATATATATATTTAAAATATCTTCAATATCAAACCACAATAATTTCGTTATCAACTCGCAATAGCGAACAACATTCACGGTAACTATTTTGTCGACGTCATTTTTAAATTGTCCGCTGCCGCCGCCAGCTCATAAACAGCACCAAACAGCTACTCTTTGCCCAAATGCAGTAATTTTGCTTGTCAACTAATCCACTGAGGTGAAATTATGCTGAACGAAAAAATCAAGAAGAGTACGAAATGCAGTTTTTATTTTAATGCCCGTTTTCCGTGTTATACATCATCATGTTTTAATTTATCAAACACAGAACCAAAGAAGTATCAAATTAAAAACTTTACGTAAAGGTGTGATTCGCTATTAGCATCGTGCATTATAGATGAACCACCCTTTATAATCTACATGTGGACCAAATCAACAAAATAATGATAAATTTCCTCTAGAATTAGATTAGGCTAGTTTTCGCTAGGATTCTTTAAGGTTGATTAAATTTTTTTAATGCCCTATGTTCTTCTTAATAAACTTTCTATAAATTAAATAAAAAATTTGTTATATAAGTGTTAATAATATATGCATTAATGTTTTTGAGGTTTAAATACAATGTCAATTTCTATACTAATAAAAATATTTAAAAACTCTGGTACTAAAAATAAGTTTACTTTATAAGCAACGGAATATTGGAAACCTTTTTTGATTTCACAACTAAATATTCTCGTGCACAATTTTGTTTTATCAAGAGTATACGCAATAAATGTACGAAAAATAAATTCAACTCATGTCTATGAATTTATTTCTCAAATAACAGCTAGTTAAAACTACTTAATCAAAATACAACTAGTATATAATACAAAAGTATAAAAATATATAATCATTGTTTGTCTTTAAACTGAAAAGGTTTTTATTGTTAATAAATACAAATCATTGATAAATGACTAATCCTTATTTAATTAGGTCATAACGTCATTTGGATATTCTTAATGGAACAAATCTTTTATATATTGTTATGCATTAACTATAACGTGATTCGTTTTATTAAGCACACCCCACACATTACAGACTTGTTTTTATACCCGCCACCAAAAAAATGGTGGGGGTATATTCATTTTGTCATTCCGTTTGTAACACATCGAAATATCCATTTTAGACCCCATAAAGTATATATATTCTGAATCGGGGTTTGATTTGATGACGATCTAGCTATGTCCGTCCGTCTGTCCGTCTGTTGAAAGCACGATAGAGCTCGCACCGAAAAAGCTAAAGGGCTCAAATTTTGCCAGAATCTTTCTAATAGACAAGGTTTGTTTAATATTGAAAATGGGCTAAATCGGAATATCAGAAAGAGAGTTATAGCTCGTAAAGCAAGAATAGGTCGAAAAAACCGTGTCCTTCAAACATCGAAAAAAAAGGAATTGTGTCCAAACGCATAAACGTAGAGTCATGACACTTCGAATATATATTTCTCGAGTCAAAAGAATATTTCTCCCCAAAAATTGCTTAAATCTATGCATTAGAAAAGGAGTTATAGGTCAAAATGTACGAAAATTTATACCGCTCAGTGTATATTTGAAGTTTAAAACGTAATAAAACTGACAAAACTATATGTACGGTTCTGAAATTTTGCAAACATGGTTTTTTGGTCAAAGTCTTCGTTATAACGGAAAATAAATGTGCCACGCCCACTTTTTTTTTAAATTTTTATAAAAATATATTAGTCATATTCATTAGCATTTATTCATTGCAGATGGCGACATCTGCTGAAGGCGCCACTACATTTTGCAAACACTGGGGATGATGTCTTTGCTAAACATCACGTAGAACACTAGATGACTCTAGTAACATTTTTTTGCACAAACTACAAAGGAATTTTATAGGGGTTTGTGAAAACGAAAATGACCGAAGTTTGTTGACAAAAATTAACTAGAGTAATGATTTGTGACCAACTTTACATATAGTTGTACACACAGTCTTATGAGGTTTAAGATTTAAAAATATTTTAAAAAAATGTGCATCAGTAGATTTAAAATAAGTATTTGAATATTTAAAATACATATTTTAACAAATTTTTTTTTTATCTATCTATTCTTTTGTAAAGGGTGGTTAAATTTTAAGGGCCACAGGGTGATTCAAAATAGACATGCTCAGCATTTTGCTAAAACAGGAAATTTATTAGTAAGATTTTGATTTTTAAAGTTCTATAACATTTTACTTTTAGAAGATTTTCAAACGAAATAAGTTTTGTATAATTTTAAAATTTGTTAGCCATTAGTACATGAAAATAAATTCTAAATTTTCCTAAATTCCTTTTTTTAATACACCATTACTTCTAGAAAACATAAGATAACAAAAAGAAATTAGCACCATTTAGTAGATAAAACTCTCCTCTTTACCCCTATATCCCACTGTATACCTGGGACGATCCGACCGTGATCAGCAGACCAATTTTTGTGACACAAGGTCAAATATTTTTTGCAAAATTTTAGTAAAAGAGCTAAACAAATTTTTTTATAAAGTGTTTTTTTGAAGTATTTGAGTTTTTATATCCGCCACCAAAAAAATGGTATGTATATTCTTAATCGGAGTTTTATTTGACGACGATCTAGCTATGTCCGTCCGTATGTCCGTCTGTTAAAAGCACGATAGAGGTCCCATCGAAAAAGCTAGTGGGCTCAAATTTTGTTAGAATATGTCTTATACACAAGGTTTGTTTGGAATAGAAAATTGGCTAAATCGGAGTATAAGGAAGAAAGAAAAATTGCCTAAATGCATGTATTAGGAAGGGAGTTAGAGATCAAAATGTACGAAAATTTATCCCGCGCAGTGTATTTTCCAATATGTTAAAAATTTTAAACCTAATAATAGTGACAAATTTAGATCTACGATTCTGAAATTTTGCAGGAATTGCTTTTTGGTCAAAGGCTTTCTTCTGACGGAAAATAAATGTGACACGCCAACCTCCCATACAACGTTTTCTCTCAAATTCTTATAATTTCTCTATAAATCGAATAATAAAGTACTTTATTGAAATATCTAAGTTGTATTTATTAGCATAAATAACTTCGACACACCTACTATAACGCTCACTTTCCACGTTATTTACTGTTAATGAAATTTAAATTTATAAAACCGACAAAATTAGAGGTATGATGATAAAATTTGCTACGGAAATCCTTCTAGTCAATGTTATTGTTATGTCACAAAATTTAGGTGACACGCCCACTCTTACGCCCACATCCTATATAATGCTTTATTTCAAATTCATATAATTTCTCAATGAATAAATATTTTAGAAGAATTACGGACTATATTGAAATATCTAAGTTGTATTTATTAGCAGAAATTTTATTGACACGCTTACCTTAACGCCCATTTTCACTGAAACACTTAATTTACGAAAACATTTTACCAGCATATCCAAGTTATAAAGGGTGGTTAAATTTTAAGGGCCGATGTTGATTTTGAATAAAACACAAATTATTTAGGAAATTATTATCATTTCTTTTTTAATGATAATATTTGTATGGTTCAATTATGTATGGAACAAAATATCGGCCAAATGGCCCCGCGACCTCAACTGCACACCTCGATCCGATAGTCCAAATTTTAAATAACATTGCTGATGCTCAATTGTTTGGCACGATGATGAGTCGAAGTTGACTGTTTTTTTGCGACACTATCGCGATAAACAGCAATGCTTCTTATTTAACGAATTTAGAAGGCATTCATAGATGTTCTAACATTTTATACAGACCTGGGGCCGAATTACGGCATTCGATATCGATCGAAGTTTTACTCGAACGATCGAGTATGCTTTAGGTATATAGATTCTAATAAGAGTTTTCAAATTTCGATCACGTTCGAGTGCCGTAATTCGGCCTCTGTTTTAAATTTAAAATTTAACCACCCTCTACAAAGAAAGCCATTAACAAAATAATAATTATTGTGCTTTAAATGTACACAAAATTGGTGGTGGGTATAAAAGATTCGGCACAGGCGAATATAGTGCTCTTACTTGTTTTTTTTAATTTTGGTCCATATAAAAATAATATAAAATTGCACCACCATACATATAATTCTGTCGGTTTTATGACGTTTTAAATTTCATTAAAAGTAAATTATGTGAGAAGTGGGCGTTGAATTAGGCGTGTCCAAGAAGTTTCTGCTGATAAATACAACATTGATATTTAAATATATAATCCTTTATTCTTACAAAATCGTTTTCCATAGAGCAATTATATGAATATGAGATAAAACGTTATATGGGAGATGGGCGTTAAAGTGGGAGTGTCAACTTAATATTTTTAAATTATACTTAAATTGACGACAAATGTTTATACGCAAAATTTCCTCATCAGATATCTAATTCCGTCGGTGTTATGAGCTTTTTATTTTCACAGTACATTATGTAAGAAATGGGCGTTGCAGTAGGCGTGTCAAAGTAGTTCTACTGATAAAATCAACTAAAATATTTCAATAAAGAGTTTATTTATTCTTCCTTTATGATTCCAAGATCGTTGTCCATAGAGAAATCATATGAATTTGAGGTAAGGCTTTATATGGGTGGAGGGCGTTAGAGAAGGCTTGTCACCTTAATTTTTCGTCATTGTAAGTCTTTTAATCAAAGAGCAATTTTTACATCATTTCAGAATCATACATTTAATTTTGTCAGTTTTATTACGTTTTCAATTTTAAATATACCAAAAGACTGTGTGCGGTATAAATTGTGTACATTTTGATCTATAACTCCATTCTTATTGTGTAGGTTTAAGCAATTTTCTGTGATATATAATTTTTTTACCCAGGAAATTTTATCCCCCAAACTTTTTCGGTTCGAGTTCTCTGCTTTCAAAAGACGGACAGACGGATGAGCATAGCTATATCGTCCTAAAATGGAACCAGGACTCAGAAAATATATGCCTTATGGGGTCTGAAATGGATATTATAATATGTTACAAACGAAATGACGAAGTGAATACACCCCCATAATTTTTTGGAGGTGTGTGTAACAAGAGTAATTATACGGGTATTAGAGAGTAAATAATTTTGTTTAAGCTGAATTTTTTATTAGTAGTATTATTTAAAGATAATTTAAACAAAAAAAGTTTTAACAAATAAATTCAAAAGTTTTTTTTGCCACAATTGTGTTTGCATTTGTAAGATTTATATATTTGTTTTTTTATGAGTTCAAAGGGTAAACAATAATCAATCATATTAAGGATTTATAATTCATCATACATTCTTTTTTGCAAGTAGAAAACTCAAACAGTTTAAAAACTGCCTCTAGCATTTGCCCAACCCAGCGGTTTTTATTTTACTATTATACTTTTATATTTCTTAGAAATAAATAAAAAAAAAATGCCCTGCTTCTAGATAGGCTAGTATGACTTAAGTTAGTTTGGGTGAACTCTTGCGTTTCCCAGCTGTGTGTAGTCAGAGTTTTTGTTTTCCATCAAGGCCTGTCGAGCCTCACCAATATAAACCGTATATCACCAATATATTAAAGCATGTTATTTTAGTTACAAACAATAAGATTTTTTTATTTTTTTTAATTTTATCATAAATTTACTTTGTATTTTATTAGGTACTTGGTTTATTACAAAACATAAAAAAGTAACATTGTTTACAAGAATTTAAAAGATAAAATAAAAAATACCATAAATTTTTTATAATAAAAATGTAAGGTTCTTGGCAAATTTGAATAAAGCACTTTGGTATAATTTCTATTATAAATATTTATGTTAAAATAAAAACTGTTGAAAACATAAATATTATTCACTTAGATAAATTAAAATCGGGTTTGCTCAGTTTGATCCTCAAGTATTCAGCAAACAAATTGAAAATAGTTCCACAGTAATATATGTATTTCTAAAATGTCAAGTTTGATAAATGAAAAGCTCTGACCTTGATTAGTGGTCAACTGGTCGTTTTCAAAATAAAATATGTAGATAAGTTGATAATAATTTTACCAGTCCAGTCGCCAACCAGAACTATAGGGAAATATTTCCATATTTGCCCATAAAAATATATGTAAGCATTTAGTTTATAAATTTTGCTCATAAAAACAATGGGTGTAAAATTTTTCATGGCACGTGATAACAAAAAAAAAAAAGAAAATCTTATGCCATGACTCTTAACCACAATGTGGAAAAAAGTATTTTACTTCAGATATTTATTTTTTTAGCTTAACTCTATTTCACAAAACTTAAAAGAGGAAAGTATTTTTTAATAAGCAAAAATATTTTCTATTGCAGCCTTGTTAAATTTAATTACTTTTATTTTAAATAAATGAGAAACAAAACGAAACAGAAAATAGAATATAGAATTAAGTATTTAAAATTACCTCATTTTTTATATAACTGCTAGGCTTCTGCTACCGTGTTTATGGGTATACTTAATATATTTCATCCTGAAAATAGAAAAAATGGTTACAGTTCAGCTTTTCTTTTTTAATTTATGCAAACCATTCCCTTTTTATATAGGAAAAGTATGAGATTTGTTGCTATTATATTTATCTGTTGTAATTTCTTTCTGTTATTTATATTGTTAAAGAAAATGTAACATTTGCTTGGCATTTTGTCGTTGTAATTTTATGTTTTTATGTAAACATAATATTTTATTTATCTTTTAAAAACCAAAAAAAAAGGTGCCTTTTTTATGAGGTGATTATTAACATTGCTTTGGAACGTTATTTGCTACCAACATTAAAATACGCAACAAAAGCAGGTCTACATGCGTATATTTATATTTGATATTCATGGATACACAGATTTAAAGATTTAAAAGTGGCAAGCCTAAAGATAAATATAAACAAGAGATTTTGCTTATCAAAAATTAAGTGTGAATTATTACGAATCTCTTTTTTATTATAAAAATGTATCTGTGTGAAAAACTTTGGCAATTTTTTTCCTTTTTTCAAATACATATACCTAAACGTATGATAAATATTTTTTGATCTCTTTTAACATCTTAATCATATCCAAAACACTCCCACAAACATTTGAACAAATAGCTGATTGACACACTCTCAGTTGTTGTAATGCAAATCTTTTATAATATATTTTTAAAGCTTAAATACAAAAACAAATATTAGTTGGTCAAGACCGAATACTTAAACACAGCGTGAAATTTTTATTTCTATACCATTTCTTGGTGGTGAGTTTTATCACGATAACAAACATTAGGAACTTAAGAGAGATCGTAATACAAAAACTTGGACCAATTTTGGACTGAAATGACAACTCAGAACGTTTTCATCCAGCTATTTAGGGATAACATCTAAAGCCAAAGAGGTTCGTCTTTAGAGTCAAGGAGCTGTGCGTTGAAAATCTCTTAAAATTGCGACCTCAAATCTAAAACTCACACTACAGATTCTGCCAAAGGTGTTATAGGAAAATAAATATTTTTCCAGCTCCTAAAATCCGATTTTTAGAACATTTTAACACCAATTTTTATTTTAAAAAAGTATAATCTAGACAACTATAGTACAATTTTCTGATTCAAATTATTATTGGACAATCTCTGCTGGGACCGCTTTTAAATTTTTTATTTTAAAAGAAATAATTTAAGTAATGGAATTGAGATTTTTTTAAATTTTTTTGGTCGTAACAGACATGTTCACATCTATGTCGAAATTGATTATGAATGTGTAAATATTAGGGATATTTTTTTATTCTACAGAACTTCAAATAGTGTTAATTGTAAAACTACTTGTCGTGCTACTAAAATGTGTTACAATTTTGTTTTGGTATACTTTGGAAAATTTTATACTAGAACAACATTTACGAATCGTGATAATAAATTTCCAAAATTTTCTCTCTGTTGGCCAAACTTATAGAGCAGTTCGTCAAGTTAACGGTGCACATAATCCTTCATCTGAGAAGGTACTTAATACGCAATACTATGGATCAATTTACGACCACATTTATTTTTTTCGACAATTTTCAATCAAATCAAACCCGCATCGTGCATATAGAAAAAGTCAACGCGCTGTAGGCGCAAATGTGACAGACGACTAAAATTTATAAATACGAAGCCTGATTCAGTAATTTATTCTCGTAATAATTTTATTCTTTATGACATTGTTAATCATTTGAAGGAAACATTTATTCAATACAGCGCGTGAAACCATCGCTTTGTTGAACCAAACGTTTATTAACCGAATTATATCAGGAAATGGAACTGTAAATTGACCACCTCGTACATGTGATTTGACACTTTTGGTCTACATTTTGTGGTGGTACGTCAACTTTCTGGTCTATGCAGATAAATCAGCAACAATTGATCATTTAGAAGTTAATAGAATTTTTTTACTTTCGACCTAAAAAATATACCTGCCGCCTAACCTTATTAGAAAAATTGAGTATGAAGCAATGGATTTGTGCATGTGTTTCGTTTCCGTTACAATAATAAACCATTTGGAAAATGTTTACTCTTTACACTCAACGCTTTTACTAGGATACTTTTTTAGAAGCGAAATACAGTCTAAGTAAAGACTTTAGCCAATATACCTCAGTCGGTATTCTAAAACTAACATCACACATACTTAAACAAGGTTGAGTTTGTAAAATTCTTACAAAATAGCAGAACAAAAAAATAAAAATAGGTTCGGAAAGAACTTGACATAACTTGTATATTTTTACTTTACGCTTTTCATACAATGCACTTAGGGTAAAACGTTAGTATTTTTGGCATAAATTCAATTTTTTTTTTTTTTTAAATTGAAAATCTGCTTTTGTTTTTTGAATTCGTATACTGTAACGGCTATATAAATGTTTCTTTATAATTTTTATATTGCACCCTGTTATTTTATGAAAGGACAAAGTCGGCTGTTTCACGGTTGCATTATGAACAGAAAATGCCCGCGAAATTTTTAATAACTTTGATCGTGAGTAAAACATTAATTTTAAACACTGTGAAAAAGTTCAAAAATATGGAAGAAATTAGACAAGGAATATAAAACAATTTGTGATATAGTTTAAAAAATAGTGGTATGTTATTATCTATGTTATTATCAGTGTGCTGTTGGTGTGTTATTATAGGTCGAAACTAACAAACATATGTGTGTAGTATGGAATATAACTTCTGTGTATAGAAAGGTATTTGCAATATTTCTGAAAAAAGTTATATAATCCAATATCAGCAACACTTTTTGCTCCTTTTTGTTCCTTTTGGGAAAAATTGTCATTTTGTAGTTTCATACGAGTTTTGCCTTTCAACACAGCTTGAAGTTTGGAGCAGCAAAAATCGACAAGCATATAGTGCCAAGGCCAAATAAACTATTACTTCAACTCGAAAATCTTTGGCGTTAAACCAAATAATCTTAGATATGGCGTAAGCCCTTTACATGTATGGATAAAATTTTTTTAATTTATATTAAAGATCTCGTATAGAACGGAATTTGAGATATGGCGTGTTAAAAATGTTGACAAATTCAAGGACTCCTTGCGTAAACAGAACCTTCATGAAAGGAATATTAGAATTTGTCTCATATGACCTTTATTCAACTTATCTTATTCAATAACTATAATAAGCATAATTTAAATATCTACCTTAACAAAAAGGCCGAAGCCTTGTCTATCATCTCAGCATACCAAACAAATATTAAACTTAAGTGGTTTTAACCAAAAAGTGAGGTTTTTTTTGTACTGGCCCCTAATGGGTTAATGAAATAAAATATTCTTAGATTTCTAGCTTTCTGGTGACATATATTTCAAATAATGAAACTAAAAAAGCCGTGGTGCCCCATGCCGAATTTATGCCAAAACCTGATCTAATGTTTTAATGAGGAGACAGAAGAAGGCGTAATCCAAAGAAAAAAAAAACAAAATTCCATTTTGGTGTTAGTTAATTCGTTTTAAGAGTCTAGCTTTAAAACTACAATTAATGCCAAAAATATCGCTTTTTTGCCAATATTGAAACGGTTCTTAGACAAAACCACGAATAGTGGAAATGAAATTCCATACAAGCTTGTCTTTCAGCATTAAAAAAATTAAAAGTTATTTTATCATGACTAAGAAGTATTATTTAAAGTCTATATTTTCATTACTTAAATATAAATTAATGCGTAAGTTGTCTATACACATTTAGTTATATTTAAGTAATTAAAAGTCTATATTTTCATTACTTAAATATAAATAAATGTGTATAGACAACATACATACATACATACATACATACATACATACATACATACATACATACATACATACATACATACATACATACATACATACATACATACATACATACATACATACATATCGCAAGGGTATTCTCAACTGAGAATAACGGGATTAAAGACCCCGCGAACCCTAGTTTGGCAGGTGCGGAGAGCGTATTAAAAAGGTACAAGTGCTCTGTGAAGTCCTGTGTAAGGGCGAGTGGATGTCGCCCGTAACTATGCATCCAACCACATGAGGTACCCTCAAGAGAGGCGTAGTTAAGAGAGTGACGACTCCGTGGTTTCCTCTAGTTGCGAACTCCCGCCGTAAGGCATTAAGACCAAGACCAGTACGGTCTTAATTATGGTATAACTGGAACGACTATTTGGATTTGATGTACCCTGGGCCGACGGCTGTGATATTCTATGACTTTAGTAAGTGGAAGTGAAATTCCTCCGAAATGGCTCATAGGCTAATGTCACAACCGCCTCCGTCTTATTTAAACCTAGCGAGTCTCAAAGTGCGCTCAATGTTTGTCACCATTAGGTTGGTGGTGCAGGCTCGGATGCAGTTTCTCGACTAACACGGACCTGGCACTGGCATGGTGTCTCATAAGGATATCATGTCAACCCTCGAATGGCCTCCCTGCATGCATAGATAACCATGGGGTTTTTTAACGTGACTGCACATCGAACGGAGATAGCGGCTTTGAGTTGAGACCCATAAGATATGATGAAAAATAATGGAAAGAATGAACACAAGAGTGATAACAAGAATGGAGAAGGAAGAGAAATGAACAGTGCGGGTTCGGTGAACCCATTCATGAGGAAACCGGTGATCATGAGATCGCCACCAACAACTGTAGCTAATAAACCATCAGTTGATAGTGTAAAACTACAGAGAAATAGTGTTGAAAAGCTTGGGGCAAAAATAAGTGATTTGGTAGCTTTTCTTAAAACCAAGTCAAATATACATAGAGACATTGTTTTATTGTCCAATCAGATACAGGCTATATTCTTGCAGATGTCTGCTGAGCTGAGTAGTACACCCGTTACCCGTTACAGAGGAAAGTGAACGGAAATGATGAGCCAACTTATGCTGCGTTGTCAGATAACAAACCGACTGACGCAGAGAATGGAAAAAGAGTAGAAGCCGAGAAGAGCTCTGACTGGGTAACGGTACCAAGAGTGGGAGGAAAACGACAAGACCTGATGCTCTGGTTATTCAAACGTGTGGAAATGAGTCATATGCTGACATACTTAGGAAAGTTAAAAGCGACCCTAAATTGGAAATCCTCGGTCAAAATGTAAGGACTATCAGGAAAACTGCGAAAGGTGAATTACTACTGGAGCTTGATAAACCTGCTCATCAAAACACAGGTGAATTTAGGCAGACGATAGAGGAAGTGCTGGGAAAAGCTGCGGAAGTGCGTGCTCTGACGCATGAGATATTTTTGGAAATTAGGGATATAGATGAGGTGACAACCACAGACGACGTTTTGACGGCCTTGGTGAACGTGTCTGATGATTTTAAATTGTTACAGAAGTCGCCGATAAAATCAATGAGAAAGGCCTATGGGGGCACACAAACTGCTGTTATTGGTCTAAGCGCTGGTTTGGCGGACCGATTGCTGAAAGTTGGAAAAGTCCGTATCGGATCGGTGGTTTGTAGAATACGCGAGAAACTTACGCCGAGAAGATGCTTTAGGTGCATGGAATTTGGACATAATGCGTCTAAATGCAGGAGCCAGCATGATCACTCTGATAAATGTCTCCAATGTGGCGAAGCGGGACATAAGATCAAAACGTGTAAAAGCAAGCCCTCATGCATGCTCTGTAAGAGCACGGCACTAAACGGGAAAAGTGACCACGTTACAGGATGTGTTATCTGCCCGTACTACAGAAAAGCAGTCCGGGAACTTAGATTGCGAAAATGAATAGGATACTACAGCTTAATCTCAATCACTGTCGAGCCGCTCAAGAGCTGCTCAAACAAAGTGTTCGTGAACTAAATGTGGATGTTGCGCTACTTAGTGAACCATATCAATGTGTGGAGTCCTCAAACTAGGTGTCTGATAGTTCAGACACATCGGCAATCTGGTCGATTAGTGGTGTAACGATGCTTAATACGTCACGACAGTGTGGATATATTCGGGCGACAGTTTCCGGTATTACGTTATATAGCTGCTATATTCCACCGAGATATTCAGTGGAACAGTTCCAGGCTATAATTGATAACATTGCTTCCGATGCAACCACTAGAAATCCCGTGCTGATAGCTGGTGATTTTAATGCTTGGGCTACGGAGTGAGGCTGTCCAAGGACCAACGCAAGAGGCCGAATACTTCTGAAGACATTTTCCGTCTTAGATGTCGTATTGATGAATTCTGGCGACGAACACACGTTCAGTAGTGGCGTTGGAGAATCGACTATTGACATCACGTTTGCCAGTAGAAGCATTGTGGGCCGGGTAAATTGGGGTATATCTGATCAATATACACATAGTGACCACAAGGCTATAATCATAGAGGTGACACGTGAACGACCACGTGTGAATACACATACACGGAGTTTGACAGGCTGGAAGACAAATACGTTTGATAAGGATGTTTTTTCAATTGTAATGGAGGGAATGGCACTAGATGGTCCAGCGGAAGTCATGGCGGGTGAGTTGATGAACCAGATAACGCAAGCGTGTAATGCATCGATGGTTGAAAGGAAAAAATCGGCAAACAAACATCCAGTATACTGGTGGAACAATGAAATTGCTACCTTGCGGGTAGATTGTATACGTGCAAGAAGGCTATACACAAGGTCAAGAGGTACATCTGATAACAGACTACATCAGCAGATTTTTAGAATGAAAAGGAGAGCCTTAAAGCTGGCAATTCGTAAAAGCAAGCGGAAATACTTTCTTGATATATGTGATGATGTTGAAAATAACCCGTGGGGTCTTGCCTATAAACTGGTAATTAAGAGGCTGAAGTGTTTAAGTACAGCACCACCTAAGGAAGAGTCGATCCTAAACCGCATCGTTCAGCAGCTTTTTCCATATCAGGAAACGTCTTCATGGGAAAATAGTCTCCTTGATGAAATATTCCATTTTCCTCAGGTGACAACACCCGAGATAGAAGCAGCTGTGTTAAAATTCAAGGATAATAAGACACCAGGATTGAATTGTATCCCGAATGTCGCATTAAAGGAAGCCATTAAATGTTGCCCGGATCAATTTGTTAAGGTGATAAACTCGTGTTTGAGTCAAGGAGTTTTTCCATTAATATGGAAGAGGCAAAAATTGTCCTACTACCAAAGGATAATAAGCCCCTGGATGAACCCTCCTCTTATCGTCCACTATGCATGATAGACACGTGTGGAAAGTTGTTAGAGAGGATAGTATGTAACAGACTGGAATCTTACATTGATGCCGTAGGTGGGTTATCCGTTAACCAATTTGGCTTTAGGAAAGCTAAATCTACTGTCGATGCCATTAATGTGGTTGTAAAAACTGCAGCACAGGCTATCGAAGGAAAGAGATGGAAAAAAGGTACAAAGAAATACTGTGTTATTGTAACATTGGACGTCAAGAATGCCTTTAATACAGCGAACTGGGAGAAGATTGTAGACGCTTTGTCTCGACTGAATATCCCCCGATACCTACTGGCCATTATTCAGGACTATTTTCGTAATAGGCTTTTGATGTATGATACCGACACAGGTATGAAGAGGTATAAAGTCACTGGAGGAGTATCACAAAGATCAGTGCTGGGACCATTGCTATGGAATGTGATGTACGATGGTATATTGAGATTGGATTTACCTGCAAATGTGAAGATAATAAGCTATGCGGATGATATAGCACTTGTTTGTGTTGCGAAGGAACTCGCAGAGGCAGAGACGATTATGGATGCTAGTATACGAATTGTCGGAGATTATCTCAGGTCAATGGGCTTGAATCTTGCTGACGATAAGACGGAAGCGGTTTTGATAAGCAGCCGCAAAGTGAGGGAAACCATGAACTTCCACGTTGGCATGTGCAACATGGAGACAAAGCCCTACCTTAAGTATCTTGGTGTGGTAATTGATACTCGCTTATCCTTTTTCGATCACCTACGGTACATAAGTGCAAAGGCATCGAGAACCTGCTCTGCGCTCTCGCGTATTATGCCAAATACCAGAGGCCCTAAATATCTCCAGAGGAAGCTGATAACGAGCGTTGTTAGGAGCATTATCTTGTATACATATCCTGTCTGGTCAAATGCGCTGCGGTTTGGTTCATATGTGAATCTTATTACGCCTGCGTATAGGCTGGCGGCCCTTCGAGTGTGTAGTGCATACCGGACAGTGTCAGATGAGGCAGCATTTGTCATTGCGGGTATGTTACCAATTGATTTGGAGGCCACAGCTGCAACAAGGGAAGAACGCATTGTCAGATGGCAGTTGCGTTGGTCGGTTACGGGTAAGGGGAGATGGACGTACTTACTGATACCTGACATGGTGACATGGCTCGATAGGGGACACGGCGACCTGAACTATTATATCACTCAGTTATTGAGTGGACATAGCTGTTTTAGGTCGTATCTATACCACTTTGGACATGACAGTAATCCGTTCTGTCCGAGTTGTGGTGAAGACGTTGTGGAAGATGCCAGACATGTCTTTTTCATCTGTCCACGTTTTGAGAATTGGAGGGCGAACTTACAGACGATGATAGGCTACGGCATAAGGCCCGATCATATAGTGCGGGCTATGCTGTTTTCTGTGAGTAATTGGGAGCATATATGTGACTTTGCGAAATTGGTTCTTGTGGAACTTCGTAGGTTAGAAAGAATTCGAAACAGAATCAATACGACTTGCGCGGGTTGAAATGCCTTTCCCACCCTGTGACGGAAAACTATGCGGTAGTTCCACGGGGACGTGTGGGTTGGCGTATCGAGGTGTTTTAGCGGGTTAAAGTCTCGCACTCCTGGCATTTAGGGAGCCAGAGTCTTTCGATGATTTCACCTCGTTTTGTGCACTTCGTGATTCTTTTGGTCAACATAATCGTTCGAATTCGTCCACAATCGTGAGAATTGTAAAAAATATTTAAATGTCTGCAAAGCAGGTCTGTATGAAATGTTAAAACATCTGTGAATGCCATCTTAGTTCGTTGAATGGGAAACATTGCTGTTTTTCACGATAACGTGGCAAAAGAGCAAGCAACCTCGACTCATTATCGTGCCCAACAATCGAGCATCAACAGTGTCATTGAAAATTTGGACTATCGGATCGTGGTGTGCCGCCTAGGTTGGGGGGCCATTTGGCCGATATTTTGTTCCATACATAATTGAAGCATACAAATATTATCATTATAAAAATAAATGATAATAATTTCATAATAATTTTATTCAAAATCAACATAGTCCCTTAAAATAAAACCACCCATTATAACTTCGGTATGCTAGTAAAATGTTTTCGTAAATTTAGTCTTTCAATGAAAGTGGCCGTTAAAATACGCGTGTCAATAAAGTTTCTGCTAATAAACATAACTTAGATATTTCAATATAGTCCTTTAGTATTCCAAAGTCTTTATTCATAGAGAATTTACATGAATTTGAGAGGAAGAAAGTGAATTTAAGTTTAAATTTTAAGGGCCACAGGGTGATTTAAAATATACATTATCTGCATTTTTCTAAAACGGGAAATTTATTAGTAAGATTTTGATTTTTAAACTTCTATAACATTTTGCTTTTAAAAGATTTTCAAACGAAATAAGTTTTGTATAATTTTAAAATTTGTTAGCCATTAGTACATGAAAATAAATTGTTTATAATGTTGAGATAATTTTTTTTTACTTAGGTCAAAATTTTCCTAAATTCCCATTTTTAATAGAGCATAATTTCAGGAGAACATAAGCATAAGTTGTTAGCATGCCATCTAGTAGTTGCTAGTGGAGTCATCTATCTTATCATCTTTATCTTATATTTAGCTACAGTACAATAAATGGCGCAGTGTAACATGAATAAATGCTAATATATATGACTAATATATTTTTATAAAAATTTAAGGAAAAAAGTGTGCGTGGCATATCTATTTTCCGTTATAACGAAGCCTTTGACCAAAAAACCATGTTTGCAAAATTTCAGAATCGTACATATAGTTTTGTCAGTTTTATTACGTTTTAAATTTGAAATATACACTGTGCGGTATAAATTTTCGTACATTTTTATCTATAACTCTTTTCCTTATTCATAAATTGAAGCGATTTTAAGGGAAAAATATTCTTTTGACTCGATAAATATATATTCGAAGTTTAATGACTACGTTTATGCGTCTGGACACAATTCAAAAGTGAAAGTGGCCGTTATAGTAGGCGTGTCAAAGTTGTTTTTGCTAATGAGTACAAATTAGGTGTTTCAAGATAGGCCTTTATTATTCCAAAATCTTTATTAATAGAGAAATTATATGAATTTTAGGTAAAACTTTAATGGGAGGTGGGCGTAAAAGTGGGCGTGGCACCTTAATTTTTTGGCATAGTAATGAAATTGCCTAGGGGGATAGACGTAGCAAAATTTATCATCATACCTCTAATTTTAGCGGTTTTATGAGCTTTTAAATTTCATTAACGGTAGATAACGTGAAAAGTGGGCGTTATAGTAGGCGTGTCAAAATTATTTTTTCGAATGACTACAACTGAGGTGTTTCAAGATAGGCCTTTATTATTCCAAAATCTTTATTAATAGAGAAATTATATGAATTTTAGTTAAAACGTTATATGGGAGGTGGGCGTAAAAGTCGGCGTGGCATATTGATTTGCCGTTACAAGAAAGCGTGTCACCAAAAAGCAAAGTGTGCAAAATTTCAGAGTCGTATATCGAATTTTGTTGCTTTTATGACGTTTTTGTTTTTAAATATACCGAAAAATACACTGTGCGGTATAAATTTTCGTACAGTTTTATCGATAACTCCTCTCCTAATGCATAGATTTAGACAATTTTCCAGGAAATATATATGTGGCACCCTGTCTAAGGTTTATACAATTTCGTTAACTTCTTTTGTATCATTGTTATTCTTTTTAACCTTGAAGTAACTTTTATTAATTTTTGACATTCATTCATTTTTCCTTTCTTAAATCGTGCACACGAAGTTTAACGCGCGCTAGAAAATATTTTTTATATTTTAGAGATAAGAAATAAATTCGTTTAAATAAAAAACTTAAAAAAGGCTAAACACCACGGAACTTTTTTTATAATATATTGGTTTCATAAAATCACCAAAACTGGTGACCCCGACGTGATCCCGTGGTATCGCAATAAAAAACAGAAAACGTGTTACGCCCTTAGGGTCTACCTACAACGGGTTTTATAACGGTACCCTTCCACATTCCTGGAATTTTGCGCTGTTCACAAAATGACTGATTTAAACGACAGTGGACATCCATCAACAGTCGTACTATCGGAATCGTCCAACGAAGCAACGCAACCTCGGCTGCATCACCAATCGCAGCGAATGTTGCTGTGGTTTATGCACGTCTCCCATTACCGCAAATGGCCAGTTCAAACGTTGAATCATGGTTCACAACTATGGATTTTTGGTTTACTGCGTCAGGGATTTCGAGCGATAAACAAAAAACAGCAACAGTTTTGGCGGCTTTGGACCCGAGCGTCATTTCACAATTGTCAGAAGTCATCGCGGAGATGCCTCAAGGTGATCGATATGATTACATTCGAAGAAAAATAATCTATCATTTTGCAGACAGTGAGCAACGCAGGCTCAATCGCCTCCTGTCCGAACTACCTCTCGGTGACAAAAAACCATCGGAGTTATATTACGAGATGAAACGCGTAGCTGGATCCACTCTGGGAGACGCCGCTCTGAAAGGGCTTTGGATTAAACGACTTCCTGATATTTTCAACCTGTAGTCGCAGCATCGAGTGGTACCGCCGCTGAGTTTACAAGAATTGCGGATTCTATTGTAGACGCCATGTCAGCTAACCATGTTAACACAATCGTAAAACATGGTTCTAGCAAAATCGACGAGTTAAGTGCTGCTGTACATAACCTCACGAAACAGTTTGAAAAATTTATAACGCGTTCACGATCTCGCAGTCGCCATATGCCGCGCAATCCATCACGCAGTCGCCCTCGATATTCACCGCCAAATGATTCAGTTAATAGTGCCAATCCTACCGCAACCACCGACGAATGCTGGTACCACAAAAAATATGGTCGAAATGCACAAAAGTGCAGAGCTCCGTGTCGTCACAACCGTGGTTTGGTTAGCACTGTAACATCCAGTGCCATCAATCAACCAGCCTGAGGCCAAGTGCTCGTGGCAGATGGCAACGGAGACATTACCACGAAAAACACACTTTTCCGACTACAGGTAAAGGACCAAATAACAAAACAAAAGTTTTTAATCGATACAGGTGCCGATGTATCCGTCCTACCCCTTACGACAAATTCTGCCGATGTAAGCCCTACCGTCACGAAGCTGTATACTGCAAATGGTTTGCCAATAAAAGTCCTTGGCCAGAAGCGGATTGCTTTAAATCTTGGCCTGAAAAGGACATTCGAGTGGTCTTTTTTGGTAGCAGATGTCACAAGTCCAATACTTGGCGCAGATTTTTTAAGATTTTACGACCTTTTAATCGACCTACGCCGCAATCGTCTAATCGATACAGCGACCAACGACTGTCCGACCCCGATAGCATTTTCTCAGTTGAGGTCTGCAGAGATTAAAACTTCTAATCCTTTTCATGATATTCTGCGTGATTTCGCCGACATTACAAAGAGAACTCCGTACGGTACCACTACGACGTCCACAATCTCTCATCGAATTGACACGACAGGCCAGCCAGTGCACTCCCGAGCACGCCGTTTATCTCCCGAGAAATTAGCTGCAGCACGAGCGGAGTTTGATGCTTTAATAAAAGCTGGTATATGCCAACCCTCTAGAAGTAATTGGTCCAGCCCCTTGCACATGGTACAAAAATCCAATGGGTCTTGGAGACCATGTGGGGACTATCGTGCATTAAACGCTCAAACCGTCCGCGACCGTTACCCGCTCCCATATTTGTCCGATTTTACCAACAACCTCAACGGTAAGAAATTTTTTTCGAAAATAGATCTCCAAAAGGCCTATCACCAGGTTCCGGTCCACCCTGAAGATGTCGCCAAAACGGCCATTATCACACCTTTTGGCCTCTACGAGTTCAATTTCATGACCTTCGGTCTGTGCAACGCAGCGCAGACCTTCCAGAGGCTCATCAACGAAGTACTGCGTGGCCTAGATTTCACTTTTGCTTACGTCGACGACATTTGTATAGCGTCAACATCAATCGAACAACATCGAAAAGATCTTGTCGAAGTCTTTAAAAGGCTGCGAGCCAACAACCTAGCCATCAACGTGGACAAGTGTAAATTTGGCAAAACGGAGTTAAAATTTCTAGGACATTTTGTCACCGGAGACGGTATACGACCACTTCCCGAGCGAGTTGCAGCCATCCGTGATTTCCCAAAACCTACTGTAGCCAAGGAATTAAAACGATTCATTGCAACACTTAATTTTTATAAAAGATTTTTACCGTTTGCAATCAGGAATCAAATAAAACTTCAGGCTTTAATAAAAGGTAATATCAAAAACGATTGCACCGTTTTGGCATGGACTCAAGAAGCAGAGGCCGCCTTCGTGAAGTGCAAAGATGAATTGAGCAACGCGGCGCTTTTGGCACACCCAGCGAAAAATGCAGACTTAGCACTGTATGTCGACGCTTCTGACAATGCAGTCGGCGCTGCTCTTCACCAGTGTGTGGATGGCGCCCTTCAGCCTCTAGGATTCTACTCGAAAAAATTATCGAGCGCCCAGCAAAAATATAGCACATACGACAGAGAACTGACAGCGATGTATCAGGGTATTTGCCATTTCCGATACATGTTGGAGGGTAGAAGCTGCTATATAGTTACAGATCACCGCCCGTTAGTCTACGCGTTCCGTCAAAAACCTGAAAAGGCATCACCACGTAGGGCTCGACAATTAGACTACGTCGGACAATTCACTACCGACATTCGATATATAGCAGGAGAGCAAAACGCGTCAGCAGACCTCCTATCACGTATCCAATTACTAAGTAAAACCATCGACTACGCGAAGGTCGCTGCAGCGCAAAGAGACGACGAAGAGCTTCAAAACTTGAGATCAGGTATAACCCCTAATTCGCTTAGGCTAACATCTTTTACACTTTCAGACTCTAAAATCAATTTAGCCTGTGATACCTCGACAAAAAGCGTCCGACCTTACATCCCAAAAACATTTCGGAAGCAGGTATTAGCCATAGTTCACGGTCTAGCCCACCCAGGCGTTCGAGCAACAACGAAATTAGTGACAGACCGCTTTGTCTGGCCGGCGATGCGCAAAGAAATTGCAAACTTTGTTCGCAGTTGCGTCGCATGCCAGCGCTCAAAGGTACAACGCCACACAAAGTCACAGACAACAAAGTATGAGCCGCCCAAGGAACGTTTTACACACATCAATATTGACATCGTCGGGCCTTTCCCACCGTGCGACGGCCAACGGTATTGTTTAACGATTATAGACCGTTTTACGAGGTGACCCGAGGCTGTACCTTTGCCAGATATCGCTGCGGAAACCGTCGCGAAGGCAATATTGCATAGCTGGATCGCTAGATTTGGTGTTCCTGCAAAAATTACGTCCGACAGGGGAAGACAATTTGAGTCATCTGTCTTTGCGGAGTTAATAACTTTAATCGGTGCCTCCCATCTCCGTACGACGCCTTATCACCCCGAGTCAAATGGCATAATAGAGAGGTGGCACCGAGTTTTGAAAGCCGCAATCCTCTGCAGCGATCCGACAAAATGGGTTCATAGTCTTCCAGCTATTTTGCTTGGACTACGTGTGGTGTTAAAACCCGATATTAACGCCTCTCCAGCTGAACTTGTTTACGGAACAAATTTAAGAATCCCTGGTGAATTTTTCTATAACACCAAACTTTCAGTAGCGACAAGTGACGCTGTTATGCAATTTCGCACATCAATGCAAAGACTCCGACCAACAGACACATCACACCATACTGAACCGAAAACATTCGTAAGTCCTTCTCTAAATAAAGCGTCTCATGTTTTTGTTCGAAACGATTCAATACGACCATCGCTGTCTCATCCTTATGACGGCCCATATCGCATAGTTAAAAAATCTACAAAGTATTTTACAGTCAGCATAGGAAGCCGCAGTGTAAACGTCAACATCGACAGACTCAAACCAGCCTTTATCGAATATTCCGACACAAATGTTTTGGCTCAAAGGAACCAATCTCAAAACAGTACCCAGCTTATTCCCCAACGGTTTCCTAATAATGATGCAACCAAGGTCCAACAACCACGATCTGTTCAAAAACCATTACCAACGCGGAACGTTCCCTTGCAACAGAATGAAGCTCCATCAGTTCAACACAACTCTCCAATCGTATCGACGAAAACTACCCGAAGTGGCCGACGTGTCAATTTCCCGCTCAGGTTCCGGTAGCTTTCATCTAGCCGGGGAGTACTGTGGCACCCTGTCTAAGGTTTATACAATTTCGTTAACTTCTTTTGTATCATTGTTTTTCTTTTTAACCTTGAAGTAACTTTTATTAATTTTTGACATTCATTCATTTTTCCTTTCTTAAATCGTGCACACGAAGTTTAACGCGCGCTAGAAAATATTTTTTATATTTCAGAGATAAGAAATAAATTCGTTTAAATAAAAAACTTAAAAAAGGCTAAACACCACGGAACTTTTTTTATAATATATTGGTGTCATAAAATCACCAAATATATTCGAAGTTTCATGAGTCTACGTTAAGGCGTTTGGACACAATTCCCTTTCATTTGATGTTCGAAGGACACGGTTTTTTCGACCTACTCTTGCTTTTCGAGCTAAAACTCTCTTCCTAATATTCCAATTTAGCCCATTTTCAATACCAAACAAACCTTGTCTATAAGAAAGATTCTGGCAAAATTTCAGCCCCCTAGCTTTTTCGGTGCGACCTCTATCGTGCTTTCAACAGACTGACAGACGGAGGGACATAGCTAGATCGTCATAAAATCAAACCACGATTCAGAATATATATACTTTATGGGGTCTAAAATGGATATTTCGATGTGTTACAAACGGAATGACAAAATGAATATACCCCCACCATTTTTTTGGTGGCGGGTATAATAAACATACATACGTACATACATACATACATACATACATACATACATACATACATACATACATACATACATACATACATACATACATACATACATACTGCTGTTATTGGTCTAAGCGCTGGTTTGGCGGACCGATTGCTGAAAGTTGGAAAAGTCCGTATCGGATGGGTGGTTTGTAGAATACGCGAGAAACTTACGCCGAGAAGATGCTTTAGGTGCATGGAATTTGGACATAATGTGTCTAAATGCAGGAGCCAGCATGATCACTCTGATAAATATCTCCAATGTGGCGAAGCGGGACATAAGATCAAAACGTGTAAAAGCAAGCCCTCATGCATGCTCTGTAAGAGCACGGCGCTAAACGGGAAAAGTGACCACGTTACAGGATGTGTTATCTGCCCGTACTACAGGAAAGCAGTCCGGGAACTTAGATTGCGAAAATAAATAGGATACTACAGCTTAATCTCAATCACTGTCGAGCCGCTCAAGAGCTGCTCAAACAAAGTGTTCGTGAACTAAATGTGGATGTTGCGCTACTTAGTGAACCATATCAATGTGTGGAGTCCTCAAACTGGGTGTCTGATAGTTCAGACACATCGGCAATCTGGTCGATTAGTGGTGTAACGATGCTTAATACGTCACGACAGTGTGGATATACTCGGGCGACAGTTTCCGGTATTACGTTATATAGCTGTTATATTCCACCGAGATATTCAGTGGAACAGTTCCAGGCTATAATTGATAACATTGCTTCCGATGCAACCACTAGAAATCCCGTGCTGATAGCTGGTGATTTTAATGCTTGGGCTACGGAGTGGGGCTGTCCATGGACCAACGCAAGAGGCAGAATACTTCTGGAGACATTTTCCGTCTTAGATGTCGTATTGATGAATTCTGGCGACGAACACACGTTCAGTAGTGGCGTTGGAGAATCGACTATTGACATCACGTTTGCCAGTAGAAGCATTGTGGGCCGGGTAAATTGGGGTATATCTGATCAATATACACATAGTGACCACAAAGCTATAATCATAGAGGTGACACGTGAACGACCACGTGTGAATACACATACACGGAGTTTGACAGGCTGGAAGACAAATACGTTTGATAAGGATGTTTTTTCAATTGTAATGGAGGGAATGACACTAGATGGTCCAGCGGAAGTCATGGCGGGTGAGTTGATGAACCAGATAACGCGAGCGTGTAATGCATCGATGGTTGAAAGGAAAAAATCAGCAAACAAACATCCAGTATACTGGTGGAACAATGAAATTGCTACCTTGCGGGTAGATTGTATACGTGCAAGAAGGCTATACACAAGGTCAAGAGGTACATCTGATAACAGACTACATCAGCAGATTTTTAGAATGAAAAGGAGAGCCTTAAAGCTGGCAATTCGTAAAAGCAAGCGGAAATACTTTCTTGATATATGTGATGATGTTGAAAATAACCCGTGGGGTCTTGCCTATAAACTGGTAATTAAGAGGCTGAAGTGTTTAAGTACAGCACCACCTAAGGAAGAGTCGATCCTAAACCGCATCGTTCAGCAGCTTTTTCCATATCAGGAAACGTCTTCATGGGAAAATAGTCTCCTTGATGAAATATTCCATTTTCCTCAGGTGACAACACCCGAGATAGAAGCAGCTGTGTTAAAATTCAAGGATAATAAGACACCAGGATTGAATTGTATCCCGAATGTCGCATTAAAGGAAGCCGTTAAATGTTGCCCGGATCAATTTGTTAAGGTGATAAACTCGTGTTTGAGTCAAGGAGTTTTTCCATTAATATGGAAGAGGCAAAAATTGTCCTACTACCAAAGGATAATAAGCCCCTGGATGAACCCTCCTCTTATCGTCCACTATGCATGATAGACACGTGTGGAAAGTTGTTAGAGAGGATAGTATGTAACAGACTGGAATCTTACATTGATGCCGTAGGTGGGTTATCCGTTAACCAATTTGGCTTTAGGAAAGCTAAATCTACTGTCGATGCCATTAATGTGGTTGTAAAAACTGCAGCACAGGCTATCGAAGGAAAGAGATGGAAAAAAGGTACAAAGAAATACTGTGTTATTGTAACATTGGACGTCAAGAATGCCTTTAATACAGCGAACTGGGAGAAGATTGTAGACGCTTTGTCTCGACTGAATATCCCCCGATACCTACTGGCCATTATTCAGGACTATTTTCGTAATAGGCTTTTGATGTATGATACCGACACAGGTATGAAGAGGTATAAAGTCACTGGAGGAGTATCACAAAGATCAGTGCTGGAACCATTGCTATGGAATGTGATGTACGATGGTATATTGAGATTGGATTTACCTGCAAATGTGAAGATAATAAGCTATGCGGATGATATAGCACTTGTTTGTGTTGCGAAGGAACTCGCAGAGGCAGAGACGATTATGGATGCTAGTATACGAATTGTCGGAGATTATCTCAGGTCAATGGGCTTGAATCTTGCTGACCATAAGACGGAAGCGGTTTTGATAAGCAGCCGCAAAGTGAGGGAAACCATGAACTTCCACGTTGGCATGTGCAACATGGAGACAAAGCCCTACCTTAAGTATCTTGGTGTGGTAATTGATACTCGCTTATCCTTTTTCGATCACCTACGGTACATAAGTGCAAAGGCATCGAGAACCTGCTCTGCGCTCTCGCGTATTATGCCAAATACCAGAGGCCCTAAATATCTCCAGAGGAAGCTGATAACGAGCGTTGTTAGGAGCATTATCTTGTATACATATCCTGTCTGGTCAAATGCGCTGCGGTTTGGTTCATATGTGAATCTTATTACGCCTGCGTATAGGCTGGCGGCCCTTCGAGTGTGTAGTGCATACCGGACAGTGTCAGATGAGGCAGCATTTGTCATTGCGGGTATGTTACCAATTGATTTGGAGGCCACAGCTGCTACAAGGGAAGAACGCATTGTCAGATGGCAGTTGCGTTGGTCGGTTACGGGTAAGGGGAGATGGACGTACTTACTGATACCTGACATGGTGACATGGCTCGATAGGGGACACGGCGACCTGAACTATTATATCACTCAGTTATTGAGTGGACATAGCTGTTTTAGGTCGTATCTATACCACTTTGGACATGACAGTAATCCGTTCTGTCCGAGTTGTGGTGAAGACGTTGTGGAAGATGCCAGACATGTCTTTTTCATCTGTCCACGTTTTGAGAATTGGAGGGCGAACTTACAGACGATGATAGGCTACGGCATAAGGCCCGATAATATAGTGCGGGCTATGCTGTTTTCTGTGAGTAATTGGGAGCATGTATGTAACTTTGCGAAATTGGTTCTTGTGGAACTTCGTAGGTTAGAAAGGATTCGAAACAGAATCAATACGACTTAGCGCGGGTTGAAATGCCTTTCCCACCCTGTGACGGAAAACTATGCGGTAGTTCCACGGGGACGTGTGGGTTGGCGTATCGGGGTGTTTTAGCGGGTTAAAGTCTCGCACTACTGGCATTTAGGGAGCCAGAGTCTTTCGATGATTTCACCTCGTTAAATAAATACATACATACATACATACATACATACATACATACATACATACATACATACATACATACATACATACATACATACATACATACATACATACATACATACATACATACATACATACATACATACATACATACATACATACATACATACATACATACATACATACATACATACATACATACATACATACATACATACATACATACATACATACATACATACATACATACATACATACATACATAAAAATCCCTTAATAAATCTTTTAGAGAGAAATTTCTAAATTTGTTTTGTATTTATTTTTACAAAATTACATCATAGTGCGTTGCTTTATAACACAATCACATTCTTGTAATAAAAGTTAATTTAATTGAATATTAAAAACCACAAACAGATAAGTCAGATATGCAAAGAGTAATAAAATTATTTACAATTTGTCGACAAAATATTTAATTCAAGAGTAATAAATTACTTATGAACTAAAAGATTTAATGAAATTAAGTTTTAGTAATATAAAAAGAAATAATTTTAAGTTATTTAATTAAAAGTAAAAACTTGCCATTTTATTTTTCCAAGATAATTTTTTATCTCTTAATTATTTAGAAAGTTTTATATTGAAATAATCTTATGTGCGTTGTACAAGATTTTAATAGGGAAGTTATCAACAAAATGTGTTTAATCAATCAATCAAAGTCCTACGATATGTTGTAAATTAGGCACATATGGACATACATACACATAATTTTCTACCCACCACCAAAAAAAATGCTGTGGGAGTACATTCATATTATCATTGCGTTTGTAACACATCGAAATCTCCATTTAAGACCCCATAAAGTATATATCTAACAATGTATGTCCATCTGTCCGTCTGTTGAAAGCACGATAGAGTTCGAACCGAATTTTGCAAAAATATTTTTTATACACAAAAGTTATAGATCAAAATGTACGAAAATTTATACCGCACAGTGCATATTTTAAATTTAAATCCTAATAAAACTAGCAAAATAAGATGATTCTGAAATTTTATTTTTTTATTTAATAGATATTTATATTGCATATTTAAAATCTTAGAGATTAAATATTACTATATTATCTATATTTGGCATAACATGATAGTTGTGAGCCAAATTGGCATATATAAAGCTATGAGTTATTAGAAGGATATATCATTAAACATCCCAAAGTTAATTTTTAAATAAGAATTGAAAGATAGCATATTTGAAGTAATTTAAACCGTTTGGGATATATACACATCCAGCCAGAACACAGAAAGTCACATTCATTACCATTCGAATGGTTCAGTTCCTGCAATCGAACTTTTCATTTGTGATTATAGAATTTCTATTGCAAGAATCATAATTTATATTCCGAAACGAAATAATGTAGATTTCTATTATCACAACTAAACTATGTGATTGGCAACAATTCGGTACTCACAACCGAACGATACTGTTTTCTCTGTGCACTAAGTATTTACTTAAATATTTGAAAAATTAATTGAAAAATATTTTTATTTAAAAATGTATTAAAAAGTTTTAATCTATAATAAGTCTAATGAAATGAACAGAAAAAAATTTACTAAATATACCGTTACCTCTGTCTTTTTTTAATATTATTTAACAAGTTTAATAAATTTTTTCATAGATATTCAAAAAAAAATATTCGCATCAATTTTGCAAATGCGAATATTTTTTATTTCTCTACTTAGTATGTGTAATACGTGTATGTATACATGCACATATGTATAGAATATGTTAATTGCAAAATTAAAACGACGTGGTAAATATAAAAACGCTTAAAAAAACTCTTTAATTTAGTAAAATCTTTGCGATATAAAAATTTAAAAATACGCATCTTAAAAATATTTATCACAGATTTAGCATTCGTTATCAAGGTCGCATATAAGTATTTTACTCTCAAATCATTTTTCTTCAATACTTAACACTAATTGGTATATCAGTTGAGAGTTCTTGTATTGAGTAGCCACTTATTGTTAAGAAAAAGCCAACAGATATGATAAACAAAAATAAAAATGTATAAATTTATTGTTTAAATACAAATCCCCCAATTTAAAAGTCCTAAATAGAAACTAATACCTAGTACAAAAACAATGTTTCCTATTTTAAATACTTAATTTTTTTTTATTTAAAATAATATTTTCATCTGTTTAAAAATATAAACTCATGCATATATGATTTTGTTATTAGCAATAGTCACTATGGAAATATCTCTCTATACTAAAATATGTATTACTAAATTTGTGTATCTTCGATTTGATATTAAAATATTTTCGCACATTTAGTCTTTCAATGAAAGTGGGCGATAATAATGACATGTCAAAATAGCTTCTACTAATAAATTCAACTCAGATATTTCAATATAGAGTAATTTATTCTTTCAAAATCTTTATTCATAGAGAAATAATGAAAATATTATAAAAGTTGGCGTGTTATCTTTATTTTCCGTTAGTACAAGTCCTTTGACCAAAAAGCAATTTTTGCACAATTTCAGAATTTTGTCAGTTTCATTACATTTTAAATTTTAAATAAATATACGGAAAAAGACACTGTGTAATATAAATTTTGACTATTTGATCTATAACTTCTTTCGTAATATATAGATTTCAGCAATTTTCAGGGAAAGATACGCTTATTACTCAGGAAATATACTTCCGACGTTTCATCGTTCTACGTCAATGCGTTAAGACACAATCGCATTTTGTTAAATTTTGGAAGGACATTGCTTTTCCTCACCTACTCTTATATTACAAGCCACAACTCTCTTCCTAATACTCCGGTTATGCCCTTTTCAATTTTATAATTATAAGAAATATTTTGGCAAAATTTTAGCACCCTAACTTTTTCGGTTCGAGCTCTATTGGGCTTTCAACAGATGGATAGACGGACGGACATAGCTAGAACGTCATAAAATAAAACCAGGATATACTTTAATGAATATGTTGATGTGTTTCAAATGGAATGATAAAATGAATATACCCCCACACGATTTCTTTATTATAAGAATTAATTTTTTTTTTTAATTTTTTGAGAACATCAACTTAATTAAACTTTAATAACAACCCAAAGTTTTATTCAGATTAAGGATAAATTTATAGGATTAGGCTTTTTAAATCGTTACAAAAGGTGAGAGAAATTTTGTTGCCTATTAAAAGTATATTTTAAGGCAATTTGATTATAACTTACTGACGTAAAGTAGCTGTCTATAAATTCTAAAGTTTTTGTCATCATATACCATGAAAGCCTAATTCCTGTTGCACCAAGCCTTAAATAAATCTTCATGGCAGTTTAAAAGTTCTGTAATTCCACTTGTATATAATCGGCACTAAATACATATCGCTTCATTAATTTCTAAATAACTACACATCCATACTTGTCGTAAACATATTCACAGAAGTACTCAAGTATGTAGTTTGTTGTTTTTGAAAAATGTGTGTTGAAGATTGTTATGATATAATTAATGTGGGGTTAGTCTAGACCTTGCAGGCAATAAATCGCTCCTGCAATGATTTGCATAGCAAACAATGAAAAATTAAATTAATTCTACAAGCCATCATGATCACTGTGAAATTTATAGTTTGTTAAGTTTATATTATACTTAATGTTTTGGCCGTGAGAAGGATTCACACGAAAATAAATTTTCGATTTAGTTATTCTAATCAAACGCACTACTTGATGCAAGTTAACTAAAACCCTGTAAATTTCTAGCTGGTATTAACTATTACGATATTAAATACTAATACCAATGAACGAAAGTTTTTTCATAGGATTGCCCTAGGCAATTTGTAAATAATAGCTGTTATTATAACTATTAGTTAACAAAATGATAATGTATGTATACATGTATACTTATGTCTTGTATGTCCTGATAGTTATTTATTTCTAAAACACATATATTATCAAATTTACAGTGTTAGTCGTAAATTCGCTCACAAAAGACGTGCTTATTTCTTTGTCTAGTTCGCTGTTTACAAATATTAAAATAATATAAACATTTTTATAACTTTTCTCCATAACGTGTCTTCTGTGTATTAACCACAGGTTAGTTATAAAATATTAACTTCGAAAATGGGGGACCCGCCGGACCGAGGTCAATATGTAAAGCCACCCATTATTATGGACAATAAAAAACTACTTACCATCCTGACACCAGGACCAAAATATCTTTTAATGAAAAGAGTTAATAGTGAAAAAACTTTATCGGAGGTGTCACCTTTCCTTATTAAAAAAGTAATAGATAGTACAATTTGCGGTGAAGTGGAATTATGTAAAAAACTACTGAACGGTACAATTCTAATTAAGACAAAAAACTTTATGCAAGCCAGAAGTCTAATACAATTGAGTTCTCTTTCTTCTACTATTCAAGTGGAATTAAGTGAGCATCAGTCTCTTAATTATATTAAAGGAGTTATTTATTCAAATGACCTTAGAGGCATAACAGAGGACGAAATCTTAATGGAATTAAAGAAACAAAACGTACATAAAGTAAATAAAATATTAAAAAAAACAAACAATGAACTAAAGGAAACCGGTTTAGTAATTGTAACTTTTGCCGCTACCTCTCTCCCTTCTGAACTATCTATTGGCTACGAGAAAGTAAAAATTAAACCGTACATACCTCTCCCCTTAAAATGTAAAAATTGTCTTCGCTATGGACATCTTTCCAACTTTTGTAAAAATAAAAAGATATGTTTCAACTGCTCATTAGATTACCATTTTAGTGACGAAAATGATAATTGCTCCAATCCTCAAAATTGTATTAATTGTAAAGAAGAAAATTTAACTGACAATCATTCAGCTAATGCAAAAACATGTCCCATCTTTTTAAAAGAGCGTGAAATTCAAGCAATTATAACCCTAGAAAAAACAAACAGAAAAACAGCAATAAAAAAATATAATGATCGTCACCCCGCTACATCTTCATCATACTCATCAGCAATAAAAGACAAAATCATAAACAACAACTCTCCCCAACAACAACCTACAATTCCCTGTAATGAACCAACAACATCCTCGCATATAGAAACAGATAATAACAAAACAATTGAGTGCCTGGAAAAGAGAGCACATGAAGAAATAAACTCAGAGAGTATGTCTGAAACAGAACAATCTGACATAAATAGTACATCTTCACAAAACAATATTAATAATAACAAAACAAAAATAGTACCAATAAAAACATCCAAAAAAACTAAACGAAAATTGAAAAATATCGGCAACAACAACAAACGTACCAAAAATACTTAAAACGCTCTTAAATTTAACAAAATGCATAAGTTCATAATAAAATAATAAATAATAAACTTATAAATTAAAAAAAAAAAAATACACTATTCTTTACTTAATTTTCAAATGACCTTAAACATTCTCCAATGGAATATTAATGGCTTTGTTAACAATTACAATGAACTTTTGCTTTTAATAAAAAAACATTCGCCAAAAATAATATCTCTGCAAGAAACCCATATACATGATAATGCAATTATCCCCACTCCGATCAATTATAAAACGTATTCTATCAACACATCCAACACCCGATATGGAGGAGTTGTTTTACTTGTACACAACTCTTTACAGCATAAGCAAATACCTATACGAACTGATTTCGATACATTATGTGTTGAAATATATTCTAAAATTAAATTTAAAATCACCTCATCCTACATTCCTCCAAATAATACCTTCACCTATGAAAACCTCACTAACGTTTTTTGTAACATAAACGGCCCACTACTTATAACAGGAGACTTTAACAGTTGGCATAGAACTTGGGGTTCTCCCAATAACAACAAAAAGGGTAACATAATTGCCAATTTCATAAACTCAAACCAATTTATCTTGCTAAATGACTCATCCCCCACGCTTTTCAACACTCACTCCACATTTTCACACGTTGACCTATCTATTTGTTCATTAACACTTGCCCAACATATCGAATGGAAAATAGAAAATTTCCTATATGGAAGTGATCACTTCCCAATAGTTATCTCTCTTTTCCGTCAATCAGGTGACAGTAATCCATTTTTCTATCCCAAATATAAAATTAATAAAGCCAACTGGTCATTATATCAAGCTCAGTGTATATATTACGAATCTCAACGGACGAGAAGTGAGAATATAAATAAAGAAACTGCAAACATATGTAGAATTATACACCAAGCCGCTAACGAATCCATACCACAAACCCATCCTCCCATCCATAAATCTGTCCCTTGGTGGAATAAACATCTAGAAACACTTAAAAAAAACAAAAATAAATCATGGAGTGATTTCAAACGTACAATGACCACTAGTAATTTAATCAGATACAAAAAAAACAAAGCTTTACTAAAACGTGAGATTAAGATCGCCAAGAAGGAGGCCATCTTTAACCTCACTTCCAGTATCAACCCACATACTAGAATAGAAAACATTTGGACAAATATAAGGTCATTCACAGGATACAAATCTTCATCAACCATTCATGGAATTGCCCCACAAATACCTTCCGATTATATATTAACAAATAGACAAGAAATCGCATCCGAATTCGGAAAATATTGGTCACGAAATTCCTCAGACACCAACTTCTCCAACGAATTCGCAAGGGAAAAGTCAAACTGGCTATCGATATTACCAACAAATGTACCTAGCCAGAGAGCTGTTGAAATAGAAACAGATTTTAATATATTGGAACTAAATTCAGTATTAAAAAAACTTAAAGGCAAAACACCAGGTCTGGATAGACTTTCTTACCCGATGATAAAGCAACTCCCATCCGCATTAAAAACACGCTTACTGAACCTATATAATAATATTTGGAACTCATATATTCCACAGCAATTTAAAACAAGCATTACAATACCTATTTATAAGAAAGGAGGAGACAAAACCAACATGAACTCATACCGCCCTATTTCTCTTAACCCTTGCCTATCTAAGGTATTAGACAAAATGGTTGCTAACCGGTTGTGGTGGTTCGCAACAACATATGACCTACTAGACAGTAGGCAATTTGGCTTTACAAAAGGAAAATCTATTATTGACAATTTACTTTATTTAGACCACCAGATTATGGATTCTTTGTCTATGCGGAAGCATGTTACAATCGTATCTTTAGATTTTTCAAAAGCGTTTGATAGAATTGGAATACACACCATAATAGATCAGCTTATAAATTGGAGAGTTGGCTCTAGAATTATTAATTATGTAATCAATTTCATGAAAAATCGAAAATTTAAAGTAAGAATTGGATCTACCTTTTCCAACTCTTACCCACTTTTTAACGGCATCCCACAAGGATCACCCCTCTCTGTCATTTTGTTCCTTATTGCTTATAACAAGCTATGTAAAGTTATCTCTATCCACCGAAATATTGATTTTACATCTTACGCAGACGATTTCAACCTAATTATAAAATCTGGTAAATCAAAAGATCCAGTTTTAGACCTTAATAGCCTCTTTGAAGACATCTTTAATTGGGCAAATTACTCAGGAGCGTTATTATCAACAACTAAATGCAAGTATATCCATATATGCCGGAAAAAAAATTGTCGTTGCGAAATTTTAACGGACCAAATACAACTCACAGAAGCTACAAACATCAGAATACTAGGTCTATATATCAATAAGAGATACAGATGGAACGAACACGTGGAAAAGTTAGTTCAATCTTTACAGCAGCCACTAAATGTCATAAAATGTCTTTCCAGCTTTAAACTCAACTGCAATACCGCCACACTTTTAAGAATCGTAAAAAGTATCATTTTATCAAAAATAAACTACGGCCTACCAATATATGGCTATATATCAAAGTCTTTGCTCAGTAAAGTAAATACAATTGTTAATGCTGCCATAAGGTGCTCCCTAGGTGCACTACGAACATCTCGTATTCACAATCTTTATGCCGAAGCCGACATCTTGCCACTGGAATGCCAAAGAGATATAATAACTACAAAATTATGTAAAAGCTTTTATGATACAAAAACTCCTCTGTACCAAATTATGTCAAGAATTAAAAAATCAAAAAAAAAAAAAGCTAGGATGCCATCTACTACTTCTCAAATAAAAACCCTATGTGATGATCTTAGTATACCACTTACACCATTAAGAACCAGGGCTAAACACTTTCCCCCGTGGTTCCTCAACCAAAACTGTATCGACCTATCAATCCATCAATTTGCTAAAAATGATCTTAATCCTGCTCAATTAAACAACATTTTTAAGGATTTAAAGCTAAAACACAAAAGCCATAATTTCATATACACAGATGGCTCCAAAAATAATGACAATACAGGTTATAGCGTGACAACAGAAAAAAATATTATTCAGGTAGGAAATCTTCCACAACACACTTCTATATTTACTGCTGAATTAATAGCTTTAACAAAAGCTGCAGAATATATTACAAGTAAAAAAGGACAATTTGCTATATGTACTGACTCTCTTTCCTCTGTTAAAGCTATTTTAAACATTACCAACAAGAACACTTATGCAACAAAAATTCGTAACACCATAATTAAAAGGTCTCCGGACATAAAATTGATATGGGTCCCCAGCCACTGCGGTATTACCGGAAATGAATTCGCTGATTCGGCAGCTAAATACGCTTTACAGTCTCCGCTTATTACTACAGAAAATTATAATATCAAAGATTCTTTTAAACATGTAACAACACATTTTAAAATTAAATACGCAATACATCAAAGAACATCACCTTGGTACAAAAAAGTAAACCCAAATAATTTTGGAATATCATCCAGTTTATGTAAAAACTCCATTTCTAACAGACAGGACCAAATAAAAATTATAAGATTAAGACTCGGTCACACAAAAATTACCCACGGACATTTTTTAAACCTACAAACCATCCAACCATGCACCTGTCTGATACTGCACCATACCGACCCAACTCATTTTCTAATGGATTGTCCGCTGTATCAAACCCAAAGATCCCAATATTTCAATAACAAGAACCCAATCGATATACTTGGTGAACCAACAGAAGAGAATATCTCTATAATATCTAACTACCTGAAATCAACAAGGTTATACAACTCAATTTAGTAAATAAAACACCTACACACTCGTCTGTATTTATTTTATTTTTATATGAAAAATTATCTAGTATTATTATACAAGCTATAACATATTGAGACTAATTTTTTATATTAATCAGTATATACATTTGTAATTTAAGCTGAAGGCCTTTGTTGCTATTGCTGGTATTATTAAATTAGCTTATATATTTTAATTGTAAGTTAATTGTTAATAAATAAATAAATAAATAAATATCAAATTTATTTTTACAACTTTACTAAGTACGTAATATATTTATTTAATCATTTGGCACTTAAGGGCTGGGATTAATAATAAATACATAAATGAATAAATAAATAAATAAATAAATAAATGGGTGTCCGGTAGAACATACATATGTGTGTACATTAACATTTTGAATATAAAAAAAAATCAAAAAACAAAAAATGTACAAAAACTTTACCTCCATGCTCACTATTAAGATAAGGCAAGTCACACAATTTATCACATAAGGCTTAAAGTTTTTTTGATCACAACATTATTTATTTGTTCTTTATATAAATAGAGTTTTTGGTAAAAAGATGATTTTTAGTAAAATAGTTATTTTTATACCCTTCACCTATGGTTTCAGTGGTATATTTGGCGTTGTCACTGCATTTGAAATGTTAAAAATATTCATTTGTAACACAAACAGATAGTTCCGGATACGCCAGTTACTAATAGACAAAAATAGCTTTAAACTATTTTCAGCTCTAAATTAATCTGTTTGAAACTGACTGAGATATAACAAAAAAAATCAAAAGTAATCTTGACTTGACCAGCAGAATTCTTTGCATTTTGAAAAAAAAGCCAAAACTAAGAATCCGTTGCATTTCTAAAATTAACAAAATTGCAAATTAAATACTTCTTCAAATCCCTTACTAAGAGCGAGTATCAAATTAAAGAGTTTGAGTAGAATGCAGTAAAGAATGAAATTAATTTAAAATTCATGGTGGCCACAATAACCAGATGGATGATTTCATATTTTTTTAAACCAAATATGAGTATTAAATTTAATATCATTATTGGTTGAATACAGTTGAAACGAAAAAAAAAAATCAATTCCAATATGGCATCCGCACAAAATGGGCTGCCAAATATGGACCCATAACAGCTTTACAGCCAACTTAACCAAGAGCATCAACGTTGTAAGGCTTGTTAGATTGGCATGTCTTAAAGTTTTATTAAGGACTTAATGATGGTTGAGCTTATTCGACAATATTTTTTTTTGGCAAAAATTTTATGTCACAGTTTTTAATTTCCCTTATAAAAACACACGCTACCAAATAAGACATTGATCCGGATTATAGCGGTAAATCAGGATTAAAAGATATATCCTTCTACCTTGTTATAAAAGAATCTTTTATTATCGTTAGATAGGAATATTAAGAAGTGCTTATTTGATCCTTACCAGGAACACTTTAATTAGGACTCCCCCTTACGCACTGCTAAAAAATGCAGCAACCCGTAAGGGAAAAAATGTAAAAAATTTATATATAAAAAAATTGTGCGTTTTTTGTCCCAAATTTTTAAGATTAAAAATTTAATTTAAAATTTAATTAAACAATTTAAAAAATTAATTAAAAACTTTAAGTTGTATTTTATGCAAACTGAATATATTACTACCGCGTCATTTGTTCAGCTGTCAACTCTTAACTTAATTTATAAAAACATCACATTTAATTAAAAATTATGTTTTATTTTGTAAACAATTAGCCATGACAATAAATAATGTAATGATGGTTGTGTCAGTGGTGCATAAATAGTTCAATATATTATTTTTTATTTACACAATATGTACAACATGTAGTAAAAGTAAAAGTAATTAAATAAATAATTATGTTGCAACTGAAGGAAAAACATATGTGTATATTGGTTAGTTACCTAAATAAAGTCATAACTCAAAATTGTGATATTAAAAACTAAATATAAAAACTCTGCAACTAAAGATATTTCTATTTCTAAGTTTCTAAAATGCATAATACAGCGTTAGAGTAGTTTATACTTAACGTAAAGTTTAGTACTACTTGGTAAAGTTCTGTTAGTATTTAAAAAAAACTAAATATTTACAGAACAACTTCAAGTAAACTAAAATATTTGATACTTTTTCGTTAGTTGTTCAAATTAGATAATGTACATATGTAATTACAAAACTAAATACAACTCTCAAAAAGTCACTCAGAAGAGCAATTCAGGTGTGACTTTAGCTAATATACACAAATCTCCTTTAATAATAAAATGTTTTATTATACCCTTCACAGTGAGTGGAAGGGTATGTATAGGTTTGTTATTCCGTGTGAAATTTATGAAATTTTCATTTCCCACCCTATAAGTATATGTTCTCTGAAAGCTTATGAATAGTGGACTCAATTAAGCTTTGTTCGCCTGTCAGCCTGTCAGCCTGTCAGTGTGTATGTTAAAATCAACTTTTAGAAGCCAGCAGACATTTCCAAGACCCGTGTAAGGTACTAAAATATCAAAAATATTCGGGAGCAGATTGATATTGAAAATCAGAAAACATCTTTATAAACAGCTATGATGAAAAAACCTAGGCCACCTCGTCTTTTTTTATCAATACAAACTGGATGAACTTACGTTAGAATCACAGTTAAGACAAAAAAAAAATTTTAATTTTTTTTAATACATACATAAACTCAGCTTAGAATTTTACAATGGGATGCTTTTAAAGCGGATAAAGTCATTATAAAGATAATGAAACATATATTTATGAATGTATTAATGAGATGAATGGTAATGCAATTGTTATGGCATGACTACACTTTGTGAAGGGTTAGTAAGATTCGGCACTGCCGAATATATCACTCTTACTTGTTTTATTACTAATATTGGTTTTTGTAAAAACTTACTTTAAAAAATAATACAATACGAACAAAGAAAAAATTATTGCCTGAACTTGTTTATTTGATTAACTGTTTCATTTATTTCTTATTATTATATTTTTATTTTATTTAATTAACTTTTTTAATTGATAATAAATGTTTTTGAAAAACAAAATTCTTTCAATTGAAAAAAATAAAAAACTCAAAAATAAAACAAGTAAGAGCACTATATTCGGCTGTGCCGAATCTTTTATACCCACCACCAATTTTGTGTACATTTAAAGCACAATAATTATTATTTTGTTAATCGCTATGGAATAATCTCTTTATAATAAAATATGTATCACTTTCTTTGTAGAGGGTGGTTAAATGTTAAGGGCCCATGTTGAAGGTGAACTACACCTAGTCTTTAAATTTATTTTCTGCATTTCACTTGATATTTCTCAATCTCAAACTTACTCAATTTGATCCCTGGAAAGATACGAAAATGAGCAACGCTTTAAAGTTTCAGGTTTTTTATAAAAATGGGCGTTTTAATCAAAATGCATTTTGTGCAGTTCGTAATTCTTTTGATCAACATAATCGTTCAAATTCGTCCACAATCGGGAGCATTGTAAAAAATATTTAAATTTCTGCAAAACAGGTCTGTATAAAATGTTAGAAAATCTGTGAATACCTTCTTAGTTCGTTGAATGGGAACCATTGCTGTTTTTTGCGATAGCGTGGCAAAAGAGCAGTCATCCTCGCCTCATCATCATGCCTAACAATTGAGCATCAACATTGTCATTGAAAATTTGGGCCATCAGATAGAGGAGCTGCGCCAAGGATGGAGGGGAATTTGGCCGATATTTTGTTAAATACATAATTGAACCATACAAATATTATAATTACAAAAAGATATAATAATAATATCCTAAATAATTTGTGTTTTATTTAAATTCAACATAAAATTTAACCACCCATTATAACTTCGATATGCTACTAAAATGCTTTTGTAAGTGTAGTCTTTCAATGAAAGTGGGCGTTAAAGTAGGCATGTCAATAAAGTTTCTGCTAATAAATAAAACTTAGATATTTCAATATAGTCCTTTATTTTCCCAAAAACTTTGTCAATAGAGAAATTACATGAGTTTAAGATAAACCGTTATATGGGAGGTAGGCGATAAAATGGGCGTGTCACCTAAACTTTTTGGCACAACAATTACATGGTTTAGAAGGATATACGTAGCAAATTTGATCATCATACCTCTAATTTTGATGGTTGTATGAGCTTTTAAATTTCATTAACGGTAGATAACGTGAAAAGTGGGCGTTGTAGTAGGAGCGTCAAAGTTGCTTTCGCGAATGAGTACAACTTAGGTGTTTCAATATAGCCCTTTATTATTCCAAACCCTTTATTAATAGAGAAATTATATGAATTTTAGGTAAAACGTTATATGGGGGGTGGGCGTAAAAGTGGGCGTTGCATCTTAATTTTCTGGCGCAGTAATGACATTGCCTAGGGGGATATACCTAGCAAATTTTATTATCATACCTCTAATTTTGGTGGTTTTATGAGCTTTTAAATTTCATTAACGGTAGATAACGTAAAAAGTGGGCGTTATAGTAGGCGTGTCAAAGTTGCTTTCGCGAATGAGTACAACTTAGGTGTTTCAATATAGCCCTTTATTATTCCAAAATCTTTATTAATAGAGAAATTATATGAATTTTAGTTAAAACGTTATATGGGAGGTGGGCGTAAAAGTGGGCGTTGCATCTTAATTTTTTGGCACAGTAATGACATTGCCTAGGGGGGTATACGTACCAAATTTTATTATCATACCTCTAATTTTTGCGGTTTTATGAGCTTCTAAATTTCATTAACGGTAGATAACGTGAAAAGTGGGCGTTATAGCAGGCGTGTCAAAGTTGTTTTTGCGAATGAGTACAACTTAGGTGTTTCAATATAGCCCCTTATTATTCCAAAATCTTAATTAATAGAGAAATTATATGAATTTTAGGTACAACGTTATATGGGATGTGGGCGTAAAAGTAAGCATGGCACATTGATTTTCCGTTACAAAAAAGCGTCTCATCAAAAAGCAAAGTGTGCAAAATTTCAGAGTCGTACATCTAATTTTGTTGCTTTTATGACGTTTTTTTTTATATACCGAAAAAGACACTGCGCGGTATAAATTTTCGTACATTTTGATCGATAACTCCTCTCCTAATGCATATATTTAGACAATTTTCGGGGAAAAATATTGGTTTTACTCAGAAAATATATATTCGAAGTTTCATGAGTTTGGACATAATTCCATTTTATTCGATGTTTGAAGGACACGGATTTTTCGACCTACTCTTGCTCTTCGAGCTATAACTCTGTTCCTAATATTCCGATTTAGCCCATTTTCAATACCGAACAAAGAAATATAAGAAAGATTCTGGCAAAATTTGAGCCACCTAGCTTTTTCGGTGCGACCTCTATCGTGCTTTCAACAGACGGACAGACGGACGGACATAGCTAGATCGTCATCAAATCAAACCCTGATTCAGAATATATATACTTTATGGGGTCTAAAATGGATATTTCGATGTGTTACAAACGGAATGACAAAATGAATATACCCCCACCATTTTTTTGGTGGTGGGTATAATAAATGTCAAAAAAATATTATTTTGTTATATGTGATAAGGTTGTTAAATTTGAATATGAGGAAATATAGTGACCGATTCGCTGGAAAAAATTTTAGTAAATATAGTTCTGTGGCTTGGACCTAAAAAGGGGCAATGTCAAAATATTTACTTTTGAGAAAATTTGAATTGAAGTTTTACTTTTATATGCTTTCATAGTGACATTGGCCAGGATTTTATTTATGAAGCTGTTCTAGGTTAAGTATGACTTTAGCTGTTTTACCATTATGAAATAGAGCAAGAAAACAAATATAATGCAATAATAAACTAAAAAATAGCAAAAAAATGACATTGTCCCTTTAAGCTCCAAGCCACAGAGTTATGCACAGTGTTTAAGTCTTTTAATTTTTTGCTTTTGTTCAGTTTTACTTTAACTTAACTTTTTAATATTGCAAAGCGAAAGCAAAGCAACAGTTCACAGTTTTTTAAAAAACTGACAGCAAAAAAACAACAGTTTAAATAAAACGCTGTTGTTTTGAAGCAACAGTTTTGTGTTAAAAAATAAACTCTTGCTTTCGCTTCTGCATTGCAAATCAAAAGTAACTGTTTAATCGTTTTGCTTTTAAGTAGCTGCGCAGTCGTCAACAGCAAAAGCAAAAAGTTTAGCTAAAGGCAACACAAACAGTTGCTGTGATTTCGACTTAAAGCAAATATTCATGAAAATCTAATCTAATCTAATTTTGTCAGTTTTATAACAGCAACTGTTTGTGTTTTTTCTTCTTAACTTTTAGCTTTAGCTGTTGACGACTGCGCAGCTACTTAAAAGCAAAATGATTAATTTTGTTTACGAACTGTTGCTTTGATTTTACTCGTCTATAGTACGAAATAACATCAAAACAAAACTGTACGAATGCAAAAAACCAAAAAAAAAAGACTTTTCAACAGTTGCTATTATTTTGGAAAGCAGAAGCGAAAGCAAGAGTTTATTATACCCTTCACCTGTGGTGCACAAGGGTATATACATATTGCTTTATCATTCCTTTTGTAATTTCTACAATTTTCATTTCCGACCCCATAAAGTATATATTTTCTGAAAGCTTATGAGCCCTGACCATATGTCCGTATGTCCGTGTGTTGGCTGAAATCAACTTTTAGAAGCAACTATATTTTCCACAGATCTGAGTATGGTATCAATCTTTTGGAAATATGCGGGAATGAATCGCCCCATAACTTTCTGAGATATGAGCAAAAAATCACGACCACTTCGTGTTTTTTTTCACAATTACAACAACAACATACATATATACTGGTTAGAGTAAACGTGGCATCGAATCCCAGCTGAGCCAAAAAAAAATTTTTATTTTTTTTTATTTTATATATATTATTTTTATTTTTATTATTATACCCTTCACCTGTGGTGTACAAGGGTATATATAGCTTTGTCATTCCGTTTGTAATTTCTACAATTTTCATTTCCGACCCCATAAAGTATATATTTTCTGAAAGCTTATGAATAGAGGAGTCGATTAAGCCCTGACGGTCTGTCCGTCTGCCCGTCTGTCCGTGTGTTGGTTGAAATCAACTTTTAGAAGCAACTATATGTTCCTCAGATCTGTATATGGTATCAATCTCTTGGAAATATCCAGGAATGAATCGCTATTGAAATTCAGCACAATCGCCCCATAACTTTCTGAGATATGAGCAAAAAACCACGACCACCTCGTTTATTTCACAATTACAACAACAACATACATACATAGATACATGTAAAAAACATACCAAACAAAAAAAATTACAAAAAAAAAAAATATTAAAAATAAGAAAAAAATAATAAAAAAAACTACAAAAAAAATATGTAAAAAAAATTTTAAAAAAAATTTAAAAAAAATTTTTAAAAATTTTTCTAAAAAAATTTTTTTAAAAAATTTAAAAAAAAATTTTTAAAAAAATTTAAAAAAAATATAAAAAAAAAATAAAAAAATATAAATAATATATTAAATAAAATAAAATAAAATTTTTTTGGCTCAGCTGGGATTCGATGCCACATTTATTCTAACGTGTACGTATGCACGTATTTTATATGGGATGAATGGTGATACAAACAATTGTTATTGCATGACTACACGTTGTGAAGGGTATATAAGATTCGGCACGGCCGAATATAGCACTGTTACTTGTTTTTATTTATTTTTTTTTAATTTTAAAAAAAAAATGTTTATTTGTTTTAAAAAATTTTTTTTTAATTTCTTTATTGTTGTTTTTTTGTTTTTAATACATTTTTTTTTATTTTTATTTGTAATTTTTTTTTTTTTTTTTAAACATATGTACATAAACTCAATTTAGAATTCTTCAATGGGATGTTTTTTATATGTATGTACGTATTTCATATGAGATGAATGATTATACAAGCAATTGTTATTGCATGACTACACGTTGTGAAGGGTAAATATGATTCGCACGGCCGAATATAGCACTCTTACTTGTTTTTTAACTGAAAACTGTTAATTTAAAGCAACAGCGTTTTAGTTTAAACTTTTGTTTTTTACTGACCGTTTTTTAAGCACTGGTTATGCATATGTATGTATGTATGAATGTATGTATGTATGTATTTATGTACGTATAAGTACGTATAGTACCTGACTAATTTAGGGAGAAAAATTTGCCACGCCCATAAAAAAAATCCAGATCTGATGGAAAAAAACCGACAACGGATTTGAGTTCAGCGCATCAAAATCCATATAGTCCACATAGTTTTATTAAATGGGAAGACAAAAAATTATTTTTTGCAGAGCAGTGTTATAACCGCGTTTCATTTAATTAAAAAAAAAAAAAAATTTTAAAATTTCAAAAATATTTTTTATCATTTAAAATTATCTTTTTCTCAATATTAATTCAATTAAAAAAATAATTTTCATTTAATTGATAGTATCATTTTATTAATTGTAGCAAAATCACATAATATTTTAATTATTAATATTAATTTCTTGATTGAAATTCAAATTTATTTTTTTCTTGAATCAAGTTTAAATTGTTATGACACTATTGAAATAAGTAAGTTATATGTATTAATAAAAAAAGAAACTAATTAAGTTAAATCTTAATTATTGTAGTCAGTGACACGATTGTGTGATGGCAAGTCATACAAAATAAAATAAATACGAGTAGTTTATTACTAAAGTTTTGCAAATAAATTTGTAAGTGAAGCAAAATTTTTATTTTAAATTTGTTTAACACTGCTGCTTTAAAAAAAATTAAAGAACTTAATGCAAGTTTAATAATGATTTCAATTAAATATGTTAATTGTTATTAAGCTTGTTTTAATTTCAAATCGTATTTAAAATTGTTGAAATAAGTTCGACTTTTTAAGAAAAAGTTTATTTCTTATTTTAATATTGTCGAAAACAATTGCGGTATAAGTATAATTTATTGTTGTTATTGTATACGGTGGTTATAAGTACCAGTTTAACCATTCTTTGTATTGCCTTTTTGCAACATTTTATTTATTTTATTATTTTATAAATTTTGTTTGTTACCAAGTACTTGCAAGATGCTGCTGCTAAATAAAATTAATTATTCAAAACTTTAACACATAATATGTTAAGTCTATATAAATAAACGGGTACTAGTACTTAAGTTTAAAATTGTATTTATTTGGATTATTTACATTTAAGTATTACATTTTATTGCAGAACTCCATGGTATATTTGTAAATTTTTATTTAAATGCATATTTTCACAATATGTTAAAAACTCTTTGTTTGCACTTTTAGTTTATTTCTAAAATTTAGTTATTTTTTTTTTCTTTTATTTTTGTTTTTGTATTCTAGTCCTTCACATTTTGAATTTTGAGTACAACTGATTTGTTGATATTGTCTACATAAATTTTAATTTGAAATGTATTTTTTAAGTCACTTTTTTCACTTTTCCACCGGTTTGCTTCGCATTCCGTTTGCAACTGATTGAGGACTTTGGCATGCACATGTCTTATAAACATAGAAATTTTCAATTTTCATTACACTTACTTAGGCTATAGTAGTCGTCTGGATTCAACAAAATTACACTCGTCGAAAATTTGAATTCTTCAATGAATTTTTTTTATACGAAACACTTTAGCGCTCTCTTTCTCTTTGTTCAAGTAAATTCATTCGTTTAGCCTTCAGTAATAGTAAATAACAATAATTTTATTCCACTCTTCCTTTTAAAATTCAGCTCTCTTTGAGCTTGCTCCGTGGCATTGGAGAAAAATAGAGAGAGATTTCCATAATCAACATCCTTCAATATGTTTGTATACGTTATTGTTAGAAAACAGCTGTTTTGAATGCAAGTCCTGATTTATTTTTCTTTTTGCACGGCTAAAAATCAAAACAAATACGGAATTGTATCCTTTATATTCTTGTTTGTATATATACAAATATATACACACATAATTTGCCATTATTGTTACAAAGTTGATGAGTTTGTTTATATATATGAGCACATCTCTATGTAATTCATGTTATGACTGCTAACGTAATGATAACGTGTTCAAACATTCAAGTCGTTGTAGTTGGTTTGGCTTTTGGTTTGATTTTGACGTAACTTCTTAAGGTGTATTTGTGTACAGTTATACACACATACATACAATGTTTTTTTGTCTGTATGTTTTTATGTATCTATGCACTATAATGTGATAGTTGTATAGTATAGTCAGTCTACCCTGTATTTTAAACATATTTTATATTGAAGGTCATTTGTTTTTATGGTTTTTATGAATTTCTAATCTTGGTTTTTTTGTTGTTGATTTTTTTAATATTTGATGCTTTTAATATTTTCAGGGTTACAAGAGAGGAAAGATTTTTGTTTACTTTATTGTAAACAATATATTGTTCGTTTTTCACTTTGCCTTTAGCAGATTTTAATAAAATAGTTAGAGCTTTAGGACTTTAAATGTAGAGATTATAATTACAATTTAATCTGATTTTTATACACGCAAAGAAAAAATATCGTTGGCGGTAATCATAATCTAAGAGCAACACTATGATTGAATTGTATGATTATCTTTAAAACATATAATGGCTGCAAATTATCATTATTACGTTTACTTCGAGTATCATACAATAGCCATATATATAACTACAATTGAAATCGACAATCTCTGCTTCTTTACGGCAAATTATTGCATTTTGCTTTAAGTAAGTTAAACTAATTGTACTTACCAGTTTAATTGTAATTTTTATACCAATACTTTTTTATGTTTTCTCATTTATTTTTAAATATCTTGAATTTTTTCAAAATTTTTGTAAATTTTTTTGACATCTAAAACTCAACTTTTTACATAATATCATAATATTGTTACAGATTTATTTTTAATTAGCTTAATTTACATTATAATTTATTTAAGTTGTAGTAGTTTAAGTTACTGTAGTTGTATTTGTATTAGTTTATTTCGTTGGTTGTTCGAAAATGATGTTTGTTATTATGTGTAGCATACTTTTAGGCACTTCTATTATTCGTGCATATTACTTAACGTCTTAATTTAAATGTAACGGTTTTCGAATGTACATACGAGAATTTTGTCGAATGTTACCGAATACCACTATGTTACTATAAATAGCCGAACAACACAGCTAACATAATCAGTATTACAATAGAGCTTGCAAAGTGTGTATCAAAGTGAGTTTGATAATTAAAGTGTGTAACCATAAGTGTAATAAGTAAAGTGATATAAAACCAATATCTGAGTGTATCTTAATAAATAAAGTGCTCTTAATTTTATAACTAATTTCAACTGTTTTTGACTGCAATAAAAGAACTCAAGGTATATTTTAAGGAAATAATCCAACTTTTATAAAAGGTATAAACGTAACAATATAATTTCAAATAACAATTACTGTTTACTGCTTACTAAAATAACATTTAGTTTTTTGTATTGGTGTTGTTGATTGTAATATTTCGTAATTGAGTCTCTAACACTTTATTATATGTTAATTAATGTACTTTTAATTTTTATTTATTTTAATAAATGAAATCATTCAAAATTTCCTTTGCATTGTTATTGTTTGTTACAATGATTTATAGATTTCGTACGATTAAATTTAACTTTGAATACAAAACATGGGCGAAAAATTTACAATTCATATTCCTAATTTTAATTTTTTAGATTGTTTTTGTTGCTTTATTTTAAACGTTTATTGGTTATACATCTATCCATTAGCCGTTAAACAATATCTTGATTGATTCAAAAATAAACAAAAGTAGTTATTTGTAAGTCATTTATAGAATGTTTCTACAAAAAGAATTTTGTGTGTAAATTTACATAAGCGTTTCTTATCGTTTAAATTTTAAGCAAGTTTTCTTTCACTTTATGACAAAGATCTACTAGAATATTTAAACCATAATTCTTTCAACTTGAAAAGGAGTTAAATTTTTAACAAAAGCTTAATATTCGATCCTTTACAACAAAAAAGGTAAAAAAAAAATACAAATTAGTTAATTGGAAGTTGATAGTTGGTACCTGTTAGATATAAAGATGAACCTTATTATATTGTTACGTTTATACCTTTTATAAATGTTGGATTATTTCCTTTAAATAACTTTGAGTTCTTTTATTGCAATCAAAAACAGTTGAAATTCGCTATAAAATTAAGAGCACGTTATTTATTTAAATACACTCGGATATTGTTTTTATATCACTTTACTTATTGCACTTATGGTTATACACTTTTATTATCAAACTCACTTTGATACACACTTTACAAGCTCTATTGTAATACTGATTATGTTAGCTGTGTTGTTCGGCTATTTATAGTAACATAGTGGTGTTCGGTAACATTCGACAAAGTTCACGTATGTACATTCTAGTACATTCGAAAACCGTTAAATTTAAATTAAGACGTTAAGTAATAGGTACGAATAATAGAAGTGCCTAAAAGTTTGCTACACATAACAACAAACATCATGTTTGAAAAACCAGCAAAATAATATATATGTGTTCCTCTAACTCCCATTGAAGCATAGGGCGCCAATAACAGCTGATCGCCAGCGGACCCGATTTTGTGCCGTTGATCTTAACTCGTTCCAAGATAGACCAAGACTGTTCATCTCAGTTTCGGTGGAACGTCGCCACGTCGTACGTGGTCTGCCAGGTTGCCGGCCAGATTGTTGAAATGGGTTCCATCGAAGAGCCTGTTTGGCCACGTTGTCGTCGTTTCGTCGTAGTGTATGACCAATACATTGCCACTTGCGCTTCCGTATTTCAATTCCTATCGGAATCTGTCTTGACTGCACTAACAGGTCGGCATTAGAGACTGTCCGAGGCCAGAAATGAGACAGCGGTTGACAAATGTTTGTAGGCGGTGGGTAATAATATTCGTAACTTTCCAGGTTGTGCATCCCTAGAGAAGTACCGATTTGACATTTGCTTCGAAAATTCTAAGCTTAGTGCGAAGACTTATTTTGTTGTTTTGCCATATTGGGGCTAATATGCCAAAGGATGATCTTGCCTTGTTTATTCTACTCTCTACATCTAAGTCGGCCCCTCCATTTTCGTCAATCTCACAACCCAGGTGGCAAAAGTTGGACGTGTAGTCGTAGATTTGGTCGCCTATATTTAGTGTTGATGGAGAGTCAACTCCTACACTCAGTGCCTTTATTTTTCCGGTATTTATTTTAAGACCTGTACAGCGCAGTTTGTCTTGCAAATTTAGTGTTGTCTGTTTTAGATCACAAAGTCTGTGCGAAAGTAAGCATATGTCATCTGCGTATGCCAAGTAGTTCAGGTATTTGTTGTTGATTTGCCACTGGATACCATGGCTGCTATTTTGAATGGAACTTAGGACATCTTCTATCACGACAAGGAATAACAAAGGAGACAATATACATCCCTGGCGAACTCCACTTTGCACCATAAATGGGTCAGATAGCTTCCCCTTGTGAAGAACGAAACATCTGGCTTGGTTATAACTTTCCTTGATCAGCGATATAAGTTTTCCCGGTATACCTCTTCTTTGCAAAGCTAACCATATGAACTCCCGGTTAATACTATCGAAAGCTTTTTCAAAATCAATAAAAAGAAGATGGAGCTTGGAGTTAAATTCCACACACTGCTCTGTGATTATTCGTAAGGTGTTGATATGATCCGCACAGGAATATCCACTGCGAAAACCGGCTTGGCATGAGCTGATGGTATTTTCTAGGTGTTCTTTAACGCGATTAAGGATTATTTTTGCAATTATCTTTGCTATGGTTGGTAACACACATATGCCTCGCCAATTGCTGCAGTTCTTCAGGTCTCCTTTCTTTGCAATCTTGACTATTATACCATCCTTCCATTCGTCTGGAAAGGACTCAATTTCCCACGATTCACATATAAGGGGGTGTAGTAGTTCAGCCGTAAGGTTTGGATCGCATTTATATATTTCAGCTGGGATACCATCGGTACCCGCAGCTTTGCCATTTGGAAGCTGTTTTATAGCTGCTATGGTTTCTGCAAGGCTTGGGGGCGAGATTCGAATCCTAGGGTTTATTGCAGTGATAGAACTTGCGAAAATAGGTGGTTGAGCTGCAGGATCAATCATGTTGTTTAATACCGTAGAAAAATGTTCTTTCCATCCTTGGAGTTGTTCCTGGTCAGTGATGAGCAGATTTCCACTTATGTCACGTACTGGGTGTTCGGTACGCATTCTTTGCTCTACAAGTTTTTTCGTAATCTCAAAAATAGTTCGCGTATCGCCAGAGTTTGCTGCATTTTCGGCCTCTTCTGCAAGACTGTCTATGTGCTTTCTTTTATCTCGTCGCACTGCTCGCTGTACCGTCTTGTGATATTTACGATATTTGGCTTCTAAACTACTTTTTTCATCACAGTTCTCGGAAGCATTCATTTTCTCTTTTAAAGCTTTACGTTCGGAAATTAAGTTCCAAGTGTTCTCAGACATCCACACTTGCCTTCCTTTGGGAGTTGGGCCTATGGTGTGATCTGCGCAGGATCTGATGGTGTTTTTAACGTGGTCCCATTTAGAGTTGATAGACGCATACGGAAGTGCATCATTGTTTTGTGCCACAGCATTGCGTAGCTGAGTGCTAAAGTTGTTTCGGACATTGATGTTTTTTAAGCGCCCGATATCGTACTTCCTAGACCGGATGTTTTGTCTTTTCTGTTGAATTGCGGCAGTACGTAACCGAATTTTGGCCACCACTAAGTAGTGGTCCCGAGATTGGCCAATGTCAGCACCTCTTTTGCTCCTTACATCGAGAAGACATTTCTTAAAGCGATGGCTGATAGCACAATGGTCGATTTGGTTTGCGGAGCTATACCTATCGTGTGACATCCAAGTTACCTTATGACAATCTTTGTGTTCAAAAAGAGTGCCTCCGATCACAAGTTTTTTAGCATTGCAAAAATCAATGAAGCGTTCGCCGTTGTCGTTTCGAGTACCAAGGCCATGCCTGCCCATTACGTGCTTCAGTGATTCGTTGTCAGAACCAACCTTGGCATTTAAATCTCCCATAACGATATCACCCCGTGGAATGGCATCATAAGTTTTATTAAGCTGGCTGTAAAACGTGTTTTTAACCTCGTCTGTGGCACTTTCTGTGATAGCATAGCATTGTATCAAAGATATATTTCTTACTCTGGATGCAAAGCGAGCAAGAATAATTCTGTCCGAGACAGGTTTCCAGGTAACTAAGCTTTTATGTGCATTTGTTGTCATCATTATTCCCACTCCGGATTCGTGGCTGCTGCCCGTTTCCCTCCTGGAATAAATCATAACAGTCTGGGATGTAGTTGACGAGTATTCTCCAGAGCCTGTCCAGAGGATCTCACTCAAGCCTAAGATGGCAAGGCCGTATCGCTGCATTTCACGTTCAACTTGCATGTACTTGGCATTCATACCTGAGTTGATGTTGTCAGTATCTCTTAGCGTTCTTACGTTCCAGTATCCAATCGTAGTCCTTGTTCGATATGCAAAGGTCGTCAACGAGGGTTTCGGTTTTTCATTTAGAGGCTGTTTAATTAGCGATTCGTTAGCAATTTGTGATTCGGGAATGTGGGCTGCTAACCCTCGTCCCCTAGATTGGTGATAGGGCTGCTATCTACGTGTCCAATCCAACGATGCAACCATGTTTCAGCGGTTATCGCCTACTTTCCTGAGACGTTCTTTCGACCATTCAGGATACATGGTTGTGGCGCCTTCTAACTCTGGCTAGCCTTTAAGCGGATGCTACAAAGCCATTGCCCGGGGGGTACTTGGTCTAAGACCGGAAGTAGTTAGCTGCTTGGACAGTTCAACAAAGGAATCGTCCTGGCCACTCCCAAGTGAGTGGCAAATCAGAAACTTTCCACCTCTGCGAAAAGTCCCACCCCCCAAAATAAACTAATACAAATACAACTACAGTAACTTTAACTACTACAAATAAAATAAATTATAATGTAAATTAAGCTATTTAAAAATAAATCTGTAACAAAATTGTAAGTGAAGTTACAGGACAATTTGAACTAATTGAGGAAATAATTGAAATCGATTATCAAGATGAAGCACTACTTAAGTCTAAAATAAAATAGTTTAATAAGGAGGAAAGAGTTCTGGGTAAAAGTTATGGATTAAAAAGAGCCAGCATTATTAGAGAAAGCGATGCGCTCACAAAAAACACTGTCAAATGTGCAAAAAGGGTAATCTTAGAAACTTTAAAACGTGGCTAATACTCACACAAATTACTACTAGCAGTGAGAAAAGAGAAGTCTTTATTAACGTCACAGCAGAGGGGGCAGTTATGGTGTACCGTGGACAATAAACTTAAAGTTTCTAAATGGCAATGTTACTGGAGGTAACATTTGAGGACACGCAGTCATTCATTTGCTGTGCTAAGGACACTTGTAGAAAAATATAACTTTACTTCAAAACTCATTAGAAGATCGCATGTTTAAATATGAGAAAAAAAATGTTTAAAAAAACATTCTTTTTCAAAAATGTAAGTCGAAACAAATAATAATATATTTAGAAAATTGTACTTAATACATCGTCTGATTTTAAAATATTTTTGTTATGTTTATACGCTCAAAGCAACAAGTTTGCTCACATATAAAAAAATTCAAATACATATCGCTTTTTACTTAAAAGTCAAAATTTGTGTTGGCCTAATAAATTTAACAAAAATAAGTTTACATATACATACAAACATATAACGTACGCACCTAAAACGAAATCTTTTACCAGCTTTTTCAATGAAATAGGTACGAACGAGCATAGGGGTAGGGGTAGCATTTTTATCTCTGATTAACAATGCAGCAGGTATAGGTCTTTTATTTTGGATAAAAAACTTCTACTAGAAATTTAAATATAAATGTAATTATCCCATTTATTAAAAGAGCATTTAACAAATATACAATATTTCGAGTTCTTTGACCACTTCCCCCAAAAAAATTTAACTCTTTCTTTATAGAAATTTTGAAGTATTGTTAACGTGGGCTGAATTCTTTTAATTTTTTAACACATTACCTCAAAAAGTATATCAAATTATTTGTAAAAATATTTTTAAATGTAAAGTTAAAAAAATTACCTTGAAGAAAAAATTTTTATGAAAAAAAAAAAATGTTACAATATAAACATCTGCTTTCGAACCGTAGCCACCTTCTTCATTTCCCGGAATCCCGAAAAATAATCCCGGGAAAACGGGAAGATTTAATAACTCGGGACGGGAACTCCCAGGAAAAAACCGTAGGTTCGGCAGACTGTTTACCAAGTTTATTTTTAAAGTTTAATTTAAATAACACAATAATATTTTTTGACATTTTGCATTTCACTAATATATTGTTACAGATTTATTTTTAAAGAGCCTAATTTACATTATAATTTATTTTAGTTGTAGTAACATTAACATTAACATTACGTCCAGAGCTGCCGTTTTTGGTTATTTCTAACCAAAAGTGGTTATTTTTATACCCGCCACCAAAAAAATGGTGCGCGTATATTTATTTTGTCATTCCGTTTGTAACACATCGAAATATCGATTTTAGACCTCATAAAGTATATATATTTTGAATCAGGGTTTGATTTGATGACGATCTAGCTATGTCCGTCCATCTGTCCGTCTGTTGAAAGCACGATAGAGGTCGCAGCGAAAAAGCTCGGGGGCTCAAATTTTGCCAGAATCTTTCTTATAGACAAGGTTTGTTTGGTATTGAAAATGGGCTAAATCGGAATATTAGGAAGTGAGTTATAGCTCGCAAAGCAAGAATATGTCGAAAAAACCGTGTACTTCGAACATCGAATAAATTGGAATTGTGTCGAAACGCATTAACGTACAGTCATGAAGCTTCGCATATATATTTCCCGGGTCAAAGCAATATCTCTCCCTAAAAATTGCTTACATCTATGCATTATGAAAGGAGTTATCGATAAAAATGTACGAAAATTTATACTTACTTATATTTATATTTTTCAGTATATTTTAAATTTAAGACCTAATTAAACGGACAAAATTAGATGTACGATTCTGAAATTTTGCACACTTTGCTTTTTGGTGATAGGCTTTGCTGTAACGGAAAGTCAATGTGCCACGCCCACTTTTACGCCCACATCCCATATAACGTTTTACCTAAAATTCATATAATTTTTCTACAAATATAAATTTTGGAATAATAAAGGACTATATTGAAATACCTTAGTTGTACTCATTAGCAAAAACAACTTCGACACGCCTACTATAACGCCCACTTTTCACGTTATCTACCGTTAATGAAATTTAAAAGCTCATAGAACCGATAAAATTAGAGGTATGATGATGTACTCATTAGCAAAAACAACTTCGACACGCCTACTATAACGCCCACTTTTCACGTTATCTACCGTTAATGAAATTTAAAAGCTCATAGAACCGATAAAATTAGAGGTATGATGATGAAACTTGCTATATCTATCCTTCTAATCAATGTTATTGTTGTGCCAAAGTTTAAGTGGCACGCCCACTTTAACGCCTACCTCCCATATAACTGTTTATCTTAAATTCATGTAATTTCCCTATTGACAAAGTTTTTGGGAAAATAAAGAACTATATTGAAATATCTAATTTGTATTTATTAGTAGAAACTTTATTGACACTCCTACTTAAACGCCCACTTTCATTGAAGGACTAAAGTTATGAAAACATTTTACTAGCGTATCGAAGGTTTAGAGGGTGGTTAAATTTTAAGGGCCGATGTTGATTTTAAATAACACACAAATTATTTAAGAAATTATTATCATTTCTTTTTATAATGATAATATTGTATGGTTCAATTATGTATTTAACAAAATATCGGCCAAATGCCACCCCCGCCATCCTTGGCGCAACTCCTCTATCTGATGGTCCAAATTTTCAATGACAATGTTGATGCTCAATTGTTGGGCATGATGATGAGGCGAGGTTGACTGCTCTTTTGCCACACTATCGCAAAAAACAGCAATAGTTCCCATTCAGCGAACTAAGAAGGCATTCACAGATTTTCTAACATTTTATACAGACCTGTTTTGCGGAAACTTTAATATTTTTACAATTCTCCCGATTGTGGTTGAATTTGAACGATTATGTTGATCAAAAGAATTACGAAGTGAACAAAAAGCATTTTCATTTGAACGCCAATTTTTATAAAAAACCTAAATAACTTTAAAGCGTTGCTCATTTGCGTATCTTTTCACGGATCAAATTGAGTAAGTTTGAGATTGAGAAATGTCAAATGAAATGCAGAAAACAAATTTAAAGACTAGGTGTAGTTCACCTTCAACATAGGCCCTTAAAATTTAACCACCCTCTACAAAGTGATACATATTTTATTATTTTTATTATATTATTCCATAGCGATTAACAAAATAATAAATATTGTGCTTTAAATGTACACAAAACTGGTGGTGGGTATAAAAGATTCGGCATAGCCGAATATAGTGCTCTTACTTGTTTTCTTTAATGTGGAGATGTAAATATTTTTCTCATTTTGGTTATTTAAAAAAAAAAATAATGATACACATGTATGTTATACTTTTGAAGCGTTTATGTTCTCCAATTTTTAGTATTGCTACCAGGGCAACCGAAAATAAAACAGCTGTGACTAAAATCGCTAGTATTTATATGTACTTATATACATACATGTACAAGCGTTAACTTAAATTAACTTAATTATTACATACATACATATGTAGGTAAAAGAATTATGTTTGTTTTGTTATTATTATTATTATTAATTGTTATTGTAATTGTGATTTGATCACATGCGTTACATAATAAATACATAAGTATGCATTTTAAATGTTATTTAATAAAAATACTACATATTGAAATTTGGTTATTTTTTTTCTCATTTGGTAACTTTTAAAGCGAATTTTGGTTGTAAAAATTTTTGGTTGTGGCAGCACTGATTACGTCGTAATTTAAATGTAACGGTTTTCGAATGAACTAGTGTGTACATACGAGAACTTTGTCGAATGTTACCGAACACCACTATGTCACTATAAATAGCCGAACAACACAGATAACATGATCAGTATTACAGTAGAGCTTGTAAGGTGCGTATCAACGTGTGTTGGTAATAAAGGTGTATAACAATAAGTGAAATAAGTAAAGTGCTGTAAAAACAATATCTGAGTGTATTTGAATAAATGAAGTGCTCTTAATATTATAGCGAATTTCAACTGTTTTTGATTGCAAGAACTCAAAGAGTATTTAAAGGAAATAAGCAAACGTTTATAAAAGGTATAAACGTAACAATATGTTTTCCACCACTGCTATTTAAATGTAGATATTAGGAAGACGACTAACAATACATGTAAGAAGTGGACGAAATAGAAGGCTTGACAAAATATTTAAGATATTCCAATATAGAGCGCCTTATTACACTAAAATCTTTTTCCATAGAAAAATTATATGAATTTAAAATAAAACGTTATATGAGAGGTGGGCGTATCTTTTTAATTTTTCGTTAATAAAAATCTATTCACAAAAAAGGAAGTTTGCAAAATTTCAGAATCGTAAATCTAATTTTGTGCGGTATAAATTTTCGTACATTTCCATCTATAACTTGATCGAACACCAATCGAAATCTTAATTTATTTTTAATGAATATGTTTTTCATTAATTTTAGTTTTTAAATTGTCAAGTTTTTTTTTGTTTAAAATTTTGTTAGCAACAAGTTCTGTTCAATAAACCATTGATAAGTTTAAAAATGAACAACGGTTATAAAGTTTAATGTTTAAAGCAAAATATGCTTTACATTCTTTTTATATTTCTTTGCTTAAACTAAAGCCTTAATATGGTCATTTTAATTATATTTCTCATAACATATCTGGACAATATTCTCTTCCCACAACTGTCATTTTTATTATTTGTATACATATATATTTTATAGCCTTCGAAAAATTTTCAAGCCGGATTACCCAAACTGAAGGTCAGTTTTCTTATAGCCTAGAGGCTTTTAAACAAAACGTGTATCTTTATGAAATGTGATTCATAGAAATAAATTATTAGGAAAAATATTTTATCGTCTTACCAGCCGACTACCAATTGCTTTTAGAAAGCATTTAAAATGAAATTAATATTTTCCTTAACTGTAGGTACATCTACATATAAAGGACAAATATTTAGTAGTTTAATTTTCTCTACAATCGTACTTTACTTTAGGTGATTGTATTTGCGACATTCTTGTATTATGTGGTATTTACGGTGTTATCTTATCGCATCGACACATCTCAAGTTTGTTTTTATTTATTTTATTACAGTAATCGCCCATTAAATAGAACACGCTAGAGAAGTTTGGGGGCAAGAGTACAAATACAATGTAATTTAAACTAAGGGAGTTCTTGCTTTCTGCTTAAAATTGTATTTTTTTCTATACCTTAAGGTGTTGTTTTCTCTTTAATTTAAATTTTATCTATTTATGTTGGGAAAGTACCTACCCATGTATGTATATAACCCCTAAAAATAAAATTTTCAAAAGTTTATTTAATTGTATGTTTAAATTAAATACATATGTACATGTATACCAGTGATGCCAGAACTGGATAAGCAAAAATGGCTAAAGTTCTGGCAAAAATGGCTAGAAACTAGCTAAAAAAAGCTAAAAAATAGCTAAATGTTTTAAATAGAAAGTTTTCAGTATTTAAATAAAAAAAAATAAGAAAAATTTATTTTAAAATAAAAATAATAAAATCTAAGACCGTTTGTAATATACTCAATATATCTTTGACTATTTATAAAGTACAAGAATTGTTATAATGGTGTAAAAAGGACCAATTATCATCAGCATCTATCTCGCTATTATTGTCATTGTCATCTTAACTCTCTTTAGATCCTATTAATTTAAGATAATTATGTGCTACTTCATATTGATAACAGCATTTATCAATACTTTTTAAGTCGTATCTTAAAAAAAGAATATAGATAAAATAAAATATTGGTCTTTCGAAATAAACCAAACTCTCTTCAATATTGAACATGCCATACATGAAATACGACTTGAGTAAGTGGAAAAAATGCTCGAAAAATTCTCGAAAATTCGATCCTGCAGAAGAAGTCGTGGAGGCCATTTGAATGAGGTTTTATTAAGAACTTAATTGTATCGATTGTGCTTAACATTAAATAAAAAACGTTTGAATTGCCGTAACAATAAGTGGGTTTTTTTTAAATAAATCATATCACTCTTATTGAAAAACCTTTTACATTGCTAATGTATCCTCCTTCTGTTGTAGCTTAAAATTCACTGGATTAAAAGGTAAAGGCTTGGTCTTGATAATATGTATATCCGATACCATTTATGTGTTTCAGAGTGAACAGCTAAATCATATAATTTTGCATTAATTTCACATTTACAATATTTAAAAAAACTTTTTAACTTCTGTAATCTATTCTTTTAATTTTGGGTGGGATAACCATTCCTTCATAAACTTCTGGGGAAATTTGGTTTATTTTTCTTCAATTTCTTTTTATTTATTTATTAAATACACATGCTTGTTTGGTTTTTTTTACTGATTGATTGTTTGTTTGTTTTTGTAATATTTTAAAGAGGTTCCCATCGATGCAATTTTTAGTAGTAAAGAAAACATTGTTTTATAGAATCGTTTTTTACTATTTAAAAAACGAAACAACAACAACACTAAAAAGCTTAAAACAAAAAATGGCTAAAAAATATCTAGGAATGGCTTAAAAAATGGCTTATAGCTACAAGCAGATTTTCCTAGCTAAGCGTGTTCAAAAATACCTAAATCTAGCCCTAAAATAGCTAAATTGGCAACACTGATGTATACTTATGATTTGTCTAGTTTGTGAATTATTCTTCATTGAATGTTTGTTGGTCTTTTTAAATAAAGTTTTATTTGTTTTTGTTTGTCTGCTAATTTTTTATTATCATATTTTTCTAATTTTTTCTGGTTTGTAGCTTTGTATTATTTTGTGTGATTTTTTGTTTGTCTGACCTTGTTTTTGTGCTTATGTGTGAGTGTTAACTTCATGCCTATTTAAGTAACTTGACACGATATGATTTATAATATACATTAGTATAAAAGCAACGTTAATTCCAAATCTTAAATTTTTTCTGCTAAAAATAATTTAGTGGCGATAGCAAAACCATTTATCATCCGCTATCCTTATTTTCCAAAAGAAATACTACGTTCATAAACTTAAAGCTCTACGTAAGATCTTCATGTTCAATTGAAATATGTAGTTGTAATTGGTGCAGAATTCCTCAACTACAAAGTTTTTCAATAGCTGAAAAAAATAAAATTTTTGTTTTTTTTTTTAAATATGTATATACAATACATACAAGCATATGTATGTATATTGACAGTTGTTTATTTTGAAAACATTTGTCCTTTTTCTGTTTTTATATTACTTTTTTGATGTCGAAATGATCAAAACATTATATCATATTGTTTTGTTACGTTTGTCAAACACACATCCATTTTACGACAGACGCATTGGTCCATCATCAAATGTATAACATATCGTAGACAAATATAAACAAACGTTTGGAAAAACAATACAAAAGAATAAAAGTTAGTCAATTCCACCCGAACACCTAAGAGCAATTTTTTGAATGATTTAATTCACATTGTTGGCCCCAGTAATATGTTTGTATTATGCTCATTATTTTATTATTAAAACATTAGTATTATTCTTTTTTGCCTATCCGTGCATGCTTTTATTTTTTTTCCATTTTTTTAGTATCATCTTAAAGCAGTAAAGTATTGTAAATTCGATCTACATTTAGATCAAAATCCATCTAGTAGTTTCTCAGCCAATTGAATTCTGGAAGACAGGAAGATAGAGAGACAAAAATTCTAAAAATGGTGTATTACACAAATACGTATGTATCGTCGTTGACTTTATACAGCGCCATCAAAGTTTTAAGTACAAACAATGCTCTTTTTACAATTTTATTATAGTTAATGATTAATTACTATTTGAGTTAAAGTGTGGTGGCAATGACAGATAAGGCATTGCAGAGTTTCTTCGTGACAACTCCTGCAGAAGTCATTAAAACGAAGATTCAATCGCCTGTCGTTTACTTTCGTAGGTTATTTCACAAGTAGCCGTCTCCGCAGACCATCTAGTCTGTGCGGACTTATAAATTCCCTGTTTGACAAGTGTCAAAGCAGAATGGAGGTGGTCAATCAATGAATGTTTTAATCTACCCCGAATATAGAAGGGTACCATCCATCGCCAGTTTATATGCAACATGCTTTCTGGACACTCCTGAGTGTCCAACACCCATCCCTGATTTCGATCCATCAGTAAAAACCTCCTCATGGTTTCCCTCTACAACATGTCGTGTCGATCTGCTTATTGGTACAGAGAATCACTTGTCAAAGAAGGGGTACAATAGTGCATACATTCCGGAATGTTGTAGATGCATTCCGTTATTTCCGCATGTCCACAAGAATACAGTTTCCATAAATTAGTAGCGCGTAGTCTAATCATAGTATTCAAGGCCATCTGCTTAGCGATCAAAACCATTTGTAGCGAGTTCAACATGGCAAATAATGTCCTTGACAGCGTATGCGTGTGTATGTGAAACGGGTGAGCGCATTCCACTATGACAAATTTCCGTACATTAAAATGGTTTTAAAATAATATTCAGCAGTCAGCCAGTATTTCCCGTCTTTTCGACACACGCACCAACCACACACAATCCCGGTTTATTTAAAGAAAATAAACCAATGATCATAATTATTTACACATAACAATATGCCAAATAAAAGTAAAATTGCCACACTGAGCTAACAGTGTACAAAATTTATGTCGGTTGATACTTGGTCTAGACTACTTTGAAGATGATGCTTGTAAGCCAATCACGGTTCACACAGGCGCTACAAATCAAAATATGTAGTGTCACTACTAATACGTACCAAATGCCACACAACGAATTTTCGAATTTACACATGAACGCATACACAGTTTTACTGCATTTAACTTTTATTATCATTTTCGACAAAGGTTTGCTTGCTGATAAACTACTTTTTTATAAAAATACTCAAGCACTTAAGTACCTTATAACTCCTGAATATATCTAAAAAATTATTGTTTGATTATCTTTTAGTTTACAAGAAATTTAATCCATGAACTTGTGTCGGTTGAACTACCGACATTTTTGTTTATTGAGAACCATCTTTGTTCCCATAAGTTGTTATATCTGCACACATTTTAAGTGTAGGTACAACTTTGTTTTTTTTATACCCGCCACCAAAAAAATGATAGGGGTACATTCATTTGGTCATTTCGTTTGTAACACATCGCAATATCCATTTAAGACCCTATAAAGTATATATTCTGAACCAGGGTTTAATTTTATGATGACCTAGCTATAATCTAGCACGATAGAGGTTGCACCGAAAAGACGGGGGCTCAAATATTGCCAGAATATTTTTTATACATAAGGTGTGTTTGGTATTGAAATGGTGAAATGGTTTGATAAATCGAAATATTAGGAAGAGAGTTATAGCTCGTAATGCAGGAGTAGGTCAAGAAAACCGTGTCCTTTCAACATCGAATAAAATGGAATTGTGTCCAAACGCACTAACGCAGAGTCATGAAATATAATAATAATGGACTGTATTGAAATATCTAAGTTGTGTCCATTATCAGAAACAACCTCTATATGCCTACTATAACGCCCACTTTTCTACTGACAATTAAATTTAAAAGCTCATAAAACCTACAAAATTAAAGGTCTAATGATGAAATTAGCTACAGATATCCTTCAAGTCAATGTGTTTGTTATGCCAGAAAATTAAGATAACACGCCCACTTTAACGCATATCTCCCATAAAACAGTTTGTCTTAAATTCATATAATTTCTTTATGGACAAAGTTGTGGAAGAATAAAGGACTATATTGAAATAAATTGGTTTTGTTTATTAGCAGAAACTATATTGGCACGCTTACTTTAACGCTCACTGATAGTGATACATATTTTAGTATTCCATAACGATATAATAACAAAATAATAAAATCTGTGTTATAAAAGTACATCAAATTGGTAGTGGGTATAAAAGATTCGGCACAGCCGAATATAGTGCTCTTACTTGTTAAGTCTTTGCCAGGTTCTTGCAAAACTGGTTGTTAATGGAAATATCTAACACATAGTTTGATCTAGGAACAGTGTTTTATTTTCCCCTAAAATTTTTTTTTTTAAGACATATGCAGTTGCACATGAAAATCACAAAATTGTTATCATATTATTGCCATGTTAAATAAAACTGGTTAAATAATTAGAAATTGAAAAAGAAAATTAATTTTTCAAAGGCATATTACAGCTTACTATTCTATTATTATAGGTGTGAGTTGAAAGTTTTGAATGGATTGGACACCTTGAAATTGGGAAAAAATCTGTTGCAAGATTCGGTTACATTGATGCATACAAACATACATACATACATATGTATGTAAAAGTCATATTAGAAAAAATAATTATTATGCATAGGACAGTATTGACATTAAAACACTGTATAGGTCTTGGTGTTTATACGTTAAAAATGAATAAACATTCTTGAGCAAACTCTTACAAATATAAAAAAGTATAATTTAAAAATTTAGATGACATTTTATAATTATGTATATTGCAAAATTTGTTTATTGTTATATTTTCAAATCACATTTAGAATTTGAAAAATACAACATAAAAGCGCACCACAATCCACAAAGTTTAAAGGAAAATTTAATAATATTTTGAGATTAATAATATTTTTTGACAGCGAATAGGTTTTTAATGATTTTTTTGCAAGTTTTTAACCAAAAAACTTTTGCTTAACAGTTGTTGTTTTATTTGCCATATTATATACGCAGTGTTTCGTATGCATATGTCAATAGGAATTATTATATTTATACTTCTCTGAAGCATTTTATCTTCCTGAATTCTTCCGTCTATTTACGCGTCCTTATGGCTTCTATTATACTCAATTTACGTGAATTTATGTTTGTTCATAATACATACATCTTCAAAGGAATATCTATGTAGATATGTAGGTGTGTACGTGAATATAAACACATATTTAGAAATGAAAAAGTAAAAGTTTTTCGTCTACTAAATTTAGACACACAAAATGAAAATAAAAACCCCAACTGACTGAATGAATGAATGAATGAAAATGTATTTTAACAAATTTTACTTGAGCTTAAAGAACTAGGTCAGTTGTTGTTGATGCCAATTCAAATGCTTGTTGTTGTTTCTTGTAGTCTTTTTAGTGTATATGTGGTGTTTTTTTAGATTTTATTGTAGGTTTTAGGTGTAGGTGTGAGTTATTTGGTTTTTCTTATAGGGATGATTCGCCAAAAAATAAAGAATAATGATATAAAAAAAGTATTTTCGTTTGTTATGATGTATGTGTGAGTATCATGGTCTGGCATGCCAACAACATGATTTATTAATTTACTTTCCGAGTAAAAACTACGTGTTAAACAATAAAATATATCAAAAGTTTCAGATATTTAGCCATTTCTTCTGTCTTTTAAGGTTAAAGTGTAAGAGCCCTATATTCAGCTGTACCGATTTTTTGATACCCACCACCAATTTTGTATACTTTTTTAGCACAAAATTTATTATATTTTTATTAACAGTAATCGCTATGGAATAATCACTTTACACTAAAATATGACTTACCAAATTATGACTATGTGTAACTTCGATTTTCTATTACATTTTTTTTATTTTTTTAATTTAGTCTTGCAATAGAACCTTAAGTATTTAGAAATGATACTACTAACTCTTTTTTGCTACAATGTTGTATTTTTACGCAAACTTAAGAGTATAATTTGGTATCCAGAGGTAGTTTAAAAATAATATTTGCTTTTTGTGGGCATGACACCTCCTACTTTTAAAACTATATAATTTATGTTTGAATTCAACTTAGATTATCCATTATAGATTTTTTTAATTTTTGTCCATATAAAGGGTCCGCCATTTAACGTTTTTTTTTTCAACTAGTGCTTATTTCGTGAATGGTAACACTTAGTTCATGTCTGATATGACAGATAATTAGTTTTATCCTTCCTCTGAACGAATATGGTTGTGTATACGCTTGAGCAACGCTGGGAAATATTGCGACATTACTTTGGCCGATTTTGCCAAAAAAATCATCTTTTCAGATGAAGCTCATTTTGATCTTGGCGGGTATGTAAACAAGCAAAATTGTCGCATTTGGGGCACATAAAACCCGCATGTATACATTGAAAAGCCGATACTGCCAAAACGAGTCACTGTTTGGTGCGGATTTTGTTCTAGAGGCATAATTGGGCCATTTTTCTTCGAAAATGAGCAAGGAGTATGGCCGTAGTCAATGGCGATCGTTACCGGGCCATGTGGAACGAATTTTTGTTCACAAAAATTAAAGAGAAGGATATTGGCAACATTTGATTTCAACAGGACGGCCCTACGTCCCACACAGCCGAAGCTACACTTTTTTGTATAGCATTTTCAAAAAAAAAATTTACTTGGCGGACGCTTTAGAAGTAACATAAGATAAAGTGTTATATGGGAGGTGGCCGTAAAAGTGGAAGTGTCACCTTAATCTATATTAATCAATATATGTAAAATTTCATCATTAAATTCATAAAATTCTGTCGATTTTGTGAGCTTTTCAATTTTATTAATTGCAAATAAGGCGTATCAAAGTAGTTTCTGATAATAAATTCAATTTATGTATTTCAATATAGAATCCTTTTAATTTCAAAATTTTTGTCCATAGGAAATTATATGAATTTAAGATAAAGCGTTATATGGAAGCTGGGTGCTAAAGTAGGCGTGTCACCTTAGTTTCTCGTTCTTACAGGTATTTTGATTAGCAAGTAATGTCTGCAAATTTTCAGAATCGTACACCTAATTTTGTCAGTTTTATTACTTTTAATTATTTTAATTTTAGACACACCGAAAAAGACAAAGTGCGGCGTACATTTTCTTCTTTTTGTAATGTATACATTTGAAAAATTTTCAGGGAAAGATATTTTTTTCAGAAAATATACTTATTTTTATCGCTCTACGTCAATGCGTCCAGACACAATCGCATTTTATTTTACCTACTCTTGCTTTACTAGCTACATATAACTTCCTAGCACACCTATTCAGCTCATTTTCAATACAATCCTTGTTTTTAAGAAATGTTCTGCCGAAATTTGATCACTTACCTTTTTAAGTTCGAGCTCTTTAGTGCTTACAAAAGACAGACAGACAAACATTGCTTGATCGTCCAAGAATGATACCAGGACTCAGAAAATAAATATTCATATGGGGTCTAAAATGGATTTTTCGATGTGTTACAAACGGAATGACCAAAGGTACCCCCACCATCTTTTTTTGATGGTGGGTATAAAAACGTACGCTTATGTTAATAATTGTAAATGAATTTGCGGAATACATACATATGTATGATTTACGATAAATAAAAATAATTTTTACGCAGTCAGCTTAGTAAATTTTCTATTGAATGGACAGATACATTTATATTTAGAGAATTGATTAATATGTCGTACATATGTTTGGCTTGTTAATATTGCTTGTACACACACTACGAAAATGGAAAAAGTTAGGAAATTGACTTTTGAAGCTTATATGCTTATAATTTAGCGCCATCATTTTTAATGCTTGTTAAACCTTTTGCTTCTGGTTGAAACCAGTTTATTGGCTTAGGAGATCGATTATTTAATTTTTTTCAAAAACCGGTATTCAGAAATTCCGAATAGTTACTATTGCCGAAAAAAAAAAAAAAATAAAACGGTTTTCGGCAAACCCGGTTAATCGGTTTTGTTCGAATAAAGAATAACCCAAAAATCAATTTGTTTATTTAAAAAAAATCAAAACAATTCACAAAAGTAAAGAATGGACAAAATATACTGCAGTCATGAGAGAAATTGTTAAAGAATTTTTGCTTTAAAATATAATAGGAACAAATTTATACATTTGTACTTATAAACATTTGCTTTTTCATTAATAAAATAATATATGTACATGTAGTTAACAACTAAATATATGTGAGACCACTTTATTCAATTAACAGTATCTATATATATAAAAGTGAAACTCTGTGTGTGTGTGTGTGTTAGCTATAGACTCCGAAACTGTAAAACCGATCGGGCTCAAACTTTGGTTAGTTGATGTACACATACCAGGGAGTGTTTATAGGTGGAAAAAAGTGGGCGGGGCCACGCCCATAAAAAATTAGTTATCATTTTAAGCTACTTGCATATGACCGATTTTTCTGAAACTTTGCACACATATCGAGCTCTCATGACTAAATAATTTCGTGATTAAAAAAGTGGGCGGGGCCACGCTCATAAAAAATTTTTACTTTTGAGGTACTTGCAATGGACGGATTTTACTGAAACTTTGCACACATACTAAGCTGTCATAACCATATAATTTCGTGACTAGAAAAGTGGGCAGGGCCACGCCCATAAAAAAAGGTTATAATTTTGAGGTACTTGCACCAGACCGATTTTTCTGAAACTTTGCACACATATTGAGCTGTCATAGCTAAATAATTTCGTGATTAGAAAAGTTGGCAGTGCCACGCCCATAAAAAAAAGGTATCATTTTGAGGTACTTGCACTGGACCGATTATTTTGAAACTTTGCACACATATTGAGCTGTTATGACTTTACAATTTCGTGACTAGAAAAGTGGGCAGGGCCACGCCAATAAAAACAATTATAATTTTGAGATACTTGCACTGGTCCGATTCTTCTGAAACTTTGCACACATATTGAGCTGTTACGACTTTACAATTTCGTGATTAGAAAAGTGGGCAATGCCACGCCCATAAAAAATTATAATTTTTAGGTTTTTGCACTTGATATTCAATTAAAATTCAAAATGCATTTTGATTCATTAAGGGGCTAGTTAGTAATAATATTTAAAAATTTTGTCTTCTGAGTTGCTTCTTTTAAAATAATCTTTTATAGACAAAATACAGTTTAAATGTTCTAAAGTATGTTAATCTATTTTATACCCACCAACAAAAAAATGGTGTATATGGTCGTAGCACATCGAAATACACATTTAAGGCCCCAAAAAAAATGAGCCCCGGTTTTATTTTAGGACGAGCTAGCTATGTCCATCCGTCTGTTGGAAGCACGATAGAACTCGAACCGAAAAAGTGAGAGATAAAGTTTTGCCAGAATATTTCTTATACAAAAGGTTTATTTGGTGTTGAAAATAAGTTAAGTTCGGCACAGCAAAATATAGTGCTCTTGCTTGTTGATTTTTACAATATTATGGCTTTATGGCAATAAGAAAGATAAGCTCTTCTTGTGAATTCACCAAATATTGTATTGTAAATCATAAATAAATAGCTTAAGTATTTTGTTGTTTTAGAATTATTTTATTTATAGGAAATTAAGTAATTTTGGCATTTTTATGATGGGAATTTATAAACAAACTAGCCGCCCTCAAGTGAAATAATAAAAAAAACTACATTCATTAGGTCCAAAGATACAAAGTTACCGATTTTACCCGTTTTTAGCCCTTTTGCCCCTAAATTCCAATATTTCGAAAAAGTACAAAAATCATTATAGATTGTTTTAAGGAGAGTAAAACTACGTTTTTACTTTTTCCTGTTGCTATCCCTCTCAAAGATAAATGCTGTTCAAAAAAGTACCAAAATTCAGTTTTTATCCGTTTTATCCTCTTAAAACTCAAAATTTCCAAAAAGTACCAGACACCTAGCGCCGTAAGTGTATGCTTTTCTAGTCTAGAAGCAAAGTTTAAATATTTTTTAAGTACATTCATTCTGTTTAAGCTAGACATGATTGAATTGGTGAAACTTGTTTTTAAGCTTTTCTTATTTTTTCAATAATTTTACACGTTTTTCATTTTATGACCCAATTCAAGAGGATTATCAGTCTTAATATAATATTAGTAGCATTTATCATTTGATCCAATGTAGCAATATTTAGCAAATGTCATGCAAGCCGAAATAAAATTTTAAAATTGATATCAAATAACAACAATTAATGTTGTTTGTTATATTTAGTTACCGCGATAAACTGAGGAGTTTTAAACTGTTTCAAACCTATTTCGAAACATTTGGCTTTAATTGATATTTGATTTCAGTAAATAACATTTTATGAATAACTTAAAACCCACATTTATATCTGTTTAAGTAATTTTTTTTTTTTTTTTAATTTTTCGAAAATAAAACAAAGATATCTTATAAAACATCTAACAATTTAATATTTGTTATATAACTAAAAAATGTTTGACCTTTAACAACTTTAGAACTGTGGATAGTTAAATTTGTTTTTTATCAATTAAAAGCAGATGACACATTTTTTTACATTTAAACTGATCACAGTTTTATTTATATAATATTAATTAAAATATTTTCTCAATTAAATTTGCAATTATGCCTAGAGATTCGTCTACTGTAATAAGCACTATGCTTGTGCTAAAAAAATCAATACTTACCCAAATACTTTAAAAGTCTTAAATATTGAATTACAACAACTCGAAAAACTTTACACAAATCATTAGTATAACATAAAATAACAACAAATATTTACCAAATGTTAAAATGTTAAGACATGATCTAGAAATATCTAGCATTTTTATACCCGTCACCAAAAAAATGGTGGAGGTATATTCATTTTGTCATAACATTTGTTTGTTTCGAAATATCCATTTTAGACCCCATAAAGTATATATATTCTGAATCAGGGTTTCATTTTATAACGATCTAGCTATGTCCATCCGTCTGTCTGTGTGTTGAAAGCACAACAGAGGGCAGACCGAAAAAGGTAGGGGGTTTGCCAGAATGTTTCTTATACACAAGGTTTGTTTGATACTGAAAATGGGCTAAATCGGAATATTAGGGAGAGAATTATAGCTCCTAATGCAAGAGTAGGTAAAAAAACCGTGTCTTTACAACATCGAATCAAATGCAATTGTGTCCAAACGCGTTAACGTAGAGCCATAAAATCTCGAATATATATTTCCTGAGTTAAAAAAATATAAAATAAAAAATAAAAAACTGCCAAAATCTATGAATTACGAAAGAAGTAATAGATTAAAATGTACGAAATATTTATACCCCACAGTGTATTTTTCGGTATATTCAAAACATAAAACGTTATAACACTGACAAGATTGGCTGCATGATGCTAAAATTTTGCAAGCATTGCTTTTTGGGCAAAGGCTTTCTACTAACGGAAATTAAATGTGACACGCCCACCTCCTATATAATGTTTTATCTCAAATTCATATAATTTCTCTATGAATAAAGATTTCGGAAGAATAAAAGACTCTATATTGAAATATCTGAGTTAAGTGTATTGGCAGAAACTATTTTGACATGCCTACTATAACGCCCACTTTTCACGTAATCTGCTGTTAATGAAATATCAAGTGTTCTTAAAACCGACCAAATTAGAGGTATTATTATGATGAAATTGGCTAATATATCTTTCTAGTCAATTTCATTATTATGCCAGAAAATTTTGGTGACACGCCCATTTTAATGCCTACCTCCCACTCAACGGTTTATCTCAAATCCATATAATTTCTCTATTAAGAAAATTTTTGGAAGAATAAAGGACTATATTGAAATATCTAAGTTGTATTTATTAGCAGAAACTTTATTAATACGCCTACTTTAACGGCCACTTTCATTGAAAGACTAAATTTACGAAAACATTTTACTAGCATATCGAAGTTATACAAATAAAGTGATACATATCTTAGTATAAAGAGATTATTCCATAGCGATTATTGTTATTAACAAAATAATAAATTTTGTGCTATGAAAGTACAATTTTGGTAGGTATAAAAAATTCGATACAGCCGAATATAGTGCTCTTACTTGTTATTTTGATAATATTGGTATGGTTCAATTAAATATGTATGGAACAAAATATCGGCCAAATGGCCTCCGCGATGTCGGCGGTACACCTTCATCCGATAGTCCAAATTTTCAATGACAATGTTGATGTTCAATTGTTGGGCACGATGATGAGTCGAGGTTGACGGCTCTTTTGCTACACTATCGCGAAAAACACAACTTTTTCTGTTCAACGAACTAAGAAAGCATTCACAGATATTTTCACATTTCATACACATGATGAAATTTAAATATTTTTCACAATTCTCCCGATTGTGGACGAATTTGAACGATTATGTTTAGCAAAAGAATCACGAAGTGCATAAAATGCATTTTGATTTGAACGTCCATTTTCATAATAAGGCTGAACAACTTTAACGCGTTGCTCGATTGTGTATCTTTCCATGGTTCAAATTTAGTTAGTCTGAAATTGAGAAATGTCAAATAAAATGCAGAAAAAAACTTTAGGTGTGATTCACATTCGACATCGGCCCCTAAAACTTAACCACCCTTTACACAGAAAGTGATACATATTTAAGTATAAAGAGATTATTCCATAGCGATTAACAAAATAATAAATATTGTTTTTAATATTACACAAAATTGGCGGTTTGTATAAAAGATTCGGCACAGCGGAATATACTGCTCTTACTTGTTTCTTATGAATTCTAAAATGCAAGCACTTATCACGCTCACTTACAAACAGGAACTCAAATAAACACTTACTTGTATCGCACTAAATAAATACTTGATTTAAATAACCCACACAATCTAATGATTAAATGTACATAAAGAAGTTTAAGGCGTAAGTTCTGTTTTTTTTTTTACAGTACCAGTATCAATCAATAAGACATAAGTTTACTGCTTTGCCGCTATTGTCAAAAATATTATAACTTCTAGTTAAAGTCTTACAAACAAAATAAAAATAAAATCTCAATTGAATGACTTTTAAAAAATTACTCAAAAAGAAACTAATTTGTGTATATATTTAAGCAAATTTCTAACATATGAGTATTTATATACCACATTATAAAGCAATTTTACTAAAACACTCATTAATAAAGCTATCGTCTGCATTCGTAGTCATTCAAAAGTATGTTGTTAAGTAACATTAAATCATTATTAAGTATTTACTGGGTATAACTTGAAAAACTACTGATGCAGAGGCTAAGTAAATAATAAAAAAGATCATAATTTTCCATATGGAGCAATATAACTACATGAAATATTTACACGGCATCTACATATATTACATACATACACTGGTGTTACTTTTATTCATATATTTTCGATTAACGTTTGTATGAAACAAATTACAACTTTTTTTGCTTATGTCGAGAACAAAAAGTACCAAAACTATTTGATAGAGTATTTTTTTTACTTTTTGATATTTGGAAAAAGGTGTTATTAAAAGTTTTTTAATTAAAGTCAAAACTGCATTTTCCTTTCGTTATGAATAGTAAATAACAAATCTGCAGATAAGGTGGCTTTACGAGAATATTTGAAAAAAATATGTAGCTAGTTAAAATAAAAGTTTCCGTAACAAACTATATAGCTGTTTTTATACCCACCACCAAAAAAATTATTGGCGGTACATTAATTTTGTCATTTCGTTTGTAACACATCGCAATATCCAACTTAGACCCAAAAAAATATAAATTTTTTGAGTTCTGGCTTAATTTTAATTTGATCCAGTTTGGTGTTGAAAATAGGCTAAATCGGTATAATAAGAAGAGAGTTATAATTCCTATTGCAATAGTAACATGTCTTAACGCATTGACATAGAGTGATAATATTTCTTTAGTTTTTTTCCTGCGTAAAAATATTTTTCCTTGTAAATTGATTAAATCTGTTTTGTCTCAAATTATATCATTTCTCTATGGACAAAGTTTTTGGAAAAATAAAGGACTCTATATTGAAATATCTAAATTGTATTTATTAGCAAAAACTACTTCGACATGCCTGCTTCCGTGCCCACTTTACATATATTTTACTGTCAATAAAATTTAAAATGTCGTAAAATCGAAAGAATTATATGAAATTTTACATACATACATAGCATTATAAAAAATTTAATTATGCCAATATAAGTATTACTCCAAAAACTAAGGCAACACGCCTAATTTAACGTCCACTTCTGGGTACCAAACTATACTCTATGGTATTCCCCGAACTTCCTTTTTATTTTGAGCTGGCAAAAATGTTGCTCATCTTCAACATTGCTGTTGAAATTCTTATTAGTCGTCAGACGTCTAAAAAAAGCAGTGTATTACATTAAAAATTAAGTATTTACATATTTTATTTAAGTATTCCTTTTTTCGACTAAAAAAAACGCGATTAGAAAAGTTAAAAGTTCAGAAAAGTTAAAACCTCTTTGGACATTAGGATAACCTTTTTAAGATTCTACTGTTCTGTATTAAATACTTAAATCTGAAAATAGCTTAAATGTAAAATGTAACAAATTTCTCAATATATATGTAAATATATATTAGAAACCAGATAACTTTAAGGTATGTCATAATTATCGCAAATAGTATTTCATTTATGTCAGGGTATCACTCCCTATTCTCAGATCCTTACAATTTTTGTTCTCATTAGGAGATTGTTATCAAAAGTATATCGTACTTAATTTAGACCAAATAGAGATTGCAGTAACATCAAATGCAATTTTTCGCATGGAAGTTGTCATTTTCTCTGCTATGCTCTGATCCTTTAAATTTTGTTCCCGAAAATATAAACTAATATCGCAGAAATATAAAATTATTAATTATATTTTTCTTGTAATTATTTTTACACATATTTAACATAATATGTTTGCATTTAAAACTGAATATATTTAACGAAAATGCTTCAGAATAAAATAAATATTTTAAATAATAAATAAATGTTTTCGATCTTTTTTATTTATATCAATAGTTGTTTTTTAAATTGAGCTTGAGATCACTTTTTTTGATAAAAAATAATTTTAGTTTTATTTTCCAATATTTCGCTACCACATTGCGTAGCTTCTTCAGGTAAAGTATAAACAATTAAGAACAATTAACAATATGAAAATTATTTATGATTTTTTATAGAAAAAGTGATCTCAAGCTCAATTTGAAAAACAACTATTAATATAAATATATTAATTTCAAGAGAAAATGCAGTGTTTTTTTTAATGTCAAATATGGTTGTGACTTTTGATGACATATTTATTTATGTTCAATTTCCCGAAATGTAGCCTTCTTAAACTTCTGATCAATTTACGTTTGAAATTTTTCACTGGGTCTATAAACATTTTTTGTAAACTCTGAATTTAATAAAAGAGCTATGAAATGTTTTCTGTATAAATTGCTGATGTGGCTGGCTATTTGGCTTTTGAAAAGAGGACAATGAGAAATTTTCATAAAGTTATGTTTAAAATTACAAACAGTAATATGACTACAAGTTATACATAAATAATTTTAACCATAAAAATTTTACTGCCATTGGGTTTGAGTTAATTTGTATACGTTAATATGAGTCTTACCATACAACAATAACTCCCTTTGTCTTTAACAATACATATGCATACATGCATTATATATTAATACATTACATAACATATACATACGAACATGCTCTTTTTTTAATAATTTTAATAATAATAAGATTGTTAGCAAAATTACATTGCGTTTTTCTTTAAAAGCAAATGCCAGACATTTAAAACTTAAGCACAATATCATAGAAAAAAATATGAAAAAGGATTTTGAAACACTAGTAGAATAGTAAATTGATATGTAAGATAGTACTTATGTATGTATGTATTTAAATTTCGACAAAAATCACATATTCAGTCCGTTTTTAAAATTAAGTATCTAGCTTTTTTTGTAGCATTTCTTACTTCAACTTGTTGCCTGTAATACAAGGCACAAAAATCAAGTTTTTATGCTTCGTTTCTTGTGTGCTTTTAATATTTAAAACACATTCATGTGGCGGTGACTTTTTAATATATATATCGCACATACTTACTGAAAAGCATTATTAAGTAGTAGTCATATTAGAAGTCGTTATTGTAGTGTGTATACACCAGAGGGCGTATTTCGTTCGAATTGATACTTTACAGGAAAATTTTTGGTTAAAAGGAAATTTGTTTTCCTCATTGTAACTTATATATTATTTTTTGGTTCCAAAAGTATGCAAGTAATATTTACAAGAAAATAAAATTTATAAAACTAAAAAATTCATTACTTTTCACAGTTTTAAAATAAAGTTAAATAAAAGAAACATTAATTTAAAGAACAGAAAATAAAAATTTATTCAAAAATTGAATTTTTCTTGTTTTTTTTTAACAAGTAAGCAGCTTTCTTTTGAAGCTTATTTATTTGTTTTGTTTATATACTTACGGATAAAAAATATCTAAAATATGTTAAATTCTCGCGTAGTGGTGTTTGTGATTAAACTCCTCCGGATCCATGGCTTGACCGATTTTCATAAAATTTTGTGTGCATATCGGGTAGGTCTAAAAATCGGTCGAAATCTATTTTTCATACTCCGCAACGTCACGCCTTTTTTCACGCCCCATCAGGTAGGCCAGACTGCTGGACCGATCTTCTTGAAATTATCACATAATATAACTAAGACTCTGATATATATATATAGAGCATAAGTGTATACCTGTCATGGTTTTGGACTTTTAGTGCCCCTCGTTTTGAACCAAATCTAACCTAACCTAACTCCTTTTTACCACGCTTACTTTAACCCCAATTTTTTTATTTTTTATTATGTACTTGCATCAATATAGCTTTTAGTATTTTCTTCAAATTGTACACAATTTATAGTCCAGCCAATGCAGAAATAACATTTAAAAATCGGTCAACATTTATTTTTCATTCTCCTAAATATTTAGGGAACTCACCCTAAGAGACAATTTGTGCCTCACCTAAATAACGTAACGACTTTGATAAAATTTTAAACTAAGATAAATCTGCATACCCTAGAATATATATGGTTTACGTTCAATTTAATGTAAAAAATATTTTTTAGAAATGTTTACAGAAAAAATTTATGTTTTTATTTTGCTAATATAAGTGTATTGATATGTTCCGAAGTCTTACTTTTTTTAATGAAGCTATAAAAGATAATTGAAAATAGATAAAATTGTTTTCGTCCACCTTTAAATTAATATTATTATTTTATATTATTATAATTAGATTTATTTGCTATAAAAAAAACCCAATATGTTTAAAGAAAATAAACCAATATTTACGATGGAATGACTTATTTCGGGCCACAAAAAAATTATATAAGCATTATGTTGTTACGTTTACACCTTTTATAAAAATTGGCTTTTTTTCCTTTAAATTAACATTGAGTTATTTTCGTATTGCAAATAAAAACAGTTTAAATTAGTTATAAAATTAGTTATAAAATAAAGTGAGTGTATTTATTTCTTTAAATACACTCAGATATTGTTTTTATAGCACTTTATTTATTTCACTTATTGTTAAACACCTTTATTATCAAACACACTTTGAAATGCACTTTACAAGCTCTACTGTAATAATGATCATATTAGCTGTGTTGTTCGGCTATTTATAGTAACATAGTGGTGTTCTGTAACATTCGACAAAGTCCTCGTATGTACACACTAGTTCACATGTTAAATGTACATAAACTAATACAAACAAACTGTAACTTAAACTACTATAAATATAACTAAAATAGAATTATTATGTAAATTAAGCTATTTAAAATAAATCTGTAACAATATTATATAATAATGATACAGCAATCCTCAGACAAAATTTAAGCTGTTAGAAACACTTGTGTAGTTTTAAAATTTTTGTGCACACACTTTTACACACTATTTATATTTTGCAACAATAAAAAATAAAAACAGGCAGTTTCCCAAATATATATTGTTTTTAATTTTACCTATTTGTTTGGAAAACAAGTAAAAGTGCTATATTCCGCCGTGCATAGGTTTAATCCCACATCGTAGCTTAACCTATATTTCAGGTTATACGCAATTTTTCTTTATTTTTTCCGACGCCATTCTCGATTTAGAATTTTTACGTAATTATCTGTCTTCTACTAGTCAAGCCCTTTCATTTGATACCCATATTGATGGGGTTAAAAACATTTGTTCCGCCAATTTGTTTAAGCCGTCATCTTGGATTTTACATTTTTTTAATTTAATTTTTTTCAGTAAGTATTCTACTGGTCAAGCCCTTTCATTTGATACCAATATTGTGGGGGTTGAACAAGTTACATTTTAAAATACTAGATTTGGCTAATATATAAATTTATTGTCCGCTATTTTGTGTTGGCGGCCATCATGAATTTTAATTTTTTGTATAGTGCCTTACATTGCGCTAGTCAAGTCCTTTCAGATGATACACATATTGACTCTTTCGGTTGACTAGAAGCTGAAAAAATTGATTTTCCTTTGTAAATTTTTGGTATATAAATATATTACAAAAAAAAATATTTTCTTAAAACTTTACCGATGAGAGCCCGATTTATTCAAAAATTTTCACGAATATTCCTAGAGGTAATTATATCTACAAATAGTAGCGAAGGTTCTTATAAATTATTCTATGGCTGAAAAATTTTAACTTTGGTAGTAAAAATATTAGAACAAAAAGAGAGGCAGTCGCGTTTATTTGCTCGTGATTGGGCGATTTTGCTTTATTTTAAAAGCGATTCATTCCAAAAGATTGATACTATACACAGGTCTGAGGAACATGTGGTTGCTTCAAAAAGTTGATTTCAACTATCACACGGACAGACAGACATACAGACATGGCTTATAATATATACTCTATGGGGTCGGAAATGAAAATTGTAGAAACTACAAACGGAATGACAAAGCTATATATACCCTTGAGCACCACAAGTGAATGGTATAAAAATACATTTGTTTAACCAATTTAAAAAATAAAACTGTTATCACGGCCGAAATAAATAAATCTCATAAATTTTTATTTTTAATTTCCAAACCCAATACCAAAAATTAAAGCAAAAAATGAAATTGCACTTGCTAACTAATACTGATACAGATATTGTCTACATGTGTAAAGAATAATTTTTGCTTTAGTTGTCTTTATAAATTATCCTTGATATTATTATTTAAGTTTAATATACAATGTACAATTATTTTATGTGCTACATACATACTTATGAACATGACTTGATTTAGAATTGTGTTCACGTCTCTGTGTCCGAAGGACGTAGTGTTGTGTTCCATAACATGGTTAATGCAGCATTTATTTAAAGTTAATAAATATTCTCGAATAAAAGATACATGTTGACTTTTTATAAAAGTGTTGTATTTAAACAAAATAATAAAATAAAGAATAATTTTAATACAAGTTAAATTTTGTAACAATGTATTTGACGACACTCTGAACGTAGTACTATACCCAGCCTGCACAAAAGTACGACAATGTCTGAATCAGACAAGTCTTACAAATATCTGACTTTTTTTACGGACATTTCGTACAGATTTCTGTAAGACATGTCTGGAAAATTTAATGTACGACACGTCTGATAGATTTCTGACTGATTTCGTACAGAAATCTCTAAGTTGTTTTCATTCCTTTTGTTAAGGATTTTTTGTTTTTTTTTTACTTTACTTTCTTTTCTTTCTTCACCTTTACCAATTTTGTAATCTTGATTTTGTTTGTTTTACAAATTGTTTATTTAAGTCATAAAGTGTCACGTCAGTATTTTCGGAGAAATGTTCAAATAGATGCGTATTTGGTTTTTCAAGTTAGCTTAAAATATTTAAAAGAATTGTTTTAACTATTATATGTGGCATATAAACAATGTATATGAATATATGTAATTAAGTAATAAATTAAATGAATAAAAAAATATAACATAAAACTGAGTTTTATTTAATTAAATATTTCAGACAAACATTCGACAAACTTTCAGAAATCTATCAGAAATCCATACGAATGTCGTATAATAAATCAGAATTTCCCTGCTTTTTCTTTCAGATTTCTGTTAGATTTCTATCATACACGTCGGCAAAAAACTCAGAATTTCCCACGACATGTCTGTCAGAATTCGTGTCAACCACTTCATATGTTTGGCGGTCAGAAGTCTGACAGAATTCGTATAGAATTCTTACTTGTTTGTCAACATTTCTTACAGACATCTGACAGATGTCGGACAATTTTGCAGGCTGGGTATATTGTAATAGCTTAATTTACATTATAATTTATTTTAGTTGTAGTAGTTTAAGTTACTGTAGTTTTATGTGTATTAGTTTATTTTGCTGGAAAATGTTGTTTGTTATTATGTGTAGCATACTTTTAGGCACTTCTATTATTCGTGCATATTACTTAACGTCTTAATTTAAATGTAACGGTTTTCGAATGTTCTAGAATGTACATACGAGAACTTTGTCGAATGTTACCGAACACCACTATGTTACTATAAATAGCCGAACAACACAGCTAACATGATGAGTATTACAGTAGAGCTTGTAAGGTGCGTATCAAAGTGTGTTTGATAATCAAAGTGATAAGTGTAATAAGTAAAGTGATATTAAAGCAATATTTGAGTGTGTTTAAGTAAATAAAGTGCTCTTAATTTTATAACTAATTTCAACTGTTTTGACTGCAATAAAAGAACTCAAAGTTTATTTAAAGATAATAATCCAACGTTTATAAAAGGCATAAACGTAACAACTGGTGTCAGAAGTGAAATTGCATTATAATAAAAGACATGAAATTTGAGGAGCTTAAAGTTAAACAACTCAAGAAAGAATTGAGTAAGCTGGCATTGTTGACAACAGGTAATAAAGTAGAATTGCAAAAGAGACTTCTAGATGAATTTAAGCGGCGTAATATGGACATTGATGGTTACGAGTTTGACGAAAAAGAAGGAATGGAAGTCTCCACTCGAGCAACCACAAACAACATGGATTTAAGTACGATGCTTGCTGCTATGATGGAAAAGATGGAAATTAAATTCCAGGAAGCTCAAGAAACTTCTAAAGCTAATAATGAAAAATTATTAGTCGAAGTTCAAGAAAGTTCTAGAACTAATAATGAAAAATTATTTGCTGAAGTTAAAGCAGAAGTTCAAGAAACTTCTAAAGCTAATAATGAAAAATTATTAGCTGAAGTTAAAGAAGAAATGCAAGAAACAGCTAGAGCTACAAGCGAGAAATTTCTGAAGCTGTAAATAACAGAGTAGAGGGCATTGAAAAGCAAGTTAATAAAATTGATAAAAAAAAATATCTGACCTTGAAGATTGCATAGTTACTCAAGCAAGTGACTTCAATAGCAAATTACAACTACAAGTCAAAGACGTTAACGAAAAATTGCAGTTTCAAGTAAAAAATGTTGATGAAAAATTGCAATTACAAGACGAAAATTTTAAAAATCTGGAAATAAAAATTAATGATCTTCAATGTCATGAGGGACCAGTGCGGATAATTCCAGAAATATCGAGTAGAATGAAGGCCCCTACTTTTGACGGTTGTGCACCATTAAATGTTTTTAAATTTCAGTTTGAGGCAGTTGCCAATAGCAACATGTGAAACAATGAAGAAAAGGCTATAGAGTTGATTTTGTCATTAAAAGGCAACGCAGCGCAAGTCTTGGAAAACATACCTATTGGCTGCAGAGAAAACTACGACGACATAATGGTTGCACTACAACGTAAGTATGGCGGCGAGCACAAACGAGATATATACCGAATGGAATTGCGAAGCAGAATCCAGACAGCTAACGAGTCATTACAAGATTTCGCAACGGAGATCGAGCGTGCAGCTGGTGCAGCTGACATATCCAGGTGAAAATCACCCATTTTTGGATCAGTTTAAAATTAAAACGTTTGTTAATGGAATACGTGATCCTGAAATAAAGCACGCGGTGTTTGGCACGGATAAATCGACGTTTGCAGAAACAGTTTCATATGCACTAACACAGGAAACTGCATAATTGCTTTCTAAGCCGCAGATATACAAGGTGCGAAATCTTGAAATTTCTACAGAAATGGCAAGAGATGAAGTAACCGTTTAAGGTCTCGTATACAGGCATTAGAGGAAGAGCAAGGCAAAGCCAGAGCCAAATGCTATAATTCCGGTAGGAGTGGACACTTTTAATGAAATTGTAGAGCACCAAGAAAGCGGGCTAGATTTGTATCGCCACCTGAGTACAGCAAGCTGGAAAACACGCAGTTACCGTTAAAACAATTTAACACTTATAGGCATGAGCAAGATCCCATCATAGAAGGCCCCACGATCTCCATATCAGTTATGCAGCAGAAAAATAGCAACCTTACTGCTTGTGGATTTATCAATGGTCGGAGGCATGTTCTTACAATATATATAACCCACAACGCAATAAAGGATTGCAAAATCATTGGGATGGACCGTATAAGGTGATAAAGAGAATAAATGATGTGGTGTATAGAATCCAGAAATACAAGAACCCAAGAACAAAGATAAAAGTGGTTCATCTCGAGCGCCTCGCTAAGTACGAAAAAAGTAAATTTGTGCCTATTCGGGACGAACAGGCTTAAGCGGGCGGTAGTGTTACAGATTTACTTTTAAATAGCTTAATTTACATTGTAATATATTTTAGTTGTAGTAGTTTAAGTTACTGTAGTTTATTTGTATTAGTTTATTTCGCTGGTTGCTCGAACATGATGTTTGTTATTATGAGTAGCATACTTTTAGGAACTTCTATTATTCCTGTATATTACTTAACGTCTTAACTTAAATGTAACGGTTTTCGAATGTACTAGAATGTACATACGAGAACTTTGTCGAATGTTACCGAACACCACTATGTTACTATAAATAGCCGAACAACACAGCTAACATGATCTCCTCTTTTTGATCCCTTTTTTGGGGAATTTAAAGCAAGAGCCAAGTAGATTAATGAGAGAATGACGTAGCTAAGCTATAATATATGTGTAATAGTAAAGTCCTTGAAAAATATGTTAGTATGTAAGGAAAACAGTAGAAATGTATTAGCTTTCTAGATTAAGAAACTAAATTTTATGTAATGAATTTAATGGGAATTAATAAAATATCAATCAATCAATCAATCAGCTAACATGATCAGTATTACAATAGAGCTTGTAAAGTGTGTATCAAAGTGAGTTTGATAATAAAAGTGTATAACCATAAGTGTAATAAGTAAAGTGATATAAAAACAATATCTGGGTGTATTTAAATAAATAAGTAAAGGCATAAACGTAACAATATTTTTAAAAATAAGTAGAATTCTTAATTTTATTTTCATATCGGGATGTTAATATTTCTTAATTATCTGTTAAAGTTTATGACACTTCTGTTCTTAACAAAAAAATGTAGTTACTGTGTAGCTTATTAACTTCACCAAATGTATAACGGTAACAATGACCTGTCATAAGTTAAATTTATAATTCGAGACAATCTGATGCCAAAAATACCAGCAACATTACTAGAAAAAACAAAACGGGATGAACACGTACGCAACATTTCCACGTGGTTGCATAAAATATACACGCAAAAACTGAAGTACGTAGAATTATGCAAATACACGCAAAAATGCACTTAGTGTGCAAGCAACTGCAACAAAATTACCATTATGTTAATTTATTTAACTTGTTACTACCTGTTGGGGGTTTTTTTAGTGTGATTTGTGATATTTTTTTTAGTAACGCGATGTGGTGTTTACAACGTTACTACTAAACGAAAATGAAACAGTTTTTAACTAACACTAATGAAAAACATTTACCAAAACTTAAAATACCAACACACATACACATCAACTTATTATTAAGCTGACTCGGAAATGTTGGTGAAATAGAAAAATTTCATAGTTATTTTTATTGCATTCATGTTGGTCCAGCAAAACCTTGCAACTAGACTTATATGTATGTATATACATATGTAAGTATGTATGTATGTAGTGAAATATATTGTTTTAGAGAATTTTTTATTTTTTAAGTAAATGGAAGATAAATAAATATTTTAAAATCTTTATTAGACCGACTGGCATTGCTGGCTCCACTTCATCGATCAAAAACAGCTAATACACGTCATGTTTCTTACATGACGTATGTTATATTTTAAACATAGCTTCCGTTAAGCTCATGTACAAAATCACCTAATAAAATTTCAATTAGAATATGCTCGATTTTGTAATGACAAGTCACCTGGCATAAGCCATGTATATGAGTCAACAAAAAACATGCAGTGTATTAGTATGTAAAGTATGCTTATGATAAAACCTTACCTGATAACGAAATCGACTATAGTCGGGAAACTATTTTTTAATTATCTTTATAAATATAATCCTTAACAAATAAAGTGTAGAATAAAAATTATTAAAAAATAAAATGAAACATGTAAAATGCTCCAGCAAGATTGCTTTAAGCGCTATCTAAAAATACAAGACAGAGTAGTTGTTAGTAATTTCGTTTTAACAATATTATATAAGGAAAATGTGAATCAATAAAAGTGAAAAATTTAACAATTGAAGCAAAGCCGCGAATAAGGTTGTACAAGACAAATTTTGCAAAACCTGTTTTTTTTTGGAGATTACCGTTAAAATTACTCTCTTACATTTGTTCAAACACCAAAACATCAAAATTATGCATTTTATTACCGTCAAAACTCAATTACAATGAGTCAGTCAGTGGAATAACGTTGTAAGTTATAAACAAAATGCTACGAACGCAATTGTCAAAAGTGATTAATAAGTGCAACTGAGGTACAAAAAGAAAAGTATTTGTCGAAAATTGGAAAGACAATAAAATTAAAAGGTTTAGAAATAGTGAAAAATCATACACAACAAAAAAAAAAAATTTTAAAAATGGATATCAAACGTTTTTCCACTAAAAAAAATAAAAACAGTGAATGAATTTATATTTTCAACAACAACATAAATATAAGAAAATAAGTAAATAATATTAATATCAAACATTCGTAGTACCGAGTAACGGATGATGATGAAAACGTTTTTGTATTCCACTTCGCTACTATCGGTAACTTATAATAAATAAATAAAAAATTGTCCACTTAAACAAGAATATGTAAATTTTAATAAAAATTAGAGGTAAGGTGTTAAAAAGTGTTGGAATTTACACTTTTAGGCGATGTTTCCTTTACATTTACCAAACAAGTTCTTTTACTACCAGTTGCGAAAGTATCATATTCGTGCAAACTCAGCAAGTGTTAGTGATTCCACACAGCAAAGCCTACTACATTTAAAATTTAGAGAAATAAGCTTTGAAATTATCGCACATATTAATTTGATAATTATGTTGATGAGTTTAAGTGTTAACATTCACTTAAAACTTAGAATTGTTATGAAAGAAATTAGCTGTGATATTTTAATTACTAAACGTAATTTAAATATGCTGCCCATGTCTATTTCATCAGCCTAAAAATTCATATTGCACGTTTTTTTTTTTTTGATACCTTGATACAAGTTGGAAAGTAGAGTATAAATATAAAATTTTCCTTTGGTTTACAAAAGGTTGTATAATGAAAAACAGATTATGTTACATGCTAATTACTAGTGTCCTTCTAGGGGATTAAGCTTTTTAAACATTATTTAATTTCTAATGATTACAAAGTAAATTTTGGCAAAACCTCAATATTATTAAATTTTATATAATTTAAAGCAACCGCAAATATGTTTTATATAAATTGCGATACGCGCTTACAAGTTGTGTCAAATAGTTGGTTGCCTTTAGTGGCATATTAAGACCTTGTGTAAAGCATCACATGAACTTTTAATGATAAGGAGTGCTTGCATTTAAAATTATTTCATAAATTGAACATTTACACAACCTATGTCTATTAATGAACGCTAAAACTGTAAGAAGCTGTTCTTTAAATTTCAATTAAAAAGCCCTTCTTAACGAGTATAATTTTAATTAAAATTACTTACAGTATTGAATTAGTTAAAATAATCATACCTTCCAAAAATCTCAGAAGTATTCATACACATTGCTCTGGATATATTTTTTTAATACTTTTTGCATAAAGGTTTTGAGAGTCAAGTGCTCAATTGCTTGAATTCTTTTATTACTTTTTACTTCCAAAGAGATTATACTATATTAAAATAAGTAAGAGAACTATATTCGGCTGTGCCGAATATTTGATACCCACCACCAATTTGGTGTACTTTTATAGCAAAAAATTAATGAATTTGTTATTAACAGTAACCGTTATGGAATATTTTCTATATACTAAAATATTTATTAGGTACTTTGTGGTAGTTAAAAAAAATATTAGCTTTGTGTGGGCATGTCAACACCTAATTTAAAAATTATATAATTAATGTTTGAATTCAACTCAGATACTTAATCCATTAAAAACTTCTTTTTTTTAATTTTTGTCCATGTAAAAATAATATAAATTTAAGATAAAGCGTTATGGAGATGGTCATTAAATTGGGAGTGTCACCTAAATTTTTTGATATTATACTTATAATAATGGCATAATTACCTTTACCAAAAGCGGGACGAATCGGGTTTGGAGAACCGAACGGACTGCTGGGTATCAAGGGCGCTGTAACCTATGCTCAGAAAGTCCTCTATTAATGCGTCACAATGGACCGTATTGGTCTTTGGGTGAGGGTGTGAGGGGAACTTTGCACCAGCCTTATTACTTAACCTAACCTTAATTATGTGAGTAATGGGCGTTGAAGTGGGCATGTCAAAGAAATTTCTGCTGATAAAATCAACTTAAATATTTCAATAAAGAGTCCTATATGCTACAAAAATCTTTGTCAATAGAGAAATTATATGAATTTTAGATAAAGCGTTATATGAGAGGTGGGCGTTAAAGTCGGCGTGTCACCTTAATTTTCCGTTATTGCAAGTCTTTTGATCAAAATGCAATTTTTGTAAAATCTCAAAACCATACATCTTATTTTGTTAGTTTTATTACGTTTTAAATTTTAAATAAACCGAAAAATACACTGTGCGGTACATTTGAATATTATATAACTCCTTTGGTAATTTATAGATTTAAGCAATTTTTAATACTCACGATACATACATTCGAAATTTTATTGCTCTACTTCATTGCGTTCAGAAACAATTGCATTTTATTCGATATTGGAAGGACATGGTTTTTTACCCACTCTTCAACACCAAAAAAACCTTGTGTATAAGAAATATTCTGACAAAATTTGATCCTCCTAACTTTTTCGGTTTGAGCTCTATAGTGCTTTTAACAGACGGATGGACATAGCTAGATCATTATTAAATGATACCAGGACTCAGAAAATATATACCTTGTGGGGTCTAAAATGGGTAGTTCGTTGTGTTACAAATGTAATGACAAAATGAATATACCCCACCATTTTTTTGTGGTGGGTATAAAAATACGCAAGTCTAGCACGTTACTATTTTTCAACTCGTATATTTAATAGAAAAATGATACAAACATTATAAGTTAATTATAACCGAAGTTAAGAAAAACACTATTGTGAGAACAAAAAAAAGGTTTTTGTACCAATAAGGTATTAATAGTTCCTTGAAAACAACACGAAAACAACGTGAGAAAGAAATGATAGCAACTGTGAAGATAGGGAAAAAAATAAAATAAAAACTACAGTTGTAAACTTTGTTATTTTCCAGATATTAACTTGGTTTGTATTTTGTTGTTTCAAGTCAATTTTCATCACTCTTCACCTTTACTTCTGATAAACATATTTGCAACCACATAAAGTATTTTATTTATTTTATTGGTTTAAATCAAATTTCTAAAGCTCACATATGCTTCACAGATATGTATGTTATAACAATATTTTAGAATATATGGGAATGAATTGCTTTGCAACTTCCTTACATACATACATATATAAAAGCAAAAAACACATCTGTTATTATTTATAAACTTTTGAATAATATGATTCGTAGAAAGTTTAGAATAAATCGGTTAAAGACCTATAAAGATATAGGAAAAAAATAATATTTCCAAAACATCTAATACATTTTTCGGTTGATGATTGATAGCAAACTACCAGCCATGATCTAAACAGAACCTCTAGAAAAAAACTATAATCGGTTTAAAACTAACTGAAATGTAAACACAAAGATATAAGAGTTTCGTTATTTTCCATAAAATTTAAAAGATTTATTTTTTTTTTTCAAGACAACTAACATATTTAACATTAATGTTGAGTGAAAGGGCTAGAATATAGCAACATGAAAAATTTGAAAACCCATATAAGTTATTTAAAACAAGATCGCTGCCATATGTGTCAGATAGCAATTACAATATTATTATTTCTTTTAACCATATAAACATTTAAAATCCAAGTTGGTGTCCGAAACAATACAGCCAATACATTTCTTAACCCCTATCAATAAGATATGAGATTGACTAAAAGAACAGAGTTTTCTAAGCAAAAATTTAAAAATTTTCAAAATAAGCAAACATCATCAATATAGAAATCAAAATCACCCTTCATAAATCACCATTACAAACATTGTTTTCAATTAAAAAAGAATTAATATGAAATTTAGTAATTCCTGTTACCGAAGGTAAAAGAAAATTAATAAAAATTAAAAAAAACGCACCAAGCACTGACTTGAACATTCGCATCAAAATATTAAAAAAGCACTAAATACTACGACTGATTATAATTGTTTAAACGTGTTTCAAATCTTTTGATTTTTAATTTTTTTTTTTAATTTCATTATTTCTTCCCTTAACTTGTTTTAATGATCATATGTATGTATATAAATAAGATTATAATTTTCTTTAGTTTTACTTGATTTTAGTTCAAACGAATTTACATTCATTTATTTTGTTCATTTTTTAATAGACAAACAATTTAATTAAAACTTTATTTTAAATTAAATGTTTTTTCACAAAAGTTTTCTTGCTTATTTAGTTCTTTTTTTATATTTGTCTTCTTAATAAATACTAAGTGAACTACAGCTTAGAAAGTTAATTTTTCTGTTTTATTCTATTTTTGCATAACATTTGTATTCTTTTTATACCCGCCACCAAAAAAATGGTGGGGGTATATTCATTTTGTCATTCCGTTTGTAACACATCGAAATATCCATTTTAGACCCCATAAAGTATATATATTCTGAATCAGGGTTTGATTTGATGACGATCTAGCTATGTCCGTCCCTCTGTCAGTCTGTCCATCTGTTGAAAGCACGATAGAGGTCGCACCGAAAAAGCTAGGGGGCTTAAATTTTGCCAGAATCTTTCTTATAGACAAGATTTGTTTGGTATTGAAAATGGGCTAAATCGGAATATTAGGAAGAGAATTATAGCTCGAAAAGCAAGATTAGGTCGAAAAAACCGTGTCCTTCGAACATCGAATAAAATGGAATTGTGTCCAAACGCATTAACGTAGACTCATGACACTTCAAAAATATATTTCCTGAGCAAAAACAATATTTTTCCCGTAAAATTATCTAAATCTATGCATCAGGAGAGGAGTTATCGATCAAAATGTACGAAAATTTATACCGCACAGTGTATTTTTCGGTATATTTAAAAACAAAAAAGTCATAAAAGCAACAAAATTGAATGTACGACTCTGAATTTTTGCGCACTTTATTTTTTTGAGAGGCGCTTTTTTTGTAACGTAAAATCAATGTGCCACGCCCACTTTTACGCCCACCTCCCATATAACGTTTTACCTAAAATTCATATAATTTCTCTATTAATAAAGATTTTAGAACAATAAAGGGCTATATTGAAACACCTACGTTGTACTGATTCACAGAAATAACTTTGACACGCCTACTATAACGCCCACTTTTCACGTTATCTACCGTTAATAAAATTTAAAAGCTCATGAAACCGCCAAAATTGGAGGTCTGATGATGAAATTTGCTACGTATATCCTTCTAATCAATGTCATTGTTGTGCCAAATAGTTTTGGTGACACGCCCACTTTTACGCCCACATACCATATAACGGTTTATCTTAAATTCATGTAATTTCTCTATTGACAAAGTTTTTGGGAAAATAAAGGACTATATTGAAATTTTTAAGTTGTATTTATTAGCAGAAACTTAATTGACACGCTTACTTTAACGCCCACTTTCACTAAAAGACTAAATTTACGAAAACATTTTACTATCATATCGAAGTTATTAATTTTAAGTGCCGATGTTGATTTTAAATAAAACACAAATTATTTAAGAAATTATTATCATTTTTTTTATAATGATAATATTTGTATATTCAATTATGTATTTAACAAAATATCAGCCAAATGACCCCCTCCCTCATCCTTGGCGCCACTCCTCTATCTGATGGTCCAAATTTTCAATGACAATGTTGATGCTCAATTGTTGGGCATGATGATGAGTCGAGGTTAACTGCTCTTTTGCCACACTATCGCAAAAAAACTATCCCATTCAATGAACTAAGAGGGCATTCACAGATTTTGCTACCTATATCCTTCTAGGCAATGTCATTACTGTGCCAGAAAATTAAGGTGCCACGCCCACCTCCCATATAACGGTTTAACTGAAATTCATATAATTCCTCTATTAATAAAGATTTTGGAATAATAAAGGACTATATTGAAATACCTTAGGTGTACTTATTAGCAAAAATGCTTTGACACGCCTACTTTAACGCCCACTTTTCACGTTATCTACCGTTAATAAAATTTAAGAGCTCATAAAACTGCCAAAATTAGAGGTCTGATGATGAAATTTGCTACGTATATCCTTCTAATCAATGTTATTGTTGTGCCAAAAAGTTTTGGTGACACGCCCACTTTTACGCCCACCTACCATATAACGGTTTATCTTAAATTCATGTAATTTCTCTATTGACAAAGTTTTTGGGAAAATAAAGGACTATATTGAAATTTTTAAGTTGTATTTATTAGCAGAAACTTAATTGACACGCCTACTTTAACGCCCACTTTCACTAAAAGACTAAATTTACGAAAACATTTTACTATCATATCGAAGTTATTAATTTTAAGTGCCGATGTTGATTTTAAATAAAACACAAATTATTTAAGAAATTATTATCATTTTTTTTTTATAATGATAGTATTTGTATATTCAGTTATGTATTTAACAAAATATCGGCCAAATGACCCCCTCCCCCATCCTTGGCGCCACTCCTCTATCTGATGGTCCAAATTTTCTATGACAATGTTGATGCTCAATTGTTGGGCATGATGATGAGGCGAGGTTAACTGCTCTTTTGCCACACTATCGCAAAAAAACTATCCCATTCAACGAACTAATAAGGCATTCACAGATTTTCTAACATTTTATTCAGACCTGTTTTGCAGAAATTTAAATATTTTTTACAATTCTCCCGATTGTGGACGAATTTGAACGATTATATTGATCAAAAGAATTACAAGGTGCACAAAATGCATTTTGATTTAAACGCCCATTTTAATAAAAAACCTTAATAACTATAACGCGTTGCTCATTTGCGTATCTTTCCACGGATCAAATTGAGTAAGTTTGAGATTGAGAAATGTCAAATTAAATGCAGAAAACAAATTTAAGGTCTAGGTGTAGTTCACCTTCAACATGGGCCCTTAAAATTTAACCACACTCTACAAAGAAAGTGATACATATTTTATTATAAAGAGATTATTCCATAATGATTAACAAAATAATAAATATTGTGCTTTAAATGTACACATAATTGGTGGTGGGTATAAAAGATTCGGCACAGCCGAATATAGTGCTCTTACTTGTTTTTATTAAAAAGGAGGAATGATGATGATAAAAAACAAAAAGTATAAAAGTGTCATGATACGATCTATTGTGAACATTTCTTTTATTCTTGTTGTGATTTTTTTATTATTATTCATCATTTTTATTTATTTTTTTATAAGCTATCTTTCTTTATTAACTCTTGTTGAGAATTATTCATAGTCGAATTGTAGTAGAAATGTAAACATTTTTACAGAGGAAAGTTAATCTTAATAATAAAAGTTAAAGACATTGTTCAGAAAAATTAACAAAATAAAATACGTACTTCTTATGGTCATGTGCTATTCCTATTTGAAACTTTTTCGAAAAACTTCTTCTTCACGACTTCTTGGGACACGAAAAGAAACACATGTTTGCCATGTTTGTTTGTAAGCGGTGTTACAGCCATTAGAAGCTCAACAGTTTTTAGAAAACAATAGAAATAAATACGATATAGAACAAAAATCATATGCACAGAACAATGTTAGAGCAGAAAAACTTTTTGATAACAAAATAAAACAATGTTTTATGGAGTGAATTACATGAATGTATATACAATGGAAGAGCGACAACAAATTTTGTTGTTCAACAAAAAACTAAGGCAGTAAGTAGTACTATAAAGATGATCATTTTTTTACCCTACAGCGTCACATATATTAAGATTTTTGTTCTTGGATTTTGAAGTAAAAAATAATTTTTTTTTTTTAATTTTTAATCAGGCTTGAGTTCATGTTTAACATTCTTTATTTTTACAAAGAATTTTTTAATTGTGATAAATGAAAACAAATGATTATAAACATTGATTGTTAAAAACAATTATCTGTTCTTATCGCTACCTAACTGGTGGCTAGAGCAGGACAAAAATAGTGATATAAATGAAAGATAATAACAAACAAAAGTAAAAGGGTTGCTGTTTGATTAAAAATTACAATCTTACTCATTGTGGTAAAATATATGAAAAAGGAAAAACTAAAAGTGGTTACCGAATTCAATTAACTTAAGTACCGTGAGTTAAATAGATGATATTTACAACCAACATGTAACCACCAATCAGAGAGTAGCTGGTTTCAAAAATTCATTCCACTCGGCTAGTGTCGGTAAAAATATAATTTTTCAAGATTTATTGTTTCATTTATCACAATTAAAAAATTCTTTGTAAAAATAAAGAATGTTAAATATGAACTCAAGCCTGATTAAAAATTAAAGAAAAAAAAATATTAATTTAAACAGAAAAGTTCAACAAAAATAAAATTCAATTTGTAAAAAATAATTATAAATTTTTCAGCATTTAATCAATTTCTAATTTTTTTTTGTAATATTTTTTTATTAGTTTTTTTAATTTTATTTTAACATGCAGACGTAAATTTATAATTTTACAATGGGATGTTTTTATATATGTATGTTATTTATATATATGTACGTATTTCATATGAGATGAATGGTGGTCCAAACTATTTTTATTGCATGACTACACGTTGTGAAGGGTATAAAAATTCGGCACAGCCGAATATAGCACTTTTACTTGTTAGTTCTGACAGTGTGTAAAAAAATAAATAGTTTTTTTAGATATTAAATACCTGACAATCTTATTAGTCTACGGACCCAATGTAAGAAAACTATTTAATTTTTTTAAACTTTTTTAATGTACACTTTAACTTTTTTAAGAAAACGAAGTGCACAATAGTAAATTTTAAAAGCAAACAATCCACAGAATGCAGACAAACATTTTTTTATCGTAAAAATAAACATAAAATATTCTCAGACAAATTAATTAAACTAAGTTAATTTTACAAAAAAAAAAACACATTTTTATATATTTATTTGTTATTTATTAATATTGATATTAATTAAATATTAATAATAGCACTTTATTCACTTTTTTTAAATTTTTACTTCTAATATCAATAAGTTTTTTGCCAGTGTGACGTCATTCAATACGTAATCTTTTTATTATTATGCTTTTTTTGGAGATTAACTAATTAACTAATAACGGTCAAATTCATACACAAATACCATCTCAGAACCTGATGATATTTACTAAAGTCTGACAAAAGCATAAAAAATGGCTTACAAGCAATCTTATTCAATTTCAAATATTGTTTGTATATAACTTTCTAATTATAAAATACATACTTCCAAATAAATGTGTTTTGCTTTACCATCGAAAAATTTTAGGAAAGAACTAAACTAAACCAACATTGAAGTAAAATAAAGCCGAATCAGAACAAAGATGAAATAGAACATTAAAACTGAAATAGAACTTTTAAAACATGTTCAAATGTTTTGACAGTAGACCTAGACCAAAGAAAGCTTACATATGAACTTCTACTCTAATGTTTTGTAATAGGATGAGTTCACATTAACTGAAAAAGTCACTTATAAGAAATTGATTTCTCTTTAAACTTCCGTAAATGTAATTATTTACTAATGTTACGGCTCAATCTTGTTTGTATATATTCTTTTTTAGTCATTGCTTCTGCTATGATTTACCGTTTTTTTTTTTTTTCATTTTCATGTTTTGTTTTAATAACTAACAAAGCTTTAGAGAAAAACTTTTCAAACGATGATTAACTTGTTTGAGTGAGAGTAGCGTTTTTATCTTTGTTAATTATATGTATACTAAAATAAAATGATTGGAAGTAGCATTAAATAGAATAGATAATATTTAGAATATTTTGCGCAGCTATTTAGTATTTACTTCACCGGATTTAAGCCTAACTTAGACATGCGATTACCATATTTGCATAGCTACAATAAACCAGAACTCAATCGGTTAATATGGTTAAGCTAGGACGTATGGCGAGTCAGCTATAATCAAATACACAAATATACAAATTTGTTTTTTAACACTACAACAACTATGTTAATAAAGTAATAAAGCACTTACTTTTACTTTTGCACTACATCTAACATAGTGAATGTAAATTTAACTTTACGCAATATCTATTTTAAGCGTTGAGCTTTCAACACGTCGGCTCTTTAACTACCCAAACATAGATGGTAGTAATGGCTACTACTACTATGTCGTCTTCGTTCTTTGAGTACTGAACATAATTTAGCTAAAAATATTGCTCACATCAACAAAAGTAAATTTTCAAAATTCCACACATTCGCAAGAGTAAAAGCGGTAATGTGAATACCTATAGTTTTTATTTAAAAAAAATCAATAAAAATATTTTTTTCAGCCCAAATGCCCAAAACATTCCATTGCATTATATGCGATCGAAAATCTCCATCACAATAAAAATACTGGTTTCGCGAAGCAATTAATTCCAAATTAATTATATTGAAATAAATATATCCCCATCGGCTTCTGCGAATGTTAGGCCATTATCTTTAAGGAATATTCTGCAGTGCACATAATACTCTCAAAAATATAAAAATCTTAGCTTAACTTATGTTAAAATCTCAATAAAAATTCTGCATAAAATGCTGCATATGTTCTTATGTAGGGTATAATCTGTTCACGTTAACCCAACTACAACTTTCGTTTCAATTATCTTATGATAACGATAGTGAGTAAATACAAACATAGAATTATCTTTGGTTTTCCAAATTAGTATTTCGTAAAGCGAATTAATCCTGGGTATATATTTAACTACACCGTTTTGGCTATAAAAGGTTTGATTTTTGGTAGTTTTTTCTACTTACACATTATTACATTCATGGCAGCAACAGCAAAATTATATTTTAGATAAATTTTGGGACACCCTTTGTAGCAAAAGATCAGCATCATACAGTGGGTATTAACTAAATTTATTTATAAATTTATAATAATTATTTCAAGATTTTGATATTGGTATACTTGGTTTATTATTACCAACATTTAGAATTCTATGTATACAAAATATAAAAAAAATGAGAAAAAGTAATTTTGGTCGTCCATAAAATTAGGAGTTAGACCTCGGATCAAAAAATACTAATTTTAAGAATCTATGTTTACACACGTAATAATACAAAGAGTTCAATAGAAATGCGAAAAGGCTTTTTTGTGTCTCCAATATCATTTTAAAAGAACATACAAAGAGTCCCATTAAAAGTCAGAAAAGTACCTTCTAGGTCGCCCATAACATTTTCAGTCTCACCTTCTATCAATAGTCACTAATTTCAAAATTCTAGCTTCGCAAACGTTGAAAATACAAAAAGGACTATAAAAATTCAGAAAAAGTACCCTTTTTGTTGCTCATAACAATTTCAGCCTCCAAAAAACAACTTTTTTTGTCGCCCATAACATTTTAGTGTCACCTAGAATCAATATCTTCATAAACGTATAAAATACAAAAAGTACCATTCGAATTAAAAAAAAGTACCTTTTTGGTCGCTCATAACATTTTTATTCTCACCTGGAATCAAAAGTTTTTGATTGTACAATCCTACCTTCATAAACGAAGAAAATACAAAACATACCAAAAAAATGAAAAAAGTACCTTTTTTGTCGACCATAATATTTTTAGTCTCACCTTGTATCAATAGTCACTCATTTAGAAATTCTAGCTTGGCAAACGTTGAAAATACAAAAATTACCATAAGAATTCAAAAAAGTTTCTTTTTGATCGCCAATAAAATTTTTAATCTCGCCTGGAATCAATAGTCCTTGATTGTACAATCCTACCTTTATAAACGTATAAAATACAAAAATGTACATTTTGGTCCAAGTTCCAAATTCCAAGTTTAAAATGTTCAAATATTTATGCAACAAAATTTAAAGTCAGTAAATCTACCCTTTTTTGCATAAAAGTAATTATGTTCTAAAAATTATCAAACTCTTTTCCCCTTTCTACCCTTTAATGAATGTGGTTAATTTTTTACTAAATTACATAATTTTTTATGTCTGGTGAAATCCCAATTAAAAATTTTGTGAAAATTGGCCGTCCAATTAGGAATTACATAAATTTTCTGGAATTTTCCCCTTTTTGGTACCTTTTTTGTCCCCAAAAAAATTTCCAAAAATTTCACCTAAATAATTGTCCATATTCTATTAGGCAATAATAATTATCAAATTTTGCCCCACTGAATAATATTAGACAGTTTCTTTTAAAAAAAGTACCAAAAAAGGGAAAATTTTTACCCCTTATACATGTGAACTTGAAAATAGTGGCGAATTCTTATTAATATTTTCTTGAGGACTACTTAAAACAGTTTAAACCTTTTTCCTAGCTTTATGTGTTTGAATGTTACGCAGGGTACCAAAAAAGTACCAAATTATAGTTCTTACCCTTTTTTCCCCTTAGGGGTTTAAAATTCAAACAAAGGCCAGACACCTGTCAGCTTATTTTTTTGTGCAAATTACAATACTTTTTGAGTTTAATTTGTATCATTTTTAGTTTAGCGGATATAAAATTGCCGATTTTACCCGTTTTTACCCTTTTTTACCCCCTTAAAGTAGGAATTTCCAAAAATTCTTCCTGTTAGTGGAGCTATACATTGAAAGAGGAACCGATTGTCCAAATTTCATATCTCTAGCTCTTTGCGTTCGGGCTGTGCGATGATGAATCAGTCATTCAGTCATTCAGTCAGTCAGTCAGCCACGTTACTCTTTTCTGTATATAAATAAGTGTAACCTGAATTAGTTTTTTGTTGTGTAAGTCTGCAAGTCATAAAATTAATTTAATATGCAATCATTGTTTAATAAACACACTAACACATGAAATCTTTAATTTTGCTCTGATTATTAAAATTATGCGATTTTTATAATACACTTTCTTTTCTTTTTTTTCTTTTAATATTTAATTAAATAATATAGTTTCATGTATATAGTTTTCTTTTTATTTTTCAAACAAGTTTAATAAAAATCTAACTTAAGTATTTTTAAGTAACACTTTTCTGATGTAATATTAAGGTCCACTGTTCACTGTTATTTCATTTTATATGTAGAGATTTTAAGCAACTTAACTAGTAAATATAAAAAAAAACTACAAAACACTCTTAAAACAGCTGGAAAATTTGAAAAGGACTCTTATGCACCTGTTATTACTTTGGCAGATACTAATGCTGCCAGCAATACTTGTTATACTTATATAGTTGATTCGTTGCCTAAACTTAAAAAATTTCTCAAAGCGCAGAATATATTACATGGTGGTTTTAATTCATGTCTTTTAAAAAAGAAATGTATGCAAAAAAAACTTTATTCAAGGATTTGATGTTAAATGACGTTTTTATTGTCATTTTATACCGGAAATACTGTTGAGAAAAGAATACAACATATAAAACATTACACAAAATGTTGCACAGAAACAGGATATACAAGAGCTAAGCAAGAAACAAACTCAGAAAACAACTATAACAGCTATCATCTGTTATGGTCATTTAGCAACTGTTTCATTGGTTGTCTCATCCTCTTTAGAACATCAAAATTTATAATGCCGTAACAAAGACTGTAAACGGAAAAATGTAGCAGCCAACAAAACCACTTGAAGAGCAAACTATTTCATGCAAAATATGTTTTATAATTGACATTTCCATTGTACACTACAGAAGTACTAAATAGTAGTGTCAGTACAAGTAGTTTCAAATATTATGATTGACAATTTATCATCACATCATATTTGTCTAACAATATTACGACATTTAACAGTTGCTGCTACAATAAAATTAGGTTTGGTTTAGGTACAGATTTTCATTGTTTTTTTTTATATTTTTCCATTTAATTTCCTTGGCCACAACATCTGTTTAATGGAGGAAACATTGCTATATTTTGCTTTCAATCATTTTAATTATTTAGTTTTCTTAAGCTGCTCTAAAATTCTGTAGCCTTAAGAAAGTGGGTGGTAATATGTATTTATATATTTTCAAAACCACAGCCACCCATTTTTACCGAAACCAACACTTCATTCAACATTATTATAATAATATAGTTAGATGGTTGTAGGTTGCAAGTAAGTTGTTGTGTATATATCTGTATTAAAATAGCAGTTGATATATGTATGTTGCCAAACTTTTATGCGATTACCACATAAAGCCGTATAATTTATACAACAATTTCAAGCACTATGACAGCAGTAACCTATAATAAAACAAGAGTACTATATTCGGAAAAACTATATTGTAATTATCATTATGTACATGATACTTATAGGTATATCAGAATTCCAATAATGACCTCATTGTAATGTAGCCTAGATGCTTGACGCCATTTTATTTCGAAGGCAATCTTGGTTTTTAAATATATTTATAGTATACTGTATTGTGTTAGTCAATCCTTTTATATTGATAGGCTTAAGAAAAAGTTATCCGTCGATTTGTTTCGAAGTAAATTGCTGTTCATACCAATATTGAAGAAATTTAAGGGGATATATTTTTAGTAGCAGCCATCATCTTACTTAGGTCCTTTCATTAGATATTCATGTTAAGTCGTCAGCTAGTATTAAAGTTAAAAAAAAATCTATCTTCATTTTTTAATTTTAGAAAAAACACCGAGGCAGTTGTAATTCGGTGCTTATATCTCATTCAGTTTCAATATGTTTTGGTAGATTTTTCTGAAGTATTTTCCGAGACGGCAAGACTAGAGTATGGAAAAAAACTGAGGCTTTTGTGGTTATATATATAACTTAGCACGCTATGTAGCGATTTAGCTGCTATGGATTTAGATTTAGCAATCCATTCTCAAATACTTAAAAAAATAAACTGATATTACGTACAGGTCTTTGCAATATGTGAGGAATTCTAAAAGTTTATTTCAACCAATACACTAACAAACTTATATTCATAAACTTTAAGTAAATCAATGCTTTATGGGGTGGGAAATGAATATTGTAAAAAATAAAAACAGAACGACAAGGCTATATTTATCATCGGTACTATAGGTGATGGATATAAAAACAAAGTTTCACAAAAAACTTTTTGGCATTGGAATGTTAAACTTTTTACCAAAACGATTTAGAAATTCACAGAGATTAAGTACAACCAAAGTTTTACTACGATTTTGTATTACTCTACAGCCTATTAAATTATTTAATATTTTCTACATTTACATTTCTAGCTCTACATATGACGACTATTTGCAATTATGTATGTATTTTAAGCCTGACCGCCTGCTTAATGTCAGGATCATACGAAAAAAGATCATATTGTAAATGTTCTAGATTCAAGCTTTTATTTTCTGTTATATTCTTTCTATATTTATTTTTTTAATAATAATGCTTTGTCCAAAAACATCAGTGACTTTATATTACTTGTTTCTACCGATTCTGAATTTTGTTTTAATATTTAAGGGATTTTTTAAATAAAATCTACTTTGTGTAAAAGTAAGACACTGACACAAGCCTATATTTTTATACCCGCCACCAAAAAAATGGTGGGGGTATATTCATTTTGTCATTCCGTTTGTAACACATCGAAATATCCATTTTAGACCCCATAAAGTATATATATTTTGAATCAGGGTTCGATTTGATGACGATTTAGCTATGTTCGTCCGTCTGTCCGTCTGTTGAAAGCACGATAGAGATCGCACCGAAAAGATAGGGGCCTCAAATTTTGCCAGAATCTTTCTTATAGACAAGGTTTATCGGATATTGAAAATGGGCTAAATCGGATTACTAGGAAGAGAGTTATAGCTCGAAAAGCAAGAGTAGGTTGAAAAAACCGTGTCCTTCGAACATCGAATAAAATGGAGTCGTGTCCAAACGCATTAACGTAGACGCATGAAACTTCGAATATATATTTCCTGAGTAAAAGCAATATTTTTCCCCCAAAATTATCTAAATCTATGAATTAGGAGAGGAGTTATCGATCAAAATGTACGAAAATTTATACCGCACAGTGTATTTTTCGGTATATTTAAAAACAAAAACGTCATAAAAGCAACAAAATTGCAATTGAAATTATGCACACTTTGCTTTTTAGTGAGACGCTTTTTTGTAACGGAAAATCAATGTGCCACGCCCACTTTTACGCCCACCTCCCATATAACGTTTTACCTAAAATTCACATAATTTCTCTATTAATAAAGATTTTGGAATAATAAAGGGCTATAATGAAACACCTAAGTTGTACTCATTCGCAAAAACAACTTTGACACGCCTACTATAACGCCGACTTTTCACGTTATCTACCGTTAATAAAATTTAAAAGCTCATAAAACCATCAAAATTAGAGGTATGATGATCAAATTTGCTATGTATATCCCCCTAGGCAATATCATTACTGTGCCAGAAAGCTTAAGTAACACACCCACTTTAACGCCTACCTCCCATATAACGCTTTGTCTTAAATTCATGTAATTTCTCTATTGACAAAGTTTTTGGGAAAATAAAGGACTATATTGAAATATCTAAGTTGTATTTATTAGCAGAAACTTTATTGACACGCCTACTTTAACGCCCACTTTCATTGAAAGACTAAATTTACGAAAACATTTTACTATCATATCGAAGTTATTAAGGGTGGTGAAATTTTAAGGGCCGATGTTGATTTTAAATAAAACACAAATTATTTAAGAAATTATTATCATTTCTTTTTACAATGATAATATTTGTATGGTTAAATTATGTATTCAACAAAATATCGGGGGGCCATCCTTGGCGCCACTTCTCTATCAATGACAATGTTGATGCTCAATTGTTGGGCATGATGATGAGGCGAGGTTGACTGCTCTTTTGCCACACTATCGCAAAAATCAACAGTGGTTCCCATTCAACGAACTAAGAAGGCATTCACAGATTTTCTAACATTTTATACAGACCTGTTTTGCAGAAATTTAAATATTTTTTACAATTCTCCCGATTGTGGACGAATTTGAACGATTATGTTGATCAAAAGAATTACGAAGTGCACAAAACCTGAATAACTTTAAAGCGTTGCTCATTTGCGTATCTTTTCACAGATCAAATTGAGTAAGTTTGCGATTGAGAAATGTTAAATGAAATGCAGAAAACAAATTTAAAGACTAGGTGTAGTTCAATTTCAACATGGGCCCACCCTCTGCAAAGAAAGTGATACATATTTTATTATAAAGAGATTATTCTATAGCGGTTAACAAAATAATAAATATTGTGCTTTAAATGTACACAAAATTGGTGGTGGGTATAAAAGATTCGGCACAGCCGAATATAGAGCTCTTACTTGTTATCTTATAAATTAGTGGTAGAGCCTTGTTCTTTATTTCGAAGGGACCTCTTATTCTTTTAAAATAGTAATTAGATTTAGTAACGGATTACTTTAAAACCTTTAGAAAATTTTTTAATACTATAAATACGATATAATAAAAACCAGATCAGGTTATAATAAATTTAAATTTATTCGATTGTACACTCTACAGGAAAAAAAAACAAAAAACTAAAAGCATACAACTAGCATTCGATATTGATAAGCCTTTTCCCTACCCTATTGCACTTATAAAATTAATTGAACATTAAAAGCCAATTTAACTAACATATAGCAATAGCATCGTTCCTTCGAGTCATCATAATCAAATCTTCACTTATAATGATGAAAGTGTTGGACCCTTCTGAAAACCTAAAACATCGCTGTGTAAATATAATAAGTATTTCAGAGCAGACTTTGTATGTATCACAGTTACAATGTTGTTGATTTTATATCAAAGACATTATAATATTACGATATCTTACCGTGGTTTTTATATTAAAATAATTGTACATTGAGTAAAATGTTCAAATTTTCCAAAAACATATGCATCAGTCAAATTGTTTATTCTTTTTCCACAGGTTACGGGTCTTATGTGTTAATGACTGACACTTATATCATGTATTGTAACGAACCTGACTTTTTTTTTTTTTTGCGGGTAAGGAGGTAACAATGCAGATTCCGCATACACCAAAGGTCGTCACCAATGTGTTATGTCGGACCCTACTAAAAAAACCCCCTGTCTTCCACCCTTGGAAAGTAATCCATCCCGGAACCGCGTCCAGCATTACTTCGGGGTGGTATCCTGATGGCTATCCTTATAACTGCCTGCGTCCAGGCCTCCGCTTAATTCTTAATCCGATGCATCCAGATCCTTCTTTTTCATCCGCAGTATATCCTCACAGTATCGCTTCACTGCGCTCCAGTTGTTCTCGCTGTTCAGCATTATGGGGATTATATTCTCCACAGTTATTTCACCTATTTTCCTTTCCAGCTCTTGTCGCTGCTGCGACCATTTGTTGCACTTGAAAAAAGTGTGTTCGGCGTCATCTATCTCCTCAGCCTCCTTGTATATGTAGTAGGGTGTTCCACATTTGCCAACCTTATGTAGGTACTTTCGGAAGTACCCGTGCCCTGTGAGCATCTGTGTCAGGTAATAGTTAACTTCTCCTATTGTTCTTCCAATCTAGTTTTCAAGGCGTATAAGTAGTCTGGCTGTCCACCTTCCCTTGGTTTCAGCTGTCCATCTTGCTTGCCAGGCCTGCAAGGTTTCGTGTTCTATCCGCCTATGTTCCCCTTGCTCTAGAGTATTTGCCCGCTTCTTTTGCCATATCTTCCTTCGCTCTCGTATCCTAAGGTGAATAGGAACTGCTCCGGCTATCACAAGTGCAGCAGCTCCAGAGACTGTGCGGTATGCAGACGTTATCCTCAATGCGGACGTTCGTTGAACGGCCAGTAGGGCGTTTGCCCTCTTCCTCCATTTCATTGCCCCTCCCCATACCTCGCAGCTATATAAGAGAATACTGTTGCTCGTCTCCATCAGCAATCTACTTTTGTTCTGAGTTGGGCCACCTACGTTCGCCATAAGTCGGCTGAGCTGCGCAGTTATTTTCGCCGCCTTTGTGACTGCATGCTTTATCTGGTTAGAGAAAGTCATCCTCGAATCTAGACTTATGCCCAGATATTTTATACACCTTCTAGTCCGTAGTGTGATCTCACCAATATTGAATTCCAATTCAGTCGGTATATGTCGTTTGGTAAGTAGAATCAGTTCCGTCTTCTAAGTAGCTAGGCTAAGTCCGTGTGAGTCCAGCCACGCCTGTGTCCTTATCATCACCTGTCTGAGCTTGCGTTCCGCTCCCTTGATATCCCTAGCGTTGATCACCGCTACTATATCGTCCGCGTAGCCTACAAGGAACGTGTCATGCGGCATTTCCATCCAAAGTATGTCATCGTAGCTAATGTTCCACAAGTCTGGCCCAAGAATGGATCCTTGTGCTACTCCCGAAGTGATATGCATCCTTCGTTGCCCGTCGGTTGTGTTGTAGATTAGCTCTCTGTTGTTGAGGTAGTCTCCTATTATCCATCTCAGATATATTGGCACTTGAAAACGAGACTCCAGTGCATGAAGAACGTCAGCCCACCTGAGGCTGTTAAAAGCATTTCTTACGTCCAAAGTCGCCAGTAATATCAGAGGCCTACTGAAGTTGTTCTTCTCCTGCGCAGTTTCAAATGCGTGAATGACATCTCTAAGGGCTCCTACTGTGGACCTTCCCGGTCTAAAGCCGTATTGTCTATCTGACAGCCCTCCCTTCAAGTCAATGGCTTTTGCCAACCTTGGCTTTATGAGCCTTTCCAATAGTTTGCCAGCAGTGTCGAGCATGCATAATGGCCGGTACGCTGATGGTTAATCTGGGTCGCCTTTTCCTATACTTATTAGCACTAGTTTCTGTGCCTTCCAGATTTTGGGGAACGTTCCTGCTGTAAGACATTTGTTAAAGGTATGTAGAAGCAGTTCCGGGCGTTTATAACTTCGGATGGTATGCCGTCGGGGCCTGGCGTCTTTCCGGATTTTAGTTTCGAGGCAGCTGCGATAAGTTAATCCGTTGTGAAAAGCGGATAATCAGTTCCTCTTCCAGATTATCGTGCGCTGGAAAGAGAGTTTTTGTCTTCATTAATTGGTGGGGCGGGGCCTTTGCAGCTGAGTTTCCCCATGACCAGTTTATATCCTGTTCCCCAAGGATTGGAGTTTATCTCGTCACGCAGCGCCTCCCATAGTTTTTTCTTGCTTTCAAAGATTTTTCCTTGCAATTTCCTCTTTGTTTCTTTGTACTCGTTTCTCTGTGTCTTCGTTCCACCAGTGTACCGCTTTTTCCCTCCGCCTGTTCGTTCCGATTTTAGGCATCGCCTTGTTGCAACTCTTCTGTATTGTGTCTATCAATATTTCAGCGGTTACGGAGCGTCTCCGGAGTCGTGCTTGTCCGTTGGTCTATTTCCAATAGTAGTGTCCTTACATTTAGTTTTTCGGTGTTCCATTTGCGAGTCGTATTATGTCGCGGAAGCGATGCGAACCTGACTGTAAAAAATAAGAAGTTTTTAATATTGTTATTTTTATTATTTATATTATAAGTATTATTATTAAAAGAAGGCATTAATAATAATAAATATTATTTTTTTAGTCATTATGTATTTTATTATTATTATTATTATTATTATTATTATTATTATTATTATTATTATTATAATTATTAATAATAATTATTATTAAAATTAGGTATCAATAAGAATTATTATTATTATATATTGATATTTTATTCGAACTTTTTTCTTTATATTAAATTTTAATGTGAACCATTCTTATTTTGGCTTAAATTTATTTATTCTTTTATTTTAGTTGTAATTTTTTATTCCTAAAAATGATTACGATTTAATTTTATTTGAATTATAAAATAATAATGAAAGAATAAATGAACTTAAGCCAAAATAAAAATGGTTCACATTAAAATTTAATTATTATTATTTATAAATAATTATTGATTATTACTTTTTTTTCTTTTAATAGTTATTTTTATCAATAATAATTAATTAATTATTTTAGGTTTTTCATGTAAAAAAAAATATAAAGTTTTATAAGTATAAATATGCTCAACTCACCAATATTACAGTCCTCGCAGACTTCAGGCTTGTTGTCTTTTAGGTTCTTGAGTTGATTTAACTTAATTTCTGTTAATCTACGTGTATATTAAAATATTTTCATGCAAATAATTGGTAAATTTTAACGGACAAATAAAAATTTAATTGAAATACATAAAAATTAAAATGTTAATCATAAGATTAATTGGCAATACAACAAAAACAAAAAAAAAATAATTAAATTGTCAATCAATAAAATTTTATAAAAATTTAAGGATGAAACTTAATTTATTCTATCTTTTTTTATAAAATGACGCTAAGAATCGGTTGTAAACAAATTGTAAAATAGTGAGATAATTGCATGAAAACGTTGGTGAATAACGCAGATGATGTCTTTGTTTTCTTAGTCTTTTTTCGTGTAAAAAATATTAGTTCCACCCAAAGAATAATCTAAAGCAAGATACTTTTAACAACTAAATATTATCTAGCCTCGTAAAATCCTGGTATGACATACGGCTGGTTTATTTACAATAAAATTTGTAATTAATTTTTATTAATATACCATCAAAATTTGAATTTTTAATATTTTCCTGCCTAACACGATTTTCTTTTAAATATTATATTTTATTGGAAAACGGGGAGGCACACATTTAGTGTGTATACTATGGGGGACCTAAGCCTGAAGGAAATGTTTTCAATTGTCTAGGGTAAATGCCGGTGGTAGTAAAAATATCAGGGATGGAAAGTATGCCGATTCTTATTCCTAAATTAATTTGCATCGCAAAAGAACCAGAAATTGTAGTGGTCGGCATCAATATTCCCTTTACACTTATATAAGTATGATGAATTAATTTCTCAGTTGGACAAATGTATATGGTAATACACTATTTTCTCAAACATTGTTCTTTTAACAGATGCATGACTTGGTATTTATATTTTTTCTGTAATAAAGAAAAAATATATAAAAGTACGGAAGATAACTTTTTGTTTTTTTTTATCGTATTTTAATCACATTATTTTTAAACTAAAATCACTGTTTAAAATTCAGTAGTTTACAATATATAAAAAAAACGTTCACATACATCCTACTCGGGGTTTCAGCTAAGACACGAGGCATGATAAATCGTTAACACAGTGCTGCTGTTGATGATGATGCTTTTGTTGCCTGCTTTAGTCATTACAAATGCACTTAGTTTCTGTTTTTTATAAGATTTAAATTACAACAAAACTAATAAGAAGCCGAAATAAATAAAAATGAAAATGTATAAAGTGTACATGTTAAAGTAGAATGTTGACGTTGCACAGTGAGCTACCCCATACAAGTTTGCCGGGAAAAATAATTTTTAAATTTAAAATAGATGGATTTGGTGTAAAATGGGTCCATGAAAAATTTTGACAGGATCAAGGACCGATAAGACCTCCCGAGGGGTCCTTGAGAGCCTTAAGGCCTATTTTAAGGGGCCAATGAGGTAAGAATTACTTCTTTACTTTATTTTTCGATATTTTTCCAATGAATTGTGATGTTATAGATGATTCGCCGAATGATGGCGATAGTACAGGGCTAGAACACAAAATACAGAGAGGCAGGGGGAGAACGCAAAAAAAGCAACAAAATAAATGATCAGAAGTTGAAAATTTTATTAACTTTTGTAACACAATGGAAAAAAACAGAATTGAAAAATCTTGTTTAAATTCTTATTATTCAATTTCAACAAAAAATAAGGACTTAAAATTAAAATAGGACTGCATATTCAATTTCATAATAAATGAGTCATACATTTATGAGTTAAGCCAAACTCCTACTCTACTATTCATCAGAATCAGATTCGCTTAACTTTTCTGTTTCTTCAGTTTCACTTACTCCTGCAAGCTCTAAACGTAAATGTTTATGGGCATCAAAACTAGGCTCAACGAAAAACCTTATGGCTTCCGGTGGAAGCGATGAAAAGTTTTTGAAGGATTTTTGTCGATAAGAATTTATCAGAGGATCTGAAGTAATCAACAACATGTTAAGCAAATCTCTGTTTGTATTGATTCTTGAAGATTTGCGTGTGTGCGCCAACCTGTATCGCCTACAATCCTTGTTGCGAGCTTCCTGAGCTTATTCAGATCACTGACCAATGGGTACAATGAAATTTTTTATAACATCGATCGCATGGCATAATATCTTGTGCCCGCTAATAGGCATCGGGTACCAGTCGTAAAATTTTAAATATTTGTCTCTAGTTTCTTGGATGAATCCTGGAAACTCATGCAGATTAATTTCATTAATTAATTTTAATTTAATTAATTAATAAGTTGAGTTTTTTCTATCGATATTTAATGAGATACTGGGGAGTAAAAGAGAGGAGAAGGTAATTTGCTTTGTCTTACACTTGACTTGAAATATTGCCTTTGACTTAAAATATTACATTGATGCGAAGTCGTGCGAAGTATAAATCATTCGAGATCTAAGAAAATATAATGTAGAGAGTGTTTGAGCGAAGTTTCAAGTTTATGTCTCTTCATGTCACCAATGAGATGGTCCAACTTATATCAAATATTATGCTAATTTTCATCGAGAAAACCCCTAATTTGAGACAATTTTAGAGGCACTTCTCTAAAGATATGATAATATTTCTTATTTTTATTAAAACGAGCATATCTTTTTAAGAAAAATATGTTCCACCCAAAATTCTAGAGCAGCGTTTGTACTAAAAATGGGAAAAATTTTAATAAGATGTCTTTAATGCGCATGGAATTGGAAAAAATAGTTTTTGAAACTTTATCTTTGACCTACAGAATTATGGCTAGGAAACGGTTCAAAACACCCATGGCTACTTTTTTTATCTAATTGGACAATTCTATTATGTCTGAATCATTAAAACACAAAAAATTGGTTTTGATTTTTACCGGCTAGACCCTGCAAATAGCTCACTGTGCGTTGTGTAGGTGGTGCCATTGGCGGCAACAACATTATTATCATTATTATATGAAAATAAATTGCAAAAAAAAAGGATTGTCTGTCTCATTTAGTAGCATTGCTAAGCATAAAACTAACAAGATTTCCGGCAGCATTATTATCCTTTTGTCCATGTTCATATTCTTATTATTACACTTTATTACGACTATGTTCAGTATGTATTTATGTATGTATGTATGTATGTATGTATGTATGTATGTATGTATGTATGTATGTATGTATATATATATATATATATATATGTATGTCGTTTCACTTATTCTTAACCATTTGTTTATACTGAAATAAGAAAAATTTATACTAAGACTAAAATTGCTGTTGTAAGCAAACTAATTTGAAATTTAAGAAAAACAAAAGGAAAAAGCATGTTTAGATTAATAAACTAAATGCACACGCACAAATACAGTATTCGTTATTTTAAATATTTTTTTTATTTTTTGTTATATGTAATACAAGAAGACATTAATCTCAAAATGTATAAGTTTGTCTTATGTAATGGTTCCCAGTTTAACAAATAGTCGTAGATTAAGCGATCGGTCACCTATAAGCAAATTTTCTATTTTAATTCCTTGTTATATGAGTAACTATGTAAAATATATTTTTTAAACGTAACATATTTAACATATGTGTGTTTTCTCAGTACATTGTAAGATAGAAAGCATAAAACTAATCTATACAATCAACTTATCGGTGACAAAATGAGCAACATTATCGCTTTTCTAGAAATGCATGATTTTGGCAAAAAAAATTTTTTGAAAATGTCGATGATATCCTACACATGAAGTCAACGGTCTTATTTGGTTTTTTGCCCATCTTTAAAGACATCTTAAATACTGGGCCAACTGGGGTGTTACTCGTAATAAAGCACATAATTTGTTTTGTGTTGACCTAGTATACATTTTTCTTACTCTACTAAATCATGCAGAATGAAGTTAATGAACTTTTCAAAATGCATTGTATAGCACTTTAATCATTTCCTCTGTTCTTTATGCATGTATGGATGTGTGTTGACTATTACCATTTCCGGGGAAGTGTGCAAGTGATTTCAAAAACATTAATAACACAACGCAGGTGGTATTTAGGAAATTTTTTACATAATAACTAAAAGCATATTATAATACATAAATATTTGCTTGTGCGAATGACTTTTATAAAAGATAAATTTATTTTGAGATATAAAAAAAATTATATTCGAATCAAATTTAATAAAAAACATTTGTAAGACTTCGTTACATTTTACCCTAGATTTTAAATTTAATTATTTATAAATAAGTATTTATTAACAAACAAAGGTTAGAAATACTTACTATCACATGCATATGTATATTGCACCAAAACAAGTGTTTTTTGGCCGATCGTAGGATTCGGTTAAAAAAAAAACGATAAAACAATTTTAATATAGTCACTAACATCACTGCAAACTATCATCATAGTTTTGTGATACAACGATAATATTGACCAGAAAGCCACATCTATGAAATTTCAGCATTCGCACATCATCTGCCAGTTTTAAAAGATGTTAAATTATATTTACAGTACAGTGTACTAAAGTAGATGTATCAAAGTAATTTGTGGTAAAAAATTTAACTTAGCCGCCACAAAAAAGGGTGGGGGTATATTTATTTTATCATTCCATTTGCTACACATCGAAATGTCCATTTTAGATCCCATAAAGTATATGTTTTCTAAATCGGGGTTTAATTTGATGACGATCCGTCTGTTGAAAGCACGATAGAGGTCGGACCGAAAAAGCAAGGGAGCTCAAATTTTGGCTGAATATTTCTAATACACAAGGCTTGTTTGGTATTGAAATCGCTAAATCGGAATACTAGGAAGAGAGTTATAGCTCGTAATGCAAGAGTAGGTAAAAATAGCCCTATCCTTCCAACATCTAATAAAAAGCAATTGTGTCCAAACGCATTAACGTAGAGCCATGAAATTTTGAATGTATATTACCTGAGTAAAAAACATTATTTTCCCCGAAAATTTCTTAAATCTATGAATTAGTAAAGGAGTTATAAATAAAAATATACGAAAAGTTATACCGCACAGTGTATTTTTCGGTATATTCAAAATTTAAAACGTAATAAAACTGCAAAATTAGATATATGATTTTGAAATTTTGCAAACATTGCTTTTTGGAAAATAATAACTTTTACGCCAAACTCTTATATAACGCTTTAATTCAAATTCCTATAATTACTCTGTGAATAAAGATTTTTGAAGAATAAAGCACTATATTGAAATGTTTAAGTTGAATTTGTTAGCAAAATGTAATTCTGCACGACTACTTTTCACGTAATCTACTGCTAATGAAATTTAAAAGCTCATAAAACTGACAAAATTAGAGGTATGATTATGAAACTTCATACATATAGTTTTCTACTCAATTAATAGTCATTAATATGTCAGAAAATGAAGGCGATACGCCTACTTTAACGCCTACCTCCCATATAACGCTTTATCCTTAATTCATATAGTTTTTTTATGGACAAAATTTTTGGAAGGACTATAATGATATACCTTAAATGTATATATTAGCAGAAACTATATTGACACGCCTACTTTAACAATCACTTTATCTGAAAGTCTAAATTTAAGAAAATATTTTAATAGCAGATTGAAGTTATAAAAAGAAACAGATACATATTTAAGTATAATGAGATTATTCCATAGCGATTACTGTTAATAATAAAATAGTAAATTCTGTACTATAGAAGTACATCAAATTGGTGGTGGGTTTAAAAAATTCGGCACAGCCAAATATAGTGCTCTTACTTGTTATTTTTCATTTTAAATCTGTGTCAACGTAACGGCATTATATTGAGAGTGACATCTTTATGTTCTCATTCTATGATAATACTGGGCAGAAAGCAATATTAAGGAAATATCAGCATTGTACATCTATTTCTGTCAGTTTTGAATTTTTAAAATAATAAAGTATGCCATTTATGAAAAGTGAGCGTTAAAGTAGGAGTGTGAAATTTTTTTTTTTTTTTAAATTTATTAAATTAAGCTATTACAATTGAATTTGAAATCAATTCAAAAAAGTGAGCGTTGAAGTGGGAACCCATTTTCTGGTAGTAAGAGAATATTGGCAAGAAAAAACATATATGTATATTTAAAAGCTTTAAGTAACTAGATCTAATTCTTTATGTTCTTTGAAGTTTTAAATTTGAAGTTGACTTAAAGGAACACTGTCGGGCGTAGATTTTGTACATCGAACTCACTTTATAATGAAAATAAAAAGTTGAGTAGGAACGTATTTTTTTACAGAAGAAGTATACCTGTGTCACTGATTACGTTCAGGCGTTACCGCATTGCAATGCGCAAATTTCTTTATAATTGATAATTTTTGTCCATTTAAATTTATTTTCCTTTACACAGACGAATTGACAAAACAAATTTCATATAAATATTTCTAAAATTGACAATATTAATTGAGTTACAAATATGGAGTGTAGACTTGTCCTCTGTATCATATTCTGATTTAGCGACTTTGTAAACATAAAAAGCCTACGATATTTTTTTCCATTTTTGGGTGAATGTTGTACAGTGTAATTCTTCCATGTTCTCTTAAACATTTTTCGCAGTGTAAAAAGAAAACAGCATTAAAATTTTTAAATTCACAAAACAACCCAAGTTGCTAGTAAACTATGAGTGCCATTTAAAGACCAGTCGGTATTGGAATTAAGGCTTCAGGCATGTTGTTGGGAATTAAGAATGTTGGCTTTATTTGTATACGCGGAAATATACATTTATAGAAAATCTTTTTCCGGATGTATGTATGGACAATATACATACAAATTGGTATCAAAAAGTGAAATTTTTAAGCTATCTTGAAAAAAAATATGCCACTTAAAATTTAAATATTAGCACCTAATACAATTAATTGTTCAATTAATTCAATTCAAATCGTTTTTGACATATTGTCAACTTACATTAAACGCAAATCAATAAAATGTAAAAGTAAAACTTTACTAACACGATATAAAAATAAACTTTTGTAATTGGTAATTTTTTTGAGATGTTGTTTTTTGACGACAAAACAATGTTTCTCGTACAAATTTATAACAAGTATAGATGCCAAATGCATGTATTAAAAATATATATATGTATGTTTGTATGTATCTACGTAAGTACACTGTATAATTTCCTGGGACAAATAAATAAATTTATAAAAAATAAATATATAGGTATATGTAGTTTCTAATGATGAAAATGATAAATGACACTTTTGTGGAGCATCCATACACTATAAATATAATATAAGAGTAAACAGTGTAACCAAATATTTTCTTTTTGCCATTAACATTAGAATTTTACTAAGATATCAAGTTATATCAAATGATTTTATTTTAAAATTTAAATAAAATAAATAGCCAATTTAAATCATGATAATGTTGACAAGCAACAGCATAATTTTCGGTTATATAAAAACATTTATTTAATAAGAAACTTTAAAAAGGATTTTTTAAATATATTTATTTGAGTTTAGTATTAAGATATTTCTTTCAGGTTTTGTATTTTTATTTGGTGATACTGTCAACGACATCAACAGTTATATCATTTGCAGTTTCCAAGTATATAGGAATTTGTAAAATATACATATGAACTCAAACACATGCAAATAATATTAAATTATTGCTGATATCTGAGATGGAAAACTGAAAAGTTGAACTATGTTTGTTTTCAAACTTTGAATTTAAATGTATAAGAAGTCACATGCATTTAAATATTAATATGTAAGTAAAAAATAAGTTTAAAAAAATAACTCAATACTACTACTGACTACAGAGCTTCCTTCTCTGATTTATTTCTAACGAAAAAGTGATGTGGTGTTGTAGTGGTGTCACAAAAAATTTGTTTAGAAAACATTCTCTCACATTTGTTATTCAATTTCAACAACTAGTTGCAAACGATTTTTATTATATTTTCTCTATTTGCTGTATGATGTTATAGAGAAGCTCTAGCATTGTAATAGAACATATATTTTCATAAGTATTTGTGACATAAGTGGAACATTATTTGAGTGTGTTTTTTCTACTATACAAATATATAATTGTTACTTCATATACCAAGCTTAGAATTTGGTGCAGAAAATATTCAGTTTTGTAACTACCCAGCAAAATCTTTACTTACCTAGTAAGTTAGCAAGTAATATTGGAATTATAATTCCAATTAATTATACATAAACTAGTTACTTTTCGACCGAATAACTACTTATTTTTGTTTGGATTGTCCCAGAAATCGTGACCCTCGCTTACAAAAAGCGATAAAAAAAGCTGAATAATAGCTGGATATTGTTATACTGTTGCGGTACGAAAAAAATATAAAAATTATAATATTTATAAAGTTAATTTAAAGTTCGCTGTTTAAAAAAATATATTAAAAGTATTTACGAAGGTCATAACCAATAGGCCATTACTCTGTGTTTTAAAATAATTATGTTGGTAACGACTCCTCATTACTATGTAATGTATGAAATAATGACAACCTATTACACAATTTCAAAAAGGTTTTACTGGGTACTGGTGCCAACAATTAATTTCGTTTAGTTTGCATGATGATATTATCGCGTCATGCTTAATTAACAGAAGCAGGTGCTGTCATATCAACACCTTAAAGTTAAAATCTAAAAAATCCAAAACGCTATTAATTTCATTTGATACATTATTATTAATTATTATTTATTTATTATTTAATTTTTTTGCCATTTGTTGATATTTTTGTTGGATTTATATTGAAGGAGTATAAATCAGTATACAATTTTGAAACACAATTGCCAAAAATTAATTTTGCATCGGAATTTAAAAATAGTTTCATACTAGTATACTTATTAGTTAAAAATATTCTTGAAACATATAGTTAAAAATATATTTAGGTTAAAAGAACTATTTTTTTATTTTTTCATTGGCGAGCTTATCTAAAGTTAGAAAATTTTTTCAAAAATATTTTTTGATTGCAGATAAAATTTGGAAAATGCTGTTTGTTTGGTATTGAAAATGGGGTAAATAGGAATATTAGGAATAGAGTTGTATCTCGTAATACAAGAGTAGGTCAAAAAAACCATTTCCTTCCAACATCGAATAAAATGCAATTGTGTCTAAACGCATTGACATAGAGCGATGAAATTTCGAATGAATATTTTCTGAGTAAAAAAAAAATATATTTCCCCAAAAATTGCTCAAACACATTACAAAAGGAAAAAAAAATTAGAAAAATTTATACCACTCAGTGTCGTTTTCGGTATATTTCAAATTAAAAACGAAATAAAACTGACAAAATTTAATGTATGATTCTGAAATTTTGCAAAAATTGCTTTTTGATTAAAAGACTTGCAATAACGGAAAATAGGGGTGACACGCCTACTTTAACGCAAAGCTATAAGCCTATAAGGTCTTATCTCAAATTCAAGTAATTTATTTATGTCAAAGATTTTAAAAGAATAAAGGGCTCTATATTGATTTTATCAGCAAAAACTACTTTGACATGCCTACTTCAACACCAACTTGTCACATAATTTAATCCTAATAAAAATTAAAAGCTTATAAAACCGACAGAATTAGATGTGTGATAATGAAATTCCTAAATATAGCTTTTTGGTAAATTTATCTTCGCCAATATAAGTATAATTCCAAAAAACTAAGCTGACATGCCTACTTTTACACCCACGTTAATTATATAATTTTAAAAGTACGAGGTGCCATGACCACAGAAAGCTAATATTATTTTTTTAGCTACCTCTTGGTATCAAGTTTTACTTTTCAGATTCCGTAAAAACACAATATTATTGAAAAAAGAGTCAGTAGTATCATTTCTAATGTAGAAATTCTTAATGTTTCATTGTATGACTAAATTAAGGGATATAAATTAATAACAAATCGAGGTTACACAAAGAAAGTAAAACATATTTTAGTATAAAGAGACTATTCCATATCGAAAAATTTCGTAACTAGCAAGGAACTCAAAATCGACTTTCTTATTATATTCGGTATGTTTTATAAAAATATATTACCACAGATAATATGACTTACCCGAAAAAAACACGATTTTATAAAACATTTGAGTATATTTGCATTATTCAGATTCGAATTTTAATGACTATAGTTCTGCACGTGACTTGAGTTATTTTAATATAAGAAGCACAAGCAAATAGATGCTTATAACGATAGATAGATAGATAATGGGGAAAAATTAAGATCGGCTGAAAGATGGAGGTGGTGTGAGTCTTTTATGGGTCATATAATAGAAATCCGAAACCCTAATTTCTTGGAGGAGGGGGAGATAGATAGATAGATAGATAGATAGATAGATAGACAGAGGACAGGTTAGAAGGGTTAGCCATGTTACATATTTACAACAAAATCGAAGTTGATCCAGAAGTTGTGCATAATAAATTTACTGCAACAGGAAACCACAAATTACTTATTTTATTTTTGTTAAGCTTTATGTCAGAAACTTTTTTATTTTTATACCCGCCGCCAAAAAATGGTGGGGGTATATTAATTTTGTCATTCCGTTTGTAACACATCGAAATATCCATTTTAGACCCCATAAAGTATATATATTCTGAATCGGGGTTTGATTTGATGACGATCTAGCTATGTCCGTCCGTCTGTTAAAAGCACGATAGAGGTCCCACCGAAAAAGTTAGGGGGCTAAAATTTTGCCAGAAACTTTCTTATAGACAAGGTTTGTTATGGTATTGAAAATGGGCTAAATCGAAATATTAAGAAGAGAGTTATAGCGCGTAATGCAGGAGTAGGTCGAAAAAACCGTGTCCTTCGCACATCGAATAAAATGCAATTGTGTCCAAACGAATTAACGTACAGTTATGAAACATCGAATATATATTTCTCGAGTCAAAACAATATTTTTTTCAAAAATTGCATTAGGAAAGTAGTTAAGATCAAAATGTACGAAAATTTATATTGCGCAGTGTATTTTTCCGTATATAAAAAATTTAAAACCTAATATAACGGACAAAATTAGATGTACGATTCTGAAATTTTGAACACTTTGGTTTTTGGTGAGATGATTTATTGTAACGGAAAATCAATGTGACACGTCCACTTTTACGCCCACCTCCCATATAACGTTTTACCCAAAATTCATAATATTTCTCTATGAATAAAGATTTTGGAATAATAAAGGACTATATTGAAATATCTAAGTTGTATTTATTAGCAGAAATAACTTTGACACGCCTACTATAATGCCCACTTTTCACCTTATCTACCGTTAATGAAATTTAAAAGCTCATAAAACCGATAAAATTAGAGGAATGACAATGAAATTCGCTACATACATTCTTCTAATCAATGTAATTGTTATGCCAAAAAATTTTGGTGACACGCATATTTTAACGCCTACCTCCTATATAACGGTTTATCTTAAATTCATATAATTCCTCTATTGACAAAGTTTTTGGGAAAATAAAGGACTATATTGAAATATCTAAGTTGTATTTATTAGCAGAAACTTTATTGACACGCCTAATTTAACGCCCACTTTCATTGAAAGACTAAATTTACGAAAACATTTTGCTAGCATATCAAAGTTATAAAGGGTGGTTAAATTTTAAGCGGCGATGTTGATTTTAAATAAAACACAAGGTTAGATTAGGTAAGGTAGAACAGGCAGCTGTTGTACAGCTCACTTGGGTCCATTACATTGATTCCTTTGTGATACCTGAATAGAAAAGTAAGAATAGAATAGAATAGAATAGAAAAGAAGCAGACAAGTCCAGAGTCTCCGGCGGGAATCGAACCCGCAACCCCTAAGCTAGCAGAACAGCACACTGCTGACTAGTCCATCGGGGCACCCTAAATAAAACACAAACTATTTAGGAAATTATTATCATTTCTTTTTATATGATAATATTTGTATGGTTCTATTATGTACGGAACAAAATATCGGCCAAATGGCCCCCCCAACCTCGGCAGCACACCTCTACCCAATGGTCCAAATTTTCAATGACAATGTTGATGCTCAATTGTTTGGCACGATGATGAGTCGAGGTTGATCACTCTTTTCCCACACTATCGCGAAAAACAGCAATGGCTTCTATACTACGAACTAAGAAGGCATTCACAGATGTTCTCATATTTTATACAGACCTGTTTTGCAGAAATTTAAATATTTTTTACAATTCTCCCGATTGTGGACGAATTTTAACGATTATGTTGACCAAACGAATCACGAAGTGCATTTGAACGCCCATTTTAATAAAAAACCTGAATAACTTTAACGCGTTGCTCATTTGCGTATCTTTCCACTGTTCAAATTAAGTTAGTCTGAGATTGAGAAATGTCAAATGAAATGCAAAAAAAAAAAAAAACTTGTTGTTTGTGTGGCTCACCTTCAACATTGGCCCTTAAAATTTAACCACCCTCTACAAAGAAAGTGATACATATTTTATTATAAAGACATTATTCAATAGCAATTAACAAAATAATAAATATTGTGCTTTAAATATACACGAAATTGGTGGTGGGTATACAAGATTCGGCGTAGCCGAATATAGTGCTCTTACTTATTTTTTCTTTGTTGTTTAATAAATATTTATTTTGATTGAACTATTAAAATTTTTTGTTTCACTTATACTTCCGCCCAAAAAGCTTAAGCTGGATCCGCGCCTGCAGACATATAAAATAACAATATCTTTTCAATTACGAACGTAATGTACTGCCGTGCTTAGCAAAAAGGCAGTAAAGTGTAAAAAAGAAAATCACAGAAATCTTAAATTTACTGCTTTTATTGTAAGGAAATGCTATTAACTTAAAATATTTGACAAACTTTAAACATTACTCTTACTTTGAAGTAATATTTGTAATGATTTAATGTAGTAGGAAATCATCAAACGAATTTATTGGTATCAAAATTAACAAGTAAGAGCACTATATTCGGCTGTGCCGAATCTTTTATACCCACCACCAATTTTGTGTACATTTAAAGCACAATATTTATTATTTTGTTAATCGCTATAGAATAATCTCTTTATAATAAAATATGTATCAATTTCTTTGTAGAGGGTGGTTAAATTTTAAGGGCCCATGTTTGAGGTGAACCACATCTAAACTTCAACTTTTTTCTTGTATTTCATTTGACATTTCTCAATCTCAGACTAACTCAATTTGAACCGTGGAAAGATACGCAATCGAGCAACGCTTTTAAATATTAAAGATTTTTATAAAAATGGGCGTTCAAATCAAAATGCATTTTGTGCACTTCGTGATTCTTTTGGTCAACATAATCGTTCGAATTCGTCCACAATCGTGAGAATTGTAAAAAATATTTAAATGTCTGCAAAGCAGATCTGTATTAAATGTGAAAACATCTGTGAATGCCATCTTAGTTCGTTAATTGGGAAACATTGCTGTTTTTCACGATAACTTGGCAAAAGAGCAAGCAACCTCAACTCATCATCGTGCCCAACAATCGAACATCAACAGTGTCATTGAAAATTTGGACTATCGGATCGTGGTGTGCCGCCTAGGTTGGGGGGCCATTTGGCCGATATTTTGTTCCATTCATAATTGAAGCATACAAATATTATCATTATAAAAATAAATGATAATAATTTCATAATAAATTTATTCAAAATCAACATAGTCCCTTAAAATTAAACCACCCATTATAACTTCGGTATGCTAGTAAAGTGTTTTCGAAAATTTAGTCTTTCAATGAAAGTGGCCGTTAAAATACGCGTGTCAATAAAGTTTCTGCTAATAAACATAACTTAGATATTTCAATATAGTCCTTTAGTATTCCAAAATCTTTATTCATAGAGAATTTACATGAATATAAGAGGAAGAAAGTGAATTTAAGGTTAAATTTTAAGGGCCACAGGGTGATTTAAAATATACATTCTCTGCATTCTTCTAAAACGGGAAGTTTATTAGTAAGATTTTGATTTTTAAACTTCTATAACATATTGCTTTTAAAAGATTTTTAAACGAAATAAGTTTTGTATAATTTTAAAATTTGTTAGCCATTAGTACATGAAAATAAATTGTTTATAATGTTTAGAGATAATTTTTTTTTACTTAGGTCAAAATTTTCCTAAGTTCCCATTTTTAATACAGCATAACTTCAGGAGAACATAAGCATAAGTTGTTTGCATGCCATCTAGTAGTTGCTAGTAGAGTCATCTATCTTATCATGTTTATCTTATATTTAGCTACATTACAATAAATGGCGCAGTGTAAGATGAATAAATGCTAATATATATGACTAATATATTTTTATAAAAATTTAAGGAAAAAGGTGTTCCGTTATAACGAAGACTTTGACCAAAAAGCCATGTTTGCAAAATTTCAGAATCGTACATATATACACTGTGCGGTATAAATTTTCGTACATTTTTATCTATAACTCTTTTCCTAATTCATAGATTTAAGCGATTTTCAGGGAAAAATATTCTTTTGACTCGATAAATATATATTCGAAGTTTCATGACTACGTTTATGCGTCTGGACACAATTCAAAAGTGAAAGTGGGCGTTATAGTAGGCGTGTCAAAGTTGTTTTTTTAGTACAACTTAGGTGTTTCAATATAGTCCTTTATTATTCAAAAATCTTTATTAATAGAGAAATTATATGAATTTTAGGTAAAACGTTATATGGGAGGTGGCCGTAAAAGTGGGCGTGGCACCTTAATTTTTTGGCATAGTAATGAAATTGCATAGGGGGATAGACGTAGCAAAATTTATCATCATACCTCTAATTTTAGCGGTTTTATGAGCTTTTAAATTTCATTAACGGTAGATAACGTGAAAAGTGGGCGTTATAGTAGGCGTGTCAAAGTTATTTTTGCGAATGAGTACAACTGAGTTGTTTCAAGATAGGCCTTTATTATTCCAAAATCTTTATTAATAGAGAAATTATATGAATTTTAGGTAAAACGTTATATGGGAGGTGGGCGTAAAAGTGGGCGTGGCACATTGATTTGCCGTTACAAGAAAGCATGTCACCAAAAAGCAAAGTGTGCAAAATTTCAGAGTCGTACATCCAATTTTGTTGCTTTTATGACGTTTTTGTTTTTAAATATACCAAAAAAATACACTGTGCGGTATAAATTTTCGTACATTTTGATCGATAACTCCTCTTCTAATGCATAGATTGAGATAATTTTCAGGAGAAAATGTTGTCTTTACCCAGGAAATATATATTCGAAGTTTCATGAGTCTACGTTAAGGCGTTTGGACACAATTCCATTTTATTCGATGTTCGAAGGACACGGTTTTTTCGACCTACTCTTGCTTTTCGAGCTATAACTCTCTTCCTAATATTTCGATTTAGCCCATTTTCAATACCAAACAAACCTTGTCTATAAGAAAGATTCTGGCAAAATTTGAGCCCCCTAGCTTTTTCGGTGCGACCTCTATCGTGCTTTCAACAGACGGACAGACGGACGGACATAGCTAGATCTTCATAAAATCAAACCCCGATTCAGAATATATATACTTTATGGGGTCTAAAATAGATATTTCGATGTGTTACAAACGGAATGACAAAATGAATATACCCCCACCATTTTTTTGGTGGCGGGTATAAAAAAAGGCAGCAACTGCAATTTACTTGGCACGACAGTATAGAATGGCAAATTTATGCTTATGATTTTATGTGTAGGGCATAATAATGTTAATAATAAGGATTAATTACACTTAAAACACCATCTTGGAGAAGTTACTTTTTTTGAGAATCGATTTTACTATGTCCGTCCGTGTGAGAGTTAATATTAAGTTTGTGATGCCCAATTATTCTACGCACTCTTATGTAATATCAATTGATAAGAATTGCTTTCGAGAATTTTGCGATTTTAAATCAATAATTTCGATCTATTAGTGGCTGAGAAATGAGCAAAAAGGAATTAAGATTGCAACAAGGGAATTTAATTAAAACATTAACAAAAGCAAGCGATGGCTATTTATATTATTTATATATATATGTATGCAAGAATGATTAAATAAAGATTACGCCTTGCGCATGATTTACCGTTAGATGACGTAGTAATCCCCTTGTAAAGGTTACCAAATCTGTATCATATGTAAAATTTATAATTTCTTACAAATAATGTATGTAGTTTGTAATAGTTGGCAGCCCTGTAATTAATTTACTCAGAGAGTTCTAAAAAAAGTATTACATCGGTGTTTAATAAATAACGAATTTTGTGTCATATTTTATAATAAATACATATAAATAATATTAAAATTATTAAAAATTATATAAAAAGTGTTTAAATTTGGTTATTTAAAAGCAGCAACACAGAAAACAAAATAAAGTGAAAAGATAAGAAAGAGAGCAAATATGAAATGTGCAGTGGGCAAATGCAAGCAAAGTAACAGCAAAAAAACAGGTGAGAAATTATATTAAAACCTAATAAATTGCGTGTTTTTATACCCTTCACACAGTGAAAAGGGAATATATAGGTTTGTCATTCCGTGTGAAATTTCTACAATTTTCATTTCCGACCCCATAAAGTATATATTTTCTGAAAGCGTATGAATAGGGGAGTCGATTAAGCTCTGTCAGTCTGTCCGTCTGTCCGTGTTTATGTTGAAATCAACTTTTTGAAGCCCCCCGATATCGCATGGACCCGGGTGAGGTATTAAAATATCAGAAATATCCGGGAGTAGGACCCGGGTGAGGTATTAAAATATCAGAAATATCCGGGAGTAGGTCGGTATTAAAAATCAGAAGGTTCGGTTCATAAACAACTTAGATAAGAGCAAAAACCCACGTCCACCTCGACTTTTTTCACAAAAACAACATTACAACAACAACATACGTACATACAAACGTGCATACTGGTTAGAGAAAACGTGGCATCGAATCCCAGCTGAGCCAAACAAATTTTTTTTATTTTTTTTTCTATTTGTTTTTTTATTTTTTATTTAATATATTATTTATATATTTATTATTTTTTTTAATTTTTTTTTATTATTTTTTTTTTGTTTTATATTTATTATATATATTTTAATTATTTTTTTTTTTAATTTTTGTTTTTATTTTTTTTTATTTTTTTTTTTAACATACATACGTAAGTTTATAATTTTACAATGGGATGTTTTTATATATGTATGTTTTTTATATGTATGTACGTATATCATATGGGGAATGGTGATACGAACTACTGTTATTGCATGACTACACGTTGTGAAGGGTATATAAGATTCGGCATGGCCGAATATAGCGCTCTTACTTGTTGATAAAATGCTTGTATTTTCAAAAAGCTGTATCATTTTACAATTTTCCAACAGATGAATCTCGAAGGAAGTTATGGGTAATATTTTGCAAACGAGTGAAGCCTGTAAATGTGAATAAAGAAAAAATTTGTGCTTTACATTTCAAGCAAGAAGATTTTGAAAGAAACTTGATATTTGAAATGGGTAAGTTAAAACAAAATTAATTCTTGCAGTACATTACTAAGGCATTATGAATAGAATTTAGCAAACAGCGTGCAAAAATTTTAAAATCCCATGCAGTTCCGTCTTTAGACACTAGTGCTATTGAATGTGAAATGAAAACTGCGAATGAAACTGAAGTTTCAAATGTATATGAAGGACTACGTGAAACTGAAAAGCAAAATGATATTCCAAATAGTTTTGAAGAAAAATTGGTTGCGGAAAATGCTCCAAGGCCGACTGATCTTGAAGAAGATCGCTTCCAAACTTACACCATATTTTTCAAATTAAATGGTAACAAATTATTACTTTCAAGCGGATATTTATAAAAGCAGTTGTTAGAAGCCACAGAAATTGAAGCCAGTGAATACGTGAAAAAACTTTTTTTAGGTGTCGAATGTATTTTAGAATTAGGAAACTAAATGTCAAAATCGCTGAAAATACTTATAAGCGAAAAAGAAAATTTGATAAAATAACAAAATGAAATGAATTTTACACCTAATATAATAGTGAAATATTGTAATAAAAATAATGAAAATATATATTTATGTATATATATAAAGAATTTATTTGCCACTGTCCCACTGTCATGTTTTTACACAAACATTATTAGTTATAAAGCTGAATTTTATTAGCCAATCAGAACACAGCTTGAGTGACGTCAGAATTCCTACATGCGCAGAAATGGTTTTTTTGGCTGCGTGATGGCGTATGTATGTACATGCTGATACAAGCTACGTGAGAGTTTTTTTGAGGTCTGAAATATTTTGTATGCTTCTAAATGTGCACAAATGTATGTAATGTAGACTTCTTCAGACGTATTCCTTATTCTGCATGATTACACGCAGAAAGTATGTATCGATGGTCGCAAGTAGAAAGACCCTGACTCGAGTTACGAAATTATCACAAATCGACACAAAAGTTTTGCAATAGTATCAAAATAAAAGTTTTACAAGCAAGTTTGCAGTTTCTATTTCGTTTATGACTTCTTCTGTAATGTTACAATTATTTAAGTTAGAGCCTTTCTACATGTGACCAACGGTATGTAAATATATAATGGCATGCCTAAAATTATTATACAAAATTTTATAAAAAGATCAAGCTTAATGCAAACTCAAATTTTTTTCTATAGGGTAATTTTTTAACCGTTTTGAATTTAATAATTTAACTACAAAAAGTTTGCAAAAGTTAATAAAATATTTATCTTTGCTCGAGGCAATGCTGTAGGTGGGGTATCTTAGCTCAATTTTTGCCATGATTTTTCAAGTTTTTTGGGGGGGCTGAAGTTGTGGTTGACTTTAGGACCGCTCCAAAACGTAGGAATAATTGTTCTCCCCTCAATACGTTCGTAGCATTGGTTGCATTGTATCATTGTAACACCGTCTTGTTCAAACCATGTATCAACAATGTTCACTTTTTTCATTTTGTGCCAAAAGAAAGAATAAGAGATTATTAAATCTAATTTAAACACATAGTCACACCCTCTCCACCTAAAGTTGGATTGGGTGTAATAATCTGAAAGCAAAAATAATAAAAAGAATTACGTCATAGATATGTATGTTTAATATGCTTAACATGTTTTTTATAAACCTTTTTATGTTTTTTTTTTTTTGTTTCTCCCAATACCGTTTTTAATGCTTCATTTTTTTATCTGTCTTCAGATTAAACTCAACTTAACTTGTATTTTATTATTTTCTGTCCCCAGGTTATATTCTAATTCACAATTATTTTAAAAAAAAGATCAACATGAAAAAGGGTCAAATCATGTTAAGAAATTTTACGCTTCAAATTTTGTATATTTGCTGGTTTTGGTTTAAATCTGTATAAATATTTTAGTATAACAAATAAAAAAAATTTAAACGTGTAGTCATATGATTTCACTAATTAAGTACGAAAATATATTGGACTGTTGAATGAAAAAAGCATTGATATCTATTTGCCTTTAACAAAACATCTTTAGTAGAAAATAAATCTTTAAAAGTTCTTAATCATAAAGTAAAATCTTTAAGGTTTTAAGTAACCTACTTTAGCAGATATCACTTGAATAATAAATATCTAATTTAATTTTTTTTCTGCAGGAAAAACAACTAAAATTCGTTAATACAAGTTAGCATCTTGCTACGAATTATACGATAAGTGGTATCTGGTTGTTTGTATTTCTTCTTTGCTGAAGTATTTTATAATTCGAAATAAGTTTTTTCAAAAAATTGTTTTTGTTGTTGTTTTTTTTTTCAATAAATCATTTCTTTCAAATCATAAATATGTACATATTATATAAAGTGCGTATAGGATAATATTTCTTAGTCCTTGTAGTGGAAAAAACGTAATAAACAAAGCTGACAATAAAGATTTAGTTAATTTTTAGTTAATTCTTGAAAAAGTTTTAAAATGTTATAAATGTTATTTTCAAATTCTTATTAACAAAATAAGAATTCAAAAATAAAACAAAAAACTATAAAAAACTTTTTAAAAAACCCAACCAACATTTTTTTCTTATTAAAGTATTTTATTTTTCTTATCCATTTATAACACTTTAAAACTTATTTTAAGAATTTGGGTAATAGGTCTACTGACTATCTGGTATAAGCACCAGTGAAATGCATATAGACCAGCTTAGCACATCCCAAATAATTAAGTAAATTATAAAAAAATTTATTTAAAAAAAATTATTTTCCAAAAAGAAATAAATTTAAAAAAAATTTTTTTTGAAAGATTGAAGAAATAGCTATCTAAACCAGTGCTATTCAACCTATGGTACGCGTACCACTTGGTGGTACGCGAAAAATTTCCAGTTGGTACGCGAATTCTTTTAAAATTTTAACGATTTCTATTTTGCAATTGGAAACAAAAAGAAAAATCATCCTAAAAGTATACCTTTAATGTACATGTTCTTATGTTTTTTGTAATTTTTATTAATTTTTTTTAATTTTATTGTTTTTTATTATTAATAAATAAAAAATATAAATTTTAAAATTGTTTACATTATATTTTTTTTGGTGGTACGCGAAAAGTTTGTCGTGAATTTAGTGGTACACGTGCCAAAAAGATTGAATAGCACTGATCTAAACTATTTGGGACAAATTTTGCTGAGTGTAATAGGTAATAAGTTACAGGGATGAGAAGAAACACCTACTAGCCTAAAATGGCAAATTTTGACCACCTATATCTCAAAGAGTTCTTGGCCGATCTTGCTGAGCTACTAACTTTGGTCCAAATTTCATCCCGATCGGAAGTCATCGGTTTCAAAAGTTGGTACACTTGAGGCAAAGTTACCCATATATATTTTACTAAATTTTTTTGGATATGTTGTTGTTATAAATATTTTATTTAAAACTTTCATTAAAATTGGTGACAAACCCTCTTTACAACTTACAATTGACCTTGGAATAAAATTATCATAGCCCGCTGACTTTATACGTTTAAATTGTCTACAATAATATCAAGATCCCCAGTAGATGCGAATTTAATGAATTTAATGAATTTAAGTCGTGAACAGAATCGATAAAATATTGATTCAATTAATTGGCTTTTAGCCTATCATCAAAAACCCTTTAACCAAACGAAGTTAATAAATTAATATCCTGTGATTGCTCTTTCAAGAATATCAAGTATTTAAAAAATTTCAAAAATGTTTAAGTATCTGTTTATTTCCCCAAGATTTTAAGCTTAAAGGCTATTTAATTTTGCAAATTTGTTTTTTCCACCATTACTTCCTTTTTGGATTTTGTAGTCGTAAATGATCTGGAAATAGCATAAGTAGTACAACAAATTAGGTTTTCTGTAACGTTTTTATACCCGCCACCAAAAAAATTATGGGGGTATATTTATTTTGTCATTCCATTTGTAACACATCGAAATATCCATTTTAGACCCCTTAAAGTATATATATTCTGAATCGGGGTTTTATTTTATGATGATCTAGCTATGTCCGTCCGTCTGTTCGTCTGTTGAAAGCACAATAGAGGTCGAACCGAAAAAGCTAGGCAGCTCAAATTTTGCCACAATATTTCTTATATACACGGTTTGTTTGGTATTAAAAATGGGCTAAAGCGAAATATTAGGAAGAGAGTTATAGCACGTAATGCAAGAGTAGGTCGAAAAAAACATGTCCTTCCAACATCGAATAAAATGAAATTGTGTCCAATCGCATTAACGTGGAGTCACGAAACTTCGCATATATATTTCCCGAGTAAAAGCAATATTTTGCTTAAATCTATATATTAGGAAAGGAGTTATACATCAAAAAGTACGAAAATTTATATTTTATAAATTTAAAACCTAATAAAACTGACAAAATTAGATGTACGATTCTGAAATTTTGCAAACGTGGCTATTTAGTCAAATGCTTTGTTATAATGGAAAATAAATGTGCCACGCTCACTTTTTTTTTTAAATTTATATGAAAATATATTAGTCATATTCATTAGCATTCATTTTTTTTAGACGGCGCCATCTATTGCATTGTAGCTAAATATCACGTAGAACAGTAGATGACTACCAACATTTTTGCTAACAACCTCTTTAATTTTTTACACAAACCACAAGGTAATTAATTCGTGAAAACGATAATGACCGAGGTCGTTGACAAAAATTAACTGGAGTAACGATTTGTTACCCTATCTATTCTTTTGTAAAGGGTGGTTAAATTTTAAGGGCCGATGTTGATTTTGAATAAAACACAAACTATTTAGGAAATTATTGTCATTTCTTTTTATTATAATAATATTGGTATTGGTATGGCCGCGATCTCGGCGGCACACCTCCATCCGATGGTCGAAATTTTCAATGACAATGTTGATGTTCATTTGTTGGGCACAATGATGAGTCGAGGTTGACTGCTCTTTTGCTACACTATCCCAAAAAACAGCAATGTTTTCCGTTCAACGAACAAAGAAGCCACTTACAGATGTTTTCACGTTTCGCACAAACCTATTTTGCTAAATTTAAATATTTTTTACAATTCTCCCGATAGTGGACAAATTCGAACGATTATGTTGACTAAAAAAATCATTAAGTGCTCGAAATGCATTTTTATTTAAAGACCCATTTTCATAATAATCCTGAATAACTTTCAAATTAAGTTAGTCTAAAATTGAGAAATGTCAAATGAAATGTAGAAAAAAAACTTGACGTTTAATTTAATTTAATTAAACCACCCTGTATTATATCTGGGATTGTATTGCTGTTTAACTGGACGCCAAACATTGCGTTTTCCATTAAATTCCCATCGGCATAGGTTAGCAATGAACTTTAGGCATCGGGGTGCAGTAAGTACAAAAAGCATTTTTATCTAAAATTAAGGCCAGGACACTTTTATGATTAATTATTGTAAAAACAACTTCCTTATAAGAATTTATATTTTATTTTATTTAACTAATGTTGTATACATTATGATTTTTTGCATAAATTTTGGGAACACGAATGCGAATATCAAAAACGTGCAAATATTCGCGAATGCTAATATCCCTTATATCACTTGTACGTACAGATATAAGAAAGGGCGGATCCAGGAAGATAGAAAAAAAGGATAAAAATATTTACCAACCAATTTTTTTTTCTCTGATAATTCATAGGCTTGGCAGCCATTAAACAACTAATCCATATATTTATAAAAACTTATAATAGCCTCCTCATCCCATCAAACGTATAAGCTGGATCAGCGCCTGAATATTTGTATGTATGTATAAATGTTTGTAATACTTAAATTATTCCAAAAACGTAAATAACATTTTAGCGGTTATGTACATATTCCCTTATTTTTATTTGTTGAACGGAATGTCGAATTCTAGTTTTACGAGTATCTTTACATTGAATTCTTTTCAGCAAGACAAAACAACGGGGAAATATTTAACAAAACCTATTGACCTAATTTTAATACTGCGTTTGATGACACCAAATAGCAGTAGCAATTTAATGTATTTGCTAGGAAACCCACATACAGCTTAAACTTAGACAAAAATAGTAAAGTGTTTAGCAAAAAGACACACATAAACATGTATTGTAAAATATTTTTCTATTGCAGATACAGCAAGTTTAATCCAAAATTGTTGAATTTTTATTTCTTCGTTAAAATGACAAAATTATAATTTTTACTGTGCACAGGGCTTAAGACAATTTGTATTTGGTTCAGATATGTGTAAGTATTTTGATGACTCATTTAAAATATAAAAGTATTTATGGCAATCCGTTTATTTTAGTCGTCCTTTTTACATAACGCAACATTTAAGCTGGCGGCTAGACAAAATGCCTAAGAAGTAGGAAAAAATAAAAAATAAATATGATGGTAGTACACAATTCATTTCACATCTTCTTTTTTTACCAAATAAATGACATTTAATAAAGACATCAGTTTGTCACAGATGAAACAATAAAATACTCACAAAGTTTCTCATATTTTTTAGCACTCTTCAAATGCCCTATAGAAATTTAGTTCATATAATGAATTATTTCTATTGTTAGTTACATTTACTTACAAAAAATTAAATTAAATAGTTCGAATTTTCCAGCATTTCTTTAGACCTACATAGGTTTATTATAACTCGTTTTATCCATATTCATATGTATTTAAAAATGAGATGCAGCAGAACTGAGTATAAAATGAATGAATAACTATTTTTAGTTCCTTTGTCATTTTTTAGGATACAAAGTAAAACATATATAAATACATATGTATAACAATATTAATATACAATACATAAATAAATAAAATATATAAATTAAAAATCCTTGTGGCCGCCTTGCACATAATAGAAATGGATAACAGTTCCAAATGATAAATCGTTACATCGCTTCGGTTCAGTTTTTACAACTTAAATTATTTATTCTTGCTAAATAATTATTTAAATATAAATAAGACTCTACAAATATTAAATACGATACAGTATTTACATGGGCCTGTGGGAGCTTTATTAGGTAGAGTAGTGTTTGCAATCAATCGCTTTTGCCTAACATCCTACTTTTTTATTCTTAATGCTATTTTAAGACTCATAAATAATTTCGTAATAATTTTATTTCACTCTAAGTAGCAAAGTAATAAAAAATAAAATAAAACTTGGAATGTTGGCTTCCAGACATTTTCATACCACATTTAACTGACTTTGGGGTCATAAGAAAAATGTCCTTACTGACCAATACAAATAGTTTGTTAAAAATAAACAATCACATGAATTTGTGTATATCCAACAGTCAAACCTTAACAAGAGTGTTAATCGTTTTTCAGCTGTCAAAAATTCACTCTTGTGAATGTTAAGATGTTTGGATTTTAATTACTCAATCATGCGAAAATAGCTTAACGGAAGTAAATGAAAACTGCCACATAAATAGACAACAAACAACCTAGATTAACATATTGTTTACATAAGCTAGAGACATGAATTTTGGACAGTGGGTTCCTCTTTTATGAATAGATCTAAAATTGAGATTTGAGATTCCAACATTAAGGAGATAAAAATGGATAAATTCTGTAATCTTATATCTGGCCAACTCAAAAAAAAAATATGTAGATTAACTTGAAAAGTCATATTCATATACTTGAAAAAAAGGACAGGTGTATGGTTCTTTTTTAAATTTGCAACCCATAAGAGTTCAAAAATGGTACCCCATATAACGTTCAAAAATAATAAATTAAGGAAAAAGTTCAATTTTATTATTGACGCATGTAAACCTGGTAAAAATTATTTTTGCTTTGGTACTTTCTATATATAGGATTTTTAAATTAAGAGCTATAAATTACGTTACCTTCCTCTCATTTTTATGGTATTTTTGTTTTTTTCAAGAATTTTAAAATTAAAGACTATAGATTTAAAGGGTACTTTTTAAATGTTATCGTAAATTTGTCTATGTTTGAAATTTATGACTATTGCTCCAAGCTGAAATAGAAGAAGCTTTGGGCGGCACAAAAAGCACTTCTTCTTCTATTTTTGTGATACTGTTTGTATTTTCCAAGTTCATGAATCCAAAACTCAATCTCGCTTAAACGAGAAAATGGATAAAAGGCGTTCGACAAACAGCTAGATAACAATGTATATTGACACTAACGCTACCTTTATCGTATGCAGAAGCAAGTTTAATATAAAATATGAAGTAAAATTATGATAAAAATACTAAATAACTTTTGTAGAAAAAAAAAATAAAAATTTGAGACAAAAATGGTAAAAGTTTTTGTTTAATATCAGAATTTATCAAAAAAAAAAAAACAAAATACTATCATAAAATGCATCGAATTCTTTTTTATAAAAACTCAGTTTATATAAAATCTTCTTTCTTTTTCTACTAAAGAGAAAATTTCTCAAAAATTATTTATTTTTAAAATTGACTAATTATCTATACTCATAATAAGGTTTTGGAAGTAATGTATGTGAAGTATTTTTTCAAAATTATGAAATTTTATACGAAACATCACATCTTAGAATTTTTGTTTGTCTTCCCATGTGTCTTTCTGAACTCATTATGCTTACATTTCTAACAGAAAATAGTAAAATAGCATACAAAAATTAGCTTTTTTTTTGTAACTAGCAGGTGTGCGAGTAATGAATGCATATGCAGAAATGACGAAAGGAGGAATATAAAAGAAATTAACTAATACAAAAATATTGTTGGGGCTAGTAATGGCGCTGCTTTATATGACCCAAAATTAAAAAAACATTAAATAGACCCAAATTTTTGGATTCTTATTCATTTAAAATGTCAGCCCAATTTTATAATATACATGTATGTGCCATTATGAATTATTGATTGTTTTATTTATTTAAAATTTTAGTATTGGAAATAAATGGGATTTCCGTAGGGCCTTTTTTCATTTAACTAACTTTGAGGTCATTTTTCATTCGTTCGAAAATGAAAATAACCATAAAAAATGCTAATATCCCCCCAATTCTTTATGTTGTTGCAATCTTTGGATTTTTTTAAGGGACATTTTACGTGGACCGGGTTCTACTAGTATACATTATTATTATTGTAAATTTAGTAAAAGAAAATAAAAAATTATTTTAAAAATCTAAAAAGTCTTAATTATTTTATTAATATATGAAAAGTTTTTAAAAAAATTTCCTATAAATCGAGATTTCAAATATAATTTTATTTAATATCAACAACGCTGTATTAAGAACGTTCAATCGAGATTTTAATTGTTTATGTTGTATTTTAAAATAGATGTATTTAATTCAAATTTTTTTTTATTTAAAACAAAAATATTTCCCAAAAAAAAAATCTAAAATTTTTAACACAGAGAAAGTTATATAAAAAAGTTTATTAGAAAGATCCAAGCAACAAATCTCATTACAAAATAATGTGTTGAATGTACAAAAAAAAACAGTTCTTCACTACTTACAATTTGGCATCTAAACCTTTTATTTTAACACGGCGATGTCATTGGAGGCAAGTACTTACCCCGTTTGCTTACAAATAAAGACTAAAATAAGTACCTACCATTCGGTTCTTTTAAGGAAGAAAATTCGGTTAGATTTTTCTGCGTAAGGTTAATTTGAAATTTAAAAATTTGCGAAAATCAATAAGTCATCACTTCTTAATTGAAATTCTTTGCCGCTGTTGTCAAAAAAATTATTACTTATACCTTAAGCATGTTAAAATAAATGAGAATTATAAAAACTTATGTCTTTTATCAGATTCTAGCAAATTTCGCAACAAGAAATGGTATTGTGTGTGTATCTAAGCAAATGTAGAAAAATAAGTTTTTACGTATCACATTATAAATCATAGGTCATTACTTAAATTCTTCTTAGTAAGACGGACCATATGTAATAGCCATTAAAAAGTATGTTGCTTAGTAAGAGCATGTCATTACCTAGGTTTATTTTTTTATAGCAGATTTTATCGAAAAATTTCTATATATTTATTTAAATTAAGATTTATCCTAAATTTGTCTCATATTGTCTTTTAAAATAATATTTATAAACATATATTTTAGGAAACAAAAAAGTTTTACGTACATTGTATGTATGGGAAAACGTATGTACAAACATAATTACTATATACATTCGTATACATAATTCTAAATTTTTATTTACATATTTCTCACACCGTAATCTGTTTTAATTCTGAACATAGTACATACATATCCACATTAATCTCGTGTTTTTCAAACACCATTTATCATCAGATCACCACTTTATTTACATATTTTTATTTATTTATAACAATTTAAATACAGCAACAGATTTTACATTTTCTAACTACTTATATTCCACATATACATACATGCATATTTATACTATATTTAAAATGGTACGCTTTAATAAACTGCGTGTTAAACAAGATATACAAATCATTTTTATTATAAAAAAAATTATTTATTTTTACTCATATAGAAACGCGAATTGGTTACTTTAACCAACCAGTTGAAAAAAATGTTTTAAGAAACAACGACAACAATAGCTTACAATTTGACAGGCAAAAGATTTATTTGTTACAGTAATATCTTAATCATAGAAAACACTTTCGTTGATTGATGTTAAAGAAAATATAACAAAGAGTGTTTAAAAATACTAGTTGTTAAAAAAGTAGTAAACACATATTATAAAATAATAAAAAGAAATATATTCTCTATTTATTGCTAAGAGTATCTTTAAACTATAATACAAGTCGGAAGATTTATAGTACTTTTGCATTTGCTCATTACTTTTAATATCCTTCACCTGTGGTGGCAAAGGCATATATATGTAGCTTTGTTTTTCCGTTTGTAAATTCATTTTCGAACCCATAAAATATATATTTTCTAAAAGCTTATATGTATGTGTGCCCATGTGTTGGTTGTAATCAACTTTTAAAGGCCGCCACATATTGCACAGACCTATCTTTAGAAAATGTTCTGGAATTAATGGATTTGAAATCCAGCAAAAGTACCATAATATAGTTTTAAACAAATTTTCGAATTTTAGAAGCCTTTCATAATAAATCTACTATGATTGAATAAAATTGTATGACTGTTAATATATCTATATATATAAAAGTGAAACTCTGTGTGTGTGTGTGTGTGTGTGTGCTAGCTATAGACTCCGAAACTGTAAAACCGATCGGACTCAAACTTTGGCAAGTTGTTGTACACATACCAGGGAGTGTTTATGGGTGGAAAAAAGTGGGCGGGGCTACGCCCATAAAAATTAGTTATCAGTTTTAGCTACTTGCACTTGACCGATTTTTCTGAAACTTTGCACACACATCGAGCTGTCATGACTAAATAATTTCGTGATAAGAAAAGTGGGCGGGGCCACGCCCCTAAAAAAGTTTTAATTTTGAGGTACTTGCACTGGACCGATTTTTCTGAAACTTTGCACACATACTAAGCTGTCATATCCATATAATTTCGTGATTAGAATAGTGGGCAGGGCCACGCCCATAAAAAAAGGTTACAATTTTGTGGTACTTGCACCAGACCGATTATTCTGAAACTTTGCACACATCTCGAGCTGTCACGACTTAATAATTTCGTGATTAGAAAAGTGGGCAGTGCCACGCCCATAAAAAAAGGTATCATTTTGAGGTACTTGCACTGGACCGATTATTCTAAAACTTTGCACACATATTGAGCTGTTATGACTTTACAATTTCGTGATTAGAAAAGTGGGCAGAGCCACGCCCATAAAAAAAGTTATAATTTTGAGGTACTTGCACCAGACCGAATTTTCTGAAACTTTGCACACATATCGAGCTGTCATGACTAAATAATTTCGCGGTTAGAAAAGTGGGCACTGCCACGCCCATAAAAAAATGTATCATTTTGAGGTACTTGCACTGGACCGATTCTTCTGAAACTTTGCACACATATTGAGCTGTTATGACTTTACAATTTCGTGATTAGAAAAGTGGGCAGTGCCACGCCCATAAAAAAAAATTATAATATTTAGGTTTTTGCACTTGATATTTAATTAAAATTCAGAATGCATTTTGATTCATTAAGGGGCGTAGCAACGCGCGCCGGGTTTGGCTAGTATATAATAAATGTCAGTTGTATTTATTATGTTTATTTAAAGAATCATGAAATTATCCTATTATGACTACAAATGAAATGGACAATATTTGCTCTTTTCTAAAGCATCTTGCTGGTTTTTGCAATTTATAATATTATTGATATTTTGTACATTTTATCATTATACAAGCCAAGCCCGGCATGTATTGCTACGTCCCTTAATCAATAAAAATGCATTCTGAATTTTTATTGAATATATTAAAAATAATATTTAATTGATTTTTATTGTAATGCAATTGGGTATACAATAATTTTGGTTTTTCCATTTGCTGTAAAAATGAAAAAAATTTTGGTGTTCCTACTCTGGAGCATGCGACGTACATCTGGTCATGTGAAAAGCATGGATTTTCCAAATTCAATCCTCCAACACGCAGAGATTGTCCTTGTGCTTTGTTGATGGTAATATTAGCGAACGCAAGGCGAACTGGAAACTGTAGTCCCTTAAAGTTGAAAGGCAAATCAGTGGGAACCATTGGAATGCGTGGAAATAGCTTAAAATAGTAACTTATTTTAATGGGGGTGGCACTGCCCACTTTTCACGAAATCGCGAAATCACGAAACTGTATAGTCATGATAAATCAATATGTGTGCAAAGTTTCAGAAAAATCGATGAAATTCAAGTAGCTAAAAATGATAATTTATTATTTATGGGCGTAGCCCCACCCACTTTTTACTACCAATAAACACTCCCTGGATTGTGTACAACAACTTGCCAAAGTTTGAGTCCGATCGGCTTTACGGTTTCGGAGTCTATAGCTAACACACACACACAGAAATTCACTTTTATATATATTAGAATAATAATATTATATTAGAATAATAAAATTTATTTAAGAACTTGTAACTTGTAATTTTAAATACTTTTGAATACAATGTTTATTTTTGAAGGCATCATAGTAATTTTGCTATCGTAGCTTTGTTAATCATACAATCTTAAAAGACAACCATATAGAAGTTTTCATGCAAAGTAAACACTAAATGATTCAATTCAAGTAAACACTGGATCATCGTGTTGAAATAAATGAAGAAACAAAGTAAAAAAACCTATTACTTGTTTTCGGTAACCAAATATTATTATAGAAACTATAGTATGTCCGTCATGATTATGTCGTAACCATGGTTTTCTTTGCATGTAGAGAAGAACTTACAACATTTGAACTCATCGCTTCCAAATTTTATATTTCAATAAAATTACTTATTTAAGGAAACAAATATGGATCTTTATAACCTTAAAAAATATAACATTAACGACGGTTTTAAAATAAAAAAATTTACCCCGTTTACAATAAACAATATATAATTCCTCACAAGCAAAATGCATTAAAATTGTACATTTTTTTTAAATAACATTTATATTTCTTGCTCTTAAACGCTTCTTTTTACAAGGTTAGATAAAAAAGTAAAATATATGTTAAAAATAACTTAGTAATGAACTCAGATATTCTTACATTTCTACTTCCTTATGACTTGGACAATATTCATCGGTCGTCAGTAAATATATAATATACTTATATAACAAGGATTATCGTTGTTTCCTTACAACAGCATATTATCTTAATTTAAACTCTTTTAAGGCACTTACAAGTGGTTTTAAAAATGTCTTGATATTACAATAGTTATTTATTCATACTAGAATAAAATTAAAATTGTAATTTATTGGTCATATTTGAACTGAATATTTATTTCTCCTCTTGGAGAAATTGTTAAACACAGAGCCAAACTGCTAGACTATGTTATTTTGCAGATGTGCTGAATGTGACACTTACAGTGTTCTGTTATTTTTGGCGGGACTTTGTTTACATGTGCAGAATTACAAATAAAATATAAAACATTTCATTTACGTCAACTGGACAGAGTGTCATTGTTGAGAACGACGGCAGCAAGTTAACATCACTGTTAAAGTCTTTTTCTAGAGCACATGTGTACTATTTATACATCTAGATTCTAGAATAAAATGTGCGAAATTTTTTATATTGATATTTAGTTTTAATTAATTCTACTTTGATATAATTATACAAAAGAATTTATTATATTGTTAGGGTAGAACAAAAAAGGTTTAGTTCCAAGAAAACCCATATTCAAAAAATTTATTTGATAGACAATTGTCTAGAAAATTAAAAAAAATTTATATTTTTTTATATACAAGGTGGGCTTTTCAATTTGTTTTTCTTTGTATTTACTACCATTATTATTATTTAAACATTGCAGGCTAACTTCTACTGACTGATCAACAGGTATACACGTATACCCAAATGACAGGTTGCGGGCTCTAAAGGAATGAAAATTCCCCTACAAGAACTATAATCACAAACTAAGCTTAAATATATAATTATGTAAAGTCAAGAAAGAACCCGCTCCCTTTAATATAATTTCCAATTTAAGTATTTCCGATTTAAGTTCCTAGGTATTCCAATTTCAGCAAAGTGTTCACGTTAAAGTTCTCGTGTCTAAAAACTGGATGACTATGAAAAGAATTTTGAAGTCTTTAAAACAATTGATAAATTATGCAATAGAACTTCTCCGCAATCGTCGCCTAAACATCGAAAATCAGCCAGAAATGCTAATAAAACTAATCAACCCCATAGCCCGTTGTCTTCTGTTGCTAATAATAATCTTGTTCTTCCTTCAACTTCCTCCTTTTCATCAATTTTAAAAAATAATATAAACAATGGAACATCGACTGATACACTCGTAATAGCGAATAACCAGAATCATACACATAATGGTACTAATTCAAACGCTATTAAACCATTACGTGTGATTCCAGTAAATAATAAAAAATCAATATTTGTGTCACGATTCGCTTTTGAAACAACGGTTGACGACATTGATTATTATATTAAAACTAAGCTGAACTACGATGCTGATATTCAAACGAAGAAGTTTATTTACTCTCAACCTAGAAGTATTACGTCTTTTAAAGTAACTGTACCACTTGATATTTTCGAACAAGTAGTTGATAGTTGTTTATGGCCAAATAACGCATTAGTTTGGAAATATATTTACAAAGAAAACCTAAAAACAAATAACTAGACTCGATTTTTATACCCGCCACCAAAAAAATGGTCATTCCGTTTGTAACACATCGAAATATCCATTTTAGACCCCATAAAGTATATATATTCTGAATCAGGGTTTGATTTGATGACGATCTAGCTATGTCCCTCCGTCTGTCCGTCTGTTGAAAGCACCATAGAGGTCGCACCGAAAAAGCTAGAGGGCTCAAATTTTGCCAGAATCTTTCTTATAGACAAGGTTTGTTTGGTATTGAAAATGGGCTAAATATTAGGAATATTAGGAAGAGAGTTATAGCTCGAAAAGCAAGAGTAGGTCGAACAAGTAACAGTGCTATATTCGGCCGTGCCGAATCTTATATACCCTTCACAACGTGTAGTCATGCAATAACAATTGTTTGTATAACCATTCATCTCATATAAAATACGTACATACATATGTATATACTGGTTAGACTAAATGTAGCATCGAATCCCAGCTGAGCCAAAAAAATTTTATCTTATTTTATTTTAGATATTATTTATATTTTATTATTTTTTTTTTAATTTTTTTAAAAAATTTTTTTACAAAAATTTTTAAAAAATTTTTTGAAATTTTTTTTTTAAATTTTTTTTTTAATTTTTTTTTTGTAATTTTTTTTATTATTATACCCTTCACACAGTGAAAAAGGGTATATATAGGTTTGTCATTCCGTGTGAAATTTCTACAATTTTCATTTCCGACCCCATAAAGTATATATTTTCTGAAAGCTTATGAATAGAGGAGTCGATTAAGCCCTGACCGTCTGTCCGTCTGTCCGTCTGTCCGTCTGACCGTCTGTCCGTGTGTATGTTGAAATCAACTTTTTGAAGCCCCCCGACATAGGTTGGACCCGGGTAAGGTATTAAAATATCAGAAATATTCGGGAGTAGATCGGTATTGAAAATCAGAAACATCGGTACATAAACAACTGAGATATGAGCAAAAACCCACGACCACCTCGATTTTCTTTTCATAAAAACAACATTACAACAACAACATACATACATACAAACGTGTATACTGGTTAGAGAAAACGTGGCATCGAATCCCAGCTGAGGCAAAAAAATTTTTTTTTAAATTTTTTTAAAATTTTTTTTTTTAATTTTTTTTTTTATTTTTTTTTTATTTTTTATTTAATATATTATATATATTTTTATTATTATTTTTTTTTATTTTTTTTTTTTAATTTTTTTTTATTTTTTTTTTTTGTTTTATATATATTATATATGTATATAATAATTTTTTTTTTTTAATTTTTTTTTTAAATTTTTTTTTTTTAAATTTTTTTTTTTATTTTTTATTTTTTTTTTTGTTTTTTTTAACATACATACGTGAATTTACTGTTATTGCATGACTACACGTTGTGAAGGGTATATAAGATTCGGCACGGCCGAATATAGCGCTTTTACTTGTTTTTTTTTATTTTTAATATTTTTTTTTTTTGTAATTTTTTTTTTGGTATGTTTTTTGCATGTATGTATGTATGAATGTTGTTGTAATTGTGTAAAAAACGAGGTGGTCGTGGTTTTTTGCTCATATCTCAGAAAGTTATGGGGCGATTGTGCTGAATTTCAATAGCGATTCATTCCTGGATATTTCCAAGAGATTGATACCATATACAGATCTGAGGAACATATAGTTGCTTCTAAAAGTTGATTTCAACCAACACACGGACAGACGGGCAGACGGACAGACGGTCAGGGCTTAATCGACTCCTCTATTCATAAGATTTCAGAAAATACATACTTTATGGGGTCGGAAATGAAAATTGTAGAAATTACAAACGGAATGACAAAGCTATATATACCCTTGTGCACCACAGGTGAAGGGTATAAAAAACCGTGTCCTTCGAACATCGAATAAAATGGAATTGTGTCCAAATGCATTAACGTAGACTCATGAAACTTCGAATATATATTTTCTAAGTAAAAACAATATTATTCCCCGAAAATTATCTAAATCCATGCATTAGGAAAGGAGTTATCGATCAAAATGTACGAAAATGTATACCGCACAGTGTATTTTTCGGTATATTTAAAAACAAAAACGTTATAAAAGCAAGAAAATTGGATGTACGACTCTGAAATTTTGCACACTTTGCTTTTTGGTGAGGCGCTTTTTTTTAACGGAAAATCAATGTGCCACGCCCACTTTTACGCCCACCTCCCATATAACGATTTACCCAAAATTCATATAATTTCTCTATTAATATAGATTTTGGAATAACAAAGGACTATATTGAAACATCGTATATCCCCCTAGGCTATGTCATTACTGTGCCAAAAAATTAAGGTGCCACGCCAACTTTTACGCCCACCTCCCATATAACGTTTTACCTAAAATTCATATAATTTCTCTATTAATAAAGATTTTGGAATAATAAAGGGATATGTTGAAAGATCTAAGTTGTACCCAATAGCAAAAACAACTTTGACACGCCTATAATAACGCCCACTTTTCACGTTATCTACCGTTAATGAAATTTAAAAGCTCATAAAACCGACAAAAGTACAGGTACGATGATAAAATTTGCTACGTTTATCCCCTAGGGTGCCCCCATGGACTAGTCAGCAGTGTGCTGTTCTGCTAGTTTGGGGGTTGCGGGTTCGATTCCCGCCAGAGACTCTGGACTTGTCTGCTTCCTTTCTATTCTATTCTTACTTTTCTATTCAGGTATCACAAAGGGATCAATATAATGGACCCAAGTGAGCTGCACAGCAGCTGCCTGTTCTACCTAACCTAACCTAACCTATCCCCCTAGGCAATGTTAATTTTGTGCCAGAAAATTAAGGTGCCACGCCCACTTTTACACCCACCTCCCATATAATGGTTGACCTGAAATTCATATAATTTCTCTATTAATAAAGATTTTGGAATAATAAAGGACTATATTGAAATACTTTAGTTGTACTCATTAGCAAAAACAACTTTGACGCGCCTACTGCAACGCCCACTTTTCACGTTATCTACCGTTAATGAAATTTAAAAGCTCATAAAACCGACAAAATTACAGGTATGATGATGCTACATATATCCTTCTAATCAATGTAATTGTTGTGCCAAAAAGTTAAAGTGACACGCCCACTTTAACGCCTACCTCCCATATAACGGTTTATCTTAAATTCATATAATTTCTCTATTGACATAGTTTTTGGGAAAATAAAGGACTATATTGAAATTTCTAAGTTGTATTTAATAGCAGAAACTTTATTGACATGCCTACTTTAATGCCCACTTTCTTTTGCCACACTATCGCAAAAAACAGCAATGGTTCAACGAACTAAGAAGGCATTCACAGATTTTCTAGCATTTTATACAGACCTGTTTTGCAGAAATTTAAATATTTTTTACAATTCTCCCGATTGTGGACGAATTTGAACGATTATGTTGACCAAAAGATTTACGAAGTGCACAAAACCTGAATAACTTTAAAGCGTTGCTCAATGCGTATCTTTTCACAGATCAAATTGAGTAAGTTTGCGATTGAGAAATGTCAAATGAAATGCAGAAAACAAATTTAAAGACTAGGTGTAGTTCAATTTCAACATGGGCCCACCCTCTGCAAAGAAAGTGATACATATTTTATTATAAAGAGATTATTCTATAGCGATTAACAAAATAATAAATATTGTGCTTTAAATGTACACAAAATTGGTGGTGGGTATAAAAGATTCGGCACAGCCGAATATAGTGCTCTTACTTGTTGATAATCAAATAGTAGTTACATACCAAAACGTACTGAAACCTGGTTAAATAAAAAATTTTTTATGTAATAAATATCATATATATAGACTCTATAGGCAAACTGAAACTACTGGAGGTGGAGTTCTCATAGCTGTCTCCTGTCTTCTCCATTCTGAAGAAATTGTAACGGATACAAGCCATTCAATAGAATTTATTGGTGTCCTGATAAAGATTGACCATAAACGGATTTTCATAACTTGCTCCTATATTCCTCCTTGTTCTCAACAGTCAATTTACAATGATTATATAAAAGCCATTGAAAACGTTGTTTTAAGTTCAAATCCAGATGACCATATTCTTGTGTTTGGTAATTTCAATTTACCGTCTGTTTCATGGTTATACTCAACCAAATTTAATTATTACATTCCCACTAGAATGAATTTCTGGAATAACGAATTGATTAATAAATGTTATAACTTATTTTTATATGAGATTAATGGCATTCGCAACAAGCTGCTGTAATAAGCTGCTTGACTTGGTGTTCGTAAATGATCCAGCTGATTACATCATGAATCGTGTAGATCCTGTTACTATACCTGAAGACCCATATCACCCAACAATTGAATTAAGTTTTAGTATCCAAACTTCTCGTAAATACGATACAAACAAAAAAAATAAAGTGTATTGTTTTAAGCATGCTGATTATGTTGCCCTGAATCAATATTAAAAGGACTGGCATGAGTTGCTTTTAGTTTCCGATAGTGCCAGGTTATCTATAGATGCGATGGTAGATTTATTTTATAAAACCGTGTTTGTTTATATAAATGAATGCGTTTCAAAAATTTCGTTAAAAAACACTCTGGTCCTCCTTGGAACTCTAAGCAGTTGTCGATAATTAAGAATCTTAAGAACAAACGTTACAAGCAATATAAAAAAATTGGTTTAATCGCTACTTATAACACGCTGAATACTAAATTATATAATAAATACTTAAATGATATGAGAGCTAATTTTAAAAATGACCTAAAATCCTTTTATAAATTTGTCAACTCCAAAAGAAAATCTTCTAGCTTCCCGACTATCATGAACTATCTTAATCAAGAATCACGTGACGACTTAGTCATAAGTAATATGTTTGCGGATTTCTTCAGTGCAACATATTCCGATGACCAATACGATAATTTGACTAACTACCCTTATCCGATAATGCACAATCAATCAATATCATTTCCGCCTATACACTATGATGATGTTGTAAAAAACTTAAAAAATCTGAAACCTACAAACCAAAGTGTACCTGACGGCATTCCTAGTTGTCTACTTTCAAATTGTGCTCATGCTTTGGCGACTACGTTAACAATTATGTTTAATATATCACTAAAATACGGCTATTTCCCTAAAGCTTGGAAAGAGTCATACATTATTTCTTTATTTAAATCTGGAAATAAATCGCGAGTTGTAAACTACAGAGGTATAGTAAAATTAAGTATAATTCCTAAACTTTTCGAAAAATGCATTACCGAATCTCTCTGTCATCAAGTTTCATCAATAATGGAATCTTCTCAACATGGCTTCCGTAAAGGTTGCTCAATAACAAATCTTCTACAATTGACATACTTAATTAATCGAGGATTTGCTAATGGTCAGTGCACTGACGTCATCTACACGGACTTTAGTAAAGCTTTTGATAAAGTCAACCATATTCTGTTAATCAAAAAGCTTAATTTGTTGGGATTTACCAATAATAGTTTGGCTTGGATTAATTCATATCTAACGGACAGAAACTAACGTGTTTGCTTCAATAACACTCCATCTAAACACATAACAGTAAAATCTTGGTCCAATTTTATTTACCCTGTTTATAAATGATCTTCCAAATGCTATTAAATTTTCAAATGTTCTTATGTACGCAAAAATTTTTAATATCGGTAATAACTGTAGTAATTATAATCTGCTGCAACAAGATTAAGATAGTTTCTTTATATGGTGTAATACTAACTTAATGGATTTGAATTTAAATAAATGTAAAACACATGCACTTTTCCCGTAAAACAGATGAAATAAACTCATTCTTCTTGAATGGTTACAAACTGGAACCGGTTGATTCAATAGTTGATTTGGGTATTCTATTTCATGTTAAACTTAATTTTAATCAGCATATTTCCCTAATAAATAATAAAGCTCGTGGGGTTCTTGTTTTCATAAAACGCTGGGCCAAGGACCCTTACATCACTAAACAGCTCTATACATCTTTAGTAAGGCCAATATTAGAATTCAGTTCAATTATCTGGAATCCTCAATATAATCTGTACTCTGATAAAATTGAGTCTGTACAGAAACAATTTCTGTTGTTTTGCTTACGTCACCTTTCCGAAATAGTGTTTCAAATCTACCATCTTACAAATCAAGACTTGCACTAATTAGACTTCCTACTCTACAGAGCCGTAGAACAATGCTGAATGTAACGTTTGTTATCAAATTGATTAACGGAGATGTATGCTCTAGTTTCCTGCTAAGCAACTTATCTTTCAATATTTCACCTCGTCCAACTAGAAATTTCAACCCATTGCACGTGCAATTTTTTCGTTGAAATTATGCTAATGATAATCCTTTAAGAATAATTTGTTGCGATTTTTATAATCTTTATCATTTAATTTACTTTTCTGTTAGTGTTAATATTATTAAGAGAAATACCATAGTGTTTTTAAATTCGTAATTGTAATATATGTATTTCTGTCACTATATTTTAATAGTCTGTAAGGATTTATACCATAGACTTACTTAAATAAATAAATAAAAATAAATAAATAAAATAAATAATAATACACCAATGGGCAGCACTCTAACAAAGGTAGTGTTTCAAAGACTCATTCTCTTTTTTGCATGTTTCACAATACATTTCATCCAACAGTACCATAAAAGCAAGATGAGTTCTCATCTACATGTGACCTGCTATTAGACACGTTTATCACTAAATGTTTGTCTGGTTGGTTGGTTGGTTAAGGTGGTAGTTCACTGCATGCAAACAGTCATGTGGAGTCTGTATAGATCCAAGAGAAGGGTAACTAGATCCACCCCGTAGCCATGAGGTATCTTAGTAGATTATTCAGTCCAACTATAGATATTTGTCAACTTAGTCTCTCAAATTTTTAAAAATTAAAGTTATCCAATAGCATGTTCGTTACCTTACCGACACTAGTATTTTGTCACTTTCTGACGAGCTTTTCCATCGTCCAAGCTTTAATATGACTTTTAACATTAAACAAAGTGATTGTATTCAAGAATGAATACATCTTAGACAATTTATCGGCTGCTTTGTTTCCAATAATGCCGCAATGGCTTGGTATTCACGTTCACAGTTCGCATGAGAGTATGTCTTACTATTGCATTGCAGGACATTTCGATATTAAACTTTTTCCTTCATTAGGATCTTAATAACTCCTTCGTCCATTTAATGCGTTTCGTAATTGGCATAATAAACTGGTAGTGTCATTCTTATATTCCGTTCATATAATTCAAGTGGAATAGAAGCACAGAGTTCCATAATAAATTGAAAACTTTTGTCATAATCACTTCCTGGTACTGATATGCTAACTATTATCCAAAAACCATTTATACTAAAACGCAGTAACTTAATCGAAATTTTATTGGATTTAAAATTAAAACAGATCAAAGAAAATACCTAAATTGGTTAATACTCGTATATTTGAATCTACAACTCTTTTTAAAGACTACGTAAATTTTACGTTATCGAAATAGTGTATATGGAAATTCACATTTTTAATATAAGTTACATTATATTTTCCTCCTAATGTGTCACAACCACTGCATTTAGAAGGTAGTATTTATTGCGATAACCGAAATTGTGGCTTATAGTAAGGCGTAGTTGTGATAATGTGCAGACAGCATTTAAGAAATATCAAATAATCTTATAATATAGAAATAGTAGTTCAATGACCACATTAATTATATCTTATCACAAAAACATATTTGTAAATAAATTATGTTGCCTTAACCATATCATTTTCTATATAAATATTTAGAAGGAACATCTCACTAGCATATACATACCTTTGCTAAATAAACTGTTTGAAAAATAGCGGATATACAGTTTCCATTATAGTCTACTAAACCAGCTAAATATTATTAAATAAACACATTTAAAGTTTAATGAATCGAATAAAACTTGTGGATATATTTGGAACATTTTTTTTTTTTTTGTTATTAATGCTTAAATTGAAAACGCAAATAATTATTCTTGTACAATAAACTAATGTACGTGTGTACAAGTTAACAATAAGATATTTGAACAATTGTTTTGGTATATATAATATAGTCTAATGGATTATATACTATAGTCTAATATATAAAAACTTTAATTTAGGACTTCAGATAAGATCATTTGCTATTAACACTTGACAAGTAAAAGTTGATCGAAACATCTGTTTTCAGTTTAAAAATGATAAAGTATAAAAAGTGTTTCCAACCCTTACTAATCCTTTACTTAGTTCTTTTAACAATTTCTTTTGTGTCACCTTTCATACAGTCACGCATTTTAGGTGGTACAACTGTCAATATTGCCGATGCATCCTTTTTAGTTCAAATATTTAATAATGATATTTTTTACTGTGGCGGGACTTTAATATCAACACGCTTAGTTGTAACTGCAGCACACTGTGTTTATGACTTGCAACCCGTAAACATAACCGTGGTAGCTGGAGTAACCTTTATTAAAGAGGAGGGTGTTAGGTCTAAGGTTAATAAAATCAAGGTACACAAAGGTTTCAATAACAAATCATTCAATAGAGATGTGGCAGTGTTGAAATTAATTTCTTCAATTGAGGGTAAAGGCATACAGCCAACAGGTTTGTGCACTGGAAGTTGGAAACCAGGTGCCGATGTGCAGATATACGGCTGGGGCTTAATGAATGAAGATGACGAGGCTTTATCTTATCAATTGAGAACGACAAAAGTAAAAGCGATGGAAACATCAAAATGCTCCAAGCAGTACCGTAATAAAATCAACTTAACAAAATCAATGTTCTGTGCTTCCGTGTCGGCTCATGCAGATGCCTGTACTGCAGACTCAGGAGGTCCCGCTATAATAAATGGGCAATTTTGCGGTGTGATATCATCAGGAATTGGCTGTGGTAATCATGAATATCCCGGTATCTACACTAATATATTGGTAGTGCGTAAATTTTTAGAAAAATATTTGAAAAGAGACAGTATTTTTCAACTTTATCTTTTCTTTAATAAATTAGAACGTTAACGAAAATAATGTTAATAAAATTAATGAAACAATATTAAAAGTTGTTTTGAAACTATCCAAACAAACAAATTCCTTGTTTATTTAGGGAAGCCCTAATGTTACATCAAAGTATGTATGTTTGCATCTTAAAATATTGAATAACAAAAATGTGAATAAAATATCTTACAAGCAGTTAAATAAATATGTTTGCAGAAACTTTGCCCAGCACTGTGACCTAGTATGAAGATATGACAAATATAGAAGTAATACTCGCAGGCATTGCAAATTTGGTATCATATATCATGTTACCTGCCTAACATTGTGGGGACCAGCAAAGCGGTTTGGGTCAAACTATATAGTAATTATAAATAAGAAGCACCATAATTAACAAAAGTTATAGCTTTTGACATAACGAACCAAAGACGCTGCTGCAGATTTTTCACTTAATATATTTTGTTGATCTCAAAATTATAATTCCAATATTATTACGCTTTAGCAATTTTTGTGTTAACGGGTGAAAATGAGTAGAGGAAAGACGACAGAATATATGATATTTAGCAGAGATTATTGAAACAGCCAAAATTTACGCAAGCATTTTTTAAGCCATATAATAATAATTGTGAATAAATAATTTAAAAAAACGTTTATGCAAATTACATAGTATTTTCCTAAAACACAAAAGAAAAATATGCTACGAATTTTAGTTTTATTTTTTATTTGTTTCTTTTTTAATTTTAAGAAATTATATATTTCAATATAATGTTGAGCTATTATTTTTATTGTTTTTACATATGAGGCAACGGCACTGTGCGTTGGGTAAAAAGCTGCCCGTCAAAAACATTGTAGGGCACTGGTAAACATCATTGTTAAACATTGACCTTGTTTTGTAAAAAATTGTAATATTCCGCAAAAACTTGTTATTTAAATGAAACGTTCATTTAAATAAAAGATATTGTATGCATCATTTTAATATGCGTACACATTTACTGCCGTATTCATAAAATAATATTTTAGGCTTATTAAAGGTTTATTTGACAGATGTTGTACAAAATAGTGTCAAATAAATCTTCATTAATCCTAAAATATTTGTTATGAATTAAATATATGTATGTGAATTATGTATATATTATATATTTTCCCCTTATACAAGCGAAATTGAAAAACATGTGCCGTTATCCCGTTAATACTTTTTCGCGAATTTACTAATACAATTTAGATATTTTTTCCTAAGCTTTATGTGTTCGGAAGTTACATAGGGTTCAAAAAAGTACCAAATTATAGTTTTTACCAGTTTCCTCTTTAGGGGTTAAAAATTAAAAAAATTAAATTGCCAGAAACCTGTCACCTAAAAGGTCATTTCAACCAACACACGGACAAACTTAATCAGTCAACTCTTCTAATCATAAGAAAATATATATTTAATTATATCGTAAATGAATATTGTAGAAATTACAAACGGAATGACAAAGCTATATGTTTAAAAATTGTCGTAGTATAAGTTAGCCGCCTTATTTACAATGGCAACCAATTAGAAAACACCACGACTTTTGATGATGTGTGAGTAACATTTTCTATTTCTGTATTACAGTAGTTTCTGCTTAATTGATTTCCGCTTAATAGATTTACCCGCTTATTTGATCCAAAAAAATTACACTGAAAATATTCAATATAAGTTTTATAGAAAATTGAATTGACATTTAAAAATTCTCTTTTTGTTGAAAAAGTCACTAAGTCGACTTTTGGTTTTCGTGATGGCATATATTTACAAAATTATGTGGCAGCCCTTCAAATCATATGTTTTGTTTATCTTGTACAAAGTTAAAAAAACGCCAGTGAATTAAAATCTTATCAGAGTGAGAAATGAATTTCAGAAAACACACAAGTTTAAATCTTATTATACATATATGTAAGTATATAAATATTTTACTGCTTTATTGATCCCACTGCGCAATTATGCCGAGTTCTTTTAATTGAGCCACTGAATCAATTAAAAGAGTATCGGTTAAATGATATGCCCGGTTAATTGCAACAAAACCTGTGCATTTTTAGAAAATCACTTAAGCGGAAATACTGTATCTACTTCCAATTGTTTAAAATTTAATATGACAAGTATTGAGTATGCCAAGTAACTACGCGAATATTTAAAAAAACCGGATCGCAGATGTTATTATTGAAAGAAATTAAACAAAAGCTTTTGATATATACAGTAGTATAAAGCTTGAAACTAGACGAGCAAATATTTGAACAAATATTTCATTTGCTTTAGAAATTATTTCACACTCTATGTATGTATATAAATGATTTGTAAACTGGAAAGATCATATTAGTTAGAAATTATAACTGAAAAGTGGATGTTGATCACATCTTTCAACTCCAATCTAAAATGATTAAATTAAAAAAGTGCTTTAAAATTTTAATAATCCTTTACTTAGTCCTTTCAAAATTATCTTCTGTTTCGACTAAAATCCAGTCACGTATTATAAATGGTAGCCCTGCAAAGATTACCGAAGCACCATTTTTAGTTCAAGTGTTAAAAAATGGTTTTCTTCTCTGCAGCGGCACTATAGTAACAACACGCTTGGTTATAACTTCAGCCTATTATGTTTTTGATAAACAATCTAATGATTTGATTTTTTAAGAGCTATAGGAAAGTTAAAAAAAAACACGTAAAATTCAGAAAAATTCATGAAATCTTTATTTGAATCGATAGTACGGCCCATATAATTTAATTTTTTAAGATTATTTTATGCAAATGTTGACCGTGACTGAGCCTCAAATGGTCCATCCGCTTAGTCCACTTTTGGCATACTCTTTGCAACATTTCGGCCGGTATCTCATGAATAAATGCTTCAATGTTGTCTTCTAATGCGTCAATTGAAGCGTGCATGTGTGTATAGGCATGAGCTTTAACATAGCCCAACAAAAAATAGTCTAAAGACGTTAAATCGCACGATCTAGGCGACCAATTGACCAGTCCCGAACGTGAAATAAAATGTTCACCGAACTCGCCTCTCAATAAGTCCATTGTTAAGGGTACAGTGTGGCATGAGGCACCGTCTTGCTGAAACCACATGTTACGGTACGATTCGCATCATCTTTGAAGAAGTACGGTCCAATGATGCCACCAGCCCATAAACCGCACCAAACTGTGACTTTTTCTGGATGCATTGGTAGCTCTTGCAATGCTTCTGGCTGATCTTCACTCCAAAATCGACAATTCTGCTTATTAACGTACCCACTGAGCCAAAAATGAGTTTCGTCGCTGAACACAATTTTTCGATAAGAAGCGCGTGATGAACTTTCTTAACAGAGCACGCATTTTGATAATAAAATTCAAAAATTTGCAAGCGTTGTTCGTTTGTAAGACGATTCATGGTTAAATTATAGACCAAACTGAAGATGTTTGACAGTGAAACAAAACACGAAACGTGCGTCAGCTGTTTAAACAAGTGTTGCCAAAAATATAATAGCTAAAAAATCACCATTTAGCCATTAACGAGACGGGTGTTAGATCACAAGTTGAAAAAATCCACGTACATAGACGATTCACACCAACATCAAAGAGGAAAGATTTGGCTGCACTTATTTTACGTTTACCAATTGAGGGTTAAAGAATACGACAAGCTGATTTATGTACTAAGAAATGCAGGAGGTCCCGCTATTATAAATGGGCAATTTTGTGGTGTGATATCGTTAGGTAATGGCTGTGCGAAGGGTAACCTTCCGGGTATCAATATTAATCTGTTGGTGAGGCCTAGATTTGTAGAAAAGTGCATAAATAAAACACGTGCTATTTGAATTGTTAAATAAAATTTAGTTTCGCTTTTGTAAAGTTTTAATTTTAAAGTTTGATATTAACTCTTTAGCTAACAATCCCAAATACACCACATCAGAAATCAATCAATTATTTGTGTTCATACATAAAGGGTCCGCCAAATAACTTTTTTTTTGAAAATGATATTAAAAAAAGTATAGCTTCGACTGTGTGGCACATAGCGCCATCCTGTTAAAACCAAATGTTGCCAATATCCTCCTCTTCAATTTTTGTGAACAAAAATTCGTTCATCATGGCCCGATAACGATCGCCATTGACTACGGCCACTCCTTGATCATTTTCGAAGAAAAATGGCCCAATTAGCCTCTGGACTAAAATCCGCACCACAAATGTGACTCGTTTTGGGTGTATCGGCTTTTCAATGTATGCGTACATACCCGCCAAGATCAAAATGAGCTTCATCTGAAAAGATGATTTTTTTTGGCAAAATCGGCCAAAGTAATGTCGTAATATTTCCCAGCGTTGTTCAAGCGTATACACAACCATATTCGTTCAGCGGAAGGATAAAACTAATTATCTGTCAAATCAGACATGAGCTAAGTGTTACCATTTACGAAATAAGCACTAGTTGAAAAAAAACGTTAGATGGCGGACCCTTTATATTATACAAACACTGCAAATAATTTGAAATAACTGTTCAGTAAATGCAGTGATTTATTGACAGTTGTATCTCTGTAATGTAACAAGTATTCCAGTGTTGTCCAATACTAATAAATTATAGAAAATCAAATAATGTTTAGTGTTTAAAGTGTATATGAAAATATCGTTATTTTGAAAATTTTGAGAAAAAAATCGGCAAATCGGCAAATATGGAAGGCCTGGTAGTGCTACGTATTGTTTCAACGATTTAAGAACTTGTTCAGAGAATATATAGGTAATTCCTTCTCTGACTTTTGGTTTCTTACGCTCTTTCTTTTACTTAATATCACGTATGCCCCCAAGAAAATAATTTCCTACAAAATTGAAATGTTAAAAAAGATATTTTCAAACAAATAAAAAAAATTAAGCCAATAAGAGCGGTATATTTGGCTATGCCGAATCTTATATACCCCTCACACAACTTGTACCAACATTCAATGACCATAAATAACAATTATTTATATGGTGACCAAATCTTATTGGGGAAATCGATAATTTTAACTTCTAGCTGATATTTTGTCTTTGATTTTTTGTCGGTCGATATTGTCGGCATTGAAACAACATTTTAGGTATGTAAATGTTTCCATAGGTACATATTATAGAATATATGTATACGTAACAAACATTGCAAGAAATTCAATTGGATCTGTAAAATCTGACCTTATTTACATATGTACGTATGAAGAGTATAAAAATAGTGCTAAATTATAAAAATTACACTGCTCAGCAGCAAAATACTCCATTAAATAAAACTATGTGGACTATATGGATTTTAGCTGAACTCTAATCCGCTGTCGATTTTTTTCATCAGATCGGAATTTTTTTATGGGCGTGGCAAATTTGTTCCCCTAAATTAGTCAGGTACGGAGACATTTTTCATCCTAACTCGAGAACCAGTCATCCGAATTTCAAATGTAGATGTCTCACAAAATTCTATTTATTTTAGTTGAATACAGTTTTTCTCTATCTCTTATCGTTTTGGAATTATTCAAAAAATAATGGAGAAAAATATTTTTTCGTTCATCATTTTAAACCTTTTTCTGAGAGCTACTTATCTTAAAAATAAAAAAAGCCATAAACTATAAAAATCGGTTTAAAAATGTAGATTTTATTGTCAATTTACCACAGGTTCCCAATATTGTAACTCAACCAGCCTTACATATGATATACCTATCAGGGAATGACAACGATTACAACTTCGGATATACATTGAGTATTATTAGCAAAACATGTATAAGTGCGTACGGTTACAGCTAAAAAAATTACTCTATCCGTACATACTCGTTTGATGTTCGGCATAAGTATATACAAGTAACCGAAATCTAAGTATTTTTCGCATAAATACTCTTTATTGTACACAGTACAACAAATTGGACTTAAGTACTTAAGTGTTATCGATTATCCGTAAAAAAAAGCGAGTAAAATGAGTAACCGTTTTTACAATTCAAGCGAGAGCATCAAGTAGAAATTTTGCATGCGTTTTGGTTTAGTAAAAATGCACTTGCTTGGGTTATGAAAACAGCACAACCATTATGGTACAAACGCACACATACATAAACATTATTGTTATACCCCTGTAGGAAATGTCACTAGTGAATCAGTACTGATTCACTATTGACACTGTCACCAGTACTACTGACTTATTATACCCCCGACAATGCTTTTTTACTATAGACATTTACCATGTGCGTGTCATTGAAAATCTACTACTGACACTGGTACTACTGAGTAGGTAGTTCTTTTGGGACCATATGTAGACATTGTCACCATAGATTCACTAGTTCATTTTAGTAATTCTAGTCTACACTTCTGATACTTTTCTGAAATAGACGTCGTTAATGAAACTTTTGTTAAAATATGATGTTTTATTAAAAAAAATTAAGGAATTCATTAAATATCAAATATTAAAAGTAAATTAGGTATATTTCATTTATTTAGAACTCTTATTTATTGTGTATACATTTTTTTCTCATCAAAGAAAATGAAAAAAATGTAGACACTTTGTTGACAATGTCGCCAAGAAGTCACCACAATAGTCGACAAAACTGGTGACTTGGAGATACTTGCCCCCAGGTTTCCTTCAGGGACATTTATTTGTTGTTTTTTTTATGATCGTTTGTGTGTATACGGCTTAGCAGCCGTAGTTGCTAGCAGGGATGCCACAAAAAATATTATTCCTAACAAATTTGTCAAAAAATGCACTAAAATCTACCAAAAACTTAAATTTTTGCACATAATTTTTCTAAATACTAACATTTATATTTAAATAATAAAAACAATAATCAAATGGTAGTAAATGAATATAATTTACCAATTAATATATGAATAATTTATATATATTATTTAATTAGTATTTGAAAATATCCAAAATACAGTTTTGTTTACATCAATATTTAAAGAAAAGTGTTAATAAGCAAAAGTATATGCCACTACTTTGGTAATTTATTCGAATCATAATTAATTTCCTATATAAGTATTGATATAATTGGAATATATGTCCTGACTTAACTTTTATTTAGAATATATGGCTTAAGATATCAAAATTGAAGGCATTTCTACATATTTCCTTACAGCGTTTGTTTTCTTTATTTTGTAAAATATTTTCATTGACATTAAAAGTTATCTACTATAAATTCATGTTTCAAGTTTATATGATAAACTATTTAACATGTAACTTATATAAAAAAATAAGACGCTTAAATGGAAATATGATTTTTAATTAAAATGTTTATTGGCGAATTATTTGAACTTTGTGTTTTACCACTAAAAATATTGTTCTACAAAAACTTAAACATAACAAAGCAAACAAATTCACAAAATTAAAAAAATTTATACCATAAAAATATCCAGTTTAATTAAACTGGCATCCCTGGTTGCTAGATGAATTATGGACAGAGACATTTTTTTTATGATTTTTAATTTAGGGGTTGATGAAACAACGACATGCGTTATTTTGTTAGCAATGCCCAGCGAGCATGTGGGATTTATTTTAAATATATAAAAAAGAAAAAAATCTTATATTAAGATATATTTATTAGTTTTAACAGATATATTTGTTGTTTATTGTTTTTCTTATTAACTTTTTTTAGATATTTTAAGTCCGTCAAGAAAAAATTATATGGTTTTTGTTTGTTTTTCTTTATTAATTTTCCAAAAAACAAAAACAGAATATCGTTTTTTTCTGCGGGAAAATAATAATCAGATAATAGCATTATGTTTATTTACTTATAAATAACTATTTAGTGGTTGACCAAAACCTTTTAAAATTGACTTGTCTCGTTATATAGCTTAAAATATTAGCTTAGAATGTATAACATGGCATATTACTTTAATATTTGTGTTCTGTTTGCTGGGTATCAGGTATTTTACAGAAATAATTACACTCTCTTTGTTGTGTTCCTATCCAGCGTTGTCAACTTTGGCTTTATGCAATATTATTTGTGCTTTTTAAAATTTTTGTCGCGCAAAAAATTTGAGTCAGTGCTCGATGTGATTTCTCAAATTCTTTAGTGCATTCTTTTTCTTATCGAAGTAAAAATACTAAATTCAAATAAAGAACAATTTTTGCAAGGTAAATTTCTTACGAAACAACGCAACAAAAATGATAAGAATTAATAATAGACAATGCTTTTGTTATAAAGATCCTTAGCTTACATTTAAAAACCTGTATAAATAGATTATATATTTTATATTATTATTAGTTATAATTTAAATATATACAGGGTTGCCCATATTCGACGGACCCATGTTTTTTTTAAAAAAATCAAAGAAAAAAATAAAAATTTGGCGGTTGGCAATCTTAATCATTTAATTTTTTCCAAGTAGATTTGTTTACATCAATTTTTGAATATGATATCTCTCAAATGGCCGCCTCTGGCGTTGATGGCGTATTGTGCCCTTTTTGCAGCATTTTCCATCGTTTTCGCCAACATTTCGGCCGGAATAGCGGCTATTTGTTCACGAATGTTGTCCTTGAGCTCTTCTAAGGTCCTTGGCTTGTTAACGTAAACCTTTGACTTCAAATATCCCCACAAGAAGAAGTCAGGCGGCGTCAAATCGGGCGAACGCGGTGGCCAGTCCAAATCACCACTTTTCAACATCAAACGGCCCGGAAACAAATTCTTCAGAAAATCGATTGTTATGCGACTTGTGTGCGGTGGAGCAACAATCTTTGCGTCAATTGAATTTTGTACGGGAACAAATGCAAATCAACGCGAATAATCCGTTGTAAAGTGGACCGAGCCATGCCCAACTGCTGAGAACGGCGTTTTTGGGATGTTCTTGGGGACCTCTCAACACTGGCTCGTACGGCAGCGATATTCTCGGCCGATCGCCTTGGTCGACTTTTATTTGGCCTCTTCGGATTAGAAAGAGCCTCACCAGTCGAAAATTTTTCGTATAAACGCTTAATGGTGTTCTTAGAAGGCGCACTTCTCACATTTTTTAATATTTTAAAAGCACGTTGAGTTTTCACAATTGACTTGTTCTGTTGAATGTAAATTTCAACTATTTCAGAGCGCTCGCGTCTCGTGTATTGTTGCATGGTAAAAATCTGCTTGGACTGACGCTTCAAACGCGGTATGTCATTAAGCGATCTGACATCTCTGTCAAAAGTTATGGCGTTGCCAGATGGGTCCGTCGAATATGGGCAACCCTGTATGTTTCTGATATCTTCTATGGTTAAACAAACAAAACTTTTTATAAAAGTAAAGAAAAGAATAATGATATGCATAAAACCAGCTGTAATTTTTTTTAAAGTAGCGATTATATGATCAACTGTGAAGTTAAAGTTACAACTTTAACTTAAAATTTATTATTATTATTAATGATATTATATGGAAACTTATTTTAGGCCTAAAGGTTCTAATAACGAAATTTATAATTTTATAAAATAAATATAATCGAAAATTCAAAATTTTAAACTTTACGCATATTCTTAAAAATCAAACGTTATTTCCTGTTTTGATGTTTTTTGAATCTTAAAGTTGACAACACTTGTAATAGAACCTCTCACTTCACGATGAGAAGTAGATTTTTATACATAAAAGCAGGGATGGAAAGGTCAGATTGGGTCAGATAGGCTGTCATCGCTACCTGTATAAGAGCACCCTTCTTAATGATGGATTTTCCTTGGAAATTTGTGTTTTTTTTTCAATAATTAAGGTCAAAATTCCTACAGATTTTTTCCTAACAAAAAGCAATGTAAATACATACGTAATTATATAAACAGTAAATCAAAATAAAAAATACATTGTTAAATACATATCTATTGCCAGTATCAATTCAACTAAATTTTCACTTTTATTTTCTTTAATTTTTACTTATCTTTTTCTGCTTTTATATCAAAATAATTTTTTTTTAAGTTGATAAGCCATACAAATTTCAGGTATAACAGTTGCGTTTCTTAATACTAAAAATAAATAATTAATATAAGTAGATTTATTTTTATTTAAAGAAAACATTTTATTATTATGTGTTAGCTCGTTGCTTATTTAAATTAATAAGCAATATAAATTATGTTATATATATTTACTATACAAAAAGTTCCAGCCCTGACCAATTTTCTTTTTGTTTGATAAAAAATGAAAGAGCAGAATAAAGCACTTTTACTTGTTTTTTACTTGTTTTTTTGTTCAAAAGTACTTATAAGTATGTCGGAATACTTATAAGTATTTTGCCAATACTTATAAGTATTTTGCCAATACTTATAAGTAATTTGTTTTCGCACATGTATATCCGAATAATACGTATGTATAGAGAGTATTTTTGAAAATAAGTAATAAATATACTCGTAACCGTAGCAATTCATGCATGTACGAGTAGCTATTTTCTGTGATAAATGCATGGTTATACTTATAACCGAAAAAGATAAGTAAATATTCGAGTTATTTTTTTTTTCGGATAACCGAAGTCAGACTCTGATACCTATATATGTAGAAAATTAAACAAACTCACCAAGCTACCAAAATGTGCTTAAATAAATGAAATCTTACAATCTAAATACGATTGGATTAAAGTGGCATCCATGCTAAATATTACACACATTTTTTAATTTGAACATTTTATCCATAAGCTTTTTTCTTTTTTACTTAAGTTAAGCTAAGCCCACAACTTTGTTCTAATTCATTTCGACAGTAATTTCGAATATTAACATTAATAGCGAATTCGAAATTAAAAATGCTATAATATAAAAATATTTGGTTTTTACTAAGCTAAGATTACCACCATGTACTAATACTACAGCTGAATAATTACTACTAAAATTTGTAATAAAAATATTTGGTTAAGTAAGGAAGCTGTCCTAAATTTAAAGTGCTGAATAGAAAAAGTTAGGTGTCCATGCTTAAAAATACTACTAACATTTAAAGAAGTGAAGTCTAGAACCATAAATATTTGACACCAAAAACAATTCTAAAGAGTATATTTAAGTATGGGCAAAAATTGAATTCATCCAAATTGACTTTAACTTTCTCATAATTAATTTATTAATGAAATAGTTTTAAACTAATATGAATTCATTATTATTGAATTAATTCCTAATTGAATATCATTTAACCTTTAAATGAATACATACATACATATTTATTTAATACAAACCAACTACATATTAGCTAAGTAATTTTCCTTTCATTTAATCTATATATATAAAAGTGAAACTCTGTGTGTGTGTGTGTGTGTGTGTGTGTGTGTGTTAGCTATAGACTCTGAAACTGTAAAACCGATCGGGCTCAAACTTTGGTAAGTTGTTGTACACATACCGGGGAGTGTTTATGGATGAAAAAAGTGGGCGGGGCCACGCCCATAAAAAATTAGTTATCAGTTTTAGCTACTTGCAATTGACCGATTTTTCTGAAACTTTGCACACATATCGAGCTGTCATGACTAAATAATTTCGTGATAAGAAAAGTGGGCGGGGCCACGCCCCTAAAAAAGTTTTAATTTTGAGGTACTTGCACTGGACCGATTTTTCTGAAACTTTGCACACATATTAAGCTGTCGTGACTTTATAATTTTTTGATTTAAAAAGTGGGCGGGGCCACGCCCATCAAAAAAGGCTATAATTTTGAGGTACTTGCACCAGACTGATTTTTCTGAAACTTTGCACACATATTGAGCTATCATGACTAAATAATTTCGTGATTAGAAAAGTGGGCAGTGCCACGCCCATAAAAAAAAGGTATCATTTTGAAGTACTTGCACTGGACCGATTATTCTGAAACTTTGCACACATATTGAGCTGTTATGACTTTACAATTTCGTGATAAGAAAAGTGGGCAGGGCCACGCCCATAAAAACAATTTTAATTTTGAGGTACTTGCACTGGTCCGATTCTTCTGAAACTTTGCACACATATTGAGCTGTTATGACTTTACAATTTCGTGACTAGAAAAGTGGGCAATGCCACGCCCATAAAAAAATTATAATTTTTAGGTTTTTTCACTTGATATTCAATTAAAATTCAGAATTCATTTCGATTCATTAAGGGGCGTAGCAACGCGCGCCGGGTTTGGCTAGTTTGAAATAAAAGATAATATGTATGTATATGCAAAATTAAGTTTAAATAAAAAAAAAACAACATAGTTTTGGATTATGTAATCTACTTAAAAAAAATAAAAAAATTAAAAATGAAGAAAAAAATGCGTATTTTTTGCTATTTTTAAGACATTTTTCCATATTTTCTTCTATTCACTATCTACAACTTTGTTTCAGACGCAAAGGAGTTGTTCCGTACGGTATACCGATAAATAATCGTGCTAAGATATAGAAAAAGTGATAAAAATCCACCTTGAGTAAAAAATTCGTATGGCTATTAAATTATTAATGCAGCCAACTTGACAAAACGAATGGTGCAGAAGTTCTTATATTTGGGGCTACTTTCACGTTTAATTCTCAGAATTGAGTTCCAAATCTTTCCCTGAAAATTGCTCAAATCCATAGATAACAAAAGGAGTAACAGGTCGGAATGTATTTACAACGCAGTGTCTTTTTCAGTGTATTTAAAATTTAAAACGTAATAAAACTGACAAAATTAGATTTTCTTTTCTGCAATTGTGCAAACATTGCTTTTTGGTCAATAGATTTGTAATAACGGAATATAAAGGTGACACGCCTAATTTTACTTGTACTTACCTCCCATATAACGCTTTACTCAAATTTCTTTAGGGACAAAGACTTTGTAAGAATAAAGAATAAATATTTATTGAAATATTAAAGTTGAATTTCCAAACAAAAAATACTTTGACATGCCTCCTTTAGCGCCCACTTCTCACATATTTTGCTATCAATGCAAATCAAAAGTTCATGAAAGCGGCATAATTACATGTATTAGCTGATGGAATTTCGCATATTTTATTTTCTGGAAGTTACACAAAGAAATTTTACAAGTGTATTTCCTGAGTAAAAACAAGTAACAGCAGTATATTCGGCTGTGCCGAATTTTAGACACCCACCACCAATTTGATGTGCTTTAACAGCACAAAATTTATTATTTTGTTATAAATAGCAATCGCTATAGAATAATCTCTCTATACTAAAATATGTATTACTTTTTTTATGTAACTTCGATTTGCTTTTAATTTATCTTACAATGAAACATTAAGTACTTCTATATTAGGAGTGATACAACTCACTCTTTTTTACTACATTGTTGTATTTATGTATACGGAAACTGAAGAGTATAATTTGGTACCCAGTGGTAGTTAAACTAGGAATAAGATTTTAGTTTCGGTAATAAAAAATTCAATAAAAAATTTTTTAAATTTTATAACAAATTCGCGTTAGTTTCGCTATTTTAAACAAAAGAACTGCTGAACAGATTTTTAAGACCTTTAAATTGTTGGATTTGTATTCGCAGCAAATAGCAGACAAATATACAAAAGTATGGGCAAATTTACAAAAGTTCCACGCCCATTGAAGTTTTTTTCAAAACATTTCTACAAAATTAAATTTTCATTAAACTTCTATTAATTTGAAATTCAGGTAGTGCCACGCCCATACAAATTTATGTTGATTTTCAACACTTGTTCTACTACTAAATACTATACTGATGTTTGTGAAGATATGTATATAATTCTCATAATTATAAAATTGTGTGTTAAAAAAATTTTACTTCTGCCAAACCGAAATTATACAAATTTGCACACACATTAAGTGATGATAAAAATACAATCTAATTTAATACAATTAAAAAAAAAATACACTTGAAATTTACAATATAAAAGTTAAGAGCATTTTATAGATTTTTAACACAATAGACTTACTGGTCTTTGTTTACTGTTCCATTTATTGTTACACACCTTATTATACCCTTCACACAGTGAACAAGTAAGAGCGCTATATTCGGCCGTGCCGAATCTTATATACCCTTCACAACGTGTAGTCATGCAATAACAGTAGTTTGTATCACCATTCATCTCATATGAAATACGTACATACACATAAAAAATATACATATATAAAAAACATCCCATTGTAAAATTATAAATTTACGTATGTATGTTAAAAAAAAATAAAAAAAAAAATTTAAAAAAAAAATTTAAAAAAAAATTAAAAAAAAAATTAAAAAAAAAATAAAAAAAAAATTAAAAAAAATAATTAAAATATACATAATTAATATAAAACAAAAAAAAAAAAAAATAATAATAATAATAATATAAATATAAATAATATATTAAATAAAAAATAAAAAAAAAATAAAAAAAAAATTTTTAAAATATAAAAAAAAAATTTTTTTGGCTCAGCTGGGATTCGATGCCACGTTTTCTCTAACCAGTATACACGTTTGTATGTATGTATGTTGTTGTTGTAATGTTGTTTTTGTGAAAAAAAAAATCGAGGTGGTCGTGGGTTTTTGCTCATATCTCAGTTGTTTATGTACCGATGTTTCTGATTTTCAATAGCGATCTACTCCCGAATATTTCTGATATTTTAATACCTCACCCGGGTCCAAGCGATGTCGGGGGGCTTCAAAAAGTTGATTTCAACATACACACGGACAGACGGTCAGACGGACAGACTGACAGAGCTTAATCGACTTCCCTATTCATAAGCTTTCAGAAAATATATACTTTATGGGGTCGGAAATGAAAATTGTAGAAATTTCACACGGAATGACAAACCTATATATACCCTTTTTCACTGTGTGAAGGGTATAAAAATAATAGTGTCTTTGTGTAGGCATGACACCTCCTACTTTAGAGATTATATTGTTAAAGTTTTTATTCAACTTAGATAGTCTATTACGGATTTTTTTTTTGTTTGAAAAAGTTTTGTCCGTGTAGAAATAATATTTATTTATTTTATATTTAAGCGTTATATATGTGGAAGGTGGGCGTTAAAGAGCGCATCTTACTTTTATTTTCTAGCATTATAATAAAATCAACCAGAAAGCTATATATGAGAAAATTCGTCATCTAATACATCTGTCGGTTTTATAAGCTTTTAAATTCCATTAACAATAAATTATGTGAAAAGTGGGCGTCAAAGCAGGCGTCTTAAAGTAGTTTTTGCTGATAAAATCAACTTAGATATTACAATATAGAGTCCTTTATTCTTTCAAAATCTTTGTCCATAGATAAATTATATAAATTTGAGAGACAGCTTTATATTTACAGCTTTATTTTCCGTTTCTACAAGTCATTTGATCACAAAGGAATTTTAATAAAAAATCAGGATCGTTCATAATAACTCATTTCATAAGATATAAATTCGCCTAATTTTCTGGAAAAGATTATTTTTGTGTGGATAATATACTTATGCAATTTTGTCGCTCCACGTCAATGTCACACCATTATTTTTAATGGTGGGTATAAAATTCTAAATGATGATTTCAACGCTGAAAAAAAAACCAAAACAACTGCACACTTCTTGTCTCTCTTCATTTTTATTAACTTCTTTATACAAAATATAATTTTTAAAATACACACCTAACTATTAAATTCATGTTTAATTTGCTCGGAGTTGTTTGTTCTTCTAAATATTAATGAATAAATTTTAATAAAAATACATAAAATGTCAAAAATATATACTTATGTATGTATGTATGTATGTTTGTATATAAACTAAAATTGATCACAGTAATTGCTTGTTCTTAATACTATTTTACAAACCCATGTATGTATGTATATGATGTTGGAATAATTTTTCAATAAATAATTAATTTTCTAAAAATATAATGTAATAAATAAATAAATAAATGAAAAATGAAAGTGGTTGAATACAAAATGGAAAGAAATCTAAATGTCATTTAGAAAACAATGATCGATTAATTAAACTATGAAAAAATAAGAATAAACTTTGACAGGGCTTAAGTACATTATTATGAAAGATTCTTTTAAGGAATGTAAAATAAATGATTTCTTTTTCATTAGGAACTTGTTATTTGGCTAAAATGCTAATCAATTTTTTGTAGGCTATTCTTAAGCCACAGGTAGTTTAGCATTTTTTCTCTTCTGAGTGCGATGTCTTTGTGCATGAGGTTTTTTGGTGGTTTTAAATAAAAGCTCAAAACTCTCGCCTACACTAAGACTGGAATCACTTTTAAATATTGAACTAAAATCTATACTACTGGTGTCATCACCCACTATTATGGTATTGGAGTTGTTATAATCCACACTGTCTGCTAAGCCAAATTGTTTGCCTCTGTTTAGCAGTTTGTGATTTAGAATTTTCTGCATATTGGACAAGAATTGAAAATAGCAGAATTTGGCAAATTTAAGGTCTGTTAAAAATGGTTCCACTACACCACCAATATTGGCCTGATGGCGTCTGGTTACAAAGCTCAAACGGTTATTCATGGCTTTACGGCTAATGGTTTTAAGTTTCTTGAGATTATTGTTGGGTGCTGAACCATTAATGGTGGTCTCCAGTTCGCACAAAATAAAGCGAGCACTAGCCAGTAATTTATTTAACTCATTCGAGGTATCTCCCGCAAAGCTGCGCTTCTTCATATCGTATTTGTATTGAGAACGAGCCAAATAACCAAATGAGGCCACATATACTTGGATATTACGGTACCAACGACTTAAAGTGATCTGCAATACACAAAGAGAAAGAACAAAAATTAATGAAAATTAATTTAACAACATTTTTCAACATCTTGTTATTTTGTTGTAAAAACAAAACAAACAAAAAGAAAATCATATATATCAAGGCTTTTTTAGGCCAGGCAAATAAAAAAGCCACTACTTTATAACTAAAACTAATAATGATTGATTGATTTATCTTTGAAATATATTTTTCAGCATGACATATACACTAGTCTTACGGTTCGAATATTTTTATGTTTTATATGGAGAGCATAAAATAATGCTGATTTTATGCAAATTTTCGTTTAATTTTTTTTCTTCTTGTGTTTAATGCAGAATCCTCTGGGGAAACTAGTTTACTCTCTTTTTAAGTGGTTTATTTTAGCCACCTACCATTAGCCCTGTTAGCAACAGCTGTAATGTAAAAGTGCCATAAACAAAATTTTAATATTGTTATTGTAATCATTTATTTAAAAATCACATCTTTTTTTTAAGTTTTTAACTTGTTTATCATGCTGTCATGCTTTATTAAGCCCTGAGGGTGGTGATTGTCAAGTTAGCGCAGCATAAAACTGCAGACAGTTAAAACATATGCATTACGGAGCAGATATTGCAAATAATGAATTCATCATATTTGCAATACTCTCCATGATTAATGAATTTATGCTACATAGTATATATTTCATTCGACTTAAGAAACTCATAAGCTGAGAAATATATTCGAAAATAAATTTATAGTTTTAAGAAAATTTGGTTCATAAATCACCGAGTTATAAATACAATTTAATAATTTTAATAAATTTTTGAATTTTTTTTCTGCTTCAGAACACTTTAATATTTGTTTTATTTTTTTTTTTATATCCATATAAAATGATAAAGGCTACAAAGAGTCGTCATAGCCGAATATTGTACTCTTACCTTTTTATTTATAAGATTAGTATGAAAATACTCCATTTATTATGTTCAAATGATAAGAAGTGTATATCCCCCTATTTTGAAGAGGTTTTTATTATAAATATTCAACTCGTGTTATCTTTAGCTTTGGTGGTCAATTGCACAAAAAGAAATAAATAAATAAATAAATAATTTCCAAAAACGACATCTGCCAGCTAATGTAGTAAACACAATTAAGATGCAACAGCACGTGTGAAACTGCACCCAAATTATTGACAACTTTGAGCGGCAAAATACGATACTTTTATTTGCTGGTAATAATAAAATCTTAAAGACAACACCAACCAACCATAATGTAAAACATGATCTTGCATGGCAAACATGAATTAAGTTTAAAATTTTGAACTTGATAGTTTATGAAAAGCAGAAAAAAAAAACTAAACATTAAGAAGACTATGAAGAAGAAAAATGACAAACACGAAAACCTAGATCATGTTGTCTAGTTGATACACTCAATTTTGTTTTGTGGTCTTGTATGTAAATGAATATTATGCCAGCGTCAAAGCTTAAAAGAAAACCCCACACAATGGGACGGTAATAAATGTTATTTATAATTTTGGTTTTATTTTTTTGCACTCTCTTCTATAAGATCATTGAATAAATGTGTCATATTTTATTATTCATTGTTATTTGTCTAGTAGCTTTGGTTGTGGCTAGCTAACCTTAAACTTGATATGAAATTGTATCTATTAAATGTTCAACATTATAAATGAATAGACAAGATACTTACGCTGCCATTGGCACTTAATTTTGGCAAAAATTTATACACGTCTGCATAAATATCCCATTGAGCCATGTCTGTGAGGGAAATGCTATTTGCAGTAATGTTTATTAATTCATATTCCATAATTATATCACGTTCAAATTTTTTTAAATACTGAAAGATAATATTTTCAATTTCAAATATGTAAGTACATAATGATTTAAAAAAAAACTCACCTGATAAATTTGCTGTTTGGTAACATGGCGAGTCTCAGCAGCCATGTTTACACGATCGACATTACAAGGATTTTTCCATTCTAAATTCTGACTATTTTCATGCATATACTTGGTGATTATCAAATCTCTGACATGACGTTTACGCAAACGAATTCTACGTTCTCTTTGATGTTCTTGTGTTCGTTTGATGTGCCTTAAAACTTCTATGGATGTAAGTTGGTTCAAAGACGACTCATCTTCTGATGCTACTGCCGACGTCGATGAGGAAATCAGTTGTCTTCTAGGTTGTGCTTCTGCTAACAATGATAATAATAATTTTGTTTCTAATTCGGCAGATGTTTTTGTTGTAGCTCCTTTTCTTTCCTCTGCAAATGATTCACCATAAATGGCTTTGCTTTGTACCATTGTTGGCATTTGTATTAAAAAAATGCTTAACGACATTATTATTACAACGACTGAACTAAGCGTTAAGGGGCGTTGATTTTTTGCCTGCTGGTGTTTTTTTTGCTTCAGTGTTTTTTGTATGTTATAATTATAATTTGCTGAAATTCTGTCATCAAGTGGACAACTACTACTACTGAGGCAGTAGTTGTTTGATATATGTTTCATAGGCCTGTCCTTAGAAATGCATTTATTGTTGTTTGACTCTACAACTTGTAGTTGTTGGAGCCACAAACAACAACATATGCTGGCTGGTGGTGTGGAATGTAAAGTTATATTCAAATTAGCTGTTTTGCTGTTTTGTGATTTCTTTAAAATTGCTGCTCCTGCCATGCAATCCACTGAAAAAAAAAAACAAAATGCATAAATGCAAGTTAGTTTAAAGTTTGATTTAGAGAAAATAAAAAAATTATAGATTTTTGGTTAAAGCGGGGCTTAGAGTAAAAATAAAGTCTGCAAAAATATATAAGTATAAACAGCTTTAAACAACCGTGTATGCTCGTGTATGGTAAGGGTATAATGCAATTGTGCAGTAATTTTGAAAAAACGAATAAGCCCTCCCTTTAATTGTAACTATCGGCTTTGAACTTATTTCTAAGTTAAGTTTGCTACAGATTAGTGCACAATACAAAAACGAATCGTATTGGATATGATTTCAATTGTTTTATTTTTACACACAAATAAATAAAAATAAAGAAAAATAATTTTGAGTACACAACGGCGGTCGGTCTGTTAATACCTACTTTCGAAATTCATCTTGATAACATCTACTGCCAAAAATTATCTAAACTATCATCAGCAACAACAATATTTTATTTAATTTTTATTTTATAATTTTTTCACTCTCAAACGACTACAAATTTCTTACTGATATTATTCAAATTGTTTTTGCAAAATCTCTTAAACTCCACTTTATTTTATTAAATTTATGTAAAGCTTCAAATAAAGTAATATTCTTTGTGGTAACGATAAAGAAGTTCTAACTTCTTTCAAATTTTACTCTTAACTAACTGTCCTTATCTTTGATTACTAAAATTATGTTTTCTTTATTATTAACAAAAAAAATCACTTTTCATATTTTTCTTCCACTAATTTTTTTTTTTTTCATAAGACTTGCATCTAAAGTCAATAGCTAATTTCAAATATTTGTTAAATAAATAATTTTGTTAAGGTAAATTACAAATCCGTAATACAAGTATTAATTGAAAATAATAAACAAATAAGTAAATAAACACAAGCACACATAGGTACATACATACATACCTTTCAATAATAATAAACAAACAAATTGGGTGTAAGAAAAACAATTAGTTTTGTCAATAATTATAGGTACTTTTATTAATTAATTTATTGGTATTAACGCTCTTTGAGACGTTTCGATTTCTTTTGTTAATCTTTGATAATATTATTTGTTTGTTTACTTGCGACTGATTAAATATCTTCATTTATATTACAGAAATTTTGTTTTTTGTCTATTATCTACGGTTAATTTCTTTTTTCGTTGTTTAATCCGTTTAAAGAAGTGAATTTTTTTAGTGTCTTCGCTCGTTAAAATAATCGTTATAAATTGAAATCGTAGTGAGTCAATAATTAATAATACAAACGAATGCGTGTTGTTAACTTAACGCTTGTTTAAATCAAACTAACTTTAACTAACAAATGCGATGATAAAAGTAAACTTTTTCATTTGATATTTTAATATAATGTAGTTAAAATAATATTAGCGCGAGCTACAACCGCACACACTCATATACGTGCACACACACTTTACAGCACCATGTTTAGATATGTGTGTAGTACGTCACTGTCGACATCGTCATCATTACAACAATCATCAACCAACAGCAACAACAATAACTGATATTACCATTTTAAGTGAGCAGACCGAAGTAGACTCTACTAAATGCTGTGAGTGTTTTTTATAATTTGTTGTTGTATTTGAACACATTTTAATTGCACAAGCGCAAATGTTTCTAGGTGTAAACTGAGGCAGTGTTTATGTTTATGCATTTATTTAGTCAGCCATAGTGGTGGCATGCTACGAGTGTTGTGTGTAACCAGCACAGCAAGTGCGAGCATACTAAGAAATGTTTTTTCTTTGCTGGTTAATCGTTCTGGTTATTGGTAATACGAAAATAAACCGAAAAGTCCCTTTAAAATTATAACTTAACTACATACCTACCTACTTATAGGTATGTATATACATGTATACGTTTGCTGTTTGCTGTACATCTTCGAATATAAAAAACATTTTTGCAAGTCAATTACGATTTATTTTTTTAATTTTTCGTTATAGCTTTAGTATTCACTGTATAATGTTTCAGTGTGATTCATCGATGAGTTACCTCTATTACTTATGTTTTACTTTTAAGGCTATTAATCTTAACATGGCAAGTGATCTCTTTATTGGCAACAATAAAACGTAATGTATCTAGTGGGTTAATACTAGAACAAGGTACTTGAGGTCAATTTGCTTTAGAGCAAATCCTCCTGACAAAAAAATTGATCTATCACATAAAAATGTCTAGCTGTAAATACCAAAGATACATGTAACGTTCGGCATAAAATCTTTTCAAATTTACTTTATATCCGAAGGTGTAATGTTACTATGAACATACATACATATGTACATACATACATACATAAATTATAATTAAAATTGTATACCAAAATTAAAAAAAAAACATGCTTGACTTAAGATCATTACTTAAGAAACTTGACTGGTTTCTGCGTCACTATAAATAAATAGAAAACTTTTTAAAATTCTTCTATAACGGATCTTTGCTTTAACAAAAGCTACCTATGCTGTTGAATGATTGTGGTAAAAAAAAAATTTATTTATTTATAATTCGACTGTAACCATTCGCAAATCGAAAGAAGCATTTGGAATAAAATACAATAATCGGTTCAGTATTTTCCCAGAAAAACACAGTGAAGATATTTACACATTTATATATACTTTTACCTAAATATGTACTTAAATATATTTTTAGTTTAATTTTTCTACTCTTTATATTTGCACAATAGGGAAATTTAAAAGAAAATTATTAAAATAAATATGTAAGTCATATTGCTCTTTTCAGATTTAATTAATTTTTGTTCTTTTTTTCTTTTAAAAGAAACATATTAATATTAAAATAATTATTGTTAAGTAATAAGTATCATTTTGCTGTAACCTCATGTAGCCAAAACCAATAATTATGTTTTTAGTAGACCTCGTATAGGTATGTATACTGTTCCCTTTACGAAAAATTTGATTGTTTAAAAATATGACTTTTTGCTAGTATTTAAGGTTTTTCCGCCGTTCCTAACTCTTGATACAAAATCTCTTTAACAAGTCGGCGAAATCGCGATAAATCAGCAGGGTCATTTCAAATGTTAATTTTATATACAGGCACCGCGCCTGTAACTTTCAACGGAGATTTTTAGAACCTAAATCGTATGCTTAATTATGGCGATTTTAAATTAGTGACTTAATAATAAGCCTGGGATTTTACAAACGTTGCCAATATAATATAGTCTGCCAAAGAAAAAATTGTAAAGTACTTTTCAGATATCCTTCTTGTAAAAATGAATGACTTCAAGCATTGCAGTGTATCGTCGAATGTTAATGCATGAATTTTACTCAGTTTGAGTATTTTGTTTAGTTTCTTTTCATTTAGAGAACCAAATGCAAGTGTTTGAGCATTTTCTTCAAAAACTCTTAAATGAATTTCTAAGAGTTTTTTCTTCGTTAATTTCTGTAAAATTTTTCACGACTTTTCCTGTCTCTGTTTGGCTTAGAAACAGAATATTTGTATGCGTCGGTTTTTGTTTAAAAATATTTTTAATTTTCTTTTGAGTTTTCAAGTGATTTTGTTAGGCCTTCTATTTACATGTATTTAGTATGACTTAGTTTTAGTTAAGCGTAGGAGTTTTTTTTTTGTAGAGTTTGTTTGGAGTTTCTCTTTTAATAACCAATCACAAATCATCAATATTATAATAATGGTTTAGCATGATTAAAAGTGAAGTATAAAATAATAAATAGGTATTACACAGGAAGTTAATATATACAAAAATTAAGTATTTTTTTTATTTATTTATTTATCTGTTAAAAGGTATTTTTATATAAAAATATTTAAGAATTACGCAATGTAATTTATACCTACCTTGACATTAAAAAATATAAAAATGTAATCAAACTATGAGATTGAGATGTCAAGTAATATTTAGTAATGAAGATCTTAATTAATTTATTTTTTTTACAACTTAATAGATAAAATGATAACACTAATCAAAAAGCAAAACTTGCCAAAATTATTTGTTATATTCATTGTAGTACCCAAACTCATCGTTATGTCAAATTGTACGGTACGGTGCAGTTTTTTTTTGAATTTTTTTTTTTTTTTTTTTCTTTGTAAAATTTGAGATTTTCGACGACGCTGCTCCATACATCTCATCGAAACTTTGGAACAACGTTCTCGATTTTGTTTAGCAATCCGTCAGAAAACTTTAAATTACGCCAGTTTAAGTCTGATTTTCTGATTTAGCCATCAGTTTTGGAGTTACTGAGGAACAACTCGAAAAGAAAAAATTTTTTTTTTGGTTTAATAATAAAATTTTTGAATTAAAAAAATTAATAGAAAATAGAAAGCAACAATTAATTACTACTTTTTGTATTTGATCTTAAAGCTGCATATAATTATTTTTTTTTCTTAAAATATTAAAATTTTTTAATTTAAACAAGTAACAGTGCTATATTCGGCCGTGGCGAATCTTATATACCCTTCAAAGCGTGTAGTCATGCAATAACAATTGTTTGTATCACCATTTATCTCATATAAAATACGTACATATGTACACAGAAAAAAATATTGCTAAAATTTGTTTAATTAATTGAATTTTTAATTTGTTTTTGAATTCTAATTATAGTTTTCATTACTTTAATAAAATTTTTTAATTGATATTAAATATTTTCAAAAAACAAAGAGATTTCTGTCAGTTGAAAAAAATTCAAAAAAATAAAATATATTATTTTAAATGACATTTACTTGAAAATTTAATTTTAAGAATAAATTTAATATAATTGTTACTCAAGGAGCGAAATAATGAAAAATTGTCGCCAATCTGCAAGAGAAAGTTCTGGTAAGTGCACATACGTACATATATAACAATATGTTCTGCTTTAAATATAATAAATGGTTTCGGTTTCATTGTAGGTATGCCAAAATTCATTACATATTTATTGTGTGCCTTTATATTCCTCAGAATTCTCATTTTAATAGGTAAGTTAGTTGAATTTCTTCACTCTGCCTGATCAAGCCTTTTTACCGGTTAATGTTTCTTTATATCTAGGTCGTTGATGATAAAAATTATTTTTGGAAATCCGGCTTTTGATTTGGTATAGTACGTGTATGTGTGTGGAACACTATTTCTTATCATTAATTTTATTATATAAGTAACGAAATATAATTAAAAATATATGTAGATTCCTTTGTAATATAAATGTAGTATATCAAGAATAAACAAATATAAAAAAAAAGAATTTTTTTTTTGTATTTTTTATACAGGTTTAATAAATTATATTATTGATATAATAAATGCTTTAATATTATAAAACTCAAATCTCAAATAAAGACATGATTAAATTAATTAAAATCATTTTTGAAAATTATTGAAAATTTTAATTAATTTTTTAATACTGTTTTAATTGATATTTTTCTCAATATTTTTTCAATTAAAACTATTAATTTTCATTTAATTAATAGTATCATTTTGATGATTGAAGCAAAATTAAACAATTTTTTAATTAATAATATTAATTTCGTAATTAAAATCCATATTAATTTTTTTCTGTGTATATACTGGTTAGAATAAATGTGGCATCGAATCCCAGCTGAGCCAAAAAAAATTTATTTTATTTTATTTAATATATTATTTATATTTTATTATTTTTTTTATATTTTTTTAAAAAATTTTTGTAATTTTTTTATTTAAAAAATTTTAATATATAACAATTATTTTCATAGATTTTTATGCTATTTATTTATTTATTTATAGATTTATTTTATTTTTTATATATGCAGCTTTAAGATCAAGTACAAAAACTGTTAATGATTTGTTGATTTATATTTTTATTACTTTTTTAAATTCAAACATTTTATTATTATACCAAAAAAAAATTTTTTTGAGTTATTTCTCAATAACTCCAAAACTGATGGCTAAAGTAAAAAATGTTATTTGAAACACTCAAAGCTGATGTAATTTAAAGTTTTCAGACGGATAGCTCAAATTTTACAAAAAAAAAATAAATAAAAAATACTTCCCATAGAATTTTAAATAATGACGATTTTTGCTGTTTGGTGACTATAACGAAAAAAAAAAAAAAAAAAAAATAGTGATCACTTAGGGAAAAACAAAAAAATTCTAAGTTGTTGCATAGTGTAATTTATTAATATGAAGCTCACCAACCAGGACTTTAAAAAAGGAAATAATGTTATAAGAATGTCTAGATAAGTAAATTGCTTTTCAATACCTTAACAAAAAAAGGCGTGAAATCTGTTAATTTTTGCAAAGGAACTTGTAATGTTTTATGTATCAAAAAAACTTAAACTGTCTCAATAAGAAGCTAATTTATTTGCAGAATAGAGGTAGATGTGTGTTTTCTAGTAAAATTTTTGTCAAAACTGGTTTGCTTTGCTATTCATTTATGTACATACATACATATGTAAATTATTTGTTTTTATCGATATAGGCATAAGTTGGTAATAACATATAAATATTAAAACATATCATTTATTTAACTTCGTAAAGGTACCTATAACAATTATTAACCCATATCATCATGATTATCAATTCTTCTCATAAGCGTGATCTCATTTGAATATTAATTTTTTTGCCACATGCAAAAAACATTAATTTAAATGTTCTCACATTAAATTGCTGGCAAAAAAAAAATAAATAAATAAAATTAAAAGCCAGAATTACTCATACCTACCTACCTACCAAAATCAAGTTCAAGTGTAAAAAGTAAAAAAAAAACTAGGCCGCTCTCAGTAAAATAAATGAATTGTGTGTAGTGTATATGTAACACAGTCGCTTGAAAAGAATAAAAATTTACTCGTGTTATCTTATTATAACGAAAACATGGCACATTTAAGAAGTCCAGTCAATTCAAGCCAATGTTTTAGTTTCTATTTAAAAAGCTCTTCTTAAGACATTAATCTTATCATTAAATTGATTTGGTGGTGTGAATTAGGAAGAAAATGATTTAAATAGGTTCGTTGACTTTATGAGTTTGCCGTAGATGAGAGGAGAAAAGCTTAAATAACAGTTATCAAAACTTTACAAATACAAACGTAGGTTTTGTGTGTGAATGTGTAAACTGTTGTTGCTTATCAATAATAAGCACGCGACTAAAGCGAAACTAAAAACGAACAACATACTTCGTATCTATGAAAAGTGAGAGCGAAAGCTTAATGTTTGTTAGTTATAATAATACATTCGGGTTTATATTAATTTCTGCGGTAAGAGGGGTCAGCCACTTAAGTGTTATTGTATTTTGTATTGTAATTTTTGCAGATATTTGGCCTGTGGTCTGTCTCTAGCGTTGCTAGTGTTACCAAAACTAACTTATATGTTACTAACTTAAAGCAATTCAGTAAATAATTAAATATTATAAATTATATTATAAATAATTAAATAACATAAATATGTTATTAATCCAACTTAAAAATTTGTTTCAGTGCTTTCTAATCAAACAAGTGTTTGCCATTACGACTTAGTGCATATATGGATATATCCAAGAATATAATAAATATAGCTACACAAGTTTGTATATATGTATATATAGTAAACGATTTAAGATTGCATAATTTAAAAAAAATCAATGAGCAGATGCTTTTTTTGATTGTACATTTCATGCTAATTTCGACGTCTGTACATTTTATTTAAATTTGATTCAATTGCATCGTACCTACACGCGTTTTACTATATGTATTTTTAAAAAATCCAACGATTCTGAGTTTTTTTTGGTAAAATTTTTTCACGTTTCCCCTGAAATGGAAGTTTATTTTATTGGAATAATTTTTCTTTCGCTGTTTGATAATTTTTGGTAAAAGCATGTGTAATTCAATTTGTATATTTTCATTCTAAAATACATTTTTAGGACAAGTACCTCTGAAGGGATTATTATATTATTTGATTTTAGATATTTTTTAGATATTAGATTTTGAAAATCACAAGTAACAAATTAAAAAATTCTTTACAGATAAATAAATATTTTGCATTTTTTAAATACTCTCAAGAATGAAAAAAAAACATTAAGATCTAGCTGCAGAAACGCTACTTAGGCAACTGGACGTTGGTTTGTTCATCGTTTTTACTTTTTATGTGTGGGAAAACTTCACACACATACGCTTTACGAAATAATTACCAATTTTTATGAAATTCATCCGAAATAACGATTAGTCATAAGAGTTATTTAAAATTGCTTGTGCCGAAATTTTCGCTTTTTTTATTGGTTTTTATTGATACGACTGACTATGTATGTATTTTATTGTGTTTTACCGACCGCAAAGATATTGATGACTTGTTTTTTAACCTATTTTCTTGTGATGAAAATAAAATTTGTGTGTGTGCGTGTTGTTTTACTAAAACAGTTATTAAATATTGAATGATATAAATTTGATTTAGTTATTAGGTATTAATTTCTGAAAATAGTTATGTACTCATTATTGATCAATTTTTAATTTGGATATTACAAAATACATAGATTAAAATGTATGTATGTACATTATGTTCTAGAGAAATTTTAAATTTTAACAGTTTTGAACAAATTTATTTGATGACTTTGGTTTATATTTATATAAAAAATTTGTATATAAAATTTTTCTTAATAGCGTAATTAACACCTAAAAGTCATATAGAAGCACTTATCTGACACAAAAACATTAATATACCCTGTATGGAAAAAAATTGTATAAATTGCTAATGCCTACAAGAAATGCTTTTTAAACATATTTTATGCCGAAACATATATATATGTATGTATGTATATGTACTTTTAAAACAATATTATGCTTTTTTTATTGAAATTAAAAAAAAAAATTTTTTGGCGATAGCACATATGGTAAAAATAGGTAGACATTTTTATTATTATTTTTCTTATAGTTTTGTTTAAATAGCAATTTGGCAAATATTTATGTTTATAAAGGATATTTTAATGATAAACCTCAAAGACGTTAATATGAAATAGTACATTAAAATAAATCGCTATTAATTGCAGTAGTCAACTAGTGATTTGAAACAAGCCACATGTTAAAAGGTACTTAAAACTGGTGGGTGTCTTTTTAGCGCCTTCTAAAACACAAACAAATTTTGTGTCTGATTTAGCACAAAACGCCAAAGTGTTGACTAATTTGTCTGCAGTAAAATTTTTTGAAATATTTTGAAATCATCTCAGTTCTATTAAATTAAATTTTGTGTGTAGGCGTTTTTATATCATTCAGTTTCTTTTATTTATTTATATGATATAATTTTTTTTTTTTTTTTCATCACCACTCTGGTTACTGTTTTTTGTTTTAGTCTGAATAAAATATTTATTTCATTTGACTGCCGGTTGTTTTGCACACTCAATTGTTTTGTTCGTTTTTGTTAAGGGTCAACAGATTTGCTGTTGAGGCAGGTCAGTTTGTTGATTTTTTTATCGTATAATAAATACTATTTATAAATATGGAAGTACGTTTCTTTTTCTTTATAGGTAGTATTATATTTTTGTTCAAATAAACAAATTAAAATATGAAATGAAATTTTTTTTTCTTAGGTAATTTGTTTTTGAGTTATTAAAGCAACAAATTAAAATTACTTAGTTTGTTTAAAATTATATTTTTTTATAAGCTTTTATCTTTTTTAACATTAGGATTGTGTCGCAGAAATCTATATATTTAAAAATTTTAAATTTTATAAACAAATATTTCTGAAAACGCTCTTTTGATTACGTAAACTGCATCAATAGATCCGTAAATATAGCAATACTTTGATTATTGCGCTAGGCTAGGCCAGAAACACGTGTAACAAAACGATGTTAATTGTGAGTCACACCTTTACGTCGAGTTTCCCAACTTAATTTAACATATTTTTGTTTCAGTGTTTGAAAAATTCAGTCATTATTAAGAGCTACACGAACAAGCCGTAACAAGCATTTGGCCCATATTTAGTTTCACACATAATAATCACAGATGCTTTTATCATAAAAAAATATTATGACAATTATCTAAAAATTTCTTATTTTATTTACAACTAGCATTTAACCCGCTACTTCGATAGCGCAGTTCATACTATTTATTGAATACTTAAGTTCTATTTATAAATATTAAAAATCTTTGGTTCGATTCATGAACATTTGTATCTCTGATTCAATTTACTTAGAAAAGTAAAAAGTAGAGTAAGGATAAATCGGCCATATATTTCCTAACTAAAAGCAAGATCAATGCTACTGAGTTTCAAAAATTAAGATTTATAATTTTCAAAAATGATCCTAAAAATAATAAAAGTAACATTTTTTCATTCACTTAAACTTCCACTTGGTTTATTATTACCTACATTCAAAATTCTATGTATACAAAACATAAAAAAAAAGTTAGAAAAAGTAATTTTGGTCATCCATAAGATTAGGAGTTACCTGGGATCAAAATACACTAATTTTAAGAATATATGTTTACAAAAATAAAAATACAAAAAGGCTTTTTTTGTGTATCCAATATTATTTTATTTCTCAATTTGAATCAATAATCCTTTATTTCACAATTTTAGCTTTATAAACGTAGAAAATACAAAAAGTACCATAAAAATACAAAAAAGTACCTTTTTGGTCGACCATAAGATTTTCAGTTTCACCTTGTATCAATAGTCACTAATTTCAAAACTCTAGCTTCAAAGACGTAGTAAATACAAAAAAGACCATAGCAATTCAAAAAAGTACCTTTTGGTCGTCCATAACATTTTTAGTCTCACCTGAAATCAATAGTCCTTGATTGTACAATCCTACCTTCATAAACGTAGAAAATGCAAAAAGTACCATAAAAATCCAAACAAAAATACCTTTTTGGTCGACCATAAGATTTTCAGTCTCACCTTGTATCAAGAGTCACTGATTTCAAAATTCTTTGAAAACGTAGAAAATACTAAAAGTAACATAAAAATTCAAAAAAGTATCTTTTTGGTCGACCATAACATTTTTAGTCTCACCTTGTATCAATAGTCACTAAATTCAAAATTCAAGCTTCGCAAACGTTGAAAATACAAAAAAGACCATAACAATTCAAAAAAGTACCTTTTTGGTCGCCCATAGCATTTTTAGTCTCACCTGGAATCAATAGTCCTTGATTGAACAATCCTACCTTCATAAACGTAGATAATGCAAAAAGTACCATAAAAATTCAAAAAAGTACCTTTCTGGTCGTCATAACATTTTAGGCTCACGTGGAATCAAAAAAGTACCTTTTTGGTCACCCATAACATTTTTAATATACCTGGAATCAATAGCCCTTTATTTTACAATTCTACCTTTATAAACGCATAATATACAAAAAGTACTATAGAAATGCGAAAAAGTGCATTTTTCGTCCAGGTTCCAGATTTCAAGTTTAAAATGTTTAAATATCTATGTAACAAAATATTTTAATAGACATGATTTAAAGTCAGTAAATCTACTCTTTTTTGCATAAAAGTAATTATGTTTTAAAAAGTACCAAACTCTTTTACCGATTTTTCCCCTTTCTACCCTATTATAAATGTGTTTCAATTTTTATTAAATTACATAATTTTTTATGTCTGGTGAAATCCCAATTAAATTTTTTTTTAAAATTGGCCGGCTAATTAGGAATAACATACATTTTCCATAATTTTGCCCTTTTTGGTACCTTTTTTGTCCCAAAAAAAGTTTCTAAAAATGTTACCTATATAAATGTCCATATTCTATTAGGCAATAACAATGATCAAATTTTGTTCCATTGAATAATATTAGAAAAGTTTCTTTTAAAAAAAGTACCAAAAAAATGGATAATTTTTATTCCTTATACATGCGAATTTAAAAAAAGTGCCGAATTACTATTAATGTTTTTTCGCGGATTTCTCAAAACAGTTTACATTTTTTTTCCTATCTTTATGTACTTGGAAGTTACATAGGGTACGAAAAAAGTACCAAATTATAGTTTTTACCCGTTTTTTCCCCTTAGGGGTTGAAAATTCAAAAAAGGCCAGACAGACACCTGTCAGCTTATTTTTTGTGCAAGTTACAATACTTTTTCAATTTAATTTGTATCATTTTTAGTTTAGCAGATATAAGATTGCCGATTTGACCCGTTTTTATCCCCTTAAAGTACAAATTTCCAAAAATCCCTTCTTAGTGGAGCTATACATTGAAAGAGGAACCGATTGTCCAAATTCCATGTATCTAGCTTTTTACGTTTGAGCTGTGCGATGATAAATCAGTCATTCAGTCAGTCAGTCAGGTAGGTAAGGTAGGTAAGGCTGGTGCAAAGTTACCCTCACACCTTCACTCGGAGACCATTACGGTCCATTGTGATGACATTCAGTCAGTCAGTCAGTCACGTCACTCTTTTATTTATATAGATTAACATCTTGCGTTTTGGTTGGAACACGCACGCTTACGGTGAATTAAAAAATTATTTATAAGAATATTTGATTAAGTGGTTAATTTAGAGTTAATGCAATAAAGTATAATATACTGTAAAAATTTTATAATATGAAAAAATCACAAACAAATTTAAATTTTATCACTTTTTTAGCCTTACAGGATATCCACACATCTAAGGCGGGTGTGTTTAAAATTAAACTAAGACCAGCAATTGTGCAAGGCTTATTGTTTAAAAATACAGAAAAATAAAAAAAATAATATTTTTCCCAATAAGTAAACTCACTTGTAAAATATTCCATTTAATGCAAAACTTATGTATTCACCATTTAAAAATATATTAATTGATTTTCTTTACTTCTATTATATACTTATGCAGCTTATAAAATGTTTGTATTTATGTATATTCAATATGGTTTATTCTTTGCGATTTTTTTTTTTAATTTCTTTACTTCTTTTATATTTGAAATAATTTATAGGCTCTAATATTTTTATTTAATATTTGAATTTTAATATTGAGTTAGTTGAATGCTTAAATGAAGACTGCTCATGACTTGTTGAAATACTTGTGATTTTATACAAAAGTAGTGAATAGTAATTTATTTTTTGTCAAACAGACAGTTAAATGTGTAGACAGAGACAGAAAACGATCGATCGATTGTCGCACGTATAAACAGGTCAAAAAAAAACCGTAACATATTATCATGGTTTATAGGTAAGATAAGAACTTATTGTCCTATCTCAACAGAAATTACTTGCATATGTACAAATGTTGTTATTTTTTACAACTTCCATAAATGAATGAAATACGTTAAGGTATTCATAATACGTACGTAGAAAACAAATATGAAATATTCGTAATATTTCATTGATAAAAATACAAATTGCTCTCATTTACGCGCTCTTTTTTTAAGGAAGCAAACAAAATTGTGGCAAACAGTTATAAAATCCACTTACGTAGGTAAGTGATATTTTTTGATTGAGATTTTTCTAACTTCAATGTGTTTTTATTCAAGGGGATTTTTTCACACCTGAATTTTTTCATATTCTGTATGTGTATGGTGTTTTCTTTAATTCATAATTATTTGAAACATTTCTTATTCTTACTTATTTAAATATTTAATTTACAAAAATCAAGCATTTTATGAATATCTTTCAAAGGGTTGTGCAATATCTAAAGAAATACAATAGCGGAAATCACCCTTCGTTCTAAACCGATCATGCAAATGTTGCAGATCTTGCAAGTCTAGTATATATTCTATTGCAAACGTTGCTTTTATAAGTTTGCAACTGTTTTAGTATTGGAAATAAGTGCTTGTGTGGAAAATGTAATTTTAGTGTATATTGTTTTTGTGTTGTTGCAAACTTAAGAATATATATACTAGACTTGCAAGATCTGCAACATTTGCATGATCTGTTTACAACGAAGGGTGATTTCCGCTAATAACGCAAAACATATTAACAAATTAGATGAATACTGAAGTAAATATATGTAATGTGTCAAATATACTAAAAATGCATAGTTAATTAATATAAAACTTTTAGGCAAAATAAGATGTAGTAATAAAATCGTAATTTTACTTAAACATTATTTTTTGTTTGTGATTTTTTATGCTATTTGGTTTTTTAGTGTAAAAAAGGTGCATGACATTTGGCAATGTCAAAAATGTCATAACCCGATTATAAAAGTAACAAAGCAAGAACGCTTTTAATTACCAAAATTTTTTCTATGTGGAAAATATGTTTCGTACCTCCATTTCATGGTCGTCATAATCAACCCATCGACGAGGCTGTTATTGTGACCAAATTTCTTACCAGTTTTACTTTATTTTACATTAGTCTATTAACCAGTGTGCGAAGAGGTAGGATGTGGTGATTACCGAATTTTGTTTTTGCCAAAAATGGAAGAATTATGCTTGGTTGACTTACGGTTTCAATATCATGATTCCACATGTCACACAGCATGCGATACTGTGAACCTATTTAAAGACGAGATCGGTGCGAATTAATCTCACGTTGTGATGCAGTCGCTAAGATCATTTCAATTTGAGTGATCACAATAGACAATATTTTATGGAGATATGTACGTGAAGTTTTTCACAGCCAACATTTATGTTGAATAATCATTAAAAAGTAAATGACTGGCATTCATTTATCGCGTTAAATCGTTTGTTTTAGAAAGATTTTCTGTATTATTTTTTTTTAATTTTCAAAAATCAAACGAAAAGAATATCACAATAAGAATTTTTAAAATATGTTCTTTATTCCTGATATGTATGATATGCGTTTTTTTTATTTCTCGATTAAACAAAAATTACTCCAAGCTTAAAATGATATAAAGCAACATCAATAAAAATATTTATAAAAATATTAATAAAAAACAGCATTAAAATTTTTATAATATTCAAGATTTTTTTAATATTTTATATAATAATATAAATATTAGGGTGATCGATTCGGTTTTACAACCGGTGGAAAACCCGGTTTTTTACTCTTTCATCTGGCGGTTTTTTCCAATTGTTAATTTTTCGAATGTCGAATATACCGGTGCACCGGTTTGTTTACTCACAGAAGCCGGTTTTTTTAATTTTTAATTTTATGTTCATTTATCTTTGTAACCAAACGTACAATAGTATATTTATTATTCAAAAAATTTCCAAAATCAGAAAATTTATTTAATACTCTTTCATAATATTGTCAGAAATTTATTTGTTGTTTTAAAAACAAATGTAAATAAAATAAGAAAAATAATTAAATATTATTTGTTTTAAATGGAGAGCAGGGGACGAATTACGGCATTCGAATCGATCGAAATTTTAATCGAACGATCACGTTCGAATGCCGTAATTTGGCCCCAGGTATTTTATATGTTTTGCGCTTATAATTTGTTGTTCAGTTAAGCTTTTTTGACCAAATTATTGTACTTTGCAATACTTTTTGATTTCATTTTCGAATTTCATAATATTTTGCTTCTACGAAATCTAGCGACTGTACTAAAGATTAGCCATAGCTTAAATGTTTTTTTTAAATATGGCAGTACCAGAGCAAATACCGATTACTTTTGACAAATTAATTTATTTCTTAAAAAATGTAGTGGTAACAATGTAAATTTATACATTTTATTTACAAAACTAAATAAAATTTCTGATGATTTATTTACTGTTTTGTTTCACTAATATTAGAAAATTCAAAAGGTCAAAGTAGAAACAAATATAAATCACAATTTAGTTGCCATATTTTGTTCCATGTAGAGAAACAATGTAATTTTGAAATTTATAAACCTAACCTTAAAAGTTCAAGGTAATTGAAGCATAAACTTATATTTTCAGTCACTTTTAGATAAAAAGTGTTTGTCTTTTAGCATCTTTATTTTACATAACGGCATTTTTTTATAATAATGCAATTGAATGTGTGTCAACTTAAAATGCAATTAAACCATAGAACAAACTAGTTTATACCTATATATTTATCTCTGTCATGGGTATAAGAAAGAATTATATTTTATGTATTCGACCGGTTAAACAGTTTTTTCTAAATTTTTAAAAGAGCAACCGGTTTTTTTTTTAATTCTGAATTTTAAACTATTTAAAAATCGGTTTCTTAAAAATGTTGAATAATCGATCACCCTAATAAATAATCAAAAGCAAAAAAAAGACAATATGTGGCCTATTTGACCGTTATATATTTATAGCACAATCGAAGCATGCGTTTTTCGCGAACACTAATCAAAAAGAATGTGTTAGAGCACTGTTTGCAAATATAATGTGATATCCACATGACACACACTGACATTGTCATATTCGACTATACCAAGGTAAGTAATCGTATTTGCACTCCTTTTTATGACGTCACTTCCAAAATACTTCACATACTATCATTTCATGTATGATGAGAAAAGTGTGATGCATTTGTTTACGTTCATTCATGGCATTTATTTTTGGATGTTAATTTTATTTTTTTAAAGATTTTTTTTCCTGTTTTTCGTTTGTTCTAGGGAATTTAAGTTTAAGTCATGTTTCAAAAATGTTTAATTAATTTCCGTTTCTTTGGTGGGAAACTATTTAAAGTTTGGTTTTAATGTAATTTATATTTTAAGACAGCCTAGCGAAATTCTGCTTAAAATTTAATTATTTTTGTTTTACTTTTAGCCGGCATTTAGTCGTGACGTTTAAAATTTTTCACCAAAATTTTGCAATTTACTAAAGAGGTGATTTATGCTGTAACCTACTTAATAAAACTGAAATATATTTCAAGTGAATCGTTGCTAAATTACTGGTTTATAAACATTAATGAAAATTTGTTTGTGGTTTTGTAAATTGTTTTAAATAAATTGTAACAGTGAACGGTCTTATGTTTGTTGCATTTTTAAAATGATTAGTTTATTAGTTTAAATATTTATTCGAAATGTTTTTATTATTATTTTAAAAAATTTTTCATTAATTATAAATTTTTTTCCATTCCATGTATGAACACAAATTGATTGCAAAAGCTTTAATAAGGAGCTTTAGTTACTTGATGTATTTAAAAGATTAAATATTTTTTAAACTTATCTTGAACTAGAAAAGCCTGGTGAGCGTTGCTACGCAAGTAGCTAAAAATGATAACTTATTTCTTATGGGCGTGGCACTGCCCACTTTTCTTATCACGAAATTGTATAATCATGACAGCTCAATATGTGTGCAAAGTTTCAGAAAAATCAGTCCATTGCAAGCGCCTCAAAATTATAACTTTTTTTTATGGGCGTGGCCCTGCCCACTTTTCTAATCACGAAATTATATGGTCATACCAGCTCAATATGTGTGCAAAACTTCAGGAAAATCGGTCCAGTACAAGTACCTCAAAATTATAACTTTTTTATGGGCGTGGTCCCGCCCACTTTTCTAATCACGAAATTATATAGTCATCACAGCTCAATATGAGTGCAAAGATTCAGAAAAATCGGTCTAGTGCAAGAAGCTAAAAATGATTACCAAATTTTTATGGGCGTGGCCTCGCCCACTTTATACCACCCATAAACACTCCCTGGAATGTATACAACAACTTTCCAAAGTTTGAGTCCGATCGGTTACACACACACACACAGAGTTTCACTTTTATATATATAGATAACTTTGCAGATTACTGAACGATGTGTTCTTCAAAATGAAAATAACACATGTTGTTTATTTATTGATCCGATGTTGTAAGCTTATATTAACTTTGTTGAATCGAAATACGTTTTGCTGATTTTCTTTTTCTGCTTGACTAATTTTGTGCATCCAAGGTTGACTTTTATTAATTTTGGTAATCGTTCAACCGTTAGTTCATCGTTGTCCAAAAAAGTCTTCTCTTCAAATTCGTATTTTGAAAAAAAAAACTTAACTTCGAGATGATTGGAAAATCAATTGTTTAGATTTCCCATTATCCCTTTGCTAAAAAATCGATAAAAATTGTGCACAAGAATTTTATTGCAATAGAAATGCATAGCTAGCGCGTTTTGAACATGCCGGATTCTAATAAAAAACATATATACACCCAAAAAACATATTAAATTCCATTTTTTTGCTAGTCCTTTTGTGGTTATAGAAATACTATTACTGAAATAATAATTTCTTAGTGCTGACTACATATTTATATTCGAAAACTAAATTCTGTAGATACAACCATAAAATTCACAACTAAACTATGCGAATGACAACAATTGTAGTACTCATAACCGATATTGTCTTATCTATGTGATTTCTAAGAATCCATGCAATATTTAAATTTTGCTGCCAATCACAAAGCATGAAATCATTTCAATAGCGGAGAGTCAAAAAAAGTAAATACGGAGGAAGAAGTTTTGTTGCTACGGTTTCAGCTGGACACAATTGGGGAACATGGTTAAGACAAAACTTCATCAAAAAATACGTAGAGTTTATCTGAAGCATTAATAAAAAAAATTTTATGGTTATTAAATGCCTTTTTGAAAAATTTCTGCACAACATCTACCAAATAAGCCTTTAATAAATCTAAATTTTTATACCTGCCACCTAATGTGACATGCCCACTTTTACGCCCACCTCCCATTTAATGCTTTATCACAAATTCATATAATTTCTCTATGAATTAGGATTTTGGAAGAATAAAGAACTCTATATTGAAATATCTAAGTTAAACTTATTAGCAGAAACTACTTTGACGCGCTTACTACTTATAACGCTTGCTTTTCACGTAATCCATTGCTAATGACATTTAAAAGCTCATAAAACCCACAATATTAGATAATGAAATTTTGCACATTTAGATTTCCAGTCAATGTCATTGTAATGCCAGAAAATGTAGGTGACCAGCCCACTTTAAAGCCTACCTCCATTAAACGCTTTATCCTAAATTCGTATTATTTCTTCATGGACAAAGTGTTTGGAACAATAAAGGACTATATTGAAATATATATGTAAGTTGTGTTTATTATCAAAAACTAAATTTACACGTCCAATATTTTAATAGCAGATCGAAGTTATACAAAGAAAGAGATACATATTTTAGTATAAAAAGATTATTCCATAGCGATAACAGTTAATGAAAGAATGATAAATTTTGTGCTATAAAAGTACACAAAATTGGTGGTGGGTATAAAAAATTCGGCGCAGCTTGTTTTTAATGAAAAAGGCAGAATGTGTCTTAATACAATTTTTAAAAATTATAATTCGAACTACTAGTTTATTTGTTATTATTTAAATTTTAATTACTTATTCCATTTGGATTTGGATAGTATGTCATCTGAGTTAAATAATTGCTTATTTGCAAAGCAAATTATTATTATTTTCTTGTAAATTCCCACTCTACATAAAAGCTTTTAAAATGTTTTAATAATTTCCAGTTTCTAAAATTGTGAAATTTGCTTTAAAAAAATATTTATTCCCCACTTTCAAAGTTCTTAGAAAATACAACAAAATTAAATATATACCAGTAAATTCCAATACATTAAAAATTACCTCTTCACATCTGGTTATGAAATTAACAATTATTAAATTATTCATTCATGAATATATTTTTAATATATGTACATAGTATGAATAGATATAATAGCGTAAACTTATTGTGACGTCTTCGAAAAGTTTTACAATTTCTACTTAAACGCTTTTAACGCGATAGGCCAACTGACAAACACATACATATGTAAGTGTTAATAAGTTTCTATTGTTTTTTTTTTTTCGATAATGGACTTGACACCCTTAAATACTTGCTACATATTTGTTTAATGTACATTTATTTTCTATATAATACGTAAATTCGCTTAATGACTTTTTTTTTATTAAATTCTAGTTGCATAAAATTTATATTTATCAATTTATTAAATTTATTGCCTTAGTCAGACTAGAAACACGAAGTTTTATTGCTTTTTTCATTATTTAAATGTAATTTTTTATTTTGTTTAGATTTTATTCAAACTATTTATTGGGGCTAAATGTTAGCTAATGATTGACTCTTGTGATGACATAAAGTTATATGAGCAAATTATGGCTCATAACAAATTCATAATAATAAAATGATAATTATTGAATTTTATTTACATATAAATAATTTTTTGCTTAACATAATATTAATCAACTGAAATAGAGTTTTCTTTCTTTAATTTTACATTTATGAAAGAATGTGCAATACTATCCATCTTCATGATTTGCGATGGTCTATGTAGATTTTAAAATTGAAAAAAAAATAATAATAAAAATAAGTTATACCCTAGTGTGCAGCTAGTTTATCTTATTGGCTGCGTAGCTATGAGATATTTGATAAGCGTATCAGCATTTTTTAACGATATTATAAAATAAACATGTGGGTGCTTATGAGTTTGCAACACTTACCTAAATTATCATCGATGACTATTGTGGTTTTCTCCCGTTTACTTGTAAATCTAGCAAGAATACATAATATTTTGAGCTTAGAAGATTATATAGTCTTCATTCTCAACATATCATGTTAATCCTAGGAACACTTTAATCAGAAATATATTGCGTACTACGTTTGCCGATAATATTGGCCACCCTGACTGAATATTTACAGTGCTATGTAGTTATTTATGCAGACGTTTCCAAAATTCAGAAAAAGATGAGATCACTAAATATCTATTATACTCGTGCTCTGATCTGAAAGGTCCAATTCAGAACTTATACTCAGCGTTATCAACTTGATAAGAAAAGAACTTTTTTCTAAAGGCCATTCTCTTTAAGTTTACTGTTCTAATATTTATTCTATAGATAAGTATATAGAAAATTATGAAATTATTATGATAAATTTATATAAAACGTGGGATTACCATTTTATATGGTTCTTAAATCAATTTTTACAGATTGTTTTTTACAATTATTATAAGTGCTGAAAGTATAACACTTTAAGTCATCCGTTAACTTAATTAAAAAGTATATATTTATTTTTTCAGCAGCTCAACTGTTAGTAACGAGGATACTAAAGATAGTCTCTTGGAAATTTTTTACAATTAGAACCAAAAAAAAAATCAATACATCGAGCGGATAAGAGTTTAATATAGAAAATGTAAAGAATATATCAATTTAAAACAAGTAAGACCACTATATTCGACTGTGCCGAATCTTTTATACCCACCACCAGTTTTCCATTCTTTTGTAGCTAGGGTTTTTTCCCGAAAATTTTTGTTTCCCGGGAATGCGAGATTTATTTTTTAATATCCCGGGATCCCGCTGCAAAACAAATAAAAAGTAAATTTGTTTTCAATAAAAAAAAAACTTTTTATTAGAAGCCATAAAATAGTTTATTATGTAAAAAAAACTTCAAGACTATAAAAATCAATCAAGAAAGTTGAATTTAAAATATAAATTAAGTAAAAATATTTTTTATTGAAAAAAATATTATTCTCTAGATACGAGATCAAATACATATGAGCACAAAAATACAGGTACTTCAGCTATGAGATCAAAAATAAAATCATTAGAATTCAATTTCAATATAAACAATATATACATCTGCTTTCGAATCGTAGCCACCTTTTTTATTTCCCGGGATCCCGAAAAATAATCCCGGGAAATCGGGAAGATTACAAAACTCAAATTCCCAGGAAATAACCCAATTTTTAGCAAAAAATGTATTTGTTTGTTATTAACAGGAATCGCTATGCAATAATCTCTTTATACTAAAATATGTATCACTTTCTTTGTATAAGTTGTTCGATATGCTAGTAAAATGTTTTCGTTAATTTAGTCTTTCAATGAAAGTGGGCGGTAAAGTAGGCATGTTAAAGTTGCTTGTACTAATGAATGCAACTTAGATGTTTCAATATAGTCCTTTATTATTCCAAAATTTTTATTCATAGAGAAATTATATGAATTTGAGAGAAACCGTTATATGGGAGGTAGGAGTTAAGTGGGCGTGTCACCTAATATTTCCGGCGTAACAATGAAATTAACTCGAAGGATATAAGTAGCAAATTTCTTCATCATACCTCCAATTTTGTCGGTTTTATGAGCTTTTAAATTTCATTAACAGTAGATAACGTGAAAAGTGGTCGTAATAGTTGGCGTGTCGAAGTTGTTGTAGCCTTTCAATGAAAGTGGGCGTTAAAGTAGGAGTGTTGAAGTTGTTTCTACTAATGAATGCAACTTAGATGTTTCAATATGGTCCTTTATTATTCCAAAATCTTTATTCATAGAGAAATTATATGAATTTGAGATAAACCGTTATATGGGAGGTGGGCGTTAAAGTGTGCGTGTCACCTAAATTTTCCGGCGTAACAATGAAATTAACTTGAAATATATAAGAAGCAAATTTCATCATCATACCTCCACTTTTGTCGGTTTTATGAGCTTTAAAATTTCATTAACATTAGATAACGTGAAAAGTGGGTGTAATAGTAGGCGTGTCAAAATTATTTTTAATATTGAATGCAACTTAGATGTTTCATCCAATTTTGTTGCTTTTATGACGTTTTTGTTTTTAAATATACCGAAAAATACACTGTGTGGTATAAATTTTCGTACATTTTGATCTATAACTCCTTTCCTAATGCATAGTTTTTGAGAATGGTGTTGTTTTTACTCAGGAAATATATATTCAAAGTTTCATGACTCTACGTTAATGCGTTTGGACACAATTCAATTTTATTCGATGTTCGAAGGACACGGTTTTTTCGAACTACTCTTGCTTTACGGGCTATAACTCTCTTCCTAATATTTCGATTTAGCCCCTTTTTTAACAAACCTTGTCTATAAGAAAGATTCTGGAAAAATTTGAAGCCGCTAGCTTTTTCGGTGCGACCTCCATCGTGCTTTCAACAGACGGACAGACGGACGGATATAGTTAGATCGTCATAAAATCAAACCCCGATTCAGAATATATATACTAAAATGGTTATTTCGATGGGTTACAAACGGAATGACAAAATTAATATACCCCCACCATTTTTTTGGTGGCGGGTATAACAAAAGAGCGTTCGACTTAGTTTAATCTGTGAAAATTGCTATACATACATTTGCATATGTGTTTAATTTATATATATATTTATGATATATATATAATTTCTTTCAGTGCAGCCTTAATTATCTTGTAAATTTTCACAAGTTGTAAATTGATATGCAACGTGTTAAACACCTCCAGAAAAAATTATAAATAAAAACAAGTAAGAGTACTATATTCGGCTGTGCCGAATTTATTATTTTGTTACTCATTATGGAATAATCTTTTTATAATAAAATATGTATCAATTTCTTTGTAGAGGGTGGTTAAATTTTAAGGGCCCATGGTGAAGGTGAACTACAGCTAGTCTTTAAATTTGTTTTCTACACTTCACTTGACATTTCTCAATCTCAAACTTACTCAATTTGTTCCGTGGAAAGATACGCAAATGAGCAACGCTTTAAAGTTATTAAGGTTTTTTTTTTTTTTTTTTTTTTTTTTTTTTTTTATTAAGGTTATTAAGGTTTTTTATAAAAATGGGCGTTCAAATCAATATGCATTTTGTGCACTTCGTAATTCTTTTGATCAACATAATCGTTCAAATTCGTCCACAATCGGGAGAATTGTAAAAAATATTTAAACTTCTGCAAAACAGGTCTGTATAAAATGTTAGAAAATCTGTGAATGCCTTCTTAGTTCGTTGAATGGGAACCATTGCTGTTTTTTGCGATAGTGTGGCGAAAGAGCAGTCAACCTTGGCTCATCATCGTACCCAACAATTGAGCATCAACATTGTCATTGAAAATTTGGACCATCAGATAGAGGAGTGGCGCCAAGGATGGGGGGGCCATTTGGCCGATATTTTGTTAAATACATGATTGAACCGTACAAATATTATCATTACAAAAAGAAATAATAATAATTTCTTAAATAATTTGTTTTTTATTTAAATTCAACATCAGCCCTTAAAATTTAACCACCCTTTATAACTTTGATATGCTACTAAAATGCTTTTGTAAATGTAGTCTTTCAATGTAGGCGTGTCAATAAAGTTTCTGCTAATAAATACAACTTAGATATTTCAATATAGTTCTTTATTTTCCCAAAAACGTTGTCAAAAGAGAAATTACATGAATTTAAGAAAATCCGTTATATAGGAGGTAGGCGTTATAGTGGGCGTGTCACCTAAACTTTTTGGCACAACAACTACATTGATTAGAAGGATATTTGTAGCAAATTTCCTCATCATACCTCTAATTTTGTCGGTTTTATGAGCTTTAACATTTCATTAACGGTAGATAACGTAAAACGTGGGCGTTATAGAAGGCGTGTCAAAGTTATTTTTACGAATGAGTACATTTTAGATGTTTCAATATAGCCTTTTATTATTCCAAAATCTTTTTTAAAAGAGAAATTATATGAATTAAAGGTAAAACGTTATATGGGAGGTGGGCGTAAAAGTGGGCGTGGCACATTGATTTTCCGTTAAAAAGAAAAGCCTCTCGCCAAGAAGCAAAGTGTGCAAAATTTCAGAGTCGTACATCCAATTTTGTTGCTTTTATGACGTTTTGGTTTTTATATACCGAAAAATACACTGTGCGATATAAATTTTCGTACATTTTGATCGATTACTTCTTTCCTAATGATTAGATTTAGGTAATTTTTGGTGAGAGATATTCGGCCATGTCATGGAAATCGAAATCACGTGAAACTGAAATCGATCAAATTTTAAAAATTCTCTCGTATTCAAAGTTCATAAAAATATTTCCTTTCATATACTTCATAGTTTGAAGACCACCTTCCTGTACTTAAACTATTTTTGAAATCAGGAAAAGCTGCGTCCATTTTTACAAAAATTTTATTGAATATATTCGTCGATTTCAATTTCACATGATTTCGTTTTCCATGACATGGCCGATTGTCTTGACTCAAGAAATATATATTCGAAGTTTCATGACTGTACGTTAATCCGTTTGGACACAATACCATTTTATTTGATGTTCGTAGGACACGGTTTTTTCGACCTACTCTTGCATTCTGAGCTATAACTCACTTCCTAATATTCTGATATAGCCCATTTTCAATACCAAACAAACCTTGTCTATAAGAAAGATTCTGGCAAAATTTGAGCCTCCTAGCTTTTTCGGTGCGACCTCTATCGTGCTTTCAACAGACGGACAGACGGACGGACATAGCTAGATCGTCATCAAATCAAACCCTGATTCAGAATATATATACTTTATGGGGTCTAAAATGGATATTTCGATGTGTTACAAACGGAATGACAAAATGAATATACCCCCACCATTTTTTTGGTGGCGGGTATAAAAAAAATCAAACAAAACTATTAATGCCACCATCATAGACAAGGTGGCTACTGGCAGTGCTACTGCTACTGCTTTCGTTGCAATATAAAATCCAAATGCAAAAAGCATAAACAATAAAAAAAAGAAATAAAAGTCACAACTCGTGTAAAACTATCGAAAAAAAATATTGAGAATTAAACCATTAAATTTATTTGTATCAAATGCACTGAATAGTTATTTAAAGCAACAGATGTCTCCTGGGAACGATAAAATTTAATCAGAAAAAGCACAGTCAGCAGTCTGACAATTACTCATACAGCTTAATAGAAGTCTAGTTGCTAGACACGATCATTTCAAACTGAATGGATTTAAAGATGGTGGAGTACGCTGACATAATTAAATTCCCTAGAGAAATTTCTTGCAACAAAACTCTAAGTAAATTCAAATACACCATATTATATTTGTTTCAAATATACATATATATGTATATGCATATAAATATATAATATGTCTTATTGCTATTTGGTTTTATGGCTAGTATAGAATTAATAACATTTAAGTAGACTTTAACAGAGGCGTTTTGCAAATAAAATTCAATTTCTGATACACTAGGATATTCGTGTATGCTTCTGTTGGTGTTGGCAAGCTAGCAATGCTAAGTATTAAGTAAGTAAAAATGTTGGCGGCACATGTAGCACGTTTTCCTATTGAAATTTGAGGCGCTTAGTTTTATTAAAAAAAAACTATAGTGCTATGAACATACAGAATCACAAGTAAACTAATTCATCTAACCATATACTTAAAAGAAAGAATGAAGGAGTGTTTTACAAAAGCGATTACCGAAAGTAATAAATGCGACATGGTCAACTTGTAATGACTTCTTATGATTCGCTCCCAGTGAGTGTAACACAATGTAAATAATAAATGTTGGTGTTTAGTTACTTAAATTGCAATTTCAATAACTTGTTTCTAAAGTTTTTTTTTCTGTTTTTTCGATTTTTTTTATTGCTGAATTTAACAATATGAATAACAACATGAACAACATCATGAAGACTTATTGTAATGGCATTTGGTTGGTTGCCTTATGCACAGTATGACTGCTAGTTTGGCTATTTGTTATTTAATACTTTATTTATTGTTGTTCTTATGGTTTCTGAAATAGTAGTTTAAACCATTTAGCCTACTTATACTGACTATAAAATTTGCAATAGTTTTTGACTTGTTTTAACTTCCATTATACACTACTTGTGTGCTTAAATGGACGATTGAAGTTATTTCTATAGACCAGAATATTGATGCTATTGCACTTGAAGTAAGAAAATGTACAAAATATTGTATACTTATGTTTTTATTTATTTGTAAGAAATAGTGCAATGTAATACGATACAGCTTAAAAATTAAAAAAAAAAAAAAAACACAAATATGAAGAGCGTCATAAGTCAGAGGTGTCCAAGTTGGGTTGAGCATGGGATACGCATTATTAATTTTGTTAAGGCAACAAACAAACTATTGGATATCATTAACTTATTAAGATATGTCTATAGATAAGTTTTCTTCATATAAGACTTTAAGTTTAGGAAAGATCAGAAACAGATTTTGGCTTAATAAATATCCGGTACTTACGAAAACTAAAACTGGTTGAGTTGCTAGCAAAATATAAATCGTTTTGTTACAGTAATGTGAAAAATTTAGTTTTAACAGTCACAGAAATATCCTGCAGGGAATTGTCGATAAACTTTTCGCTAACGATAATAAAATGGAATCTTTCGTCAATGATCACCCAGGCGACATATTCAACTGATCATGTATCACACTCCGCTGATGATAGTTAGTTTACTAGATCTTTATTGTCGTCTATTGAAGTGTATTGACTACAAAATGGTCGACAAAGTCTTCAAATTATTCTAAAAAGAACATAATAATTTTTTTTTTTTTTCGGGAAGGGAGGAAAATGCCTGACGCATCTCAGATACTGTCGTCACAGTTCTGGTATGTGGAGCTTGCATCCACTAAAAACCCCCCTTTTTCGAGCCGTTCTCCACCCCGGGACCGCTTTCGCATTACTTCAGATCGGGGCTCCTCTTCTGTTCCTATCGAACAGCCGTCGTTATGCCTACGTCTAGGTCCGGCTTTTTCGCGCGTAGTAGCCTTTCAACATATGCTGCCACGTATTCCCATTTAGTCTCATTTTCTATCATGAGATCCACGATATTTTCCGGGGATACTTCCTCTAAGTTGTGTCATTCCACACTCCATCTCTCACACTTGAAGAAAGTGTGCTCTGCATCATCTATGCAGTTGTCTCCATACATACAGGTTCCTGTGTTTACCTTTCCCATTCTGTGTAGGTAATATAGAAAGTATCCATGTCCAGAAAGCATCTGTGTCACGAAATAGTTTATTTCGCCATGCTTTCTGTTTACCCATTTATCAAGGTCGGTTATCAGCCTTGCTGTCCATATGCCTCGAGATTCGCTGTCCCATCTGTCTTGCCACCTTCGCACGGTATGCGTTCGTCTTGTTGTTTCCGATTCTCTGTTCGTTCCCTCAATAAGCCTTCGATCTTTCCAAAGATCTCTTCTTTCCTCTGCCAGTAAGTCAATAGGGATACAGCCACTTATAACGAGTATTGCTGGTTCCGATACTGTACGATATGCTGAGGCTACTCTCAGAGCAGAGGTGCGTTGTACATCAGCCAGCATCTTTCTTCTATACTTTGCCCTTAAAGCATCAGCCCAGATTTCGCACCCATACAAAAGGATTGACTGGGTTGTTGCCATCATCAGTTTCCTCTTGGAATAGCTTGGGCCCCCAGTATTTGCCATAAGTCTGCTGAGAGAAACTGTCACCTGAGCCGCTTTGCTTGCAGCATATTCGAGTTGGTCTCGGAACGTTAATCTATTATCTAACCTTAAACCTAGATATTTAATCCACTTGCTGGTCTTAATTGTCTCAGACAAGACTCTCATGTCCACCTCCAGAGGGATGTGCTTCCTTGTAATGATGAGGAGTTCTGTTTTCTCCGTGGCAAGCTTAAGGTTATGGGAATCCAGCCATAACTTTGTTTTAAGCATGACTTGGTTAAGCTTTCTCTGAGCTTCTTCCATGTTACGTGCTGCAATAACGGCCACAATGTCGGCATAACCGACCAAGTAGGTGTCACCTGGCATCTCGATATGCAGGATATCATCATAACTGATATTCCACAATTCAGGACCTAGAAATGTGCTGCTCCTGCGGTAATCTGCTTTTCCCGTGTCCTCCCAGCATTTTCGTATATAAGTATACGGTTGCTCAGGTAACTCCTTATCATCCTCATGATGTATGCTGGTGCTCTAAACCGTGTCTCCAGAGCCTCTATCATGTTGGCCCATGTAGCGCTGTTGAAGGCATTTCTAACGTCAAGAGTTGCCAATAAGACAATGCGTCTTGAAAAATGGTTCCCCGTTTGTGCTCGTTGGACACCCTCTATAACTTCTTCGATCGCGCCTATTGTTGACCTTCCAGTCCTAAATCCATATTGTCTCGTGGAAAGGCCTCCAGCATTTTCCACAGCCGCATGTATCCAAGGTTTAAGAAGTAGTTCAAGAAGTTTACCCGCGGTGTCAAGCATGCACAGGGGTCTATACGCTGATGGTGACTCTATGTTCCCTTTCCCCTTGCTTATCAGCACAAGTCTTTGTCTTTTCCAAACTTCCGGAAACACACCATCCTGTAGGCAACCATTGTACATTCTCAAAAGCATATCCGGTTTCTCCTCGGCGAGTATCTTGAGAATTTCTGCCGGAATTCCGTCCGGACCTGACGCCTTTCTATTTTTCAATGCCGTTACAGCAGTCTTTAATTCAGCCAGAGTGAAGAGTGGAGGGGTTCCCTCGTTCGACTGAGGGCCGCTATTGCGTACTTCCTCGTTTGAGGGAAAAAGGGTATTCACAATATTCTCCATCGTATCCTCTTCTAAATACGGGGTTGAAGAACGTGCCCCAAGCTTTCGCATGACTAATTTATATCCTAGTCCCCAGGGATCATTGTTGAGGTCGGCCCTTAGTTCCTCCCATTTTCGCCTCTTGCTTATAAGTATGGCGACCTTTAGTTCTTTTTTAGCTCTTTTGTATTCCTCAACCTCTGTTGCTGCGGCATGCATTCGTCTGGCTCTAGTGTATCTCCTTCGATGTTGTAGACACGTCCGCCTTAGGTGGGCGATTTCATCATTCCACCAGTATACAGGTTCCTTCCGATGCCTTCCGCCGATGATAGGCATCGCCCCGTTGCATGCCTCCTTAATAAGCGTCATCGTGGAACGTACTATATCGGTAGCGTCCGCAGTGTTCCCTATTCCCTCATCAGCTCCTGAAATTCTGTCCAAAAATGCATCTTTGTCCAGTCTCGCGATATTCCACAGTCGTGTGGACGTTGTAGCAGTAGGTTGGCTAGATGCTCTGCCATTTTCCACGCTGTACATAATATATTGGTGGTCGCTTCCAGTGTAATCTTCTAGGACCATCCAATTCATTACCCTATTTGCGATTCTCTCAGAGGCCATCGTGATGTCTGGAATAGTTCCCTCGCAACCCGGTCTTCTGAAAGTAGCGGTGTTTCCCCTGTTCATGATGACTAGTCCCATTCTGGCTATCATATTCAGTACCATTCTGCCTCGAGATTTTGTCGATCGTGATCCCCATTCGTATGCGTGGGAGTTGAAGTCCCCCCGATTACGAGAGTACCTCCAATTTCCATACCCTTATCCTCTATGTTTTGCAGCTTCACTTGAAAGGCCTCCAGTTCTTCGTTCGGTGTCAAGTAGCAGCTGAATAGCGTGAAATCCTTCGTGTTTAACCAAACAAATCCGTTTTCACAACCTTTGTCCTCTATAACTAGGCTACTACGCGTCGGTATCCATATGGCTGCTGTATTGCTAGTATCGGTGATCCATGTACCACTTTTTGGCCTTCCGTATTGTTCGCTGATAACTACTATATCAGAGTTCCTTTCTATAATCAGTTGGTCTAGAAGAGCGTCAGCCGTCTTGCTTCTGTGCATATTGGCTTGAAGTATTCTCATTTTCGTCCTATTGTTGTCATTTCGCAGTTCTTTGTCCCTGCTATGTGGTCCACCCTGCTGTGTCCCGCTTCAGAACACAGGCAACATTTCGGTTTATTTACACATGTTTTCATAACATGTCCGACTTCCCCGCACCTGATACATATCCCTTCGCCTTTTCTGTCAGGTCCAGTACAATTCCACTGTTCATGCCCGGTACTGAAGCATCTCTTGACGTTTTCGTACCTCCTCAGTCTTACACGGCACCAGCCCACCTTAATATACCCAGTCTTAAGGAGTTCTTCCGCCATCGCCTGGGATACGATAACAAAAGCCCTAACAAGTTCCCTGTTGTTGGGTTTCATGACTCTTATCACCATAGGTTCATCGTTCGTCTGTATCGTATTCCGAATAGATTGTTCGACTTCTTCGGGGGTGGTAAAGGAGTCTAGATCTCGGATCTCATAGTGACCTTTGGTGTTACGCTTTTTATCTCAGCGAATTCCCCAAGAGTCTCCTTGATCGTATGAAGTAGATCACTTTTAATTTGCTCCCCCTTTTCCAGCTATAACAAAAGTGAGCCGGTCTTGGTCTTCTGGATTGTCTTTACCTTACAGCCGCTATTGTTTCCGGTTTGGTTCCTCAGAGATTTTAGCACGTCTGCGTAGGTATATCCTTCACAAGGTTTGGCTATAATAGCCTCCCCTTTCTTTATGGGTGGTTTACCCCTATCACCTGTCTTTGTCTCGACCTTTTTCCGTGATTTCTCTTGAGTGTGTTGGATCTTGTTCGATACCTTCTCCACTTGACTCTCCTTGTGAAGGATTTTCTTTTTCCTTTCAACAGTTTTCCATTCGGCATTTTCCCCTTCGCGTGGTCTTTTCCTTATAACCACTGTTTCCGCTGGGCTGCTTGCAGTCCTCTTGCCTTTGCCCGTGTTTGGAATTGCCGTATACCCCTGTAAGCCTACTGCAGTATCTCTCATTTGCATTGCTCTCTTAGCCCTCTCAATTTTTATCCAATTTACTCTGCAAGTTTCAGCTATACACACAAACTCCTCAATCTCCTGAATGCCCTCTCTCACATCCATGCTGATGTTTTTCTGCCTTTTAAAAGCTGCCTTTATTTTCACCATTACACTTTTTATTTTCTCCATCGCCGAGGTCTCCTCATTTCTCATTTTAAAAATGAACTCCTGGTTTGGTGAGCTTCTACTTGCTTGTAGACCATTTGCTTGAGGGGTTTCGGTCGTCATCATTACCGCCTTTGGCGTCTCGAAGAGATCCTCCTTTGTCATGTCGATGACAGGAGCCATCTCACTTTCCCGAGGCGTATTTGTGACTTCCTGCGAAGTCCTATCGCCCCTCACTGGGGGACTTCTCTTTAGTTTCCCACTAGGTTGAAAGGGGTTTGGAGCCCTTTCAACCGTTTTAACTCTGGGGGTAATCATGTTCGCTATCGTTGTTCGTTTAGTCTTGTCTGCCATTTTGATTCCTTTTGGGTCCCATCTTGAAGCCGTTATCCGTGGTCGTCATGCAGTCGTCCTCTAAGACCCCGAGGGTCCCTTTGCAAGCAGTGAGGCCCTCGCGAGGGTTGACAAGAGACTTTATGAGAACTCTTGTTCAGAGCCAGGTCAGACATTAATCGGGAGTCTTCTCAACCGAACCTACATGGTCAGTTTAGTGACTACGATCCAGGGAGCGTTCCACAAGCCCTGCCAAAGATTTAACGGGACGGAAGGCAACCGCGACATTAACCTGAAAGCCGTTTCCACGAGATGTCACTCTCGGGTACTAAGGTAACAGACTGCCGCAATTGTCGGCCCAAATTCGCCATCCCTAATTCGTAGAACAAAAACGTGACCTTGCCATTTCCGGGTCGTCAACGTGCCTTGCTAGTTTTTGGTCCGCCCCGAGTATTTAACTTCCTCGGTACCTGCTATTTCTAGCAGGCGTTCCCCTATCCGCCACCTGGGGAGGCGCCCGATGGGGGAACTAGCAAACCCCACACGGGAAAAAGAACATAATAATAATAATAATAATAATAATAATAATAATAATAATAATAAAGTTAGTTACTTTAGAACGGAAAAATAAAATACGCCTTATTGTTTAGTTGACTATAGGAACCAAAATAGAAAAGTTCGATGATAAGAACATACTTATTGAAAGATTATATGTGTACAAAAATATTGATATAAAGTGATAATTATATATATTTATTAACGAAGTGTAGTTAAAGTCGCTTAAATATTCGCCGACGACTGATTGATCTGTTCTAAGTATGTCTTACACGATTTAAAGTTGTCGTGTGGCCATTGTTGATGATGTCATAAAGGCACGGTCACCTGGGTATATAACATACGCATACATGTAAATATATGTACATACATTCTAATAAACTTATAACTGAAATATTTATTTCTTATAGAGGGTGGTTTAGTAAGAATGTGTATTTCAAATTTAGTGACACTTTTTTTTGCGACAGAAGCAACTCTAAAATCTGGCACCTGCTACATATTTTAAGTAGGACCTTTCAAAATGGGAAAAAAAAATGTGGCTACTACTCGAAGAAAGTTAAAAAAAAGTTATGAACTACCGGTGAGTCTTTTGAAAGCATTACTGTTGTAAATGAGAATTTGAAATTTTTAAGAAGCACTATGCAACGAATTTTGACAAGAGACCTCCACTTTTATGCCTACAAAATTTGGCTTACTCAGGAACTCAAACCAGCAGACCATGAAAGCTACGATTACTACAAATTTTTCGAAAAAGGTAATTTTCTCTGATGAAGTGTATTTCCATTGTAAATATATAAAATTAAGGGCTCAGAAAATCCTAATGCAATGCATAATGACAAAGTGCATTATTACTTAAAAAACACCCTTTATAAAAAAGATTAAAAAAAATATGTACTCTCAGAATTTTTTTCGTTTTTAATTGGCTATTGTACAAAGTGTGCTAAGGACCGAATTTTAATAAAATCATAATTTCCCAAAAATTTTAAAATGATAAAAAAGTATTATATTGTTAATTGTAAAACTTTTAGACCATTTCAAAATAAAAAAAAGGCATAAAGATTAGGATAAATTTTATTATATTGAAATATATTATGTAGTAAACACAAAATATTGGTTGTTTTTATTGTAATTGTAAGTAATTTTTGATTGAACAGATCTGCAAAATAAGTCGTTTTATTATTAGTCTTGGTACTTTAAAGTTTTTTTTTGTTGTAGCTGGCTGGTTGTTGCAATAGCAATAAACAATAATGAAAAATAATAATCGTAATTTTTGCATGATTGACATTTTTCCGCACATGCATGAACAATGCAACTAAATACTCTCGTACACACACGTTAAATAAACATTCAATGAGGCCGCAGGCCAGCCCAGCATGGGATGTAGGCAGTTAGTTGACTTTATTCCGTTTTGCTTTTATTATTTTGATTTTGCTGTTATAATTACTGGTTAATAAACACCTGTTTCATAACCGCCACATACGAATCTGAAAATAACATTGAATTTTTTTGTTATTAGTATTCCTTATTATGTATTTACTTAGTGCGGTTCGCTTCTACATATGTATGTAATGCAATATAGGTTAATGAACTAGGGAATCAAACTATTTATTATTACACAAAATTGTCAGATTAAAGTTTTATAGTGAGGCGTTCTTAGAAGTTACTTTAAAGCACAGTATAAAAATATAGAATCTGAATTCCTTTTGAATAAAAAACTCTCAATCGAATGTAAAATCTAAAAAAAGTAAGCAGTATTTAAAAAAAAACACTTTATTATTTTGATTTAAATTATCTTTGGAACGTGTGTACCAGGGTAAACATTTTACACAATTACTTGATTTTTTAAAAGGCAAAGTGATAATTTGACGCATTCATAAATCTTTTAACTCGTAAACAAATCAACACATATCGCAGCCCTAATGCCGCCTTCAAAACCACGTTGAAAATAAAACAAGACATTTAAATGTACTGACACATAGACACTTAAAATAACAACTTAATAAGCATGAAATCGAAAAATCAGCTAAACCTAAAAAATGTATAAACATTTTGACAGGATCAAGGATACACTTAGCACATGCTAACTTTAAAAGCCGTTGTTGTTTTACCAAAACCAGTGTTTTTGAAACATAAACTCCAATTGAGCATAAAATCAAAAATTTGTTACGGCTATTGATTAGATAAGAAATGTAGCACTAAAGAATATATATATTTTTTTAACAAAAGTAGAAGAAGAGGACAAAAAAGCAACAAAAATTAAACAAAATTACTGAATAGAAGTCCTACTAAGAAATGTGCAATTTCTTTCATTTGTGCCGCTTGCCGCCTACCTCGACTGAACAGAGAACACACACAAGCGCTCTTCATCACAGTATGAGTAATAGTTTAACTTTACATACATATGTATGTGTATTACATTCTTTTGATGGTTTTAAATTCCGGAAGTATTTTTTTTTGCTATAGAAATTATTTGATATTATTTATTTCTTTTATTTTTTTTTAATTTTATAAATGTTTTTGTCTAATAAAGTTGTAGTTTTTCTGACACTTTGAATTCTTTGTTAACAATAAATTGACTTGACACTTTTTTAAATCAATTGATTTTGTTAACAAAGGACTGTTTACTATTCAACTTAAATATTTACCCCCGTGATTGAGCGAAGAGAAAAAAGACGCACAAGATGAGAAATGATATCCTAGATTCATTCAGGAATTGTTCTGTAGTTCTAAAGGACTTTTTAAAATCACATCAAAGTCAAGCCGAAAAATATTGTATAAATAAATTCCTAAGAATTGCGAACAAAACATTAAAACCTAAAACTATAGTGGGGGGTTTACGCTGAGGGTAACATGTTTATTAAGTTATTTATTACAATACAATTAAATTATATTTTACTATATTCACCGAGCTGAGTAACCAGACCCGGGGGTAAAATTAAAACGATCGAAGGTTCACAATTCTGACTAGAATCTCTATACCAAAACTACAGCAAACTTAATCATTCTAGTAAAATATCGAACATGATTAAATGCCCTAATTTAAAAATACAAATAATTACAATATAAACAACCCATTTAGGATGTGTTACGATGAGTTTGCCAACAACTTCGCGTTATTATCGCGATAAAAAGTGGTTTATGTGTTAATCTATGTTGTTATCTATCTATGTGCCGAATTTCATTTAGTTCCGTTCAGCCGTTTTTGCGTGATTGAGTAACAAATATCCAAACATACAAACATTCACATTTATTATATTAGTAGGATTATTATAATTTTTTTTTAAGGAGCATTATAAGAAGTGAAAAAACTAATTTATTAAACCGATTTTTCCGAAACCGAAATTTTCTCCACAAAGTTGATTTCTTAATTCTTCAAAAAAAAAAGATTATTAATGAATAAAAAATCTTTATGTATTACAATTTATAAAAATTTTAAGAGAAGTTATGCAAATGCTAAGACACATTCACAACAAGTTGTTTTGTGTATAGTAAACCGAAAAAATACAACGATATAAGCACGAAAAGCATTTTGTTATTGTATAAATATTCGTTGTGTCATTTTAAACCCCAATTTTTTTTATAAGGCTAAACTTTATTTAGAATGGGAAATATTATTTTTTTCAATACGAAATACAGTTAAAAAAATACATTTTGAACCAAATGAACCCTCAAAATGAAGCAAATAATAAAAGGAATAACATAACAGCTGTTTTTTATTTGACAGGATGTAATGGTATTCATAAGGCAAATTTATATTGTACATACCTTAACAAAAGAACAAATTCTGTCAAACACCATTTACTTATAAGTAGGTTAGGTTGAAAAGGAGGGGTATAAAAGCCCAAACCCATGACAGGTATGCACTTATGCCCAGTTGGCATGTTGTGCGCTCCATATGGAAAACGGAATTCCCAAACAAAAACCATAAACATAATTTCCCATAAATGACGGACTAGTCCAAGAACCCAGTCCCCTCAATGTAACGCCTTATGGATCTCCAGTTCGAGTTCCCCAGGTATTCTAAGTTCGGCATAGTATCCACTGTAAAGTTTTCGCACCTAATATGTCCAAACGCAGGACAATGACAGAGGTAGTGTACCAAAGTCTCATCCTCTTCCTCGCATGCTCTACATGTTGTCTCCTCAGATAATCTCATGCGAGCTAGATGAGTTCTCAACTCCGTATGACCTGTAATCACACTGGTTAGTGTCCTAAGTGTAGGTCTACTTAGTCTCAGAATCTCCTTTGATTTCCCAAGATTTGGGTCACCCCATAGTGTTCTTGTCACCTTACCGACAGTAGTGCTTTGCCATTTTCTGACATGTTCCTCCATCGCCCAATGTTTAAGTTCATCCTTAAATCGTTTAAGGGGCTTGGCGTTCTCCAAAGTTATAGTACTCAGAAGAGCTCCCATTTTGGATAATTTGTCGGCTTTCTCGATCAGCCCATGATGGCTTGATATCCATATTATCTCCAGATGTTCACAATTTGCGTATGAGTTTATCTCACTCTTGCATTGCAAAACGTTCCGGGATTCAACTTTCTCCTTTCTCAATGTCTTAATCAGTGATTGGCTTTCTGTAAAGATACGAATCGGGGTTTCGCTATTCGTTTCCTTTATCCATTTAATTCCTTCCGTAATCGCCATGAGCTCAGCCTGAAAAATAGTGTTGTGATCTGGTAGACGGAAGTATTTGCTTTTCGGCTTATGTCGTATAAGCCCATTCCAGTCTGGTCACAAATTTTTGAACCATCTGTATAAAGATCGATTCCATGGGTGTTTCCCATCCTATTTATCTCATCCCATTCTCTCTCTTCCGGTATTATGGTGATGCAGTTAGTATTCTCATATCTCATGTTCTCTTATAAGCCACTCATCTATGGCCATTAATCTTGGGCATCCTTGGGCTTAAGCCCCATTTTGAGCCTATCACTCTTCTGCAGAGGGCCCATATTCTTTGAGCTTTTTTGTGGTCCTTCCAGGATAGTCTCCAATCATGTACTATTCCTAGGTATTTGACCTTCTTATCAATCTTAATTGTCTTATTCCGAAAGATGGGATAGCTATGCACCGGTATCTTCCTCTTTCTCGTAAACAAACAGATTTCAGTCTTTTCCGGGTTGACATTGAGCCCTCGCCCCGTTGCCCAGTTATAGGATATATTCAAAGCCTCCATTGCTCCCATACATAAAGAATTTGGATTCGTCCCCCTGATCAGTATCGCAACATCATCTGCGTAACAGATAGGCTTGAATCCCTCGTTCGATAGAATCCTCAGTAGACTATGTATGGTAGTTACCCATAATAATGGGTAATACCTCCCTTCGGGGTTCCTCGACATACTTTGTCCCTTATTCTTACTCCATTTGCCTCACAATTTATCCATCTTTTCCTTAATATATTGCTAATCCATGCAATTAAGACATGACTTAACCCTAAGTTTTCCAAGGAACCGATAACACTTGAGGTCGTTACGTTATTGAAAGCTCCTTCTATGTCTATGAATACGCCCATGGTATACACACCCAGGTCGAAGGATCTTTCTATATGATAAACAACTTCCTGAAGAGCAGTCTCAGTAGATCTGCCCTTGATATAGGCGTGTTGTCCGAATTTCATTGAATCGCCTGGTAATCGTCTTCTGACCATTCCATCGACGATACGCTCCATGGTTTTCAATAAGAATGATGTTAAGATTATGGGTCTATAAGCTTTAGGATTTGCGTAATTTTCCTTCCCTGGTTTAGGTATGAAAACGACTCTCGCCTCCCTCCATTCCACAGGGGTATACGCAGATTTTAGGCAAGTAGTAAAAATGTTCGCCAGCCTTATATCGATTAGGTCAATGCTTCTTTGTAGAAGAGCTGAAAAAATATCGTCTGGCCCTGGTGTCTTATATGGCAAGAAACTATTTACCGCCTCTCTGACCATCTTTGCGGTTACAATTATGTCCGTCGAGGCACTACCATCATGGGGGTGGGGAATTTCTCCGTCATCCGCCATTTCCGTTTGGAATTGTGCCTCTATCAGTATTCCTAGTGTCTCCTCCATCGTCTCCGACCTTTTCCCGTTCGAGTCAACGAGGGTTTCCGGTTGGGTGTGGGTTTTCGATAGGAATTTCTTAATTCTAGAAACGTCATTCTCGCTGTCCACCTGATTGCAAAAAAGCCCTCAGGATGTGCGTTTGGCGATTCTTATTGCTTTGTTGTATATTCTGAGCTTTTCACTGTAATCGTTCCAGTATACTGATTGTTTCTTTCGATAGGCTCTGTTAAATAGCCTTCGGGTTTCTTTCCTGAGATTAATCAGTTCACCTGTTATCCAGGGCTTTTCTCTTGGGGTTCGCCTTTTTCGGAGTGGACAATGCTCCTCAAAAGTTTCCTTAAAATCGGCAGTCAGTCTTCCCACCATCGAATATATCGTGTCCAGATTTGCATCCGGTTCCGGATAAGTTTCGAGTTTATGTTGAAGTCTTAACCTTAAATTTGGCAAGTCTGTTCTTGTCTTATTCCTAAAAGTCACCGGTTTCGGTGGCGGATGAGTTAAGGTCATAAAAATATAGGGATGGTCCGAATAAGAGTGCATATCAGAAACGTGCCAATCGCGAATTTCATCAATCAAATTTTCTGAACATATAGTCACATCAATTACCTCTTCCCTAATTCTGTTTATAAATGTAGGCTTATTACCTGAGTTAAGGGTGAATAAGTTTTTCGCATTTAGGAATTCCCATAGGGCGTCTCCTCTCTTGTTACAGTTCGTGCTGCCCCAAGAGAGGTGATGCGAGTTCGCATCACAGCCTATTAAAATATTCCTACCTGTTCTCCTTGCCGATGTTATTATACTTCTTAAATCCGAAGTTGGTGGTAGTGTCGGAGCATCAGAAGGTTGGTACACCAATGCCAGCATAAAATTGCGGGAGCCATGTATTAAGGTAGTGGCGTCCGCTGTAGATAAATCTGGGGAAAAAAGAAAATTTAATTCCTTATGACAAAGTATACATGTTCTGGGTCGAGACCAAGTTTTAGCATAAAATAATTGGTAATCACACTTATTCAAGCCAGTGACTCTGACCTTAACAGTCCAGGGTTCCTGTATGAGAACTATGTATGTGTATCTTACCTTTTGTTATGTTTTCTATTAAAGCTTGTGTAGCCGTCCTGCTGCGATGGAGATTGATATGCAAGAGCAGTATCATTGCTGTTTTCTTTTTATCTGTGGTGAGTTTGGCAATGATTGCACCTACTTCCTCAACCATCTTGTCTACCTCAGAGGTATCCTTTGTGCATAACACCGTAGTGTCAGCATCTTCTATATTTGAGTCAGAGGTGTCGGAGTCCTCGCCTGTCTTGTGTGGCTGGGGATGCTGAAAGCTCACCCTTGGATCCGATCCCTCGTTCTCTATTCTTCTTGATGCTTTATCAATAACGGAAGCCAAGTTGCCCACCTCCGAAATTGTTTCCTTACAGTCATTAGATGACGACGACTCGCGGCCTGCTTGCTCACCACCATTAGCCGCCGGTACTGAGTTTATTAGGCTCTGCACCGTAACTTTTAATTCTTTTTTATCTTGATGAGTTTTTGGTTTAATTTGGGAACCGCCTTATCTCGTTTTTATTTGGTCCGCGAGGAGTTCAAGGAACCCCTAGGGTGAGAGGTAGTGTACGGGATCTGATCACTACATAATGCGACAAATCTCTACTCACTTAGATGGGTAGGTCTTTCCCACTCTATAAAGTGCTCAGGCCCCCCACACTACATCTGTGGTTATTTTTTTACGCTATGCATGGCAAATGATATCATGATGGACTCGTTTTAGAACATTTTCTAAAATTCGTGACCTCAGCGCTTGAATTTCAGCAACAACGTTGGCTTTGAGTTCAAGGATTCTTTACATATACAGGCTGGGTGCTGAAATTCCTCTAGCCCAATTATTTCCGAATTTATGGAAATTATTTGCCTCAAAGATTTTACTTAAAAATGCTATTGTGTCTTGGGTAGTGTAAGCAGTGACTCCAGTCAGTTAAAACCAAATCTTTCTTCTGTTTTTAAGAGTAGAACATAATAAATTTTCCATCATAAACCGATCATCATTTACGGTTACAGCATCTTCAACTTACTTTTAAAAAATGATGGGTGCATTTGGCGTTAATGAATATCTCCTAGATATTTATAACTCCAGAATCTACAGTTCTCCGTTTTAACAAAGTTATTCAATTGAAAAAAGAAAAACAAATTTAATACTCATTATCAAATTTTTAAAAAATTTGTTTTCATTTCTTTTCAACCGTTTTAATTTAACTGCAAAATTAAGATGTTGACAATGATCTGTCAGTTGTAGTTCTTGTATCTTATATGGGAATAACAGTAATTAATTTTTTAATTCGCCATAGAGATGTACGAGCAATTTCAAGCTGAAAAAAACGCCTTCTGAAAGATGTTTTTGGTGTTTCCTTTACACTTTGCTCTACACGTCTTAACGTCTTAAAAAATGGGTGTTAAAAAATGTTGATGAATGTTGCCTTATTACGGTTATAGTATTTTTTATTATTATTAAGGTTTAAGCAGGAGAGTAGTTGTATTAAATCGTCTTATAATGAAACTAATGTCAATTATGGTCTGCCTATTGCACGTTGGTTTTAAGTTTTGTAAAATCATTTAATACAAACTGAAATCCTGAAGTATTGGGTCCACCAAATAACTTTTTTGGTTAAAAATGCTATAGAAAAAGTGTAGCTTCGGCTGTGTGGCACGTAGCGCCATCCTGTTGAAACCAAATGTTGCCAATATCCTCTTCTTCAATTTTTGTGAACAAAAAAAAAATGTTTCTGTGCAATACTTACATGATAAATATAAAAAACAATAACTTTTAAAAAACTACCATTAAAAAGAAAGTTATATTATTTTAAACAATATTTTTCTCTATTTGTGAAATATTAAATATGGTTGGTAAAACCCGTAGAAGCTTGAATAGCAAAAATAAAATTATATGTAAACAATGTAAAACTGAAGTACTGGAAAATGATGATGCATTGGAATGTGATGATTGTAAAAAAACTCTCCATGCACTTTGCAGTAATTTAGATAAAAAACAATATGAAAATCTTGTTAAAAATCCTAAAATTGAATATAAATGCAAGTTCTGTGCACCAAGTGGGAGTGTAGTATATGCAAATGATATAGCTGAAATAAAAATAAAATTAAACCAGCTGGATGAGATAAAAGAGACGATGCATTTCATGTCATCTCAATATGATTTAATTTTAAAGGGTATGAAGAAGAATGAGAAACAAATAAAGTCCATAAAAAAACAGAATGTTGAGTTAAAAGAAAAAGTAAAAAAATTGAAATCAACCGTAAATTTTTTAAATAACAACAGAGTTCAAAAAGACTGCATTATTAATGGTTTAAAAGTTGGTGAAAACACAACTGCTGTTGCTGCTGCCTTAGATATTATGAAAAGAACAGGTGTTAGTATTAGCAATAACGACTTAGAAGAAGTATACTTTTTAAACAAAAAAGGACAAAACAAGAAAGCTGATATAAAATCTATTGTTGTAAAATTTGCTAGTAGAAAAACCAAAGAAATGTTTATGCGAGAAAAGTCGAAGTTAAAAGATATTAAGGATCTAGATAAAGTTTTTGTAAATGATTTTCTTTGCAAAGAAACGTTTGAATTGTTAAAGTATGCTAATTCGTTGAAAGAAGTTGGATTTAAATTCGTTTACGCTAAAGGTGGAAATATTTTCGCAAAAAAAAATGAAAAATCTAAACAAATAATTTTGAAAGCTATGGACGATGTTGATGACTTATTAAGCAAAACGGTTGGCTGTGGCGCTAAACGAAATATTTTAGATGCTATTGATGATGAAGTTTCTGGCGAAGAAGATGAAGAATTTGAGTCGCCCAATTAAAATTAGATATTCTTTAATTTTTCAAATATTATATTATATTTATACTTATATATTTTTTCTCCTATTTATATGAATACTAATTATTTTTATAATTTAAGTTCGTTTAAAACATTTGTTAATGATAATAAATTTAATTCGTTCAATGTTTTATCTTTTAATGCAAGAAGTATTTCATCTATAGATAAATTTAACAAATTTAAATCGGAAATAGCAAAATTGCCTGTTTTACCTGATATTATAGCGGTTCAGGAAACGTGGTTTGATATTAATTGTGTTGATTTATACTCAATTAGTGGATACGAGGTTGAGCATTGCTGCCGATGTGATGGCTACGGAGGAACAACAGTGTATATTACCCAACGATTAAAATATGATGTACTTATATCTCGAAGCAGAAACTTTTTGGAATTGATATGTATATCATTGAGAAGTATTACAATAAACAATAAACCTTTGCTTTTTGTGTCACTTTATAGATCGCAACAATGTACTCCACAGTTATTTTCAGATTTACTAATTAATTTACTTGAGGAAGTTAAAAATTCAACATGCATTTTTGCTGGAGATTTTAATGTTGATTTGATTACCAAAAGCAAATTCAGTCAATGGTTAAAAGACATTTTTTTAGAATACAGTTTTAATTCTTGTCATCAACTTGTAACTAGACCAGCAAGTGGTTCCAGTATCGACTGTGTATTTTCAAACTTTCCAGATATTGTTTCAATAAGTTCTATTCAAAACAAATTATCTGACCATAATATAATATTTTGCGAAATAAAATATAATTTTTGTTGCCGTGAATCTTTTATTCATAAAAAAGTTTGGATAAATTACAGAAAGTTTGGATCCTACTTGGACGAAAATCTTAATATATGTAGGTCAAGCAGTTCTTCTGATCAATGTTACCAACTTCTTAAAACTTTAAGTAAAGGTGCAGCACATTCTTCTACAACCACACTCCAAGAAGTCAATATAAGACGGAAAATATGCCCATGGATGACGGAGGAGTTAACTTCATTAATTATTTACAAGAATAAGTTGCTGAAGGTACGAAGAAAAATTAAACAAAATAAGTATTTATGTTATATTTTGAAACGAATAAGCAAAATAATAAAAAATTGCAACATAAAATTTATGTCAGATTATTATATGTCCAATTTAAAAAAAGTTAGTGGCGATTCGAAGAAAACATGGCAGTTTCTTAATAGAACGTTTGGGAATGTAAGCAGTCCAACAAAAGAAATCGTTAATACTAATAATATTGTAATTACCTTAAATGATGATAAAGTTCAAGCATTCAACACATTTTTTCACAATTCAATTGATAGAATAAGAACAGCTATCCAACAAGATAGCAACGATGACATAAACTTTTTTAATACATTAAATCCTGTTTCAACTAATTTTGTTTTACAAACTACAGAGAAATCAGAAATAGAGTCTATTATAAATGCTTTAAGTACAAACAAAAGTCCTGGTTATGATAATATAACTCCCAGAATGATTTTAGTCCGTAAAGATGCTGTATCAAAAATATTAACAAGAATATTTAATAAAATTATTGCTGAAGGAAGTTATCCAAATGTTTTAAAAATACATAAAATCGTGCCTATACCTAAGTCAAAAGGAACAAATAAAATAGAACATTTCCGTCCAATTTCTGTTTTATCTGTTATAGACCAAATATTTGAAAAATTAATTTTTGCACAATTAACAAATTACGTTGATGTAAACAATATACTTTTTGATCGTCAATATGGATTTAGAAAAGGTTGTGGTTCTACTGAAGCTGCTTTAAATGTTATTGATTACATATGTTGCGGTCTTGATGCAGGTCACAAAGGAGTAGCTGGTGTATTTTTTGATTTGACAAAAGCATTTGATTTGGTAGACCATAATATATTAATAAAGAAAATGAATTATATTGGATGTTCTGGAAAAACTCTTGATATATTTAAAAATTTTTTAAAAAATAGAAAGCAATTTGTTCAAATAGCTGAATCTAAAAGTTATGAGATTGATGTAACCTGTGGTGTTCCACAAGGCAGTGTTCTTGGCCCATTATTGTTTAAAATTTTCATCAATGACATAAAAAACATAAAATTTAATGGTAAATTGTTTATGTTTGCAGATGACATTTGCCTTTTTTACCACTATAAATATGAAGAAGTACTTCGTTCGCAAATAGAATATGATGCATCAATATTATCTGAATTTCTAAGGATTAACAAATTAATTCTAAATGCTAACAAAACTAAATTCATACGATTTAAGCCATATAAATTACGAAATAGTCAGTTAATGAGTGTCTATATAGACGGTGAATTGATTACTGAATCAGAAAATATTAAATACCTTGGTATAATTTTATATCATAATATCTTATGGGAAAATCATTTAAACCATATAAAATGTAAAGTGTCAGCTGGTATTGGTATACTTCGTAAGTTTAAAAATAAACTTAATGTTAGCATAAAAAAGTTAATTTATCAATCTCTTATTCATTCGTATCTAACATATCTTCCTTCAGTTTATGGATTTAAAATGAATGCTGCAATGCGATCTTTACAGTCAGCACAAAATAAAGCTTTAAAACTTGTTTTTAATCTTCCACTGCGTTATAGTACTATCGATTTATTCAAAAAATATGCAAAAACTGTATTACCAATCAGAGGTCTTTATAAACAACAATTGTTGTTATATATATTTAAATGTATAAACAATATTGGCACTCAAACTATACAACTAAATCGAGTTATAACAAATACGCAAAGGGAAACTAGACAGGCATTGCATTTAAATGTCGTTAGATGTCGACTTGAAGTCACCAAACAGCGGATTTCGTATGCTGGTCCTTATGAATATAACCACCTTCCTGACTGTTTAAAAACCGTTTTAGTATTATCTACTTTTAAAAACAATTTAAAAAACTTTTTATTGCAAAATGTTGAACTACTTTTTAATAAGCTGAAATTGTAATTAGTTTAAGTTGCCGTATTGCCTCTATAAAGCCTTTTTTGGCGCTGAGGCTCAATTTAACTACTGCATTAAATACTATTTGAAATAAAAAATAAAAAAAAAATTCGTTCAACATGACCCGATAACGATCGCCATTGACTACGGCCACTCCTTGCTCGAAGAAAAATGGCCCAATTATGCCTCTGGACCAAAGTCCGAACCAAACAGTGACTCATTTTGGGTGTAACGGTTTTTAAATGTATGCGTGCGGGTTTTCTGTGCCCCAAATGCGACAATTTTGCTTGTTTACATACCCGCCAAGATCAAAATGAGGTTCATCTGAAAAGATGATTTTTTTGGCAAAATCGGCCAAAGTAATGTCGCAATATTTCCCAGCGTTGCTCAAGCGTATACACAACCATATTCGTTCAGAGGAAGGATAAAACTAATTATCTGTCATATCAGACATGAACTAAGTGTTACCATTCACGAAATAAGCACTAGTTAAAAAAAAACGTTAGATGGCGGACCCTTTATTTTCAAATTAAATAAATAAAATTGAAAAGCTAATAATTTTTCAAATACTAAATCGAATATACTCCTTCTTTCATAAAATTTAACTTAAGCAAATAACAAACTGCTCTGTGCTTTTAATGTGCTTAAAATTTATTCATGAAAATACAGCTTATTAATTATTATTTAATTGTTATAGTTTAAACTAAACTTTAAATATTCTGAAATTTCATTTTGTGCGGTAAAGCGAATATCAATTAAACTAGCCTAGTTGTCTACGAAGAGGAGAATTACTTCTGATAAATCATAATTTGCGTTGTATTTTTGAAAACACTTGTAAATTTCTCAATCCAAATTGTATCGCTATGCTCATGTTTGTTGTAAAAAGTTCTGTTTTTTTTGCTTCTTACAAATAATATATTCGAAAATTGTTTGCCCAACAACATTGGTAGAGTAGTGAGTAAGCCAGACATAAATTTTCGATAAAATACATCATGTGTTAATACTAGTCGCTTATGTATAGAAAGCTTTCAAAATTTATCATTAAACATCATTATTATTAAATATGTAGCTTTTTTTTTAAATTCACAATATTATATTTTGGCTGTTATGGTTGCTGACTATAAACGTACAGACATTCCTAAACTATAAGTAAATCAAACAATATTCATTCATAAGTATTTTTTTAAGGTTTATTACCAAACAATTCTACAGATGTATTGTAGAAGCAAATAATTTGTACACCTACGATTATAAAATAAAAACCTCTTGAAAAATCATCAGCAGCATAACGAGACAACAAAGCCCTACCGACGGACAGACACACAGGCAGACAGCATTTTTTTTCTTCAGGGGATAAAGTTTGTAACAACAATTTTTTATCTTTTATACTTAGGTATTGAATACGTGCGTATTGTAGAGCTGCTGAATGAATCTGCCGGCTGGTGGAATATGATCTACATTAAACAAAAAACAAGTAAGAGCGCTATATTCCGCCGTGCCGAATCTTATATACCCTTCACAACGTGTAGTCATGAAATAACAGTAGTTTGTGTCACCATTCATCCCATATGAAATACGTACATACATACATATATAAAAACATCCCATTGTAAAATTATAAATTCACGTATGTATGTTAAAAAAACGAAAAAAAAAAAAAATTAAAAAAAAATTAAAAAAAAAAAATAAAAAAAAAAAATTTAAAAAAAAATAAAAAAAAAAATTATTATATAATTATAATTATTATATATAAAACAAAAAAAAAAATAAAAATAAAAATAAAAAAAAAAAAAATTAAAAAAAATATTAAAAAAAAAAAATAATAATAAAAATATAAATAATATATTGAATAAAAAATAAAAAAAAATAAAAAAAAAATTTTAAAAAATATTAAAAAAAATTTTTTTTTGGCTCAGCTGGGATTCGATGCCACGTTTTCTCTAACCAGTATACACGTTTGTATGTATGTATGTTGTTGTTGTAATGTTGTTTTTGTGAAAAAAAAATCGAGGTGGTCGTGGGTTTTTGCTCATATCTCAGTTGTTTATGTTGTTATGTTTCTGATTTTCAATACCGATCCACTCCCGAATATTTCTGATATATTAATACCTTACCCGGGTCCAACCTATGTCGGGGGGCTTCAAAAAGTTGATTTCAACATACACACGGACAGACGGTCAGACTGACAGACTGACAGGGCTTAATCGACTCCCCTATTCATAAGCTTTCAGAAAATATATACTTTATGGGGTCGGAAATCAAAATTGTAGAAATTTCACACGGAATGACAAACCTACATATATATACCCTTTTTCACTGTGTAAAGGGTATAATAAAACAAGTAAGAGCGCTATATTCGGCCGTGCCGAATCTTATATACCCTTCACAACGTGTACTCATGTAATAACAGTGGTTTGTGTGACTATTCATCCCATATGATATACGTACATACATATAAAAACGTCCCATTGTAAAATTAAAAATTCACGTATGTATGTATTTTAAAAAAACAAAAAAAAAAAAAAAAATTAAAAAAAAAAAAATAAAAAATAATAATAAAAATGTAAATAATATATTAAATAAAAAATAAAATAAATAAAAAAAAAAAAATTTAAAAAAAAATTTTTTTTGGCTCAGCTGGGATTCGATGCCACGTTTTCTCTAACCAGTATACACGTTTGTATGTATGTATGTTGTTGTTGTAATGTTGTTTTTGTGAAAAAAAAATCGAGGTGGTCGTGGGTTTTTGCTCATATCTCAGTTGTTTATGTACCGATGTTTCTGATTTTCAATACCGATCTCCTCTCGAATATTTCTGATATTTTAATACCTTACCCGGGTCCAACCTATGTCGGGGGGCTTCAAAAAGTTGATTTCAACATACACACGGACAGACATTCAGACGGACAGACTGACAGAGCTTAATCGACTCCCCTATTCATAAGCTTTCAGAAAATATATACTTTATGGGGTCGGAAATGAAAATTGTAGAAATTTCACACGGAATGACAAACCTATATATACCCTTTTTCACTGTGTGAAGGGTATAAAAATAAAAAACATGTTGATTCACCAATAAAATATTTAGTAAACAGCACCAGAAACAATAACAACACAAATATTACGGCCTCATCTTCAGCGCACAGTGGGAAAAAATTATATAATTTTGGAAATAACTAAGCATTTTCTAAACGGCTGTTCTGATTAACTAAAAATTTTGCGTTAGCATAACGAAGGAGAATATTGTTTTATGGAGAAAAGTGTGGTCATGCTATTACACTAAAATTGTTTCAAATACACTATTTTTATTAGTAGTTATACATTTAGTTCCATGATTTCGTTGCTAAATTAAATAGTAATCTGATTTTTTTTAATAGAAAGTGATATTCTTGATTTAATTTAAGTCAAATTTAGAATGGTTAGTTAATTTTAATTCATATTTAGCCAAAACTTGAAATATAGATGTGTGCAAACCAGAAGACAAAAATTTTATTTCCTGATGTAATATTTAAAGCTGAGGTATTGTTTGGAGCATTTGGTTCTCTGCAGTTTTAATGAGCGAAAATCAAATCGATTTTTGTAGACTTTTCTCAAATTATCTATTATAGAAGTTGGACTTTGTACTGCATGAAACATACACAATGATAAGTCCTGTTGCTAAGTTTTCATATTAATCAGTTGGATATTCAAAGACATTATACCAGTAATGCTTCCAAGTGCTTTAAGATGTTTTTTTGCTTTTGTGAGAGCGTTCGGTTCAGAAAATTTAGCATTTGTTGCTAAATGCCTTTTCTGGATTTGAACTCGCTAATCCATTCTTTAAATTTTAAATTACTAGTCCATAAACTTTCGAAATTTTCGGGAGTATTTTTTAATCATTTTGCAAGTTTTGTTGCTCACGACTGGTAAATGTCACTTTATAACTAACATCCGGAAAATCCTAATAATAGATACACGATAAACATAAGCATCTATTACTAAAAAAAACACTTACCGGAACCATGCGCAAAACTACCTTAATTTCCAAAAAAAATTTGCGGTAACTACTTTAAAATGTTTATAAATGTAAAGAGAGACTTATAAATAACTCTGTTGCTGGCATACATATTTTGCAAAATATTTCGATTCTGCCCCACTGAACATCGACAACATCATTATGATCATCTCTAAGTAAGAATCAAACTGACTGTGTATTATTTCTTTAATTGTTGTCTTTTTCCATGGTAACAAGATTTTTAAAGTTTAATAAATATCTTCAGTTAGACTTGTTATTACTAATCACCTATTTAATTCAAAGTGTGGCTTATAAGCTCGCACGCAAAATTGATATAAAATATTGTGGTTTTAATTTATATTCAAATCACTTTTATTTTTATAAATTAAAGTAAATGTATTCATAACTGGTGTACATAATGCTAATTTGTAAACAAAATTCTGTTCTTTTATGTGTCACGCGCGTCAAAATGCAAAAGACCTCGATTACTAATTCTTAGAGGTTTTAGCTAATTTTGATAATTTCATAAATACTGGAATATTATGGTTAAAATTATATCTAAAATTTGAATAAATGTACATACATATGTATTTCTAGTTCCAGAAATTACACAAACTTTTATGTTTTATATGATTTTTCTACAATTCAGTAGAGTCAATCACGTTCATCCAGAAACAGTTTAGGTACTCAAATAGTGTAAATTTCACACAAATGAATATTGTATATTTTTGTGCTTTTGACAAAATGTAAAATACAATACTATTATTATAAAAAAAATATGTTCTTAAACAAACATTTGCTTGTATGACTAAGAAGATTACAAAATTTCTAATCTTGATAAATGGGTAGATATCAACGAAAAGTTGTATAAAAAATATATATTTTATTTCTTACAAAATAATAGATTATTTAATATTATATATAAATATCCAAAGTATTTTTAAATTTATATAGAAATTTTTTTTTATATATGTATACAATTATGTTGTTATTCAGTGAATTGAATAATAAATAACTCTCCTTTTGTGCTGTCGAACAATTCTTTTACTCCGTTTCTAGTCAGCTGTAATAACTTTAAACAATTTTTAAAGACTTTATTATTTTTATTTTGGCTTAAGTTCATTTTTAATACTAAATTTCTAATCATTAATGAAATATGTACTCCGTACCTGACTAATTTAGGCGGAAAATTTTGCCACGTCCATAAAAAAAATCCCGATCTGATGGAAAAAAACTGACAACGGATTTGAGTTCAGCGTATCAAAATCTATATAGTCCACATAGTTTTATTTAATGGGAGATTTTTCTGCTGAGCAGTGTAATTTACCTAACTTAAAATATTAATCGTTTATTCTATCAAATAATCAATAATTGATTACACTAACTAATACTGTCAGTCAAATGCTTTTTGATTTTACATGTGGTACCGTTAATCACGTAATATCAAATTATAAATGATTGAATATAAGATTCCATAAAACTTTTATATTATTATTAATATCTGTGAGCATTTACACACATTTGATAAGAGCAAATAACAAAATTGTCACAAGGCAAACGACCGCTGTTGAATATTAATTTTTATTGTTGTTGCCATTTGAAATTAATTTTTATGTTGCCATATTAATAATTTTTTCTCAGAACTGGGTAATTTTCTGTAAGAGTGAAACTATTGGAATAAAATATATTGCTTGGCAATGTTTTCAATGTAACAAGAATATTTACTAAAACGTTTGCTTTTGTTTTTTCGGATTTTTTTCAATCGATTACAATATAACGAAGACTTATAGCAAGTAATATAACAAATGATATTTTAACAAACATGTTTTTAAGTGATAAAACAAAAAAAAAACTTTTATTTTTATAATTTAGGGATACTATTAAAAAAAAAAAAAACGGCAACCTCTTTCCATTCATTTATGAATACAAGACCTAAAAAATATGACGTCAAAACTTGTCGTACGCCATGTATATGATTCATTGAATTTCAAAAAATTTCACATAAATTACTTAAATAAATACAATATTTTATGATGCTCTCAACCCTCCCAATTATGAGAAAAATTTATTGAATTGTGCTTGTCAACAACCCCTTTTATCTAATAAATATTGGATACTTGAATTATTATATGCTTACGTAAATTAGCAACCAATTTATGTACTCTTTCCAGTTATATTGTGCATAAATAAATAAATCTCTTTTTTTCTCGTGGTAACAATTGGCAGAGTTGCCAAGAACTTTCGGGGAATAAATTTGCATTAAATTGTAATATATTTTAAACGGTATTTTGCATAGAACAGTTTTTAAAGCTGTGGTTATTTGTAGACGTTTGTAAGATCTGTTGCTTGTAATTTAATCACTGCCCCAATTTACTGTGGTAAGGAACTCGATTGACCAGCATATCTTAATAATAAATTTTGTAAGTATAAACGCCGTTGAACATGAGTTACGCCACACATGATGTTTCTTTTAAATCGGTTATTCAACGTTTGGTGGATAAATCTTACAAATTATGATTGTAAATGCAAAATTTTACTTAAAAGCTTTAATGAATATAATGAGTTATTTTTTAGGCTCTTTGGGATTCAGCTAAAGTGTTATATAACAGCTCGCCTTCGTATATATATACACAAATATAAAGTCTTGTAGCAGTGGTGAGTATTGCATGCCAGAAAAAACCAATTGGCCAGATCGTCGGCGGCGCTGGTATGCTCGCTTATGCTCCGGCGTGAGCTCGTCGGACGGGGTGGTTCTTGCGAACTTACTGGTCTGGCACTCACCAGCTAACAAAAAACCATACCAGCAAAAAACTAAAAAAATTATATGTAGGAACCCAAAGCAATAGCAACTCCCTACTATTACACACGCACACACTTCGGACTTCTGGCAGATGTTAAACCAGGAATATACCCTCCCACTAGAGACAACAGCCTCTCCATGACATCGTAGAATAAGGGTTTTAGATGTCCCAAACATTGCCTTATAATAGAATTATCCCTCCTACTTACCCAGGTGAAAAACAAATTTACTCCATCATATTAATGAGAAAACTGGTAAAAACTTCATTTAAACATTATAATTGTATTATTTATTAAAAAAAATGAAAATTAAACAAGAACAAAAATTTTAATTTAAAAATCTAAACAAATGAAATTAGAATCAACAAAAAAATTTAATATATAAAAATTCAATATAAAATAAATTTAACAAATGTAAGTAATAAATTAACTTTTACAATTACGAAAAAAAAATTTAATAAAAAAAAAAACAAACTATATTTATAATTCCTGACTGTCAGGAACCTGCTAGTGTACGTCTTGTATGTGATTCTAGTCCCTGTCCAAAGTTGAAAATACTAAGCTATACATATTATTTCTTTATTTCTACTTTTAGGGTTAAGAAAAATCCGCACCTACGATTAAAAGCTTTAGGCCTGAGCTCATACCCTAAATGAACATGCGCACCCTCGAGATTTTCAGAGGGGAATGACTAAGGTAAACACCAAAATTTTCCCAAAACATAAAACTAACAAAAAAACAATATATATAAATAAATATATGTCCGTGATCTGTCCTATTGTTTGTCTTTAGTCTACTGTCGCAGATTACCTGACCTTAAAAAAAAATATTTGTATTTCTTTCCAGGAATACTGGCTCCTAGGCTTTTAGGGAACACGTCACCGCCGATGATGATGACCAGGATGATTCCAAAAAACTGATGATGACAAAACACACAGCAACAACACCAACTTCACCTTCACAAATCAACGAATATCACCACCACATTGCACTAGCTCTTATTTTGCTTTTAATTGTATTCAGTTTTTTTCTATTGCGCCTTTTTCTTTCTTTAAAGTTTTACTTATGGTTTTTTTTAAAGTTTGTATAGCTTTATTTAGTTAATAAGTTTTATTTAATTTTCAATTTCTATTTGGCTTTTATAATTTATTTAGTTTGTAAATTTTGTTTAGTTTGTAATTTTAATTTATATTGTAGAGTTTATTTAGTTCGTAAATATTGCTTGATTCGTAATTTTAATTGTAGAGTTTATTCTAGGAACTTAAATACTTTTTTAATAAACAAAAACTTTAAAAAATCAAAACTTCACCAAAACTTTTATTCTTTACAAACTTTTCAAAAAAAACTTAACTCGACCGCTCAAAAAAACAACAACTTTTCTTAACGGCAAAAACTATCTTCTCTCCTCCAAAAAAAAAAACACAATCCTCCTTTTATATTTCAACAAAAACTCCATCTTTCCAAAACAGTTTTAACTGTTATCCTTTATTTATTACCAAAAAAAACTTTCTATATATATTTATTTATTTACTAATCAAAAAAAGTAAATAAAAGAAACAGCTAAACATCTGTCATAATCATTATGTGGATCTTATATTTTTTCTATGGTTGCCACTACAGTCTAAATTATTTTGTATTATAAAAATAGTAGTTTCTATGCCACGAGACCGTTTGAAGCCTCTCATATTCTTTTTACACCAAATAACACAAGATTTTGTGTAGTTTATTATATACGAATTTCAAAGACTGTATCCTTCCAGAACAATGGTATACCATGTTAATTAGAATAAAAATCTGCTTTTTTTATTGGTACTTCTTCACAAAATTGCTTATTTTAAAATTAATTTAGAATTTTACAATTTGTTTATCTAAATACTTTTTCGGGATCTACTGATTACTGCATATCACAGATAAAATTATTACTTATAAAGAGAAATCTCTTGCTATGATTTTAGAGTTACTTTTAATATGAAACAATCAACATATTACATAAACTCATACACGATACCTAATATGTTTAAATACGCTCTCTTGTCAAATGTCACACTGACGTTTTAAACTGTTGTTAATGATTCTTCTTAATATTGACGTATTTTGTGTGCACACATTTTTACTTTTTATCTATTATTTTATTATTTATTACTTTAATATGCAACTTAGTTATACAGCAAAAAAAAAAAAACACTTTTAGGGGTAATTGTTTGCAACTATTAATTCCAACTGAAATCGAACTCAAACTACTAGATTTATTTTATTTCCTCTATAATGGTCGATAAACAAAATCACTGTGAAGTTTAAATTGACATTTACAATTTATGGTATGTGAGTGATTCATTTATTTTATAGCTGGCGCTACGGAAAGTGTTTATTTTGTTGTTGTTGGTATAACATTGAAAGACTAATCGTGTAATCATTTGTTTGTTGTAACACAGTTTCATGTTTACATTTAATGTGTTAATTTATTAAGTAGAATGTTAATAATTCTCTCTGTGTATTTGATTAATAATTTATTAGGTAATTCAGAGATATTAATTTTATAAACAATGTCGTAGCTAAAAATTTTTCTGTGGGTGGCAAAAGCTAAAAAAAAAAATATTTTGTAATGGTGGACAAAATCTTCAGTTCAGAATTAATTTTGTTTGTATATTAAATTTAAATAGTTAATTTTTTTTTTTCACAGTTACTTAGATTCAATCCACACAATTTATGTATTCAAGCAGTAAAGCAAATATAAAAGTATTTTACCCCTAGAACACATTTTTTTTTTAATTTGTTTGCCCATATATTCTTAAATGTTATTGAAATATTTTAATTTTTTTATCATGAAACTTGCAACGGTGTTATTTTTTATCTGTCATTGAAAAGATTACAAAAAAAGTTCCCCTACAAACCCACTTGTGTAGATATTTAATTGTTGTCAAATGAATATTTTAAAACATACCATATTTTTGTGGCTTTTTACCTGTTGGAAATTTAACCCATTGAATAAATAAAATAAAATAGAAAAATTATTTTTTTAGTTTTTTACAAATTTTAAAAATAATTTATAATAATTTTTGTGTTTTAAGAATTATTATTTATCAGATGCAACAGTAATACCTCGATTTTAATCTATTGGATATACATATATTTTAATTTGTTGTTCTGACCAACATTTTCATGAGGGAAACTGGCAAACAAGTAAGAATTCTATATGAATTCTGTTAGTCTTCTAACCGAAAAACATATAAAGTGGTTGACATAAATTTTGACAGACATAAAAATTATGTGTTTGTTCCCAATTTGTCTGATGGACCGCTGAGGGAAAATTTTGATCTTACAGAATTTTTAAAGAATATCTCATTGAATTAATAAAAACCCTGTTTACAGAAATTGAATGAAACTGAATTTACTGCCTGTTCAACGATGTCGAAAGAAAACCCAAGCGAAATTTCATTCGTACAAATATATTAAAAGCAACAACAAAAACTAAAAATTTGTTTTTCTTTTCAACGTATTTGTACGAATGAAATTTCGCTTGGGGTTTCTTTCGACATCGTTGACCAGGCAGTTAATGTAATTTTTTTAAATTAAATTATTATTTTTAATTTTACATAGCGATTTTTACATAATTTGTTTAAAATATTTAAAAGAATTATTTAAGTAATTATTTTTTTTTAATTCTAATATTTGCTAATTTTTGTATTATTTATTTAACTTTGACAACATTTTTATAAATACTATTATTTATTTTTTCAAAACTAAGCATTTTTTAATACAAGTAATATCATTTTATTAAAGAAAAAACTCACATATGTATTTGAGGAATTAATAAAAAAAAATATGCGAGTTTTTGCAATGACAGTTCACAGACTGGGTCAAAAAAAACAAACAGTAATTAGGTATAAAGTAACGAATATATATGTATATATGAATTCAAGCATTAATAAATGTATATAACTTATATATGTATATTAGGGACAACATTTTTTTACAATTTTTGAAAATATCCATATCATGTAGTGCATAAAATAACAATAAGAACTGCATCTTTAGATTTTCGATATCGTTAAAAAAGGTTCCGCGTCAAATACAATTAAGTTTGGGATCAGTAAGTTTTAAAAAAATAAAAATTTCACTTAACAAAGAAAGTTTTAAGATTGTGATTTTGATTATAATCATATTATTACATTAAAAAAATGTTTAAAAAATAAAAAAAAATCTTAAAGGGCTTTCAGAAATCGGCTTCGACGCGGAACATTTTTGTTCCGAAATGACTGAAATAAATGAGGAAACATTTTTCGGTTTCAGCACAACATTGGCTACAGCCCTAATGTATATACTAAAGTTTGAAGAATTGAAATTAAAAAAAAATTATGTAAGTTTATGGAAAATTTAAAAATTATAGTTTTGCATACATACATTTGTATATAAGGAGCTAGATTTTCGTAAATAATAATGACTTAAAAACTGCATTCATATAAAAATTTTGTAATTTGAATAAGTGTATATTTTAATTTTACAGTATTAGAGTTATAGCAAAGACGTTGACAATAATTTCTACACACCAAATTATCAGAAAGTATAACATAAAAATGTAATAAAGGCCTTACCTTCTCCATTGAAGAAATTTTATCTTTCAATTTTATTTAATTCTAGGCTCCTAATACTTCTAAGTTTAAGCGCGTTTAATATACTAAGCATAAAAAACGTAGTAAAACAGTCTTGTAAATATTTATTTCCGCAAACAATTCAATAAAGACAATAAAATAATAGAAAAAAAATCAACAAAAAATATTGTCAGCTCGTCATATTGAAACTATAAAAATATATACGACAAAGTTTTAAATGGCTTCAAATAAGTTACGAATCCATCAACTTACGCCTACATATTATTCAAACCAGTGCTAATCGGATATGGACATTAGAAGTACTTTTTATACCCTTCACCTGGGTGCACAACGGTATATATAGCTTTGTCGTTCCGTTTGTAATTTCTACAATTTTCATTTCCGATCCCATAAAGTATATATTTTATGAAAGCTTATGAATAGAGGAGTCGATTAAGCCCTGACCGTCTGATCGTCTGTCCGTGTGTTGGTTGAAATCAACTTTTAGAAGCAACCATATGTTCCTCAGATCTGTGTATGGTCTCCATCTTTTGCAAACATCCGGGAATGAATTGCTATTGAAATTCAGCAGAATCCCCCGATAACTTTCTGAGATATGAGCAAATAAACACGACTGTCTCTGTTTTTTCCTATATTTTTACCACCAAAATTAAAATTGTTCAGCCATAGAATAATTTGTAGATATAACACGACTCTAGAGATATTCGTGTAAAATTTTGGATAAATCGGGCTCTCATCGGTAAACTTATAGGCAAAATTTTTTTTTAAATATATATTCTAAGTATTTACAAACGAAAATCAATTTTTTTAAGCTTCTAGACAACCGAGAGAGTCAATATTGGTATCATCTGAAAGGACTTGACTAGGACAATAAGACACCATAAAAAACTTTAAATTTATGTTGGTCGCTACTACAAAATTGCGGATCACATCAGGTATTTTAAAATGTAACTTCTTGAACTCCCTCAATATTGGTATCAAATTAAAAGGCTTGACTAGTTGAATACACTTAACTACCTCAAAATTCAAAATCGTTGATGGCATCGGAAATAATAATAATTCATATGTACATGATGGTGAAGGGTATTATCAGATTCGGCACGGCCGAATATAAAACTTTTACTTGTTGTTTTATCTGATCCCCTGCTAATCCGCTTATTTTAGCAGACCTTAAAGCGGGAGAAACTTGTTCCCTTTTTTTATGTTCTGAGCGAATAATATCGCCTGTTTTTAATATAGCACTTGAGGCAGCTGCTATTGAAGAAAAAAAGAATACGCTTGAACCTTGGGTCCAATACGGTGGCTATTGAAAGAAAAATATTTTCTTATATTTTTCCTTCAACTTTTCGACCTCTTCAGAAGATCGTATTTTAAAAGAAGCCCTAAAGTGGAAGAAGGAGATGACTGATGCGTCCTTTGACAGACTAAATTTAAAATATATAAATGGATAAGCTAGACGTCAGTATCGGTGAAAAAACTCTAAAATTTATAGAGCTCTAAAAATATCGAAAACGAAAAAAGATACTAAAAACGGTACTCTTAAATAAGAATCGATGTATCGATATATCGGTTTTTGAAATATGGGTGATATATATCATTATTTTCTTTTTAAAATATCGATATTTTGATGTATCAATATTATTGCCCATCCTTATAAATTACTGTACAGCAGTCTTATTTTCTAACTCGATTAAACTAAGTCTCTATCGCTAAAACTCTAAAAAATGTATATAGAGATTTTCGGCTAATATACATATATTTTCTAAATATATTCTTCATATTTTAAGCGATAGAAATTTAGCTTAAGCGATTTACAGAATTGGGCTGTGGGAAAAAGAAAACAGTTGAAAGCACTATATTTTTTTTTATATCCACCACCAATTTTGTGTTTTGTAGAACAAGATTTATTTTAAAGAGTAATCGCTATGGAATAATCCATCTATACTAAAACCTATTTTACTTTCTTTATACAACTTCGATTTGCTATTAATTTATTTTCTTACACTTATTATTACTACACACTCTTATTTACCTAAATATTGTATTGAACACTAGTTTCTGCTAATAAATTAAACCTACATTTCATTACAAGTATAAAGACATTGATTTTTTTAACCAACTCTTGTAATACGAGTTATAACTTTCTTCCTAATATACCGATTTAGCCCATTTTCAACTCGAAACAAACCTCGTGTATTAGAAGTATTTCGGCTAAATTTGATTCGACTATCTTTTTCGGTTCGAGCTTTATCGTGGTTTAAACAGACAAACAGACGGTCGGACATGGATATATCCTCTTAAAATGAAACCAGGACTCATAAAATACATACATTATGCGATCTAAAATGGATAATTTGATGTGTTACAAACGGAATGGAAAAATGCACCCACACCATTTGTGTTGGCCGTGGGTGTGGGTTTAAAAACTATCATATTTTCGTGAATGCAAGATTATTGAATGACTTTTCTCTATCTCATTACCTTCTTCATTTGGTGTGTGCTGTATGGTGAATTTTATCATAATATTAAGCTGAACTCATTGCTATTTAAGGAAGTAAATACAGAATTGCAGGTCTATAATTACACTGTGCATGAAATTGACACTTTTTTTTCGTGACAAGCTGGGCACCTAGCGTTTTAACATAATTCGGGTACGCTAAATCCAGTGGTGCCCTCGGTTTTTTAAGATTGGCTCTGGTTTTCGAGATATACCGTTATATCGAAAATGGAGGAGGTTGCACCACATATAATCGCGTAACTCAAAAACGCTTTAGCTTATTCCAAAAACTTAAAAAACCGAAATTCCGCAATAAAATTTCCTTTAAGAAAAGTAAAACTTCTTTCTAATATCCGTAGTCGTTTTAGAAAAATAATTTTTTTTTTTTTTTTTCTAATTAATTTTTTTATCAAAATTTCAAAATTTTTGTTCTTTAAAAATTCATAAAAGGCCTAGGATTCACTCCTAGGGGGATAAAATGTATGACCGACCTTCATTGTTTTTTGTTCTTAAATTATACTTTCCCTTTATCACCATCCCTTAGGGGGGCTCCCATACAAATATTGCGTTTTATGAAATTCTTAAATTAATTAAAATTTGTCGACTTTTGTGAATAAAATCAAAAGTTGCTAACAGATTTTAACCATTTATGGCTTGTTTTGTTAGCAGCTTTGTTTTTTATACGTTTGCAAAAAATTAGAAGCCTAGCTGCATTTTTAAATTTTTTATGAATTTTTAAAAAACAAAAATTTCGAAATTTTGATAAAAAAATTAATTTTTTTTTTCAAAAAAAAAATTATTTTTCTAAAACGACTACGGATGTTAGAAAGAAGTTTTACTTTTCTTAAAAGAAATTTTATTGCGGAATTTCGGTTTTTTAAGTTTTTGGAATAAGCTAAAGCGTTTTTGAGTTACGCGATTATATGTGGTGCAACCTCCTCCATTTTCGATATAACGGTATATCTCGAAAACCAGAGCCAATCTTAAAAAACCGAGGGCACCACTGGATTTAGCGTACCCGAATTATGTTAAAACGCTAGGTGCCCGGCTTGTCTGTTTTTTCAACTAGCACAGTGTTATCAATCAATATAATTAATAGCAAAAAGCAATAATTCGCTTTAGAAAAAGGCAAAGTTTACTTGTTTCATTTGTAGTCATAATATGACAACTGCGCATTAATTATATCTAACGTAATAATAATGACTGACAACTATTATATGTTTTAATCACAATCATACACTTTATTCATAATATGTTGGTCGTGTCTTATGATTACCTTAACCGTGTTTTTTTCCTTTGCGTGCAGGCACCATCATCCCATAAGGGGTTAGTTATATATTACAGAACTTTACGTGACTGTGCACGTCTTGATGACACCACAAAACAAAACCTTTCGGTAAACATTTAATTTAACAATCCTTTGTTAATAAAGCGGTTTCTTTATTAAGTGGAAATTTAAGAATTATAAAAATAAAAAAAAAAACAAAACGAGCATCAACATTTTACGATCGTCTTTATTGCTGAACAATATAATTTACAAAGTATAAAGAAATTAACGAAGTACAAGGACAAAAATCTTCATAATGAGTTTTGAAGATGTGAGGATGTAAAATCTTAATCTTGTTTCATAAATAATTCAATTAATTGTTCTTTTCTATTTTATTTATTAGAAAATTATGTCTTTTAGATTTTGTTTATATTATTAAAATACCTTAATCCTCTTAGTGTTTTTGTTGGTCTTGTTTTGAGCCTGATAAATAAAAAATTCCACCTGGTAGTTGCAAATAATTCTCTATTTAACACCTTGTTTTTTTTTTGCTTGTCTCATGTTTTAATTTACAGAATAAATTTGTCTTTGGCGCATGTTCTGTTATTAATTTTGTGATTGTTTTTGTCTCTAACTAATCTTTTGTTACCACAATTTTGCTTATTGTTTTAAAAAACACTTTAAAATGTTTGCTGAAGTGGTCGCTCGAGTGAGGTCTTTGTTGGTTTTTCTCTTTTTCTTTATTTAGCACATCACAATAGAGACTAGGCATTAATATCCAGGTGCGCAGGCGTATGTACAAGTTTGTCTTGCAATAAAGATAGACGTTTGGATGAACAGACAGACGGACGTACATACGGTTCAGAATGACAGATGTGTCCAACAGAAATCCAATTGAATTTTGGACACTTAACAATTGTTAAGTTATTGACTAAGGCGTGAGTGACAGACAAACTAACTGGCTGTCTGAAAGACATTGACTGGCTGACTTGTTCATAGAGACTCTGAAATGAAGTTGCATTTGTAAAACAATTTTAATCTAGAAAATATGTAGCTAAAATGATATAAAATATTATATATTTCCCTTAAAGGTAAAAGTCTAGTGCAATAATAAAATTAAAATTTTGGTCCCAAGAAACCATTGAAAATATATACACAAATGAACACTATCTAATAGTACTAATAGTAATATTATTGAAAATAGTATTAGTCCTTTTTCAAAAATGTGAGTGTTTTTAACCAAAATGTGTATGTTGGTTTTGATGATATTTAACTTTTTCTAAAAAAAAGTATAAAAAAAAAATAAAAATAATTTTCTAATATTAATATATTAGCGTATTATTAAACGTTTTCATTTTAACAAGGATAAATTACTGCACACATATAAAATTATTTTATTTGTTTTCTGGCTTGTAAATTCCTTAATTCAATTTTCCAAATTTTGTTCGTCTTCCATTCGGAAATGAAAGACAAAATTGGCGCCTGGTAGATGGAAACAGAAATTTTATTTGTTTTATTTTTAAGCCGCAAAGCCATAATTTTAAATTAGCGCCATAAAAAGATCAGCATTGGAATACGTAACAAAGAAAAAAAATGGAAACAAAGTGAAAAAACCACAAAACATTAACGCTGGGTGTGAAAATTAAATGTAAAATAGTGAATTCTTAAAAAAAATATTAAGGAAAATTATTTATTCGTATTAAGTATGCGTTTTTTGTTTGGTAAAAAACTATACAAGTTTTTGTATATTCTCACTCTTTTAATGATTATGTCCTTAATGCATTATTGTTTTTAACATATTTTTACTTTAATATACTTATGTACCTATGCTGTCAATTTGAGTTGATTTTAAACACCAAAACTGGATTACACTTATTTACATCTCTGCTTACAAATGATACAACAAGGAAATAATCAAAATATATGGATGTTTATGCATAAACATATGATCGTTAATATATCAAAAGCGGCAAAAGTTCTGTTTTTTTATTTCAATTTATTTTATTTTTTCCTTTTTCGATTTTTACTCTTTTGTTTTATGTGATCATAATTGGGTGCTCAGCTTAATGGTATTTAAATTGTGTTATCACAAGGCATTTAAATACTTCAGATTGGATGTGAATACCACAAAAATCAAAGGAGAACAGAAAAACGATTTGTTGTCTTGGGGTGACTTTAACAAGATAAGAAACATGTTTAACAAATATATAAAAAAGATAAAAAATTTTAACAAGAATTAAATTAATTTTAAATCAGGAGAGATAAGAAAATTAGGGATGTTTAAGATGCATTTATTAAGAGTAAAACTTAAAAAGATTTTGAAAAACCAACAAAATTTTTTATTAAAAAACAATTTTCATCCGTATTGCATAATTAATCTTAATTGAATCTTACAATTTAATGTGGATATAAAACAAGCTAATGAAATACTTTACAGAAAATTACTCACCCTAAAAATGTATAGATTTTTTGTTGTTTTGCCAATATAAATTAGGTTGGAGCTTCAATACTATAAATGCTCATTCATATGCGAATTTAATCAAGATTTATACGTGTTTAATTTTTTTTCTTTTTTATTTTCGCATACAATAAAAGAGAGTAAGCGGCATCACGTTTGCTTAACAACTCATTAACTGCTATAAGTAATGTTAATTTATGGTTTTAATATTTGTATATTAAAATCGCAAACACAGAGCACACAAAAATATAGGAACCGAAACAAAACCACAATTATTACGGAAATGCCAAAGATATTAAACACGCAGCTTTGTAGGTGAGTGGGATTTTTGTTTTATTTTCTTCAGAGTATTAAAAATAAAAACAAAAAGAAAATACAAATGATAATCAAACTTTCCAGTTCGATACGCCGTGTGTATAAATGAAACATATAAAACCAAAGACTGCAGACACAAACTTTATTTAAACATTTCAAATTGTAATAAAAAAGCAGGTAATAAATTTTATAAAAAACACGTTGTTATAATTAATTAAATATTATTTATAACACCGCTTGCGAAAAAAGTATAAACCAAATATCACAATCATTATCCTTTTTGCACGTACTAAGGTGGTCTGTTTTTAAACAAAGTTACCTTTATAGTATACATATATACATACATACATACATACATACATACATACATACATACATACATACACACATACATACATACATACATACATACATACATACATACATACATACATAGATAGGGCTGAGCTCAGGCTACTATCGGGGTCAGTAGGTGCCGAATAACTGAACGACCTACGGGTCAGCTGCGAAGAATAAGCAGTCCCCGACCAAGAGCGGCAGATTCTGAGAGCATACTGTGAATTAGCACAAGGGCTCGATGGTGAACTGCAATTGGATGCCGCCGTTTGGCTTGGTATCCACCGGGGATGCCCTTGAAAGAGGTGCAGATGAAGGTGGGATGCCTTCGTGGATTCCCCGGTTAAAGCACAGAGGCTTGTGAAATTTTTTGTTTCGCGGCTATGGGACCTGTTTGCTCACACCAGTGGGTCCGCTGTGTATGTAACCCGCCGAAAGGCATTAAGATCAAGTCCAGTACGATGTTAATTATGGCATTTTTGGAACATGGTATGGATTTGTTGAACTCTGGGCCGACGGTCTGTAGTATTCTAGAACCTTAGTATGTGGAGGTGACACTGCTCAGAAACGGCTTCTAGGCTAATGCTACAACCGCCTCCTCCTATTAAAACTTGGCAGCCTCAAAGTGCGCTCGAAGAACGTCGCCATTAAGTTGGTGGTACAGGCTCGGATAATAATTCCCGACTAACGCGGACCTGGCTCTGGCTTGGGGTTCCATAAGAATCTCATGTCAACCCTCGCATGGCCTCCCTGCTTGCATAGATAACCATGGGGTTGTAAACGCGACTGTACATCGGTTGGAGATAGCGGCTTTGAGTTTGGATAAATAGCAATGATTAAAAATAATAATGAAGATGGAAAGAGTAGCAGGAAGTGTGGAAGAGGTGAAAGTGAGGGTGTAGGGGCTTCGGACCTATTTAGGAGAAGCTCTGTGATGGTAAGATCACCACCACGGGAACTTTCTACTTCTGATGCTGATAAGAGCACGCCACTTACGGAAGTGGCTCAGAGTGGTAAAACTCAAGTGATGAGAAAACTTGGTGATAGGATAGAAAAGCTTCTGCAGTTTATAAAGGCAAGAAGCAATATCCATAAGGATATGCAGACGATCACACGGGAAATCCAGGCATTGTATATGCAGGCTAGTGTGAGGTGATTGGTACGGAAGATAGTGCACCAAAGGCTCAAATGGTTGATAAGGAAGTCCAAACGGAGCAACCTCGGTTGACACTTCTTCCAACCCAATCGTCTAAAAGGGGACTCAGAGTCCCAAGGGGAACAGGAAGAAGAGGAAAAAGTCCACTATGAATGAACAGGTCATTAATAGTGGGGTAGAGATTCTAGACACTAAGCCTCGTGCAGATTCTGAGGGAAGTAAGCCTGCCGATACTGAGGGACTCTCAGTGACGGATAAAGGATCGGAATGGGGAAAGGTACAGCCGAGAGCGCATAGAAGAAGGAAACCAATGAGACTGGACGCATTGGTTGTCAGAAATTGTGGGGAAAGATCTTATGCAGATATTTTGAAGCAGGTTAAGAGTGACCCAAGGTTAAGTGAACTTGGCCAGAGTGTTAGAAACATAAGGAAGACAGACTGCCACTATTGGTCTGAGTTCTGAGATGGCGAGCTACCTTATTGAGACCGCTAAGATACGTATTGGATGGGTGATGTGTAGGATACGAGGGAAAATGGCACCAATTAGGTGCTACAAATGTTTGGACTTTGGTCATACAGCGAGTAGGTGCAAAAGTCAGGATGATTACGCTGACAAATGCCTACAGTGTGGCGTATCTGGTCACAGGATTGGGGTGTGTAATAACCGACCATCATGTGTGCTGTGTAGTTGTGTAAACCCTAGGGTAAAGAGTGATCATGTAACTGGCTGTTTTGTCTTTCCGTTTTACAAGAAAGCGATCGAACATCTTAGACATCGAGGATGAGAGTCTTACAACAATCTGAATCACTGTCAGGCGGCACAGGATCTACTGAAACAGAGTGTTCGGGAGATGAATATAGACTTAGCACTCTTAAGTGAACCGTATCAATGCCGGGACTCGGTTAATTAGTTATCGGACATTACCAAGACGTCGGCTATATGGTTAATCAGTGAATTGGGGCTGCGAGATCCTGCCTTACAGTTTACTGGTTTTACTCGGGCTATTGTGCATGGGACTTGCTTCTATAGCTGCTACGTTCCCCCGAGATATTCCTTATTGGAGTTTGAACGAATTGTTCACAATATCGTTTCTGATGCATGCTCAAGAGGTCCCGTGGTTATTGCCGGCGACTTCAATGCGTGGGCGATAGAATGGGGCTGCCCATGCACAAATTCTAGGGGTCGGATACTAGTGGAGTCATTTTCTACACTTAATGTGATTCTGTTAAACAACGGAGCTGAGCACACTTTCTCAAGAGGCGAAGCGGGGTCAATTATTGATGTTGAATTTGCTAGCGCTAATATTATGGTAAGGGTAGGATAGAGTATGCCCGGGATATACACACATAGCGATCATAATGCTATATTGATTGATATTAGGAAGGAATTGCGCGAGTATGCAATGATTATACACCCGGAACGAATTTCGGGATGGAAAACAGATAGCCTTGATAGGGAATTATTTGGAGTAGTGGTGGAAAATATGAGGTTGCAAGGGCAGCCTGAAACAATGGCTGCGCAACTCATAAGTAGGGTATCAGAGGCATGCGATACGTCTATGATTAAAAGGAGGATGAGTGCGAACAAGCGGCCGGTATATTGGTGGAACGGGGAAATTTCTCAACTACGGTCGGAATGTATCCGGGCTAGACGACGGTATACTAGAAGCCGAGGTAGGCCGGGGAATGACGAGCACCGTGACCAATATAGGCGCATCCGCAAATCCTTGAAAATGGCGATCAGTAGGAGTAAGAGGGCATGTTTCATACAGATGTGTGAAGAGGTTGAAAACGACCGATGGGGTATGGCTTATAAGCTGGTAACAAAAAGGCTAAAGTGTCTAAATTCTCCACCACCTAAGGATGCTGAAGTACTTAGGCGCATAGTGGATCACTTATTTCCTTACCAAGGTGTGACATCTTGGCAGACTGATACTGTTCATATGGTATTTGACTTTCCGTTTGTCACGACAGTTGAGGTTGGAGCTGCCATGGGCAAATTTAGGGACGGGAAAACCCCTGGCTTGGATGGCATACCGAATGCGGTAGTAAGGGAGACTTTCAAGTATTGCCCTGTTCAGGTTATCCATTTGATCAATTCGTGTTTACGCCATGGTAAATTTCCGAGTATGTGGAAAAGGCAAAAGCTAGTTTTGTTATTGAAACAGGGAAAACCTCAGGAGGATCCTTCCTCCTACCGACCACTCTGTATGATTGATACGTTTGGGAAGCTGTTGGAAAGCATAGTTTGTAGGAGACTAGAGGAATATGTTGAGTGCGTAGGAGGTCTATCTGATAATCAATTTGGTTTTAGAAAGGCAAGATCGACTGTGGATGCTTTGAACGTAGTTGTTCATATGGCCACTGCGGCGATTGAGGGCAAACGATGGAGGAATGGCACAAAGGAGTATTGCGTAGTGGTAACGCTCGACGTCAGGAATGCATTTAACTCGGCGAACTGGGAGGTTATAGTGAATTCTCTCACGCGTTTAGCGATTCCTGAGTACTTGTTGGCTATAGTGAAGGATTACTTCCGTGACAGAATCCTGCTGTACGAAACCGACAAGGGCATGCGACAGCATAATATCACAGGTGGGGTCCCACAGGGTTTGATTGATCTTCAGATCAGAGGCTTCTCAGATATTGAAACGATTGCTGAGTGGCAGCGGCGATAGTCCTTGTCAGAGAAGGGTAGATGGACGTTTTCTCTTATTCCTGACTTTGTCCCATGGCTCGGGCGAACACATGGGGATCTGGACTTCTATGTTACGCAGTAGCTTAGTGGACACGGTTGTTTCCGGTCTTACTTATACAGATTTGGTCATGATACTTCTCCGTTCTGTCCGAGTTGTGATGGTAATGTCGAGGAGAATGCTGAACATGTATTCTTTTCGTGCTCGCGTTTTGATAGGGAGAGAATACACCTTGAGGGGATTATAGGCCGTAGTGTTGATCACAGTAATATAGTGGAGATTATGTTGTCCTCTGCACGCAGTTGGGAGTATGTATGTGAATATGCTAGATTGGTTCTCATTGAACTTCGTAGGGTTGAGAAAATCCGTAATAGGATGTTATAGTTTGGGTGTTGTACCTTCCCCCCCCTGCGATGTATAGCTTTATGGTAGATCCGCAGGGATTTTGGGCTAGTGTACCGAGGTGTTTTAGCGTGTTAAAGTCACGCACTCCTGGTTGACCTGAGTACCAGGGTCTTTCGATGATTTTACCTCGTTAATAAAAAAAAAAAACATACATACATACATACATACATATATACATACATACATACATACATACATACATACATACATACATGATAGGGCTGAGCTCAGGCTACTATCGGGGTCAGTAGGTGGCGGATAACTGAACGACCTACGGGTCAGCTGCGAAGAATAAGCAGTCCCCGACCAAGAGCGGCAGATTCTGAGAGCATACTGTGAATTAACACAAGGGCTCGATGGTGAACTGCAATTGGATGCCGCCGTTTGGCTTGGTATCCACCGGGGATGCCCTTGAAAGAGGTGCAGATGGAGGTGGGATGCCTTCGTGGATTCCCCGGTTAAAGCACAGAGGCTTGTGAAATTTTTTGTTTCGCGGCTATGGGACCTGTTTGCTCACACCAGTGGGTCCGCTGTGTATGTAACCCGCCGAAAGGCATTAAGATCAAGTCCAGTACGATCTTAATTATGGCATTTCTGGAACATGGTATGGATTTGTTGAACCCTGGGCCGACGGTCTGTAGTATTCTAGAACCTTAGTATGTGGAGGTGACACTGCTCAGAAACGGCTTCTAGGCTAATGCTACAACCGCCTCCTCCTATTAAAACTTGGCAGTCTCAAAGTGCGCTCGAAGAACGTCGCCATTAAGTTGGTGGTACAGGCTCGGATGATAATTCCCGACTAACGCGGACCTGGCTCTGGCTTGGGGTTCCATAAGAATCTCATGTCAACCCTCGCATGGCCTCCCTGCTTGCATAGATAACCATGGGGTTGTAAACGCGACTGTACATCGGTTGGAGATAGCGGCTTTGAGTTTGGACAAATAGCAATGATTAAAAATAATAATGAAGATGGAAAGAGTAGCAGGAAGTGTGGAAGAGGTGAAAGTGAGGGTGTAGGGGCTTCGGACCCATTTAGGAGAAGCTCTGTGATGGTAAGATCACCACCACGGGAACTTTCTACTTCTGATGCTGATAAGAGCACGCCACTTACGGAAGTGGCTCAGAGTGGTAAAACCCAAGTGATGAGAAAACTTGGTGATAGGATAGAAAAGCTTCTGCAGTTTATAAAGGCAAGAAGCAATATCCATAGGGATATTCAGACGATCACACGGGAAATCCAGGCATTGTATATGCAGGCTACGTGTGAGGTGATTGGTACGGAAGATAGTGCACCAAAGGCTCAAATGGTTGATAAGGAAGCCCAGACGGAGCAACCTCGGTTGACACTTCTTCCAACCCAATCGTCTAAAAGGGGACCAATTACTCAGAGTCCCAAGGGGAACAGGAAGAAGAGGAAAAAGTCCACTATGAATGAACAGGTCATTAATAGTGGGGTAGAGATTCTAGGCACTAAGCCTCGTGCGGATTCTGAGGGAAGTAAGCCTCGTGCCAATATTGAGGGAACTAAGCCTCGTGCCGATACGGAGGGAACTAATCCTCGTGCCGATACTGAGGGACTCTCAGTGACGGATAAGGGATCGGAATGGAGGAAGGTACGGCCGAGAGCGCATAGAAGAAGGAAACCAATGAGACCGGACGCATTGGTTGTCAGAAATTGTAGGGAAAGATCTTATGCGGATATTTTGAAGCAGGTTAAGAGTGACCCAAGGTTAAGTGAACTTGGCCAGAGTGTTAGAAACATTAGGAAGACAGGTAGGGGTGAATTGCTCTTCGAGTTAAATAAACCCCTACATAATAGTACGGCCGATTTTAAGACAGCTGTCGAGGGTGTGCTGGGCGAGACGGCTGAGGTACGTGCCTTGACGCATGAGGTGCTCTTCGAGATTAGGGATATAGATGAGGTTACGACGAAAGACGAGGTATTACATTCTCTTTTGGAAGTTTCCGATAAATTTAGTGCGTTGAAACCGTCTGTGATTAAGTCTTTGAGGAAATCGTATAGGGGAACACAGACTGCCACTATTGGTCTGAGTTCTGAGTTGGCGGGCTACCTTATTGAGACCGCTAAGATACCTATTAGATGGGTGATATGTAGGATACGAGGGAAAATGGCACCAATTAGGTGCTACAAATGTTTGGACTTTGGTCATACTGCGAGTAGATGCAAAAGTCAGAATGATTACGCTGACAAATGCCTACAGTGTGGCGTATCTGGTCACAGGATTGGGGTGTGTAATAACCGACCATCATGTGTGCTGTGTAGTTGTGTAAACCCTAGGGTAAAGAGTGATCATGTAACTGGCTGTTTTGTCTGTCCGTTTTACAAGAAAGCGATCGAACGCCTTAGACATCGAGGATGAGAGTCTTACAACTAAATCTGAATCACTGTCAGGCGGCACAGGATCTGCTGAAACAGAGTGTTCGGGAGATGAATATAGACTTAGCACTCTTAAGTGAACCGTATCGATGCCGGGACTCGGTTAATTGGTTATCGGACATTACCAAGACGTCGGCGATATGGTTAATCAGTGAATTGGGGCTGCGAGATCCTGCCTTACAGTTTACTGGTTTTTCTCGGGCTATTGTGCATGGGATTTGCTTCTATAGCTGCTACGTTCCCCCGAGATATTCCTTATTGGAGTTTGAACGAATTGTTCACAATATCGTTTCTGATGCATGCTCAAGAGGTCCCGTGGTTATTGCCGGCGACTTCAATGCGTGGGCGATAGAATGGGGCTGCCCATACACAAATTCTAGGGGTCGGATACTAGTGGAGTCATTTTCTACACTTAATGTGATTCTGTTAAACAACGGAGCTGAGCACACTTTCTCAAGAGGCGAAGCGGGGTCAATTATTGATGTTGCCTTTGCTCGCGCTGATTTTATGGGAAGGGTAGGATGGAGCATGCCCGGGATATACACACATAGCGATCATAATGCTATATTGATTGATATTAGGGAGGAATTGCGCCAGGATGCAATGATTATACACCCGGAACGAATTTCGGGATGGAAAACAGATAGCCTTGATAGGGAATTATTTGGAGTAGTGGTGGAAAATATGAGGTTGCAAGGGCAGCCTGAAACAATGGCTGCGCAACTCATAAGTAGGGTATCGGAGGCATGCGATACGTCTATGATTAAAAGGAGGATGAGTGCGAACAAGCGGCCGGTATATTGGTGGAACGGGGAAATTTCTCAACTACGGTCGGAATGTATCCGGGCTAGACGACGGTATACTAGAAGCCGAGGTAGGCCGGGGAATGACGAGCACCGTGACCAATATAGGCGCATCCGCAAATCCTTGAAAATGGCGATCAGAAGGAGTAAGAGGGCATGTTTCATACAGATGTGTGAAGAGGTTGAAAACGACCCATGGGGTCTGGCTTATAAGCTGGTAACAAAAAGGCTAAAGTGTCTAAATCCTCCACCACCTAAGGATGCTGAAGTACTTAGGCGCATAGTGGATCACTTATTTCCTTACCAAGGAGTGACATCTTGGCAGACTGATACTGTTCATGTGGTATTTGACTTTCCGCTTGTCACGACAGTTGAGGTTGAAGCTGCCATGAGCAAATTTAGGGACGGGAAAACCCCTGGCTTGGATGGCATACCGAATGCGGTAGTAAGGGAGACTTTCAAGTATTGCCCTGTTCAGGTTATCCATTTGATCAATTCGTGTTTACGCCATGGTAAATTTCCGAGTATGTGGAAAAGGCAAAAGCTAGTTTTGTTATTGAAACAGGGAAAACCTCAGGAGGATCCTTCCTCCTACCGACCACTCTGTATGATTGATACGTTTGGGAAGCTGTTGGAAAGCATAGTTTGTAGGAGACTAGAGGAATATGTTGAGTTCGTAGGAGGTCTATCTGATAATCAATTTGGTTTTAGAAAGGCAAGATCGACTGTGGATGCTTTGAACGTAGTGGTTCATACGGCCACTGCGGCGATTGAGGGCAAACGATGGAGGAATGGCACAAAGGAGTATTGCGTAGTGGTAACGCTCGACGTCAGGAATGCATTTAACTCGGCGAACTGTGAGGTTATAGTGAATTCTCTCACGCGTTTAGCGATTCCTGAGTACTTGTTGGCTATAGTGAAGGATTACTTCCGTGACAGAATCCTGCTGTACGAAACCGACAAGGGCATGCGACAGCATAATATCACAGGTGGGGTCCCACAGGGTTCGGTTCTCGGACCGTTGTTGTGGAATGTGATGTATGATGGCATACTCCGTGTGTCTCTTCCCGATGGGGCTAAGATTGTCGGTTTTGCCGATGACATAGCCCTGATATGTGTCGCTAGGGAGTTAGTGGAGATTACGACCATTGCTAATGCAAGCATAGGAATTGTGCGCTCCTGGTTGGAATCTGTTAATTTGGGGCTCGCTGACCAAAAGACAGAGGCGATTTTGATATCCAGCCGTAGGTCAATGGAGTCTGTGAAATTGAATGTGGGATCATGTTGTATTGAGACGAAACCTTCGCTTAAATATCTTGGGGTTATGATAGATTGTCGTTTATCTTTTAAGGATCATCTGCTATATGTTGCTGAGAAGTCTTCGAGAACATATACTGCTCTGTCTCGTATAATGCCAAATACGAGAGGCCCAAAGTACTTACGTCGGAAACTTCTGGCTGGAGTAGTTAAGAGTGTGATTATGTATGCATCACCTATTTGGTCTCGGGCTCTTGGGTTGAAGACCTATAGGGGAATTATAAGCCCAGTATATAGATTGGCTGCTTTGCGAGTTATTTGTGCTTTCCGGACTGTATCAGATGATGCAGCATTGGTGATTGCAGGAATGATGCCAATTGATCTTCAGATCAGAGGCTTCTCAGATATTGAAACGATTGCTGAGTGGCAGCGGCGATGGTCCTTGTCAGAGAAGGGTAGATGGACGTTTTCTCTTATTCCTGACTTAGTCCCATGGCTCGGGCGAACACATGGGGATCTGGACTTCTATGTTACGCAGTTGCTTAGTGGACACGGTTGTTTTCGGTCTTACTTATACAGATTTGGTCATGATACTTCTCCGTTCTGTCCGAGTTGTGATGGTAATGTCGAGGAGAATGCTGAACATGTATTCTTTTCGTGCTCGCGTTTTGATAGGGAGAGAATACACCTTGAGGGGATGATAGGCCGTAGTGGTTATCACAGTAATATAGTGGAAATTATGTTGTCCTCTGCACGCAGTTGGGAGTATGTGTGTGAATATGCTAGATTGGTTCTCACTGAACTTCGTAGGGTTGAGAAAATCCGTAATAGGATGTTGTAGTTTGGGTGTTGTACCTTCCCCCCCTGCGATGTATAGCTTTGTGGTAGTTCCGCAGGGATTTTGGGTTAGTGTACCGAGGTGTTTTAGCGTGTTAAAGTCACGCACTCCTGGTTGACCTGAGTACCAGGGTCTTTCGATGATTTCACCTCGTTAATAAAAAAAAAAAAAAAAAAAAAACATACATACATACATACATACATACATACATACATACATACATACATACATACATACATACATACATACATACATACATACATACATACATACATACATACATACATACATATATACATACATACATACATACATACATACATACATACATACATACATACATACATACATACATACATATATACATACATACATACATAAGTATATATTTTTGTTACTAACAAGGTTGGGCTTTGGTTAATTTAAACTTAAAGAGAAAAGGTGCAAAAAAGAAAAAGTCTTTTTAAACCATGACTTACTTACATTGCTTTAAAGTAGCAAAGGATTTTTGCAAAAGTGGTTTTGAAAACTATATTCGTACATACTTTTGCTGATGTTGCATTTGTTTTTATTTATTTATTATTATTATTTTTCTTTTTCAAAACAAATGACGGCTACGAGGATAACAAAAGACAATCTTCCGCCATATTATTAACTTATTTATAATAATAACAAGACACAACACAAGTCACAACCCATTGTGATTAAAGGCAGCAAGAACGACAAAAAATTAAACCAACAGCAACTGCAAAATTTATCATCCAAAAAATTATACCATATAACAGAATAACACGTACGTGCTATAAATGTTTTATATATACATACATATATGTATGGCTGTTATATGTATGTATATGTATAGCTATTGTAGTGATAATTCAGCGTTATAAGTAGTGTTTCCCACAGCTATTTAAAGTCAGTCATAAAACAAAATATAAAAGAAAAAAAAAAACCTAAGAAAAGGAGCTTAAGGAGATCTTTAGCACATCTTCAGCATCAGTAAAAGTAACAACACAACTACTACTTAAAAAAACGCTCTACCTATAAACCACATTTCCATCGCCAGTTTTAAGATCATTATGATTTCATAACAATTGTCTCTAGATGTAGTGCAAATTTAGCTACAAGAAACAAAAATGGCAAAAATTCATCACAATACTCATACCATCTAGTCCACTACTACTACTGCTACCGCAGCAGTCAGTCGTCTTAAAATGTACAGTAATAATAATAAAAAATTTAAAACCCACTTTTTGACTGCATCTTTCTTAAAGCTTTTCCTTAATGCTATTTTTATTATTTCTGTGCGCATGCGTCTTATCCCATCTCTGACCATGATAGCAGCAGAAGTTCTCACACATCATACGCGCCACTTAAATTGCATAGAATGCTGATGACGAGCATTCATATAAATTTTTTTTTGTGGATCAAAATTGTATTTTTTTGTTTGCTTTCTTGTAGATTTTTCTGATTTGGATTTAGCGGCAGGGTTTGCTTAATTCGGCCTCATCAATCACTACATTTTATGGAAATGAAACAAGCGCTAACTTGTCCGTCTGAAAGATATAAAAATGAATACTTTTGAAATGAACAGTGTAACGAATTTTAAACAAAGTTAATCAAAAGCCCGGATATTGGCTGATTTTGCTTTCTGACAATCCCAATTCTTGTTAACTCAAGTAGTTACACTCTCCCATATCGGTCCTGATTGCTATTTAACAAGTAGTTGTATATGAATATTAGTTTCATAAATTACATAAAGTATAACATAAAACCTATTACCAAAAAAATATTCACTAAACACTGTGCATTATTTTCATAAGCTTATGACCCAACTTAAATACGGCAAAAGGAGACAACCAATGGCTTTTGGATAAACAAAAAAAGACAAAAGAATTAATAAATGGGATACATTTCATTTTGTACTCGTATTAGATGTTTTTTTCTTCTGCTGCTGCTTTTGCCTTCTGAGTGCCGCTTTATTATTTGATTTTTAACTTGACTTTTGTTGTTACTTTTGTTTCACTCTACAATTAAATGAATGAAATTTTTAGGTGTTCCTGAGGATGAGATTGCAAAAACTTGTTAACTTTTTTTCATTCGCATTATGGCTTTAATTGATGGTCTTTATTAGTAAACATTAAATCGATACCTCTAAGGTAAGCATTTAATTAAATTATACACTAAATAGGAAGAGGGTGTATTCGTTAACGTTTTTGTTTTTTTTTAATTTAATTTTGAGTTTTGTTTTCAGTTGTGTTTTATTTTATTTTTTTTTTGCTTTTTCTACTTCAATTTTAAAAGAATGATATTGGAGATTAAAATGAGATGAATTAATGATTTGTGCATTAAATATTTATTGAATGTAGATAAATACATTTGAAATACATACTTTTAGGAAAGTAACTAACCCATTAATATCCATATCATTAAATCAATAGTAAAATTTTACTAAAGAAAAAAAAAACAAAAAAAAATATAAAAATTAAAAAATAAACTGTTAATGTATCCCATCAACAAATTGTGCGAATTTTTTAAGCATTTTGAATTGTTTTGTTTGTATGGCCTCTGCGCTGCTTATTATTTCAGGAGACAAATTTATTTCAGTAGTCTTTTTTTAATTTCTCCCTTACGGGCTGCTACCTTTTTTTTTAGCAGTGCGCATAAAAAAATCTGCCTTATAGAAGCCGTCTAAGTTAAGGTTAAGTGCTAAGTAAGTTATTCAAAAAGCGCTACTTGGTAATGAAGTTTTTTGGTGTGTCCATACTTATATATTTACTCAAACTTAAAAAAGCCTAATTTTTTTATAAATTTTTTATTGGCAGTATTTTATTGAAGTCGTTAACATTACAAACTATAGACAATATTTATAAAAGCATAAATAATTAAGTTTCTTAATATCCCGATAATACCGTTAATGCATAAGATGTTATTTTTTTAAAATACCTCTAAGCGGTATCACAACAATTTGGTTAATATGTCGGATTTAACGTTTTTATCTTTTTTTTTCTAAACTAATGTTTTTTAAGTTAAAGAAATGTTTATTAACTAAAAGAAAACCCTTGGTTTAACTTAAAGATAAAGAAATGGGTATAAAATTAATGCTTTTTATGAGATCACAGCGGTAGTCCACACTTTACAACATTTATTTGGTTGGCCAAAAATAATAAAACATGAAATAAAATTTTGCTAATACGGCAAGCACTTAGTAACCAACGGTGGCTTGAACACCAAAAATTAAAATAAAAAATAATATTAACCAAGTTAACTGACGATATCAAACAAAAGTGTGCAATAATCGCTCTGTTTGATACTTTTTAGTTTTTTTTTTTTTTTTTTAATCAAAATATGTATTGTTAAGTTTGTATTGTGTTTAAAACATACTTAAAAATATTTGCATAGTGCTATCTTGAAAAAAAAAACTATATAAAATACAAAGAGATGTAGAAACTTCTGCAGCTCATTGTTTAACAACATTTTATTATTTGTAAAACACTTACATACAACATACATATATTTCATACATTATGTATTGTATTTTTGTACGTATTAGTATAAGGATGTTTCACTAAAATATTTTTATTTTTTTGATTTTTGACGTTATGAGCCTGACGACGAGTCGAGCTTTACGGCTCCTTTGGTTTTTAACATCTTCTTCAGACTCGGTTTGCTGAAAATTTGGGAAAGCTGCACAATTCTCCCAACTGTGGACACATTCGGTTGATCATGCTGCCCAAAAAAAACTACGAAGTGCATTAAATGTATTAAAATTTGAACGACCAATTTCGTAAAAGTTTTCAAATATCTAAACCCTGGTCAATTGTGTACCTCTCCGTGGTTGAATTTGTCAAACACTGAAACAAAGAAATGTCAAGTAAAGTTGGGTAAAAAACTTGACGCTAAGGTGTGACTCACAATTGACATCATGCATAATGGTTTATATAAAACATATATACTCAGTGCATAAGGAAATAAATTATGAAAAATTTTCGTAAAGAATTTACAAATGTGTTTTATAAAACTCTTCTATGAACATTGTATTTATTTAAAAATTTCTGCAAATTAAAAAAAAACAATATAAAAAAGCTTTTTAAATAAAGTTAGGTTTTACTAGTTCAACAGAACTAATAATTGAAATTATACCAATCGACACTTCCCATTACCCATATCGATATATTATTTTATATAGTATTGCAAAAGCTTTTATATATTTTATGAGTAACATTTTGCAGCTTCGTCTCCAAACCAATGTTCTAGCAATACCTGTGTCTATATAACAAACGTTTTCTTAAAAAAAAATCATTATCTCAAAGTTTGTTATATTTTTAAATAATTTAAAATAGCAGTTAAAGCTAAACTCAGCTGACTTTTTCCAAGTAACCTCTCATAAAATTACACCTTTTAGGATTTGACTTCAATATGATTGAATGACTGAGGGTGGGTTCTCCTCCTAATGTTTGAAAAGAAGAGAATTTTTGAATTTCAAACTTTAAAGATGTAACTAAAAGGGTAAAAATAGATAAAACCGATAACCATATTTTTGATTAACTAAAAATGATATAGATTAACTTTAAAAAGTATTGTAAACTCCTCAAAAAATAAGTGAATGAGCGTGTCTTTTTTTAATTTCTAACTTTGGCACAAACACGGGTAAAACTTATATTTTTTGTACCCTATGTAATTCCAAACCCATAACCCTAGGGAAAAAAAATTAAATTTTATTAGTTGCTATGCCAAAAAATATTAATTGGATGTTGGTACTTTTTTTAAATTCTTATTAATAAGTGGTAAAGATTTTCCTTGTTTTGGTGCTTAAAAAAATTATATCATACAATCGGACATGCACTGGTTTTAAGAACACCCAACAGAATATCGACAATTATTTAGGTGAAATTATTGGAGACTTCTTATGGGATAAAAAAGATACCCAAAAGGAAAAATGTGTTCAATCGGACTAAATTTTTAATATGGGTCTCACCAGACACATAAAGTTATTTAATTAAGTGAAACTCAAAACACATTCACAACAATGTAGTAAGGGAAATATCCGAGGAAATAATTTAGTACATTTTGAGAACATATTAGTTGTTATGAAACAAAATAGTAGATTCATTTACTTTAAATCATGTCTGTTAAAATTTTCTTATATACATGTTTGAATAATTTAACCTCATAATTTTGAATTGATATGGAAATCTCAAAAACGTACTTTGTTTCATTTTCAGAGTACTTTTGGTTTTTTATTTTTTTGTTTGAGAATATAAAATTTTGAAATTATAGACTATTGACCCGAGGTGAGTTTAAAAATGTTGTGAACGACCGGAAATGAACTTTTTTAGATTTTTATGTTTTTTTGTACTTTCAACATTGTGAACCTAGAATTTTTAAAGAAGAGACTATTGATCTAAGGTGAAATTGAAAATATTATAGACAGTCGAAAATCTTTTCTACGTTTATGAAGCTAGAATCTTTATATCTATGACAATTAATCCAAGTCAACTCGAATGGTACTTTTCGGTATAATTATTGTATTTTTTATTAATTTGCTAGAATAATGAATTTAGTGTCTATTGATTAGAGTTGAAAATGATATGGGCAAAACATACACAATTTATAATTTTTTTAAAACTTTCTTACCTTTTTTAATCTAAAATTTAATATAAGTGTATATATTTCCGAGGTAAGACTTAAAAGTTTATCGGCAAATATAAAGATGCTTATACGATTTTTTTGCAGTTTGTACGTTTGTGAACATAGACTCTTTCAATTAGTGTCTATTGTGTGAAGGTAATACAGAAAATGATATAAGCGAAGCATAAGGTACTTTCTCTCATTTCTATAGATTTTTTTATTTTTATGATTTTGAATACACAAAGAATTCTTAAAGTAGGTGGTATCAATCCAAGATTAGTTTGAAAGTTATAGAGAAGGAAAATTGGTAAGAAATTAAAAAAAAGGCTTTAGCCCTGTGTAAGCGAAGTAGCGGAAAAATTGCTTGTTTTACATAATTCTATTCCGTAGCTTGAAAATTATTCAACCTTTAAAGAAAACAACAAAGGTTTTCTTCCGTAATTTTTGTTTTAATTTGGCGATCTTTCTCTGTTTATTTTTAATTAAACATTACTAAGTTATGAAATAGATAAAAGTGGTGGCAAAATATTGAGTAAATAGGTACTAGGTATAGAATATTAGCAAAAATAAGACAATATAGACATGTAACCTGTTTGTTAGAATATAAAATTAAACCAGCCGTCAGAGAAAAAGTTTTCATCAAAATCAGGATAATTCTAAGACCTTTAAAAACTTTAGAACAAACATACCAAAAAATAAAGAAGTAAGAGCACTATATTCGCTGTGTCGAATCTTTTATACCCACTACCAATTTTGCGTACATTTAAAGCACAATATTTATTATTTTGTTAATTGCTATTGAATAATGTCTTTATAATAAAATATGTGTCACCTTCTTTGTAGAGGGTGGTTAAATTTTAAGGGCCCATGTTGAAAGTGAACCACACATAAACAACAAGCTTTTTTTTGCATATCATTTGACATTTCTCAATCTCAGACTAACTCAATTTGAACAGTGGAAAGATACGCAAATGAGCAACGCGTTAAAGTTATTCTGGTTTCTTATTAAAATGGGCGTTATTCTGGTTTCTTATTAAAAATTTATTTTGTGCACTTCGTGATGCTTTTGGTCAACATAATCGTTCAATTTTGTCCACAATCGGAAGAATTGTAAAAAATATTCAAATTTCTGCAAAACAGGTCTGTATAAAATTTGATAACACCTGTGAATGCCTTCTTATTTCGTTGAATGGGAACCATTGCTGTTTTTCGCGGTAGTCTGGTAAAAAAGCAGTCAACCTCGACTCATCATCGTGCCCAACAATTGAGCATCAACATTGTCATTGAAAATTTGGACCATTAGATAGAGGAGTGGCGCTGAGGATGGGGGGGGGGGCGTCCAGTTGGCCGATATTTTGTTCCATACATAATTGAACCATACAAATGTTATCATTATTTAAAGAAATGATAATTATTTTTTAAATAATTTGTGTTTTATTTAAAATCAACATCGACCCTAAAAAATTAACCACCTTTAATAACTTCGATATGATAGTAAAATGTTTTCGTAAATTTAGTCTTTTAGTGAAAGTGGGCCTTAAAGTAGGAGTGTCAGTAAAGTTTCTGCTAATCAATACAACTTAGATATTTCAATTTAGTCCTTTATATTTCCAAAAACTTTATCAATAGAGAAATTACAGGAATTTAAGATAAACCATTATATGGGAGGTAGGCGCTTCTTGTTACAACAATTACATTGATTAGAAGGATAAATGTAGCAAATTTCATCATCATACCTCTAATATTATCGGTTTTATGAGCTTTTAAATTTCATTAACGGTAGATAACGTGAAAAGTTGGCGTTATAGTAGGCGTGTCAAAATTGTTTTTGCTTACGAGTACAACTTAGATATTTTAATATAGTCCTTTATTATTCCAAAATCTTTATTAATAGAGAAATAATATCAATTTTAGGTAAAACGTTATATGGGAGGTGGGCGTAAAAGTGGGCGTGGCACCTTAATTTTCTGGCACAGTAATGACATGACTAGAAGAATATACGTAGCAAATTTTAAAATCATCCCACCAATTTTGTCGGTTTTATGAGCTTTTAAATTTCATTAAAGGTAGATAACGTGAAAAATGGGCGTTAAAGTAGGCTTGTCAAAGTTGTTTTTGCTAATGAGTACAACTTGGATATTTCAATATAGTCCTTTATTATTCCAAAATCTTTATAAATAGTGAAATTATATGAGTTTTAGGTAAAACGTTATATGGGAGGTGGGCGTAAAAGTGGGCGTGGCACATTGATTTTCCGTCAAAGTAAAGCCTCTTATCAAAAAGCAAAGTGTGCAAAATTTCAGGATCGTACATCTAATGTTGTCCGTTTTATTAGGTTTTAAATTTTAAATATACTGAAAAATACACTGCGCGGTATAAATTTTCGTACATTTTGATCTATAACTCCTTTCCTAATGCATAGATATAAGCAATTTTTTGGTAGAGATATTGTTTTGACTCGAAAAATATATATTCGAAGTTTTATGACTGTACGTTTATGCGTTTGGACACAATTGCATCTTATTCGATGTTCGAAGGACACGGTTTTTTCGACCTACTCTTGCATTACGAGCTATAACTCTCTTGCTAATATTCCGATTTAGCCCATTTTCAATACCAAACAATCACTGCCTATAAGAAAGATTCTGGCAATTTGAGCCCCCTAGCTTTTTCGGTGCGAGCTCTATCGTGATTTAAACAGACGGACGGACATAGCTAGATCGTCATCAAATCAAACCCTGATTCAGAATAAATATACTTTATGGGGTCTAAAATTGATATTTCGATGTGTTACAAACGGAATGACAAAATGAATATACCCCCACCATTTTTTTGGTGGCGGGTATAAAAAAGACATGCAAGAGAAATAGTAAATGCAATGGTTAAACCCTTGTTGAAGTGGTTCAATTCAGATAAAGCATTCACGATTTTAACATTAACGTGTCATTAAAAATCATGTGTTTATATGAATATATTGAAAAGAGACTCATGTTTCATGAGTTAATTTTGTTTGTTTACATAAATTGTTTAAGATATTTTGCATGCTTTTGCATGTATTTTGAAGCACTTCATTTACGACAATCGATTTTTGATATAGGCAGACATGAAGAATGCCTTCTCTTGGACTGTTGATTTAAATTCAGGTAAAATATTATTCACATTGGACTTATGCAAAATTGTAATTTGTAATTTGTTTTTAGTTAAAAAATCATTTAATAAAAAAATATTCAATTAGTAATGATTAAGAAAAAGTAGTCTATCTTGTCAGTCGTAATACACAGAGCATGTACGATATAAAATCTGCAAAAGGACTTCAACTTATCGGCTACTTAATATGAAATTTATTCATTCTGTAAAGTGTACATATTTTAATATAAAACTTTCAATAACTTGATATCGAAATGTTTTGTTTGGGACTCCCTTAAGTACACATATACATATGTTAACCAGTTAACATTCTTATAAAGTCTGCGTATGCATATCAATTTAACGATCTTTAACAACAAGAAAAGTCAGTCATTCTGTAAGTAAGTGAGTGAGTGGCGGCGGTGTTGGTTTTTTGTGTCTTTTGTTTTACAAAAAATGAATAAATAAAAAGATGAGTGTTGCTAAAGCTTGTCAGAGGGCTTATTGTGGCACCCCATGGCGCAAATACTTTAACCGATTATCCATCTCCTACTCTTGGCACTCGCTTAACTGTTTGCTGATATTTTTAATACGCAATGAAAATAAACAAAATTGTTGAAGAATTTAAAAATAAAAGAGGATTTTTTGCATTCCTTTGTTTAAACTATTGTTGTGTTTTGTTCTCGTCGAACTTTGATAGCATAATATTAAAGGTAATAAGCAGTTAGGCTTAGGGAGCTATTTGATACAATTTTGTAGTCAATATAAGCTTATTTTAGAAATTTTTTTTCTCAAATATAGAATATGGGAAATATTTATAAGTTTTCTATTAAGAGGTATTTTTTTTTGCTGTTTATTTAAAGAAAAATTCATGTACTTAAACTATAAACATTTGGTAAAAACTGAAATTTACTGTTACAAAATATTTTCCACATTTTCTGAGACTGAAAAATACTTTTACTGTGCGAGAGGTTGATTCCATTGTGTTAAAAATTATCGCCGTGCTGAAATATAGGGCAGTGAGTCTTAGGAATGGTTGCACCAGGATTCTGCGAGGGATAAGCAAAGGTTGTTCCCAAATAAGATATTTTATCTACTTTGTTCTATAACAAAATGTAGGCAGCCCTCTTAGAAAACTGGTTGCAAGATAGAGTATGTGTACTATTTGGAAATTGTGGATTGTATTAAGTTCATAAAAAATATTCTAGGTTGTATGTTATAGGCATTCAGGGTAATCTATAATGATGTAACAATAGGGACTAACCATAAATGCTAAAAATCAGATGCTATGCTCTTTATATGGAGAAAAAAAGAGTATAAAGTTCGAATCACATAGTAGCACTTGGGCATATGTGGTTAGGGCGCCTCAGATGACGTTGGATTACGTAAAGTGCTGGAAAAATTACATCGCTTATTTATTGCATATAAATCCTCGCACAATAAGTGCATAGATAGTTCATTATGGATGAGAGATTAGGCTCGAGATTTAACTTTAAGAGCTGAAACTAGCGAATCAGGATGTTAATTCTTGTTTTCTATACAAGCCAATTAAAAGTTTTTGCATAAATTTTGTTTTTTGAGTTTTATTAAAAAAAAATAATAACACCAAAAGAAAACTCAAAACCTAGTTTCTAACCAAAAACTAATATTATTAAATTGTATTGAAATTGTACTCGAAAAATTATAAATTATAAATTAAAATTAAAAATTATCTTTGATGTCTAATTTTATTTATTTTTCTACAGATACAAGAAAAATTTAATATTTTGATTGAATTAATAAATTAATATCTATTGTATTATTTTTTTTAGATTTTGTGTTTGTTTCGCACAATACAACAGTTTTTGGAATATATTTACATTTTTAGCAAATGTTCTTTTCTTGCATCTAATATCTTGAAGTTATTATACCCTTCACCTGTAGTGCCAAAATTTTAAAAAGCGTTTTCACTCCATTTGATATTTTCACAATATTTATTTCTAAACCGATAAATTATATTGTTTCTAAAAGCTTTCAAATAGGGAAGTTGATTGGGATATTTCTGTTTACCCGCCTATGTGACTGTCCGAGTGTTGGTTAAACTTATTTGCGATATAAGCAAATAAACACGATTGCTTCTGTTTTTCTCATATTTTTCCGACAGATATAAAAATGGTTTAGCTCTAGTATAATTGATAGACAGTTTTGTTACAATAATAAGCCTTTAGGGGTATTGTTAACTACACAGAGAAAACAGTATCGATTGTGAGTACCGCAATTATTGTGATTGTGATTGTAGAATTTTACGATTATATCTTTGTTTCAAGATATAAATATGTATGTAGTCAGCACTAATAAATTATGAAATAGTAATTTTATAATCACAAATGAAAAGTTCGATTGCAGGAACTGAACCATTCGATTGGCAATGAATGTGATTTTCTGTTTTTTAGGTGCAAATGTCAAAACTAAAAACACGAATTATTTTGAAAAATATGTAAGGGTCCGCCAAATAACTTTTTTTTTTAAATGCTATAAAAAAAGTGTAGTTCAGGCTGTGTGGCACGTAGCGCCGTCCTGTTGAAACCAAATGTTGCCAATATCCTCCTCTTCAATTTTTGTGAACAAAAGTTCGTTTACCATGGCCCGATAACGATCGCCATTGACTACGGCCACTCCTTGATCATTTTTGAAGACAAATTACCCAATTATGCCTCTGGACTAAGATCCGCACCAAACAGTGACTTGTTTTGGGTGTATTGGCTTTTCAACGTATGCGTGCGGGTTTTCTGTGCCCCAAATGCAACAATTTTGCCTTTTTACAAACCGCCAAGATCAAAATGAGCTTAATCTAAAAAGATGATTTTTTTCGCCAAGTCGGCCAAAGTAATGTCGCAATATTTTCCAACGTTGTTCAAGCGTATACACAACCACGTTCGTTCAGCGGAAGGATAAAACTATTTATCTGTCAAATCAGACATGAGCTAAGTGTTACCATTCACGAAATAAGCACTAGTTGAAAAAAAAAGTTAGATGACGGACTCTTTATATGTTTTTTAATATATCAAGTTTCATCAAAAGAAAAATTAAAATTAAAGATGGCACCAAAAAAAGCAAAATGGTGTATATCTGATACCAAATTTATCTTTCGAATGCTGTGAAAACTTTACTCGAACAAGCGAGATTTGTATGTAATCAAGTGCAAGAACTTTGATCCAGCAGTTTTTTATTATTTTTCTTAAGTACCGCTTCCTTAAAGTTGACTTCAACCGCAACCTTTTGATTTCCACATTATTATACCCTTCACACAGTGAAAAAGGGTATATATAGGTTTGTCATTCCGTGTGAAATTTCTACAATTTTCATTTCCGACCCCATAAAGTATATATTTTCTGAAAGCTTATGAATAGGGGAGTCGATTAAGCGCTGTCAGTCTGTCAGTCTGTCCGTCTGACCGTCTGTCCGTATGTGTATGTTGAAATCAACTTTTTGAAGCCCCCCGATATCGCTGGGACCCGGGTGAGGTATTAAAATATCAGAAATATTCGGGAGTAGAACGGTATTGAAAATCAGAAACTTCGGTACATAAACAACTGAGATATGAGCAAAAACCCACGACCACCTCGATTTTTTATTCACAAAAACAACATTACAACAACAACATACATACATACAAACGTGTATACTGATTAGAGAAAATTGAAAAATAAATAAATAAACAAATATTTTTAACTTAATTGTTTGACCTCAAGCTCAACTAATATAAAATAATAGAAAACGTGGCATCGAATCCCAGCTGAGCCAAAAAATTTTTTTTTTTTTATATTTTTTCAAAATTTTTTTCTTTTATTTTTTATTTTTTATTTAATATATTATTTTTTTTTTTAATTTTTTTTTTATTTTTTTTTTTTTTATTTTTTTGTTTGTTTTATATTTATTATATATATTTTAATTATTTTTTTTAAAATTTTTTTTTTTAATTTTTTTTTTTAATTTTTTTAAATTTTTTTTAAATTTTTTTTTTATTTTTTTTTTTTATTTTTTTTTAAACATACATACGAAAATTTATAATTTCACAATGAGATGTTTTATATATGTATGTTTTTTATATGTATGTTTTTTATATGTATGTACGTATTTTATATGGAATGAATGGTGATACAAACTACTGTTATTGCATGACTACACGTTGTGAAGGGTATATAAGATTCGGCACGGCCGAATATAGCGCTCTTACTTGTTTTCTTTACTCTAGACTAGAAATTGCTGCAGCAAGTTAAACTTAAACTGATGGTACAAATGTTATTGTTTTCATATTGTATGCAATACAAGTACGACATATAATAATTGTTTGTTTATTATTGTAATAGTTGTTGAATGATGTTTTCGCCCTCGTTCATAGTTTATTTGCCAATACATATGTGTTTTTATTGTATAAAGTATATAAGTTTCTTTTTTCTACTTCTTACAAAGCTCAACATGAGTTTGCCTTTATTTATCAATCATTGTTTTATGAGCGTAAACAACAAAAGGAAGTTGAAGTTCAGTATTTTATTTTGCTTTTTTGTTTCGAATTGTGCAATATATTGTTTTACCGATGTTTATCGTAATTTAGTTGAGTAAATAAGTATTTTGGATTTTAAAATATTTTTATATTCTGAGGTATATCATAGTTTTGACGCTTCAATTGTTAGTTTTTGCTTATTTTAACGTATTCTACTTATAACAATTACAGTTCAAATTATGTAAAAAATGCTTATAATCTATAAAATGAAATTTATTTTTAAAATAATTCGCCAATTGATAATTTGCATACTTTTTCGGTCAGGGTGGTAAAGCATAAATACTCAGTGTGTTAAGAACTTGATTTAACTTAAATAAATATAGCCATTTAATTTTAGAGAAGACAAGCTGGTTTTACAGCACTTATGTATGTAGATCTGCTTAACAGATAAGGAAACAAAGTTTTTTTTTTAATTTATTTGAATTCAAATAAATAAATGGCTTTTAGGTAAACGTTTTTGTTATTGTACTCAGAAAGACTCAGAAAATGTGAAAAAAATATTATTTAAATTAGACATGAATTAGATCTATATAACTTTACCTATCAGTTGTAGGTCCTCGTTAATATATAAATATATTAAAATCTTTAAAGCAAGTGATATGACTATGTTGGCAAAATGACTAAGGCAGAGGTAGCTAAGTATTCAAAATGTCGTTGAGAGCTTTAACAAAATATGAATATAGTTTAGAACGGACTGATAAAAAAAGTAAAAGCAACAACACAAAAAATTGTGGTAATTTTTTGCTTATTTTATTTAAAGTAAAATTACTTATTTTGAAATGTTATACATTATTATTGATTAATCTTTATAATTGATACATAATAAAAAGAAACTTCAATATTTTCCGCAGTGCAAATTAAACGTGGACTCCCGGTTTGATGAAAATCTCTTACAATGCAATGTTAGTGGTGACGATGAACTAAACGAAGAATCATTGCTACACAGAGCGTAATTGTGATTTTTATCGATGATTGAAGTAAGAAAAGTTCATTATTCTCGTTTATTGTTCATTTGTGCTTTTTCAGGTGTTATTTGTATATTCTAAACCAAAAAAATTTTAAAAAATATATAAAAACGAAAAACTTATTCAATGTTTAAGCCCTATGGTGACTTTTCGCCCACCCTTTATTAACACTGCTTATAAAAAATTTACGTAGACTGCCAGCCTTCAAACGGAGGCAAGGAATTTAAAATTCTGTAGATTCAAATCGCCGACTTCATTCAAGCTTTATGTCGGGCGCAGAAATTTGGTATGTTGGGATCGTCAGAAACTTATAAAAGAGTTGCAAAAACAACATAAAATTTCCCTTTTATATATGCATAAAGGATTCATAAGCTTTGCTTTCCAATTAAAATGCGGATAATTATTAAGAAAACATAAAACTGTCATGTTTTTATTTGTTTGAAAAACGATTGTTTAAAAAATGTCATGTCAGGCTTTTAACTACATGACTTAGGCCAATAATAAACATACTTCGTAGTAAATACATTTTTAACTCAATTTTCTATTTTTTAATTTAAAAAAAACTGTTGTTCTAAATTCTGAATATGAGATAAGTTTTTATACCGTATGGGATAGCTACTTCGGGGAATCAATCCATTTATTTATTATTTTTGTTTTTAAAAATATTGGAAAAGTTCCTATTTTTTTCTTCTTTAATTTTTTAATAACAACAACAAGGTTTAATATGTATTGGTGAGAATAAAATAAAAATTATGATGTTGCAAACCTTTTGCAAATTTTCATTTAATTTATATTATTTTAAAGCGGTATGTATTTTTGAAACTAATTAGAAAAATTATATGTAAGATTTTTACTCAGAAATAATTTTTTTCTTGAAATATTGCAAACTATTTAAAACTCATTAAATATATAAAAATACATTTAGAAGTAAAATAAGAAAATGCATACTTTAAAAAGTTTGTTGACAAGTCTGCATTAGCGCAAAAATTAAAATCAACGTCATGTTTAAGAAGTAGTACTCATTTCCACATAAGTTCCTAAAGGGGAAAGAATCAGTTGTTTTGAAACTTGTGCATTTACGTAAGAGCTACGAGGCCATAAAAGAATAAAAACAAGTAAGAGTGTTATATTCGGCCGTGCCGAATCTTAAAATATTCTTCACCATCATGTACATATGTCTAATCCCACATCGTAGCTAAACCTATACATTATGTTATACCCTATTTCTTCTTATTATTTCCGACGCCATTCTCGATTTGTAATTTTTACGTAGTTAACTGTATTTAACTAGTCAAGCCCTTTTATTTGATACCCATATTGATGGAGTTAAATAATTTTATCCGCCATTTTGTTTAAGACGCCATCTTGGATTTTTTTTTTTAATAATTCACTGTATTCTACTTGTCGAGCCCTTTCATTTGATAACAATATTGAGGGTGTTCAAGAAGTTGCATTTTAAAATACCAGATTTGACCCGTATATAAATTTATTGTCCGCCATTTTGTAGTTGCGGCCAAGATGAATTTTAATTTTTTTATAGTGCCCTCGCGGTTGTCTAGAAGCTGAAAAAAATTGATTTTCGTTTGTAAATTTTTGGAATATATGTATATTTTATAAATAAAAATTTTGCCTATAGCTTTACCGCTTAGAGCCCGCTTTATCCAAAATTTTTCACGAATATATTTAAAAGGAATATTATATCCACAAATAGTAGCAAAGGTACTTATAAATTATTCTATGGCTGAAAAATTTTAATTTTGGTGGTAAAAATATGGGAAACAACAGAGGCAGCCGTGTTTATTTGCTCATATCTTAGAAACTTATAGGGCGCTTGTACTGAATTTCAATAGCGATTCATACCCGAATATTTCCAAAAGATTGATACTACACATAGATCTGAGAAACATACGGTTGGTTCTTAAAGTTGATTTCAACCATCACACGGACAGACGGTCAGGGCTTAATCGCCTCTCTATTCATAAGCTTTCAGAAAATATACACTTTATGGGGACGGAAATGAAAATTGTAGAATTTACAAACGGAAAGGTAAAGCTATATACCCTTGTGCACCTCAGGTGAAGGGTATAAAAATATACACACTGTGTTAAGGCATATTTATTCATCAGGTACTCTTGTTTCGTCAGCTGCTTATTTTTTTCTTTACTTATTTTAAGTTTCAGCTATCAAAGTCTATAGATAAAAAACAAATTTCTCTTCTCTCTCATTAATTTCAAATGTCAAACTTCATATATAAAAAATATAAACAAAAGAATTTTCTCCGAATTGCAATTACCTGATGAATAAATATACCTTGACACTGTGTATATAATGTATTTTTCAATAATTAATATTAAAATACACATCTGATCTTATGAAATGCTCTCACAACATGTGTTGTAGCTTAAACTTAGCTAAAATGAGAACTTGTTTTCTTAAAGCGGTGTACGATAAGGGTGAGCTGTTTTGCCAAACATTTTTAAAAATAATTAAAATAAATTAAATCAAAAATATTGGACTTAAAAAGCTTAATATTAACACTGCAGCATAAATTAAGATCTACACTGTCATTTGGGAGCAAGTCACAGCTGTGTATTTAGTAATAACTGATATGTTGGTAAATTTAATTGTTTAATTGTAATTATGGATATTTTATTTGAAAATAATTTCAAAAACAAATATTTTTCTGCAAATCGAAGTTGCTTTGCATACGTTAATGTCTTTCATTACTGTTATTTAATTGAAAGAAAATGTTTCAGCAACAAACTTTATATCACTTGATTTAGTAAATAATAAATACCTCAGTAAAAAGGGAAATCTAAAAATTTAATTCCAAAAATCTAGATCGTTAACAAAAGAGTAAATAAATGACAAATTCCTATCACGTACAAAAATTTCATTCATTAAAATACTTATCAAAAAAATGTAAAAAGGCAGTATATGAGAAATAAAAATCTTAATAGACAGAGACTTGTTTAACCAGGCAAACATCCTAACAAATTAATAAAAACTACATTGAATGAGATCTTAGAAATAACAATGGACAGGTTAAACAAAATGTTGTCAAACATATTGCTTTTTTTGGGTAAGACAAACTAACATAATCCATATTTCTCTTAACAAGATACAAAATACACTGCCTACCATAAAAATTGTTTGTTACTATTTAGTTTTTCTATACCCTTCACCTGTATTACCAACGGTATATATAGTTTTGTCATTCTATTTGTAGTCTCTACAATATTCATTTTTGACGCCATAAAGTATATAGTTTTTGAAAGCTTGTGGCTAGGGAATTCGAATAAGTAATGTCCGTATGTATGTGTGTTGGTTGACATCAACTTTTAAAAGCCGCCACATGTTGCACAGACTTGTATGTCATATAAATCTTTTGGAAACATTTCTTTTACAATAATTCTGTACTCTAATTATAAGACTTATAGTCTTGTTGTATCGGATATCGAAATAAATAAATAAATAAATAAATAGATAAATAAATAAAGTAAAATAAATTATTGCTATTGAAATCTAGCAAACTGACCCCAAAAACTTCCGAATTATGAGCAACTGAACATGACTTTCTCTGTTTTTCCCATATTTATAAAACAAAAACTTACATTCTTTAGCCCTATGTTAATTCAAAGACACATTTCTTACTTTATATAATTATTATTTTCCTTTAGGGCTAATTATAAAAATTGTTGCTCAAATTGGTTTTAGGCAAAAGCTATTTTGAAAAATATATATTTAATTTATTTTTAAGTTGGGTTTGCTTAGCCTACGCTAGCGACATCAAATTGCTGAAAAATTATTTCTGGAAAAAACTAACAAGTCGGTTTAAAAATAATTGAGACATAAGCACAAAAAGACATCTGTTTTGGTGTGTTTCTTTAAAAGTTTAAATGCAAATCGAGTATTATTAAATTGTAACCAACCCAGATTGTTAATGTTGGCATCATATAAAATGCCTTGAGTATAAAACATTTTAAAAAATTTTAAAATTAATTTAAATAAATTTTCATACGTGATAAATAAAGTATTTAAGAATGTACCCCTTCAACTTCCTCAATATTAGTATCAAAGGCTTGACACTAGAACAAACTATGAAAAACTTAAAACAAAAGAAGGCGTCTTAAATAAAAGGCGGACATATGAGACAAATGTATTAATTGTCACTTTTTCCCCTCCACCCCGATAGTTCTGGTATAAAATCAAATGGCTTGACCAGTGAATTAATATCAATATGGGTTTTAAATACAAAGGCTTTGACTAGCAGAATACAGTTAACTTTGCAAAAAGCCAAAAAAACAAAGATGCCATTGAGAACAAAAAGGCAGTTGGTGCATAACAGTAAATATAAAATATAGCCTTTTTACAATATGGCCATTAGACCTATGAATATGATGGTGAAAGGTATTATTCGATGCGGCACTGCCGAATATAGAACTTTTACTTGTTAAGTTTTTAGTTCTTCATATAATAACAATAACAAAACTCCAGAATGAATCCACTTAAAAGCCGAAAAAATTCCATTGAATTTAATCTTTATTAAGAAACGATGATCGTTATTAGAAAGACATTTTTTATGATTCTCTCTATTGCTATTGTTAACACAACTTGTGTGAGCAAGTAAGTGTTTGACTGTTGCCACCCTGATTGATATTAAGCCACAAAAAGAAAGTAAAATTATTAGATTCAATTTATTTGGTGATGGAAAAAAGTGGCAAAGTAGGGGTAGGAACAATTTTTCTATTTTTTGTTTTTTTTTTCATTTTATATTAACAATTTCCTTTCCCACATTTTTACACGTAAATTGGAAAATACAATGATCTCTCTGAAATACAATACAATATAAAAAATAATACAAATTTTTAGAAGCAACAACAGAATTTCTTCTATATAACACTTTAATGTTGACAAAAGAATTGCCGACTAGTTCTTATAGAAATGAACAGGAAAATTTGTAAATGATGGCCAGTTAAATGTGTCCTTTCAAGTCCTTATATTATTTACTAATGCTCAAATAAAGATATTCACACACTAAACAAGGTCATAATTCACTCATGTGTAGGTGTGCATGTGTATGTATGAATGATACAAAAACAAAAACAACATGGTATACCATCATCTTAGAGAGAAGCAAATATTGTGTCTTTTATCAAATAATGTGTCATGCGAAAGACCAACAAATCTAGGACACAATAAATATAACTGTTTAACTAGTTTGACACACAGCTAGAAATATCTGTTTTTTATGGCATCTTCTTCAGTTCTGTCAATGAGAAAACTCCTACGTTAAATCGAAAGTGAAATAAAGAATTAAAGTGTAAATATTTTTCCCAGGCCTTAAGAGTATTTTGACAAATATTTTTTTTATTAGATTACTCGGTCTGTTGTATTAAACAAGTGTTTCTATTCATTTTAGATTTGAAACACTTTTTGTATTCCTTTTTTATGGTCACTTCTGGTATATACATATTTATTACAATAGTGTCCTTTTCGGGTCATAAAATAATAAGAAAAGTCACATTAAATTTTGGTTTTCGTTTTGCAAATAGTTTTAGTTAATGCTAGACAAAAGGTGATTATTTTATAGATTCTTAGGCGCCACTCAAAAAATATTATACAATTTTATTTTTAATGTTGTTTCTGTTAAAAACAGAACAGAGAAGCGTAAGGTTTGAGAGACACACTCGTAAAGGAAACTACTTATACTAATTATTGTAAAATTTGTTACTTAAATCTATTATGTTTTTAATGTTTAATAATAAAATTATTAAAAAGATTAGATAAAACAATTGTAAAATTCTTAATTGCTATGTGCAATAAAGAAATACACTTAAAGTTCATTAGAGGTAGATTTTTATTGAATTTATTTATTATTATTTTTTAATATATTTTAAATAAAGAAATTTTTAAAAGAATTAAAAGGTAAAGATAAAGAGTCAGCAATTGTGTATGAAGTAATTAAAATCAGGCATAAATATATAGGCTTTCATGTTTAATCACTGATTGACTTATAGCAAAACGTACACAATTATTTCGACTTTTCGCCTTGTTGTTAGGGTTCAGATATAGTTTTTTCGTAAATCATATTTTGAAATTAAATTTTAATAAAAAACACCATTGAAATTACAGTAAATAACGCATTATATAGCCGTGCATAGTCTGACTTATTTGGTAAGCAATTTCTCGGGTTTTCTAGTAAAATCTTGTATAGTGAAACAAACTATTTGGTTATTTTAAGCACATGATTATCCTGTAAACTTGGATTTCTATTTCTTTGTTTTATTAAAAAATTAAAAATTTTATTGCAGTAAAATTTCATTGAAATTTTCAATATTAAAAAAGATTTAGGTTTTTATTTAAGATATTCTTTACACAAAAAAATTTATTCTATTTGGGAGCATGCTTAAAGAATAGCTATATCCAAACACATGCCATTCGCACACCATCACTATTCAGCGAATATTTTTTTGTAAATAATAAGATCTTAAGTGTTTTTAATTCTACAGATGAACACATTCCAGACAAAAAAAAAATACGAAATATTTGTTAAACTTGACACCAAACAAAGAATTGCACCGAAAAAGGCAAAAACCAATAAAAAATATATATTTAAATGAATTAAAATGTACAAAACCATTGTATAACACAAAAAAGAACAGCGGAAAATATACCAGAAAAGCAAACAAATCAAAGATTGAATGTCAAACAACATTGAAGAACAGCGCCGAAGAATTTCAAATAAATTTGAAGTTGAAGAACAAAACAACTAAACTTCAGATTTTTATGCGGAGCAACTTCACACGGCGATTAGAGAATAAAAAGAACTTATGCACAGACGAGCGCCTTGAAAAAAAAACACGGAGGTGGATCTTCGGCTAAATAGTTGGTGCAAAATAAAAAAAAAACTTACTTGCAAAACAAAAGAGTTTTGGATCATGGCACAATACAACACATCAAAACACAACAGAACGCAGCAAAATCAAACTGAACCATTTAAAATCCTCAGCAGAGCTTGAATTATAACTATGAGCCACTACTGTCGGCGGCTCCTTCCTTTACCACACTCTGACAAGATGAGAAGGAATGAATTATAATAAAAAACGAAAGACTTAAGCTACAAACGTACATGTTTAGTATGCCAAAATAATAACAAGAACAATAACACTAACACTAACAACAATAACAATAACAACAAGAACCACAGCAAAAGCAACACAAATATCACACATCTCAGACAACACTCTTCTTTACTTTCATGCTTCTTATAGTGGTAAGACAGCGTCATCAGCAACGCCATCAATATTTGTAAATGTTTATTGGTATCAATGTATGTATGAATGAATGTGCATAACAAAACATCACCATAATCACCATATATAACAACAATTGATATTAAGAACAGTGGAACTAGATAGAAAAAATTGAAATAGAATTTGATTTTAAATAAAATCAAATTCATATAATAATAAATAATAGATAATTACTTACTTGCTGAATAACAAAAGTTAATACGGAGAACTATCCTTAAATTAAGAAATATATATATATATATATATATATATATATATATATATATATATATATATATATATATATATATATATATATTTTAAATTAAAACACGCATCTAAAGTATATTTTGTGATAAAAATTAAAATATTAATTTGAAACGCTGTTCGTTTGAGCGAAATGCTAGGGATGATCTAATAAGAATTCTTAACCTAACCAGACACAGCTATCATCGCCAATGAAGCAACAAAATTTGCTTAAAATTTTTTCCCAAACAGATTCAATTAAAAGTTTTTATTCTTTTTAGTAAGAAAAATTTACTAAAAACCTAAATATGACAGTCCTGTGGGTTAGTAAAAACAAAAGCAGTATCACACAAGAAAAAACAAAAAAAAAATGGAGGGACCAGCGTATTATAAATAACTATGTTTTTGCAGAATAAAAAAAAACGTGAATTAATAGGAAAGGGTATTGACAAAAAATGTAATAAAAATATTTGGTATGGGATGGTATAACAAAAGCAGGAATTAAAATTCGAAGCATGTGAAGAAAGAAAGGAGTTTAAAAGCAACGCTTCCATGATATCAATCTAAAGTAAGGCAGTTTGTTTTTTTGATGACATAATAGGGCACGGTATAGCAGTTATATTTCTGCACAACTAAAATTATTATGGAGTTGAAATGCATTAAAATATTTATTAAGATACTTTGTTGGTTTAACTTATTTTGTTTCTAATACAATACAATCAAAAACATTGTTAATTTCTATTAAATTAACAGCAAATTCTTTCTACAAACACAAAACCAATGGAATATTTTAATCCAAATTACTATGGTGGTGTGAGTTCATAATATTATGATGTAAATTAACAAACAAGACTGTATAACAACAAGTAAAAGCGCTATATTCGGCCGTGCCGAATCTTATATACCCTTCACAACGTGTAGTCATGCAATAACAGTAGTCTGTATCACCATTCATCCCATATGAAATACGTACATACTTATAAAAAACATACATATATAAAAACATCCCATTGTAAAATTATATATTTACGTATGTATATTAAAAAAAATTAAAAAAAATATTAAAAAAAAATTTAAAAAAATAATTTAAAAAAAAAAATTTAAAAAAAAAAATTAAAAAAAAAATTTCAAAAAATAATTAAAATATTTATAATAAATATAAAACAAAAAAATATATTTAAAAAAAAAAATTAAAAAAAAATAATAAAAATATAAATAATATATTAAATAAAAAATAAAAAAAAAAATAAAAAAAAAAATTTAAAAAAAATATAAAAAATATAAAAAAAAATTTTTTTTGCCTCAGCTGAGATTCGATGCCACGTTTTCTCTAACCAGTATACACGTTTGTATGTATGTATGTTGTTGTTGTAATGTTGTTTTTGTGAAAAAAAAATCGAGGTGGTCGTGGGTTTTTGCTCATATCTCAGTTGTTTATGTACCGATGTTTCTGATTTTCAATACCGATCTACTCCCGAATATTTCTGATATTCTAATACCTCGAGCCCAAGCGATGTCGGTGGGCTTCAAAAAGTGGATTTCAACATACACACGGACAGACTGACAGGGCCTAATCGACTCTTCTATTCATAACCTTTCAGAAAATATATACTTTATGGGGTCGGAAATCAAAATTGTAGAAATTTCACACGGAATGACAAACCTATATATACCCTTTTTTACTGTGTGAAGGGATAATACGTTGATTCTGGCTATATACTGGTTTCTGTCACTGAGTACAAAAAGTCAATATTAATACTCCAAGTCACGTTTAGCTTATATGTACATACATAGGTTTTCATTTTCATTGTAGATATATTAGATATTTTTATTACATATTTTTTTAATGTTCAGTCCCACTGTATGCAACAGCTTGTTAACAAAAGAAAGCACAAGCTACAGTTTACTGTAGCTACATACAGCTTTAATTTTTTATGAGGCCTTATAAGGTAAGTAATAGCTCTAAACATGTTTTCTTTTGTTTTTTATTGTTTGGTTATTTTATACTTTTATTTTTTTTTTGTATTATCATGGCTGGCGCTATCATATTTGATCTCATTTAAAAAGGAAAAAAAAACTAACTAAATAAAAATAAGAAGCATCAACAAAATACAACAGCAGTCAAAGCAGGAGCTAAGCGGTGGTACTAATAAAATTGACTGTAGCGATAAAAAAAAGAAGAATAAGCTGCTGCTGATGGTGATACTACTGCTTGTTAACGTTTCATTAATATCACCACAATCAGCAACCAAAAAGAGATATTTAAGTAAAATGAAAAAGGATTTAATTTTTTTAATATATGTTTTTGTTTTATTCTTCTTTATTTTGTTGTAGCATTGGTATGCAACGAATTTCCGGCATCAAACTGTGTTAGAATTAGGGTAGTTTGTTTTTTTTTTGTTTAAACTAATGAGCATTTCATTACATTAAATTAAATTATATTTCCCCCGCTTAGCGATGTGTCATAATGGGGCACTTAGATGTTATGAAGTTTGAACTGTTGGCTTCTTAGTGATTTCTGAATGATATTTTATTTATGAATGTATTTTGGTAATGCATTTATTATTTTAAGCTAATTATTACTAAACTTTGTTTCTTCTAAGTGTGACATCGATTTTATAACAAAATTATTATTCATCATAGTATTTGCAATTGAATTATGTTTTGTTATTTAATCTATTCGCTTTTGTACAGTACCATTCCTTATTTTTTGGCCAGTGAGAATCAATTAACTGTAAATCTCAGTCATCAATTTTTTTTTACTAAAATATAGTCTGGTGTTGCCAGATAAAACATTTTAGGGGGCTTAAATTAGGCGTTGTAAGTTTTTCACTTCGAACTTTTTCTTGCAATTTTCAATTTAAATTTCAAAAAGTGTAATAAATAGTTTTCTCATTCTGCGATAAAAATTAAAAAAAAAATATTTACTTCAAACTTTTTTATTTTTTTATTAATACAAAAACCAACTACTGAAATTATATGTAACTTTTCTGGTGGGAAATGTTGAACAAATAAAAAATATACATGTATATTTTATATGTAAATATTTAGCGAATTCTCGACGGTTACCTATTTTTTCTATATATTTTATTTTATTTTTTTCTCTTAACTTTTTTAAATATTTTGGCATAGGGTTGACAGCACTTTTTTCATATCTCTTTTACTGTCCTAAACAATAAAAACAATGACAATGGAATTCCTTCAGGACACCAACAAAACACAATCCCAATAGCATTAGCAATCATTAAAGAATTGCCAAAAGTATGTGATGTTTTATGCAATTTTTTTATGCGAAAATGTATTTGTGTATTGTAAAAAAATTTGGTTTTATTAGACAAAAGAATGTGTTTGTCATTTTTGTCTGCCGTAGAAGAAAGAGGGCATTATTTGGTTTAGAGGAGTAAAACAATGACGACGATGTGAAACTCTTAAACCCTTATAATCGTTTGTACCAAATATTTTACACATTCAAACATACGATTACACGTGCATATTCCTACGCAAAATATTTGAAAGATTTATAGTTTGAACTTGAATATTATTGATCAAATTCCGACAAGAATAAAATTTAAGGATGAAAGTTGAGGATTGTAGGGAGACGGGTACAAAACCCCAAAAATAAATTAAGTGTGTATATGTATTTTGGAGTGTCCGAAAAACATGAATGAATATTGTACTTATTTGTTGTTGATTTTCTTTTGTTTTGTTGTAGTTGCTGATGCTGCTGCTGTTGTTGGTTTGATGTGTCTGCTTAACAATTTGATTTCACACATTTGCGCATTGTTGTCGTCGTCATCTTCGTGTTCTCAGCCGTCTTAATATTTTTCTTCATCGTTTTTTTTTTCTCATCGCAGAATTAGTTGTTGTGGTTAGTAAAACATGCTGCAACATGACACACAAACAGTTTTTTTTTAATGTATAAATGTATGTATGCATGTGTCAGTTGTAAGTCGCTTTTTTCATGTTTATACCCTTGTTGCTTTTGGCTTATTTCGCGGTTAATATTTATAACATTTGTGGTCCAATTTTTATAACCTATTCTTTTCAACATACACACGTTTAAATGGCTATACTTATATACTTATGTTCTTTTGTTTATATATTGCACAATGGGTTAAATACTTCAAAATTAAGCAGTTAAATTTACAAAAGCTTCAAACAGCTTAATTGAGGATTCTATTTATTTATTTAGGTTATTTTCTGTACAACAAGACTTTATCTTATATTTATAGTACAGAAACGGAATGGGTAAAACATAAAATATACATTTGCAATAATTAAATTCGTATTAAAAGTTAATAATACAAAAAATATATAATATAATAATACACATAATAACCTACACATTTTTATTTAAAAGATTTAACTGGAAAATTTTATTTAAAAGAATTAACTAAAAATTTTTTGAAACTATTAGAATTGCCATTTAATTATTGATATAGTGGATGATTATTCTAAAGTCTAGCGGCATGTACATAAAATTGCCATTCTGAAACTAGGCATTGATGTCGAGGAATTATAATATTGGCAAGCAAGATTCTACTTCTGGTGGGTGTAAAGTATTGTGTAGACCCGAGCGATCTTAATTTAAAATTTGACTGACTAACCAATAAATTTACATGATCTTTCCAAGTTAAATGGATGATAAAAAGATGATATTCCTATAAATAAACGGACCTATACTTTTTGTGCAGAATACAATACATTTAGATTTTTTAGGGTTCAAACAGAGGCCGTTTGCACAAGCCTAGAGATAAATTTGATTTAATTCGTGATTTAGCTGTGAGATACCACTGGCAATGTGTTCAGGTGGGATACTTAAAGTAAGTTGTATGTCACCTGCATAAAGATGGATGTTACACTTTAAAAGCATTTCTGGCAAGTCATTTGCATATATAGAAAATAAAAGCGGACCTAAGATGGAGCCCTGAGGCACTCCCCTTTTGAGTGTCATCTTATCAGACCGAACATTGTTTACAAGAAGCGATTGTGTTCGATTTGAAAGGTTTGATGAAATAAGGTTAATGGATGTTGCAGAAAATCTGAAAAAGTGTTTTAATTTATTAACTAATGTGGTATGGTCTACAGTGTCAAATGCCTTGGAGTGGTCTAGAAGTACTAAGAAATTTATATACCCATCCTCCAAACCCTGCCGTATGTGTTCACCTACTTCAACAAGGGCCGTTACGCAGCTATAACTCTCGTGGAAGCCAGATTGTTTACTAGAAAGCTTGTTGTTCATATTTATATATGAAATCATTTGCTTATATTAAGTTCTTTCAAGAATTTTCGAAAGAAAACACAAGATAGCTATTGGTCTATATTCACCATTTTCTTTTGGTAATGGAATAATTTTTGCATGTTTACAAATTGAAGGAAACGCAGAAGACATAATAATATTGTTTAAAAGGTAAGTGACGTACGGGAGAATTAGTGTCATAAGTATTCTAATGAATTTGGGATTTAAGTTATCAGTTCCCAATGCGTTTGATTTTATTTGTAAACACGTATACATAACATCAAATTGTGTTGTGTTATACATGAAAAACGAAAATAATTACTGTACACATTAGTCTCTGTATTTATCGCAGATGTGGAAAAATTATAAAAAACGGGTTTGTTTGGATCACAGGAGCACTAGCGAACGTTTTATCTAGTTCGCATCCACATTAATGTCTATGTTGTTTAACTGCTTGCCAATACCAATTTCACGAATAGTTTTCCATATTCGTCGAGAATCTATTACAGTACTGAATCGTGTTGAATAGTATTCAGTTTTAGCAAATCTTATATGTTTATTAACATTTTTTCCAGCAGTTGTGTATTGCAATTTCAGTTCGAAAGTTTTATATCTTTTCCACCTGGCATATGCTAAGTCCCTTTGATGTATAGCCTGCCTTATAATATTTGAAAACCATGGCGTATGCCTATGTGTTATCTTTTTTATGTTTGATTGGTACTGCTAAGTCAAAAAGATATTTATTGTTGTATTCATGGAAACAAGACTGCTCATCAATAGTTGGCATAAGCAAAAATCTCAAAACATTTGTTTTGTGAGTTTTATATTTTAGTGATGTTAATAAGATTAAAAGAAATTAAGAATGCTCATTATTCGAATAGCATTTCGGTTCCCAAGAGAAACAGTCTTGTTGCTTTTTTCAATTTATTTTTCTTTTTGATTTTTTTCTTACTAACTCTGATTGAAATATCCGCCTCAGATCAATTTTTGAAGCGTTTTCATTTGTCATATTCTTTTTTAATTTAAATTTATTTTTTTCTTTTAAGTTTTTGTAAATTAATATATTGATGTTTAAGTAAAAACAACCATGTCAGTAATTAAGTTTTCATAATACTTGGTGAATAAAACACATTGTTTAGAAAAAAAATATGTGGAAGATTTAATTTAGCTTGAAATTTTTTGACATGAAAAAGTATTAAAGACTTTTAGAATTTCACTTTTAAACTAAAACTGGTGATTAAATTTGTCTATATTTTAAAAATAAATAAAATCTTACGTCTACATCACTAAGCAAAAAATGTCTGTTGAAATAACCAAGTGTTGTGGGATTAAAACTACAAAATTAATAAGAAGGTTTCAAGTTATTTGACTATAATTGAAAGTTTATAAACCGAATTTTTTTTATTAACGGTTAATTTCACAAAAAGTGTTTAATAACTGAATTAAAGATAAAACCGAAATTTTTTATAAATTAGACCGAAAGGTTTAAAGGATTTATTCAATTGAACAAAGAAAGTAATAATATTATAACTTTTTGTATAAAATAATTTTGACCACTACCAATGTATTTGCGGCTTTCAAGAAGATTTAACAATAATCCATTGTTGATTAAACTGCTTGTGAACATCTTAAATAAATGCTTGTTTGTGCTTCAATCATTTGAAGTTTCTTTTATCGAATATTAAACATAGCCCATAGTGATGTCGTTCGAGAATGATGAAACCTAAAAAAAAACAACAAAAAAGATGTAAAAAAAATCTTATCTGTTTATCTTGTCTGTTGCCTGTTTTTCACTTCTGATCATTCACTGGTGCTGCTTATTCATGTTGTGACTGCTTTTTGTGAATGGCTGTCCGCTGAAATGTTAAGTTTTTATTTTGGGCATTTTTTCCTTTAAATTATCTTCTTTGTTTTTTTTTATATCATTTGTTGTAGTATCCTTGTTATTAAAAAAATCTTCATATGCCCAACGTGACACTTGTTAACTGCATTTAACAGCCTTTAAGTGTAAGCATGTTTGTTCTTGTTAATAAGCAGCAGTGTATGAATGTTCGACTTGTGTTTATGGATCCGTATTTCTGTTGGACACAGAACAAAGCAAAGAAGACTGTGTGTAGTGAGTAGTAGTGCTAATGATTCTGCATTTTGATTTTATGCAAATTTGTAGTTGTGTTCCTTAAAAACAACGATCCCAACGAAAAACATCATTAATTTTGAATGAAAAATGTTTCAGGCCAAAAAATTTGGTGATTTTTCTTTGTTTTACCCAAAATAATGTTTAATCAAGAGGTTCAATTAAAAGTATTGTAGGTATGTACATACATACGTATGATTGAACTGCACAGATTTGAAATATTTAAAGAATTTAAGCATTTTTGACAATTTGCTGAAAAGTTGAAAAAAGAACGAAAAAGTTTTTATGACATTAAGGTTCGTATCACAAACATAAATACATAACGTTTTATAATATTTAATTAATTTCTATAAAAATTTTAAGAAAAGAAATTTTTAAGAAAATTAACGATTAATAAAAAGTTGTTAAAATTTATTGATTTGAGAAAGACCGTCTAATTAAATAATTCCTTAAACAATTTGCAGTTGAGGAAAAATAATCGATTATACTTAACAATTGTTACTGAATTAGTTAGAGATTAAAAAAAATGTTTTATAATTTCCTAATCAAAACCAAAATATTTTCCATAAAATAACGATTTTTTTGAAAGATTGTTAATTCTTAACCGATTTAAGTGTCTTTGTTTAATAAATATTTAGTAAAATTTCTTTTCTTAATTTTTTATGATATATTAATATAAGTTAAAAAAATAATGAAACTAACTGCCTGTTCAACGATGTCGAAAGAAAACCCAAGCGAAATTTCATTCGTACTAATATATTGAAAACAACAACAAAAACTAAAAATTTGTTGAACAGGCAGTAACTCTACAATAAACACGACATTCCAATTTAACATTATTTTATTATTATACAAGTCCTTTAATATATATTTTTTTTTCTGTCAAATCCACTTTGTTAATTTTAAATTTTTAAAATATTTTATTTTAATAAATACAATCTGGTCTATAGCATAATGTTGGTTCAGATACAAATTTTTTCCATTTTCGTTCGATATATTGTTAAATTGTGGGAGCAAATTATTTAGATTACATTCTGCTTTCTTTTATATACATATGTATGTTTGAAGTTCTTACTAAACTTCTGGTACCATTAAATTTTGAAGAATATTGTAATTTCCTTTCTTTTCTATTTTCTGGTAAAAGCGTTATATTTTCTATATACATAATATTTTAGCGAACTTTTTAGTGTTGGACTATAAGTTAAGATTTGATTTGAGGTCATGTAATGGCGGTTCTCTGACACTCCCGGTTTAATTAAAATAATTCCCTGCTTATTTCAGTTTTTATTTAATTTTTACAAATTCTGCAAACTCAGACTTTTAAACCATTATTTTATGTCTGAGATTGAAAGAATTTAAACAAGTTGACTTAGTACATTTTTTTTTAATTATGAGTCGGCATCTTTTGTTAATCGCAGTCTATGTAGGCAGCTATTTAAAATAATTATATAAAAATTAAATACATGCATGCCTTACATTAAAAACAAGAGACTTAAAATAGTCATCAATAATAACAAATTGCCATAACATCAACTCATACAGAAGACTTGTAAAAACCTAAAATTCAGATGTAGTTGATTGGCAATTGTTGAAAAATATAAAACAAGAAACTGTTATACATTGTTATTTTTTTTTCTTTATCATGAAACTTACGTAACAACTGAAAAAAATATTAACATTCCAATGGCTGTTGTTTTGTGAAATTGTATCATTCAATCGATAACACCGTTCTACAAGATTAAACTAAACTTATTAAAATCAATGTTTTTTTTTTTATTAATATCGCTATCTCAGTTTTAGTTTTGCAATATTGCTAAAGACTACATTAATTATTTTTTAAGTGAGTTTATTACATTTAATAAAGTGTAGATTATGTTATAGGAATTATATATCAGCAATAAATATGAAGATTTATTTTTAACTAAGAGTGCTCAAAAGCTAATATCACATCTCTTTGCGAATATGTAGCACCATGTTTCTTGTACTTGCTTCACGTATGCATGTCAGCATTTCATTGCATACTCATATTTTGATGGCTGAAAATGAAAACAAAAAGAAGAAATAAGCAATTGTCATAATTATATGTAAACACGTCAGATATGTAAGTAATAATATTTGTAATTTGCTAGTTCCTCAATTGTAACAAACAAATAAATATACGACTTTGATTTGATTGTTGCGGAGCAAAATAAATGTATCATTGCATTCGCACTAGCAACAGATATTACAAGTAATTAAATCATGCAGTAATTTTGTTTCTCTAGGAGAAAGTCAATTATATACCTACATATACATATACATATGTATGTGCATATATACAGCCGAACAGTTTTTGAAAATTTAATGAATAATAAAAATCGCTTTTTAAAAAGTTTACACAATATCGAACTTGAAATGTAGCTGAGATCTATTAGATTATTGAAACACAATGTAAATGTAGAATTAGAAATATACTGATGCGGAACTCTTTTAATAACTTTAAAACAATCTAATAATAATCTACTTACATATTACTTTTAAATAAATAATTCGTTAGTCCAGAAGTCGTATTGTTGAAATATCATAAATTTAAAACTTTAGAAAAGACTAAAACATCATCTTTCAAAAAGAAATACTTTACTATTTATAAGAGTCTTTTTTTTAACTATGAATTTTTATGGCCGTAACTGGACTAATTTTTGCGGTGCAATGCCCCGTCTCTCCACATATATATACAAAATTAACTTAGTTTAAGCTTTTGCAATACATCTAGGCCCCAAGTAACAAATTTTTAAGTTTTTTCCACCTCCGGGAAAAATTGTAGCTACTTCACGTTCAATTACTGCGACACGTTCAATTACTAAAATATGTGTTAATTAAATAGTATTTTGTAAAACAATTCTTATCTATATGATTCTAAATTTGTAAATAAATTAAAAATAATAAATTAAAAAAATTAAAATTAAATAAATTAAATTTGTAATTGGTTATTACCCGATTATTATGCAAAGCTTAAACACACTGCTATTTAACATTAACACCTACCACCTCTCACATATGGCATAAACTTGTATTAATAAAAGCTCATAAAAACGACAGCAACTAAAAAACTATGCTGAAATTTTGCGAGTGATGATTTGTGATCAATAGAATTATAAAGGTAGGAATGAAGGTGACACGCCTACTTATACATATATGTCGCATATAATGCTGTTTATTAATTTCATATAATCTCTCAAAGATTACGGAAGAATAATGTTCTCTCTGTTGTAAAATCTAAGTAGACATAATTATCAGAAATCACTTTCACAAGCTTACTCTTCTACCGCCCACCTTTCACGTATGGCATAATCTTGTGTAAATGAAATTTAAAAGCTCATAAAACCTATAAAAACTGGTGAACAATGCTGAAATTTCGTAAATGATGCTTACTGGAAAATAGCATTTTAACGGTAGCAAATAAAGGTGACATGCCCACTTAAACGACCACCACCCACAATCAATGAAATTTAAAAGCTCACAAAAAAAAAACACAAGTAGATGTACGCAAAATTAATTTTCTGGTTAATGTTGTTAAGTTAGCAAATTAAGATGACATGCCCTCTTTAACGTCGACTTTCTTCCACTTCATGGAAGACTTATATATTGAACTAGTTTGGTAGAATTAAGGATTTTTTATGTGTCAATACGTATGTTAAATGCTTTTGTAGAAGTCTCTTTTAATACCTGCCTCTAAGATATGGCACAATCTATTATTACTAAAATTTAAAATCTTATAAAACTAACAAAAAAGATATACTGCAAAAAATTCGACAATGTGGTTTTTTGGCTAAACTAAACTCAAGACCAAAAAAAAAAAAGGATTATAACATACCCAATTTATCGCTATTTCACACAAAATTATTATTATTATAACCTTCACACAGTGAAAAATATATATAGGTATATATAGGTTTGTCATTCCGTGTGAAATTTCTACAATTTGCATTTCCGACCCCATAAAGTATATATTTTATGAATAGGGGAGTCGATTAAGCTCTGTCAGTCTGTCCGTGTGTATGTTGAAATCAACTTTTTGAAGCCCCCCGATATTGCATGGACCCGGGTGAGGTATTAAAATATCAGAAATATTCGGGAGTAGATCGGTATTGAAAATAAGAAACATCGGTTCATAAACAACTGAGATATGAGCAAAAACTAACGACCACCTCGATTTTCTTTTCACAAAAACAACATTACAACAACAACAAAATACATACATACATACATACATACATACATACATACATCCATACATACATACATTCAAACGTGTATACTGGTTAGAGAAAACGTGGCATCGAATCCCAGCTGAGCCAACAAAAAATATTTTTTATTTTTTATTTTAATATATTATTTATATTTTTATTATTTTTTTTTAAATTTTTGTTTGTTTTATATTTATTATATATATTTTAATTATTTTTTTTTAATTTTTTTTTTTTAATATTTTTATTTTTTTTTTACATTTTTTTTAACATATATACGTAAATTTATAATTTTACAATGGGATGTTTTTATATATGTATGTTTTTTATATGTATGAATGGGATGTGATGAATGGAATGGATGAATGTTGATACAAACTACTGTTATTGCATGACTATACGTTGTATATAAGATTCGGCACGGGCAAGTATAGCGCTCTTACTTGTTTTTAACTACCTCTAGCTACCGAGTCGTCACCCTTAATTTCATTTAATTTACTTTTCATTTTTAAACTAAGTATTAGAAAATAATTTAATTGCAAATTAAACTAAAGCAAAGAAAAAAGAACACTGTCCAACTTTACCACTTTGTTGTTAAATAATTTATTGTCATGATTGTATTAAGGTTCTGCTTTTGGTTATTGGATGAAAAAAGTATGCTCGAATACAATTGGTCTTCAAAACAAGAAAGACTAATGGTATTTATTGTGTAGATGTGTAAAGATATCAATTGGTTTTTGGTAGTTATAACATTCACTACCCTACAAAAAGTTTTCTTTTTAATATTTTTCGTTATAAACTTGTGAACTTTGTGTCACACTTTGTGGCGCCATCCTTATGAGATATATATTTACAAGTTAAAAATTTAATATATTATTATACCCTTCGCACAGTGAAAAAGGGTATACATATATAGGTTTGTCATTCCGTGTGAAATTTCTACAATTTTCATTTCCGACCCCATAAAGTATAAATTTTCTGAAAGCTTATGAATAGGGGAGTCGATTAAGCTCTGTCAGTCTGTCCGTCTGACCGTCTGTCCGTGTGTATGTTGAAATCAACTTTTTGAAGCCCCCCCGACATAGGTTGGACCCGGATAAGGTATTAAAATATCAGAAATATTCGGGAGTAGATCGGTGTTGAAAATCAGAAACATCGGTACATAAACAACTGAGATATGAGCAAAAACCCACGACCACCTCGATTTTTTTTTCATACTGGTTAGAGAAAACGTGGCATAAAGTCCCAGCTGAGCCAAAAAAAAATTTTTTTTTAATTTTTTAAAAAATTTTTTTTTTTTATTTTTTATTTTTAATTTAATATATTATTTATATTATTATTATTTTTTTTTTAAATTTTTTTTTATTTTTTTTTTGTGTTTTATATATATTATATATATAATAATTTTTTTTTAAATTGTTTTTTAAAATTTTTTTTAAATTTTTTTTTAACTTTTTTTTAAAATTTTTTTTTTATTTTTTTTTGTTTTTTTTAACATACATACGTGAATTTAGAATTTTACAATGGGATGTTTTTATATATGTATGTTTTTATATGTATGTACGTATTTCATATGGGATGAATGGTGACACAAACTACTGTTATTGCATGACTACACGTTGTGAAGGGTATATAAGATTCGGTAAGGCCGAATATAGCGATCTTACTTGTTTTCATATATTTTTTTTTCCTGAAATCAAATTATCTGTTAATATAGTGTTAAATGGGTTATTTAAAGGCTTAAATTAAAAAATGCATTAAAACAAAAATTGTTGGAATTTATACAAAAATTTTTTTTCTTTGGTGTGAAGAACAATTGTTCGGGTAAGAAATGAAATATTACGTTATTCGTATGGCTACTGCGGCTGGCCTCACTTTATCCTTTTCGATCGGACCAGTTTTCATGCACTTCGAGTGTGTCTCGACAATGGTATTAAGAAAGTTGGAAAGTATGCTCAATTGTCTCTGATTTGTCTGCTCAGCACATCTGTTTTGCCTGTGGAGCTTCACAGAAAATTGTCCATAGTGCGGTAGGTGTCTCCATTGAACGTAATGGTTGCGCCGTCCTCATTTTCAAAGATGATGCTTGCGATCTAAACAGTCACTCTGAATGAGTGCATTATCTCTGTAAGGTAACGTTTGGGTTTTCTAAGCCCCAAATACGGCAGTTTCACTTCTTAACGTACCCAGCAAAATAATATGTTCTTTATCCGCAAATATGATTTTTTTGTATTTGCTTTGGAAGTAATTTTCCAATAAATCCCAACATGGTCAATCGTAAATCGATTCATTTCGTTCAGCAGATATAACATACTAAACTTTATGACAGTATAGAATGACATTAGTATGGCCAGATTCGATTTAAACCAATATATAAATTTAATTTAACTCAAGAAATTTTTTTAATGTTAACTTGATAGTGTATTATAGGATCGGTTTAAACTACATATGTACATATTTATATGTTGTAGATACATGTCTTATATTTATAAAGTATAAATACTAAAAAATATATGTAATTAGCCACCAAACCGACCGGAATTGACAGCAAACATAAGTTAATAATAAGTGAACATACACACCAACACAACACACTAAGTTCAATAGTATGCTACTGTATGTATGCAAAAAAAAATTAATTGTACATATAACAGCAAGAAAAAAATATAATAAGCAGTTTTGTGATACAATTATAGTTAAAAAATGTAAAAAAGTTATGATAAATATAACTATTAATCTATTAGAAGTCGTTTTTTTTCTTAATCAATTTAAAATAGCTTCTTAATTAAGTACTTAAATAATTTTTCTCATATATTTTTGCATTTGATTAGGGAGTATATATTTTGATATACCAACAATTGCTTGCTAAACATTTCAAAAATCTATATAAAATATTCGCAATAAGAAATATTTATTTATTCGCTTTGTTTTTTTTAGTTCTTTATGGCTGTTAAAGAAATAAACGTGACTTACCAGCATCCAGATAAATATTGCATACCAAACTTGCAATCACTAAAACCAAAAAACAAACAAAAAAAAAAAAGATGAATTGAAAATCTTACCCACCAGCAGGATATTTGAGATGCCCCAAAAGAGCATAAACCTCAACCTGATGCTTACTGCTTATGACGATGACGGTGATGATGATGACGACTAAGACGACAATAGTTTCAGCAATGTGAATGATAAAGATGATGCAAATAAAACAATGCTAACATACTTTTACTTACCACGTAGCTTTTAAACTGCTTTAGAACACTTTTTGGGCGACATAGTGGTTAGTTTTCGTAATACACTACATATCGATCAGTGGTTTTTAATACAAACTATCAAAATAATTGATTTCAATATATATATCTAGATATTTATTGCATTGTAAATACTGTAAAACGACTGTAAAAAATGACAAGCCCCATATGGAAAAACTTTAATTTTCATTATTTAAAAATTTCCTACAGTAAATCTGTTCTAGTTCTTTACTATAACTGGAAAAATGACATGTAATTTTGTAAACTATTAAATCATATACATTGCATCATTTAGGGTGTTGTGGATTCCATGTTTATAAAATATAGTTAAAATATATAAAGAAATATATTGCACATGGTTGTGTATGGGGTATTCCACTAAAAAAAAATTCAAAATTTATTTACAAATAACTTAAATACGTTATTTCTTATAATTTTACAAAAAAAAAAAAAAAAAAAAACAATACCCTTTAATTGGCCCTCAAATCGACTACTGACATATTACAGCGGTTACATCTATAGTCAATTGAGTTTTTTGTGGAAGACAACTTTTAGAAAGCGTCAAGGTTAAAGCAATTCAAGTTTAAAATAAATTGTATTCTTGTTTTTTTTTTCATTAATTTACCGGTGTGCTATAAGTACGACGTAAACTAAAACAAGTAAGAGTGCTATATTCGGCAGCGCCGTATCTGATTATACCCTTCACCATAATGAACTCTATTTCATGCTATACGCCATTTTTCTTTACTATTTCCGACGCTATCATCGATTTTGAATTTTTACGTAGTTAACTGTATTATACTAGTCAAGCCCTTTCATTTGAAACCCATATTGATGCAGTTAAAAAAATTTGTTCCGACATATTGTTTTAGACGCCATCTTGGATTTTACATTTTTCAATCATTAACTGTATTCTACTGGTCAAGCCCTTTCATTTGATACCAATATTGAGGGGGTTCAAGAAGTTACATTTAAAAATACCAGATTTTACCCATATATAAATTTATTGTTCGCCATTTTGTAGTGGCGGCCAAAATGAATTTTAATATTTTTATAGGGCTTATATTACGCTAGTCGAGTCCGTTCATATGATACCAATATTAATTCTCTCGGTTGCCTAGAAGTTGAAAGAAAATAATTTTTGCTTAAACATTTTTGGAATATATATATTAAAAAAACAAATTTTGCCTATAACTTTACCGATTAGAGCCCGCTTTATACAAAATTTTTCACGAATATCTCTAGAGGCATATTATATGTACAAATAGTAGCAAAGGTACCTTTAAATTATTCTATGGCTGAAAAATTTTGATTTTGGTGGTAAAAATATGGGAAAAGGCAGTCGTGTTTATTTGCTCATATCTCAGAAAGTTATGGGGCGATTGTGCTGAGTTTCAATAGCGATACATTCCTGGACATTTGCAAAAGACGATTTCAACCAACACACGGACAGACGGGCAGACGGTCAGGGCTTAATCGACTCCTCTATTCATAAGCTTTCAGAAAATATATACTTAATGGGGTCGGAAATGAAAATTGTAGAAATTACAAACGGAATGACAAAGCTATGTATACCCTTGTGCACCACAGGTGAAGGGTATAAAAAGTGTGTTTCCTGTAACTATGTTTATACTTAGATACTGTTTACATATCTCTTACACGTTAAAATATTATTTTGACAAGTTTTCTTGAATTCTGTTTTCAACTTCCTTTACTCAGACAGAGAAATTATAATTTGACGAATTTCAACTCATGTCATGTATATTTGTGCGAATATAAATTTACGAATAACAAAAATTAAGAAATTTTCGAGTACAACATTCTCTGTACTCCATTATACTCCTTCTATTTCTCTCACTAACAATATCAAGAGCTTGCAAGCTTTAATTTGAACGTTTAAGTGCAAATACATGGTAAAAGTTGGTCCACATTTTTAAATTTTGCAAGTGATGTCCACTTTAAATTTAGTTTTAATGTTTGTTAAGTTAAAAATTACGGAATATATATACATAAAAAAGCCATGAATGGTTATACTCCTCTAGAACACCAAATGCTCATTACCATTTTTCCGAATAATTCTTTATTGATTTTAGCAAAACTTATCATAGTTGACGTAAACACCTTTAATATGGCTCAGCTGATTTTTAGTAGCAGAAATTATAACCCAGGTTAACATAACCTATAACCTCAACTGCAAATGTGTTGGCAACTGTTAAAAATGTAATCATGTTTTTTGGTGTGGACAACGCATGTAAAATATATTATGTTGCTTTATCGTTTATTTTTATATTAAAAATACCTTTTGATGTTGGAATTCCTTGTGCGAACAAATGTTTTAACAACACCATTTGAATAAGAAAATAATATCGTCAACACGAAAAAATTATGTAGTCACAAAAAGTTGTTCCATAACTAATAAGGCGCTATATGAAGAATTGCAAACATCGAATAGTACATAAATTGTTCCATAAACGAATAAGATATTTTTGGTTTAGTTTTGTAACTGATTCAACTAACTGTAAGAAATGTAAGATTATGTGCTTTTGGAGGTATTTACTAAATAAAAACATTTCAATAAAACATATTATTACATATTGTTATCTTATTAAGTTAAAAAGAAAATGGACTGTTCGTACAAAAAATTAAAAATCCAAAAGCTTTTTTCTCATAAATGGAAAAACCCATATAACCGACTGAGAGTGAATAGGTTTTTGTATTTATATTTTATATTGCATTTTTATTGTAGTAACTGGTAGTTAAGAGACAAACTCAATACTTAAAGATAACTAAGTATAAGTTGGCACAACAAAAGTTCAGAACTCATAGAGTATGAGACAAGAAATAAAAATTTGCATATTTCATTGAGAAGTTTAATCAAAACAACAAACACATACGACAGGCAACAAAAAGGTAGAGAAGGTACAATGAAAATCAATATGGAGTTTAATGCTTAAACAAGTAAAAGGTTTAATGTTTTGTAGGCTCTAAATACCAGTGATGATGACGATGATGCCAGGCTAGGTGATGCAAAAATTTGATTAAAATTTAAAGAAAAAATAACTCATTCATACGAAAAAAATAAACATATAAAAAAACATAGAAATAAGACAACAAGCCGACAAAAACCCAAAAAAAAAAAAAAATAAAAAGAACAGACATATGAATGTGTTTAAAGATTTTGTTGTTGGTGGATTAAACAAAACCATATATTTTTTTATTTTGGGCTGAGCCAAAGATGGTTTTGGATTTTTGGATGAATATTTGTTAATCTTGAGTATGCCATCTCCACAAAATTTATATATGAACGCCCGAATTACAAAAAAAACAAAAAGAAAACACACAAATACCAAAGAGACAAAGAAAATAAAAACGACAATGATGACGAAGACGTAGACATAGACTAAGACATTGGTGATGGGGATGAGTATGACGATGAAGATGACTATGGAAAAAATCCATAAAAAAAACAAAATTGAAATAAGAATATGCACAAGGATATTTCTTTACTGGTGTGGTATAAACCAAAAGTGATGATGATGATGATGGTGGTTTTGGTGCCAAAAAAATGTTTGAAGAAAGAAACCTTAAATTGGTAACAATGCATGCGAGCATACGAGTGCCTCTTTAATAAATATGGCCGTTTGTTAAGACCTCACTGAAGTTTAACTTAAAAATTGTGGGAAGTTTTTTTTTTAATTCATTTATGTTTTTTCGTATTTCCACTCTGTGCACATTTTGCGTATGAAAACGTGTAGATTTTAAGCAAATATGGCTTGATTAGCCTCAAAAATGGCGTTGCATATTAAAGTTTTTTTTGCTGATTTTATTTATTTTATTAAAAAAGTGTAAGAGAAGGTATTGAAAAAATATTACCCTTAAAAATATATTCGGCTATGGGTGGCTTTAGATTACATTAAAACATTTAAACACGAAAGAAAACTTAATACTTTTTGGCGCCATATTAACAAATTAACACTTCATATAACATTTTATACGTTTCTTTTTTATAATAAATGTATGCCCACATACATACATACTACAAATACAAAAGGCAAGTTTGAACTAAATACATGACACACGAAATCAATATAATGGAATTAATTTATTAAGACATTAAGCCACGTGTGAAATTTGAAATTCAAACTGACTGATACATAAAACTAAAAATCAACCATATCATATTAGCCATTTTTATTCTTATTATTTTTTCTAGTGGTCAAAAGAAGTTTGTATAATTATAATGTTTGCTGCAATTATGAGTGGCCTTCAAAACATATCTGGTCTGACATTATATCAGTGCCAATTTTATATGCAATACTAGGTCACACATATTGCGCAAAAAGCACTGCTACGTCGTCACTAGGTTTATAAGAAAAGTCAAAAGTCTTTAGCTTAGAAATATGATTATCTATTTCTTTTATAAAGCCCCTCTTTATGACACTTGCTTTTAGGTTTTGATTTCAGTGCAGTAAATAAAGAGTGACATCTTTCTAGTAGAAAATAGGTTGGACGGTGAAGTCGCCAGGTACACCAGTTGGTAACAAAAGGGGATTAAAATTTCTTGTTTTGTTAATGAATATATTCACTACAGAATAATTTCTTTATACTTAAATATGTACGACTTTCATTGTTTAAGTTTGATTGGCTAAAATTTAATCTCTTTTATATTAATTGTAAAATGTAACATAAGGTATTTCAATAACTGACAATGATCGAGATTGACTGCTCTTTTGCCACACTATCGCGAAAATCATCAATGTTTTCTGTTCAACGATCTAAGTAGGCATTCACAAATATTTTCACATTTCTACAGACCTGTTTTGCTGAAATTTAAATATTTTTCACAATTCTCCCGATTGTGGACGAATGTGAATTTGAAAATGCATAAAATGCATTTTAATTTGAATGCCATTTTTGAAAATAAGCCTGAATAACTTTAACGCCTTGCTCGATTGTGTATCTTTCCATGGATAAAATTGAGTTAGTCTAAGAGTGAGAAACTACTTTTGTAATGTACGCGTTTGAGAAACTTTCGGAACACATACATATTTCAGGAAATTTTATCAAATCATTGCATTATATTCGATGTTAGACAGACATTAATTCATTATATGCTCTTAGCCTTTTCTGCTCGAGTTATGTATAGGCAAACGGACATAGTTAGAACGTCCTAAAATGAAACCAGGACTTAGAAAAAGAATTGGATCTGAAATCAATATTTCGATGTGTTGTAACACAAAATGAATATAGCCCCACATAGTTTTGTTGGTGGTGAGTATAAAAAATGGCATTTCATTGAATAAAATTAAGAAATATCACAATGGCTTTCATACGCATAGCTGACCACGAAATATATTCCTCTGCTTTAAAGCAAGAGAGCAGTGTTAAATTGAATAATAAAATATAAAGCCAAGACCACACAACTTAAGTTTGTGATGAACCAAATGAATGGATTTACTAATTGGACCACACAGTAAAATATAATTATTATCAGCGTTATGAAAAAAGTGGTATGATGTGCACAGTTAAGCTCATCTCATAGTTAAACGTTCTGTGAGAATAATTTTAAAAAACCTGGCATTTATTTTGAATGATTATTTATTTTTATAGTAGTTTTTGTTTCTTTATTTCATCTTCATTATTTTGTCATATTTAAGTGTACAATTACACAAAAGAAAACAATACAGAAAAACATAAACTCAAGCACTCTTGTCTTTAAAAAAAAAAAAAAATGCACAAAAAGTGACCAACACATAAAGCATGCATCTATATGTTTCTTCAACACTTCAATACTAATAATAACAGGTACACAAAGCAAATATATACAACATTACATACTCTTAGGGAATTGAAAAAAAAGAAGAATATTGAAAATTCCTTTACAAAAATCATATTAAAAATATGTTGTTCTCACTCTCATAAACAACAGTTCAAGTCCTGGTTTAAGCAGCCGGACCTCCCGCACCTGTATGTGTATACTCGTGGTACGAAAACACAAAAAATATTTGAGGTTTATTAACAACAGACAACATAAAGCAAATGCAGTAAAAAAACATGCCAATTCATATATCCCTACATTTTTTATTTTTTTTATTTTACCAACTCTCACAAAAAGGGTACAACATCTTTATTTTTCTTCCATTTCTTTTGGTTTTTCAAAATCTGACAGCTGATGAGACAATAAAGAACGATATGACAATCATCATCTGAAGTACTGTAGTTGATGATGTTATCAGAAAAAATTAATAAATAAAATATATAAAAAAAATATCACACAAATAACCTAAATTGAATTGTATACAGCAGTCGATATCACTATCCCTCTGTTTAGGCAAGAAAACGTCAAGGAAAAAAAACTTAAAGTCTACGTGTTCAAAAATCACAGAACATAAATATTATTATGATGACATATTAACGAAATATCAATTTGACATCTTCACTCTTTACATTTTTTACATTGATCTGTGTTGTTAAAACAGCATAAATTTTTTAGTTTTTTATGGAAAAATATTAAAACAATTAAATATTGGTTTTAAATTTGACAAAATACATAGTTGATTTTTTAATTTGTTTTACGCAATGTTTTTTTATTTTTGATTAAAAACAACAAATTTTGGTAGACCTTAATTTGGCGAATTGGAATATTAAACTGGAAGGCGTACATCTGATTCATCTGAAGCATAAGCATAAGCTAATGACTATACAAAACACCATTTACCCGCTAAGTGGAATCGTTTGCAAGAGCAGCCCAAAATTGTGCGAGTAAAGCGCTAAAATATATTTTTGGTAAACTATGATAACTAACATGACATTATTCTTTATGCTATGTTCACATTAGACAAATATATGACGAAATTGACTTAACTACCTAAATTTATTAATTTCTGCTCTAATAAATAAATATTTTTAATTACAAGTTTTCAAAATTTAAACTAATTGCAGTATCGATTCATTGTAATATGTTTCTTCAAAATCTTGCTAAAAAAATTACCAGAAATATCCGTCACGTACTCAAAAAGGAACAGACAGCATAATGTTGTCTTGAGGTTGATAAAGGTGTTGCAAAGTAGTCACATAAAAAGAAGACGGTCGTTATTATGGTCGTAATTATGGTTTTATCGTCACAAAAACGTAAATACAATTTTACAATTTCGGATTAAAAAATAAAACGCAAATATAAAAGCATGAAGGATTTTTGCAATAACAACATTAACAAGTAAGAGTGTTATATTCGGCTGTGCCGAATGTGAATTTACCCTTCACCATCATGTACATAGGTCTAATCCCACATCGAAGCTTAACCTATACTCCATTATATACCTCATTTTTCCTTATTATTTCCGACAACATTCTCGATTTTAAATTTTTACGTAGTTAACTGTTCTACTGGTCAAACCCTTTCATTTGATACCAATATTGAGGGGGTTCTAGAAGTTTCATTTTAAAATACCAGATTTGTCCCATATATAAATTAATTGTCCGCCAATTTGTAGTGGCGGCCAAGATGAATTTTAATTTTTTATAGTGCCTTACATTGCGCTAGTCAAGTCCTTTCAGATGATATCAATATTGATTTTCGTTTGTAAATTGTTGGAACATATAATTAAAAAAAAATTTTTGCCTATAACTTTATCGATTAGAGCCCGCTTTGTTTAAAAATTTTCACAAATATCTCTAGGGGCATATTATATCAACAAATAGTAGAAAAGGCGCATGTAAATTATTCTGTGGCTGAAAAATTTTAATTTTGGTGGTAAAAATATGGGAAAAACAAAGGCAGTCGTTTTTATTTGCTCATATCGCAGAAATTTATGGGGCAATTATGCTGAATTTCAATAGCAATTCATTCTGAGGATCTGAGGAACATATGGTTTCTTCTAAAAGTTGATTTCAACCAACACACGGACAGACTGTCAGAGCTTAATCGACTCCTCTATTCATAAGCTTTCAGAAAATATATACTTTATGGAAATTGTAGGAATTACAAACGGAATGACAAAGCTTTATATACCTTTGTGCACCACAGGTAAAGGGTATAAAAACTATCCACCGAAAAACTTCATTAACAAAACGCTCTTATTGAATAGCTTCCTTAGTTCTTACCTGTTTCGAAGAGCACTTCTAGAGGACATGATTCCTTTATGCGATGTCCCAATTAGTCGGTCCCTTTTTCGCAATTAGTAAACGCTAATTTCATGACTACCAGTAAAAGCTTAATTATCCTTTCTCCTTACATGCAAAGAAAAAATATGGTGGTGGTAACCACAATCGAAGAGCAACAAAATGTTATTGAATTGTATGATTGTGGTTAAAACATACAATGGTTACCAATTATCATTATTATGTTTAATTGATACATAATGCAATAACAATATGTATGACTACAGTTGAAATTTACTATATTTCCTTTTTTTATGGCAAATTATTGTCTTGAGCTATTAGGTGCATATGATGATTTTTTAACGTTTTTACTTGCAATTTTTATACCGATATATTTTTAAAATTTTACTGTTTATTTTCAAGTTTCTGAAAATTTTTAACAATTTTGGTGTATTTTTTGACATCTCAAACTATTAAAATAATAAAAATTTTTTCACCAATAAGAAGAACGGTTGAAATCAAATTATTCTTTAAGAAAATCATAGCTTGATTGCATCGTAATCATACTATTGTCTCACCTATTATTTTTAATTTTTAATGCTTTTGAAGATAATGTTATTTTTGTCGGATTAGTTTTTTTTAAAACCATATCGAAATTTTTATGAAAAATAAACGTTAAATGATACATAGCAAACAAATGCTTGGTAATCGTGACAATATATGTGATCAAATTAAATAAAAATAACTATTACTTGTTTTCGACAACCAAATATTGTTATAGCGAATATAATATGAGCATCGTGACATGTCGTAACCATGGTTTTTCTTTGCGGAAGATGTAACAGCAAGTAAGGGATAAATACAAAAAATTACTACTGAAATAAAAAAGTTTTCTATTTCTGTTGCAGAAATAATAAGCAGTACAGAATTACTATGTTGTGCTTCCGAATGCAAACAATTTATCTATTCTATGGGCGCGATATGATAAAATGATGAAGTCGAAAAATTTTTTTGGGGGTAAGAAAGTGTTTTTGTATCTTTAGTGTTGCGACGGTACATCATTTATTGAAAGAGTCGAAATTTGTTCTTAAAATAGCATTTAACACAGTCGTAATTTAAGCTTGGGTAGATCTAGTCGTAATAAATGACAATAACGTTGCTGAAACCTGCTTTTACATTTAATTTTTAAAATAATTATTACAAACAATTTATTAAATTTTCAGGGTTAAAGCTAAAAAATAAAAAACAAAGACAATAACATATACACTCTAATTTTTTTTTATTTTTACAGAATTCTTAGTTTTTTTAATTGTGAATTATTTTCCCTGTTTTTTTTAAATACATTTTTTTATCCAAACTAATATAAAATCAAAAAACTCTGTTTCTTCTAAAGAAACCATATATTTGAAAGAATAAAAAACACTACCCGCTTAAAATAAAGCGAATAAATGGCATCTACGTAATGTCAGCGTTGGGATTGTAGTTTTATTATATGGTCTGAACTTTTATAGAAACAACGTTTACGAGCCAATAATAATCATCGACGACAGCTGTTAATTAATGATTATTGTTTATTAATTATATTATTTTTATTACCTTTAACCCTTAATTAATTTTCGCTTAGACTTGGACAATATATGGTCTGAAAAAGACGACTTTGAACATTAGATAGAAATATGTAAAGTAACCATCATGATCGTGCTATTTGTCTTCTTAATTTCACATAAACTGGGCATATTTCATACACCATAAATCAATCTTGAAAAAAAATAAACGTTTTGTTAGTAGCTTACATAAGTTCATTTTGTTTTGTTTTATAGAATAGTTTGTTAATTGATTTAATGCAATTTATAAAAGTTTTACTAAAAGCATATACCAGAAAATGCTGGTATATTTACTTCAGACATTGATATTTGAGGAAAGAAAACATGGAAAATAGCTCTTACTTGGCGCCTTTTACATATTTACATTTATCAATTATGCTCAAATTAACCTGTTGATTAAAGAAATCATTTACAGCACTAACAAGTCCTTGGAATCTTTTTCTGTGTGTGTGTAAATCGATGACTTGCCTACCCAACACTCATTCACAAAGTCGGTGGTCGCTGTTTTAACGTTCATTCTCATATTGGTTCCTTTCTTTATTCTGATTTAATGAAAAATGTAGTGTCATAATTTAAATTTTAATCTGATCTTACAAAAAAACCAAAAATAAAAATGTTACATGTTTTATTTTGTCATTTAACAGACAAAAGGCCGAATAAACCACACAACTGCACTTTTGACAAATATTTACATACACACATACATATGTACACATACACATTGGGGGACAACCATTAAAATTAAAAATGTAATAATTTAATTGAGACTCATTTGTATTAAATACTTTTGACTGCGATGGGTATAAAAACAAATACTGGTTGTGTTCATATGTTTGTGGAATCACAAGTGTCAGTTTTAATATCTGTCCTTTTTGTCCGTCTGTTTCACATTATGGCCACTATCTCGTGTGTAAATAACAACACCCATAAAATATCACCTTCTCTTTACATTCCAACATTAATTATATTTCGATTTTGGGCTTGTAAAGTTAACCAAAATAACAAAATCTACAAATGTTTCTTTCTGATTGTTTTTTAGAGTTTTTAATGCGAACAAAGAATCTTTCAACCTTAAATTTTTTTTTTTATATCAACATATTGTGTATAATTTTGTTGTTGCAATAAGGATTATTTTTTATATGGACAAGATCAATATCAACACAACAATATTTCTTTTCTTTATTTCAATTTTATAATCATTCTTTCTCACTCTGTGTACAAGAGATCAAGATCAAACATCTGTAAATCATTTGAATTTAATTATTTTATTTATTTTTTTTTTGTTAGATTTTTTTTGTACCGCACAGGGTATTGGCGGCACAAGATTAGTAAAGAGGATTAATGTCAACTCATTCATCAACACAATACAATGTGCAGCAACAGCAGCCTTCATGCATACATTCACATTAAATCAATTGATAATAATTTAAATGAAAAGTATTACACTTTGTGTGCACATAAAAATTCTTCATCATCATTGTCGTCGTTATGAAGATTATTGTATGAGTTGTAGGTTACCAAATTTACTGATGGTATTTTACAAGCTATATCTCTTTGTATTGATTTTTATTTGAAATCAATTATTTGGCACCGCTAAATGAAATTGTTAATCATATGAGCAGTATATTGACTCGTACACTTACACTTCAATTTTAAGAAAGAGTATTCCCCAGAATTAATTTTTAACCAATTGAAAATTGGACATTTGGAGGTAATTTACAACATGGTCTGTATCTATTCTAAAATTTTACATGGGGCTTATTTCACGATAACACCTTCTTTTCTTATTTAAGTTTTTTTCTTTTAAATTTTTGCATATCTTTTTGGAGAACTTAATGTACATATATTTGCTTAATCAGCTGGTTTCAGGTGCTATGTCACTTCAAAATTGAACACGCCATAATTGAAAATGTTTATACTACAAATGGTGGCTGACAAAAACAGAAGAGAATTCTGTTACTTCTTGCACACCATGTTGACAGTAAATAATTGAATATTCTTTGATGGTTTTTATACGATAATATAAACGTGTTTTTCTTACAATTAAGCAACACCAACCCATTGTGCTTAATTATGCACAATTATATGGTAACAACCAAATACGTTTGCGCACAAATATACTTTTAAATACGTACTTAAAACATTTATATGCATCATATTTTATTTTATTTCCGAACTACCGTATAAATCAAAAGGGAAACAAAATAAAGTGGATGTTAGATTATTAAGCGTCTAATTTAAAAATATCAAAGTCGTAAATTTTATATTTTTATATCCCATAAAACAAATGCAAAATTGTTTAACAAGATTTGGAACACGCAAAAACTGCAAACCGAAAATAAATAAAAAAAAATGTTTAAACATCGCTCGCTTAACGCGGGCTTTAAACAAAGTCAAACATATCTCGACATGATGTTCGTTTATTAGTTTAATATTTGAAGGAGTATACTTGAATAATTTTATATATATATGTATGTATGTATGTATGTTTGTATAATAAAATGTATGCGGAAAAATATACAAATGCGGCTGTATTGATGTTTACTGAAATAAAAGTCATAAACAAAAAACAATTTATACTGTTAACATACAAATTATTGGCCACAAATAAGCTAAATTATTAATGGCTTTAAAAGCTAATAAAAAATGTTAATTTTTTTATATTGCTAACAAAATAATAAATTAACAATAAAATTTTAAGCAATAAAATCGTATTATTCAATTTTCTGGATTGCGGATAGCAGTTAAGAACTTCCTAACATATGTTCTTACTTTACAATCTATAAATAATTTCCTTTCTAATATTTTTTCCAAATTAAATTTTTTTCATTTTTTGCGACAGTGGTTCACTTACGTAGTTTTTTAGTGACTTATGAATTTTGAAACTTTTTATGATGGCGCTTAATGATTCGAACAAACATTCTACTAGTCTATACGGAAATTATTTCTACTCTATCTAACTACCTTTCTTAACTATATAGTCCTTTGCTTGGGTATTTTTGTCTCTACACTCAGCTGTGTGAGAATCAAGTTTAGCTATGAATTTGATATCTGTGGGAATTGTAGAATCAATATGGCCAGTGGTCATGTTTAATCGTGTGTAGCTTTATTATGAAATTTTACTGGCTATAAATAAGTTAATAACAAGAGTAATAAGCCACCATCACTATCGCCAACCACCACTGTGTGACCGCCTGTACAACTGACTAGCACATCAATATCATCATCATCATCACCATCAATGAAAGTGAAGAGCTATACTCGTTGCAAAACATATGAAAAAATTACAGATGGGAAGGTGCGCTAGCAATTGTTTGTAAAAATAATATTCAAAAATATTTAATTTACTAGCCTGTGCCCGCGACTTCATCTGCGTCTTAGAGGCAAATTTCATTTAAATCCGTTTAGCAATTTTTGGACTGATAGAGTAAAAATATTAAAACATTTAAACATACAAACATAAGGCATATAATTACGAAGAAATAATTTTACAGGTGACGTTGAATGATTACATTTTTTCCACCAGTAGGTTTAAAATTTAGGCACTCAAAACGTTTGAACTACTGATCAACTAAACACAAGAAAATATTTTTCGCATTATTTCGGTGATAAAATATATCCTTTGTATTAATCTAGGTTTTTGTCTATCTATTTGCCAAATTTCATTTAGTTCCGTTCAGCCATTTCTGCGTGATTGAGTAACAAATATCCAAACATATAAACATTCACATTTATTGTGTTAGCAGGATTAAAAAGAGATTTGATCGAAATATTTAAAATACATCTATATACATAAAAATTAAACTCTGTGTGTGTGTGTGTGTGTTAACTATAGACTCAGAAACCGTTAATTCGATCGGACTCAAACTAGGAAGAGTTGTTGCACACATTCCAGGAAGTGTTTATGGGTGGTAAAAAGTGGGCGTGGTTACGCCCATAAAAATAAGTTATCATTTTTAGATACTTGCACTACATCTATTTTTCTGAAACTTTGCACATATATCGAACTTTCATAGGAATACAATTTCGTGAATCGATAAGTGGGCAATGCCATGCCCATAAAAAGTAAGTTATCAATTTTATCTACTTGAGCTAAATCGATTTTTCTGAAACTTTGCACACATATTGATCTCTTATGACTTTACAGTTTCTTGATTATAAAAATGGGCAGTATCACGCCCTTAAAAAAAGTTATGATTTTTAGCTTCTTGTAATTGATATTCAATTAAAATTCAGAATGCATTGTTATTCATTAACGGGCGTAACAATGCGCTCTGAGCTTGGCTAGTAAATAAATGAAAATATATAATATATAAATATATAATAAATGAAAATCAAATCTAAAATCGGAGAACGGCTGGACCGCTTTATATGCATATATTTTTTAAAAATCCCTTTTAAAAATTTTTCCCATTATTTTTGCTATTGAAACCAAAATTGTATACATCCCATTTACAATATTTAAAAACTTCGTACATTCAAATAATATTTTCTTCTTTTAGAGAAAACTTTTAATGAGTATTATTGGTATAAAAAACATTTTCAAAAACAAAAACATTTCCATTAAAAGTTTTTTATAATGTTCTTTCACAAACTTTCTTTTTATTTATGTTTTTATTTTTGTTAATATGTATCATCTTTAAAATTTTTATTTCCATAGAACAATAAATCGATAAATTTTGCATTTTATAGGTAATTCAATGTTGTAAAAATTTCTTTTTAAGTATTTTTCATACAAAAATGTTTCGACAAATTTTCTTTTAATTAAAAAAATTCAATAAAAGTAAAAAAATTCAATAAAAGTAAAAAAACTTATAATTTGGCTTAATAAACTTTTATAAATAATTTTGATAAACTTTATTAAAAAAGTTTTTTTTTAAATATTATCTTTTTGTACCAAACTTTCATTCATAGAATATTTTTGATAAATTTTGCAACAAGTTTAACTTGAGTTCTATGTAGTGTAAGTATAAAAAGAAATTCTCAATTTTAGATAAATAAGCAACATTACAAATAATATTTTGAATATTGCAAAAACAAATATTCAAGTTTTTTAAAAGTACCAAAAATTAAGGTTGGTGGGGGTACCTTCTCTCTTGCCAAAGTAAATTTTCAAAACCAACAACAGTTAACAGTTAACGTAAGATGCAAAAACTTCTATTGTTGTTGCTGCAACTCCAACACACTATAGAAATTGTTGCGCCACAACAATATTAAAGTGGCCCACATTGCAAAGAAGGAAAAAAATGACTGTTAAAGAAATCAAAGTTTGTATTTAAAGTCGGTATTATTGCTTCAAATAATGATCGAGGTGTATCATCAAACCTCCTACTTTATGGGTTGAAACGTTCAATTCAACGCAGCACAATGTGCGAACGCCCTTCGGTTAGTTGTGAAAAGGGTTCCTTTATATCGTATTGTATTAGGCGATTATTTGATGTTGATGTCAGTGTTGAAAATCGACGTCGGTTTTTGCATTGTGTTGTTGTCTGTAATTTTGCAGTCATATGTTTTAGGGAATACGGTGAACACGTTAGTGTGTATGTATGTGAAACTTACATTTTGAAGTTAGCCGCAACAGGAACCCAAATGAAAGATTTGATTTCATTGCTTTAACTGTGCGAATGTATTTAAAGAAGCAAACATTCTCGCAGACAATATTGCGTTTATTTTATTGAATTGGTTAGTAGTGTATGAGAATGGATAACGAGTTAACGAGTTGATTTTTTTGCAGGTTTAACTGATTTTATTACCGATACAAGTTATTTTTTTTTTTTTTGGATTGATTAGCTGAGGATGCCTCTGCTGACTGCTTTGTTAGCATGTTTTCAATACAACATACATATATATATATATATATAGTCGCTGGACTTGAGTGCCACTAGCTTAGTGTAATCTACATATAGTGCATACACCTCAAACGACCACGAACTCAATGAAACTGCTAAAGAAACTAAAAACGCCTAGAATGCATTTTTGGTTACTTATAACGGTTTGATTTTGTTCATTTTTGTTTGTAATATTTAGAAAACATACTTTTTTTGGTATTTTAATTTTATTAACTCCCTTCTTTGCTTTATTTTCTTACAGGTTTTGCTTCTGCTGCTGTACTGAACAATGTGGTTTTATGCTCATATTGCTCGTGGCTCTTTTTCCCTTCATTAAAATATATTTCAACTTCAGTATCAGCATCACCATCACCATCAGAATCATCATTATCATCTTCGTTCTTTTAAGCATTATATGCAACACCATTTCATTGCTACAGCCATCATTATAAACACCATCATGCATCATTATGGAGCAGTGAATTCGGACTTACCTATAACATTATTTTCTTCTCGATTTTATTATTATTCATATAGATATTGAGCTCGTACCACGGTTGAGCGAACAGTTTGTAGCTACACATGCATAAATAAACATTCATACAACATAAGTATGGGACTAAGCCGTCGATGATAATAGTGTATGCAGTACGTTGGCGCTTCGTTATGTCGGCAGGGGCGTTGCCAAATAATCATCACACGTTTTAATGCGCGCCTGTGCTCTTTGTGTAAGTAACTTAATGGGAGTTCACAAGTGAAATTATCCATATAATGGGCAAATATTTTCTTACCACAAGCGTTAACAAATTTACACTTTGATGTTTGTGTTGAAGTTGTTGTTGCTGCTATAACAGATAATGGCCCCTGATTGGCTATACTTTACACTTCATCCCTCAATATTATCATGTGGGAATTTATGGCATTATTAAAATAATTGGATTTATTGTGAGTGTATCAAAAGTGTATTCATAATATATATGAACTTTAACAAACAGTAAACTATATCAACAAGTTTTAATTTTGTCTCTTGTCAAATATAATAAATTTGTAACACTGCTTTAAAATTAATTAATAAAAAGTTCTATTTTTACATTTAAATGTACGCATATTGTAATTAGCACAAATTTTAATATTTCGTTTGACAAGTTAGAGCATTATATTCGTATTTGCCGAATTTTTGATAGCCAACACCTATTATGTGTACTCTTATTATGTTTTTTTTAATAGTAAATACTATTGAATAATCTGTTTATACGAAAATATGTTTTACTTTGATTTGCTATATATTTATAAATTAAGTCTTACAATGAAGCATTTAGAATTTCTACATTAGAAATGATACTACTGACTCCTTTTTCCAACAATCTTGTTTTTTTACGAAATCTGAAGAGTATAATTTGGTACCCAGTGGTAATTAAAAAATAATATTAGCTTTGTGTGGGCATGTCACCTACTACTTTTAAAATTATATAATTAGTGCTTGAATTCAACACAGATAATCCATTACAGACTTCTTTTATTTATACACGACAGTGTAAAAGGGTATAGGTTTAGGTATAAAGGTATATAGGCTTATCATTCCGTGTGAAATTTCAACAATATTTATCTCCGACCCCAAAAAGTATATATTTTCATCGGTCCGCCTGACCGCCTGTGTGTATGTTGTAATATGCTCTTTTAAGCCCACCCACATTGGCAATAGTCGTGTAAGGCATCAAAATATCGGAAATATTCCGGAGCAGAACTGGTTTGGAAGTCAGCTTAAGGGCCCCATAACTATCTGAGATGTAAGCAAATGAAAAAGACTGCCTGAGTTTTTTCGCTCATTTTTACCACAAAAATTAAAATTTTCCAGCCCTAGAGAGATTTGATTTGCCACTGGAGATACTCAAGAAATATGTTGGAAAAATTGGTCACTAATCGGCAAAGTTGTAGGCAAAAATTATTTTAAAATATATACATATATTTTTTATATTTATCCAAAATTTTTAATCTCATAACTAATTTTTGAACACTCCAAAGATACCAAATTATAAACCGTAATCTCAGAAATTGTATTTTTAAGAAAAACTAACTAATCGGTTTGAAACCAACTGAGATATAACCACCAAAGAACAACTGCTTCGGCTTTTTTCATAAAATTTACAAACGAAAGGAGATATTTTTCTGTTTCTATACAACCAAGAGAGCCAATCATAAATAGATCCGACAAGAAAAAAATTCTAAATGGCGTCCTAGATTAAATGGTCAATGTATGAGTTTAATTATGAGGCTTTGTCCCATTTAACCCCCACAATATTAGTATCTAAAAAAGCGCTCGACCACATTATTAGTATTAAACTATCAAGTATCCAACTCCAACCAAATAGCGTATTGCATTAAATCTAAAATCTAGGCTAAGCTACGATATGGTCATTATACCTATGTACATGACGGTGAAGTGTACTATCAGATTCGGCACTGCCGAATATATCACTCTTATTTTTTTAAAATTTTTGCCCATATAAAATTAATATGAATTTAAAATAAACCGTTATATGGGAGTTGGGTGTATAAGTAAGCGAGCCACCTTAATTTTCCATTGTTCGAAGGCTCTAGATCAAAAACCAATGTTTGCCAAATTTCAGAATCATACATCAAATTTTGTCAGTTTTAACACGCATTAAATTTTAAATAGACCGAAAAAGACACTGTGCGGTATAAATTTTCGTACATTTTGATCAATAACTCCTTTCTTAATTCATGGATTTAAGCAATTTTTAAGGAAAGATAACTTTTTCTCAGGAAATATACAGAAATATAAATGCGCTTAGGCATTGTTTTTTGACCTACTCTTGCATTGCGAGTTATAAATCTCTTCGTAATATATAGATTTAGCCCATTTTTAATTCGAGCTCTATCGTACTTTTAACAGACGGACAGACATAGATAGATCGTCCTTAAATGAAACCAGGACTCAGAAAATATTGTCCTTTTGGGTTCTTAAATGGATATTTCGATGGTTTGCAAACGGAATGACAAAATGAATATTCCCCCACACAATTTTTTTTTGTGGTGGGTACAAAAACAGACAAAAGTTTAAAAAAAAAAAATCAAATAATAACAACTCTAATACTAAACCAATAAATTTACTTTTTCCGTCAAAAATTCAGAAATTTAATCGAACAGGTAGGAAACAGATATAGTTATTTCCTAAAAGTACATATACCAAATAATATTAATTTCTTTTATCTTAAACTTAAAATTGAGTTGACTTGTGTGATGAAACATGATATAAGAATTTATCGTAAGTAAACTCTAATCTAATTCAATACTAAACTCTTGAAACCATTATTGTTATACACTGCACTATGGAAGGTTATATTGTCAATTTGAATAGGTGTTTGCAAAGTCAGACAAAAAAATATTGCGCTAACACTTAAATAATCCAATCGATCGCAAATAAGGTTTGCATTTGAGTCCTTCGAACTGTGCTTGTAAACTTCGTAACTAACAGACGAATCTTATTAAAAGTGGTAAGTATTAGCAATTATTCTGCTTAGTGCTCACTTTGAAGTGATAAACCTAAATAAATCTCGATATATTAACTAGTAAATGGTTAAAATGTTATTACTTTCAACAATTACAAAAGCCAAAAATATTCAAAGCAATTTTTATGTAGTCAACTTCAACACCTAATGCCCTGCCAAAATATGGATGTTTCTGTTTATTTTCGATAATACCTATAGCTTTATTCAATTTTATTTCTGACAAAAAGTATTCATAGCTATTATAATAGAGAAACTTAAATTTTATATATATTGTTTTGCAGAACGTAGAGTATTCGACGTATCTTGGTAATTTTTATTTACACATATGTATACATCTACTTACGTATGCATGCTTTTAATAAGGTACTAAATATTCGTCTTAACTCTAACACCTTAAACAAACAATCGTTGCCTGTAGTTAGAAATATCAATAACAAAATATTTAATTAAATTTCTTAAAACATGACTAATTCAATTGTACAATACTTCTCTTTGAGTTGCTTTTATCAATTTTCTAAAAACATTTCTTGTTTTAACAAAATAATGCTCCACATTTAAATACTAAAAATGGACAAAAACGTGTAGTCGATATAAGCATAGCAGTAAGTACCAAAATAATGCCGTTTATTTATGAATGAATTTTCTAAAACATGTATTTATCTCTCTTTCTTGCTCATATTTGATGGGAGCATGTATGTAGTACTTGGTAAAGAGAGCTCCTCAAATAAAAAGAGTTTTTTCTTTGAGTGTGTTTAAACGTGAAAAATTAGTACGCTACCTAATTGGAGGTGTGGAGAGAATGTAGAGTAGAAAAAATACTCATAAATTGTCGTTTACATGCAGACGCCTGCTCTTTCAGGGGCGACTAGACGTATGAGTAATATGAATTTCTGGTGAAATTCAACGGAAATTACAACAATTTAGTAGTTACTGTGGTATTTGTCAGTGAGAATACCCCATGGCACATGATGTTTTTGTACAATAAAGCATGATATTAAAATAACAATTACGGTAGGAATTTAAAAACTTAGCATTAAACGTCAAAATAAATACGTAAGTATGCAGCAAAAGTCAACATGTTAATTTGTAGAATAAAATTGTTATGTTAAAGATTTAAACAAAAATAATAAATATATAAATGTCAAAAACGCTATAAACACGAGCTACTGAAATAATTCAAATCCAAAATCAGTTATTCCGGTTTTTATATACCCTACAGCATTGACATTAGTTATTTGCATTATATTTTTAATTCGTAGTAATACTACAATTTTTCATAAAAATTTCTCTTTTTCATATAAAAAATTCACTTAAAGGGTTCCATGTTTATTGATCAATTTATATCTTTAATACTCGCTATAATAATTCTCTATACCAGAAGCTGCAGCAAACCAATAGACTTATTTTTTAATTGGTATTGTGGTAAAACTTTTTTTTTTTCAAATTTTTGCTGATAGGGGTTAGATAGTGATAAGAAATTTAAACATTTTTTAATAACAGTCTTTGCTGAACAAATCTTTTAATTCTTAAACAAATATACAGATAAACTAATGAGAAATATTTATTTTAAATTTTAGAGTATATTTACAAAGTATTTAAGAAGAAATCTTTAATAACCTAAATTTGACTTATTTATTTTCATTATGCAGGTACTTATAAATATTATATCTTAAGACTGTTTGACGGCAAAATAGTTATTTTAAGAATAAAATATTTATACACAACCAAGTAAAAAATATAATCGGTCAAGGGCGACCATATGGGAACCTACATCGTAACAGTAGTTAAAAATAGAAACAATTTTTAAGGAAATATGTAAAATATAACGACCAATAAAACGATTGTCGAAAGTACTTAGGACAGTACATGCAAAATTATTGGTCATAATAAAAATTAAAATGCTATTTAGTGAGTATTTTTAAACATAATTGGTACACAAAAAATGCTTGCTTAATAAAGTTTATAAAGTGCGTCTAGTTTATTTAATAATTGAGTTGCTATATAATTTTAATTATATTTTTTTTCTCAACTAAAAAGGTATTCCAATAAGTGTAATATTATTAAAAAAAAGGAAATTTAAAAGTTTTTTATTTAATGTGAAGTACAATCGATACAATTAAGTTCTAAATAAAACGTCATTCAAATGGCCTCCACGACTTCTTCTTCAGGAACGAATTCGATGAAACCAATTCTTCGAGTACTTCTTCCACCAATTCAAGGCTCACTTTAACTTTCATCGAAGTGGTGCAGTAAATAAACAAAGCTGTCGATTCTGGTGCTAAGAAAATCTAAAATTTATTCATGAAAAACCATTACATTCACCTAAATTGACAGCTTGTTGTGTCTGAATTTTTGTGGATAAAGAGACAGAAATTTATCATATTAAAACCAAAAAAATATCTCTTACATAGAAATAAAAAATTAAAATGTCAAATTATGTAAAACCTATTTTAAATTTAAAAACTGACTGAACTGAATATTAGATAAAACGTATATGGTTTTTCAATTATAGTTTTATATTTAGCAATTATATAATTTATTTGATTTAAATAACTCAAAAATTTCAATTAAAGTTGTGTTTAAATTAATTAAAATCATTTTTAAAAGTAATAATAATTTTGATTAAGGTTTTTATTAATTTCAATTAATATTTTATCAAAATTATTTCGAATAAAACTTTTAATATCCATTAACCAACGTTATTGTTTTGACGATTGGAATAAGATATACTATAATTTTAATTAATAATATCTTTTTCGTAATTGAAATCCGTATGTATGTATGTATGTATGTATTTATTTTTTCTAAAGAAGACCTATCGATCGTTACAAGTAGAAGAACTCTTAACCAAATAATTGTAACTTTGTAGGGAAAGTGGAACGTAATAAAAACATTGTAATTAGAATGCAACTTCCTTTTTTGGCACTATTGCATTCAATTTGCGTGTTAAGGTGTATTTGTGTGCAATGAAAAAAACACTAAAAAACTCAATTTATTATAGAATACTTATGATCATCGATATAAAGTTCAACATCTGTATTTATTTTATGCTAAAATAAAGAAGCTGTTGCTTGTGCAAAATAGAAAGACCGTCGTCTTATAGAGTTTTTATATCAAAAATACACAGTTATGTTCTCAGATGAAGACGAATTGTTAAAACATAGAATTTTTCTGGTTTTGTGTTACGTAAGTTTCTCCACGACAGTATAAGAAGATAATTATAATATTGCTAATATTTATATTTGTAATAATTTAAGTTAACGCAGAAAAAAATATATACGAATACCAATTACGAAATTGACACTATTAATGAAAATGTTATTTGTTTTTGCTCCAATCATCAAAATGATACTATTAATTAAATGAAGATGAATATTTTAAATTGAAAAATTTCAATTAAAACTGTATTAAAAATTTAATTAAAATTCCTAGAATTTATTTATTTTTAATATTTATCAATAAATTGGTACATACACTTTTATAAACATTTAAAATATTATAAGTATACGAAAAATAAAAAGCATAAGAATACATACAATATTATACATTAAGGAACTGGTGGTATAACCAAACGCCATATTTTCAAATGTAAGAAGGTCCATTTCAAACCAAGGCACAAAGAAATTTTACACATTAGAAATCTTTATCAAACAAATTGCCTTCATACTAAGCTTAGAATTCAACAGAATATATCTACAATAAAATTCTTGCTCTCTATGATATTTATTAGCAACAAAATCTGTTCCTTAGCTATGCAAATATGTACTTTATAGAATTTAAATCTGCTGATTGAACATTTCTTTAATATTAACCTCCTTATTAATCAACATTTTATCAAATCATTCTTTCAAAATGAATTCTTTGCAAAGGAATAAAATTTTTCAATTTTATTTTCAATATACTTTTCACAACTGACTGAAATCTGTAAGTTTTTGAAAATATTCTATATCAATTATAAAAATTATTTGAATTGATTAACATTTTAATTAAAACTTAAGAAGTAATCAATTGATAAATTAATTTAAAAAATTTAAGCAATAATTTTTTTGTGAATTTTCACCTATACTACCATAGTACCTTATAGGGGGTAAATAATGCCCCCCATAAATAATGGCGATTTTGTCCTACAATTAGTCAACATAAATTTTTTAGATAAGAAAAATATACAATTAGAAATATATCAATTAATTAAATTTTAGAAAATGTTTGTACAGAAGCGAATAATTGGTACAATCTGGGAAAAATATTTTTATTTTAAGGCTTTTAGACAAAATATCCATCAAAGCAGTTATTTAAAAGAAAACATAATTAAAGAAAAAAACCCCACTCAATAAATTGCAGTCAATTCTTTAAACCTTAATCTGAAAAACGTTTCTTAGGTAATTTAGGATACTGAACTCGAAACTTCTAGAAATGGTCTTAATTGCTTGAATAAATATTAAGTACATCCACTCCCTTTTCATTAAAAGAATAAACATAAAAATACATACAGAGAACTACCGAGTACTGAGTCATAAAAACAGCTGTTTACAGCACAACGTCATCAACGATTCGCCGGTTATTTCTGAATGTGACTCTCATCCAAAAAATTAGGCTGTTATTGATATTAATTTTAATATGCCAATTTAAAACACATACTAGTACGTTTTAATAAAATACTCTCCCAAGTCATAGTCTGCTAAAATACAATACATAAGAAATACTTAACACTATGATAACTGAACACTTTTAAAAGAGACAATAATACCAATAATATGATACTTGTTCAATACAAATTGAGTAAAAGTGTTTGCCGGTTTGATTTTAGACAATAATACCATGAAGATCCGCTCAAAACACCTTACAATTTTAAATAAAAGAGCTTTTTTATTTACACATTCTCTTTTGCTCTTTTTTGTTGTCATTAAATATATGTATTTCTTTTTGTTTTTTGCACAAATGTATAATAAACCATTATTAAATTCATAATACTCACTCAAACATTGAGTAATAAATATAGTTGCAAATATTTTAGTATCTAAAAAGTTATTGAGGTGTTAACAACGTTTAAAAGATTGTTTATAACTTACAGGAAAAGTAAAACTTATTAACAAATTATTTAAGTGATATTAAATATACGAAATATATAAAAAAGTATAGAGCAAAAAGTGCGTTTTCATTACAACAAACAGTAACAACTGAAGGTTTTAATTGTTTTGAAGCCCTTCAAGAGTGTTTTAGTTAAACTTTTTATTTTGAAATTTTCATTTTATATGATTTTTATATTCGTCTCCTTATTTTTAATGGTAAGTTAAAATATTTTTTAATATTTTTTTTACTATTTAATATCTGTATTATTGTGCAAATGTTGTGAAATTCGTTTGTTATATATTGCTTTGATTTAATTAATCTTTGGCCAGGCAGCTTTAGTGCCTTTAATTTTATGATGAAATTGTAAGAAATCTCGCCAATCTTATCTGAGATTTTAGCCTCTTTTAGAATTGCCCAATTGGTGTCTGATTTTCAACATAAATGTTGCATTGCTTTTAACAAGTGTGTGTTTGTAGCAAACGCCGTTAAAATTTTGAATGATTAATTCTAAATCATTCTATTTATTTACATAAAGCCAGCTTAAGCCAGCTTAAATTTGAATAAAACGAACAATATTTTCAAAAATTTTTTTACCAAATTGAACATCTAAATAGTTGAACTACACCAACATTTTATAAGAATGAATCATTTATGGTATTGAGGGTACTCCATAAAAAAGAGAAAATGTTTCAAAAAAAAAGAAACAAATGTATTCTTTTATAACTTTGAAAATTACTATAAAATCATCACATTCAAGTATGGTTGTTAAAGGCAACTTTTTTAGATAATTTGATCAAATGAGGTCTAAAACTGATGTTAGTCAGTATTTCTGTGTCAGTTTTTAGTTTTCTGCCAATACAAAGGAGTGACACAATTATGGTATTCGATTGTGTGCTCAGTAGGAAATTTTTTTTAGATTCTCGATACTAAATACACTGGAAAAGGATATATTCTTGGATCCAAAGATCAATTTTACCCGAGATTTAAAACTAGATTAATTGTTAATCAAAAAAGTGAGAAACATAATTGCTTTTTACCAAGGCATATTTATTCAGCAGTTCGGAGAGAATTTTTTTGTTTATTTATTTTATATATGACATTTCAGATAAGTGAGAAAAGAGAGAAGATTTTTTATCTATGAACTTTGACAGCTAAAGATAAAAATAAGAAAAGACGAAAATAATGAGAACGACTGACAACTACCTGATGAATAAATATACTTTAACTTTATACAAAGATATCAATTTGCTTCGAAACAGACCCAGTAATTAATATTTCCTAATCCATAAACTTAAAAAAATATGATATATTTAATAAAATGTTACTGTTCCGTTTTGTCTAAGTTATAAAAAATTGTTGCTGCGTTGTAACTAATTTTAAAAATTATTAAAAAATTTTTAAATAAAATTTTCATTTGAAATTTGTCTTATAACCCTTTAATAGTTTCGACAATTGATTATGAATATAGGGTTTATTCTTGAGGTTTTTTAAAATTTATATAAATAAGAACAACGAACATATATATTCTAGACCAATCATGTCATACACTACACTTCGACATATAAAACGCTTTGTGCTGAATTTTTCTTGTGATTTTAGCGTAATTTATAATATTTTTAACATTTATGGCCTAAAAAGAAATAAAGGTAGTTAGAACTATGTAAGAGCTAATATGAATTTGAAACCAAAAAAACCTTTTTTTAAAACCTTTGGAAGACAATTGAACCTATTTGTAATATTTTTCTTAAATACCTTTTAAAAGTGAATTTTATTTTGGTACCTATAGATTTATTTCGTAAGACTTTTATTTTGATGTAATTTTTTACAAAAATTTTCGTGATGGTATCACTATTTTAGTTGGTTTTGTGATTTTTAAAAGTTGACCTCATTCAATTAATAATATAATAACTTTGTATATACACTTTCTATATGGTTCAACCAACAGACAGAACTGACTCAAGTTTTGTAACAAAAAAACTATAAACTGATAGAAAAGCTTTTAGTCGGATGTCTAACATAATACCTTTCTTATTTGTTATATGGTTTAAAAAAATTTTGCTAAAACTAAAAATCGTTAAATCTTAATAAAAATTTGTCCAAAAATATTTGTACTTGGTAGTATGGTGAAATTACTAACAAAAAAAAAAAAAAAACACACGCATTGTAAAATAAATTATAAAAACAAAATCACGAAATTCGTACTCACTTAGCAACAGATTAATAAAAAATATACATTAAAACAAATTAAATTTCGTTTACTAAACGGTCAACTATATGTGACGTCATTTTGGCCAACATGCACACTTATTTAAACCTAAAAACACAAACATACACAATCAAGCATAAGTCTAAACCCAAAACAAGATTTATAACAACAACAAAAAATAGAAAATTTAAAGCCACTGTAAACCATTAACACCTTATGATAACGTCTTTAAACATCTTAACTGCCTTAAACTAACTTTATTTGCATTGTGACGCAGAAGCCCAAATCAAATCGACATGTTAATTAATACAGCTCATGCTCATTTCAATAATACTCAACTTTGGTGATGGTAAATTTATGTGCTAGAAGAAAACAAACATTTGAATCTAATTTAAGTTAAAATGTTTTTTATCTGTTTTTTTTTTTGTATGCATGTCAAGCTAATACTAACTAACACATTTACACTATTTACTTTTAAATTTATTTATTATTTTGTACCGAAAAAATTAAATGAATTCAAATATAATTTGCTAAAAATAATTATAATTAGATTTTTGATTGATTTTAAGTCACATCATGACCAGGGCATTCCATTATTATTATACCTGTAATCATACAGGTATAACTATGGAAACAACTGATTGATAAAATCTGTTAAAATAATTGCAAAATTTTTATTTTCTTCATTTCACCTGAATTTTGTTTAGTTGATATAGCAGTGTAAAATGAGATATAATCTTTTACAGCTTTTACATGTAAAAGTATCTTTCTGAAACTTATGTTTTCATTTGCTTTAATACTTTTTCTTATTTCCAAATAAAATTGTATTAATCATTTTATTTTTTAAAAAACCTTACCTTATTATTATCGTATAGCAAGGCCCTTTGAAAATTTTTATAACAAACGAATCGCAAGGAGAAACATTATTATTTCTCCATACACTTTACAATCGAAACTATTGAGTCATACTCTGTAAAATCTACCGAAAACTTATTAATCTATCAAAAATATTGAATTTAAGATAAAACTTATCGCAAATATATTAAATTCGTTCTTATCCACTTATAGGTCCGTTGCAAGAATAATAAAAACAAGATTACGTATTCCGATTTTAAACATTTTTTCGTGTTTAAAAATTAAAGTGAGATTTATATAGATTAAAGTAGAACAAATGCACTATAGTTTTAGAATAAAAGATTATTAATTAAAATATTACGGCTTATATGGTAGTTTGCAGATTTCAATTTAATTTAGAAAAACAAAAAAAAATCAATAAATATTTTTTGGTACATTCATTTGCTATTTATTAATTTTTTATTATTTTTTAATTATTATTTAGTATTTTTTTATTCACTCTAGCACTTTGCTCCCATTTGTACAATTATTACTTGTAAAAAACACTTGTTTGCTGGTGTAACGTGAGAAATTTCATAACATGAGAGAACTGGTCTTTAAAATTACAACAAGCGTGAGTAATGTATCGTTTTGTTCTTATTATTCCTGGGTCCGTACATTTACCTAGCTCCCATTAAAGACCTGTTCCCTCAAAACATCATAACTAATTAATAGCTTTCTTTTCTGGGGAGTGCAGTGCTCCTAAGTTTATTATTTTGTACCAAAAAAAATGTTTTTAAGCTTTAGCCACTTCCGATTTCTTTAAGCTTTGGAATAAGAAAAAAACTAGGAAAACAAATTTTGAATATTGTGAATTATTGTGTGTATATTTGAGTCTGACCCACAACTCTTTTCTATTTATTCTTTTTTTTTTTAGAAAGAAAAAATTTTAATTTTATTTAAACTTTTTTAGTATATATTTAAATGGCATGTGTCATTTCATCGCTATAGGTTGTGTTTTTTTATCAGCCGATTCGTTTGCAAAAAATTTAATCAGCTAATACAAAAACCATACAAACCAGAAATATTTTTTTTATTAAAGAATGTTAGAGATATAAAAAATGGAATATATTCTAACTTCAATAAAATGCTTTTTGTTTTTTTCTTATCACAAGCTTTTACAATATTTTAAGTTTTTATGTCACTATATTTAAGTCTAGTACAAATGCGTAAATTTAATAGTTTTTCTGTGACTATAAATTTAATCAAAAGAAATTTTTAAAATTAGAAATGTTGTAAAACATTTTATTTTTATGAATTTTAATATGATGAAATTGGAATACTTAAGTATTCTTTTCTTTTGATATTTTTATAATTAGTTCGAATATTAAACATAGAGTGGCTCTTATCATATCTAATATCAGCATTGATTGTACTCTTTAAAATTCTAATTCTAAGTAATCACAACGTAAAGAGCCTCAAAATACTTCACTTTTCAAAAGATTGACAACACTTTTGAACATATGATTTGTGTAAGTTTGTGTTCAGAATTTCCACACTTAATGAAAAATAGTACAAAAAGCAGCAATAAGAGCGATTTTTATCATTCTTAAAATTAAAAAAATCCTATATTTTCGAAAATTTCCTACAATAAAGTTGTGAAATGTGAATACCATTAATAACATTTTAAATGAAATTTAAATGTTATACATACATATTTCATTTTTAAGCATTCTTATTTTTACAAAGAATTTGTTATTATTGTGATCACGGACAAATAATCTGGAAAAGTATGTTATGAAGACAATTGTCGATTGGAATGCATTTTTGAAACAAGTTACGGCTTCATCATCAGCACTCTATGATCGGTGATTATGTGTTGGTTGTAAATATCATATATTTGACTTTTTGGTTTTTAAGTTAATTTAATTCGATAACTAATTTGTTTCCTTTTTTATAAAAGTGAAATATTAGTTTAAACTCAAAAAGTTCGACAATTAATGAGAATTAAAAAAAAAATATTTCATATATTTACATATTTAAAAACTAAGTCCATCAATTATTATCTACAAAGTCCACGTAATATGTTTTTTCCAATTCAACGAATAATTAAAAATTCAAAAAAACGGCCGAAGGTCGGCACATGTTATAATATTTTTTATATCCTTTATATCTTGTGGTGCCAAGGGTCTTTATATACCTCTTGTTATTGCATTTTTAATTTTTACAATATTACTATCCCACCTCAAAAGTACATGTTATCTGAAAGTTTTTCAGTATGAGTCGATTGAGCATTGTCCGTCAGTCCATGTGTTTTTGGAAAGCAACTTTTAGAAGGCCCAACTGTTGCACAGATCTATATTGAAAATATTTATGAACGAATTAAATGAATTTCTGTTTTTGCCCATATTTTCACCATACAAAAAAGCATATTTTAGCCCTAGGATAATTTATAGACTTGCTATTACTTATAGCTATGATACGCCTGTAAGGCTACTCGGTCATTAATTGCCAAAGTTATAGGCAAAAATAATATTGAAAAATATAAATTTATGTATTTCTTTAATATAGAGAATTACTGATGCGAAAGAATCCAAATGATAGGCCGTAGGCTTGAAAATTATTGCTGGATAAAACTAACAAATCGGCTTGAAACTAACCGTAATATAAGCACCGCAAAAAACTGCTTCAATGTTTTTTTTCTAAAATTTATAACGAAAATTAATTTTTTAGCTTGACAAGTAAACTTTAACCTATAAATATGTAAAAAGAAAACTTAAAACCAATGATGGATGGCACTTCAAAATGGCTTAAAATGAATTTATACATGCAAAGAAAAAATATGGTTGTGGTAACAATAATCGAAGAGGAACATACTATGATTAAATTGTATGATTATGGTTAGAATATATAATGGTTACCAGTTATCATTATTATGTTTAATTAAAGTATCTGTCAATAATCATATATATGACTACAGTTGAAATCGACAATCTTTGCTTTTTTACGGCAAATTATTGTCTTTTGCTGTAACATACACATATTGATTTACTTACCAATTTAATTGCAATTTTATACCAATATTTTTTTTATATTTATACCCTTCACACAGTGAAAAGGGGTATATATAGGTTTGTCATTCCATGTGAAATTTCTACAATTTTCATTTCTGACCCTATAAAGTAAATATTTTGTGAAAGCTTATGAATAGGGGAGTGGATAAGCTCTGTCAGACTGGCAGTCTGTCCGTCTGTCTGTGTGTATGTTGAAATCAACTTTTTGAAGCCACCCGAGATTGCCTGGACCCGGGTGAGTTACTAAAATATCAGAAATATTCGGGAGTAGATCGGTATTGAAAATCAGAAACATCGGTGCATAAGCAAGATAAGATATGAGCAAAAAACCACGACCAACTTTTTTTTTCACAACAACAACAACAACAACAAAAACATACATACAAACGTGTATACTGGTTAGAGTAAACGTGGCATCGAATCCCAGCTGAGCCAAAAAATTCTTTTTTATTTTTATTTTATATGTATATTATTTTTTTTTTATTTAATATTTATAATTTATATTTTTATTATTTTTTTTAATTTTTTTTTATATTTTTGTTTAATTTTTTTTATAAATTTTTTTAACATTTTTTTTATTTTTTTTTTTTAAACATACATACGTAAATTTATAATTTTACAATGGGATGTTTTTATATAAGTATGTATGTACGTATTTAATATGGGATGAATGGTGACACAAACTACTGTTTTTGCATAACTACACGTTGTGAAGGGTATATAAGATTCGACACAGCCGAATATAGCACTCTTACTTGTTTCTCTTTATTTTTAAATTTTCTTTAATTTTTCATGATTTTTGTGAATTTTTTTTTGACATATCAAACTTTTAAAATAATAAAAATTTATTCAGCAAGAAGAATAGTTGAAATGAAATTATTATTAAAAAACCATAGCTAGATTTATTTGTAATCATACTGTTGTCTCACCTATTATTTAAGGCCATGACTGACTATCCTACAAAGTCGTGCGATTATTTCAAATAAAAATCTGATAGTTTTCTGTCCAACATGAAAAAATCGCAACAAAATGTGTTATTGGATGCCACACTGTCATACTTGCTTAGAAAAAGCAACTCTGATCGCACAGAAACTATTATTTTATGAAAATTTTCAAAAGATTATCAAATCGGACACACTTGTCAAAAAATCTGTCACACATGTTCACTTTGAGTCCACACTATCACACTTTCTGAACACACATACAATTTTTGACATATCGAACGACTAAATCTGATAATTAATTTTAATTATTTTTAATTTTTAATGCTTTTGAATATAATGTTATGTTTGTCAAATTAATTTTTTTAAATCATACTATTTTTAAATGATAACCATTTTGAAATTAATTAAGTAAAAATTTAAAATCAAAGGTTGAGTTTGGATAATAAAGAAAAATAGCGTATAATATTAAATCCGAAATTTGGGCTACGCTACAATGTGGTAATTATATTTATGTATGTGACAGTGAAGGGTATTGCGAGATTCGGCACGGCCAATATTTTTTTTATTTATTTTTTTTTTTTTTCAATAAAGGAGTTTGCAGGCACGCATAAATAAAATCTAAAAATAACTTTGTGGCATAATTTACTTTTTATTAAATATAAAATTAAATCAACAGGAGTTAAGAAGTTAAGAAGTTAAATTTATATACATAAATATTTTTTTATTAATTTGCAGCTTTTATAACATTAGTTTTACAATAAACTATGACTACTTAATCAATTAACTATTGCTTGAAGTTCACAAATAAAATGAAATTATTATTTATAAAAAAATACTTGTTGATTTGTGTACTAATAAACAATTAACAACGTTTTAATTAGTTGATTATACTCTCTAAATCTTGAGTTAAAAACAAAGTGCTACACATTCATACATACATACATTCAAAATATACAAAACCCCCTAGACATTAAGACGGCTTTCAGTTTAGAATTTTAAATAGTTTTTTTTTATGTATTTATATTTGTATGTATATTTATAAGGGTGTATATTTGTGTATAAGTAAATATTTTTATGTATAGAATACAAGTTTCTACCCGCAATTAATTCTTAAAAAAAATACTATCATGATGATCAGGTGTAAAATATATGTGTATGTATATTTATAATTTAAATTATAAGCAAAAATTAAGCTTTAAAAAAAATTTGTGATTTGAATTTTAAAAGTTGTCATGAAGACATGACAAGATTTTTGGGCGTACACAAACTAGAAAATATTTTAATTCTCGCAGAAACGACGATATTAGCATATTTTTTTTTACTTAGATGATACATAGATAGATTTTTTTTATAAAAAGCATAACTTATAATAATATTGATTTTTACATTATTTTTTTAAAAGTCAAAGTAAGAAAAAATTCGCATGTTTGTAAAAAATTTTTTTAGTAAAATTGTGCAAAACAATCATTTAAGTAGCAATTTACATTTATAAATTAGTGGCTTTGGAAATGAAACTAGATATTAATATTTAAAATAATGAAAGGCAACAAGCACAAAGCAGCATTCATTAAATTTGGAAAATCCCAATTTTATAATGAGGGGACTTTTTCATAAAAAGTTTTGCAAAATAAACGCAAACAAAAAATTAATAAAATTCCACTTTTTATCTAGCTTCTACTGTTAATTTACCAACAACTACTTACCTGGGACAGTGCTCAGTTACACTCGTTAGCTCAAATCTAAACAATGTGTGAAAAGAGGCAAGAGAGCCTCAGCTTATTTTATAAAGTTGATTTTAATACTTCTTAAACTTCTTATTCAATTTCAAAAAAAATGAAATGTGCAAACTTTTCCATAAGGGAAACTTTTTTATATGAAATCTAAACTAACAATTAACATAAGCAAATATACAAAAACTTATTTCACAACTTTTGCAAATTGAATATGTAATTACATGTTTAAATATTTGTTAAAAAAAAGTGAAGAAAAAAATATCATACTCACACTCAAAAAGCAATAAATAATAATTGAAAGCTAATACTCATTTATTTTTTTGACAATAAAATACGAAAAAAAAACAGGTGTTGGTTGCTAATATAACGCAACTAACAGAGAGATATCAACAAAACGGCCAACGTAAAACAACAATATTTCTTATTAGGCGAGCCGTTGCCAGCAGTACGGCCGCATCAGCAATTGCAACATTATAGTTTAAGACCACAGAAAACGAGACAACGAAGGCAGCTAGCAATAACCGCAACCATCCCGTTTGAAAGGCGACAGCAACAAAAGCATCAACTAGAACAGCAATTACATACGACAATCAGTTGCTGTCATAATTGTAACTGTTGTTACGACGTTGATTGCCATTGTTGTTTTTGTCGTTGTCGTCTATGCATGTTAACGCAAAGTTTCACGCATAAATGCCACAAAATTACCACCTTAACAACAGACAGTTATAAACAGCTATTTGTTTTGATTACCATGTTATTAACAGTATTAAGTGTACAGCCATCAACATTTACAATGGCAGCATCTTTGCAACAGCCACAACAAAACTATCAAACGACCCAAATGCCACAGCTACAGCTACAACTGAAACAAAATTTTCCATATCATAGACAATATCATTCGCAGTTACATGAAATATTGTTGTCTGAAAAAGTACACAGATATGATCATCATAATTACATTTATCATAATCATGGTCAACAACAATATCAACTACATCATCAGCAGTTGGATACTGATTTGATGGGTAATGAAAAGTATGATGAGGAGGAGAGATTACACAAACGCGATATAAGTTGGTATGATTATTACAATAGTATAATGCAATCTCAGGCAATTAATTGGTATAATCCTTGTGGTGGGTTTTTGAAAGTGGACGAAAAAGCAGTTAAGCGAAAAAGAAATCCACCAATTAAAAAGGTATGTTCTGAAAGCCTTGTTTATTATATAAAACGTTTGTTTATAGCTAAGTTAGAAGCCTTTTAAAATTGCCCAAGAAAAGTTAGAATTGTATCATTAACTTCATTAAATTTGGATAAGTTATTGGTAGGGATTTTATATTCAAACAGACAGAGATAGCTCACTAAATTTATATTAACATTAACAGCAAGAGTACATACATATATTTATAACGCTGGTCATAGGTAGAAAGGCCTTAACTCAAATATTAGGGCGTATTATAAACAGTATTATCATAAAGTATTTTCTTTTTTAAGTGGCTTTTAAAACTGTTATGATAGTTGTATTTGTGTCAAATCTATTGGAATTAATAAAAAACTCAATTTCGTAAGACAATACGAGTTTGGGCCTATTTACTTGTGACCATCGATATGTAAGTGAAAGTTTAGCTTAAGATAAATATTTCCTGAATCTTCTAAGATAGCTAAATTACAGATGCACTTCAAAGTAAGCTTTGAAAACAACTTTTATTTAGGACTTTTATTTGGAATTTATGTAAAAAATTATAAATATTAAGGGATATCAAATAATTAGAAATCTAATTGGAATTTAAGACATCCATTCAGATACCTCTTATGCAAGAAAAAAAGGATTCTAGTTATTTATTTATTTATTTTAAGTTTTTATTCGGTTTATTTAAAAAATATTCAGTATATAATCCCTGCCCTTCTTTTTCTATCTTCCAGTTTCAGGAACTCCGAAAACTGCAAAATACCATTTCGAAAAATTATAATTTAATTAAGGGTACCCTACATGCTATCAACATACGTAACATGAAACAATGGGATTTAACTGAAAAATACTCCTTTTTACCAAAATTAAATACCAATTCAAGTGTAAGTATTGTAATTATTATCATTTTGTTTTTATTATACAAAATCAAACAAGCATCTCGTTCGAAAAAAAACTGATGCGTACACACATATGTACATGTAAATTTAATAAAAGCATAAAATATTTACCAAAGTATGGTATAATATAAATAGAATTGAACTAGATAATAGCGTCATCTTAAAGATATTTATTAACAGTATGCGCACTAATTTAATAACTACAATATTCATGTAAAAAAAAGAAAATGGCGTATGTTTATCCAACATATTTTTGTAAAGAAGACTTTAAACGGTCAAAATTCATAGTGGTGGTTGATCAGTATGACATTTTAATCGATTAATCATTGTCACAGAATCTGTGGCAAGTCGCAGTTTGCATTTAATTATACTAGATTAATATTACATTGAGGAATCTATGTGACAAATAAATGGAGTCATGCATGAAAACAATATTGTCGTGTTAGCTTACTTAAGAAAGTAATTATCATTATATGTCGTCTGATGTTTAACACCGAGATGATCTAAATTGTGGTAGTACAAATGTTGATGTCTGCAACTTACCGACAATTCTTAAAATAAAATAAAAAAATTAAAATTTGTCACTTACTTGGAATTCGTGATTAATGTCTGTATGATGAAACTTTTATGTGACGTCAGACCAAACAGTTGTACGAAGATATCTATCCCTGAAATTTCATGGCACGGTTATGAATATTTTTGTCTTTCTGTCTTTTGACATATTAGTTTAGAAAATCGGCAAATACAAGACATAATCTGATGAGATATAAGTATAACGACCCACTGCCTCTGCGTTTTCTAGCACTTTTATACCATTCACACAGTGAAAAAGGGTATTTTTATATATGACGGCGCATAGAGAAAGGGACCTAAGGGTAAAAACAGGTTTTGTTCAGGAGAGCCATTTTAAAGATTAAATGAATTTTCTATTTTTTTAAATTGTTCATAAGGAAAAAAATAAATTTTTTGTAGTTTCGTAAAATCAAGTTATTTTGTTAATTTAGTAGAGGAAAAAATGTAAATAAATTAATTTTACCGTTAGGTCCCTTTCTATTTGCGCTTAGAATCGTCGTCCTCACTTATATAAAACGCGCATTTCTCTGGGAGTGAACACTTTTGGGGCATTGGATCGGTTTCATTCGATGCTCAGATGTTGTCCACATCAAAAAAAAGTGAAAATTGTTTTTTTTACCCTTAGGTCCCTTTCTCTATGCGCTGTCACACATAGGTTTGTCAGTCCATTTGAAATATCTACAATCTTTTTTTCCGACCCAATAAAGTATTTATTTTTTGAAAGCTTATGAATAGGGGAGTCGATTAAGCTCTGTCAGTCTGTCCGTGTGTATGTTCAAATCAACTTTTGAAGCCCCCGACAATTTTGTTTGTTTTTTTTTTATTGTTTATTTTTTATATTATTTATAATTTTATTGTTTTTCTTCTTTTTTAATTTTTTTTATTTTTTTTAAACATACATATGTAAACTCAATTTATAGTTTTGCAATGGGATGTTTTTATATACATATGTATGTTTTTTATGTGTATGAACGTATTTTATGTGAGATGAATGGTGATACAAACAATTGTTATTGCACGACTACACGTTCTGAAGGGTATATAAGATTCGGCACGTTCGAATATAGCACTCTTACTTGTTAAAATTAATATTGTAATTTGTTTAATATTGTGTGCATAGTGTTGGACAAATCATCAAAGATGGTGCGAAAATAAGTCGAAATTTTTTACCCTTCACATTAGACTGTCAGAGGGTATAAAAATATAAGATTTTATTTTTTTTTGTAATTAATACAGATATATATATATAGTATACATATATATTTTGAAACGTTTAAGATAAAAAAGTCGATTTAGTTTTGACCGTCTTAACATCTGTGTAAGCGTTGAAAGCAACATTTGGAAGCCGCCGTATACCTCACAGACCTGTTTGTACTATCACTTCATCGGAAATGCCATAAAAAATTTTGGTATAAAAAATTAGCAATTTCGACCGATTAGTTGCTGAGCAAAAAATACGTATGCCTCAAAATCCAATATAGTGTCTGAAACAAAAGTATCCATTATATAAAATATAGTACACATTAAAAAATTCCAACTCAAAGATGCATCTGAAAAATTTTCTTGACATGTTTTTAATAAAGGACGTCAAAGAAAAGGGTTGATAAATAAAAAAAGTTCATGTTAAAAAGCTTTCATACCTAATATGGCGTCTTGACCATACATTCTTAATCTTTGAAAATATTTGTTAATTTTTTAATAATTTTTTAAAACAGATTACTAAAATTAGGCATAAATAACCACTACTTTCGGACAAGTAAATTTTAAAACCAAATGTAAATAAAAATTTCTTTAATAGGACAGCAGTTATAACATTTAATTGGTTTCGTCTAATTCCTCAAATGTTTGTATGAACGTCCACCACTACTAAATATATTACCCGCAACTGTTAAAAAAAAAAAAATTAAAAAATCTACATACCACTTTTTTTCTGTTCGATATTCCTCACGGGAAAATAACCTACAAAATCCAAGACAATGTTCTTCTTTGTTTAAATAAGTCAGATACAATGTTGTTGTTATTATTACGTTTCTTTTTCTTACCTCACTAACCATAATTGTTGGCACGTTACCCTGGGGGCGTTGATTGAGTAGTTTATGAATTTATTCTTGCATTCTCTCTCAACATCATCATTTATCTTTAGATGTACAACTCGTACTTAACAACAGACGGACATATTCAATCAGTCACAATCATCCACACACATGCACCTTATGGGGTATTAAAAATGTGTGCGTTTTCTTTTAAAACGTTGTTGTATGATTTAGGTATCTTGTTAACCAGTTGTTAAATATCAGTTCATTTTTAGCTGTCCCTTATCCGTTCTTTCCCTCCTTAATGATGAGAGAGCGTTGTGGTTTGTACTCGTTTGTACATTTTGGCATTTTTAATGTGAGTTACATTTTTTGCTATATTAAAAGATAAATATATGTAAAAAGTTGTTTCTTAAGTAGTTCAAAATGCGAAGCTGTAAAGTTTTAAGAATGCCGCCATAAATAGTGTTCATTTTATTTTGTTAAGGAAGTAAATGTGAAAAAAGAAACTTTAACATGTTGTTTTTAAAAAGGAATGAATGCGACAATTTCCTTATTTTAGAGGAATAGGTTTAAGTAATGCGTACTGTATCCTTTAAAATGTTTCTTATTGTTGAAAATTAAAACAAAAACATTCTCTGGGACTAAGCACGTTATTTGTTATTGGTCGTAATTCTAATAGTACGTATAACGCGCTCTTCAATTCTGATAATAATTTTCTCATCTTCAATAACTATCGAATACGGTAATTTAGACCCTGTTAAATTTTATTAGAGTTTGATTATGTCTTGGCTAGTTATAAACGATCCAATTAAAATTATTCACTTGTTATAAGTAAAATTAATAAGATTTGTCCTTGGGATCAATACGTTATGTATTCCAAATTTCAATTTCCAATTCAAATTTATTGAACTAAATTCTTTTTAAATTACAAAACATCAGCACCAACGTGTATCAACATTACGAAAATATCTTATATAATATTAGGCAAGTCGTCGATCTTTTATACTCATACGCTTACATTATACAATCGATTTTGATAAAAAATTTAGAATTTTAAACAAATTTTTCTGCAATGTACAAAATCTTCATTCTATTAAAATTGATTTTTCATTTTAGGTGCTAGAAGCGGTTTAAGTTGCTACTGACACATATGCGCATGGTTTGCGTTGTTGCGATTTTTGTGTGTTACAAAAACTAAAAATAAAAACAGAAAACAAAGTAATGCATGTTGATACAAATTGTTTTTGCAAAGAGTGTTTTTTGCCCAGATTTGCTCCAAAAATGCCTATTTTTCGATAATCACTTAAAAAACGGTTAGTTCGTATCTTTAAAGTAGAATTTATTAATATTGGGCAACACTGTAATATTCATTACTTAAAAAAGAGACAATTGTGAATCGGTCAGTGCATCTAATAAAGAGTTTATTAAAATCATATGAAATGTTTGAATAATTTATGAAAAGTTCATTTTTGAATCAAGACGAAATTTTTAAATTGTAAATAATTGTATTAATGTTTATCGAATTTCAATTAATAAAAAGTTGGATTATGATCATAAATCCTATATCTGAATTAACTAACTCAGATAATATCAGGAAAAATAGCAATAATTCTTTTATCAAGATTCTGAAGGAATTCCTAAGATTTGTTTGTGAGAAAGAAGAATAAATTTTAGACACTGAATAAATTTTATAAAAGAAGTAAGGGGAAAATTTTTCTAACTTTTTGGCAAAAAATTTCTTATTTAAAACGTGTGGATTCTTGAGATTCTTCAATGTTTATAACAAATCCCATATGGTAATCCCATATTTTTTCACAATTTGTTCTTTTAAGTGTATTTAAAATGTGTGAAAATGTGTCAAATGAAAAAATCAAGTTTTCGAAGTCTCCGAAATTGACAAGACCCATATAAGAAATATTTGGGAGAACATCAGTTTTAGAAATCAGTCTAAATCAAAATAACGGATTTTTTTTAATCTTCACAGTATGGGTATAAAATGAAAAGACTTGACTAGTAGAATGCAGTTAACTATGTACAAATTCAGAATTAAAGATGGCGTCAGAAATAATGGAGAATATGGCGTATAACATTACATCTTAAATCGAGGATAAGCTACGATGAGGTGGTCGTTAAACCTATTTACTTATATAATATTAAAGAGTAATATTAGTTTCGAAGCGGCCGAATATAGCAATTTCACTTGTTTTTTATTTCACTTATTTAGAAACTTAGCATACGAATAAACTTATAAAATTAACATAATAAATCTATAGTAATTCAAATACAAACCTCGATGACGTATTTTATTATTGAGAGAAGTAAATTATTTTTATTAAAGTTAATATCTATTGGCGACAACAAAAATAAATCCAATAAAAAAATAGCTAATAAGCTGTAATTTTAATGCCTAAACTCGCACAATTGCTACGTAGTTACTAAGAAGAGTCATCAAACATTAAAGTGGAATTTCAGAGAAATTTTAAAACACAAATTGACGTCAATTCAAACTATGTTTAAATAACCACAACAAAAAAAATCCATTTACTTTTCACCCTTTACATATATTTAACTAACAAAAAGTAAAAACAAGTAAGAGCACTATATTCGGCTGTGCCGAATCTTTTATACCCACCACCAATTTTGTGTACATTTAAAGCACAATATTTATTATTTTGTTACTCATTATGGAATAATCTTTTTATAATAAAATATGTATCACTTTCTTTGTAGAGGGTGGTTAAATTTTAAGGGCCCATGTTGAAGGTGAACTACAGCTAGTCTTTAAATTAGTTTTCTGCATTTCATTTTACATTTCTCAATCTCAAACTTACTCAATTTGATCCGTGGAAAGATACGCAAATGAGCAACGCTTTAAAGTTATTTAGGTTTTTTATGAAAATGGGCATTCAAATCAAAATGCATTTTGTGCACTTCGTAATTCTTTTGATCAACATAATCATTCAAATTCATCCACAATCGGGAAAATTTAAAAAAATTTTTAAATTTCTGCAAAACAGGTCTGTATAAAATGTTAGAAAATCTGTGAATGCCTTCTTAGTTCGTTGAATGGGAACCATTGCGGTTTTTTGCGATAGTGTGGCAAAAGAGCAGTCAACCTCGACTCATCATCGTGCCCAACAATTGAGCATCAACATTGTCATTGAAAATTTGGACCATCAGATAGTGGAGTGGCGCCAAGGATGGGGGGGGGGGGTCATTTGGCCGATATTTTGTTAAATACATAATTTAACCGTTCAAATATTATCATTACAAAAAGAAATAACAATAATGTCCTAAATAATTTGTGTTTTATTTAAATTCAACATAAAATTTAACCACCCTTTATTACTGCGATATGCTACTGAAATGCTTTTGTAAATGTAGTCTTTCAATGAAAGTTGGCGTTAAAGTAGGCGTGTCAATAAAGTTTCTGCTAATAAATACAACTTAGATATTTCAATATAGTTCTTTATTTTCCCAAAAACTTTGTCAATAGAGAAATTACATGAATTTAAGAAAACCCGTTATATGGGATGTAGGCGTTATAGTGGGCGTGTCACCTAAACTTTTTGGCACAACAACTACATTGACTAGAAGGATATATGTAGTAAATTTCCTCATCATACCTCTAATTTTGTCGGTTTTATGAGCTTTAACATTTCATTAACGGTAGATAACGTGAAAAGTGGGCGTTATAGTAGGCATGTCAAAGTTATTTTTACGCATGAGTACATTTTAGATGTTTCAATATAGCCCTGTATTATTCCAAAATCTTTATTAATAGAGAAATTATATGAATTTTAGGTAAAGCGTTATATGGGAGGTGGGCGTAAAAGTGGGCGTGGCACCTTAATTTTTTTTTACAATAATGACACTGCTTAGGGGGATATACGTAGCAAATTTGATCGTCATACATCACATTTTGGCGGTTTTATGAGCTTTGAAATTTCATTAACGGTAGATAACGTGAAAAGTGGGCGTTATAGTAGGCGTGTCAAAGTTATTTTTGCGAATGAGTACATTTTAGATGTTTCAATATAGCCTTTTATTATTCCAAAATCTTTTTTAATAGAGAAATTATAAGAATTTTAGATAAAACGTTATATGGGAGGTGGGCGTAAAAGTGGGCGTGGCATCTTAATTTTTTGGCACAATAATGACATTGCCTAGGGGGATATACGTAGCAAATTTGATCATCATACCTCTAATTTCGGCGGTTTTATGAGCTTTTAAATTTCATTAACGGTATATAACGTGAAAAGTGGGCGTTATAGTAGGCGTGTCAAAGTTATTTCTGCGAATGAGTACATTTTAGATGTTTCAATATAGCCCTGTATTATTCCAAATCTTTATTAATAGAGAAATTATATGAATTTTAGGTAAAACGTTATATGGGAGGTGGGCGTAAAAGTGGGCGTGGCACATTGATTGTCCGTTAAAAAAAAGCCTCTCACCAAAAAGCAAAGTGTGCAAAATTTCAGAGTCGTACATCCAATTTTGTTGCTTTTATGACGTTTTTGTTTTTAAATATACCGAAAAATACACTGTGCGGTATAAATTTTCGTACATTTTGATCGATAACTCCTTTCCTAATGATCAGATTTAGGTAATTTTTGGTGAGAAATATTGTTTTGACTCGAGAAATATATATTCGAAGTTTCATGACTCTACGTTAATTCGTTTGGACACAATACCATTTTATTCGATGTTCGTAGGACACGGTTTTTTCGACCTACTCTTGCGTTCCGAGCTATAACTCACTTCCTAATATTCCGATATAGCCCATTTTCAATACCAAACAAACCTTGTCTATAAGAAAGATTCTGGCAAAATTTGAGCCTCCTAGCATTTTCGGTGCGACCTCTATCGTGCTTTCAACAGACGGACAGACGGACAGACGGACAGACGGACAGACGGACGGACATAGCTAGATCGTCATCAAATCAAACCCTGATTCAGAATATATATACTTTATGGGGTCTAAAATGGATATTTCGATGTGTTACAAACGGAATGACAAAATGAATATACCCCCACCATTTTTTTGGTGGCGGGTATAATAAATCAAATATCTACAATTGAAATTTTGAAAATAAAAAACTTTGCGCAATATTAAATGCTATTTATATAATTTTAAAATATGTTAACTGAATTTCTAAACAACAACAAGAAAATAATGAATCATATTTTTAGCAATTTTACCCAACAAACCACGTCTAGCATGTGCTTTTTAAATATACTTTGTTTGAATGTATGACATTACGAGTGTTGATTTTCTGGTGGAATCCCCCGCAAACTATGGATCAGAGGGCTCGCAGTCCGGAGCATGCCCAATGCTATACTAAAAGATATACACATACACAGATACTATAACAATTTAAAAAACGGTTGCATATGGTTAAGTTTATTTTAAGCTCAGAGCAAAAAAAAACTACATTTCCAATACACCAGAGACTATTATAACGGCTCATTATGCAGATTAAAAAAAATATTCGTTTTTTCTTATTAAAAAAAATTTTTATTTTAAAATTAAAAAAAAAAAATACAATAAAACAAGTTATAATGTCCCATTCATTTGTGATGAATTTTGAATACCCTTTATCAACTACATAGTATGTACCTGCAAAACGTATAATTACATATAACAAATGTTTTGTGTAGGAATAAAGAGAAAATAGAGACAGTCGTGTTGTTTTATATGCAGCTCAGCTATTTTGAGTTGATTTTGCTTTATAATACAAATTTCGCACAAATATCATTATAAAGTTAAGACTAAAATTATAACTTTTAAATCAAAAAGTAGGCACACAAATTTAAATAAATTAATATCTGAAATTAAAAATTTTATACTAAAGATAAGAGAAAATCTTTTAATGAAGTATTTATAGTTATATTGTATGCCATTTTAGGCACATTAGGCTACTTAAGGAGTGCAAAAGTTATCTATATATACATATGTATGTATCCACATACATATATAAGAATAATAAAATTTATAAATTCGTATCGTTGAAATTAATACTTACGCCTACACAAATATATAAATTGTGAATTAATTGATATTAAACTCATGCCGAATTTTTAATTCGAAATGACCACCTAAAAAAATAATATTTTTAACATACATATAAAGTCATAAATCACTAAAGCACTAAATTAAACTTTAAAAAAAATACTAAAATTATTTAGATTTAGTAGTGAAATTTGATTTTTATGTTTTTGTGTAATTTATTTTCAAATGAGTCTTTAGTGTACGACACAATAAATTATACTTATCGCATGAATGAAATTGTTATTGTTTGTTAATTTACAAACCCTACATACACCCCAGTTTGTCGCTCTGCTGTATCAACAATGACATTGCGTTTGCTTTTGAAACGTCACACAGTTATTTTTATTTATTTATTTGTTTGTTTTTTTTTTTTTTTTGTAGAATATTAAATGTTTAAAGCTTTTATTAGTATTTCAATTAAATAAAATAAAAAAATAATGATGACTACGACAACACATTACTTATTTATACTGTGAGCGTCAAAATAAAGTGTACAAAAACTTTTTCTACAATAAAGTATTTTTTTAGTCTTTTAAGATATGACTAAATTTATCATTCTAGGGTTTTTAATATTAGTATACTAATCTTAGTTAGCTATAGAAAGACAATGAGAAATTTCTTACAAATACATAAATGATGGAGCAAAAACAAATTCGAATCCATATTTTACGCGTCAAAATAAAGTGTACATGTTGCATATGCATCATTTCAGCGGTGTGCTACTGTAAAAGAATATCGTTATATTTGGTTGTTTTCTTTATTTTAGCATTCTAATGAAAGGTTTTTATTGTTTTATGTAAATTAATTGTGATCTGCAGAGTAAGATCTCCTCGTGTGAAGTAAATTTTAATTTTTTTGGAATGGGAAAACAAACTTCTAGTGATATTAGAGAATTAGTAATAAAACTTCGGAATGAAGGAAAAACTTTCAGAGAAATTGGCTCTATTATAAACAGAAGCCACAATACTGCAAAAAAAAATTATTGATAAAAACGAAAAATACGGCAAAATAGAAAATCGTCCAGGGTCGGGACGGCGAAAACTTTTAAAGGAGGCTGAAATAAGATCCATAGTGCGCGATGTAAAAAAGATTCCTTTTAAAAGTGCTGTTAAAATATCAGAGGAAGTTTCGGCAACATCAGAAACTACCGTAAGTGCCAGTACAATACGAGATCATTACACGAAAACGGGTAACATGGTCGATTCCCACGAAAGAAACCACTAATATTACCAGCTAATTAAAAAAGACGCCTAGAATACGCCAAAAAGTATGAAAATAAAGATGTTTCATTCTGGAATAATGTGCATTTTACTGATGAAAGTAAATTTGAGGTGTTTGGCCAGAAAAAACCAGTTAAAGTATGGAGAACAAAAAACAATGATTATGCTGACCAAAATTTAATAACCACGGTTAAGCATGGAGGGGGTTCGGTGATGGTGTGGGGATGTATGGCGGCAAACTGAGTAGGGAATTTGGTTTTTATTGAAAGTACAATGAATAAGATGGACTACCTGAACATTTTGCAAAACAACGTGCCATTCAGTATGGAGAAATTGGGGTTGGAAGGATCTTGGATTTTTCAACAGGACAACGACCCCAAACATACATCCCATATAGTAAAAGAATGGCTTCTGTACCGCTCTCCCAAAACATTGGATCATCCTCCACAATCACCGGGCTTAAATCCAATTGAACATTTGTGGGAGCATTTGGACCGCCAACTCTGAAAAAGGACAATTAGCGATAAGAATATGCTGAAATCCGTTATAATGGAGGAATGGCAGAAAATTTCATCCGATATAACTAAAAAATTAGTAGAATCGATACCCAGAAGACTAAATTCTGTAATTAAGGCAAAAGCAAAATCAACTAAATACTAAATCGATTTTATTTTCATTTAAAATCAGTTTGTACACTTTTTTTTGACGCGTAAAAAATGAATTATTTTTTATTTTTGTTGTAAATTTTTTGTTGTTGTTAATATTTTTGCTGTTTTGTTTAGAATAAGGTAGAGAACTAAATACTGACTTAAAAGTACCTAAATGTAAAACTTTATCGTAAATGAAAATACTGATATAAAAACAATGTTTTAAAAAATATTTGTGTACACTTTTTTTGACGCTCACGTATTTCATACAATTACCGCACAATACTTTTAAACAATATTACGGTAAAAAAATTTATCACGTTTTATATTGATATCATAAAATCAAGCACAATTATTGATAATAATTACATAATTTTAACTTAATTTTTTATTTCTAATATATAAATTCTATAATTAATAAATAATTAACTTTAACAGCAATCACTTGAGTTTTTTTTTTTTTATTATTTCTACAATATATACAAGTTCATTAAACTTTTTTTTAAGGTAACTAGAAGTCATCTGTTAAAAATTTCCAGTAGTGGAAATGTTTATAAATACTATTTTTTTAATACAATGATCGCTATGCGTCACGTGAATGCAACTAGTCATGAATTTCGAATGATTTAATTAAAATAAAACTTTTGTTGATCATGCAAATAATTTCGTTTCACTTTCTAAACTTCAACGGATAAAAGAAAATAATATAATATCAAGTTTGTTGGGTTTTTTTTTTTTGGTTTTAGATATGTAGTTTATCTTATATATTTTTGATATTATTGAAGGTTAAAAAATGTTTACGTTAATTGAAATACATATACGCAAACCCGTAGAGAGAACAGTATCAATTGTGATCATCGAAATTGTTGGCAATCATATAGTTTAGTTGTAACAGAAGATTTTTATGGTTTTATCTACAGAATTTCGTTTTCGAATATTAATATATAGCCATATATATATAAGATTGTTACAATAAAAATTTTCCAACCACAAACGTAACGTTCGATTGCAAGAACTGGACCAATAGGTTGGCAAAGAATTTGACAGTCTATTTTTTTGGCGCACAAAGAGAAAACATTTGTTTTTTTTACCGAATATTTATTTGTTTAAAAATTTAACTTTTACTAGAGTTATTGATATGATTGCTATATTAATATTATTGTTGTTCCGTTTGTAATTTCTACAATTTTCTTTTCCAACCCCATAAAGTATATATTTTCTTAAAGCTTATAAATTGAGGAGTCGATTAAACCCTGACCGTCTGTCCGTGTGTTGGTTGAAATCAACTTTTAGAAGCAACTATGTATATGTTCCTCAGATCTGAGTATGGTATCAATCTTTTGGAAATATCCGGGACTGACTGGTTAGAGTAAACGTGGGTGGCATCGAATCCCAGCTGAGCAAAAAAAAAAATTTTTTTTTATTTTATTTATTTATTTTGTATATTATTTATATTTTTATTATTTTTTTTTATTTTATTTTTTTTTTAATTTTTTTTTAAATTTTTTAAAAAAATTTTCTTAAAATTTTTTTTGTATTTTTTTAATTGTTTTTTCTGTTTTTAATACAGTTTTTTTTATTTTTTTTTTAACATCTAGGTTTGCATTCTAGTTATTTTATATTTCTGATCAGCTGATTACTTAAAATCGTCGTTTAAACTCGTTCAGATCAAAAATGTAATTTTTATTTTTGCCTGTTTACTAAATAGTTCGACACATTTAAAGGTCAATATTAAGTTCAGGCTTAAATTTTTTTATTTATTCCACACGGAAAAATAATCACTAAATATTGTGTAGAATAATTTTAAATAAGTATCAAAAAATAATTGACCAATTTGAAGTGGACTTTTGTTTGGGTCCTTGGCTGCAAAAGTTTTTGGGGCAATACTAAATTTGATATAAAATAGAAAGAACCGAAAATTTTGCTCTTAGAGGGAGAATAGCTGATGATCATGAAAAACATATTTTCTAAATCATACATAACTTTACGTCTGCACATAAATATATTATTAATTTTACATGAAAATTACCAACAACAACTTAAGCATGCATATCATAATAATCATAATAATAAATAGCTTAAACTGTACCGATATGCAAATATGTACTTTGAATTGATCTAATGTTATACCATTGTTACGTTGTGCTTAATGCAGCAACTGCAGGCAAAGGTAAGAAGTTTATAAAAGCTTACGGGTAGTTAGTAAGAGTTTAAGAACAAAAAATCATATAAATCTGCTTTTAGCATGTAACGAATGTTAAAAAAAAAAACACTAGCTAAAATTCAGACATAACTGCCTAGTACCCTTAAGATCTAAAAAATATCAATTTTACGTTAACGGGCTGTTTATGGTTAGCATAAGCATACTATGGTTGCTAGAAAATATCTCAAATATAAGTAAGGATAAGCTGCAACACAAACAGCAAATCATAATTAAAATGTTTGTGAGAATTCTTAAAAAAAATATGTATGTGCCTGCTAAGCTGTAAGGTCAGCAGCTTGTTATGTTATTACTTATTATATGTAATACTCGTATCTTATCTTATGTATTTAAAGTTTCACAACAACAAAATAAATAATGAGCAAACTGTGTAAATTATGGAATATTTATTTTGTGACATTAAAAGATATAAAAGGTTTTAGAAAACGTACTAAAACAATTACTTAATTTAACGGTAGTTTTATTCAAATATTTACCTGAATATTAAATAATCTTACTGTAACTAATTTACAACAACTTAAATGTTGTTTCTCTTACAGATCTCACTTCGTCGCTGGCACCGGCAAATTCAAATCTATGTAGCCGCCTTCGAATACCTCCGACGAGCTCAACTACATTTCGACTATGTCAGGGACAGTCAAGAAAGTCCCTTTGCTCGTGAATTAAATGCGCTACTCAAAGATGCCCGCAATATCTTGTGTAACATTGAACACGCCATTAATAATACTCGTAAAATCACCTCAAATATTGATACACTTTTTATAAATCGCTCCAGAATGGAAAACATACTGAAGTTTACGACCAATATAAAATATATTTCACCATTGAGATGGCATCAAATTAAAAACAATGACCAAAACTGGATGGTTAATGTATTCGATTTACGTTTTGCCAAATATAATTACTTTACTTTTGTGCGTAAATTGATGAAAATCTTAAGAAAGCATACGAAAAGGCCTGGACCCATTTATCTGCGTAAAAGGGCCAATAAAATGTATGAAGACGAGCAGCCGAAAAAACAAAAGAAAACAAAAAAGGATGGAAATCTAACTGGCACAAAAATAAGACACTCAAGAAAAAAACTCGAATAAGTATTAAAAGAAATCACATTTCTAAATCGATGATATAAATCCAAAACTAAATATGAAATATTTCCAACTACACTGACATTCACATTTTCAAACATTTCCTTCATTTATACATAGTAAATATAAGAATAAAAATAACACATTTACAATAACACACTTTATTTAGTTCTTATTTTAAATAAAAACTCTTATTCAAAAACAATTAGTTTCCACTTACAGTTTAGTATCTGGAACATTGTGAAGAGTAATTGAATTTGATTTAAAAACAAAACTTATTTTATCTGAAACTGTTGAGACCTCTCATATTCGATTTTCCATTAATTGTTTTATATATAAAGTTTTATTATTACTATTGTAAACAACAAAACTGTGATATAATTATTAGTTTAAGTCTTTTTTTTTAATCAAAGTATGTGCAACTGTATATGTATGTATAAATAAATAATGGTCTACAGATAAAATTTATTGAAGTTTTATTTTTAAGAATATTAACTCTTTTTAAACAAGATATTTTTTTTTTGGGAAATTTACGCAAAATATGCCGTGTGTATAAGCGGAGGTTACAGGGATAAAAATTGCCGTACGAATGCAACATTTGGCAACTCGAAAAATTGTCATTTTATTTGCTACGCTTTTTAGCATTTCGTTTTTAAAACATCGATATATTCATTTTAGACCCACAAGGTATTTATATTTTGAGTCCTGTTTTCATTTTAGAATGATCTAGCAATATACATACACCCATCTGTCTGAAGATTTTGGAAGAATAAGGAACTCTATATTGTAATATCTTAGTTGAATTCATTAAGAGAAATTACTTTAACTTTAATCTCTCAATTATTGTGGCAAAAATAATAAGCGTTACCTTGTTAGACTAAATAACTGAAAATAAATTCAAAGTGAAGCAAACTCAAGCACAGACGTTAGTCTATAGTTAGAGTTGCTTACAAAATAATAAGTTTTGTGGTATAAAAGAGCTACACAAAATTGGTGGTGGGTATCAAAAATTTGACACATCCAAGTATGGTTCACTTGTTTATTTCTATCTGAGGCAAACTAAATCTGTGCAGTAAAGCATACCGCAAAAATGTTCAAATATAAAGTACCTTTACATGGAAATTAAAAAAAATAAATCATACTCTACAATGGTAATATAAGAAAAATAAATATCCAAAAGAAAATGGCGGATATAATTTGGTAACCACCTAAATATGAGTGTCAAGCGAAAGGGATTTTTGAATCCAAAAAGTTGTTCGAAAAAAATTGTGTATCTCGAGATCTAGACAAGTTTTTGTTTTAAAAAGGGATAAAAAATTCACATTTACCGTTTTGCCTTAATAATTAGGGCGGCATAATTTTCCATATGTAATAGAAAATAGGACAACCCAGGTAATTCTATATGCTTTAGAAGTTGCCAAATGATGACAAGAATATTATAAAAATATACCTATCTTCACGTTTAGAACAAAACAAAAAAAAGTTGTATATAACCGATTTGCTGAAATCGTCCAAATTCGTTTGTTAAGATAATAAATTGCTTGTATTTATATGTGGTTGTAAAATTTCTTATTCACATGATATGTTGTCACTTGCAGCAAATATTTTAACTAAGCGAATTCAACATATTTTCTAGACTAAAATTAATATAAAAACGCAAGACAGATGAAATGTTTCGGCTCTAAATCGGTGAGAATTTTTAGGAATAAGCAAAATCGCTAGCTTTTTTATATGAAGCGGCAGAATAAATATTTCGACTCCAATTTGGCTAAGTTCTACGCATTTTTGACAATTAAATAATGTATACAATCCGACGGCATAATTACTGCGGTCTAGGTAGGCTTACTACTTGTGTGCCTATGGCACTCAGCTGATAAGTATTGGTTATTATATTTATGTAATACAACTTCGACTCTCGGTCATATAGCGACGATTTTAGCAACGGTTGGAGGAGATACATGTTTCGGCTCTTAGTTAATCGACTTGCAATTCAAAGAAGAAAATGCTTTGGTTTTCGATAAAACCAGATCTGTAATGTCATTCTTTTTCCTCTTTTTTAATTCTGTATCTGGATTTTTATCTTATCATTAACCTCATGAGAAACGTAAGAGTATCCTATTAAATAATGGGGAATACAGCACACACAACAGAACCTGAAAGCAAATAAAAGCCATGTTTACGACACATTGGGTTATGGATAATAATAAGTAATTGTTATTTAATTTTTTTATAATTTATAACATTATTACAGCAAAAACAGTATAATTAATGCTTTCACAAAAATACCATTATAGTCAAATCATCTAAAATTATATAAATCCATTAAGTTTTACTCGAAACCAATGTATGATTACCAACCCAGCAAAAAATCTCATTACATAACAATGAGTTAAATGTACTAAAGAAAAATTCTTCACTACTTACAATTTTGCTTCTCAACTCATTATTTTAACACGGCGATGTCATTGGAGGCAAGTACTTACCACGTTCGCTTACAAATAAAGACTTAAATAAGTACTTACTTTTATAGCAATAAATAAGAACTTGATTTGAATAACATAAATAATCAATAAATATTATGGACTTACAGAAGTCGTTCGGTTCTTTAACCCTTTGACGACCAGAGGCTAACATACTTGCCCAGGGGTTTTCATATTATAATTGTTTCCGTAGGAGATCGAGTAAATTTGTTCAATACTGGTTTACAGCAGACGATAGTGGCAACACAAATGTGATAGGTTGTAGGTTCTTATCGCCACCCATTTAAACCACTAGGTGGCCTCAATGTTGGTCAAAAAGTCAACTTACTTTAGAGGGGTAGTGTGGAGAGAGCGTAGGATGCATCTTTCTAAAACTAAGGCATATTTTGGCGGCACCTCTTACCTTTTAAAAAATATATTAGCGAGGGTTGTGTTGGTTTCGAGCTGCCCACAACTTTGCCAAACGTGTTTGGCAAGTATGTTTGCCTGTGGGCTGAAACGGAAAAAAAGGCACCTAAAAATAATCAAATGTTTGTTGTTTATTTTCATCACTATATGTATGTCTGAGTATGCAGTTTTAAATTTTTTGGTGCATGTCTGTTTTTAATTGTTTATAATAAAATTCAATTGAACAAAACGGATTTTGTTTGTTATTGTTTTAAGTTGCAAGCTTTTTCTGCGCTGCTTGTGTCTTCGTTTTTATTCACTAATTATTGGAAATAAATCAGAGAAAACGTATTTCGTGCATTACTATTTAATATTGTATTATTATAGTATTTCGAGTATTATTTTTGATTAAACAGTGTTAAGTAACTTATTATAAATAAAAAATTTATAATGAGTGGACACGTCCGTGATCGTTTTTTCTTTCTTAATATGGATCAAATTGAACAACTTTTGTTTTGCGACAGCAGTGACAATGGGGAAGAAGCTGCTACACTTATGGATGAAGAGGATATTATTTTTCTAGAAAATGATGCTATGGAAATCCAAGAGGATAAACCGATAGAAATTGTTATCGAAGGCAATACTACCCTACAGCCTTCTGTAATTAAAAAGGTCCGCATTAGTCGTAACCCATTACCAGTTGCTGTAGAGGCTGAGCCAATTGCAACGACTTTCTATACCACCAGAGAAGACTTTCCGGTTCAGAGAGACGAGTGCCTATAAAAGCCCAGTTTTTACTGGTTTTAGGATTGCACTTATGAATATTCCCAAGTACTAAAACCTACTGTAAATATACATGAGGAAATGCCATCAGCATATGATGTGTTTAATGCTTTTTGTAATTTTGAAGGTTAGTTTTTACAATTTCAATATACTAGTTCTTATTTTATGTATAATTTTTGGTTTCACAAATGTGCATAATAAAAGTGGAGTAGTCCAAACTGTATGATATGCAAAAACGTCGTGTTTTCACTCTGACCGTGAAAGAGTTCAAGGCTTATATGGGCCTAATCATACGTATGAGCCTAGTAAAACTACCCAGAATTCGAATGTATTGGTCCACAGATCCGACATTTCAGCAATCTCAAATTGCAGATATCATGGCGCGGCCTCCTCCACCTATGGCAAATATAGTCGCACAAATGTATTTTGTACTATATGTAATGTATTCTTTGCTTCACATTATGACGTGACTACTTTGGCGAGTATCATGTATAGCACTTGTTATTTTTGTTCAAATTCTTTATAAATTATTTCCTTAATAGCTTAAATAAATAAAAAAATATAAAACAACATACGTTTCAATAAAATTTTTTTTATAAAAGAATTTTCTTTCAGCCCATAGGCAAATACATTTGCCAGGAGTAATATTTTTTTCTTGGATAAAAAATTCCCTTTCAACCCAGAGGCAACTATATTTGCCAATTAAAATGAGGGACAAAACGAGGGCCTAGGGGGCCAAATTTTTTTTACGTACCTATTATTGGTGCATATATTATGAAAATACAAAAAAAGAAAAAATCGCTTCAGTAGAAAATGTCCGGTCCTCAAAGGGTTAAGGACGTAAATTCGGTTTTATTGGCCTGCGATACGTTAATTTGAAATTAAAAAATCTGTGAAAATCAAAAACAAAAATATCACTTTGTTAATGAAATGCTTTACCCCTGTACCCCTGTTGAAAAATTATTATTACTTATACCCTTAGCGTGTTAAACTAAATGAGAATTATTTATTAATTTTATTGGTTTCTAGCAAATTTCGCAACAAGAAATAGTATTGTGTGTGTATCTAAGTAAATGTCTGAAAAGAAGTACTTACGTATTACATTATTACTAAAATACTTCGTAGTCAGACAGACGATATGGAATAGTCGTTGAAAAGTATGTTGTTTAGTAAGAGCAAGTCATTACCTAGTTTTTGCTGGGAAGCAATTAAGCAATATTTTTTTATATTTTTATACCCGCCACCAAAAAAGTGGTCGGGGTATATTCATTTTGTCATTCCGTTTGTAACACATCGAAATATCCATTTTAGACCCCATAAAGTATATATATTCTGAATCAGGGTTTGATTTGATGACGATCTAGCTATATCCGTCCATCTGTCCGTCTGTTGAAAGCACGATAGAGGTCGCACCAAAAAAGCTAGGAGGATCAAATTTTGCCAGAATCTTTCTTATAGACAAGGTTTGTTTGGTATTGAAAATGGGCTAAATCGGAATATTAGGAAGAGAGTTATAGCTCGTACAGCGAGAGTAGGTCGAAAAAACCGTGTCCTTCGAACATCGAATAAAATGCAATTGTGTCCAAACGCATTAACATACAGTCATGAAACTTCGAATATATATTTCTCGAATCGAAACCATATTTCTCCCCCAATTGCTTACATCATTGCATTAGGAAAGGAGTTATAGATAAAAATGTACGAAAATTTATACCCCGCAGTGTATTTTTCAGTATATATTCAATTTAAAACCTAATAAAACGGACAAAATTAGATGTAAGATTCTGAAATTTTTCACACTTTGCTTCTTGGTGAGAGGCATTTTTGTAACGGAAAATCAATGTGCCACGCCCACTTTTACGCCCACTTCCCCTATAACGTTTTACCTAAAATTCATATAATTTCTCTATTAATAAAGATTTTGGAAAAATAAAGGACTATATTGAAACATATAAGTTGAATTTATTAGCAAAAACAACTTTGACACGCCTACTATAACGCCCACTTTTCACGGTTTCTACCGTTAATGAAATTTAAAAGCTCATAAAACCGACAAAATTAGAGGTATAATGATAAAATTCGCTAAGTATATCCCTCTTGTCAATGTCATTACTGTGCCAAAAAATTTAGTGCCACGCCCAATTTTACGCCCACCTCCTATATAACGTTTTACCTAAAATTCATATAATTTCTCTATTAATAAAGATTTTGGAATAATAAAGGACTATATTGAAACATCTAAGTTGTACTCATTAGCAAAAACAACATTGACACGGCTACTATAACGCTCACTTCTCACGTTATCTACCGTTAATGAAATTTAAAAGCTCATAAAACCGACAAAATTAGAGGTATAATGATAAAATTCGCTACGTACATCCTTCTAGTCAATGTCATTACTGTGCCGGAAAATTAAGATGCCACGCCTACTTTTATGTCCACCTCCCATATAACGATTTAACTAAAATTCATATAATTTCTCTATTAATAAAGATTTTGGAATAACAAAGGACTATATTAAAATATCTAAGTTGAATTTATTAGCAGAAACTATATTGACACGCCTACTTTAACGCGCACTTTCATTGAAAGACTTCATTTACAAAAGCATTTTAGTAGCATATCGAAGTTATAAAGGGTAGTTAAATTTTAAGGGCCGATGTTGATTTTAAATAAAACTAATGTTATTAAAAAATATTATTAGTATTTCTTTTTGTAATGATAATATTTGTACGGTTCAATTATGTACTTAAGAAAATATCGGCCAATCCTTGGCGCCATTCCTCTATCTGATGGTCCAAATTTTCAATGACAATGTTGATGCTCAATTGTTGGGCATGATGATGACATGACTGCTCTTTTGCCACACTATAGCAAAAGACAGCAATGGTTCCCATTCAACGAACTAAGAAGGCATTCACAGATTTTCTAGCATTTTATATTTTTACAATTCTCCCGAATTTGAACGATTATGTTGACCAAAAGAATTACGAAGTGCACAAAATGCATTTGATTTGAACGCCCATTTTCATAAAAAACCTGAATATCTTTAAAGCGTTGCTCATTTGCGTAACTTTCCATGGATCAAATTGGGAAGTTTGAGATTGAGAAATGTCAAATGAAATGCAGAAAACAAATTTAAGGTCTAGCTGTAGTTCACCTTCAACATGGGCCCTTTAAATTTAACCGCCCTCTACAAAGGAAGTGATACATACTTTATTATAAAGAGATTATTTCATAGCGATTAACAAAATAATAAGTATTGTGCTTTAAATGTACACAAAATTGGTGGTGGCTATAAAAGATTCGGCACAGCCGAATATAGTGCTCTTACTTGTTTTTTTTTTTATTTTAAAAGTTTGAAATGTAAAAATATATAGAACAAATTTAAATAATTCAAGAAAAAACAGAAATAAACGATAAGTTATTTAACAATATTGGTATACAAATATAAGTATATTGAGAAAAAAAAGTACGGTCAATAGCATAAACAATAATTTATTTTATGCACATATGTATGTGTGTATATATGTATATTTGTTTCTGTAATCTTTTAAGGGGAGCATAGGACCGAAGCAAGTTATTTTAAATCTGCTCGATGATTTAATTTCGTTTCGATTGAAGTTTAAGTTGAATGTCTCAATTTTTATTTGGCGTTTCTAGGTATGAACAGCCTGTACTCCAGTTGCCGTGGATTCCACTGCAAAGCTTGTTTTCTTATGTCCTAAGATGCTTTTCCCAAAGTGTGACCTGTTCATGAGAAGTTGTGTTTGGGGATTTTATGTTGGATCAATTACTGATTTATTTTCGACCACAGACAATTATTAAGTTCCAATACACGCCTACAGTCTTGCGTAAAAATTATGATTGTTGAAAAATAAAGTGTTTTAGCAAAGAGAAAAGATTGGCCATATTATTTGTGGTGATAATATGATAATTCCGTGATCAATCATAGCATGTTGCCATTACCTTATGATTAACAAAACCATGTTTTTCCTTTACATGTGGTAGGAAGATTTTTTGTGTTATATTCAGCATTTCGCAACATTACGTTACTTAAAAAAATTTTGGCTATATTTGAATGAAGTAAGCATATTAATGCTTAAGTTTGGTATTTTCCGGAATTTTTACTTTTTACGTATATAGCTTTCAATCACAAACATACAATTCAATCATTATTTATGACTAACACAACCATATTTCTCCTTTGCGTGTGGTAGGAAAATGTTTTTCATTATATTCGGCACTTCGTAACGTTACGTTACGTAAAAAAAATTTTGAGATATATTTTAATTAAATTGGCATATCAATTTTACGGTTTGGTATTTCGCGGACTTTTTACGTTACGTTTGTTTGGTATATCCCGGACATTTTATCTTTCAGGAAAAAATTAATAAGAAAATAAATTTTTCTTAACTGGCAATACTGACTTCTAATTTAAAACAATACATCTATATATTTCATACAAATATTAACAACATTCAATAAATATTTAAGTTTAAAAGGTGTTTATTTTATTTTACAATTAAAGGTCATCATCTTCGCATCCATCATTATTGACCATTTCTTATCACTAATTAAATAAAACCTTTTCAAATATCTTAAGTGGGGAACAAAGTCAAAAAGAGTTACAAAATGAGTTTCATTGAATGTACTGTTTATTCATTGTCTTAAAATTGTTTCTACAGTTCCTTTTTCTTTTGTATATAAGTTTGTTTTTCTATTGTTTTTGTTTATTATTAGACAAATATTTTTACGCCTTAACAACAACTTGTTTGTCAATATTTGTTCTTTGCGATTGTGCATTATGCGAGTTATCAACAGGCAAATGTTCTAATATCTAAATACTTCATTCTTTAGATTTTAAATTCTCACTCTCTTTTTTTCAATATTGATCTTTGTGAGTTGATTGTTATTTGATGACCCTTTTTTACACATATAGTTATTTGGTAAATATATATGTATATATAGCATGGCATATGAATGAATTTCTGTGGCAGTTGATTTGGTCTAAAAAAAAGAGTAAAATTAAGTATTTCCTGCATTAAAAGGACTTTGGCTCACCGACTTTTTGGTTTTGTTGACATACGTTTTATTTATTCACTTTTCTTCAAATAGATTTACTGGATGCAATTGTATTATATTTAAGATTTTTTTTTTTTAAATTTTTTTTTTAATTTTCTTGTTGTATTAAATTTATCACACTTAAGAACAGGAGGTAAAGAATAAATAAAGAAATAATAAAGTAAAATAACTCTAGTAAATGTGAGAACAATGTTAGGTACTTGAAACAATTTGACAAAAATAAATAAGTAATTTTTTAATAAAATTACACCTTTTATAAAAGTAGAAAAACTACTTAACTATTTATATGTATTTGGATTTCAATTTTCTACTCAGTTATTAATTTATATATATTTAATTTATGTAATAATTTATGATTAAAGCTCTACTAAATATTAACAAATATAAATTTTTATTGCGGCACTCGGTAAAAAAGAAAACTTCATATAGTTTTATATATGTATTTGATAAACACACAAGTTCGAAAAATGTTTTTTAGGGGAAGAATTTTAATTATTAAATTCTTAAATTTATTATATTTATACCTATGAACAGTTTGAAGTATACTTTATTCTAAACAAATATCTATTGTAACAAAAGTGTTATTTCACACTTCACCACTAGAGATGCAAAATCGACCAAAAATAGTCGACGGTCAAAAAACATTAAAGTTTTTAATAAACAGATCTGTTTTAGATTTTGTATTCTTAGTTTATTGAATTTACTTTACAAAAGAAATTCAAGTCAAAATAAATAAGAAGATGAAAAAATATATTGCTGGAATCAAGTTATATTTTCATCATAAAAGAGACAACTACATTACGGCCGAATGTGTACAGAACATTTTTATACCCTTCACACAGTGAAAAAGGGTATATATAGGTTTGTCATTCCGTGTGAAATTTCTACAATTTTGATTTCCGACCCCATAAAGTATATATTTTCTGAAAGCTTATGAATAGGGGAGTCGATTAAGCCCTGTCAGTCTGTCAGTCTGTCCGTCTGTCCATTTGACCGTCTGTCCGTGTGTATGTTGAAATCAACTTTTTGAAGCCCCCCGACATAGGTTGGTCCCGAGTAAGGTATTAAAATATCAGAAATATTCGGGAGTAGATCGGTATTGAAAATCAGAAACATCGGTACATAAACAACTGAGATATGAGCAAAAACCCACGACCACCTCGATTTTTTTTCACAAAAACAACATTACAACAACAACATACATACATACAAACGTGTATACTGGTTAGAGAAAACGTGGCATCGAATCCCAGCTGAGCCAAAAAAAAATTTTTTTTAAATTTTTTTTTATTTTTTTTTTATTTTTTATTTAATATATTATTTATATTTTTATTATTATTTTTTTTTATTTTTTTTGTTTTATATATAATAATTATAATTATATATAATAATTTTTTTTTTAATTTTTTTTTTAAATTTTTTTTTTAAATTTTTTTTTTATTTTTTTTTTTATTTTTTTTGAAATTTTTTTTTTTTAAATTTTTTTTTTTTTTTTCGTTTTTTTAACATACATACGTGAATTTATAATTTTACAATGGGATGTTTTTATATATGTATGTACGTATTTCATATGGGATGAATGGTGACACAAACTACTGTTATTTCATGACTACATGTTGTGAAGGGTATATAAGATTCGGCACGGCCGAATATAGCGCTCTTACTTATTTTATATGTGTTTAATACAACTACCTCAACGTTTTTAATAAGATATTAAAATTTTTCAGCTTAAAAGAATACAGAATACTAATATTGATATTAATTACGATTACTTTACATGAGCAATTTAGTACACGGTGTATAAATGAATTATAAATCCAAAATGGTGTGTTAATTAAGTGAAGAACAAATAAAATCACTTGTCCAGTAAAAGATACTACGTTAAAAAAAAGTTAAAATCTAAGATGGCGCCTTAAGGAAATGACGACCTATTTGCCCAATACAACATTGAATACAGCACTTCTTAAAGAATTTTTAAAAATTCGTTTAAAACTCACATTATGCTACGCCTCACGATATTTAGTCTGATCAACTTCCTGAAATGATGAGGTAATATTCTGGAATTTTCACACGCAAAGAAAAAACATTGTTGTGGTAATTGTAATCTTAGAGCAACATAATATGATTGAAAGGTATGATTGTGGTTAAAACACATAAATTTCATATTATGACTATAAATGAAATGGACAATCTTTGCTATTTATTAAAGCCAATTATAATTTGTTTCTGCTATTAGTTATATTAAGTTTACTCACCTTTTTAACGAAAATTTAATCTACTTTTTTGTATTTTATTTATTATTTATATTTTATTGCTTTACATTGTACCGCTTATTTTTATTTTTTTAATTTTCCACAATTGTTTTACATGCTTTCACATGTCAAACTTTAAAAAAAGTTTTTATTTAAAAATTATGGCTTGATTGCTTTGTAATTATACTATTGTTTCGTTTTCCATTTAATGTTTATGTGTAAACATGTTTTTTTTTTTTGGATATCATTATAGTTTTGTCATTATAATTTTGTAGATCATACAATGTTTTTCCTTTAACGAAGTTTTTATGAAAAGTAAACATTAAATATTTCAATCAATTATCGTGACAAAATTAATGATAAAATGAAACAAAACTTTTTCTCGATAACCAAATATTGTTAAAAAAAAACTATATGTTGATTGTAGTGATCATGTCCTAGCCATGGTAGAATTTTTTAATAATTCTATATATTCTTTAAAAAAATGATAAAAACATTTTAATCTTATCTCACTTTAAAAACTTTTCTTTTATTTTCAAAAATTATAAACTGTCTGTGAAATTAAAATTTAAGCAGCTTATACGAAAAATTGTAAGTCATATTGTGAAAAATTTTATATGTCCATATAAACACAAATAAGCAAACTTCTATGAAAATATTTCACAAGTGAAAGTTGTATAGTAGTTTATTAGTTTTGAATTACAACGAATAAGAAATTTTTGCGCCAACTTTTGGTTCTGTTAAAATTTATTATAACTCTGTACCAGAAGATATTTAATGAATTCAATGGTTTTAATAACTTTTTACTGTGACCACTTCCAGGTGCAAAAAAAAAAAACGTAAGCTTTATTTTTCCTAATACATACCTATGGATGATACCTACCCGAACATACATAAGTACTACATCATAATTTAAAACAATTGCGTTAAAACAGATGTTATTATATAAAATTTTCTTGTTATTACACGTTTATCGTTGTTGCGTATATATTATCAATACGAGCAGTTAATTTTAGTTGTTCGACTTTTATTTTTCATCTCTAAACCATTTTGGCCACACAGGCGCCACACAGGAATACATGTAACGAAAAAAAAATAGTAACAAAAACAAACACACGTGAAAAATAAGTGTTTTATTATTCTTGTTTTGTTGTTTTATTTGGCTTTTGTTTTCAAGAGCCTCTTGTAAATGCCTCTCACATCCACTCAATTGTTATCCTATTGAGTGTCTAATGAGCGTTATAAATCTATGTCCTGCTACAACAATTGTACGATAGTCCATTCTTTAATGTGTTTTAACAATTGTTGTTGTATTCATTGACAATTAAATATTATATTGTTGTTATTATTGGACCTAAACAGAATTAAATTGAATTGATAGATATAATAGATATAAATTATGTTTGTTTTGTGTGTACTTACAATGTACAATATAGGTAAGTATGTATATGATCATGATCATCTGCTAAATGCACGTATGTATGTACAATGTGTATTAGGAGGGGTAGTACGTGCTGTGTATGACTAACAGGCCTACAAAAAAATCACAGTTTTTGTACTCTTTTCATAAAAACATTTGTATTTAAAGTGGTCAGTAACTGAGTGTACGTATTTAATAAAAAGGGATAGTGTCGCTTTTTTTTCTAATTCTTCTCGGGAGATTGACATATATTTTTGACACCTTTGATCTTGAACCGCTTTTGAGGATAAGTTATTGATGCTATTATTTTTAGAATTTTGTACAAAATTAAAGGGCATTTGTTAAAGTATTGATAGGTATACATAAGCACCAGAGGACTTATCAATACATAAAAGTATCTTTTTAATGAAAGGAAATATTTTGCTTCGAATTGTATTATAATTAAATTGTAATGCAGTTGACCTTTTCAAAAATAATTTTTAGAACTGAATGCAATTCAATATAATTCATTTATACTGATCTATATACACACAAGATCAAGTCTACATTTAATATTCTGTACGATACTGAATATCTTGTTAGGGCAGCAACAGTTTAGTAACTTCAGTACTTTCAAAACGCAAATTTCGTCATTATAATTAAATGTTTCTTATGGCATTATTTCAACTTTGATATGACTGCCATCAAAAGTAACTTGTTTTGTAAAATTTATTATGACAACCAATTTAGACATTTCTTCAATAAATAAAGGCCTTTAAATATTAGTTGCTTTACTTCTTGCTTAAAATTATTATGTTTATATTCTCCAGTACAAAAAATGGTGTAGGGTATATTCACTTAGTCAATTCGTTTGCAACATATCGTAGATTTAGACTCCATTAAGTAAATACATACTTTCTATACTGGTTTTATTTTAGGACGATCTAGTTACTTTTGTCCGCCTGTCTGTCTTTTGAAAGCAAGATAGAGCTAGATTCAATAGAAAAACAAATTATGTATTGGAATACAAGAGCAGGTGATGAAAAATGTCTTTGCATCGATAGTGCCTAAACGCAATGGCATAGGACGACACAATTTCACAATTATATTGACTAATTAAAAAAAAATCCCTTAAAACGGGTCAACAAGCTGCATTATAAAAGGAGTTATAGATCCAAATGAATGGATGTTTCACCACACTAGGTTTCTTTTAGTCTTTAAACGTCATTAAAAAAACAGATTTAGATATACAGCGTTGAAATTTTGCGAATATAGCTTATTGCAAAAGGAAAAAATAAATTTGATTTTTCACTTTAGCGCCAACCTTTCTTGTGCTGCTTTTCATGGATTCATATTATATCTAATGGAAATTTGAATTTCAAGAAATCAAGAGAGAGAGTTCAAAACTGATAATCCTCTTCACTATCATATGTACAAGTACTATACCTATATAAGCACATCGTGGCTTAGCCTAGATTTAAGATCTAATGCTATGCGCCAATCTGCTTTATTTGTACATTGTTAGTTGTATTCAGGTAAGCGACATAATGGGTTTTAACTTTTCTATAGCATTCTGTATTTTTCTGGTTAAGTACTTCTGTTTAATACCCACATTGATGAGGTTTAAATGGATATGTTTTTTAATTACGAGATTTGACCCATATATACATATACCTTACGCCATTTTGTAAAGGTGACCATGATTGATTTAAAATTGTTTTATACAATATGATATTTTGCTTGTCAAGCATTTTCTTTTTAAATTTTTTATTTTTAAAACTTATTTTTGCTCAATACTTCACGAATTACTAACCGATTTTTCCAAATAACCCTATAGTCACATCCTCCCTACAAATATTATTAAAGGTGTATGTAAATTATCGTTTGGCTAAAACATATTGTTTTTTTGCGATTGTGCTAAATTTGAATAGAGTATATTTCCAATAAGAAGATTAATACCACGTATAAGTCCGTGCTACAGATGGAGGCTCCTAAAACTAGTTTTCAACTAATTTATTTCACGATCAACTGCAAAACTTTTTAGCTTTCAGAATATATTTGACTACTTTATGGCGTCGGAAATGAATATTGTAGAAATTATAAATTGAAAGCACCACAGGTCAAAGGTATAAAAATAAATAAATTTTTGGCATAACGGTGTAAACTTTAAACTCTAACCAACGTCAAAAAGCGTACTCGTGCTTGGCTTCCCAATTTACCGAGACTAAACGTTCAGTTTTCCGTAATATCAAATCATATGTTCTCCTAGTTAAAGTATAAAATAGAATTATTTAAAAACATGATTATTATATCATATTTCAAAAAAGGTGTCTTCTCGATTATAAACTTGTTTTTTTTTTGTTTTTTAATTAAAGCATCCAAATGTTTTTTTATATTTACGTATGTCTTTCAACAAATTTCTTAAAATAGCACTTTAATAGAGTAGCTGTTTAATGTGACTTTTATATATATAGTAGTTTTTTTCTCTCATACCAATAGACACATTTAATATTTGCTATTGTAACTTTAAATTTTTGACACAAAAATATTAGTTCCCATACACTTCACACATAATAGACTGACAAATATATGTACACTGTTGCAATTTGCAATATTAAAAAATTGTTCACCACACTGCAATAGATTTCTTTCAGCGTATGAAGAAACAAATTAAACAATTAAAAAGAAAACAAATACCTAAGAATCCTTTTGAAAATGTAGCAAAAGTTTTTATATATAATAAAATAATAATACACAAAAATGGCACTTGATCTTTCGCGGATCCATGCCATACTTTATACTATTTTTTATAAGTCTGCCCATATCATTATTAGCTTTGTTTCATTTATCATTTTTCTCACTGTTCTCTTCTCATATTCATATGCCACTATATCATTTATTTAATTACAATCAAAGTGCTTCTTAATTTTATTTTCACAAACAAATCATAATTTTTTAGACATTGGAGCCACACATACATACAAATGTATACTATGAATTAGTACCCTACAATCAACCCTATCAGTTGGTTAAGAATCAATTTTTGTATCAATATGGCTATATTTGTTTTGTTCGTCTGTCTGTCTGTCTGTCTATTCGTCTTATATGTCGGAATACAATTTAATACATTGCAATTAAATTTGTTGTGCAAAACTAGAACTAAACCTATTTCTTGACCCTAATGAACTTATATAAAACACACTTCATATTGTTTGCAATGCTTATGGGAAGCACAATATATCAAAACCAATTTACATATATATTTTTTATTTGGTGGTGCAGGGTGTAAAATGGTCACATCTGACCAACTATAATTCTTACTTGGCTCTATAATAATTGTTATGTTTTTTTTTATTATTATTATTATTAAGTACGATTCGGCATTATTTCTTATATAAACAAAAGTATAAAATCAGCATGAGAAAATATTGTGATCTTAAGCGTTTTCCATAAGTGGCTGAAATGATGGTGTTGAAATTTCAATAGAATTAATTTTGCGACACACAGATTACAAAACTCTTATTATTATTATTTATGTTTAACTTAACAATATTTTGTCATGGGAATTAAAACATTTTTTTTTTTTTTTGATTTAGGTGATTTTCATTATTTTTAAAAAACAATGGATTAAGAATGACAGTTTGTGATCAGCACAAGTGTTTAATAATAACTTATTTGTTAATATGTTTAATGTTTTTCACTTTAAGCGCCGTCTAATTTTTTGAAAAATTTGCATCTGACATACATCCTAATACACATAAATTCCCCTCACCTACAAATGAATTTTAGTTTTCTATTTGAACTAACCAACAATATCATTTTTAGAAATTTTGTCACACACTCAAGACTAATCCTTAGATCAATGATAAAATAAAAAAGCAACCCATTAATAAAAATATCTGTTCCTTGAGGAAAATGTTCATATTTTTTAAAACATGTGTATTTAAAGAACTCAAAAATATGTATAAAATAATATTAACATCATCTTAAATATAAGAAAAAAAAATTTATATGCGTTGACATTTTGAAATGAAATTCTTTGTGTACGTTTATCAATATTAAACCATCACTAGCGGAAACGATAATTTAAATGATCAAATATGAAAAAACAAAAAATGTTGTTAATGTTTTAAAGGCCAAATAAAATACAAAAGTATAAACCTATTTGGGTTTTGAAATGAAAAAGGTAGAATAAATTTTAGTTGTTAACATGTTACCAATTATTATGCGTTTTTCTGTAGCAAATGTAATCACGTATTTGTAGCTAATGAAGAAAGAAAACTAATAAACCATTTTAGATAATAATCAAATTTATGTTACTTACAATACGTACAAAAAATTTATATTTTATTCCTCATACTTATGTCTATGTACGTATGTATGTATTTTTATTTGAGTATGTGACAATTAAAAAATGTGTTCGGAATTAAAAATGAAAGAGTTCATTGAGCGCCACCTAAGTAAGTGACACAAAAGATTATAATATTGTAGATGAAATAAAATTACATGTGTTCCTAAACAATTTATAATGCTTCCATAATATGTTTGACCATTTGAACTAGTACTATGGCTTAGATATTTTATAGCCAACACATGTTGGTGTTAAATAGGGTGTTCGAATACCTTTAGACTTAAATATAAATTGTCATTCATGCGCTAAAATACCATTAGTAAAAAATAGTTATGATTTTAAAACTTATCAACTAAGCTAAGAGATATAGATATAGATTCTTACTGTTTAGTAGAACTAAGTATTATAGTAAAAATTAATATGTAATAGCTGTTGTCATGTTTAGCACAACACATTCTATGCCGTTTATGATTGAATGTAAAAAATGCAAGAGCACCACATCAGATGTGCCGAATTTTTTATACCCACCGCAAATACTGTTTAATTTTATACCACAAAATTTATTATTTTGCTATTAAAATTAACGAAATAAATTTTCGTACACTTGGCTCTATAACTTCTTTCGTAATGTATAGATTTGAGCAATATTCAGAAAAGCTATTTTTTTACTCGCAAAATATACTACCGAAATTTTATTTCCTTACCTCAATACGTTTAGACACAATCGCATATTATTCGATGTAGGAAGGACATTGCTTTTTTTACCATCTCTGTATTACAAGCTATAACTCTCTTCTTATTATTCCGATTTAGCCCATTTTCAATACCAAACAAACCTTATGTATTAGAAATATTCTGGCAAAATTTTATTCCATAATTTTTCTGGTTCGAGCTCTATCGTGTTTTAAAAAGTCGGATGGACATAGGTAGATCGTCCTAAAATGAAATCACTCTTCAGAAAAAATATACTTTGTGGTATCTAAAATAAATATTTTGATGTTTTACAAACGGATTTGCAAGATGAATATACCCCACACTACTTATTTGGTGGTTGGTACAAAAAAAATAATCGAACTTGAAATAAACCTGGTTTTCTATCTTTCGCAGATAGTGTAAGGTTATGTAAAGGTTTGTAATTCTGTGTAAAATTTCGACCCCATAAACTGTGTATTTTTTAAAACATTTTGAAAAGTGGAGTCGATTGAGCTATGTCCGTCTGCCCGTGTGTATGTTGAAATCAGTTTGTTGATACCTAATATTTGGTAAGCAATATATGGAACGATTGGTATTGAAAATCAGCACAATCGCCAATATGTCTATCAAATTAAAAGATTTGACCTATATGGTCTAACTATATGAGGTAAAAATGCTAGATGCCGTCTTAAATTAAATGGCAAATATATGAGTCATATATAGTAGTTATGGCTTTGTCTCCTTAAACCCCACAATATTGTTATCAAATTAAAAGTAATCAAAGTAAAATTAATAAATATTTATAAAAATGTAAGATTCATGATGGCGCCTAAAACAAAACGGCGAAATTTTTGTTAACGCCATTAATATGGGTATTCAATTAAAGATCTTGACCAGTAGAATATTGTTAACAATGTAAATATTCAAAATCAAAGCTGGCGTCAGAAATAGTCAAGAAAATTACATATAATATGAATTGAAAATCTTAGCGAAGCTACGATATGGACTTTATACGTATGTACAAGTTCTCAGCTGAACTCATTTGAATATGCCTTTGGACATCCAATCTTATTATATATATGTATAATCAAAAGTTTTTTTTTATATCAAATTGATGCATATTATGTTATTTGTCATAACTCTTCATAAAAATAGGATTTTCCTTCCAATAAGACCAAGTGATATACATGTTGTTTCTTTGTTTGTGAAACTTGTGGCTTATTAAAAGTCACTGATGCTCAACATCACCAAGACAGTTACTTATGGTACATTTAAATTGAAATGTTGCAAACTAAAAACATAAAAAATTACAACTTTTGTTGTGATAGAAAATGAACAGTCAAAACAAATCAATTATAAAAATAAATAAATATTGTCTGTATAAAAGCCAAAAGGAAGTACTAAGATGTTAGCTGGTTTAACAACATTTTTGATATTGTTAAGTCAGCCAAAAAAAAAGATTTAAAAATTTCTTTATGTGTTTTTATGCGAAAACTAAATATCAACTTAAAACAGATTGATCTGTGACCTGTTTCAACAATTTTTCCGAAGATGGCGAAGATTTGTAAAATATTATTCAGAGGTTCTGTAAGATTTATCGGCAGACGTCCGCCTAAGCTTATTAAGGCTTGGCTGTCTCTCAGCCGCTCAGCATAGGTCAGTGAATATTTATGACAGCACAGTTAATCATATAATACAATACAGTAACATATTATTACTATTTTAGAACAATTGTTTTTTAAGATATCAACAACAACATTTACAAACCATTGTGAAATCTTAGAGAATTATGATATTTTGGAACGTCTTGGAAATACAAAAATTCTAATAAAAAAATAATTAATAATACATAAATTATTACACTTTAAAATTGTAAAGCCTTATTGAGAAAAAAGACAAATGTCAAAAGTTTACATAAGCTATTGATAAAAAAAGCAGAAGCAATCTAAAATTATTAGGGCCGTATTCATAAAAAATATTTTGGGTTTATTAAAGGCTTATTTGACAGATGTTGTAGAGAAATTTGTCAAAAAAGCCTTCAATAAACCTAAAATATTTTTTATGAATACGGCAGTTAGACTTTAAATTTACATTCGCAACTTTTCGTTGTTGGTAATTTTACCAATAAAGTATTTAGATCCCATAAAGTATAGATATATATTCTGAAATCTAATAAATAGGAAATTCGACTGAGCAATGTACGGTTTTTCGTTGTTGTGGTTTGAGTCAACTTTTAGAAGTCAACGCATGTTACAATCTTTTAAAAATAGTAAAACTATTTGAAAAATAACCGATAACCGATAACCAATTAATTCAGTAAAATAGCCTTTTAACTTTCTAACGCATAAGCAAATAACCATAAATGCTTTCGTTTTTCCCCATAATTTTACAACAAAAGTAAAAATTTTTCAGCCCTAGAAAAATTAATAGACACTTTTTATAATGTTCAGCGATATGATATGACCCTAGAGTGAGGAATAAAAATTTTCCGCCAAATCGGTCACTAATCGACAAAGTTTTAGCTAAAATTTTTCAAAAAAGCGTTAGTCAAGCTTTGCAAGCTGCCAAGCAATTTTCAGACACTCTCAGACAGTTAATTTGAAGCCTTACTCTCGAAAATTATTCCTGAAAAAAATTAAAAAATTCCATTTAATATAGCTGAGATATAACCACCAAAATAAAACTGCTTCAGTATTTTTCTTACAATTTAATTCAAAAATAGCAAGAAAATTCATACAAAATCATAAACCTTAATTAATCAAGCCCACATGATTTTTTTTTATTTAAGGAACAAAAATTATATGCAGTCACAGCTTTTCATCCTGATGTATTCAAATTGTGTTTTTTATTTATTAATTTATTTTTTTTAATTTTTTTCTAAATACGTTTTCACAATTTATTTAAAGTTAAAACGAAAATACCTTTTAAGTTTGCAATTATTTATTAAAAAAATCATTTTTCAAGTTCCGTTGTTGAAGCCTCTACGCAGAGTTCATTAAACTGAAATTTACACAAGTATTTTTGAGCTATTTTAACTAAACTTTTTCTTGTGACAATCAATTATTATGCGTGTCAAATTTCTCTAAAATTTATTTCAAACTATGAGGATGATTCAACTGTAAGACGAATTGATATGGATATTCACAGTGTGTGCTTTGCTAAAAATGATCTATTATTAAAAATTCACCAAAAACAAGTCAGAGTGCTATATTCGGCCATTCCGAATCTGCTAATACCCTTCACCATCATGTACATAGGTATAATCCCACATCGCAGCTTAACTTATATTTCATGTTATACGCAATTTTTATTTATTATTTTTTTCGCCATCCACGATTTTGAATTTCTACATAGTTATCTGTATTCTACTAGTCAAGCGCTTTAATTTGATACCAATATTGATGGGGGTACAAAAAAGTGTTTAAGACGCTATCTTGGATTTTACATTTTTTAATAATTCGCTGTATTCTGTTGGTCGAGCACTTTCAGATGGTACCAATATTGACTCTCTCGGTTGTCTAGAATCTAAAAAAAAAATTTTTTTCGTTTGTAAATTTTTGGAATATATACATATTTAAAAAAAAAAATTTTTTTGCCTATAACTTTACCGATTAGAGCCAGCTTTATCCAAAATTTTCACGAATATTTCTAGAGGCATATTATATCTACAAATAGTAGCAAAGGTATCTATAAATTATTCTATTCTATTCTATGGCGATTCATTCTCGGATATTTCCAAAAGAGTGATACCATACACAGATCTGAGGAATATATTGTTGCTTCTAAAAGTTCATTTAAACCAACACACGGACAGTCGGGCAAACGGTGAGGGCTTAATCGACTCCTCTACTCATATGCTTTCAGAAAATATATACTCTATGGGGTAGGAAATGAAAATTGTACAAAGTACAAACAGAATGACAAAGCTATATATACACATGTGCACCACAGGTGAAGGGTATAAAAAAATGTCCAAACTACAACCAGTTTGGTTAAAGGTAACACACATATTTGCGAGCAAAAAGGAAAAAAATTAAAGACCACAAATTTTTATATTTCGATGGTTCTAAACCAGACTCTGCATATTTTTCGCATTACATCTGTTTTTAAAATTTTAAACTTTTATGACTACACCTGAATTTTTTCTACGAAATTATTTGCAATTTATAAGGCCTTAAAGTATGTTGTGTCTTTACCAAGAACAAATTTTGCAAAATGCACTGACTCCCTTTTAAAATTGAAATCAGTTTCTAATACATCAAAAAGTGAATCAAACATTTGAAATTTTTTGATTGAGAGATTCGCCAATATTCAATTAAACAATCTGGCCACAGTAAAATTCAAGGAAATAAATTGGCTGATTATGCTGATTGATTATAAATTAAGGAGAATTTTTTTTATTACATAACTCTGGTTTTATGAATCGCTTATTTCATCCTATTAAGAATAGTATAACTATATATGTTTAATATGTTTTTAATAAATATTAATTTAAGCAATAATTAAAATCTTAGTTTGTGTTGAGCTGCAGCCCTAAGATGCTATTGCTCTTAGATTTTTATTTACCTTAAGATTTTTAATTACAAGCTAAATAAATAAAAATAAATAGACTTCCCTAGAAAATTGTATAGAAAATTTACAAAAAATATTATAAAAGCTTTATAGCAATAAATTTTGAATTTTTTTACTTTTAGTAACACATAGGCTTAACTATTATATTTTTTTATTTGAATTTTTGTCATGTCGTAATACTTAATATATTACTGTGTAGGGGCCTTAGTGAAACCAGTACTGTTTTACTCATCCATCAGAAATATTGATGAATAAACTCAAGACAGTCGGTTCTGTAAGATACAGCCTTACCTTAAGCAAGCGTCACAACTGTTGAAAACAAAACCGCTATTCGTAAAAATATATAGCGAGTAGCCGGATGAGCAAGAAGTCTTTTATAGTTATGAGACTATACATAAATATTGCAAATATAACAAACTTTTATTATATCCTTGTCGCTTTCGGTAAAGTATATAAAGAATTTATTTTGATATCAATAGATCATCGCATTAGGAGTAATCAAAAATCGACCGGTACTAGTATAAAATACACACACTCTTTTTTTTTTTGTATCTTTAGCTTAGGGCAGAAACTTAAAACATAAAGGAAACTTTAAGCATAATAATACGACATATACCTACAAACTATTAAAATTACGTAAAATATACGAAAAGTTTGTATAAGTAAAGATGAAGAAAAAACATAAAGTGATATTAAAATTATTACAACAATATCATACACTTACATGCACTTGTATCTCGTATATAAAGATACATAAGTGTGTATGTTTAATTAAATCTTTGCGTACGTGTGGCACCCTAAATGCTACAAATAAATTTATTATAAATGCGTATGTAAGAAGTTGGACAACAAAAGAAAAAAAAAAGTTAAAGAAAAAGATCGGCTTGTTGCACGAAAAGATGCGCACGCAGCACAAGAAACAACAAAAACAAAACTAACAAATAAATAAGAGTAATTTTCTGTTCTATATTATTTTTTTATCAAACTTTTTTGTTCTTGTTTGATGCATCTTTGTTACGATTTGTCATAGTGGTATGTTTGTTTGGATACGATTGCGGGTATGTAAGTGTTTTTGTAGATTGTGATAATCATCTCGTTTTTTTTTTTATATTTTTTACTTAATTTTTGTGTGCAGGGAAAAAAATTCTTTTTCTTTTCTGTAATTTAAGAGTTGTATCACTTGCATATTAAACATATTCGAATTCGACTTTGTACTCCTTATGGTCTCACAGTGTCAATGTAGCAAATGAGGCGCAATGAAATCAAATGAACTGAACTGAACAGAATGTAATACAATCACATCTTGCTCGTTTGCTTAACTAAAGAAAGAACGGACAAAAACTAAATAATATAACAATTGTTTGATTTAACAAAGATAAGAGCGCGTGCGTTCTTTTCTTTAACCTCTTACATATATGGTTTTGAAGTTGCAGTTATTGTTGTTGCTTTTACACTAGCATTACTAAACTAAACGGAATGCCATAAAATGGATTTTTTGAATGGTTTCATAATTTTCAGATTAAAATACCGGTACAAACCCTAAATGACTTCTCTTTTATAGTTTCGATTGCCATTAACCCTCTAACGATGCATTCACTTCCATTTGTTGACAAATGTTTTAAGCATAATTTTTAATTTTATCTTGTTAAAATAAAGCTTTTTAATGAAAGTAAACTTTTTTGGTTTCTCTTCCTTAAATGGTGTAGAAAAATTTCTTCTACTAAACGAACAATAAGCTGGCAATAAAAATAATTATAATAAAGTAACAAAGAATATGTGTCTGCACATGATATACTTTATAAAAACTCTTATAAGTCTGTCTGTCTATCTTGCTGAAATTTTTATAAAATTCAGTTACTTTTAAAGAACTTTTTTTTGTGAGTTAATATTTTATTTATAACAGAATATACTAAAATGCAAATGTTTTTTATGTTAAAGTGTGGTCTAACAATACACGATGTTAATTGTAGATCACACCTTAACGTCAAGTTTTTCACCCAACTTGATTTGACATTTGCTTGTTTAAGTGTTTGACAAATTTTACCATGATGAAGTACACAATTGAGCAGCGCGTAAAAACTATATAAGTAAAATAAATTTTTTGCTCTTTGTGACTTTTTTGGTCAGCATAAGCGCGAAATGTAGATACAATTGGGAAAATTGTGCAAATTGCTCAAATTTCAGCAAACCGGGTCTGTGAGAAATGTAAAAACACCTGTGCATGCTCGCGGCAGTTCGTTCTAGGCAGAAGAGTCGTCAACCTCGGCTCGTCGTTGGGCTCAACAATTAAATGTCACCATTGCCATTGAAAATTGGTCGATAGTTTGTTACATACATAATTTTCATAGATCATTCTATTAAATATAACATAATAAGATAATTCTCTGAAAACTTTTTGTGATTTTTTTTTAAGTTTATTCATTTCGTCATTCCTTAATGGGTTAAGATTTTCACAGTGTCTCCAAACGTAGAGTTAATAAAAAGGATGCTTCTTTTGATAAACTTAATAAAATATTCGTATAAGAAGAAAAAAAGAAAAAGCAAAAAATCTACAAAGAAAAATAAACTGATTGTAACGTTTAGATAAAGTTTTATTAAAAAAAATTATGGGATTTATCTGTTCTTAACAATAACCACAAAAAATTATAAAAATATATATAAAATTTTTTTCCTAAGTTTCTCATGTAATAAAATTCAAAAACATGTTTATTACACTACAACTATTAAATTTATTTTTTTTTTTTACATAAAAAAGGGTTACTTTTCTCAGCCACCATTTTAGGTTATTGTAATGGCGAAATGCAATAAGGCACTAAATATTGTCACCATCACTAAAATGAAATGTTATTTAATATTATCCACACTTGGTTTTATGTCGTCAAGTGTTAATAATTAAACACAATTATTTTTTATTTTTGCACACGCCATATTGAATGATCCGCCCTTAAGTCAACCATCATTATTTAACATTTTCAACCACCACCACCGGCCGACCACTCACTCACATTGCAATTTGATACCAATTGATGTTGTCGTCTTTGGGGTTCCCTTTTGTGGAAATTCAATACTTTTAAAGTCCGCACCAATCGGTGAGAGATCTTTTATGACAGCAACAAGTGCTGCAAAAAGTTAGAACATATGGAACATATGTGTGACGTTGGGCTATTAAAACATCTGCAAGACTATTTTATGTTTTTTTTTTTGATTTTTCTCTAATATTTTTATTAAAATTTCTAGGAACCAGTAAATTTTTTGTGCACTACACTGCTAAAAGTCGAGGTGGAAATTTGCATTTTTGTTGGTATTTTTAACTTTTCAAATGATTTGTAATTTTTGGTGGCTATTTAAAGATTAATTTCCGCCCGTTCGTGCAAGTCTAACAATCAAACCACAAGCTATAATATTAAAGATTAGTGATTAATATTTGTCTATAAAATAAATTCACGTAGGCCTTGATTCATGCGCAATTACTCTCTACTAATTAATTGACAAAGTAATTTAGTTATAAAAAATTCGACACATAACGTCTTCCCCAGAAAATCAACTACTTTCATAGGGTATCTACTTGTCGGGCTAACTGATTTTTTTTTTATCTTCTTATTTTGTTCATTTAGCAGCTGCGATCTGTGCACTAGGAATTCTATGTTTGTAACCCAATTTTATTAAAATCTATGTCTGATTTATAAAACACATTTTAAACATTTTGCTTGTACAGTAAAAGCGAAATAATTGGAGTACAAATATAGAAGTATTATTAGCGAGGGTTACGATTTGTTGAGAATACGATTTATAGAGTTAAATAAAAAATAGTACGAACTAAAGGGTACTTATGCAGCAATAATTATCAGATTTTACAAACCGTCAGCCTTAAGAATTTCGCTTGTTTATAATGAACTACAACAGGTTTAAAAAACAAGTAAGAGTGCTATATTCGGCCATGCCGAATCTTATATACCCTTCACAACGTGTAGTCATGCAATAACAGTTGCTTGTATCACCATTCATCCCATATGAAATACGTACACGTATGTATGTTAAAAAAACGAAAAAAAAAAAATTTAAAAAAAATTTAAAAAAAAATTAAAAAAAAAAATTTAAAAAAAAAAATTATTATATATATAATATACATATATAAAACAAAAAAAAAATTAAAAAAAAAATTTAAAAAAAATAAAAAAAATTAAAAAAAAAATAATAATATATAAATAATATATTAAATAAAAAAAAAATTTTTTAAAAAATTAACAAAAATTTTTTTTGCCTCAGTTGGGATTCGATGCCACGTTTTCTCTAACCAGTATACACGTTTGTATGTATGTATGTTGTTGTTGTAATGTTGTTTTTGTGAAAAAAAATCGAGGTGGTCGTGGGTTTTTGCTCATATCGCAGTTGTTTATGTACCGATGTTTCTGATTTTCAATACCGATCTACTCCCGAATATTTCTGATATTTTAATACCTTACCCGGGTCCAACCTATGTCGGGGGGCTTCAAAAAGTTGATTTCAACATACACACGGACAGACGGTCAGACGGACAGACTGACAGGGCTTAATCGACTCCCCTATTCATAAGCTTTCAGAAAATATATACTTTATGGGGTCGGAAATGAAAATTGTAGAAATTTCACACGGAATGACAAACCTATATATACCCTTTTTCACTGTGTGAAGGGTATAAAAATCAACTACGATTACGACTACTAGTGCGTATTATTAGAGGTTTCTTCAAAGATCGACAGCTTGATCCAGATTTAAAAATAATAGCGATTCTTCCATATTATATTTTTTGTATTAATAACAAATGAACAAAAAATCGGAATGTCAAAATGTTTGTGAGTCATTATGGCAAATCCGCAATCCAGCCAAATTTTAACCGAACTAACTTCTCACATAAATATCATGATAACTTTTATATAGTTTTAAAGTTTTTTCGATGTAAATTATGAATTTTGGAAAGGTCCCATCTCTTTTAGTTGTTTGTTGACTATGTCGCAACATTTACAAGAATCTCTTCGAGTTGTGCCCTTTTCGAAATTATTATTATAAGTACCTAAATAAAAAAGCCAATTGGTTTTTTCGAATACACAATTGGGGGATTCACAACAGTGTCATAATATCATATGTCCTATAATAATAGCACGAAAAAATAAGACTATTGTGAACAACCCCTCATAAGTGTGCTATTTTCAATTTAAATCAGCTGATGTAAAACAAGTATAAAAATAAATATTTTCTTTCATAATGCCAAAAACAAGCGAAAAAAAATAATAGCCAGTTTGTGCGAAAAGTACATTTTAGATGTTGTAATGGCAGACTCAAGTAAATAAATCACAATAAATTAAATTTTGTTAGATAAACAAAAACAGCAGAGTCCTAAGCCGATCTTATTTGACGCCACCAGTGATTTGTTATCAAAAATTAGCAACTGCCCTTAAATTTGGACGTCGACCCGATAAAACTATTGCGACTTGACTTAGCCGTTTAGCACAGGTCTCAGCTTATTGAATACGACAGCACAAAAACATAGCGTACAAAGTTCTATTATTATAAGACACTTTTTGTTTGAAAAACAACAACAACATTTTTAAATCATTGTAAAATTTTAGAACAATATGACAATATGACATGATAAGACACATTGTGAATCACCCAAATGTGTATTACACATACTGCATCCCTATATTAAATACATATTAAACAAAACATAAAGCAACAGAAATTATAAACTTAAGCAACAAATAGAATTCAATAAAATTAATAAAAAAGGGTACTTGAAAACTGTTTGTTTATCAATTTCATTACATGTTTATGTATGTATGTATGTACGTGAAAAAATTCAAAACACACAAATGCCACGCTCATAGGGTCTCCCCAGACATGTGACAAATATTAAATTAATTGACACAAAAACATAAAATGTAGAAAATAGTTTATCTATGAAATGACTTTTAGAAAATTTCTATTACAAACGTAATTTTTCCCCAAATTGTTTTTTCATATTTTGCAAAAGTGTATCTGTCAAATTTAAATTTTATTCAGCCCTTTTCGACAGTAAAATAACCTTATTTCATACAGTGCCTTAAAATTGCTACACGAAATGTTAGCTGTAAATTTTTCTGTACAAACGGGTGAAAATTTAAATTTGGAGAACCCTATGTAAGCGCACACTCTTATATGATGCTACGTATAAACGAACATGAATACGGCTTCGATCAAAGTACGACAAAAGAAAAAGTAAAGGAATGAATTTCATTAAAAACTGCTTAAATCTGTTTAAAAAAAATTAAATCAATATAAACCTACAAGATTTTCTACACTTCAATTCCTATAATCGTGGTACACAAAATTAAAATTTACAACAACAAACAAACTAATCACATTAAAATTGATATTCAGCCTCTCTCTCAGCGATCCATGTCATTGATCAGGCTTGCCATTTGTGTAATTATAGTACCAGATTTAAGAGTTTTTTTCTCAAAATATATTGTTGGCCTACTTTTTAACTACATTTTTTATATGACAACTCTTTCTATGTAGAACGAGAAGATAAGTAAGTACTTATTTCTGTTCGCCATGTTCCACAACGAATTAATTACAACTTATTTAAAAACACCAATTAGAATTGTACTCTTAAAATTTTTTAAGAATAATAAGTGATATCAATAAGATTTTATATTTACAGCCTATTTATAAAATAGTTATTATACCCTTCACCTTTAATTCACAAGGGTATATATAGCTTTGTCATTCCATGTGTAATTTCTACAATTTTCATTTGCGACCCCATAAAGTATATATTTTCTGAAACTTTATGAATAGAGAAGTCGATTAAGCCATGTCCGTCTGTCCGTGTGTTGGTGTAAATCAACTTTTAGAAACAACCACATGTTCCGCAGAACTGTGTATGGTATCAATCTTTTAAAAATATCCGGGGATGAATCTCTACTGAAATTCAGCACAATCGCCTCATAACTTTCATAGATATGAGCAAATAAACAGGACTGCCTCTGTTTTTTCCCATAATTTTACCACAAAAATTAAAAATTTTCAGCCTTTGTCACTATTTGTTAATGTAATATGCCTCTAGATATATTCGTGAAAATTGTTGGATAAATCGGGCTCTAATCGGTAAAGTTATAGGCACACAATTTTTTTTAAAAATATATATTCCAAAAATATATAAACGAAAACCATTTTTTTAGCTTCTAGACAACCGAGACAGTCAATATTGGTATCAAATAAAAGGGCTTGACCAGTGGAATACAGTAATTTACTAAAAAATGTAAAGTCCAAGAAAGTGTCTAAAACAAAATGGCGGAACAAATTTTTTTAACCCCATCAATATGGGTATCAAATAAAAAGAATTAACTAGTAGAATACAGTTAACAACGTAAAAATTCAAATCAAAGATGGCGTCGGAAATAATAAAGAAAAATGCCGTATAACATAAAATATATGTTACGATATGGGATTATACAAATGTACATAATGGTGAAGGGTATTATCAGATTCGACAAGGCCGAGTATAGCACTCTTACTTGTTTATACTTAAATTATTAAAGTCGTTATTTTGAATTTTATAATAATAAGTTGCAAAATCTATTATGAATGAATTATTATTTGAAATATTTAACGAGTAATGCAAAAGTAAGATAACAGAGCTTTAAAATAATGCATGTAATAAGCTTTTATAATTTATATTGTAAGTTAAGTTTTTGCTGGGTAATATAATATTTCCAAATGCTATAATAATATTTTACAGTTATTTTTTAAACTGTTAATTATTTTAGGTTTTATTTGGAATCATATATTTTACTGTTGATTCTTTGGCAACACTGACTGGGTGATGGTGTCGTCAACGTTTAGATTTATGTACATCATCCTGTTATGTATGTTAAAGTGTGTTTATTTAATCTATGTAAACAACATATAGTGTTTATATATTAACAATTCCAACGCAGTATAGCCTACGAGGTTAAACGGGAAAATACTTTACAAAACTATTTAAAACGATTCTAAAATACGCAAATCAATTATAAAATATTATTGACAAGTATGTAGTTTCCACTGTCCAATTAAATTAGGCTCTGATGCAAGCAGTGGTCCTGCCTCCATACACTTAAAATAAATATCTTTATTGCATATCTGTATATATGTCAGCAAAGGTACCAAAAAGTCTGAAGAAATTTTCCATTACATTTTTGCACTAACTTTTTTAACAAATCAACTCTTCTGCTAGTATACTTATAACAAATAAAATAAAAATAGAATTTATAATATATTTTCAACCTGCCATCGTACATGTATTTCATTTTTTAAAGTAAATAATTCCTCAATTTTCGTTGATCTTTTTGGTTGTTATATGGCTTTGTTAACATCGATGAATTGAATATGTAGAAAGAAAAGTTTTGAAAACATTTCTATTATTGCAAACAATATCCCACAGTAACAATTTACTACTCACTTTTGTAATCTTAAGAATGTGTTTGTTTTAAATACAAAATATTTAATATCTGTGGTGTGTGTCCTGTTAAGATGTAGACAAAATCCTTTGTAGGTACTTATTGTAAGAAATTTCTTTATTGTTTTATACAATTTAAGCAAATAATGACATTTCCTGAGTTTTTGTTTTAATATCAAAGCATGTATACATATACTTACATATAGACATACATTGATATAAAAAGATATACATGTATGTACATACATATGTACTTGCTATTGCCACTTTTAATACTTATGTTGTGTGCCAGTAAACCTAATACCGTTGTTAACTGTTTTTTTTTTATACCCGCCACCAAAAAAATGGTGGGGGTATATTCATTTTGTCATTCCGTTTGTAACACTTCGAAATATCCATTTTAGACCCCATAAAGCATATATATTCTGAATCAGGGTTTGATTTGATGACGATCTAGCTATGTCCGTCCGTCTGTCCGTCTGTTGAAAGCACGATAGAGGTCGCACCGAAAAAGTTAGGAGGCTCAAATTTTGCCAGAATCTTTCTTATAGACAAGGTTTGTTTGGTATTGAAAATGGGCTAAATCGGAATATTAGGAAGAGAGTTATAGCTCGAAAAGCAAGAGTAGGTCGAAAAAACCGTGTCCTTCGAACATCGAATAAAATGGAATTGTGACCAAACGCATTAACGTAGACTCATGAAACTCCGAATATATATTTCCTGAGTAAAAACAATATTTTTTATTTTAATCTATGCATTAGGAGAGGAGTTATCGATCAAAATGTACGAAAATTTATACCGCACAGTGTATTTTTCGGTATATTTAAAAACAAAAACGTCATAAAAGCAACAAAATTGTATGTACGGCTCTGAAATTTTGCACACTTTGCTTCTTAGAGAGACGCTTTTTTGTAACGGAAAATTAATGTGCCACGCCCACTTTTACGCCCACTTTTACGCCCACCTCCCATATAACGTTTTACCTAAAATTCATATAATTTCTCTTTTAATAAAGATTTTGATATAACAAAGGGCTATATTGAAACACCTAAGTTGTACTCATTCGAAAAAATAACTTTGACACGCCTACTATAACGCCCACTTTTCACGTTATCTACCATTAATGAAATTTAAAAGCTCATAAAACCGCCAAAATTAGATGTATGATGATACAATTTGCTACGTATTTCCTTCTAATCAATGTAATTGTTGTGCCAAAAAGTTAAGGTGACACTCTCACTTTAACGCCTACCTCCCATATAACGGTTTATCTTAAATTCATGTAATTTCTCTATTGACAAAGTTTTTGGGAAAATAAAGGACTATATTGAAATATCTAAGTTGTATTTATTAGCAGAAACTTTATTGACACACCCACTTTAACGCCCACTTTCACTAAAAGACTAAATTTACGAAAACATTTTACTATTATATTGAAGTTATTAAGGTTAGTTAAATTTTAAGGGCCGATGTTGATTTTAAATAAAACACAAATTATTTAAGAAATTTTTATCATTTATTTTTATAATGATAATATTTGTATGGTTCAATTATGTATTTAACAAAATATCGACCAAATGGCCCCCAATCCTTGGCGCAACTCCTCTATCTGTTGGTCATAATTTTCAATGACAATGTTGAAGCTCAATTGTTCGGCATGATGATGAGTCGAGGTTGACTACTCTTTTGCCACACTATCGCAAACAACAGCAATAGTTCCCATTCAACGAACTAAGAAGGCATTCACAGATTTTCTAACACTTTAAACAGACCTGTTTTGCAGAAATTTAAATATTTATTTTTTACAATTCTCCTGATTGTGGACGAATTTGAACGATTATGTTGAGCAAAAGAATTACGAAGTGCATAAAATGCATTTTGATTTGAACGCCCATTTTTATAAAAAACCTGAATAACTTTAAAGCGTTGCTCATTTGCGTATCTTTCCACGGATCAAATTGAGTAAGTTTGAGATTGAGAAATGTCAATTTAAATGCAGAAAACAAATTTAGAGACTAAGTGTAGTTCACCTTCAACATGGGCCCTTAAAATTTAACCACCCTCTACAACGAAAGGGTACATATTTTATTATAAAGATATTATTCCATAGCGATTAACAAAATAATAAATATTGTGCCTTAAATATACACAAAATTGGTGGTGGGTATAAAAGATTCGGCATAGCCGAATATAGTGCTCTTGCTTGTTTTTTTTGGTAACGTCATCATTTTTATACAACAAGCCAACACCTGAATTAAGAGGTTGACATTTGTAATAAACAGTTATAGGCTTTTGTCTGTACTTTTCATTTCATTTCTTTTATGTTTAGTTAAAGTATTGTTCTTTTTATTTGAATGATTTTTGTAAAGACATAGAAGATATCCTCTTTTTTAGTCTTCAAAAAGGATCAATACAATTTAATTTCTGACTATCATTTCCGGTACACAAAAACTGTATGACTATGAAATTTAGGCCACCAGAGTTAGGAAATCAAATAAATTATAATGTTAGCTAAAAATTTAATATCGTTGCATACAGGCAGTTTGAAATTAGGCCACCAAGGCAAGTAGTAGAATTCATGTATGTATACATCTCTAACATATTGTTGTCAACCATTTTTTAAATATCCAAAATCAAATACAGAGTGCAAGATCACTATGGGCAAATTAATAGATATTTAATTACAAATTTATTATTTTCTGGAATTGGAAAAAAGAATTGACCAGCTTGCTTACAAATATAAAATTTAGGAAGAAACTAATTTGTCAAATAAAAAATTCATCAACATTTTTCTACACACAGAGCTTGATACTTTTATCTATATATATAAAAGTGAAACTCTGTGTGTGTGTGTGTGTGTGTTAGCTATAGACTCTGAAACTGTAAAACCGATCGGACTCAAACTTCGGCAAGTTGTTGTACACATTCCAGGGAGTGTTCATGGGTGACAAAAAGTGGGCGGGGCCACGCCCATAAAAAATTAATGAACAGTTTTAGCTACTTGCACTTGACCGATTTTTCTGAAACTTTGCATACATATCGAGCTCTCATGACTAAATAATTTCGTGATAAGAAAAGTGGGCGGGGCCACGCTCCTAAAAAAGAGTATCATTTTAAGTACTTGCACTGGACCGATTTTTCTGAAACTTTGAACACATATTGAGCTGTTATGACTTTATAATTTCTTGAGTAGAAAAGTGGGCAGTGCCACGCCCATACAAAAAATTATAATTTTGAGGTACTTGCACTGGACCGATTCTTCTGAATCTTTGCACAGATATTGAGTTGTCATGACTTAAACAATTCGTGAATAGAAAAGTGGGCAGTGAAACGCCCATAAAAAAGTTATCATTTTCAGCTACTTGAACTTCACCCATTTTTTGAATCTTTGCACACATATTGAGATGTGATGGCTATACAGCTTCGTTATTAGAAAAGTGGGCAGTGCCGCGACCTTTAAAAAAGTTATAATTTTTAGCTTCTTGCACTTGATATTCAATTAAAATTATGAATGCATTTTTATTCATTAAACCTAAAATTATCTTAATAAAATTGTATCTCTATTAGAAATTGAATAGAATTTTTTTGTTGTGTAATAAACGAATTTCTAAAAATTCTTTTAAAGTGATGAACTGATTAAAATTTTATGAACAATCACCCAATTCACAACTTATTGTAGAAGTGAAACATTGTTATAGTTGATAAGTTGTCCATTACAATAATTTTTTCTTACCACCTACGACCTCTACGACAGGTTGTGAAGTGAAAAAATGTATTGAACATTTTATTTAGATAAAATGTTTATAATAAAAAATCTTAAATCCTAATAACAAATTATGTATATTTTATATTTTTTTAAACTTAATTTTAAATTTTAAACACATGTACAATGTTTAATGACTTCATAAGTTACTAGCATATTACCCACTTCTTCGATAGCGCAGTCCTTACTATTTATTGAAAACTCAACTTTTTTATTATATTATTAAATACTTTTTAAATCAGACTTGTTCCTCTGATCCATTTTACATGGAAAATAAAAAGAATATAAAAAATATATCGGCGACATATCTTCTATCTCAGCCAAGATCAATACTTCTAAGTTTCAAAATATTATATTCAAAAATTCAGATTTTCAGCTTTAAAACGTAACTTTTTTATATTCCGTATTCACAATAGTCTTTAAAGTAATTTTGGATTATTGGTACCTATTTTTTGAATTCTAGTAGATTCCAAAATATAAAAAAAATACCAAAAAATTCGTATATTTTGTTAAGAACTTAACATTCTCTAACCAAACGCGTAAGTTGGATCCGCGACTGGTCGTTACGAATGTAAGGTTTCAACTAAGCGATTTTCGCAATTAAGTGGCTGTTTTTATACTTAATTTTTTTTATAATATTTACTCTCTATTTTATTAAAATTGTTATAAAATAAATAAAATGTTTTCTTCCGACAGTTATAGGTGTTAAATAGAAAGTTGCCTGCCATTGTCGGAGTCTCACAACATCCCATGGTGCACTAAGTCTTAAATTAATGCCTATATTCTCAAGACCACCTTGATTTATTTGTTTCCTTTATTTTAGCTTTAAGTTTATGTCAATATTTGAAAAATATTAACTCATTCTTTGTTAAATTATGCATATGAAATTCCTTATGCAACTAGAATTACCTACAAACAATTTAAACGTACACTCACGCACAATCACTAAAGAACAAGAGACACTAAAATTTAAACAACATTAAAATATCCAACAACTTAGATGATGACAGCTACAACTGCACGTAACAAAAGGAAAATTTTTGTCTCCAAACTTAAACAAAAAACTCTTTCACACACTTGCATTATAAATATATGTGTATAGAAAATAAGAACAGTAAAAACACGGTCAAGACAAAAAAATTCCACCAACTATTTACTGCAAATAAACAAACACTGAGCCCACCAGCCATATCTTTTGTGCTGTTGCTGTGGTACTAGTAATGTTTTTATGGACTTAAAATTGTATGCTTATGATAAAAACGGTGTTTATTGTTTTAACACATTAGCAATGTTGTACTACAAATAATTTCCATAAGACAAAACATATCCAATCTAGACAAAAAAAAGTTATATTCCCAACAGAAGATAATCAAATGTATGTGTGTACTCAGTTCATATGGTTAAAAATATGTGTTTCGCTTTATTTATGTACATTTAAAAATATGTAGAGCCCATCATGTACATAAGAATGTTCGCTAACTAATGTACACGCAAAGAAAAACATGGTTGTGTTAATCATAATAACATATAATTAATTATGTTATATGATTGTTCTAGTAATCGTTATTCAAGTCATAATATTTAATTTAACTAACAGTGCAGCATTGCTGGCACCACTAGTATTATTTTATTTTATTGTATTGATTTTGATATTGATTGTTGTTAGTAAAAATCATGACTTATTTTTAACAGAAAATTTAACTAAAAACAATAACACATTATTTCACGATAAAAAGAACGTAAAAAATGTATGTATGCGTCTTCAACTTAAAAATGTTCCCATTTTAACCCCCTCAATATCGAAATCAAATAAAATGGCCAGTAGAATACACTAAAACATGAAAAAGTTATAATCCAAAATGACGGCCAAATAGACTTTGTCCCCTGCAACCCCTACAATACTGGTATCAAATGAAAAAGTTAAAATCCAAGCGTGGACAAATTAGTGAATCATTTTATATTTAAACCACTAACAGCTAAAAATGTAAAAATTTCTGGCGTCAGAAATATTAAATTAAAATGAAGATTACCATTTGTTAGTAGTTGTTGTAATTTTAAATCAATCATTTAAAAGATAATGTTATTACATAATGCCGAATTAGCAAACCATTTTTGTCATAATAACTTTCTAAATTATACTATTTTAAAAGGGCAACCATATCGAAATTTGTAATAAAACCATACTTACTTTCGATAATCAAATTTTTTTTAGAGAATAAAATATGACTTTCTTTGTCATGCCGTTACTTTGGTTTTTCTCTGCGTGTATAGCCGTTACTTAATATAGTGAATTGAAAAAGAAGACGAAAAAATTTCAAACCTGAGCAAATTGAACAAAAACTAAAATGTTTAGTTGAAACAAATTGTCACAGGAAGATAATATTAGTTTAAGTTGTTAACCAAAAAAAAATATATAAAATAAAATAAAACAATTAAGAGCACTTTATTCGGCTGTGCCGAATCTTTCATACCCACCACCAATTTTGTGTACATTTAAAGCACAATATTTATTATTTTGTTAATCGCTATAGAATAATCTCTTTATAATAAAATATGTATCACTTTCTTTGTAGAGGGTGGTTAAATTTTAAGGGCCCATGTTTAAGGTGAACCACATCTAAACTTCAACTTTTTTCTTGTATTTCATTTGACATTTCTCAATCTCAGACTAACTCAATTTGAACCGTGGAAAGATACGCAATCGAGCAACGCTTTTAAATATTAAAGATTTTTATAAAAATGGGCGTTCAAATCAAAATGCATTTTGTGCACTTCGTGATTCTTTTGGTCAACATAATCGTTCGAATTCGTCCACAATCGTGAGAATTGTAAAAAATATTTAAATGTCTGCAAAGCAGGTCTGTATGAAATGTGGAAACATCTGTGAATGCCATCTAATTTCGTTGAATGGGAAACATTACTGTTTTTCACGATAACGTGGCAAAAGAGCAAGCAACCTCGACTCATCATCGTGCCCAACAATCGAGCATCAACAGTGTCATTGAAAATTTGGCCGCCTAGGTTGGGGGGCCATTTGGCCGATATTTTGTTCCATACATAATTGAAGCATACAATAATACGGAATATTATCATTATAAAAATAAATGATAATAATTTCATAATAATTTTATTCAAAATCAACATAAATAGTCCCTTAAAATTAAACCACCCATTATAGCTTCGGTATGCTAGTAAAATTTTTTGGTAAATTTAGTCTTTCAATGAAAGTGGCCGTTAAAATACGCGTGTCAATAAAGTTTCTGCTAATAAACATAACTTAGATATTTCAATATAGTCCTTTAGTATTCCAAAATCTTTATTCATAGAGAATTTTCATGAATTTAAGAGGAAGAAAGTGAATTTAAGGTTAAATTTTAAGGGCCACAAGGTGATTTAAAATATACGTTCTCTGCATTTTTCTAAAACGGGAAATTTATTAGTAAGATTTTGATTTTTAAACTTCTATAACATTTTGCTTTTAAAAGATTTTCAAACGAAATAAGTTTTGTATAATTTTAAAATTTGTTAGCCATTAGTAAATGAAAATAAATTGTTTATAATGTTTAGAGATAATTTTTTTTGACTTAGTTCAAAATTTTCCTAAATTCCCATTTTTAATAGAGCATAATTTCAGGAGAACATAAGCATAAGTTGTTAGCATGCCATCTAGTAGTTGCTAGTAGAGTCATCTATCTTATCATCTTTATCTTATATTTAGCTACAGTACAATAAATGGTGCAGTGTAAGATGAATAAATGCTAATATATATGACTAATATATTTTTATAAAAATTTAAGGAAAAAAGTGTGCGTGGCACATCTATTTTCCGTTATAACGAAGACTTTGACCAAAAAGCCATGTTTGCAAAATTTCAGAATCGTACATATAGTTTTGTCAGTTTTATTACGTTTTAAATTTGAAATATACACTGTGCGGTATAAATTTTCGTACATTTTTATCTATAACTCTTTTCCTAATTCATAGATTTAAGCGATTTTTAGGGAAAAATATTTTTTTGACTCGATAAATATATATTCGAAGTTTTATGACTCTACGTTTATGCGTCTGGACACAATTCAAAAGTGAAAGTGGGCGTTATAGTAGGCGTGTCAAAGCTGTTTTTGCTAATGAGTACAACTTAGGTGTTTCAATATAGTCCTTTATTATTCCAAAATCTTTATTAATAGAGAAATTATATGAATTTTAGGTAAAACGTTATATGGGAGGTGGGCGTAAAAGTGGGCGTGGCACCTTAATTTTTTGGTATAGTAATGAAATTGCCTTGGGGGATAGACGTAGCAAAATTTATCATTTTTAGCGGTTTTATAAGCTTTTAAATTTCATTAACGGTAGATAACGTGAAAAGTGGGCGTTATAATAGGCGTGTCAAAGTTATTTTTGCGAATGAGTACAACTGAGGTGTTTCACTATAGGCCTTTATTATTCCAAAATCTTTAATAATAGCGAAATTATATGAATTTTAGTTAAAACGTTATATGGGAGGTGGGCGTGGCACATTGATTGGCCGTTACAAGAAAGCGTGTCACCAAAAAGCAAAGTGTGGAAAATTTCAGAGTCGAACATTCAATTTTGTTGCTTTTATGACGTTTTTGTTCTTAAATATACCGAAAAATACACTGTGCGGTATAAATTTTCGTACATTTTGATCGATAACTCCTCTCCTAATGCATAGATTTAGACAATTTTCGGAGGAAAATATTGTCTTTACCCAGGAAATATATATTCGAAGTTTCATGGGTCTACGTTAAGGCGTTTGGACACAATTCCATTTTATTCGATGTTCGAAGGACACGGTTTTTTCGACCTACTCTTGCTTTTCGAGCTATAACTCTCTTCCTAATATTCCGATTTAGCCAATTTTCAATACCAAACAAACCTTGTCTATAAGAAAGATTCTGGCAAAATTTGAGCCCCCTAGCTTTTTCGGTGCGACCTCTATCGTGCTTTCAACAGACGGACAGACGGACGGACATAGCTAGATCGTCATAAAATCAAACCCCGATTCAGAATATATATACTTTATGGGGTCTAAAATGGATATTTCGATGTGTTACAAACGGAGTGACAAAATAAATATACCCCCACCATTTTTTTGGTGGCGGGTATAAAAATTACAATTTGAAATAAAGTCAAAATAGTTTAATTTTTTTTCTTTCCTAATACAGCAAATAAATCCGAATAAATAAGGTAACAAAATAAAGTTTTAAACCACTAACATGATGTGTTTAACATAAAAGAGTCATCCGGTACAATTTGGTTTATTTACAACATAATGAGAGATATAGATGTTTCCACAAGAAATTGTATTAATAACAAAAATTATATTTAATGTAATGGACATACATATGTAAATTTGAAAATTCCATTATTTATCAATAATAATGCAAAATTATTGCGTTCACACATTTTGTCAATGTTATCTGTATTTCTTTTGAAAGTTTATTTAAAGTTATACAAAATATTTAAATTAGTCTCACTTTTCGAAAACAAAAAACCCGAAAACAACACAAAATAAAAATTTTAAAATAAATTTTATGGCTTTTAAGATAAATATAAAGGATTTTTGCAGTAGTTTATACAACTTTGGTATGGTTATAAAGCAATATTTATTTTAGAAGATTAAAGTAGAAAACAATACTGGATGTACTGGTTCACTCTGTGATGATCTCAGGATCCATTTATTCGTTATATTTTTAAGAACATTACTGTTCAACATTGGTATATTTTGCTTTATAGCTATCCTATACTGAAGTTTGAATTTTTTACTACGTTTTGCACATTAAGAAGTTTTCAAGCCTAAAATAGCTTTTTTACTAATGTTCCACGAGTATGTGTTTTACTCTTTTTATATTTATTTTATTTTAATAAAATAAATTCTACAAATTACATTCATTAAAACTGTCACAGGACTGACTCTAAACTATGATGAAAACATAATACGGAGATTAGATTTATGCATGAAAGAGGAATTTTGGAAGAAGATGGTGTCTTAAACCATTGTATACGGATAACATACCCACTCTAACATATGAAAAATAACGACAATCCTGCCTTGCTGTTTCAGGAGCCGTATGGTCTGCACCCTAGGACTACTTACAGGCAGTTCTTAATTCTAGTTCTATTGATGGTAACATAAAGATTATACCGGCCAAATCAGGGGCCGAATTATGGCATTCGATCACGATCGAAATTTTACCTGAACAATCGAGTTCGCTGTGCTTTAGGTATAGAGATTCTAATAAGAATTTTACAATTTCGATCACTTTCGAATGCCTTAATTCAGCCCCAGGTTGTGTCTGAGACAGGCACGGGAATTACGGCATGATTTACATGTGGAGTTGAAACTTTGGCTAAACGATTTTTTTTAAATAATTTTTTTTATACTTATAAGAATAAAATTTAATTAGCTTTTAATGTCCAAAGAACCAGAAGGGGCGACTGAGCTCTTTACTGATGTATCGAAGACATATAATACAAGAAAGGACGCCACAATTTTCTCTTATATTCATTGCATCGAAAAATTTCTCAGAATGGCAGATTCTTGCACTAATTTTCAGGCAGAATTTTAATCAGTTAACACAGCTTAAAATTTGCTTAAGAATGTGAAGGATATCTTCATGTTTGTTTTTGTTATTATATTACAGAAGCTGCCTTAAAAATTTCAAAGAGTCAATTATTGCCTTCTGTGTAACTACCTAGTTCTACGGGAATGCAGGTTTAGGTTTTTTTCCTTAGCGATTTTTTCAAGAACTGAAAGGTCTCTCGGATGTGTTTTTGGGCAATCAAGTAGTATTTCTCAGAAACGCCGGCGAAAAGTTTGATAATAGGGTGACTTTCGTATTTTCAAAGTAACGAATGAACTTGCCTACATTTAAGCGAATTTTTCACATTCAGCTTAGAAGTGTTTTATTATGGAAACCACCATAACTTTTTACTTTATACCTGCCAAATGTACATGGGTAAGATAGTATAACGCAAAAAATATAAAAATTTTATTTTACTCTTCTTAATATTTCAATACAAGAACAGCAAAAAAGGTACTTGTTAACAATGTTTACAGAAAAGATACACACACACACACGTAGTATTTATGACAAGGGAACACACAAAATGTTAAGACGCAACAACATAATTTTTAAGCACTTAAACACTGCACTTAAAAAAAGAATAATAACTGGATTTTAAAACTGACAACATATTTACGGGTACACACACACACACTCACACTTAAAAAATTAACAAAAAACTTACAAAACCTTACGAAAAAAACTCAAAATTGGTAAAAATTATTTCAATGACATTTAGATGTGTGAGAAACACAACAATGTTGTTGACCCAAAGTACTGGCAACAAATTAAAAAAAAGAAGATATTTAACATTTGGGATAAAAATCAAAAAAGAAGAAAGTAATTTCGAATCTACATAAATATATGGAGGAGCTGTTAAAGAAGAAACCCTTTTAAAGACACGTTATAATAACAAGCGCCACACACTTTTCAGTCATTGCAAAGACGTACAGATAAATAAGGATGTTAAAAACAGGGTGAACACAATAAGTAATCACACAATTTTATTTAATTTTTTTAATAAGGATATATAACCAACTTTCAAGAGAATTAAATAAGTTGCGGTATATTTAGCATCAATTATTCTTACATGAAAACATAAAAAGGTTTTTTTGCCCAAACGATGAAAAAACTGGTCATGCCACCGTACTCTTTAAGTATTTATGTTCTACTGTCATTGTCTTAATAACCATTAACTACTTTAGATAACTTTAGATCATGATAAAATTACTCTTGTGTATACCTACTAATTTCTATACTAATCGAATTTCAATTTAAACGCATTTAACATAATATAAACTAGAAACCTTTTTTCATCAATATTCAGGGTCTCTTTAATAGAAACAAAATTTGTGCTCACCCTTTTAGACGTTAAAATATAAAATCGTATACAAACTTTGTCCAAAAAAAACAATATGTTTTGTTATTGTTGTTGGTATATTAAAAACCTAAATTATCCCACTTAATTAATAATATGAAGAAAAAAGATCAGTTAAAATTTACCGTTTTTGGTTAATGGTAAATACATAGTTACATACATATACATATACATAAACATGTATGAATGTGTCAATACCCTATAAACAACAAAGCTAACTTTAAGTTAGCTATTTCCCAATTAGTGTTGGTTGATGTCCGGATTATTTTCAGTGGAGCTAACTGACTATTTTAACATTGCGATATCCTACGCAGTAGTCAATTTTCCAACTGTAGAAGACTTTTAAACAAACTTAAAGTTAGCTACTTTTGGTTAAAAGTTCGATACTTTAAAGTTAAATTTAGCTACTTAAAAGTTAATTTAAAGTCACCTTATTTATAGTTAGATTAAAGTTGCATTTAAGTAATCTATAAATTGACTTCATCTATATATATAAAAGTGAAACTCTATGTGTGTGTGTGTGTAAAACCGATCGGACTCGAACTTTGGCAAGTTGGTGTACACATTCCAGGGAGTGTTTATGGTTGGCAAAAAGTGGACGGGGTCACGCCCATAAAAAAGTTATTATTTTGAGGTACTTGCACTGGACCGATTTTTCTGAAACTTTGCACACATATTGAGCTGCCATGACTATATAATTTCGTGATTAGAAAAGTGGGCAGGGCCACGCCCATGAAAAAAGTTATTATTTTGAGGTACTTGCACTAGATCGATTTTTCTAAAACCTTGCACACATATTGATTAGAAAAGTGGGCAGTTTCACGCCCATAAAAAAAGTTATCATTTTTAACTTCACCGATTTTTCTGAAACTTTGCACACATATTGAGCTGTCGTGACTATATAGTTTCGTAATTATAAAAGTGGGCAGTGCCACGCTCATTAAACAAAGTTATAATTTTTAGCTTCTTGCGCTTGATATTAAATTAAAATTCAGATTGCATTTTTATTCATTAATTTATTCATTAAGGGGCGTAGCAACGCACGCCGGGCTTTTCTAGTTTAAAATAAAAGTTAAAGCTTTGTGTAAAATGTTTTTAATTTTTTAATTTTTTTTAGAATAGAATTTTTATATAATTTACTTTTTACATTAATTCATTCATCCATCTATGATTAATTATTTTTCACTGACTTCAAATAATTTATTTTACTGACTTCCAGCACAAAAACCAAACCGGCAAAAACACAGTTTAAAGTATCTCAGAGCAAAATAAATCAAGCAAGAGCGCTATATTCGGCTATGCAGAATCTTTTTTACCCACAACCAATTTTGTGTATTTTTAAATCACAAAATTTATTATTTTGTTATTAACAGTAATCGATATAACGATATGTATCAATTTCTTTGCATAACTCCGATATGCTAGTAAAATATTTTTGTATATTTAGTCTTTCAATGAAAGTAGGCGTGTCAATATAGTTTCAGCTAATAAATACCCTTAGATATTACAATCTTTAATCATAGATGAATTAAATAAATTTAAAACAAAGCGTTATATGGGAGATAGGTATTAAAGTGGGCGTGTCACCTTAATTTTCTAGCATAACAATGACATTGACTATAAAGCTATATGCACGAAATTTCATCATCATACCTCTAGTTTTGTCGATTTTATTAGTTTTTAAATTTCAATAACAGTAGATTTCGTGAAAAGTTAGGCGTGTCGAAGGAATTTCTACTAATAAATACAACTTAGATATTTCAATATAGAGTTTTTTATTTATTCAAAGCCTTAATTCATAGAGAAATTATATAAGTTTAAGATTAAGCGTTAAATGGGGGGTGGGCGTAAAAGTGTGTGTGTCACATTTGTTTTTCGTTAGTACAAAGCCTATGACCAAAAAGTTATGTTTGCAAAAATTCAATGTTTTTCATCTAATTTTGTCAGTTTTATAATGTTTTAAATTTTGAAAATACCGAAAAATACACGGTGCAGTATAAATTTTCGTACATTTTGATCTATAACTCTGTCAAAATTTGAGCTCCCTAGTTTTTTCGGTCCAACCGCTATCATGCTTTCAAAAAATATATACTTTATGGGGTCAAAAATAGATATTTCGATGTGTTGCAAATGGAATGACAAAATAAATATACCCCTACTATTTTTTGGGTGGCGCGTATAAAAAGGAAAAAAAGCAAACACTCTCATGAATGCTTTATAGGTATTTGGGTAACTTTTAGATTACTTTGTAGTTTAGTTATAGTAAGTTGATAAATAGCTAACTTAATGTGAGTTATTATCGTAGTCGACTACGCTGTTGCTTATAGGGTATATACAGACACACATGCACATTATGATCTTGCCAACACAGCTAGATTCGTATATACATATGCATGTACAAATGTCTATATGGGTATGTGTTGTTCAATAATATTTCTTAGAAATTTACTTGAATTTCTCGCAATTTTATGTGAAATTCATTGAAAAATTTTATCTCTAGTTGTTTTTATTATAACTTTGTATTAATACTACCACGAGTATGTATATATTCCTTCAAATGTATCATGTGTAAAAGTAGGTATAATAACATTATGAACAAATCTACTAATTTGAACCAAAATAACGGAAAATAAATAAATTTAATATTGATGACTAGTCTAGCTTATTAGCAACTTATGTCTAATAATATCTTTGGCAATAGGGTAAAACTGCTAATGTCTGTTTTTGCGAAAGCACTTTTAAAGTTTTAAGTTGATTTTTATTATTTGATTCCCTTTAAAAAAGAGATGTTGTATTAATTGAAGTGCATATCGGTTTTCGTATGTTTAGTTTAATTACAAGTTTAAATAAGTAATTATCAGTCTTTAAGCTATAAATTTCTATAAAGTCATCCAAAATAGTTGGAAATTATCCTGAGGTAAGTTTTTAGTTTTTTTTTGATATTGCAATTGTTACTGTCTCAACTTCAGCTTATGTTGACTTAACTAGTTATGACTTTATGCCACAGATATATTTAATAAATGAATATAGGTATATGACTGATACTTTAAATAGGGAACTATATTATTCATAAGTTAGAGAAAAAAAACATTTATTGTTTGGTTTTTATATAAACAAACTACACATTAAATGAGGTTGTTATCAATTAATAAATATACGTACGTTTGCATTTCGTAGTAATTGACTCGTTATCTATTTCATTCATAAAATAAGTAGGCACGCATAAAAAATAACATGAACACCATGTAATCAAAACATTTTAATCATTTATTTGTGCATTTTGATTTATACATTCATTCATTTCCTAACTATAAATATAAGTTATGAATAACTCGTTGACTTGTTTACTTATTAAATTTGATACTCAATATTATACTAGTGGAGATATTTTTGGCTTATCTTAGTTTTTGCTACTTGAGTAAACATATTATGTGCATACAATATACATGTATGTATGTCCAATATGCCATACATTACTTTACTTGATAAATTTTTGATTTTCAAATAACAATTGACAGTTCCTAAAAGCGTGTGGATAAGTTTAAGTACTTTAATATTAAAGCCAATTTATAAATTAAATCATTAAGATAATTACTACAAGTTATTTCAGTGAAATTTAATAATATCAGATAAAACATGTACAAGTTATATTTTCAGTAGTGTCGAAACTTTAAGACTTTTCGTCATTTTAGAGTACTAACGTCTTTTCTAATATCCTTTAATGTCCCATTAAAATTGAAAAATAACTAAGAATTAATTTATGCAGGGGTTAAACTGTAAATGATGTGATTAAATTTAGTTATAAATATAGAATGTTTCCTGCTAAGAGGCATAGATCTTTTTTTTGTAATAACGCACAACAAATTAACTGATATAACCATAATTATGACTTTGTTGGTATAAAATATTTAATACTTATGCTATAAACACATAGACGACAGCAGACAGCAAGCAGCAATATGTCAAAAATAAAATCCATGTGTTTAAATGAAAACGATTATTTTGACGGCAGCACAGCAGCACGACTGCACAACAGCATTTGCTGCTGCTGCCAACTTAGGCTATTTTCTATTTTGACGGGCAGCAAGAAACAAATATAGTGTTGCCATTATACATATTAAATTGGAAAAATAAGAACAAAAACTTATTTTAATATTAAACAGAAAAGAACATTACAAAAACACAATAAAGAAATAAATTTATGTGTTTTTGTAGTTTTTCGTGATATTTTTACATTTTTTTATCAATAACTTTAATTCTATTCATTATAAAATATACATGCGGCATCCCTGAAATTTGTATTGCTAAACTACACATCAGCTGATTATTATGTTGTTGCTGTCTTCAAAATAATTATGAAGCTGACTTCAGAGCAGCATTTGAAGTTGGCAGCATTTGAAGCCGTGAAGTCTGCTGGCGTCTATGTGTTTAGAGCTTTAGGCCTACACGACTGCACCTTTATGAACGCCATCCTGGCGGTACAATATTGCAACACTTCTTTGAGTACAACCGGTTTTATTTTGCCAATAGTGCATTCTTGGGATAATTCACATACCAAGGGTTTGGATAAGCAAAGTGATGATTTAGCGCAATAATTGATGATATTGCGCTATCTTACTTTTACCATCTTTTCTCCAAATAATTTGCTACAACCTGAGGAATAATAAGTAAGAGTGCTATATTCGGCCGTGCCGAATCTGATAATACCCTTCACCATCACGTACATAGGTATAATCCCACATCGTAGCTTAACCTATATTTCATGTTATACGCTATTTGTCATTATTATTTCCGACGCCATCATCGATTTTGAATTTTTGCGTAGATAAGTGTATTCTACTAGTCAAGCCCTTTAATTTGATAGCCATTTTGTTTTAGACGCCATTTTGGATTTTAAATTTTTTTAATAATTTACTGTATTCTACTGGTCAAGATCTTTCACTTGATACCAATATTGAGGGGGTTCTAGAAGTTTCATTTTAAAATACCAGATTTGATCCATACATATATAAATTTACTGTCCACCATTTTGTAGTGGCGGGCATCACGAATTTAAATTTTTTATTGTGTTTTTATTGTTCTAGTCAAGTCCTTTCAGAAAATACCAATATTGACTCTCTCGGTTGTCTAGAAGCTGAAAAAAATTGATTTTCGTTTGTAAATTTTTAGAATATATATTTTAAAAAAATTTTTTTCTCTATAACTTTACCGATAAGAGCCCAATTTATCCAAATTTTTTCACCAAAATCTCTAAAGGCAAAAGCAAAGGTACCTATTTATTATTCTATGGCTGAAAATTTTGAATTTTCGTAGTAAAAATATGGGAAAAAACAGACTCAGTCGTGTTTATTTGTTCATATCTCAGAAAGTTATGGGGCGACTGTGCTGAATTTCAATACCGATTCATTCCCGGATATTTCCAAAAGATTTATATCATACACAGATCTGAGGAACATATGGTTGCTTCTATAAGTTGATTTCTAACAACACACGGACAGACGGTCAGGGCTTTATCGACTCCTTTATTCATAAGCTTTCAGAAAATATATACATTATGGGGTCGCAAATGAAAATTGTAGAAAGTACAAAGGAATGACAAAGCTATATATACCCTTGTGAATTAAAGGTGAATGACATAAAAATATATTACAATTAATTTGCCTATATCTTTCGCCGATAAATATAGGTCTTCTGTCGTGATTCGATCTTTAGTATTACGTATTACTTGCTCAGATCGACGATTACGTTCAAACGTAAGTCTTGCAAGCAGAGTGCAAACTTTGAAAATGAATTTCATTCTTTGTAAATGTTGTTCCGGTATAAGGCTGTGGTTTGCCAAAGTATACTAAAAAAAGTCAAACACACTTATTTGTCTCTATAGAAAATTCTATACATCTAAACAAACATTCTAAACATATAATTTTTTAATCCTCTTAACTTTAAATTTTACGCCACTAAGGTCCCCTTTACTACTTTACATACATGTTTTATATCCACCACCAAAAAAATATATTCATGTTGTCATTCCGTTTGTAACACATCGAAATAACTGCTTTAGACCCAATAAAGTAAATATTTTCGGAGTCCTGGTATCATTTTATGACGCTCTAGGTATGTGCAACCGTCTGTTCGTCTGCTAAACGCACGATGGAGCTCGAACCAAAAAAGTTAGGGGGCTCAAATTTGCCAGAATATTTCTTATATACAAGGTGTACTTGATATTGAAAATGGGCTAAGCCAGAATATAAGGAACAGAGTTAAAGCTCGTAATGAAAAAGTAAGTCAAAGAAACCATGTCCTTCCAACATTGAATAAAATGCAATTGTGTCCAAACGAATTGACGTAGAGCGATAAAATTTCGAATTTCCTGAGTAAAAAAATATCTTACTTTGTAAATTGCTCCAATCTATATATTACGAAAGGGGTTATCGTTCAAAATATACGAAAGTTAAATTCAAACATTAATTATATATTTTTAAAAGTAGGAGGTGGCATGTCCACACAAAGATAATATTAGTTCTGGGTACCAAATTATACTCTTTAGATTTCATAAAAATACAAGATTGTTGGAAAAAACACTCAGTAGTATCATTTCTAATGTAGAAATTCTAAATGCTTTATTGTAAGACTAAATTTAAGGAAGTAAATTAATAGCAAATCGAAGTTACACAAAGAAAGTAATACATATTTATATAATGCGATTATCTCATAGCGTACCATGGGTACCAAAAATTCGGCCCAGCTGAATATAGTGCTCTTACTTGTTTATGTTTGTATATAATGACGATAATCGTAATTGTTTTTTTTTCCATTGAGGTACTTGCTTTGATCCCCAACTATAATGCGCTCTAGCCTACTTTTAAACTGCACAATGGAACAATGACAGTGCTGCCAATGAATAGCTAAATCTTGTTTAAAATTTTAACTCTTCTTTTTCTTTATTTCTTGTTACTATTTTTAAGGTCGGTTAGTGTAGAGGTCTTTTTGTATTCCTTACCTTGTTCTAGTAAATAATGTGACAGAATGAAGAGTTATTTGCTTTTACACTTGTAGTCATAATAACTTTTTTTCCTTATCTCTACACTCCTTCATGAGTAGTAACATAGGCAGATGCAGCAAAAACAAATAAAATAATTATGACGGTACCTTTTTGTCTGTCATTTAAGCAAAAATAAAAAAAAAAAAAATATATCGGACACGCATACATTCCTACATACAGGCGTACAGTAGAGAAACTAGAAGGATGATGTTGTTTTGTAAAATATACAAGATTATGTCAACAAATATTAAAACCGGTTTTTATTTCTGGATCGTGCAGGCGTTTAAATAACTTAAAAACCCACAGCGACGATATATCTGTGGCAAAAAGAAATAACTGCATAAGTCGTTATAATATAACTTCAAGACAATCACACCATCTAAACTCCGGAATTTAGAACTACCCTCAGGCGAATTTTTAACTCCTTTTAACTTATTACTTAATATAATATACGAAAATCAATATGTTCTTGAACTTATATACATTGCAATTTAGTCTTTACTACAGAAGGAATCAAATTATAAAAATCGACTCAAAAACATAAAAGTGCTTTGAGTCTTAATACAATATATCAAAACAACTTACATACCTACTTATTCGGCTTAACCTACTATATAATACTTACAATTTAAGAACAGCCAAAAGCATTTCATAATTAATTGAAGAGATTTCGTATTAATTATTTAGGTTTTTTTCTTAATCTAAATTTATGCGGTGAACGCTGTTGCAAATAAAATAAGAATTCTCAGTTTGAGTATCTGATAAAAAATTTAAGCCATTAGATATGATTGAAAAAAATCAAAAGATTGCAAATTATTGTTTATATTATTGTTGCTGTTATTAGTCTTCAGAATATATGCAGTGCAGACATCATTATTGGGTAGAGAAATTTTAAAGGACTAATCAATATATACTTGTATACGTTGAAATCCCTAAGCTGGCAAGTGTACAATTTACAAGCAGTCCTTCTCTGGACATAAATACAAAGATCCTCAACATTTTAATGAAAGATTATAATAAATTCTAAGAAAGTACCAAATAGGCAACGAATGATCGATCTAACAACAGAATGTATTAATCTCCTCTGCAACTACTACTACTACTAGTACTATTACTACTACTACTACTACTTCTACTACTACTACTACTACTACTACTACTAAGTAATTGTCTAAAAATTATTACTACAGATAAAGCATATTGTTAAAATCATAACAATCGTATATACCAAGTCAGCTTGCAATGAAAATTTAATAGTAATGATTTGCCTGATTAAAGGATTATCTTGATAGGATAAATTATGTAATAATATTACATTCATTATATTTAATAGAATTAAACTATTTCTAAAAGTATCAAAAACTTTTGTTTTTTAATTCGGTTTAAAATTTTATTTTAGTGCTACACTTGCTTGAACTTTAAAAGTTTAACTTAGATACACTCTAATACAAATCATATCAATTTTTATTAAATCATACAATTGTAACACAAACTTATTATCTGATTCCTAACTTCACTCCCTACTGTGCATCATTATCAATCAACTCAAAGGATGTAAGAAGCAACTAATGTGAAATCAGAAGGATAGAAAACTAATTGAAAAATCTTTTTGAGTAAATAGTTTAACAATAGAACTTATTATTTTCTATCATGTTTGCTAAAGGGTGTGATGAATTTGCTACTACATTTGCTACTGAATTTGCCACATATTATTGTGATACATACATTCATATAAAATAGTTGCGTTTCCCTTTTTATCTCTTTTGCCCTTTAATTTTATTTCTTATCTTTTTAATTATTGCTGTCCTTAAAGATTTTGTTTAGCACATTTGGCAAATAATAATGTCTTTATTGATGTGTGTCCTTGTGAAAATGTCTTTTGGTTTGACGAATATTTTCTCAGTTTTATTTCATTACTTCATTAAGGTATTCACGTCACCAATGTAGTTGAAAGGAAATTACTGAATACATGCTTGTTGTTGTGAGTGTCATTTTAGTCAAAATAAAATGATTTTCAATAAATTGTTACCACCATCAAATCTTGGATATTTTGCAAAATTTTTATTTATTTATTTTTTTTTTCTTAATAAAAGAGCCTTTTTTGAAAATGTGATTCGTAAATCACCTCCGTTTTGTGGTCGTCAGAATTAATCTAACGAACGTTCTATTCGAGCTGTTGTGACTAAATTTGGCGTAGGTTTTACTCTTTAAGACATTAATCTACCAACCCACATGCGAAGAGTGCGTAGCGGGGAGATTATTGAAGGTCTTGATATGTTAATTTCTCGCCGTTGTCAACAATTGAGTTTGTGTTATTCAATCATCCGAAAGGTACCGTGCGATGACCACAGACTCTTTTGGACTACAATGGACAAATTATACTTTATATACATATGGTTTCAACAAAGCGCTGCCAAATGCCACATGGCACGCAAAACCATGAACATATTATGAGGCAAGTTTGATGAGGAATTAAAAACACGTTTTGAAGCAGTAGATTGGCCGCCAAGACTATTCTATTTTACCCTACTAGACTGTTTTAGTAAAATAGCGCAAGAAATACTGGAAGAAGTTTTCCAAAATTAAATTAACTGATGGACCACCAACGACGTAGTCCTGGGCAACACTCGCAAGCAATCATTTTTTGCCGCAAATAAATATATATATATATAATTAATGCAAAATTTCTGTACTTTTTTAATTGTTTAATTCCAAACGGTTATTTGTTATGCCATAACGTTATTGTTGTGATCATATATTATGTACGAGTTTACGCGACGGGAATAGCGTTAATGTTTTAAGTGTTTTTTCACTTCTTTTTTTTTATATCGTTTATTATTATTTTTGTGTATGTCATTTACTGCTGTTTTATTTATTTTAAAACATTTTTAACACCGCATGTTACTCATTTTGTGCCCAGCATGTTCAGTAGATAACCAACCAGATATCTTATTCGTTCTCCTCTGTTGGCATTGTATTAGTGTTGCTTGATGTGTTGCTGTATGTCGGCTCATATTAGTATTGCAACATTTTCTTAGCGCAATATTTACATTGATATGTATTTTTATTTTTTGGGTGGTCTAAGTTGACCTCCTCAGAATTTTTCTTTATTTTTTCTTTTGAAGTTCTTAGTTTTTGGCCAGTTTGGTTTTGCAACGTTAATTGTCTTGACTTTGAAATGCTAATTTAAGTATAACATGTTTTGAGTGTCTTTTTAATTTGGTCTGCTGATTTAACATATTTAAATTGTGTAAATGAAATACCTCAAGGACTCAAAATATTGTGTCTCAAGTATTTAACAATCGGTTGAAAAGATGAGGCAAAAACACAGTCTAGTTTAGTTTATGCTTAATATTTTCTACCGTTTTAAAAGTTAAGTCAACTTAGACAGCACGGCGCTGTTAGAATCCTACTATTTTAATAAAAGTAAATGTTTGCATGTTTAGTTGTTTCAATGGTAGTTACTCACAGATAGACAATAACTTAGATTAACACATAAGCTACCCTATATCACAATAATCAAGAAAATTCGAGCAAATATTCATAATATAATACATATAAATGTTTGTATGCTTAAACGTTTTAAAATTTTTACTCAGTTATGAAAAAAACTACTGAATGGATTTAAATGAAATTCTCCTTACAAATAGATATCAACCTGAATTATTACATAAATAGGCTACCTTTCATGTCGATAGCTATGCAGACGATATAGCGGACACAGGATAGTATTAAATATTGTAATCTTTTGAAAAAAAATATACATATAAAAGAATAATTTGGCCAAAACACTTTTAAATAAACATATAACTTATTTCAAAATTTATTAATGTTGGAGATATAATAATTTCGTTTTAATAAATTCTATATGGAAACATTTTTTATAAACATACGTATAGGTTTTTCCATAAAATTTTTATCAAGAAATGTTAAAACTTGTATACTTTCTAACAGACTTTGTTAAATTACAATAAAATTACACAAAATAAACACATCATGTACGTATATACCTACACATAAACTTACACTGTAGGAACTATATAAAGGGAAGTAGTACTGATTCACTATTGGATCTGAAACCAATACTACTGACAATTTATTGGCCAGACAATGTTCTTTGCTATAGACATTTAACATGTATTAGTTAATGAAAACCTTCTAATGACTAGGTAGATCTTATGCGACCATATGGCGAAATTGGAACCAGATATTCACCAATTAATTTTAGTAATTCCAATCTTAATTTTTTGTACTTTTTCCTCGAAAATATTAAAAATTTAATAAAGAAGTTAAATTTTTAATAAATTTAATAATTAAAATATTATGTTCGAATTTACCTTTAAGGTTAAGCATCTTAAATAATTGTACTGACAAATTTTTGCATTTCTTTTGTTTATTATTTTAAAGTGTAAAAAGTGTAGACATTTTGTTGACAAAAGCACCAAAAAGTCATCAAAATAGTCGACAAAAGTGGTGAACACTTGCAGGGTAGTTACATGCATATATGTATACTTACATACATTAACAAATGCATTTTATTATATTTTTCCTTCATATATTATAAAAATTCTTTAATCTTATATCTTTGAAAAAAAAAATAATAAACATTCTATGGAAAAATATTTAATAATCCATTTTCCAAGAATTCCACTATTTTCGCATTATAAAAAATACACACAGCATATAAATAAACATTTACCAGAAATATTCAGAAAATAAACCACTCACTTTCCTCTATAAACTGACACAAGGACAATAGAAAAACATGTTAAACTAATTGTTGTACAAATGTTACTTTCAAAAGGTACAAGGTCACAAACAAAAATAACATTGTCCCTAAAATATGTCATTAAAAAGGAAAAAAAAAACAAAATTTCAATCGTTTATTTAACCATAATAAAATCCGCCAAATACTTAAGTGTACCGTGCAATAAAATGTGACCTTTTTACACTGTAAGCCATCGACATTCTTCCAAAACTAAACGGGTGAGTTACGCCTAAAGGAAAAATAAGAAATGCAACGCAGTGAAAATTAAAGAAAGACAAGCGAAATATCAGTAAAAGATACATGTTTATGACCTGCTATAAATTTAACAATTGTCACATCATATCTGAAATTGGTTATACTTCCTGAGATAAATACATTTGTATATATTTATTTATTTACATGCAGTAAATTGCTGAACATGCAAAGTCGAAATAATACATTTGCATTCATACTTTAAATATGTAGTTGGGTGAATTTCCATCACTATTTTTGTCGGTTTCGTTTTCGCGTTTTAGTAGTTACAGTAGTATGTTAAGGTATAGAAAGATGTGCTACCAATATGTTTTATATGGCTACACACTTTTATGGCACATAATAAAATGAAGAACAAAATGACTTTGTCGCTGTCGTTGTCGTTGTACAGCGGCACTGGTTGTTGCATATATCGTGTTTAATTGTTTTTGCTATTATTAAATATTATTGAAGAGTTTTGTTAATGTGTAAGTAAGTGTGTGTACTTTGGGTTTTTCTTTATTTTTTGTTCATTTCAAAAAGTGATTTTTGTTAAAATGTCGTATACACCCTAAACGATAACAATAGGAGGTATATTGTTAGTTTGTGCCAATACCTGCAACTAAAGAAACTGCATTTAATAAACAACAATAATAAGAACCTCAATGTCTACCAAAGAAAAATCTTTTAAATTTTCAAAAAAAAAAACAAAATAAATAAATTTTTATGCATAGTTGTTATGTTACTTATGGTTTTCTTTTGCATTTTCAGCAACAGTAAATTCCTAAATAATTCAAGTTGTAAATTCCATAAAAAGAATTGTCTATTTATCTAATTTTTTTAATATTTCTGTGGTAAAAAGGAAAAACGGTCTAAGTCAACATAAGCTAAATTTGAGATAATCACATTATTGCAATCCCAGAATTGAAGACTACCCTCAGAAAAATTTTTAACTATTTTGGAAATCTTTGCAGGAAGTTATAGCGTTAAAACTTGTTGTCTATATTTTTCCAGAGAACAATGTCATTCATACAAAAAGCAAAACGCTGTTTATTTTTTGTAGCGTAGAATGCATATAATAGTCTTTATATTTTAGGCAATAAGTTTATGAAAATCAAACCAAAAATTTAAAAAGTACTTTTCTAAAAAAAAAAAAAAAAAAAAAAAAAAAAAAAATTTAAAACAGTCATAAGCAGTTGTGGGTAAAATAAAATAGATAATGTATTTTTTAAATGATAAATTTGCTTTTATATTTTATTGGTGCTTTTTAGTTGTTTAGGAGCTATTTTTTGCAATAGAAACATAATACCTCAAGTATACCTTTAAGCTTAATAATGAAAAGAAAGCAGGATATCATAGGCTTAATATTTGGTGTTTCTAAAAAAATATTTCCTATTTATTGTTATATTTGGGGCAGTTGGATGGAAAATAATCTGGTGTGATTTTGCAGTTACAGGCAAAAAGATGATCTAAAATGAGCACAAATAAATTGATAAGCCTCGCTTGCCCTTAATGGATTGTTTAAAATATTGTAGTGTCAAATCTATTAAATCCTTTAAAATGTGCGTATATAAAGCGTGTTTTCTTGGAGGCAAAAGATTTTAAATTGTCAGTACTATCCGTACTAATTTCTAGTTCAGTTGATTGATTTCTAGATAGTTTTATTTAAATAATAAAGCCAATTGGAGGTATATTAAGAGCGGGTTTCTCTATTTTATTTTGTTTAAATTTATTAAATGCATAACTTACATGTATATTTCTCTGCTTTTATCAGAGCGATAAAGGAGGATATTTCGGAGTTCTTTATGGTTCTTTAATTTTTAATATCGGTGATTCCAACCATTGGGTTGGGATTTAAAATCTTAAAATTAAATATTTAAAGGGTGTCTGAGTAAAATGCCTTTTTTATTTTAAAATAAAACAACGTAATTTTTAAAAAATTCTTTTCGATTAAGTACTGAATAAAATATCAGTCAAATATATCGAAAAGTTTTGATTATAGGACATAAATTTGTGCATAAAATTTTGTTCACATATATCTGCCTGTATCGCACCGATCACTCCTTTAATATTGAATTTGAGCTCAGCAATTGTTTTTAGTTTATTTGAATTAACATGAGATTTTACAAAACCAGAAAAACATTCGCTCAGCATCAAATCGCATTATGTCTGTGGCCAGATGACATAAGAATTAACTTTTATGAAATAATTTTCCTTTTGAAATATTTTTTTCATCCGCAATACCAGGTGACGTCGTCTGGCTTAAACCACATATCATCTAGATACATGCCATCAAGTTGAGGCTACAAGAGCTTTGTTGTCATTTTCCTCAAGCGAATATGGGCCACTGCAATATCGATCTTATCTTCAAAAAAATAAGGGCCAATCACGCAGCCTGAATAAAATCCGCACCAGATAGTTGCTCGTTGTAAGTGTATTCATTTCTCACTACTTGCATGAAGATTTTCTGAGCACCAGATTCGAAAATTCACGAAACCAATCAGATGTTAATGCGCTTCCTCGGAGAAGATAACATTGAACGAATTGCCGGTGCTTTCCATTGTGTGTTGATTGGAGCTCCTGAGTAAGCTGAATTTCGTACGCAAGAAGGCTTCGTAAAATTTTAAGTTGTTAAGAACGATGCCGAATTGATGTGTTTCGGTTTTTGGTGACATTCTTTTTTACAACAACAATATTTTCAAGAAACAGGTATCTTACTGTCCATAACCCACCTAGTTTCCGCAACATTTTTGACCGTACTTCAACCGCTTGACAATTAAGGTTGACTTCCACGACTGAAAATTATTCGAAGTTTGCTAGCAATTGAGCATAACCTACCAAATTTATTTAATAAATTTCCACAACTAAATATAAAGCGTTGTTCTTTAGTAGAGCGCCTCACACTCTCAATAATCATATTAAACAATTTTAAACAGCCGCCACATTTCTGAATTGCCACTCGCACAAGAAAAATACAATAAATTAATAAAGTTTATTCTTACTGAGACACCCTTTACATTTTCTTATTGCATGGAGAACTCGTCGTGACCAACTTTATTTAATGCGGCTTATAAAACATGTGACCTTCTCCGAGAAAAGGGAGATAGTCTGTCGAAAAAACGGGTTTGGAACTAAGAGTGGATTCTGATACCTAAAAGGGTGTAGAATAAGATGAAATGAGTAAGATTTTTGATAAAAATTTATTTACCCCATAAAAAAGTTGTTGCGTCGCCCACTGGTTGCCGCTTAGGAATCAAGTTTCGAGATCATAACAAACAGAGCAGCAACAATAGCAAAGGTATTGTCACACTAAAAGCGAAAAAAAAAAATACGTCAGCACATAGGCATGACATGGCCAAAGTCGGCACCCAAACATAACTAACCATACCAAATCGCATCTTCCAACTAAAAGTGTGTTCACACTGACAATGCGGTTTGAAACTTTAAATGCTTTTTTCTCAAAACCTCATTTTTACACACTAGGTCCCTTTTCTCGGAGAAGGTCACATATAATAAGGGAATGGAAAAACCAAGTTAATTTGGAATCGTTACAGCGCCCCAGATAAACTATTCCACTCGTTATAAAAAAAGAAAACTAAAACCTACAATTTTAAAAACTATATGAAGATGAAAATTATAGGCCTAGCAGATGCGATACCACAAGATTCTAAAATGTATCGTTTTTAGTAGCTTTTCTAAACTTTAGAAAAAGACAATGAAATAAAGAAAGTTAATATTTAGCCGCTGCAGCATTCCAAGCCAAACCTTTTTACCTTCCTAAACTTTTGCTATAACATAAATGACAACAACAGCTAGGGTGACAAAAAATAACAGTTTCTCCATTACTAACTGGAATACTGGAAAATGTAAAGTAATTGATAATGTTCTGCAAACTGACTATTTATACTTACCGAGCGCTCACTATACACAAAATATTATTAACATCTCGGTTTTTTCTAAATTAAAACTACGTATGTATGTGCTTTTCTTTTATATTTAGTCGTACAAACGAGACAATCACATTTAACGATCCACAACAAATATTATTTTATATATCAGACGAGAACGTGATGGAAGTGTGCAACACGTTTTAAGTGCTCAAATGGCAATGGTTGCTTTAATTCGTTTCAATAACTAGTGAACAACAATCGTTCTTTATTTTTTAATGTCTCGTGGTCTCATGCAGTTAATACTATTGAACCGTGTAGTAGTGTATTTCATATTTATTCCCCATGTTATTATTGGATGGTCATGAAAATGCAAGTTTAACAGCGTTTTACCACATAAATTCATTATCAAAATCATGCGAAAGCTTTCCGCCAGTGAGTCACACAGTCAGTGCCTTAGTGTGCTAACTGGTCAAGTTATTGTTATACCCTTCACACAGTGAAAAAGGGTATATATAGGTTTGTCATTCCGTGTAAAATTTCTACAATTTGCATTTCCGACCCCATAAAGTACATATTTTCTGAAAGCTTATGAATGCGGGAATCGATTAAGCTCTGTCAGTCTGTCCGTCTGTCCGTGTGTATGTTGAAATCAACTTTTTGAAGCGCCCCGACATAGCTTGGACCCGGATAAGGTATTAAAATATCAGAAATATTCGGGAGTAGATCGGTATTGCAAATCAGAAACAACGGTACATAAACAACTGAGATATGAGCAAAAACCCACGACCACCCCGAATTTTTTTCACAAAAACAACATTACAACAACAACATACATACATACAAACGTGTATACTGGTAAGAGAAAACGTGGCATCGAATCCCAGCTGAGCCAAAAAAATTTTTTTTTATATTTTTTAAATTTTTTTAATATATTATTTATATTTTTATAATATTTTTTTTTTATTTTTTTTTTATTTTTTTTTTTTATTTTTTTTTTATTTTTTTTGTTTTATATTTATTATATATATTTTAATTATTTTTTATTTTTATTTTTTTTTTTTTTTTGTTTTATATTTTTTATATATATTTTAATTATTTTTTTTTAATTTTTTTTTAATTTTTTTTTTATTATACCCGCCACCAAAAAAATGGTGGGGGTATATTCATTTTGTCATTCCGTTTGTAACACATCGAAGTATCCATTTTAGACCCCATGAAGTATATATATTCTGAATCAGAGTTTGATTTGATGACGATCTAGCTATGTCCGTCCGTCTGTCCGTCTGTTGAAAGCACGATAGAGGTCGCACCGAAAAAGCTAGGGGGCTCAAACTGCCAGAATCTTTCTTATAGACAAGGTTTTTTTGGTATTGAAAATGGGCTAAATCGGAATATTAGGAAGAGAGTTATAGCTCGAAAAGCAAGAGTAGGTCGAAAAAAACGTGTCCTTCGAACATCGAATAAAATGGAATTGTGACCAAACGCATTAACGTAGACTCATGAAACTCCGAATATATATTTCCTGAGTAAAAACAATATTTTTTTTTTTTAAGTGATTTAAATCTATTCATTAGGAGAGGAGTTATCGATCAAAATGTACGAAAATTTATACCGCAAAGTGTATTTTTCGGTATATTTAAAAACAAAAACGTCATAAAAGCAACAAAATTGGATGAACGACTCTGAAATTTTGCACGCTTTGCTTTTTAAAGAGACGCTTTTTGTAACAGAAAATCAATGTGCCACGCCCACTTTTACGCCCACCTCCCATATAACGTTTTACCTAAAATTCATATAATATCTCTACTAATAAAGATTTTGGAATAACAAAGGGCTATATTGAAACACCTTAGTTGTACTCATTCGCAGAAATAACTTTGACACGCCTACTATAGCGCGCACTTCTCATGTTATCTACCGTTAATGAAATTTAAAAGCTCATAAAACCGCCAAAATTATATGTATGAAGATCAAATTTGCTACGTATATCCCCCTAGGCAATTTCATTACTGTGCTAGAAAATTAAGGTGCCACGCCCACTTTTACGCCCACCTTCCATATAACGTTTGACCTAAAATTCATATAATATCTCTACTAATAAAGATTTTGGAATAACAAAGGGCTATATTGAAACACCTTAGTTGTACTCATTCGCAGAAATAACTTTGACACGCCTACTATAGCGCCCACTTTTCACGTTATCTACCGTTAATGAAATTTAAAAGCTCATAAAACCGCCAAAATTAGAGGTATGATTATCAAATTTGCTACGTATTTCTTTCTAATCAATGTAATTATTGTGCCAAAAAGTTAAGGTGATACTCCCACTTTAACGCCTACCTCCCATATAACGGTTTATCTTAAATTCATGTTATTTCTCTATTGACAACGTTTTTGGGAAAATAAAGGACTATATTGAAATATCTAAGTTGTATTTATTAGCAGAAACTTTATTGACACGCCTACTTTAACGCCCACTTTCATTGAAAGACTACATTTACAAAAGCATTTTACTATTATATTGAAGTTATTAAGGTCGGTTAAATTTTAAGGGCCGATGTTGATTTTAAATAAAACACAAATTATTTAAGAAATTATTATCATTTATTTTTATAATGATAATATTTGTATGGTTCAATTATGTATTTAACAAAATATCGACCAAATGGCCCCCCATCCTTGGCGCAACTCCTCTATCTGATGGTCCAAATTTTCAATGAAAATGTTGATTCTCAATTGTTGGGCATGATGATGAGGCGAGGTTGACTGCTCTTTTGCTACACTATCGTAAACAACAGCAATAGTTCCCATTCAACGTAATAAGAAGGCATTCACAGATTTTCTAACACTTTATACAGACCTGTTTTGCAGAAATTTAAATATTTTTTACAATTCTCCTGATTGTGGACGAATTTGAACGATTATGTTGATCAAAAGAATTACGAAGTGCACAAAATTCATTTTGATTTGAACGCCCATTTTTATAAAAAAACCTGAATTACTTTAAAGCGTTGATCATTTGCGTATCTTTCCACGGATCAAATTGAGTAAGTTTGATATTGAGAAATGTTAAATGAAATGCAGAAAACAAATTTAAAGACTAGGTGTAGTTCACCTTCAACATGGGCCCTTAAAATTTAATAACCCTCTACAAAGAAAGTGATACATATTTTATTATAAAGAGATTATTCCATAGCGGTTAACAAAATAATAAATATTGTGCTTTAAATATACACAAAATTGGTGGTGGGTATAAAAGATTCGGCAAAGCCGAATATAGTGCTCTTACTTGTTTTTTCTTTTAACATACATACGTAAATTCATAATTTTACAATGGGTTATTTTTATATATGTATGTTTTTTATATGTATGTACGTATTTCATATGGGATGAATGGTGATACAAACTTCTGTTATTGCAAGACTACACGTTGTGAAGGCTATATAAGATTCGGCATGGCCGAATATAGCGGTCTTACTTGTTTTTTTTATAATTTTGTTTAATTTTTCTTTATTTTTTTCAAATTTTTTTTTATTTTTTTTTTATTTTCATTTTATTTTTCTTATTTATATTTTTCTTATTTTTTTTTTGTTTTATTTTTTTTAAATTTTTTTTTGATTTTTTTATATTTTTTTAACACACATACGTAAATCTAGAATTTTACAATAAGATGTTATTATACCCTTCACCTGTGGTGCACAAGGGTATATATAGCTTTGTCATTCCGTTTGTAATTTCTAAAATTTTCATTTCCGACCCCATAAAGTATATATTTTATCTGAAAGCTTATGAATAGAGCAGTCGATTAAGCCCTGACCGTCTGTCCATTTGCCCGTCTGTCTATGTGTTGGTTGAAATCAACTTTTAGAAGCAACTATATGTTCCTCAGATCTGTGTATGGTATCATTCTCTTGGAAATATCCAGGAATGAATCGCTATTGAAATTCAGCACAATCGCCCCATAACTTTCTGAGATATAAGCAAAAAACCACGACCACCTCGTTTTTTCACACAATTACAACAACAACATACATACATACATACATACATATATATAAAAAACATACCAAACAAAAAAAAATTACAAAAAAATATATATTAAAATTAAAAAAAAAAATAAAAAAAAAAGTTTTTTAAAAAAAAAATTAAAAAAAAATATAAAAAAAATAATAAAATATAAATAATATATTAAATAAAATAAAATTTTTTTGGCTCAGCTGGGATTCGATGCCACATTTATTCTAACCAGTATATACATATGTACGTATTTTATATGAGATGAATGGTAATACAAACAATTGTTATTGCATGACTACAAGTTGTGAAGGGTATATAAGATTCGGCACGGCCGAATATTTATATGTTTGTTTTATAAATACTTTTATTATCTATGGTGTTTTTATTTTGTTAAATACCATAAAATGAAATCCTTTTTCAAGGCCTAAGTTTTGCAAACCATGTTTTTATGTATAAGTAGAGAAAATTTTGTATTTGCTTATGAATATTTTTGTCACTGTTTATGCATTTAAGTTCCATACAACGAAATCACATGCTTTGTTTCAGCGTTAAGCTTAAATAGTTTCTTAAATAAGTTCTCTTCTAAATCTTTGCAAGCCATTTATTACTTACACATATACAATCCTGTCAACCATGTAATTGTAATTAGCTACGACAATCGTTGTATTAATTAAAGCCGTACTGTTAGTCACATTGTGGCCTCCAGCAGGTATGTGCTCGGCATGTTCTCGTTAGCAACTCATTCACTTTAAGTAGAGAATAAAATAAAAGTAAAAATGAAAAAAAGTCTTCGTTGTCGTAGTTAAAATCGTTATTTTTGTTGTTGATATCGTCACCTTTGTTATGCTCAGCAGGACTATGAGTTTATATTAGAAGCGTTCGCGTTTTTGGCTTGCGGTCAAATGTTTTCCGCAGCGTTTTAGGTTCGTTTGATCTTTTTAAAAATAACTACAATGAAATCTTTATTTTTGTTTAATTTTTTCTGCTTATATTATTGTATAATTTTAATTATTTGTTTATCTAGGTAGGTAGGTAGGTAGGTAGGTAGGTAAGGCTGGTGCAAAGTTACCCTCACACCTTCACTCGGAGACCATTACGGTCCATTGTGACGCCTTAATAGAGAGAAGAATAGAAATATTTAGGATAGAAGAAAAAGAGAAGCAGACAATTCCAGAGTCTCCGACGGGAATCGAACCCGCAACCCTCAAACAACTGACTTGTCCTTTATTGACTAGTCCACAGGGGCACTCGAATAAAGGGTATATTTACTACAAAAAAGAGGCCTTCATCTTGTAAATAAATAAATAAAAACTAAAAACAATTAAGAATACAATAGAATACCATAGGAATTTTATATTGTAAAAAAATATTAAGAAATTCGTGTTAGATTTTCATTGGCCATTGGCTTTTTCAACATCTTAAGATCATTTTTGAGCTTAAAAATTACACTGAAATCAAGACTTAATACATTCTCAGAATTAATAAACTTTACTTCCAATATTTGATCGACTTGCGTATAAAGAACTTTCTTTAAAAAATAAAGAAAAACAAATATAATAGAATGACCAAAATTGCGACTTTTTTAGCTTAAAGATTTTATGATATTTAATATTTTAAGTAATTTCTGGGATATGAGCCCTATGACTGCTTCTTATGACTGTTCGAGTACCTTGTCACACATACTTCTACAGCGGCGAGGGCATCTTTTATTCGCACGGTACGGGTTTGATTTGGATTAATATAATAAAAACAAAACAAATTTTAGACTTTAACCTATCCATAGAATTAGGTATTAACTGCTCCGGTAGACTATTTTACGCAACGAAAACTTGAAAAACTGCTCCATAAGTTTGGCGAACAGAGTACGAATTTTCAAAATAAATTTCCACGATTTGTAAACGTTGCTCTAGCTTAAACGGTTGGATGGTTATTTCTTAAAGTTTACTTAAAAAAAATTGAGAAATTCGGCTGTGCCGGGTTTTTTTACACCCACCACCAATTTTGTGTACTTTTTAACAAAAAATTTATTATTTTGTAATTGACTGTATTCGCAATGGAATAATCTCTTTATACTAAAATATGTATCATTTTCTTTCTATTACTTCGATATGCTATTCAAATATTTTTGTAAATTTAGTCTTTCAATGAAAATGGGCGCTAAAGTTGGCGTGTCAATATAGTTTCTGCTAATAAATAAAACTAAGATATTTTGCGGTAAATTGATAATAAAATCTACATTTTTTAACCGATTTTTATGTTTTATGGCTTTTTTTATTATTAAGATAAGTAGCTCTCAGAAAAAGTTTAAAATGTTGAATATATGCCTTAATTTTTTTTTAATTTCATTTTTAAATTGAAAAATATTACGAATTTTGCACGAAAAAAAATGTTTTCTCCATTAATTTCTAAATAACTCCAAAACGATAAGAGATAGAGAAGATTTTTTACTTTTGAAAATCGGATGACTGGTTCTCGAGTTAGGAGGAAATAAGTCTCCGTACCAGACTAATTTAGGGGGAAAAATTTGCCACGCCCATAAAAAAAATCCCGATCTGATGGAAAAAGACCGACAACGAATTTGAGTTCAGCGCATCAAAATCCATATAGTCCACATAGTTTTATTAAATGGGAAGACAAAAAATTATTTTTTGCAGATCAGTGTTATTAAATATTAACAAAGTTTACATTTTTTTTTCTACAAAAACTTACAAGTAGTTCGCATCCAATGTCTGAACTGATAACTCAATTTAGTCGTTATTATAATATTATTATTCTTAAGTTACTTTTGCAAAGATATTAGAATGGCCAAAATTGGTTTTAAAATAATTGGAATAACCTGATTATATATTTTCGGTTCTTTAAACCGGTTTTTTAAATTTTGTTTCTATGTCTCCACTTATTCGACTATAGAATAGTTTGGTTACCTTAAATAAATATCTTCTTGCCCAAATAAATAACTTTTGTATTTAAATTTTTAAACTCTATAAATTACTTTCGGTCTAAATAATCGAAAATTATCCAACCCTTCCTTCAATGTGTGTGAAGAGTGTATTTTGTATATCCCATAAAATATATGTCTTTTGAGACTTTTTAACACTATAATGTCTCTATATAATCATCAAAACTTGGAAAACTCGGTCACTAATCGGCAGAGCTATGAACAAACGTTTCTTTAACTCCTTAACAATTTTTGTACAAGCTACTGACACCGAATTGCAAACCGTACAGTAAAAAATTACGTTTGTGAAGAACATGTCGCAACATGTTGTCCAAAATAAATTTGGTGGATAAATTTCTTTTAAATATGGATATCAAATACAAAGGTTTGGCAAATAAAATACAGTGAACTAATTTAAAATTCGACATCAAAGATGACGGAACTGATAAAGCCAAATAACCCAGCAAAATCTTTTCTAGTAAGTTAACGAACAATATTGGAGATATACACAAACTAAATATTTTTAACCGAATAACTATCTCTTTATGTTTAGTAGTCCCAGAAATTATGACCGTCGCTCATAAATATACTTATAAAAAGCAATAAAATAAGTAGTTACCAATAAAGCTGAATTATAGCGGGATATTTTCATACTAAAAAATACAAAAAAAAATACAAAAGATGTAATACTGTTCATATAATAAGATTTATAAAGTTAATTGTAAGAATAAAACTAGTTAACTGTTTAAAAAAATATATAAAAAGTTTATGCAAACGCTATTAACAACAGGCCATTACTCTGTATTTTAAAATAATGATGTCGCAAACGACCCCTCTTTACTATGTCATGTATGAAATAATGACAACCTATTACACATTTTAAAAAAGATTTTGCCGGGAACGTGTAACATTAAATCTGTATTCTAAACAATGCTGAGATGATGTACATAACGGTAAAGCACTCTTATTTGTTGACATTAAAGTTATATTGTTAAGCAGTTTATTTTATAAATCGATTACGATACTAAAGAGTGGGGCAAAATTACGGCATTTGATATTGATGGAAAATAAGAAAATTATTATTGTAGTCGAATATTTACAATATGCACGGAAAACTTGCACATTCGATTGGCCCATTTTCATAAATTCTAAATTTTTTCATAATTAAATAAAATTTATGGCTAAATAAATTTTTCTTGATAATAAAAGATGTTGCTTAATTAAGTATAACTAGCTTTTTAAAAGATCTTGTCTAACAATTATTGCTCTTCCAGAACGGTTTAATCGTATGTATACTATTTAAATCAAAATAGACTTTCGCAAATAAAATAAATTTTTAAATATGTGTTCAAATAATGATTTTATTTTTACCAAAATCACATTAAATATGGTTAAACCAACAGCAGCAGTAGCCAAATATCAAAAAAAAAATAACAAAAAATTATAATTGACTGTGGGCTATTGGTAACCTACAAACAAAAAAAAAAATTTTGTAAAAAAATAAAAAATAAACTGTAAAGAAATGCTTAAGTAAAAAGCTCCAGACAAATGCGACATGAAGCACTCAATGAATCTGGTAAAACAACATATTTTATCATCACAAATATGCGAATGTGACGAGACTGTATAAAATGTATCATAGTGGTGGCAGTCACAGGCCGTCAAGTATCGTTTAACATTTATGCAGCAAACAAACAGTACCACGAACAGATATACTTTGTACATTCATACACGCCTCGCAATATATGAACAAAGTATATTTTTGAATTTATATGTAGATGTATGTAAGTTAGGGATGGCGCACAGTGAGGGCAACAATTAAGTTGGTATCAACAACTATGAGTATGAGAATAAACTACTTGAACAACAACAGCAGCAGCTACAGTAACAGGATAAATAAGGTAACAAGTCAGTAAACGGTTGCCGCTAAACTTGAGTGTTGAAAAGTAAAGAAGCTTTAACAAATTACCGCCCAGACGCATCACTAGTTAGCACACAGAGTGAGTGGGGCATCAAAGGATGTCTATGGCAGTAAGCACATGACTGCTATAAATAAATACTCAAACGTTTATGCAAGTGTTAGTGTACGGTATGTGTATGTGGCTTTGTAAATTGCAACAGAATATGACTGGCGGCCTTACTAAATGTAAGAGTAAATGATTTTTTTTTTGCTAACCATACCAGTCAGCCTAGACATCTATCGTTATAACCAGCAACATAAAGCTATATAACAACAAACCAGCAAACTCAGAAAGATTAAAAAAATTATGGACGCTCAGACGGACTTCCGACCATGCAGATATTCACTATACATATGTATAAATATATAAGTAAGAGTATGCGATTACAATTTGCCCAACGGCATGACAGTTACTGACTACATACTTACATGCCACATATACGCAGAAGAAAAACAACATTATCCATGCAAAACTAAGCAACCCAAGTCATGTTACTAGCCGGCTGCATACTCAGTTGTGGATGCATATGTGGCATTTACAATTTACGATTCCTCCTTTCTGCCATATGAGAGTGTGTTGTTGAAAAATTTTCTTTGTTGTTGAGCTTTTGTTTTCCTTGTTTAAGTGTCTGTGAGCGGCCAAACTTATGACTGAATAATTGCTGCCGATATTTATGCGAGGAAGCGTTTTGGCAGTCAATATACTTATATATATTTGTACATACACATATGCACCTATATTTGGTTTAATGCAAAAACACTTTAACATAATGTAATCGGCCAAATATTTTTAAATCGACGTTTTCATAAAAACAGCAAAACAATTAACCTGTATGGTGCTGCCTCATGCAAAATAACCCAAAATAAAAAGAATCCAACTGTTCACAAATATTTGGTTTTTATTCATTATTAAGTTCCAGCTCAATTTCAAAATTAAATATGGCGCAAATTATAATTATAATTAATTATAATTATAATAATTATTGGGGTAACTTCTCGTTATGAACGTTGTTGTTGTTGACTCAAATCTATTTATATATATAAATGGTGTAAAAAATGTATTGTAATTCATAAAATCAGAACGGCTGGGCCAAAGTCTGTACAATTTTTTGTCAGCTTTTCGTATTATCGAGGTGAAGGTTTTTACGGAAGAAAATTTTGGAAAATCACTCTTAAAAAGTCGAAAAATTGGAAAAATCGAAAATTGAGTTTTCGTATGAAATTTTGTGTGAAATTATTCCTTAGTGGCTTTTCAAATTAAATATAATAAGTTCTCATCCAAAATCTGATAGATGGCGTCATACCTTGACTTAGAATTTGCTCAATCTGACAGCTGTTTTGTGTATTGTTTAATCACGCATTCACGTAAAAGCATTACAATTAACTAAACTTCAATTCAATTGGGGCGAGGCGAAGTTTGCCGGGTCCACTAGTATATAATGAAATTTTACATTTCCTATTTAGCCGTAACAGCTTATTTATTTAAGTAAATATCAAGTTCAATTAAAGTTATTACGAATTAATTATAAATTAAACTAGAAGATATGGTAGAAGAGTTTTAAGTCTCAGAGCTCGGCCGAAACTAAGAACGAAGCCGGCAGTTCGAAATTACAAGATTTTAAAGTTTTTCGGACAGGCTGAAATCCGCCCGTCTACATCACTATCTAAAACGGAGAGTTATCACCTTTTTTTCGAATAACTGTTCAAGCTATAATTCGGTATACAAATAAAAGGTTTTCAGGGCTAAAATATAAAATAACCGTAAGAGAGGTGGTCGCCACAATTTTTGTATTGATGAATTATGTGGAATTTTTTGTGGTCATTATAAGATGTATCATAAGGAATTTCCAATATTTCTAATTTTTAGAACTATAGGTTCTCTTCTACAAAAAATACATAATTTAAACGTGTGATAATCGATTGGCTGCTAATACAATAAAGTTTCAATAAGAATTTTTTTTAAAAATTCGAAGGTTCGGATGAGATAAAGAATTGTTCACATAAAATCTGGCCGTAGCAAAAATAAAAAGAATAATTTAAAAAAATTTTTCTAAAATAAATTTACTGATATTTCACAAAAACAAGCTTCTTCGTCACTAATAGAAAGACATTTAATGTTAATTTTTTTTTATTAACCGTAAAAGCCTGTGCAAAATACAACAAACGGCTTTTTATAACTCTTCAAAATTCAATTACATCATTTAAAAAGAGCAGTAACGTTTAACGTGAGGCAGCTATAAAATTAATTTATAAGTGCAGTTTTTGTACCCTTTTAGTTATTAAAGTTACTGAAATATTGTCTTTTAACAAGATTTGGCGCTGGATAAAATTTATGTACATACGAAGCAGTGTTGCCGTTTTGTGCTTTTTCTACCAAATTTGGTCGGATGGATTTTAAATTTTGGTAGATTTAGGACATAATGATCAACTTATTTGAATTTCATACATATTTGTTATACATATGTGCATGTATAAATTATCATTAATTGAATGCTTTTGAAACAATAGGTTGGTGGTTGCAGCTTCACCGCCAAAGTCTGTCATTGTGTTTAGGTTCATATAAATATAAATATTCCATATGTTGAAAGACAAATGTTATTCACGTCTTTCGATGGCGCAAATGCCTCGGCATTGTACTGTGAAATGCCAATTTCATTTTTAACTGCCACACAGTTCTGCAGTTGCAGAACGTAAGTTTTTGTCATTTACTCTTATGAAAAGTAAGCTTAGAAACATACAGCAATTGAATACTACCAATAGCATTATGTTATGCAAGGAACTTGTAAATAATAATATCCCCCACTATGTATGGTCAGCTGAACGGGACATGAAGAATTAAAGACACATTGTTATACAAACTAATACTTTTTCTGTATTTTCTCTGATCTCAATAGATATATCGATCTCAAATCATATGACTGAATTTTCTTTTATATTTTTGTCAAATAGTATATATTTTATTGAACGAAAGGAATGAATTGTTAATTTAATTTTTATTTTTTTACCAGAAAAATATTTATTCAATAAAAAATTAATATTACAAAAACATTAAAGTTCATATTGATTTATTTTAAAATTTTGGTCGCCTACAATGGAGTTTGGTCGGTTTTTTAAAAGTTCTTGGTAGCAAAAAAAATGTTTCAGTAGCAACGCTGGTGCGAAGTCATATTGGTAATCCGGGATCTCCTTCGTCCAAATGTGACTCCAAAAACTATATCAGGAACGTTCCGAACCCACAAAAGTAGAAGAATATAAATTACATTGGCGTTGCATCAAGGTTAAAGAGTCATTGGTAATATTACCGATATAGGGAAAGGGAAAAAACCACAATAATTATTTACAATAAAAACTCATTAACCTTATCCAAAAACCGACATCAATACTCACAATTAGTTAATTCCTAAAAAAATTAAGACTTAAAATTTAAAAACAAATTAATCAAAGAAAACATTGTTTTAAGAAATATGGGTGCTATATTCGTCCGTGCCAAATCCTAATATATCCTATATGTAGGTACATGTCTGATAAACTCATACTACAAACAAGTCCATGGGATATATAGGGCCCTCAAGAAATCGATTTCAACGTTCAAACGAACGGACAGATGGACAGACAGACAGACATACAGACACAGCTAAATGGTTTCTCTATCCATAGGGATTCAGAATTAAGCGATCAGATTTATGGATTGGAAAAGCATACTGTAGAATTTACAAACGGAATGACAAACGTATATCCTCCTCAGTCCCGAGACGAAAATAAAAAAAAAATTTTCGGAAAACCCATTTTATTTGACTAATATCATCAAATTAAGTGTAAAAAAATAATAATTATAAAAAAAAAATAATCACAAGAAGAAAGGCTCTAACTCAAAAAACTTAACTATACAAGAGAAGTTAAATACGTTATCAAGGCTTATTCGTACAGTTAAAAATATTAGTTTAGCTAGTGGGAAAACATAATGTGAAAATTGGTTGAATTCATCTTGATTTCATTTATTAATGCAGGAATGAAATATGAGATTTTGGGTTCGGCATAAAAAACTAACCTTTACTTTTTTGATAATAAATGTACAAAGTTTAGGTATATTTGTGACTTTTGCTTTTGCGTTTCAAAAATATGTATCCTTTTTTAATCAAATCTTACTAAATAAAATGTATCATAACAACTTTTCCATCCCCGATTAACGAATTGACCTTGACAAAAAACGTCCCCTAAAAAGTTGCTTTGTTGTATCAATTTGCCGTTGCATATACCTGCATGAATATGCCTTGAATATGATAAAGTTACTTCTTTTATAAAATTGCTTGTAGAATTGTTATTTGTAATACTATTGCATTAAGTCTTTAGGTCAAGGTGTATTAGTCTGAACTTTATTGGAATCACTGAAAAACTCAATTTCGTACAATATACGAGTTAGGGCCTTTCTAAATAAATACCTGTGACCATTGACATACCATTTTTGCACTCTCTCGGTTATTTTCTTTTTTACGCTTTTCAAAGGGTTAAATTTAACGTCTGAATTTGCTGGTGATGAACGTGTATATGTTGTATGACTAAATGATTCTCTGCAACATGGTGAATGTTGCCCGATGTAAGTTCATCATATAACGACGTCAGCGTTGATTATGATGATGGTTTTTCGCGCATAACAAAGCATAACATCACATACAATAAAGCGGTGTATTTGCTGTCTTTTGGAATGTAAATCATTCGTTAAGTGCTCGATTTAGGTGACCGTATTTACGTTTACAAAGCAGTGCAACAAATCCAATACGTGTGTGCATGCGCGCATACACAAAAATTGAAAGTTGCAGTCATGATAGTTGTTTTTTCTGCAGCAAGTGTGTAACTGCAAATGTTTCAGTTGGGGAAGAGCACACGCTCTATGACGAAAACTAATGCTCTGCACATAACTCATCGCACATAATGAGACTGTAATAATTCATTGTATGACTGCAAAAATCTTCGGTCAGGCTAAAACTACTACTTGTAATTCATCATTGCTTGCCCAAGCTACTTGCGGAAATTTAAGTGCATATATAACTATGTAAAGTTATTAAGTAGTCCCGACCAAACAGCCAAACAGCCAGCTAGCTAGTCAGTCAGTCATCAATTCGTCCACTTATCTAGCTACATATCTTATAATGTTGGTAAATGCATCAATGCCCCAACTCTTGACTACAATCTTAGTCGTACTTGAGGAAATATTTGTGACTATGTTTCTTGATCCTGGTACGTACATACATATTGTCTGCTAACGCATATAACATTTCAGTTATCAAGTCAAGTTTTCTTTTCAGTAAGCTACTGCTACTACTATTACAACTACTACTAACTATAATTAAGTATAATGAGCATAATTGCTAATGCACTCGTATACTTTTTATCGTGCAATACAAATACTGCTCTCGGGTTCTTTCTAAAGCAAATTTTATTTAATTTATTTGTAGCAGAAAGTAAGGAAAAAATTAAAATGTATGACAAAGTGCGTGCAGTTATTCCTTGTCAGCTAATGAGTCTCGACAATGTTAATATTTACGTACTAATTACACGCAATGAATGATATCGATACTTTAATTGAGCGCAAAAATTGTAGTAGTAAATTAATCTTACAAATAGTTTAACATTAACTACTGCTCTTCGTTTATTTAGTCAGTCGTGAACGTATAGCGAAGACTCTGATAAGCACAATGTTGAAGAAATACGATCAAGTACTGATGTTAGTCAATATGTGACCAACATTACTGATCATGATGCTAAAAAGTCAAGATTGAAATAAACATTTAAAACAAGAAAAGAAAAACAAAACAAAAGCGGAAATCCTTTAAACATTTAAGATTTTCTTAATTATATAAGCAATAGCACAAGGTACACTTGTTGTGTGGTATTTAGAAAAAATATCTTTAATAAAACTTAAAGCATATCTTGCATTTTTCGTGTGACATTAAAGACGTAACTGAAGTATAATAGATAAAAGATTCTAAATTGTTTTTTTTAGATGAATATTCGCTTCAAATTGATTTTGAAGAACTTTGTAGTACTATTGTAGTATGCGCTCTGACAATATATAAATAAATTTATATTTTATTTTAAAACATTTTATTCTGCCATAAGTTCCTTTTTTTAATATTCAACTTTATAAAACACTAGCCAAACCCGGCGCGCGTTGCTACGCCCCTTAATGAATCGAAATGCATTCTGAATTTTAATTGAATATCAAGTGCAAAAACCTAAAAATTATAATTTTTGTATGGGCGTGGCATTGCCCACTTTTCTAGTCACGAAATTGTAAAGTCGTAACAGCTCAATATGTGTGCAAAGTTTTAGAAGAATCGGACCAGTGCAAGTACCTCAAAATTAAAACTGTTTTTATGGGCGTGGCCCTGCCCACTTTTCTAATCACGAAATTGTAAAGTCATAACAGCTCAATATGTGTGCAAAGTTTCAGAATAATCGGTCCAGTGCAAGTACCTCAAAATTATACCTTTTTTTTATGGGCGTGGCACTTCCCACTTTTCTAATGACGAAATTATTTAATCATGACAGCTCGATATGTGTGCAAAGTTTCAGAAAAAGCGGTCTGGTGCAAGTACCTCAAAATTATAACCTTTTTTTATGGGCGTGGCCCTGCCCACTTTTCTAATCACGAAATTATATGGTTATGAGAGCTTAGTATGTGTGCAAAGTTTCATAAAAATCGGTCCAGTGCAAGTACCTCAAATTTAATTTTTAAGGGGCGTGACCCCGCCCACTTTTCTTATCACGAAATTATTTAGTCATGACAGCTCGATATGTGTGCAAAGTTTCAGAAAAATCGGTCAAGTGCAAGTATCTAAAAATGATAACTAATTTGTATGGGCGTGGCCCCGCCCATTTTTTTCCACCCATAAACACTCCCTGATATGTGTACAACAACATACCAAAGTTTGAGCCCGATCGGTTATACAGTTTCGGAGTCTATAGCTAACACACACACACACACACACACACACAGAGTTTCACTTTTATATATATAGATTTTTAAATTAAATATTAAAGATTTAAAAATATTGAAAAATATTGAAATATTGTAATTTTGTTATTTTCTAAATTTATTTGCAGTGAGCCCTCGATTATCCGTAATTCGATGAATTGGCAACATCATTTATTCGGGAAAGAAAAATAAAATTAATTTTTTCTAATGTTCGTTCTACTTTTGTTTTTTTGTATCGGTTTATAACTTTTTCAAATAAATTTTATACGCAATGTTAATAAAATAAAAAAAGGGAAATTCGTTTGTTTGCATACGATAAAAGCATGTATGTTAGGGTGTATCTTAAGAAAAAAATTTCCCGTACGCCATGGAAAATAAAAACCTATCTCGTTATATCCCCGGCATTAACAGTCCGTTTTTAAAGTGTGATATATCGATGTTTTAAAATCAACCAATGTTTTGCTTTAATAGCCATTGGCCGCAAGTATCCTGTCTCAGTATATACTCACCAAATCTCTATTTTTACTACCTTAACATCAGAAAATTAAAGCTGGCAAAATGTTGTTAAACTCTTTCATCATAATACTTAAACAAGATCATAAAATTCTTGAATAATTGTGTTACTATATAAATTTATCAATATTCATCACTCTTAACCAGCCTCATTTTTGAAATAGTATATTTTGATGATGGGACCATCTTGGTGGACTATTTTTTCAACAAGAAATGTTTAATTATATTCCTAAGCTTTGGAAAGCTCTTTGAAATTTGTAATTTTTTTTTTTTGAGCTCTGTTTCCATATGAAGACATTGTTCTTTTATAATCAAAATTAATCTTTTTTCTTTAGTTTTTAAATTACTCATTTTTCAATCATTAAAACCTAGATCATTATATCGACTTCATTACAAATTTTTTTTTTAATTTTGACCGACAAACTTTCATATGTTTTAAAATATTTTTTGCCAGTACAGTGCAGACCATGCATACAGGTACAGTTTTAAAATAAATAAGAAAAAAATCTACTCTTAACCATGCCTCACCGAATTTAAAGATACATTTTAAATAAGGGTGGCAACAAATATCGCGTTTATTTGAAATATCGTAACGTTTAAATTACATTCATTTTTCAACATGCATGAGGTATACATACATATGTAAGCAATTGTATATAAAAATTTCTAATATAGAAATTTCACTTAGATGATTTAATTTTATAAACCCCAAATAAACGGTGTTTAAAAATAAGAATTATATAATTTTTAATTACTAGACACCCATGTTGTTCTTTTTGTTAAATTGTTTTATTGTGTTTTTTGAAAACACAATTTTTTTTCTTTATCAAAGATTCCCATACTTATTTTAACAAGTCTAGTATGTGTTTGACATAAAAGTGTCGTTGAACTACCATACATACTTGTAGTCACTAAGTTGTTAGTGTAAGCCTTTTTCAAGTATGACATCAAATATATTTATTATCACATACATACTTTTATGGTCATGTGTATACCGGCAAATTTTTTTTAAATGTTTTTAATTTTTTTTTATGTGCTTTTTTTTGGTTTTTGAATGATTCCTTTTGAGTTTGGCCAACTAAATGGTTTGTAATTAAAACTGGTTAACTATTTAATTTAAATTCTGTAATTACTCACAATGAACTTGAGATTTGTCAGCGGATTTATGTGGTATTATTTCTTTGTGTAATAGTTTTGCTATCTTCAGTTAAGTTTTTTGTTTTGTTATAATAAAACTTAAAAAAGTGCCATAAAAAATAAAATAAAAACAACAATTTTATTTTTAGGGTTTATGTGTGATTCAGATTTTAATGTGGAGTTATGTATGTGCAAGTTCTTAAGATTTTACGAAAATGACTAACAATTGACTTTAATTATAGACCAACAAATGTTATGGTGTCTTTTGTTCATCGACAGTAGGCAAAGGTTGAAGATATTTATTTTGTAAGTATATCATTATAAGATTATGTTTTGCTATTTATTTACATACACTGCTAATTCTAAAAGTATTTCGAAAATAAATTTTTGGTAGTTTTATTAATTGCTTAAGTTTTAACAACTTTGTATATTATAAATTTTGATGAATTTGGCAATAGTATGGCAGTCTACCTGCTTAGGGATTGCTGGTTATATATTTGATAGATAAATAGTGAGTCACAAACATTCTTTGTACACTCTTCCTTGATCCAATATATAATTTTTAATGACATTACCTTCCAAAAATATATCAGATATTTTATTCTATTAATTACTTTATTTTCAACTGTTAGTGCGGTCAAAATATACAAACGAAAAAAAATTAGAACTTTTTAAGTAAATCCAATAAGAATATTTACAATTTTAAGCGTAAGTAAACCGCAGTATCCAAAAAGGTAAAGGCTTCGACTCTCTTACGTAAACGTTGCATTCAAATCAAAATGTGGTTAATTATTATAAAAGCGTAAGCTAGACATATTATATTTAAATTCAAAGTTTTCAAACATAAAATCCTATATAAATCCTATAGTAAACAGTGCAGTTTTTCTATACAAAAATTATTTTATTATTTATTTCCGATATTTCGTTACCAAACTGGATAGCTTCTTCGAGCAAAAAATAATATTTAAATCATATTTTGATTAAAATTGGAAAAAAATTCCTATATTGTAACAAATTTTTTGAATTTTTTAAAGCCTTAAACAAGTAAAATATCCATTGGTAAGAATAAAATATAGTTTATGATGTTTAAGAACCTTTTTGCATGTTCCTATAATTTTAAAGGGATCCGCATTTTTGAAACTGATATAAAACAAATAAAGATTTTATTTTTCAATTATGAATTTTTTTTTTTAAATAAAAACGATTTAAATTACATTAATGGCATTTAAATATATTTAAAATAAAAAACACAATAAAAATTCAACTTTAGAATATTGTGGACAACACTGCTTCTCTGTAGAAACGAAAAGAAATTCAAGATTTATCTGGTTCATCAGCAACGCAACGTCATGTTTACGAAATAGTATCTATACAGAGAACACAGTCAACAGGTCTAGAAATATTAATCATCTTAATTAACTAACTCCAATTATTCTTAAAATTAATAATCTTAATATACTTAATTTAATTGCAATAGCTATTAGTGAGAACTTTCTTTTTAAATATCTATAAGCACCAGTTTTTGAAAAGTCAACGTAGATTTTATTTCAGTACACTTTTTATTTACTTTATTAATTGTTTTTATCAATGTTCAAGAATTTTGACAAGCATTTGCTTTGAAATAATTTTCTTTTCAAACCACACATACATGTTTTCAGGTAACGTGCGTAAGCGTATGTCTTTGTTATTTCCGAAAGTACTTAAAATAAAATTTGATTATCTTTCAATTATTAAGAAGTTAAATATAATTAGTTCGTGTACTATTTATAACATTTTGCCAATATATTTAATAATGATAATATTCTAATCATATTTTTTGTTTACAGAATCATGCTGAGTCACTGCAAGTTATTTTATATACACACTAGCTAATACCCGGTGTGTTTCGCCAATGAAATAAAAATTTTATAGTTCAAAAATATATTTATTTTGCAAGTGCCACGCCTACTATTACTAAATCAACCATTTCTAATTCAAATAATCATATAGACGTCAAAGTGTCTCTTGCAAAATTTGGGTACTCTAACTATTGTCGCTTCCCAGATATACGAATTTTTGTATTTAATTCATATGACAAGTGCCACGCCCACTATTACTAAAGCATCCATTTCTTATTAAAATAGTCATAAAGATGTCAAAGCTTCTCGTGCAAAATTTGGGTACTCTGACTATTATCGCTTCCAGAATATACGAATTTTAGTATTTAATTCATATGACAATTACCACGCTCACTATTACTAAAACATCCATTTCTTATCAAAATAGTCATATAGATGTCAAAGCTTTTTGTGCAAAATTTGGGTACTCTAACTATTATCGCTTCCTGAATATAAGAATTTTAGTATTCAATTGCTATGAGAGCTGCCACGCCCACTTTCTAATGGACCCATTTTTTCCAGAAATGTTTATTTGGGTGTCAAACTTGCTCTTGCAAAATTTTAGTACTCTAATCGATATCGTTAACCATATATACGAAATTTAGTATTTAATTCATGTGACCACGCCTACTATTGAAAGTCCGCCCATTTTTTACCCAACTGTTTGTGTGGATGTCAAAGTTTACAGTACTTAATTTGAAGACTCTAGCTGCATTAACTTTCGTGATATATAATATTTAATACTTATTTTTTAATAGGACGTGGCACCCCGCCAACTGACAATTTCAAACCAAAGTATAGCCTATAGTTCCTCTCAGACATACAGAAAGATTCTGTGAAAAAATCAAGGAAATCGGTTCAGCCGTTTAACCGTCTATAATGCACAAACAAACATACAAACACACATTGATTTTTATATATATAGATAGATAGATTTTTAATGTTCGAACCACGGACTTATATGAATATTTAATTGTTGTCTTAAATAATAACCTAATAGTTTTCGAACTTTTTTTTCTCAACACTGTTAAAGAAACAAGTAAGAGCACTATATTCGGCTTTGTCAAATTTTGGGTAGCCATCATCAACTTTGTGATCTTTTGTAAAAAAAAATGTATTATATTGTTATTAACAGCAATCGCTTTGGAGTAATCTCTTTACACTTAAATAAATAATAAAATAATTAATGTTTGAATTCAAGTTAGTTAATCCATTTGTCCATATATTGTAGAAATATAATATGTTTCTAGCAAATTTCGCAATGAGAAATTGCATTGTGAGTATATCTAAGCAAATGTCTGAAAATAAGTACCTGCGTATCACATTATAATTCAATTCATTACTAAAATACTTCTTAGCAAGACAAACGATATGTAATAGTCATTGAAATGTATGTTGTTTAGTAAGAGCAAGTCATTACCTACTTTTTGCTGGGTGCATCAACATATTCCCCTGCTAATGCCATCGGATTTAAAAGCTTTTAATTTTCACTTATAAGAACTTCTGCATCATTCGTTCAACTGCATTAATAATTTAACGGCCTTACGAATTTCTTTGCTCAAGGTGGATTTTTATCAGTTTTTCTATATTTAAGCACGGTTATATCTCGGTATACCGTACGGAATATCTATTTTATGTCTGAAGCAAAGCTGTAGATATTGAATAAGCAAAAGAAGCGGAACAAACCTTTCCGAAAGAAGTGCATCCCGTGCCTTAAAAATCCAAAAATTCACTTTTTCTTACCCATTTTTTACCTTTTTTTGCTCAATAAGTAGATAGCAAATCCACAAATATGTTGTCTTTCTTTATAAACTTTGTTTTGCACGAAATAAACTTTCCGATTCATATTGTACCTATTCTTACACCATCCTCGTTGAAGTTGACGCGATGTTATTTTCACGATCTTGTTTTGTTCGTAGTTTGTTCGTATTCAAGTTCTGAGTCCGCATTATCATCCGACTTAGACATAATACTCATGGGCATGTTTTTTTAGTCTGTTCATCACTTTGGCAATGATGTAGATATTCTACTTTTGTTTAATACCCACCTACAAATATATCGTGAGGTATATTAGTTTTGTTATTCTGTTTGTAGCAGATCCAAATATTACTTTTACACCCCAAAAAATATGTATTGTCTGAGTCCTGGTATCATTTTAGAGTGAACTCGCTATGTCCGACCGTCTGTCCATATGTCCGTCCGTTAAAAGTACGTCGAGCTCGAACTAAAAAAGGTAGGGAGCTTAGATTTTTCCAAAATATTTCTTATACGCTAGGCTGGTTTGGTAATAAAAATGGGCTAAATTAGTATATTAGAAGGTAATTATAGCTTGTAATGCAAGAGTAGGTCAACAAATCATATTCTTCTAACATCGGATAGAATGCAATTGTGTCCCAAAGTAATTTCCTGGGTAAAAAAAATATATTTTGCCGAAAATTGCTCAAATCTACACAAAACGAAAGGATTTATAGATCAAAATACACGAAAATTTATACCGCACAGTTTCCTCTCCGGTATATTTAAAATTAAAAACGTAATAAATCTGACTAAATTAAGTGTATGATTCAGAAATTTAGCAAAAATTGCTCGTTGGTCAAAGGACTTACAATAACGGTAAATTAAGGTGACACGCCTACTCTAACGTCCACCGCCCATATAACGATTTATCGCGAATTCATATAATTTCTCAATAGACAAAGATTTTGGAAGAATAAAGGACTGTATTTTGAATTATTTAGGTTAAGTTTATCAGTAAAAACTACTTTTACACGACTACTTTCACGCCCACTTCACACACAATTTACTGTTAATGAAATTAAAAAGCTCATAAAACCGACAGAATTAGATGTATAATGATGAAATTTCGCATATGTAGCATTCTGGTAAATTTAATTATATGCCAATATAAGTATAATTTCAAAAAATTAAGGTGACACGCCCACCTTCCATATAACGCTTTATCTTAAATTCATATTATTTTTATATGACCAACAATTTTTCCAAAAGAAATGAAGTCTGTAATGAATTATCTGAGTTAAATTCAAACATTAATTATATAATTTTTAAATTAGGTGCCCACACAAAGCCTACATTATTTTTAACTACCTCTGGGTACCAAATTACACTCTTCAGATTCCGTAAGAATACAACATTGTTCAAAAAAAGAGTCAGCAGTATCATTTTGTAAGACAAAATTGAAGGAAATAAATTAATAGAAAATCGAAGTTGTACAAAGAAAGTAAATTTATATTAAAATATAAAGAAATTATTCCACATGAAATATACAAAGTTGGTGGTGGGTATCATAAATTCGGCACAGCTGAATGTAGTGCTCTTACTTGTTATGTTTAATACGTGAACAAGAAAGCAAAACTCACTTACATATATTTATTGCAATTCTTTAGAATACTTTCCAAGTGGAATGTTCGAATAAAAAAAACATAAATATTTTTTGCAAATATTGAAACTCTTTACTAAACATTATCACCATTATTTACTTAGGATATACTATCATAGTGAGTTAAGACTTAACATGATTTAAATCATAATACTGGCAGTTGTCAAAACATATACTTATGACACTATCAAATCAGCAACTTGTTGCAAACAAAAGCGACAAGTGCACAACAAAAAATATAAAATTATAATTTTAGTATTTTGTTAGTTTAAGCAACCATGCCAACAACAAAAAATGTCTAGACTAAGAACACAGTGAAAATTTCATTCAGCCAATGCACCAATAGCCATGAAATAGAATGAAAATGAATTAATGATAAGTCTTTTTACTAATTGCATGTTTAAAACCACTTTAGAGAGCTTAAAAAGACAATAGCTGAACTAAAATGACAATAAAAATAGACAGATTGTGCAAGTCCATAGGTTAGAAATGTTTTGTATACAACGTCAGAGATTTAGTTTACAGCAGCAGCAATGGCAACGGCACTAGAACAAGAGATTTAGATAAATCTGTACTTTACTTTTTGAAACTCGACTTAAAAGAGTACAGAACAATAAGAAAAAATAGAGAAAAGCTGTGATAATACTTAAAAATCATATACACATACGCATTATATGTGTGATTGTCATTAACTATAAAGAATAGAATAAAGATTTAAAAAAAGTATTTATATATAAAGAGACATAGAGAGAGTAACATCTACTTGAAGCTATTAAGGAGATAATAGACGAGAAAAAGAGAGATTGTTAATACGGAGTAACCATAGTTTAACAAGTGATAATTTGCCATTATAAGCGTTTAAGTTTCCGGTGTACGTGCTACTAATGCATGAAAGATTATCCTGGTTTAAAGTATAGATAAAATATTGCTAAAGGAAGAGAGCATCTGCTTTATGAAATAGTTCAACTGCGCAATTTACAACAGCAAAAAAGGATAACAAAGGATTAAATATTCAAAACCAAATAATATATTTTCCTGTCTCTGTTTTATCAAGGTGTAGACGAAAATTGAGACAAAACACAAAAGCATTGTCCTTGCATGTATTACGGGAAATACCTCAGTTAAGCATTAAAGGCCTTTATTGAATACAATAGATTAATATCTTTACTGCTACTCTTTACATCCAACCAAACAAACATCATCCATCAAACCATTACTTACAAAGATTTATTTAATTTTTCTTAATACGGTTTGTCCGTGAGTATATTTACCTGTTCATATGTTTGTCGAGCATATACTAGTAAATACTACAAGTGTCAAGTGTCACTAAAATAAATATTTTTTAGATAATTTTTTTTTACGGTGTCATGACTTTGTTGTCGAACATTTTTATTTAATTTAAATTGTTATTTTTTTTTTCATTGACAGATCGGCTTCAGTTGTTTGAAACTTAAATACTTTTCATTGAAACCTTATTTGTGTATGTACTTAGTTATGTACAAATAGGCATGTACATATATATAAATAACGATTTTTAAAGATTAGCCATATTTTTTTCATTATTATTATCATTCTACATGTGGTCTAGAGGTGTCTTCATTTACAACAAATATTTATTTTTTCATAGATTTTCTTTGATTACTTTTATTGTTTAAGGTTTACAATTATATATTACTATTAAGTACTTTCAGTAGAACAATGACTTTTAGAATTTACTTATGAGTAAAAAAATATTAAATACGAAATAAGCAGAAGACACACTTACAAACTCTTTAGAATACATACAGACATACATACAAATGTTGAAATTAAGAACAGAAATCGATTATTTTGTTGATTTGCAAATTTTACAAATGAAACAAAGCATCAACCACACATGAAAAAGTGTTGCAGAATCGACTGCGAAACAGCATTCTTAAGAATGAATTATTTTACATGATATTAGTTTAATATTTGATGACGATATTAATTCTGTGATTGATATTTCTGTATCTGCTCTAATTAATATAAGTATGAAAATGTTTTTTTGTATACTCACCACAACAACAAAAATGAAGATGTGTATTAATTTTGTCATTCCGTTTGTAACACACCGAAATATAAGACCTCATCAAATATATATTCTAAGACTTGGTTTAATTATAGGACGATCTGGTTATATCCGTTCGTCTGTTGAAAGCACGAACAGAAAAAGTTAAATAGATAAAAATCTTCCAGAATATCTATAATATCTACATAAGGAATGTCTGGTATTTAAAATGGTCTTAATCGGTGAATCAGGAAAAGAGTTATAGCTTGAAATATAAGAGTAGTTCAAAAATTAGTCTCTCTTAAATTAAGCATTAACGTAGAGCGATAAAATTTCGCAAGTATATTTCCTGAGTAAAAAAATATTTTCCCTGAAAATTGCTTAAATCTATGCATTAGGAAAGGAGTTATAGATCAAAATGTGTGAAAATTTACAATGCAATGTCTTTTTATGTGTATTTAAATTTAAATAAGATGTACGATTCTGAAATTTCGCAAGCATTGCTTTTCAATCAAAATACTTGCAATAACGGAAAATTAAGCTGGCACATCAACTTTAGCGCCCACCTCCCATATACGACTTTATCTCAAATTCATATAATTTCTCTGGACAAAGAGTCTGGACATGCAAGAATATTCTCAGCTATAACTAATACAACAATTTAGCCCATTTCCAATACCAAATAAACTTTGTGTATAAGAAATATTCTGGCAAAATTTTATCCACCTAACTTTTTCGGTTTAGTGCTTTCAACATGACAGACTGACGTCTGACGGACAAAGCTAGATCATGCTAAAATGAAACCAGTTCCCATGTTCTGTAAATCTCGCAACAAGAAACTTTTCACTTGAAACATATAAATTAGTACAGAAATACAATAACTCGAGACAAACATCTTTTTTTTCTCACTGTTCTGTTTGAGAATTTGTCACTTTGAACTGTCAAAATAAGTCACAAACAAAAAGACCCCGAGATTGCAAAAACTTTAAGCCAAAAAATATAAAAAGAAAAAAATGAGTGCAGAGGCATGCAAAGTTTAAATGTTTTTTTTTTATACATACATACGTACATACATATGTATGTATGAATTTTAATATTATAAATTTTTTATCGTTTAGAAAAATATGCGGGTTTCAAAACAAACTTTATGTTAAACAATTAAGAATTTGCCAAAGGACTGTTTGGAGGAACAGTTTTTAAACCCTTTTATTTTATAAATGTTATATGTAATATTTCCGCACTTTTTAAGTTTATTTTTCTTCTTCTTCTTATAATTAATTATAATTTTTGATAGCCCTGGTATTTTTCGTCATAAGTTACAGATACACTTTTTTCTCACACTTCGTAAAACGTTGGGATATTTTGTTTCATTACTTTTCGATGCGAGAAGTTCTCACTAAAGTTACAGAACGTGGGTACAGGGCTCAAAAAATTACCATGGTTTTGATGGTGGGTATACAGTTAATACATATTTTAGTATAAAGATTATTCTGTAATTATTAGAGTTATAAGCAAAACAATATACTTATTTTATGGTAAAAGAGTACTAAATACATAAAAATGTTGGTGGGTATCTAAAATTGCTCAGTCAAATTTAGTACTCTTATTTGTTTTAGTTACTAGCTTTAGAGTCAATGAAGTGAGATTGAAATTTCGTTTATATTTTTGATAGTAAGATTTTTTACTATGGTTGAAAAATAGTGACCCACGATTTCAAAGTAGATACATAGCTACAAAATTGCCAATAAAAGTAAGCCACAAAGTTCGATATACATATCATAAATTGCCCAAGTTTATGTTGTGCTTTTGGCGGCCAAAACTCCGCCCGCTGCTGGTTGCAATATCCCTTTATCGGGCAACATGACATTTTAAGTGCAAATAGTTATTTTTCGATTTCTATTACTAAAATAAAAACACATATTTAGTAAAAAATTTTTTAAAAAAATTTTTTACTTGTGAATTTTAAAAAAACTGGTTTGTTACAGAAATGTTACATTGCTTGATAAGTATTTAATATTTTATGATAGATGAAATGCACGGAAGCAGTTATTATTTTTGTTATAGCACAATGCAACACCACAGTTTTCGCACAAAGTTTGTGACACGCCTTGGCAATTTGGCATTTTGCACCGTATTCTCCTTTCGGCCCATACTGGCCAATGACCAACCTGGTCTTGACGCACAGCTGGTGGTGGAGCATGTTGAGCCGGTCCTTTGAATTTGTTTGCTTGTAAATCAGATTCAATTGAATTTGAATTGTAGTTGTTGCTCGTTCAGAACTAGGTTTTTCTTTTTCCAAAGAATATTCTCATAACGCTTTTTTTGGTATTGCATACTTTCTGCTGCTTGTTTTGGTAAAGCGACTGAAGTTGGAGATTTTGAATATGGAGTCACATATTCGAAAACGGAGTCTTGTACGTCTACTAAATAATCAGGATCATGAGCAACGTCTTCGAAAATCGAGTCTTCTACATCTACACAATATTCAGGATCAGCCACACTATCATCGTCAAAATCAAGTCCATCCTCACTTTCCTCAAGAATTTCTAAAATTTTTGCATTCGTCAATGACATATTTGCATCTAGGCAACAAAAAAAAGGCATATTACTTGGCAATGTGACATAAATGTTACAAAGAGAAATTAACCAAATACAAGTTGAATATGTTTTGCTTTCAGTTATATTTTATAAAAATCACTTTATTATATACTTACGCACTTATTATTAACCAAGAAAATAATATGTTATCGCAAATCTGATTTTTGCACTAAAAACTTAAACGCTTGTTATAGTTTGAAAATTTTTTCAGCAACAAAATTTTGGCACAAAAAAAATTTGTGATAATAATGTTGTCCCGTTATATTTTACTTGTTTTTTATTGTGCACGGTTTGCACTAGTTATGTCACAACGCCTAAAGTACTAAAATTTATAAAACACAGCAATATACAGCAAATTTTAGGGTATTTGACATTACTGTTACATGGCCAGATAAAGGGATATACATAGGGCTCTCACTCAATACTTCTGTACGCAATTGAATAATAACAATAATATTTCTGAAACAAATTGGTTAAATTTGGACGTTGTTAAAGTATTCTAAATTTCTCTATGCAACCAATATGTGGATGGTAAAAGGTATTTAATATTCGTCACTATTTTTCTAAAATCGAACAAACAGTTGGGTGATTCACAAGGTGTCTTATCATGTCATATTGTCATATTGTTCTAAAATTTTAAATGGTTTAAAAATGTTGTTTCTTCCAAACAAAAAGTGTCTTATAATAATAGAATTTTGTGCGCTATGTTTATTGTGCTGTCGTATTTAATAAGCAGAGACCTGTGCTAAATGGCTAAACCGGCTAAGACAAGCCGCAATAGTTTTTGTAAACCATCGTCGTTCATTGTATAATTTTATCGGGCCGATATCCAAATTTAAGCGCAGTCGCTAATTTGTGATAACAAATCACTGGCGGCGTCAAATAAGTTCGGCTAATGACTCCGCTGTTTTTGTTTATCAAACAAAATTTAATTTATTTGTGATTTGCGACAAAACTGATATATGGAAAATATTGTGGTAAGATCTAAAGTAATAAATTCATGAATTAGAGTCAAAAAATATTTTAATTTAACCAAAGCCGAAGCGTATGCGCATAAATCCAACGAAAATATTTATATTTATAATTGTTTTGCATCACCTGATTTAAATTCAAAATAGCACACTTAGTTATGAGGGGTTGTTCACAATAGTCTTAATTTTTCATGCTCTTATTATAGGACATATGATTTTATGACACTATTGTGAATCCCCCAAATAATGGATCCTAGTGGAATATCTTAAACTGGTTTTTGTAATAAAAACACATATAAATTTGGTTTTTGTTTTAATTGTCATTTAATTTTGTTTTATAGGCTTTTGTTCTTTGAGGGAATGATTTGTTTTGTTACATTAAAGTTTTTTGTGCATTATCACACTTATTAACTAATTTAAAAATTCTTTTAAAATTTCTTAACATCTAAACAATTTTTTAATTACACGCGATCATTATCGTCATTCTTTAATAAAATGTCTAAAACATTTCACCAAAAATCAAGTATACACTACACTATACTATTTAATACAAACTTAATTATAAAAACACCTATAAAAATATTTTATTTTAAACCAATATCACAGTCAATATAATTGGAATGATTGCACCCACACACACACACAAGCGTATGTAAGTACATAAATACAAGTATAAAACTAAACATAGGAACCTGGCTATAAACAGTGCAAGCATGTAAGTAAATGTAAATTAAAACAATTTAATACTATTGGATGAAATAATACAGTTACAGTTACAACAAGCGAAAGAGTGAGAGAAAGGTAAGAAAGTAAAGCAAGTTTTTAATAATTTTTAATTTACATAGTAAATGTTACACAAATCAAGTTGGTTAAAATGCAATAATTTTGAATTAAATGTGAAATGACTAGAATGAATGGGAATTTATTTCTTTTTTTTTAATAAATAAGTTTAAATGCAGATGTAGTGGGATATTGCGGTAAGGAATGTATTTTTTCAAGGAAGCCAGGATTGATTAACATTTGATATGAATTATAACCAATTTCCTTTTGTCTTACTTAATAAAATATGAAGCTATTTTCCTATAATTTCTTGTTTTTTTTTCTATTACACTAATTTATGTTTAGTTTTTGAATTCTTCCTTTTCCTATTACGTTTTATTTGATTTTTATTCAATGATTTTTCAACTTCATTAAATTGTTGACTGTTATTTTTATGTAATTGTTGTGGTTGCTGGCTTTTATTCTTTTGCTGTAGGGCCACTTGCCCTTTGCGCTTATTGAATTTCCTTAAAAGTTGCCACATATTTTTTAAATATTCAAAATAATGAAATTTAACAAATTTCAAATCAATTGAATCAGTCTCCGCTAAAACATTGGCATTATCACGGAAACGTTGTTTGGTGCGCAATTTTAAGCGCTTGTTCATTTCCAGACGGGTAATTTGAGGCATTTGCCTTTTTTTAATGGGATAAGTTTTGTTGACTGCCGTTTCCAACTCGCACAACATATTTCTCGTACTCTTAAGCAGCTCCTTAAGTTCTTGAGAAATGTTGGATTCTCTTTGAGATTTAGAGCGATCGTATTTGAATTGTATGCGATGTAGGTAGCCAAATGACGCCACATAAGTTTGCATGTTGCGGTACCAACGTTTAAGAGCTATCTGGAAAGAAAAAAAATTAAAATGTGTCAATCAATTTAATAATTCATGAAGATGATTCATTAGTGAAATAAAAAAAAACTTAACACAAGTACAAACGAAAACCTTTTCATAGTTTTTGATACCCTGAATTAACTACATAATGTTTAAAACAATAATAATAGTCAATGGACTGAAATGCTTTTAAAAAGGGAGTTAAAAAAAAAAAAAAAAGATATAAAAAACATTTTTATTTTAGTTTATTAAAAATGAAAACGTATATCTGTCAAGTGACAACCACCATATAAATCCCCACAAAAAATAGTCTAAAGTTGTCGAAACACTTACAAAACTCAACAAAATACTAACAGTGGTCTAAAAGTTATACATTTGTTTACATTTTATTTTTAATCAATATTAAGTATCTTGCACAACCTTGATGTTCAATCACATACGCACGTGTAAAATGTTTACGCGTGTACACACATATATATGTACATATATTCATAAATATGTACATTAGACCGTACCGGAGAAAGCAGTTTGCTGTACACCCTCGAATATAAAATATTTTTGCATGGCGATTTCGAATTTTTCTATTTATTATATCTTTTAATATCTCTTTGGTATATTGAATATTAGACAACATATTATGATGTTTGTATCTTGATAGGACTCTCTTAAGGTAATTGACTTAAAAAAAACTTACTATTATTTTTAAAATACAATCTTTACGGAAGTCTAATACTTTTTGTGCGAGCATTATTTTCCCGATATTAGGATGCCACTTTTAGGTGAGTGAAAAATAAAACCGAATACGGGGTCAAATTTCTTAAAGAAAAATCTATATATCAATCATTTAAATTTTCACGGCAAATACCAAACATAAAATAAAAATGTAAATATTGTCCTACGGTCCTACGTTCGACAAAAAAATTGTTAACTGGTATTGCTACATTTTAAACGTCGCTAAATTAACTAAGAAAATCAAAAACAGCAGGACATACATATATGCTCTGTTGAGTTTCAGGTGCATATTTATTGTATACTACACACGGAAGAAAAACTAATATATATTTATATGAATATGCCCAGGCACTTTTAATGATGGTGAAGGGTGCCAAGAAACAAAAGTGTATAGTATAATAAATAATCGACAGGAAATACGCACAACTTAAGATAAGATAACTATAGTTAAATTTTATTTAACACTCCCCCTAAGTTCTTCCGTTCACCTACCTGATTAATAATAATTTTTATCTTTAGCATAAACAAAAAATTGTTTTAAACTTTTAAGTGCTAAATATTTAAACATATTAGTTTAATCATATTTATTTATTTATTTATTTATTTTTTCTAAATATTCTAATTTTCCACTATTGTCACTGGAAAAAGCATCTGTCTTTGTAACTAAGTTTGATGACTAATAATTTGTTAAAATAAAATTTGTATCGTAATGCTGTGTGTTACTTAAATTAACTATTGTCATTAGTCAACCATGCTTAACAGTTACTTGTCAGGGCTACAAAGTCCACTTGTGGGAGAATTTGTTTGTTATTTCATTGCATGTTAAATTTATTCTTCTTTGGAATTTCCGTTTATACTCGTGCTTGTAGTGTTAAACGGCACTTCGGTTTTTAATAAAACCCAAAGCGGTTCTATATTAATTTCAGATACTTACACTTGAATTTATTTTTAGTTTTGGCAAAAATTTATATGTACCATTATGTAGCCACCAAATTTTAATATTGCTAATATCAATATCTTGCTGATGGCTGCCATTTAGATAATTAAAATCATTGATGGCGGTATGTCTTAAGATGTTGTGAATCTAAAAAATGAAAATATAAAAAAATTATAATATTAGAATAAATTAAAAAATAAAATGGAAATAAAAATGCATATAATTTGGTTAAACATTTCTGTTAGTTTTAACTAGAGCTATGTAACAGTGTATTTACAAAAGGTCCTAAATATCGTATTTTCATAATGTTATAACTTTCTAAACCTTTTAAAATAAATAAATAGTATTGTATTGTTTATAATATCGTTTATAAAACCTCCTAATATATTGAAAAATCAGGACACTATGACATTATACTTAGAACACTTTGTGAAATCACCAAAGATGTATAAGCGTTTCTAACATCTGTAGACGAAGTATTTGCCGAAACAGAAGCAAATACTTCCGTCTACCAGATCACAATACCATTTTCCAGGCTGAGATCATGGCGATTACGGAAGGAATTAAATGGATAAAGGAAACGAATAGCGAAGCCCTGATTCGTATCTTTACAGACAGCCAATCAGTGATTAAGACATTGAGAAAGGAGAAAGTTGAATCCCGGAACGTTTTGCAATGCAAGAGTGAGATAAACTAATATGCAAATTGTGAACATCTGGAGATAATATGGATATCAAGCCATCACGGGCTGATCGGAAACGAGAAAGCCGACAAATTATCCAAAATGGGAGCTCTTCTAAGTACTATAATTTTGGACAACGCCAAACCCCTTAAACGATTCAAGGATGAACTTAAATGTTGGGCGACAGAGGAACATGCCATAAAGTGGCAAGGTACTGATGTCGGTAAAGTGACAAAAATACTATGGGGTGAAGCAAATCTTCGGAAATCAAAGGAAATTCTGAGATAAGGTAGACCAACACTTAGGAGACTAATTAGTGTGAGCACAGGTCATACGGAGTTGAACGAAATTGTCTGAGGAAACGACATGTAGAGCATGCGAGGAAGAAGAAGAGACTTTGATACACTATCTTTGTCATTGTCCTGCGTTTGGACATATTAGACGCGAGAATTTTACAGGGGACACTATGCCGAATTTGGAGTATCTGGGGAACTCGAACTGGAAATCCATAAGGAATTACGTTGAGGGGACTGAGTTCTTGAGCTAGTCCGATATTTATTGGAAAATTTTGATTATGGTTTTTGTTTGGGAATTCCGTTTCCCACATGGAGCGCACAACATGCCAACTGGGCATAAGTGTATACCTGTCTTGGGCTTTTAATGCCCCTCCTTTTCAACCTAACCTAACCTAACATCTGTATTAGATTCCTATCAATTACAAGTTTTTTTTTAAAGTACATGACCTTATTCAAATTAATATTTTAAGCATTTGCTATTTAGAAAAATATATAAATTTTGTTAGGGAAGCGAAATACTAAATAGCTAATCAACATCTCATTGACGTGATGTCCCTTATATTATGTCAATGTACGGCGATGAAAATATTCTGTCATTTATAACAAGAATGCTTAAAATTTCCAGATTAAACATATTTTTAAATATATTTAACTAAAAGTCTAAAAATAAAATATTTTATATTAAAACATTTCGAAAAAACAAACTTAACTTGAAAATGAAAAATCCTTTAAAATATAAAAAATATATAAAACTATTAACCACAACTTATTTGGGATATTCTTATCTCTATCAAAATGTTTAAGTTAGATCATTTATAGAAATATTGCTTGTTTATATCGACAATATATCATTGTGATAAATAACTTTCAACTAAAAAGATAAATTTAAAACAAATAATTTTTTATTAATTAAATTAATTTTTTAGAATTGAACAAAATCTTTTAGTAAGCTGTAAAATATATTTTTTTTAAACCAAAATCGTTATTCATTTTAAACAGGTCTTTTGAAAATTTCAAATTCTACTTAAACCACAATTTTCAAGAAAATTTACATAATTTAGGTACATACCCTTTTTTGTTCTTTTCTGGTTGGCCTTTTGTGTTTTTTGGCATTTGGGTGATATTCACCGCCACAAGGATTTGACCACTCCAACATGGTAGAATTTTCATTATAGTTATAAAAGTCAGACCAAATACTATGACGTTTACGATGGCGTTTGCGCAAACGTACTGTATTTGTTGTAGATGCTAAAAGTGCCGATGCTGATGATGATAACGATGTCAAGGTATTTGAAGCGGCGGCATGTTGTTGTGTTAAATGTTGATTTGTATCTTTAGCACTATTTAATAAACTATTAGATAGCGAAAATATGGGAGCCGCATCCACACCTATTATCGCTAATAGTTTAATAATAACAATTAGATAATTTAACGAATACATTTGTTAGCACTATGTATTTTTTAAGTATTTTAAAATTAAATATGCATACACGTGACAGCGTTTAATGTCAGCATGTGTAACTACTATACACAATTTTAACTTTTTTATAAAACTTTATTAAATTTATAATAGTTTTAACTTAATATATCACTGAGTTTGATTACTTTAAGGCTTGTAAGTAAGTCACATCCAACTGTTTTTGTACACCAAAATATATACCCTTTTATTTGGTCATATAAATCCAATTCAAAATTTAATTTTCCGTTGAAAAAAGCCCAATAATTATCACTAATAAATTAAGTCTTTTTTTTTGTTTTTTAAGGATCTCTTACTTTTAATATTGTTACGTTAATATTTAAAATGCAGAAAATATTATTCTTTATATATTTGAAAGAAAAAAAAATTAAAAATAAAATTATACAGAACAATGTTGTTTGCACGTCAAAGTTTAAAACTAGACTGAATTGTATGTTGTGTTAATTTTGATTACCTTTCTTTGTTGAGACTTTTAAAATGTTTTTCTTTTGCCATCTGTATCTGTTGCTGCCTGTGTGTAATTCTCCTCCTCTATATGCCACTACTGCTACAATAACATAAAATAACATACATACATTAGCCAGTCAAACAGCTAGACTGGCCGAAACAAACACTCACACATCTGTAATTTACTCAACACGACCAACAATTTATATTCTCTCATTGTTTCCGTTTTTTTTTATTGCTGATATGGTCAACGGCATCAGCAATACCAGCAATGATTTCATGTATACGTATGAAAAATGTATTTCATATCATTCATACCAAACCAAATACATAAATGAAAAACATTTTAACAAACAAACAAACACACACTGTAAGAACATACAATACAAACGTCATTATTAACACGTCACCGTTTATTTGTATTGTCATTGTTTTTGTTATTTTTACCTTTGAATATTTTCACTTACTCAAAAAATTTCTCATTCTCTCTCATTTAACCAATGGCTGAGATGTTACTCAATTTTCCCCTGAATACAAGTATATCACTCTTCACTCTAGTTTTTCATATTTAAATCTAATTTTGTGTGTGTGTACAAACATATACTTAAAAACATATAAGCTCTTCATTAGTGTTTTTATAAGCACATTTTTATTATCCTTTTTTACCTGTTGCTTCTGCCCGCAAAACAAGATCTATTTTAAAAGATTTTACCTGCCTTTTATGATCGGTGGCAGTGCGTTTATGATTTTTAAAGGACTTAAATGTATGTATATAAAGATTTTTGTTGTTGTTGCTTATACATACCTTTTATGACCGTCACACAGGTTATTTTATGATGGATTGCAGTAGTTAAATTATTTTGCCAACACCATGAAAAGATATACAATGTGCATTGGATTTAAAATATTTTGAGTTTCTAATGTACACAGGTATTTAAAAAAATCATTCCTGGAAATCATCACGGAGCATGACCATAGATTATTTAAAAATTCTATTAATAATCACAAACAATATTACAAGAGCTCAGTTTTCATTCTGTAAAACTGTCAAATGAAAACTTTTTGTCTGTCATATCATATTGTGCCACCATACCTTAAACTTTACAAAACCTTTAATGTCACAGATTCACAGAACGAGAACTTAGCAACGAGAATTAAATTCTTACATTATATTACATTACATAATACATACATAAAAGCTATGTAAAATTTAGTCTCAGATTTTATTAGAGCAATTACAAAGAAAGATTATATACTAATATTTTTGCTTTACGACTTAAATTAGGCGTTATTTATGTAAAGTTAAGACTGGGCGATCCTTATTAAACTAAACTTGAATCATTATCTACCACGTACATAGTTTTGATTAGATATGCTTGACTTGTCTACTCTAAAAAAATATTAATTCTACTCTACGGTTGCTATGTGTCCCCTCACAAAGAAGATAATTTAAAGGTTGCCTGTAGAGATTGCTAGGAATGTCCTTCTATCGGCAATAATAAGTAAGCGTCCATATACAACATTAAAAGTATTTATTAACTTTTTAGATGCTTTTAAAGCTTTCATTAATATGATATTATTAATAAGAAGAAAATTAAAAGTTTTAATTAAAAATATTGCGAAAAAATTATAAAAAATTAATTACAATGTCCATAATTTTTTTTAAATTTTTTTAAATTAATTTAACAACGCCTATAATTGAAATTTGGTATTTAATTAAATAAACTATCTATTGTATCAGTAATATAAATTATTAAACTAGTTTTAAATAAACGTACCCGAAAAGAAAATAAAAATTGTTTACATATATTTATATGTAATATACATATGTATATCAATAAATAGGTACATACATACATTTTGAAATACTTTTCAAACATTATGATTATAAGAGAAGTAGAATACATAAGACTACCTAAAGTACAACACATTGAAGAAGTGGTGCCATTAAAAAAACGTCATATTTTCAAAAGTAAACGGTATGTATGCTAGACCTGAGCACAAAGAAATTTTATCGTTAAAAAGTGTTGATAAAAACTCAGAGAAGAAATTCAACTAATTACTAACGTATAAAGATGAAAAACAACCAGCATATATGGGGCTGCAAGGAATATTGAAAACTTTTATTAAACCTTTCATTCAAAATCACATCTTGAATAAAGGTTTTTTCAATTTTATTATTCAATATACTTTTTTCAACGTACAGAAATTTTAAGGTTTTTCGAATATATTTAAGATCATTTAAACAAATTATTTAAATTATTGAAAAATATGGTTCAAGTTTAAAAATTAATCAATTGGTTAATTAATTAAAGATTTTTAGGCATACGTTTTTTCTGTGTAAATGTTATTAATATTATTGTTATTGTTATTCCATTGAAATTCCATCACTTTTGACATATGCAAATATTTTTTTACTTTTATAGGTTGTTCAAAATAAAAAAAATTAACTTTGATATTTGGTGGGTGGCATGTTATTTTGATGGCATCAGCCAAATTTGATTGATGCCAAACTAGCATGTTATATATTATCAAAATATTGGTGGAGTAAGTAAATTTGAAAATTTCTATTATTAATCAACTTATAAAGCTGTAACAAAAAATTATGGATGCCAGTTCCGAAATTCCGAAATCCCGATTCTGAGAATCCCGCGATTTATTGTAAAAATCTCGGGAAATGCCGATTTTTTTTAATATTTAAATATTACTTCTTTATATAATATTCATTATTCTGGCAGTGATTTACATTAAACTTTTAGAAGAACGGTTAGGTGACTTTGGTGTATCAGCGCTTAAGTTTCAATAGGTTTAAAAAAAGACGGCGCATTTGCAACGGCGAAAATCGAAAAAACTATTACACCCAAGCAAAAACCATATTTTGCACATGGAAGTAATCTGACAATTATTGATGTTTTTTACAAGTTCAAGTGAAATTGATGAAACTTTATCAGTCGATGATAATGAAGAAAATCATGCTTCATTGAGTTTTGGGTTAGTGAAACAAATAAAAATCTCACTGATAAATATAACATTAAACTACTTACTGTAAAAGTCCAAAAAAAAACTTCTGAATTATTCCGAAAGCCGCCAACAAAAAAAAAAGGTTTTGCAAAAATATGTTAGAGGAGAAAAAGAACTGAGATGTTTTTTTAAATTTGATTTCGAATCTGAATTTGAAAAACTTATTAAAAAAGCATAAATAGGCTTAATAATACTAGAAAAGAATGAATAAATATTTGATCTACTAAATCAAATATAAGTTAGTTTAAACCTAGTTAAGGTAACAGATAAAGACATTTGCCTCAGTGATTTTATTAATGATTTTGTCAATTAAATTGTCATAGTATACAGAATTAAATGAAGCGATCGACATGTGCAAGAGTCCTACAAAAGCACACAATATGAAAAGATATGAAATGTATATAAATATTAACAATTAAGAGCACTATATTCGGCAGTGCCGAATCTTTTATACCCACCAACAATTTTGTGTACTTTTATAGCACAAAATTTATTATATTGTTATTAACAGTAATCACTTTTTTTGTATAACTTCGATATACTAGTAAAATGTTTTCGTGTCAATATAGTTTCTGCTAATAAATAAAACTTAGATATTTCAATATAGTCCTTTATTATTCCAAAAAATATATTCATAGAGAAATTATATGAATTTGAGATAAAGCGTTATATGGGAGGTGGGCGTCAAAGTAGGCATGTCACATTTATTTTCTAGCATAAAAATGATATTGTCTAGAATGATATCTGCAGCAAATTTCATCATCATATCTCTAATTTTGTAGGTTTTATTAGCTTTTAAATTCCAATTACCAGTTGATAACGTAAAAAGTGGGCGTTATAGTAGGCGTGACGAAGTTGTTTCTGCTAATGAATACAACTTAGATATTTCAATGTAGTCCTTTATTATTCCAAAATCTATATTAATTTCATTCATTCACCATTTTTTTGGTGGCGGGTATAAAAAGGAAATAGATCTTTTTATTTATGGAGGCAAGGGAAGAGTATATCTGCAGACTGTATATAACTTTTTATTAACCATATGACCTAAAAGCATTAACTGCGAACGCTGTTTTCTAAATAGACCAAAAGTATCTGAAAAGATTTAAACTGCCGTAGTTTTTCTAAACAACTTTTTAAGATAAGAGAGTAAAGTTTAATATTTGTAAAATGTTTCATGTTCTAATTTTTAACATGCTAAAAGTGACACAACATAAAGTTGTCTTAAAACCATTTAAGTTTAACATTTCGAAGGAACTCAAACACAAACTTTAAAAAATCTGTCTTTTATCTTCTTCTTCTTCCTCCTTCTACTTTTATATATATATAAAACAGGATGTGTGTATGTATGTAACGTAAAGACTCCAAGGCGGCTGGGCCGATTTTGATGAAATTTTCAGGGAATCTTCAGAATATTTAGGCGGGTGACACTGTGAAGTCTGATTTTTGATTTTCTGTCTGCGGGCGGACGGGGGTGGCAAAATCCAATGTTCATATTGCACCACCAATGATATAACATATATTTATTTTGTTTGCCTATTTTAATTTAATTTTATTTTTTTGTAAGCCGTTGTCATGTTTTTCAAAACGAGATATCAAACATTTAAATCGGTTACGTATTTTCGAAGATATTTACAAAACACCTATGTTCATAATGATTTAAATCATGTGGTAATACAAAACTAATGTTTGCTTAGGGCCAGCAACGCGGACCGGGTCAGCTAGTCTCTTCAAAAACGTAAAGGAACTTACACCATTTAAAAAAAATTAAAAGCTCTTATTCAATTAGCAAGTAAAGGGTTCGTTTCTATTGATTTAAACTAGGGATGGCCAACCTCAGCGTTTAGAGGAAATAACGAAAAATTCCGGAATACCGAAATTCCCGGGGTCCCCAAAAACCCTGGAATTCAAAAATATAAAATTCCGAATCCCGTGACTTTCAAAATTAGTTTCGTTTGGCACCACAAGTATAAACCTATAGTAACTAACCAATTATTTGTTAATACACTTACTTTTAAAAGATAATAACACACAATGGGTCAATTCAAAGTGGTTGCATATCAGTCATATTTGTGCTATTTCATATTATTTTATGCATGCATAAAATTTTTGTTAGTAATTTCCATACAAAAAAAATAATATGACTTTACACATTTGTTTCCTATGTATAAGAAATTGTTTATGTTATACTTTTAACCATACTGTCTCTCAGAGAGAATTTCTTCGCTTCTCACCTCTCAGAGAGAATATTTGCTATTTTCTTCTTTCCTGTATACCAGTGATGGAAAAGTTGTTACGAATGTACTTTTTTTGATACTATTTCATTTGAAAAAATACCGTGTTACTCCTCTGTAACATTTGATACTCTCAGTGATACGTCTAAAATTTAAAACCATTGATTTTTTAAATTCATCTGTTTTAGCATTTCCCCTTCATCACTTGTAGTTTATGAAAATGGCAACTCTAGTTCTTATTATGTCTTCTTATTTTGTTAAATATAAAATACTAGCGCGTTGCTACGCCCCTTAATGAATCGAAATGCATTCTGAATTTTAATTGAATATAAAGTGCAAAAACCTAAATATTATAATTTTTTTTATGGGCGTGGCATTGCCCACTTTTCTAATCACGAAATTGTAAAGTCATAACAGCTCAATATGTGTGCAAAGTTTGAGAAGAATCGGACCAGTGCAAGTACCTCAAAATTATAATTGTTTTTATGGGCGTGGCCCTGCCCACTTTTCTAATCACTAAATTGTAAAGTCAAAACAGCTCAGTATGTGTGCAAAGTTTCAGAATAATCGGTCCAGTGCAAGTACCTCAAAATGATACCTATTTTTGATGGGCGTGGCACTGCCCACTTTTCTAATCACGAAATTATTTAGTAATGACAGCTTAGTATGTGTGCAAAGTTTCAGAAAAATCGGTTCAGTGCAAGTACCTCAAAATTAAAACTTTTTTAGGGGCATGGCCCCGCCAACTTTTCTTATCACAAAATTATTTAGTCATGACAGCTCGATATGTGTGCAAAGTTTCAGAGAAATCGGTCAAGTGCAAGTAGCTATAACTGATAACTAATTTTTATGGGCGTGTCCCCGCCCACTTTTTTCCACCCATAAACACTCCCTGGTATGTGTACAACAACTTGCCAAAGTTTGAGTCCGATCGGTTTTACAGTTTCGGAGTCTATAGCTAACACACACACACACACACACACAGAGTTTCACTTCTTCCCGTGTGGGGTTTGCTAGATCCTCCATCGGGACCCTCCCATTCGGCGAATTGGGAGCGCTCGTCATGCCCTTTTCAGGGCGTGAAGGGTACCAGGGAAATAAAATACCTGGGGGTGATCAAAATCTAGCACTATGACTGGATGGTAGGTTATTCAAATCCAGGAGCGTCTGACCCACATTGGGCGGCTTCCTGGTCAGCGTCTGTCTCCATGTTAGGAGCGGCTGTTCTTTGTGTCCTGGCGGGAGGCGAAAAACGCTAGGGGTAGGATCCCCGAATAATAAAACAAAAATGGAAAGGTTAAATAGAATTAATGAAGTTACTACACAGGGGACTAATACCCCAGTGTCGGCGGCCGCGAGGGGTGGGCAAGCAGGCTCCCGGGCGTCGATATCAAGCGACTGCAATGCTATTCCGGTAGGCTTGGCTGGATTGGCAGATAATGCTACAAGCATAAATGATAGCGGTTCTAGTGGAAGGGGACTAGATGGCGGCAAGGGTGACCATTTGGTAACAGTCAACCCCTTTGCCCGAAATTCGAAAATGCGCAGATCCCCTCAGCATGAGAAGACTGGATCCAATGAGACGGCAGTAAACCCGAATATGGAAACCACAGCATTCTGTAGACTCGGCGTCTGCATCCGGAATTTAGTGGACATGCTGGAAGATGGGAAAAGGCGTTCGATTCATCAACCTATGCGGGATGCTATAGAGAGCATTAAGGCCTTGTACGAGCTATCGGCGATAGAAAACCATGACGAAAAGGCGAAAGAGGTCATCAGAAGCTCAAAATCCTCTCAAACCTCGCCATGGTTAAGGAGAAAAGAGCCCAAGAGGAAACCAGAGGGGAAACCGGAGGGAGCACCAAAGGAACCTATGGCAAAGAAAGTCTACGAAGGCAAGAAATGCGAGGAAGCAAAACCGGAGAAAACCGCCAATATACAGGAGAATGATGGTTGGAAAGTGGTAAAGTCTAAGGCGAAGACAAAGAAGTCAAACGGGAATCGCAATAGGGTAAGGACGAAACCCGACGCGATTGTAATAGAGGCTGTAGGGAATAGTTCCTACGCCGACATCCTGCGTAAAGTGAAGGCCGATCCGAGTCTCAACGAACTAGGTCAGGCAGTATCCAGGATTAGGAGAACCAATAATGGTAACCTATTACTCCAACTGCGAAATACGGGCGAGCGGACAGACGAGTATAAGGAGGCGATCGGTCAGAGTTTAAATGGCCAGGCGTCTGTAAGGAGTCTGAAACCGAGAAAAGTTATAGAGATCAGAGATATCGATGAAGTAACGACGAAGGAGGAGGTAGTTAGGACAATTAGGGCGCAACTAAAGCTAAGAGACTCTGACCCGGTAGAGATGCTTAGACTTAGAAGTGCATACGGTGGAACACAGATCGCCAAAATAAGTTTGCCAGTAGACAGAGCCGAAATGCTTCTGAAAATGGGGAAAGTCGCTACAAATTGGGCAATATGGCGTATAAGGGAGGAAAAGGGCCTCCTAAAATGTTTTAGATGCCTCGAATTCGGGCATTTGGCGGTCAAGTGCGGAAATGCTATGGATAGATCGAAGATGTGCAGGAGATGCGGTAAGGAAGGGCACATGGCTAAGACATGTGAGGAAAATCCCGTATGCATGTTCTGCAAGAACAGTAATACAGGCGACTCAGCCCACATTGCTGGAAGCAGTAGATGTCCGGTATTCAGGAGAGCTCTCGAAACTAGGAAATAAATATGGAGCTAAGGATCATGCAGATAAACCTCAACCATTGCGAATTGGCAAACGCCCTACTGTCACAATCAGTAAGAGAAAAGCAAATAGATGTTGCGATAATAAGCGAGCCATATGGAGTAAGAAGTAGCAATGTTTGGACAAGCGACCAAAGTTCGAAAGCTGCAATATGGGCATGTGGCAAACATGCCTTTCAGAACATTGGAGATAAAAGAAAAGGCTTTACTCGAGCAAGGATAAAGGGCATATTCTTCTACAGCTGTTATGCTCCACCGAGTTGGTCCCATGAAGAATATGAATCTATGTTGCAGGAACTTGTGAATGATGCAGTTGGGAAGTCCCCACTTGTAATAGCTGGTGACTTCAATGCATGGGCGACGGAATGGGGCAGTCAATCGACAAACAGAAGAGGACGGAGCCTCCTGGAGGCATTTGCACCCCTGGATGTAGACGTGGCTAACAATGGAAGGAGCCAGACCTTCAGGAAAGCCGGTCGGAGCTCTATCATCGACATTACGTTTGTCAGCAGCTCGCTAACTCCAAGGACGAAGTGGTGGGTTAGCGAAGATTTCACTTACAGTGATCACCAGGCGGTAATGTTCGTAATCTCAGGATGCAGTGGCCGTGGGCGATATACTAAGCCTACAACGGGTCCAAAGTGGAAGGATTCACGTTTCGACGTGGAAACATTCAATGATTCAATAATGGACGAGGAGATCGAGGAAGGTCCAGTGCAGATAGCGTCAGTGCAACTATGCTGGTTAATAGAAAGAGCTTGCGATGCGTCAATGCCACAACGTAAGCCGAACAGATTTGGTTCTCCATGCTATTGGTGGAATGAGGAGATACGAAGCCTCAGATTGGAATGCCTTAGATCGAGGCGCAAGGCACAGCGATCAAGAGGGAAAAGCTACCACACTCAGAGGATTGAGGAATTCAGGGAACATAGGAAGAAACTCAAAACTGCAATTAAGAAGAGCAAAGGAGAAAGCTTCAAGCTCCTCTGCGAGGAGGCAGATGCAAACCCTTGGGGTACGGCATATAAGGTGGTAATGAAGAAGCTTAAATGCCAAGCGGCTCCCCAGATAACATGCCCAACACTCCTACTGGGCATTGTATCGCACCTGTTTCCACAGCGGGAGAACAATTGGGTATACGTCGACAGCAGATTCACGGACTGCAATATTCCCCCTGTCACGGAGGAAGAGTTTCTCAAGATAGGTAGGGAAATTGGGGATAACCGGGCACCTGGCCCGGACGGAGTTCCCAACAAAGCCATTAAAGCCGCAATACAGCGACGACCATGCTTGTTCAGGAGAATTATGCAAAGTTGCCTTAGTGAGGGTATTTTCCCGGACCAATGGAAGAGACAGAGACTAGTTTTGCTTCCGAAAGGGAACAAACCAGCTGGCGACCCTTCATCTTATCGCCCTATCTGCCTTCTTGATACACTGGGCAAAGCACTGGAAAAGGTGATCTACAACAGACTCATGGACATCGTCGAGAGAGAGAATGGACTCTCCGAGACACAATTCGGATTCAGAAAATCACGCTCCACGATTGACGCCATAAAAAGGGTAGTAGATACAGCTGCGGGCGCAATAGCAGGAGAACGTTGGAGATGGGGGACAAAAGAATACTGTGGTGTTGTCACGCTTGACATTAGAAACGCGTTTAACTCTGCCAGTTGGGATTTCATAATGGCAGCTCTAGAGAGACTGAACACACCGAAGTACCTGATTAGAATAGTGAATAGTTACTTTTCGAATAGGAAACTGATCTACGCAACGGACGATGGGCCACGGATGTATGATGTTAGTTCAGGTGTTCCACAGGGATCGGTTCTTGGTCCACTACTATGGAATATCATGTATGACGGAGTTCTTAGAACACAACTACCGAGCTCGACAAGGATAATCGGGTTCGCGGATGACATAGTGATTGTCAGTGTAGCGAAACATATTGTGGAATTAGAATCGGCTATAAACGATGCAATTGTGAGGATCAAGAGATGGCTAGATTCGGCGAATCTCAACCTGGCAGAACAGAAGACTGAAGCAGTACTTATTACAAGTAGGAAAAAAGTGGAATTTATGAAGGTGAAGGTGGGAAACCAGGAGATATGTTCTAAACCGGCAATCAAATATCTTGGGGTCATGATGGATAACAGACTTAAATTCGGGCCTCATATTGAATACGCGTGCGCGAAGGCCGCAATGATTCAAAGGAGTATTGCTAGAATACTACCTAATATTGGAGGACCAAAGGGTCCAAGAAGGAGGCTTTTGGCTACGGTTACCAATTCCACATTGCTTTACGCAGCCCCTGTTTGGGCACAGGCTCTGAAGATAAAGGAGTATAGAAGAAAAATGTCCTCGGTTCATAGACTATGCGCGCTCAGGACAATAAGTGCCTTTAAGACGGTATCGGACGACGCGGCTTGTGTCATAGCGGCAATGATTCCAATAGACATACTGGCGGCGGAGATCCAGAGAATCTACAATAGGCGAACGACAGGCCAGGCAGTAATAAATTTAGCTGCAGTTAAGAGAGAGGAAAGATCGTTTTCAATCAGAGAATGGCAGAGAAGGTGGGATACATCGACTAAAGGGCGATGGACATATAAACTCATCCCTAATATTGCGGTATGGATGGATAGGAAGGCTGGGGATGTGAACTTCTACTTGACACAGTATATGACAAACCATGGCGCTTTTAGGCAATATCTGCACAGGGTTGGCCATGAAAATTCCCAAACCTGCCCAGAATGCCCAGAAGAGGCGGAAAATGCGGAACATGTCGTATTCCGATGCCCTAGATACTTGGGGTGGACTTCGGGTATGACGAATCCATCGGAGTTTCTTCGGCATATGTGTCAGGACGTGGAAAACTGGGAGGTCTTTAGTGGAGTGTGCTCCCGGATAATTAAGGACCTAAGAAGGCTGGAAAGGGCTAGACGGTCCGACGAGGAGGAGGCGTAAATGCCAACGGCCCCCGCGAAGTAATACCTAGCGGCAGTCCCGTGGGGATGTCCGTTGATGATCGAGGGGGTGTGGTTTAGTACGTAGGCGCTACGGCGAATCGTACATGCTTGTGGCACGGGCCACTAGTATCTATGAAGATTCCACACCACCGGCTCGAAAGCAAAAAAAAAAAAAAAAAAAAAAAAAAAAAACAGATTTTCACTTTTATATAGATTACTGATATTTCTGATTTTTGTAAAATGAATTATTTTTCGATAATGCTTGATGAGAGCACTGATATAAGCATCAACAAAAACTTGGTGATTGTTATTAGAACTTTAAATGGACAATGTCGTTATCGATTTTAAGGTTTAATTAAAATAGATGTCAGCTCATCAAGTGATATATTTGAAAGTACTTTAAAATTTTTAGAGCTATGCAATATACCTTTAAATAATATAATCGGTATTACAACCGACAACTGTGCGTTCATGATGGGTCCCTTGAATGGTGTGCAAGCAAAGTTTAAAGAAAATATTCCTCACATTTTTACAAACGGTTGCATTTGCCACGTACTAAATTTAACATCATCCGCTGCATCGAAATATGGAATACCGATTGAAATTGATAAATTTATAAAAGACAAATTTCCATTTTTGCAATAGCTCAAGTAGAGGGGAGGAGTTCACAACATTCCAAGAGTATTTCGGTACTGGATTGCATGTCATATATAAATATGCAGCAACCAGGTGGCTTTTACGGGAGGAAGTAGTTGATAGAATTTTGGAGCAATGGGAACCGTTGAGGTACTATTTTAAGTTAAACAATTTTGAAAGGGATTTAAGAAATGAAAGGATCGAATTTATAAGATCCGGATTTTTTTATCCAGTATTCAAAATGACCTTTTTATTTCTTCAATACGTTTTAAAGATCATAAGTTCTTTTATTCTATTAAACGTTTTGTCTGGTAGAACTAATAATATTGTACCACTTCTGTTAAAAATGTTTCCAAATGAAAGGCAAAATTTGGAATTTATAAACTCTCAGTACAAGGCATTGGCGGATGTTGAAGAGCTTAAGCCTTTGGTAAATGAAAATATTTGTAGTTATTGGTCTAATGTGGCTAAAACTAAAAACTCTTTGGGCGAATATATGTTTTCCGACATTTCAAAAATTGCAAATGGAATTTTATCTATTCCTTACTCCTCTGCAAATGTAGGGAGGATTATTTCGTATCAAAATATAATAAAACCCAAACAAAGAAATAGGCTTAATGTTGATACCGTATCAAGTCTCATTCAGACCAAAGATTTATTGAAATCTAAAGACTCCTGTTGTTATAACTTTGACATCTATGTACTATATATATATCTAATACAATAATGTCAAACAAATTGTAGTTGCTGTAAACTTTATTACTTTTGATCGCGTATTATAATTATTTACTTATGTTCCTGTTCAATTGGCGCTATTTATCTAGGGGCTATTTCAGTTTAAAGTGATATACCTTAAAAAGTACAAAATAAAGTTAAAAAATGTTTTGTTTATAGGTAAAATTAACTTTTTATGTATTGAGTTATGGGTTTTGTTTACTTTTTGTTTTCATAAAGATTTTTTTACTCTTTAATAAAAATTTAAAAAAAAAATAACGATTTGTTACCCTTGAGGTTAAAAAAGTACTCTCAGAAAAATTTTTTGATACCGAAATGAAAATCTCATTTCCCATCATGCTGTATACATACAATTTTTAACAGCGTCATCTCTTTGTCTTCTTTCTTGCATTAAATACATAATTTGTTAACAAAAGGTGTTCAAAGTCACTAGTCATATTAATATGAATTATATGACATAGTACAATATGAGAGTCTACTTTGAATTGGCCCAATATATTTTGCTTAGATAATACACTCAATAATGTGGCACTGAGAGTTGTAGAGAAAACCAACATGAATCTAATTACTTCCTCGCTGGGTGAAACAATGCTTGCGGTGCGAGCCCATTTTGCAACAAATAAGGCGGCCATACAAAGTCGACATAAATTTTTGGTATACAAATTTAAGAACGCAGATTTTGCAAAACTTCATCTGGTTTAAACTGAAGGGTATGCACGCAAACGGCATACGGCTCCAAGTTGGCGCTATTTGTTATACAACAAGCGAATTTTAAACAAATAGTTATCTCTGACAAAAGTTGCTAAAATTTGTTATGGTTTTTATTTAAACCGCAGGTGTTTACTCATAAGATACAATATCCTGATGTTGTCAAATTTCCATCACCAAAGCCATCAAACAACAATAAAATTTAAAAAAAGCTTTAGTATAAAAATATTTTTAGAGATCTTTTTGTTTATTTTAGATTACATCTGAGCTATTAAGATGATAATTTTCCGAAAAGGTAGGCAGGTAAGGCTGATGCAAAATAACGCTCACACCCTGACCCGGACACCATTAAGGTCCATTGTGACACCTTAACATAGAAATAAAGAGAATAATAGAAATAGTTAGAATAGTAGAGAAAGAGAAGCAGACCAGTCCAAAGTCTCTGGTGGGAATCGAACCCGCAACTCCCAAACTAGCAGACCAGCACACTACTGACTAGTCCACCGGGGCACCCATTAATTAGGAAAAGCTTTTATTTAATTTCTGTTTAAAATACAGTCAAGCTGGTTTCGATACCATAAAAAATATAAATAGTACCCATTTAGATGAGTCGTTATTGGTTTTCCAATTGTAACACGTCATTATGGCTTTATTTGCATTTCGTATTTGTATTTATTAAATAGTTGAATTTCCTAATACAACAAGACATAATATAATAGTATTATGGTACTAGAATCATACTAGTTAAGTTAGGACATTTATAGCAAAGTTTATATTCTCAATGAACTACATAAATTTTACATAAATATAAAAAAATAAAAATAAAGTTTAAGGCTACTGTATATAATATCAATTAAAGTTATAGTTTACATTTGCATTAAAAACTACGTCAGAAAGATTAAATAATTTGCGAAAAATATAAAATGAGTAAATTCCTAAGTCTTATAGCGTTGCTAGTGATTTGCAAATTATTTGGGAGTTAATTCCTAAGGCGTATGCTTAATATATAGTATTGACATTTAGAAGCATGTCACGATGATAAAATTGTATTATATGTTTTCCTCTGCAGGATCTAGAAAACTGTAAACGTTCAAAAATATATTTTGGCTCTTTGATCACAATATTTTTATAAAGAAAAATTATGTTTTTAATCTGTAGGTAGTTTGCAAATAAAATATTAGATAAACGACAGGAATATTGCGTTATATGATCAAAACTTTTTAAAGAAAAGATATGGTGGATGACATTGTTATGCGTTACGATCAACGTCAGCGTTGCCGTTTTTGGTTATTTATAACCAAAACTGGTTATTTTTTTGCCAATGTGTAGATGTGTATTTTTTTTTCTTTTTGGTTACTTTTTTAAAGCCCAAAATTCAGTAGTATTTAATATGTTTTATTTATAAATCATGTTGTTATATGTACGTTTAACATTGCAATGTTCTCATTTAAGTGACAATTTTTAGACAACATTGTTAGCACTTGAAACCCTATTTCTTTTAGCAAGTAATCAACTCTTGAGTACGAAAAAATACATGACTGTTTTAAAAAACAAGCACAAGTACAAATATTTTTATATTGTATTAAAATTTAAAATAAATAAAAATTTTATTTTAAATTAAAGCTTTTTATTTATTTATCGTTATTTGTTACCTTTAAGTATTTAAGTATTAAGTATTTTTATGTTACTTGATACGTACATAGAAAAAATTCAACGACGTCAAAATAAAATACTACGAATGATAACCGTTGCCCCTTGGTACATAAAAAACAGCAATTTACATAAAGATCTTGATGTTCCGTTGATAAAAAGCGAAATCACTAGACACGTTGGCCGCTACTTAAAAAAGCTGGAAACTCATCCCAACCCACTTGGCCGAAACATCTTACAATATCGCGGACATGTTCGTTTGAGAAGAAGGGACACCATCTCTCTTAGATGAACTAAATAATCGCAATCTCTACAATTTATTTTAATTTCGAAAACCAGATTTGGTCTGGCATTGGCTGGACTTTCATCTACTAATTATAGATTTAAGATTTGATTACTTATTGTTAGTTCATAAACATATATGAAGATACAATAAATATTAGTTTGAAAAAAAAAAAAAAAAAAAAAAAAAAAAAAAAAAAACTTGATACGTAAGACTTGAATTTTTGGTTTATTTTTAGTTCATAATTCATTCGTAAAGTACAAATATTTTTATATTAAAATGTAAAACAAATTTAAAATAAATCAAATATTTTAATTTTAGTTACTTTTTTTTGTATTTGGTTACTTTTTGAAGTAATTTTGGTTGTAATTTTTTTTTGGTCGTGGCAACACTGATCAACGTTCTCAATTTCTTTCTATTGGCAATATACATATATGTTTCAGCAAGTAATATTTCTGAGTGGGCCATTAACTTCGCAGCATACTATTTACTTTAACAAAAGCCAGTGTAATATGATGCGACCAGTTTAAAGTTTTATAAAACGTTACTTATAAGTTTCTTGCTGAATCAATCGATCGATTTTTGAACCACCAATTTATATATTTATCTCAATATCCATTTAGAAAACTTTCATACATATCAATATGCACTTTGATTTATTTGGATTAAGTCGCAAACAGTTAGCTGTAGCCCATATAAATACTCTATTCAAATTATAATTCAGTTTTCGTGTTTTTCTAACAAGTTTTTCTAGAAAGTTGTATAGTGAGATCGTTAGCATCCTGTAGTAAAACTTTGACTCCGGTGACAAATTCAAGTTATGACTAGCACAATCTCCGTTATTACCGAGCTTCACCGAGTATTTCATTAATATGAAATACGTACATAGATATAAAAAACATACATATATAAAAACATCCCATTGTAAAATTATGAATTGAGTTTATGTAAGTATGTTTAAAAAAAATAAAAGAAAAACAAAAAAAAATTAAAAAAAAAAATTATTTTGACTCAGCTGGGATTCGATGCAACGTTCACTCTGACCAGTATACCACGTTTGTATGTGTGTGTTGTATGTCGTTGTTGTAAAAAAAAGGAGATCGTCGTGGTTTTTTCCTCATATCTCAGTTGTTTATGTTCCGATTTTCTGATTTTCAATACCGATCTGCTCCCGAATATTTTTGATATTCTAATACCAGGGGGCTAATTCCGGGACTCGTTATCGAAATAAATTCGTATCGAAATTAATTTCGATCGTACGAGTTTTTCTGCTAAATGGCACTCGTTACCTTGCGAATCGATTTTTTAATAAAGTGTTGTAAAAGATAAAAAAAAGCCTTAACCAACACTACAAATATGTAAACAAAAAACATATGCTTACAAAGAAAATTAAATAATTTATCAAAAGAATTGCGAATTTGTTTTATAATTTTGAAAGTTTTTCGTTTTTTAATCGCGGTCATGGACGTAAATTTGTTTTTTTTTATTCTTCGTCATCAGAGTCTGAGAGTGAGTGTGATATACATAAATGCAATTAGAAGAAAAATTCGAGTAACAAGTGATCCATTGGGCTTACCAAACAATAAGTAAGTATACATCCCTTTGATTTGTAAAAATTACGTGTAAAAAAATAAAAGTCTGTTAGCAGTAGCTTTTCCTTGGCATGTATTTGGTAAAACGCCTTTGGCCAAATTGCTGTGCTCAGACATAAACTCAGCAAGAATTTGTTTTTGTCTGAAATTTATTTTTATTATATTATTCGACCTAATAATAATACTTAATAAATTACTTAATTTGCATAAATATTATTAAAGATTTAACTTACATTTTTTTGTTGTTTGCGTGTACCGAAATAAATAAAATGTGGTTAATTTTAAAAAACTGTTGTGGCACTTGCAAAGCGTTCAAACAACAATAATTATTTTTTACTTTTTAACAAAAACCATAAACCATTAAGTTACTCGTTAGAGTTTGTGTAAAAACTCCTTTACAAAGGTGCAAAAAAAGGTAGTAATACAAAAAAGTACGAAAATCTATACGAACAATTATTTAATATAACAATTAAAATCTTAAATAAACACCTGTTATCCAACGAACTATTTAAAAATAAAATTTCGACACCAAATTTGGTATCGAATAAAACTCGCACGATTACATTCGATCGTACACTCGCTATCGAGTGCCATCATAAGAAATTTCGATACAACTTACTCGATAGCGAGTGCGAGAATCCCAAAATTAAAAAAAAAAAATCCAACTTCGAGTAAATTTCGCACGGTATCGACTGCGAGAATTAACCCCCAGTTGCGCGTCGAGGCGATGTCAGGGGGCTTCTAAAAGTAGATTTCAAAACACACACGGACAGACGGATGGGGCTCAATCAACTTCTCTATTCATAAGCTTTCAGAAAATAGGTACTGTATGAGGTCGGAAATGAATTTTGTAGAAATTTTACACGGAATGACAAACCTATATAAGTATACCCTTTATCACTTTTGTGTGAAGGTTATCAAAATATTTTTGAAATCATTGCTAACTAATCTTTAGTCCTACGGGATATCTAGCACAGCTCCCTTTTTTAACCACACTGATATACACTTTAAAAGTTTAAATTTATAAGTTAACAGTATTTAACTCAATTTTTTTATATAAAGTTACGTTTTTTGTGCTGTAGATGGCGAGTTGATTGAAATCCTGCTTTAAATTTATTATTATTTAAAAAAAGTTGTTTACGCACATTGTGTAAACATGTACATTCCTTTAATTTGTATGTATGTATATTATACATGTATATACCAAAAAGCTCTTTTCGTTTATTGCTATTACGTTTGTAAGTCCCGAATTGTAGGGTACGTACAAATCCCGTTTTTATGAAAAAACATTTTAATGAAACCGAATTTCAATATTAGAAAAACTAATCCTGTGTTTCTAATTTTTTATATTTTCTAGAATATTTTGAATAAAATATTTAAGTCCATCGAGACGGATTAAGCAGCGACCTATTGAAAAGCTTTACCAGACTACAACCTTTAGAAACTATGAGGTTCGATATATAATGTCACTTACATTTCGTCGTTATTTTTCAAATGAATCATCATTGGAAAATTCTCGAATTGGCGCTATGTCCCAATTCAAACTACTTCGAATTTGCCCAGTACGGCAAGGTAGTTTAGGAATATTTTGATATGGGTCATATCATGGCCGTGAAAAACTTTACATTGATTTCGACAAGTTTTTATTTACGCCATTTACGGCGGTGATTAAGACCAAAATTAAATTAAAAAAAATTAAACTCAGGGTGGTATTTAAAGCTTCAAACCCGTCCTCCAATTGCGTTAGCTGCAACAACTCGCATATGTTTTAAAATTCTAAAATTGATATGAACAGAAGAACGGTTGGTTATCCGATCAAGTCTTACCTTTTATATTATTGAAAGTAATTAGCTTTTAAAGTTTTATATAAAAGAGTGGGGTAATAAATTTATCATCAGTGCTCTTTTTAAAACAAAAAATAGTTTGTTAAAAAAATCGAATCCTTCAACTCAACTTAAAGAGTCAGCTTGGTTAATAAGGACTCTTCTTAAGATCTGGTTACAAAAAAAACTATATTTTACAGCAGATCTTTGGCCACTTTATTGTGAAATATTTAGCACTACCTGCTTCTTTAAAATAGTCTTGAATAGATTATTGTTAATGACATGCATATTTATTTAAATAAATAAACGTATAATACACACTTAGCTATAAACCAGAAACACAAACAAAAAGATCAAAAATTTACCATTTTATTTACCAAATAATACAACAAAAAACCATTTTAAAGAAAAATCATGAAAATAATTCAAATGTTTCAGTAATTGTATGCATTACTTCAACCATGAACATTCAATTCTTTAATATATTTGCATTACAGGTTTATTGCTTATCTGGACAACTAACACCTCAACGCCCTTTAAATTAAGATATATGTACATGTTTACTTGCATACGATTTCGGTGAGTTAATATAAATTTATCGTGTTGCATGGTTTTGCCGCTCTAGCATGATAAATAAGCGTGTAATACAAACATGTAACTGCCACAGTTATCTCAAGCTGTAATTGAGATGTGAATGAGGTTTGATGATCTTGCAAAATGTCTAAGATCTATTACAGATACATACATACATACAAGAAATATAAAAAAGAAACACATTTTTATAATGATGGGAGCAAACAGCATCATGCCAAAGATGGATGAAACAAGTAAAAGTATTAGTTACAAGCGAATCAATTCGATTAGTTCTGCCAATTTCTTATCAGTAAACAATCTTTGCTGCATTCGTTCGTTACGATGCTCCTCTGGGAGAAAAGCAAACACAAATGTTAGTGCCGTCAAAAAGAGCATTTGTATTTGTTTAAAGAAAATAATCAGAAGAGAGAATGAAAAAATTATTGAAAATAGGTGGAAAGCATGACATAGCACTTATTCAAATCGGTAACAAAAGGATACAAACCATTGTAAGGCCTTACCAAAGTCTGTCACTCAGTATCAGGCTCTGTAAGTTTGTGTATTTGTATGTGTAAAAAGGTGTGTGTGCTCAACATCTTTATTTTATTTTTGGTTTCTTGGTTGTGTGTTAATATATGTATGTATATGTTTTACCAAAATATTTTGTCCATAACGAATTGCAGAGGAAGGACATTATAACAATTGTATTAATCTCTGACATGGCTTGCATGTGCATTTGAGTGTGTTTGTGAGATTTTTTTTATGCTGCTTGTACAAAGAGCGTGTGGAGTTTGCGTACTTTTTGTATACCGACAACAGCAGCAGGAGCTCAATCAAATGTAATCAACATTGTAGGTGTTGTTGTTTTTACAACATTTCATACATTTTTCGAGTTTTAGTTAGTCACACTGGTCTTAATGGCTTTTTATATATTTTACATGTGTAAACGTTTTTCCATATTTACACTTATCTTTAAATATCATATCTATATTTGAATGGTTAATTGTACTTCTTAATCAAAGCAAGTACTGCGAGACTACTACGGCTTCTTATATTGCAAAAGAAGAATATATGTATTGCATTTTTCAAGGTTCTTTTGAAACAGCGATGTCATTCTACAATGAAATTGTCCCAGAAATAATTTTAAAATATGTATTTACTACTTTTTGTTATTGTGCAGCCAAATTGAACAAATAACTTTTTTTTTTTGAAAATGCTATAAAAAAACTACTGCATATTTTTTCAATTTTTTATTTTTTTATTTGAAAATACAATCCTTCCGGTTAATAATGGAAAATAATTTCTGGCCATGCAGTAGCCTACACGATCGGTCCAATTTTTGAAGCACATTATCGATTGTGTGCAGCTGTATTTCACCAATGGCTTCACGAATATTATCCTTTAAAGCGTCAATTGTCTCTGGCTTGTTGGCGTAACACTTTTCTTTGACGGCACCCCACAAATAATAGTCTAACGGTGTCAAATCGCAGCTCCGAGGTGGCCAAACGACATCAGCTCTGCGGCTGATAATCCGATCTTCAAAAACAGGGCGCAAACATCGAGAGTAGCTTCGGCTGTGTGGCACTTAGCGCTGTCCTGTTGACACCAAATGTTGCCAATACGCATTGGATGGTCAGTTGGCTTCAACTCCTTAACCAATTGGACTTTGTATGTCGTCATACCAAGGTCTTTATGCAAAATTCGTCTCAATGATGTCTACGAAATGTTAAATTTTTGAGAACGACGGTGAATTAATGTTGATGGTGCTTCTAGACAGACTGAATCTGCGATCTTGGAATTTTATTAGATTATAAGCTCAATTTTATTCAACAAATCTCTATTTCACTTAACAAAGCACGTGTAATGTTTGAATTTATTAAACGAGTTCACTGACCCATATACAACAAAACAATTATGTATATACTTCTTTACTTAGGTCTGTTCAATAATTCCAAATCCAATGTACAGTGTTTACAACAATAGCATTGAATCTGTGCAAAAAACAGTTCCTGTTATTTTGTCTTCGAACGATGCTAAATATCGAAGAACGCTGCTAAATTTCACGTTTGTTCTAATTTAATAAAAGGAAAAGTATGCTCTTATTTATTAATAAATAATAGCGGAACTCACTATGTGATGCAAACTACCATTGCAAGTCGTGCCAACCTTGCAAGTCTAGCAGACAAATTTTGCACGGCTACAAAAACAAATTGTATTAAAGCGCAATTTGCATCACTTGAGCAAATGTGCACAGCGAAAAACCAGTGCAAAGTAATGTCACACAAATTTGCACAGCAGAAATAAAATTTATTTGATTTAGGCATTGTCATTTTTTTAAAATTTATTAACTTTCTTTTCGGAAAATATCAAAATACAGTATCTTACTTATAAATTTAAAAGAAGATTTGTTGTTTCTTAAATATCTAAAAAATCAGCTGTTGTCATAAGTTTGCAACACACATGAAAAATGCACTCACGTTTGGTAGCAAAATATTAGTGCATATATGCACTAATTGCAAAAATGCTACCAAGAGTGAATTCCGCTAATATCTCTTTTAATGTATCATCTTATTCTATACGATATCTACATATATCCACTATCTGTCAAAGTCACCAGAACAAATTATGTCAACTGTTATGAGTTTTTAAGAATTGGTATTGACTTTAATTAATGATTTATCTCTAATTATTAATATTGTAAAATCTCAAAAAATATCATTAAAATTTAAATTCAAATAATATCATTTAAATTTAGTTAAGAAAGGCTTTGCATTCCTTTATTATAATTTTTAAATTAATAAATGGTTTTATTGATTGCGAATATTTGTTTAATTTAATATTTTTTCGTGTGCCATTTAAGTCTTTAAGATTTAATGATTTATTTTTTATATCTACTCATAGAAGTAATTATTTAATGAATAAGCCAATTGTACGTAGTTTAAATATTTTGAATAAAATAAATAATAAATTTAATTTAGATTTTTCTTTATCTGAATATAATTTTAATATTTATTAACAATATTGTTAAATATATTAGATTGCTAGCCTGTAAGGATTTTTCAAATTTGGCTAAAGAAATATTTAAATAAACATGAATAAAATAAACTTTTTGTGTAAAGCAGATTTATCAAAGCTAAATACAAAACTGAATCTTGTTTGCTTATCTTACTGATACTTATTTGACAAACTTCCAGTTCCATCTATTCTATACGAATCGTACGACAAAAACAGTTTTTTACGTACATAGAAAATATTCAACGTTTTAATATTGGTAAGTTTCCGAATTTTAAAAAAATTTTAAATGTTAACCTAAGCAAAGAATTATGTAAACTTTAGTGCAAAAAAAAAAAAATACAAAGACATGGATAATTTTATTATCAAAAAAAAAAAAATGTTTCAAAACGGCCAGTAGCTGGTAATACTGATTTAATTGTAATATATCTATTGTATTGTTAGATATCTAGCTCAATAGAAATAATGCAGCACGTAATTCAGTTAACGTCAATTTTACAATAACTGTAACAAATTAATCCTCAAAATATTTACTACTTTTAGTTACACGTTGGTAGTCTATACAAACCACTGTACATTTGCTGGTTGTTAATAGAGTTGTTTGTGTTATATGCTTTTGTCCTGTCCGCATTACTGGGTGCGAAATTTTTTTATTTTTATCTCGATGTGCGTGTGAGCCTCCAAATTCTCTTGGGTCTGACAAAATCTTAATGAAAATTTATTATGCTGTTTATGATATTGTTGCTGCAGTTGTTGCGATTATTCTTGCAATTGTCCTTTTTTATTCCATTTGTTTTTTTGTTGTTGTTGTTGTTGTAATTTTGGGTTATGTTTTCTATTCTTACTTGGCGGTCAATATCAAGTAAAATGTCCTGCTGTTTGGCAAGTAAGAGAAAAAATCTTTAAACTTGTGTGTGCGTAGATAAAATTCTAATTTAATTATTATTTTCTTCTTTTTGATTGCCATAGATTTTGACCAATATGGCAATATGAGAGTATCAGTTAGAGTAAACCAAAATAGTGGTTTAACTAAGAAACCTTTTTCTTGAGAGACAATGTCCATTTACCGAAATAAATACTCCGTTTAAAAGGTTTTATGCAAACTCAAATGGAATAAACTAAAAGGAAGCTGAAATAATGTTAATCCTACAAATTCAGTTTTTTCAAAACATTTATTATAAGCTTATTGTACGGGCCATTGTTTTCAGTTCTTAAGACAGGACAATAGAGACAAATTAAAAGATTTTTAGTTTAGAATGGAATTTGATGCTGTCAAAATAATAATTTATGAGTAGATTATAACGGTACTTTGCCTTAGATAATGTATTTAGTTATTTCTTTTTGAATTTTAGAAAAATTTTATCACTCTGGTAACGTTTTTAATTTAATTTTCTGTTACAAACTTGTTAACAATAATTGTTGCGACTCACACATATTTTCATATTAAAATATTGTAGTTACGTTCAAATACTTACTTAATATCTAATAAAAAAATTAATATACTTTTTTTAATTAGATGTTAGATATTACTGAATTGCATGACTCTATTCAATAGCCTGCTGTTGTTTAAGTGACCAATATATTCAAGACCACCCAAAAAATATATTTATCTATTTTTTAGTTACTCTGCAAAAATCTTTTTGTTTTCATTGCCTGCTGGGTCAAATGCTAAACAAAAAGTGAACTCATTATCTGTTTTTTTTCTTTTGCATTTGTTTAATATCGTTAATTTTGCAAAATTTATGTTTTTCAGCATTTTTTTTTTCCTTTTGCTTCTAGCGCTGTACATTTTGTCGTCCGACATCTTTATGTTGTCATTCAATTATTTTTGGCTGGGATTTGTTTGAAGTCAAAATCTTTTTTCTCACAGAATGTGGTCTTTCTTTTTCAGTTAATTGTTCCATTTTTATGTTTTTTGTTTTACTTTTAAACTAGCAAATATTGTCTTAAAATGTGTTAATAAGACAATATATGGTTTGATTGGAGAAGTTCATGCAGTGTTTCAGGTGTGTTTCTATTTTAATTATTTGTATGTGAAAAATGATTGAAAATTTGTAGTAACCAGATCACCAGAGTTGAAAGAAAATTTTCCGTGTTAGGTGTGCAATTATTTAATTAGCTCTTTATTGACTTAAACGGGACATCCATATATACAAATTGAAGTAAAAGAAAATATATTAATCAAATAACTAAAAAATTATTGAACCAATAATACTCTGTTGTTACACTCTAATATATAATATTCTGAACTTAATTAATATTAATAATTAATTAAATTAAACTATTTAATTAATTTGTTTTCTTAATTAATCAATAGTGTATATATTGTTTTCTTAGAAACTTTTGAACAATTTCATATTGTGTTAGGTCCTACACAAAAGTTATTTTCAACTTATTGAATTATGTTAATAAAAATATTTCAAAGATATCAGTGAGTGCCATTATTATATGTTGATTTTTTGTATATTCTCAAAATAGATGTTTTAGTAAAAAGTAAATATGTCGACATTAAAATAAATAAATAATAAAAAGCAACAAAGCGTTTGCCTAATTATTTATATTTTTATAAGTAAATTATGAAATTATTAAAATAAAATCAATTAAAAGATGCCGACTAGTGCAAATGCAGAATGTTCAACTCTACATTTTCATCTATCGAAAACTTTTGCACCGAATTTTATTAAAAAAACACATTTTCCAACTTCACTTAAAGGGTGCCACGGTGGACTAGTACGTAGTGACTAGGCTATTTGTCTGGGGCTTGCGGGTTCTGGTCTGTTTCACTATAATCGGCAAATGGTTTTCGGTACCCCGCTCGGTTAATTAAATTAGAATATAATTTATAATTGTATTGTAATAAAAATAAATAAATAATACTTCTTTCACTAAAAGTTGCAAAAATTAAGGGTTTTTTAATCTTTAAGCTTTCATTTGAAACATTTGTGTAATAAAAACTTATTAAAAGTATTAGCCATTGTTAGCTAAGACCTTCGTCTATATTCCTATCAGCATACGGATTCCACGTCAAAATAACTGCTTATATTTTTAGACAACGAATGAATCAACCATTTCGGATACCCTTTTATGAAGCTTATCTCCCAGAGATAGCGTTCTGAATCATTCGAATACAATAGTAGTCGGACAGTTTAAGGTCAGCGTGAGGCAAAACTTTCCAGTAGCTTCTTTTTAACCAGTTGGTAACAGATATTGCAACCTGCTATCAAGCGTTGTCATTGATTTTTCAATTTTTTGTAAATTTTTTTTAGCTTCTTTTACGTTCTTGGCTGGCTTAAGCGATCATTTTATCCAGTTCTGACCAACATAAGGCACTTATCTCATATTGAAACCACTGAAAATTTTTCCGAATGTATTTTGTAGAAAAACCTGTGTGCTTCAGTGGTATTTTTTTTTTCAAATTAAATGAGAATTATACTTTGTTGGCACGAATTTCTAAAAGCAACAAGGTTCCAATTATACAAAAGGTTGTATCGTTTGTTAAAGAAACGACAAGATTTTTTAAAAGTTATCATCCCAAGCGATATGCGATCTTGGCAAAGAACTAAGGAGCCAAAGTGTCACCATTGTGCGAAACAAGGTGGGTTGATCGTCATGATTCCATTTTACAATTTAAAGTGAATATAGAAAATATAATAGAGGCTCTGATAAAGATATCCAAGTGGAAAGACAGGGATACATTTTCAAAAGCTTTATTACTAAGAAATTCATTAAGCACATACGAATTTTTGTTTGGATTATATATAGTGATATACTTACTCTCACACAACCACTTAGTGTAATGCTACAAACACAGGACATAGATTTAAAAAGAAGTTCAGGTCTCATACAAAAATTAATAATGTGTCTTGAACAAAAAAAGAATTTTAAATAATTTTTGAAAAAACACAGAAGATTTGCTTTGGTATTTAAATTCCAGTTTAAAAGCCAATATTTCAACGAAATCTTCCTATAAAAGATGTAGAAGACTACTACCGCATAGAGGGATACATCTTCCTTATTGATTCTGTTCTGTAGGTCTTAAAGATACGTTTTTTAAAACACGTCCTAAATTTAATTAACATCCCTAAACTTCTTCCAAAAAGCATTAAATATTATTCATTAGACTTAACCAACTTAGTTCCACTCCTTGTAGACGATTTGTTTAAGTACGAAGAAACAGGTAAAAAAACTACTAAAATCTAAACTTAAAGCTGAACTTTTGCATTGGCAGCAGAAAATGTGATAGATGTGTTAATTATGTGTGAGAAATATACTTATAATTTTTGTTTCAATGCCGGTAAGTAATGCTACGGTCGAAAGATCATTTTCTACTTTTCTTCGCATTAAAACGTGGCTGAGATCAAACATGACAGAGGATATGCTAAACGGGTTAGCCATGTTACATGTTCACAGCCAAATCGAAATTGATCCAGCACTTGTGCTTAATAAACTTGCTACAACAGGAAACCACAAATTACTTATTGAAAAGAAATGTTTATGTTAAACTTTATGTCAGAAAATTTTTATTTTGTTTTATTTCATTTTTCGTTGTTGTTTAACAAATATTTATTTTGATTGAACTATTCAAAATTTTTGTTTCACTTATACCTACTTCAACCAAAATTTTAATTCCGGTTTTGAAACATAAAATCAATTAAGAACAGGGGGCTAATTCCGGGACTCGTGATCGAAATAAATTCGTATCGAAATTAATTTCGATCGTGCGAGTTTTTCTGATGATGGCACTCGTTACCTTGCGAATCGATTTAACCAACACTACAAATATGTAAACAAAAAAAATATGCTTACAAAGAAATTAAATAATTTATCAAAAGAATTGCGAATTTGTTTTATAATTTTGAAAGTTTTTCGTTTTTTAATCGCGGTCATGGACGTAAATTTTTTTTTTTTTTCTTCGTCATCAGAGTCTGAGATTGAGTGTGATATAAATGCAATTAGAAGGAAAATCCGATTAACAAGTGATCCATTGGGCTTGCCAAACAATGAGTAAGTATACATCCCCTTGATTTGTAAAAATTAGGTGTACAAATTTAATTAATTAGTTAATTAATTTAATTAATTTATTAGTTAAAGTTTCCCAAAGTCTGTTAGCAGTAGCTTTTCCTTGGCATGTATTTGGTAAGACGCCTTTGGCCAAATTGCTGTGCTCAGACATACATAAACTCAGAAAAAATTTGTTTTTGTCTGAAATTTATTTTTGTTATATTCGACCTAATAATTAATATAAATTACTTAATTTGCATAAAACTTATTAAAGATTTAACTTACATTTTTTTGTTGTTTGCGTGTACCGAAATAAATAAAATGTGTTAAATTTTAAAAAACTGTTGTGGCACTTGTAAAGCGTTCAAACAAGAATAATTATTTTTTACTTTTTAACAAAAACAATAAACCATTAAGTTACTCGTTAGAGTTTGTGTAAAAACTCCTTTACAAAGGTGCAAAAAAGGGAGTAATACAAAAAAGTACGAAAATCTATACGAATAATTATTTAATATAACAATTAAAATCTTAAATAAACACTTGTTATCCAACGAACTATTTAAAAATAAAATTTCGACACCAAATTTGGTATCGAATAAAACTCGCACGATTACATTCGATCGTACACTCGCTATCGAGTGCCATCATAAGAAATTTCGATACAACTTACTCGATAGCGAGTGCGAGAATCCCAAAATTAAAAAAAAATCCAACTTCGAGTAAATTTCGCACGGTATCGACTGCGAGAATTAGCCCCCAGATTTCCTTGCGAAGCCTGTAGCTTAGTTTAGAAACTAAGCGTCGTTTTTACTGGTAATACCTATGAGTTATCTGTCACTTTAATACTTTTTTAACACATAATATTGTGTATAGTTAATAACGCTTAAATTAACTATTGATATAAATTTTTTGGCATTTGTGCAGAAAAATAAAGCTTAATAGTTACAAGTTTGGTATTAGCCGTTACAAGTTGGAGATTGAAAAAATCCGCATCAGATTATTGAAAATCTACCTATTTATAGGTACATATTTATTGGCATTGATGTGGACAGCCCGTAAAACAATTATGTAGGTAGTGACTGCAAGAGACATTTCTACTCTATCATTTCAATGACCCTAATTGTGATTTAACACGTTTGAATTGATTGCCTTGTGGGGCCATTAGAGTAAAATGTGTATGCCAATAAGCCGTGCTTTTAAGGAGGAAAGCTGCATTAAAGCAATGAATTTATTCAAAATATGTAAAAAAAATGTTGATAAAATATTAAACACCTTTTAAAAAAAATAATTCAAAAACTTAGTACCTAATCTGAAATAAATAAAATAAATATAAACTAGTTTCCACCTAAGAAATCATCGAAGGTGGAGGTGCTTGACGCATTTCAGCATTTTTCTTTAAGCTCAATTCTGCTTAATATTATTGGTACAGTGTGTGCCAAAAGTCATCATGAGGTTTTAATTTTGTATTACTTATTGTTAAGAACAAATTTAATAAATAAAAAAATTATTAAACCCCATACTTTTTGGCAAACCCTGTACTTATATTTTAAGTAGGAATTTATAGTCTGTTCGTACCTAATTTAAACTTTTGTAAATTATTGCAAGAATCATATAATTTTAAATTGAAACGTTCAAAACTTATTGACAATTAATAAAAATATTTCAGTTAAAAAATACAGCTGAAAGACATTAATGAAAAATCTAAATTCGAAAAACTCACTATTCTCCTTCAGTCACTCTTATCACCAAGAAAGTAAATAAGAAAACTTAAACAAAAAGGCGTTACCTCATGTCATTATTTCATCACTGTGTAAGTGCCTAAAACCGCTATCATTGGTCGGTCGTTATTTAACAAAATCACTCAAGTATTTACAAACAACCCACATGCATTTGTATATACATAAAACTAAAACTTCTCAATCTTAAAAGTATAAGAGAATGTATAAACAAAATCCAAAAATAACTCTTGTATATTTGATTTTAAGAGAATTTTTTAAGAGTGCACTACCAGAAAAATTATTGTTAAAAATTTTGGGCAATTTAATTTTTAAACAATCAGTTGAAATGTGATATTTTCGATAAAAATAAAATTAACTTTTACAAGGAAATATTAATACTAAATTTCCCGGATGAGTAATTCCATAAAAAATAATTTGTATAAATAAAATTTGTTATTTGTTAAGGAATGTTGACATACTTTTACACTAAGACATTGTGATTATTTAAGTGGTTACAAATATTAAACAATTTAACTGATTTGTATTTTTTTTCACAGTCATCATCCACAGGCATTTCCGTAGCTCGCCCAGAAAAAAATGTTGACTAAAAATTTTAAATTTTATAGTTTATTTTTCTCTTTTTTGTTATGCCATTTTTCACAAGTCTTACTGTTTATAATTTATCTGAAAGTAGGTACAAACCGATGTGATTGTGTGACAAGAGTGTGATGTGTGTATGTGTATGCAAAACAAGTTGCCCTCAAATAATTTTGTTTTAATTCGTTTTGGCATTTAAATTTGACTTTCAGCTTATATTATATTAGACAGACTTTAAAGCCAAACAAGTGTTTGCATAAGTAATAAAGTCTAAAATTTTACTTTATTTATTATTTTTTTTTACTTTTTACTTTATAAATTTTTAATATATGAAGAAATTCAAGATGACCATTTTGTAAAGTGTGTTTTAAGTCCCGTTTTATTGGTTTAATAACGATCATTGTCTCATGTATCATAACGGATTTTAGGTTTTTCACAGTAATGGCGCTTAAAAATAAAAATAATAATAAAGGGATTAAGTATGGAGTAGTTAAAAAATTTGTTTGTGACAAAATAAATGAGACTAAACAATTTTTTAATTAAACACACGAACAGATTTTGATTTTACAGAGAAGTTTCTTTTTTAAATATTTGTACCAGAAGTGTACAAAACTTGTCACTTTCGATAGTATAAAAATCGAATGAGAATTTATACATTAAATGTAAAGAAAAAATTTCGATAAATTGCTAAGGCCTTAATTTTTTTACGTAAAATAATGCATAAGAGATGTTGTGCAAAAGAATGAACAAAAGAGTTTAAAATTAAACATTTCTGTCGACCCTATATTTCAGTGAAATACCTAATATTAAATTAAAATGTTATATAGCAGCACATGTATTAAGAAAAATTTTAAGCATAGATGCCCAAAAATATTTTGCAGCCGTATTGGTGAGAGAATTTAAAAGTACAGTGCTATGCAAAAGTAAGCTCACAGATTTGATCAAAATTTATTCACCAAAAATTGTTTTGGTTTTTTAAAATGTTAAATAATGCTGTTCACACTGAATTTGCTATTTTTTAGTTAAAAGAAAAAAAAATAAGCGTAAAGATTTCCATTTAAATTGAATACAACAAATTGTTTTGGGTGTAAAAAACTAATAAAAATAGAGTGCACACTGAATTTATTATTTGTCAATTTTTTAAAATGGAAAATTTTCAATAAATTTTTCAATTTTAAATTTGGCTTTTTAAAAATAAAATATCTTTCCAATTCCGTCATAATTATTTACGCACTGTGTTTGGATAAACACATGTGCTAAACATGTGCACTCGTCACTGTTTCATGGACGACTAAGTTAAAGATCATAAAAATAAAAGACGTGGGGTTATAAGCAATTGTTTGATGAAGTGGACACCTATTGTTTTAAGTCAAGCTAAATATATGTATGTATGTATGTATGTATGTATGTATGTATGTATGTATGTATGTATGTATGTATGTATGTATGTATGTATGTATGTATGTATGTATGTATGTATGTATGTATGTATGTATGTATGTATGTATGTATGTATGTACATACATACATATATTGTTACAAATTTAATCTGATTTACACTGTTGGAGGCAAATTTCAGCATTACACCACTTGTCACAGACGAAACCCTTTCGTGCGAATATGAGTTCAATTTTTAAAATCTTCAGCCGCGTTACATTTTAGATCGTAACCATAAGGGCATTGCTAATATATGTATCTAGTTTAACCGGGCCAGCTGATAAAACAGAATAACAAAGAATTGTATTGTGTCTATCTCAAATTGAGTTTGATAAAAAGGTGCATAGCAATAAGTGAAATAATAAATTGCTCTAAATTTTATACTAAAAATTTCAAGTGTTATTTTTTTATTTGCAATAATATGAACCCCATTTTATTTATAGGAAATAAATTAACGTGGCAATATTTATTCGCTTTTCTGCAATAAAATGAAAGGGTATCAAATAATCAAAGAATTAAATAATATCAAAACCATTATTAATTAATCATAAAAGTATATCCATTTATTTCATTCAAAACATTTTAAAGTGCTAATTTTGATTTGTTATACTTTTAACCATACTGTCTCTCAGAGAGAATTTCTTCGCTTCTCACCTCTCAGAGAGAATATTTTCTATTTTCTTCTTTCCTGTATAGATACAATTTTTAACAGCGTCATCTCTTTGTCTTCTTTCTTGTATTAAATACATAATTTGTTAACAAAAGGTATTCAAAATCACTAGTCATATTAATATGAATTATATGACATAGTACAATATGAGGGTCTACTTTGAATTGGCCCACTATGTATACACGCATTAGCAGTTTCTCTTACCTCCATTCAATCGCTTATTTACAATTTGCTTAAAAACACAATCTTCAAAGCTGTAAAAAAAATAATAGGACGTTTAAAGAGAGGGGAGGAATAAGTAATCCGAAATAAAAAAAACAATAACATAATTTTCTGTATGATAACAATAATCTTCTCTATGTCACCACTAAGTGCAGAAACGGGTCGACGGATTTCAACCAAAATTTCAAAGTACGTTGGGGATGTAGTTAGTTTATGTGACGTTTGTACGGTCCTGTGGTTCCGGAGATAGACTTTCATATATCTTTCCATACAAATATCAACAAAGTGCCCACCATTTTCCATGTTATAAATTTTTATTGTCACTTGAAAAGTTACCAAACCTTGTATCGTAATGTCTTATGTGCACAATGACATTCGCACAATGCAAAAATTTTTTTGGGCCACCATAGCGGTCCGTGTTTTGCTAGTAATAAAAAATATTAAATAATCCTACTTGATATAATAAATGTGAATGTTTGTATGTTTGGATATTTGTTGCTCAATCACGCAAAAACGGCTGAACGAAACTAAATGAAATTCGGCACATAGATAGATAACAACCTAGATTAACACATAGGCTACTTTTTATCGCGATAATAACGCGAAGTCGTTGTCAAACTCATCATAACACATCCTAAACGGGTTGTGTGTTTTGTACTTTGTTTAATACTAAGTCTACCTTTTATTGATTTTTTTTTTTTTTTTTGTAAATTAACTTAAAAACGGTAAATAACCATAAAAACCGGAATATATTCAATAATATAGTTTTGCATTATTAATCGACAAAGCTTTTATTCTCCTTTACTTTATATAAATCTAACTGTTTATGTTTTTCTTTTGTTGAGAACAAGGCTGATGTGACGTACAGTCGTACAGAACGAAAACATTTTTTAATCTGGATTCACCCATGAAATTTTAGTTCAGAACAAATTTTTTTTATATTGAGTTTGATGTTTTAATTTTGGGAGAGAGAGAGAGATTATTTTGTTCAGAAAGTTTTTTCTTGAATTGGTTTAATTTTAATTCTTGTTCAGAAGAAACTGAATTGGGATGCCACTTTTTTCAATATTTACATGAAAATTGAATTTGGTTGCCACATCACACAGTGTCAGTACATTTATTATACAAAAATTGTTTTTGCCGAAAACTAACAATTAAAATGGAATTTAATGAAAATATTGCTCAAAAATTAATAGAAGAATTAAAAAAACCAGGAAGAGAATGTTTGTATGACATGAGCAATAGTGCATACAAAAATAATTATTTAAAACTGGGTTTTTCTCACTGCGACTGATTTTATTTTCGATTTTTTTTTTATAAATTTTTTTTGCAAACTAATTGACTGTATGCACTTCAATTAAAAATAATAATTTTAGTTTTCTTCTATCCGACGTTTTCTTCACATATATTTTAATGAAATAATTTACGTTTGTACTTATTTACATAGTTTGCTAGCGGTTCTGCCACTTTGTACAACTGTTTGCATTTTTATATTATATGGCAGCTTTGTTTTTTCGGACAAATTTTCTTAAATGGGTGAATCGTTCTGCAGAAAACTCTCAGTAAAAAATGTTATTCTGCGGAAAAAATTTTGTTCAGAACAAATGGGTGAATTCACTTTTACAGTCGGAATTCGTAACCTTTGTTATCATTCTTGATCACAACCCATATATGTGTAACGAAACAAAACAAAAAACAAGTAAGAGCATTATATTTAGCGGAGCCGAAGTTTTTATACCCACCACCAATTTGATGTACTTTTATAGCACAAAACTATTTGTTTGTTATAAACAGTAATCGCTATCCTAAAATGATACCAGGACTCAGAAAATATAAACCTTCTAAACTGGGTCTAAACTGGATATTTCATGTGTTCTGAACAAAATGAATATACTCCTTACGCCATGTTTTTGGTGGTGGGTATAAAGAAGCATGTATGTTAATTCAAATTATTTTTGCAAAAAGATTTGTTTGTGTATGGTACCTACCTATAACATAAAAAACAAAAATTGAAGTTCTTTTATCTCTTTCTGTTTTGGATTTGGTGTTCACAACACATTGGATTGACTTTAGGGAAGAAATTTAAGCCGCAATAAATAAAAAGATAGATAAAAAAAAATTATTTGAACAAAGTTATATTTTTAGCTAAAAACTCGTTTACAACTAGATTACGGTCGAATGGGTCGACCGCAGAAAATATCATAGTAAATATTAATATAAAATGATATACAATTCTAACACAAGACCTCATCAATATTTCTTTGACGTAACGCGAATTGCAGTTCGTGTTTTAAATTTGGTTTCATTTAATTTTTTTTCTCTTGCGCTTGGTCCATCAGTCCGTATTTTGGTTTAAATACATTTTTAGAAGCTTCCGCATTTTGCACAAACCTGTGTGTGGTTTCAGACTTTTTCAAATATTAAGGAATGAATTACAATTAAAATTGAGAATAATTATCTCATAAGTTTCTGAGATATGAGCAAATAAACACGACTGCCTCTGTTTTTTTTAAGTATTTTTCCACAAAAGAAAAAAAGGTTAAGCCTTCGAATAATTTTTAGACATGCTTGTTTCCATTTGTGTATATTTTATGTCTGTAAAGCTGTTGTTAAACAATTTTACACAAATTGGTTAGTAATCAGCAAGATTGTAGGAAAAAAATTTTTAAAAAATTATTAAACAAAATTTTTTTTTTAAATTTATATAAATTTTTCAGAATCCTAAATAATTATTAGACATGCTAGTGCAACCAGATTCCAAACCGTTGTTTCTCAATTTATTCCAGAGGAAAGATAGCAAATTGGTTGGAAGCTAACAGAGTTATCAGCTCCAAAAACCAACTGCTACGATGGTTTTTTGTAGAATTAACAGATCAAATCAAAAGTTCTGATATAATAATTATTGGTTGGTCCTTTTCAACACCAAAAATATTGATACAAAATCAAAGGGCTTCACCAGGAGGAGTTGAAATCAAAGATGGCGTCCTTAATAAAATGCCGCATGTAGGGGTCAAATATATTAATTATGCCTTTGTCCCACTTAACCAGCACAATATTAGTATCAAATAAAGGGCTTAGCTAGTGTAGTATAATAAGCTATTAAAAATTATAAAATCCAAGATAGCGTCTGAATTAAAATGGCAGATAATATTTTTTACACCATGATATGGATATTAAATGAATACGAGATGATTGATGGAGTCGAAAATAAAAAAAAAATGGCGAGTATTAAATTTAATTAATTTTTTTGATGAAACCTTTTTTTAACATTTAGGGTAACCAGTAAAACAACCAGAAGAGTCCTTTTTAATATTTATAATACTTTGTAATAATATTAATTTTTTTATTACATATTTTATAATAGACAAATAGTATTTTTATAGTTTTAACTGCAGACTTATCATTAAATCTTATATAAAAAATATAAGAAATTAAATTTACATTAAAAAAATATTTGCTGAAGTTGTTAATTATCAATTAATATATTTATTTTTATTTTACAAAAACAATTGTCAAATAAGACAAGGTCAAGAAACATAATATGAACAATTAGGAAATTGCTGCGCTCATACTCGCAGCTAACTTAGATAATTTATCTTTTTTTAATTAGATTTTTATAGCATCTTATGACAATTTAAAACTGTCAGGCCTCATAATTTTATTATTGAAGTTCATCAAACTAAAAAAATATTTACCTATAATCAAATAAATAATAATTATAGTCAAATAATAAGTACAAAAAAAAAAACCTTTAAATAATTTTAATATATGACACATTAAATAAATATTTTACATCGATCATAAATAATACCAATAAATTAAATAATTTGAATTATTAAAGCCTTATTTAAACAAATTATTAAGGGTTAGTAGAGCATTATAAAATCAAATTTTCATAAAAACTGAGTCATATAAACCCTTTATTAACCTTTTTCAACTTTAATAAATAAGTCAGTTAATATATAAAAATTAAAACAGAAGAAAATATCTTACTTAACTATAATTAAATTGCAATAAATAACGACATATATAAATAAAAACATAAAACATACAAATAAGAATATTAAGAAACTGGTGGGATTTAAACTAAAGAAACAATGGTTGATGGTTGTATTCTTTTCATATGCATGATAATAATTATATTATAAATTATATAAAAATAAATAAATAAATAAATAGACTTATTTAAAATCATTTAGTTCTACAATTAATATTAATTTTTAATTTTATTACAGGCTTATTCACTAAAATTCTCATGCAAATAACATCCGGTTTGTAAATCTCTAATAAATTTAAAAATAGTTTTTGAATTTGGCGTAAATACTTAAGAGTTTTTCTTGTCTTTAATAATTATTATTTCTTTTTTATTTGTTATTTTTTGTTAAATTCTAACAAACTGCATAACTACGCAACTCACAAGCGTTTTTTTCTTTTATTTTATATGCATGTATTTAAGTTTTAAGAAGTCAGTTCAATATCTATGTGAAAATAGGTTTGTAATTAATAATAAATAAATAAATACATTAAAGTTTTTTGCAATGTCTCTCTTCTACATATATACACTTACATATACATATGAATGTAGTCATATTTGTGTAGGTTTATTTCATGGGTAATTAATTTCAACATCAAACATTTTTAAAAATTATTCAGATTTTTCTAATAGGACACTTTTAAAAAGTATTTTCTTATTTCATAATTACATGCAATTTTCAAATTGATATCTTACTTCGAATTTGAATTGCTTATCTGGCTGATTTTTGTCCTCAACACGGAATTTTGAAATTATTCTGTATCGTTAGTTTCGCAATAACTTTGTAATAACAGCAAAATGTGCTCAAATTCTTCAATTAAATTTTTGATTATAAGAAAATCCCGTACCCGGCGGCTAATGTTGTAATTGAATTCCACGGTATTATCAGCTAAATCTGGCTTTTCAATTTCTAAAATTTCCAACAAATTTTCTGACTCCTTCATGTTGAATTTAATTTCGGCCTTAACCGCTTTAAAAAATCTTATGATTTTATCAATTGTTATTTCTTCACCGTGCTCAATTTTCGTCTTATTATCATTTGTATCCTGCGAGGCATAATCGAGCAGTTGATCAAAATTGTGTAGATTCAAATAGAATTCCCGAATTTCTTTGTGTAACTAAAATCGAAAAAGAAAAAAAAAATAATTAATACGTGCAGCAAAATTTAAAACGGTTAATTGAAAGCTTATTAAAAGAGAGCATCGTCGATGTTGCAGGCAGAATATTTAATCTTTTTTGTAACGAAAATTATCTACTTTTCACAGAAAATAAGAGGTTTTTACAAAATGCTTAATTACGGTACAAAATGTATTATTGTGTATCAGTGATCGGCTTTGAGTCGTTTTGAAATTTAACTGAGCTAACGTACGCATATCCACAACAACGTTGATTTATAAATACAACACACAATGAACATAAGTACTACGTTGTACTTATATTTATAGCGTCTCATACTTATATGTTCTAATATACCCACGTTAATTCATATTTTTAAGAAAATACATATATTATTAGAGTGATTCAAGTTGATTTAACAACAAAAACATAAACAGCTGTAAACAATGTTGCCAGGTCGGAAAGTGCAAGATATCTTTTGGCCGCCAGAAACTTTGCAATGTTACAATGTGTAATATACAGTTTTTGCAAGTATTTAATTTACTATTTAATTTTTAAATAAATGCAACTTATTATGGCCTTTAGGCTAAGTTTTGGTTGGCTTCTATAATAACTAAGAGGTAAACAATAACAAATATTTTGTGTTGTTTATTTTCATGTTTAAATTTTTTGCAGCAAAATAAAAAAATGCGTTTTTAAGTGATTTTTTGATAGATAATACGCAAAACCAAAATCTAAATCGCTTAAACAGACATCAAAGCAAACACTTTATTTTTGCTTGTTGTTTTTGTATTATTTTGTTAAATTAAAATTTTCTAGTTTATTTACCAATCCACAATTATAATGGTGAATGTCAAATTGTAATCTGGCAAGCCTAGTTCAAACACACAACTTATTAATGAGTATGCGAGTCACACTTGCTTTCGATCGTCTTTTTATCTTACGTGAACGACGATAGCTATCAACCGAGTCATACGTGTTGCTGAATATGAGTACTATAAGTACTCATGAGTATTCGTTACAGATCTCTCTTGTGTATGACTCGAACCAAAAGTATTGTGATTATTTTTTTTTTTGTCTTATTGTATAATATTTTTATATTTAACAAAATCAATTTTGTTTTATCCCCAAAACTTGTTTATCCTTCACCAATTTAGCAAATGTTTCATTTAAATAGATACTTGGATCAGAAAAATTCTCAATCAAAATTATTATCCCTAAGGCTACTTAACACAATATTTGAACAACGAACATTTATTTTGTGCACACACATATGCGTGCGTTATCTGTATTTTAGATTATATTAAATTATCCGGTTATTTCTGTATTTACATACGTCATAACCAATCTTATGGGCTTTTGGATCTTGGTTAAGATAACGATAATCATTACAATGATATGTCACCATCACTATTTTATATACTTATTGCTTTAGAAAGCAAAGGCATAAAAAGGAATAAACGTTCTTCCAGGAGAGAAATTACATAAATTTGGTCCATATATTCTTAGTACAAATCAATAACTTAAGAAGACGTAGCATAATAGATTTATAAATTTTAAAGGCCACATTATCCTACGATATTTTATAGACAAGTTTCCTACTATTTGTAAATATGGCATGCCTCTAGGGCTGTTCATAAAAAATGTTTAACAAAGCGTTCAATAATCGGCAAAGTTATAGGCAAAACTAATTTTAAAAATATTTCTTTTTTGATATTTAAGGTTTACTTTTGGGATAACTTTGAGACACCGAAATATAAGCCTCGGTCCTAAAAACCGTTGCTGCGAAAAGAATAAACTTAGAAACTGGTAAGGACCTAACTTTTTTTCAGCTGCTGGAGAATAAAAAAGAGCCATATGGGTATCAAATAAAAGGGCATGATAAGCAAAGTACAATATTATATGGAAAAACTTCAAACCATGATGGCCTCACTAAAAAATGGCGTAAAATAATTTTTTATAAGGGTCAAATATATTTAAAAGTGCAGTGACTTTAACCTCCTCAGTATATATCTAGAATACAGAAAAGAATATAAAAGTAAAAATTCAAGATGGCACCCAAAAAAATTCTCGAATAATTTGTTTTCTTAACCTAATCAATTTGGGTATCCAATAAAAGTGCTTATCTAATAGAATCCAAGGAAATACACCTGTAAAAATTTAAGGTCAAAGATGGCATCGGAACTTTGAAGTTTATAGGAAGGCATATTCAAACAGGTAGCTTTGTCGCAGCAGCTAATCAAGAAGCATAATAACTAAAGTTGTTGAATTGCCCTTGATTTCTTTTTCGTTTCGGTATTGAATAATTAACTTAAGTGACTTTTTGGTAAAAAAAAATGTAGTAAATTTACTCGAATTATTTGTTTTTAACCCTTTAGAAAGAACTTCACAAATATGTATTCTTGTTCTAATAATTTAACCAACACGAATTCGCCTTCATAGAAAACTTGTACTTAAAAGTTGCTTTGTTGAATCAATTCGCCCTTGCGTATACCTGTCTGAATATGCCTCATAGTATAGTAAACAAATTTAATAAAAATTTAACAACTTTTTAAAAATATAACAAAGTTTTTTTAATGCTTCACTATACAAAAGAAATTATAAAAGGTTGCTTCTAACAATAACAATTTTCGGAATTTTAACATTTAATACTGGAGTTTGTCCCCTGAACAAGTCCACAACCCTTTTACGCCTACATTGAAATGCATTTTAACTTTCGTAGCATTGGAAGACGGTAACGGACAGCATTGAGCTAATTCAGTTGTTTTATTGTCATAAGCGGCAAGCAAAACAGATAAAAAATTATCAAATTTTCCAGTATATATTGTTTTATTTTTCTTTTTTTTTTGAGCTAAAGATCACTTTTTATATAAAAATAATTTTTATTTTTATATAAAAATTATTATTATTTAAAAAATAATAATAATAATCAGAACAGAGAGTGCTGATGATGAAATCGTAGCTGGTTTCGAAAATGCATTCCACTCGGCTAGTGTCGGTAAAAATATAATTTTTCAAGATTTATTCTTTCATTTATCACAATTAAAAAAATTCTTTGTAAAAATAAAGAATATTAATATGAACTCAAGCCTGATTAAAAATTTAAATAATAATTTTTATAAAAAAAAAGTGATCTTTTGCTCAAAAAAGTTAAAACAACATACAGGGTTGCCCATATTCGACGGACCCATCTGGCAACGCCATAACTTTTGACAGAGATGTCAGATCGCTTAATGACATACCGCGTTTGAAGCGTCAGTCCAAGCAGATTTTTACCATGCAACAATACACGAGACGCGAGCGCTCTGAAATAGTTGAAATTTACATTCAACAGAACAAGTCAATTGTGAAAACTCAACGTGCTTTTAAAATATTAAAAAATGTGAGAAGTGCGCCTTCTAAGAACACCATTAAGCGTTTATACGAAAAATTTTCGACTGGTGAGGCTCTTTCTAATCCGAAGAGGCCAAATAAAAGTCGACCAAGGCGATCGGCCGAGAATATCGCTGCCGTACGAGCCAGTGTTGAGAGGTCCCCAAGAACATCCCAAAAACGCCGTTCTCAGCAGTTGGGCATGGCTCGGTCCACTTTACAACGGATTATTCGCGTTGATTTGCATTTGTTCCCGTACAAAATTCAATTGACGCAAAGATTGTTGCCTGTGGACAAGCCTCGTCGATTGGAATGGGCCCAAAGAGTCATCGAAATGGCCGAAGATGACGAGCAATTTTGGAACAAAATTATCATGTCCGATGAAGCCCATTTCACATTGAATGGGACCGTAAATAAGCAAAATTGCCGTATTTACGCCACTGAAAATCCTCAGGAGATTCAAGAAGTGCCTCTTCATGACGAAAAAGTCACAGTTTGGTGCGGCGTTAGTGCGAAAACGGTCATTGGGCCGTTTTTCTTCCAAAATGAAAATGGCCATGCTGTTACCATCAACCAGGAGCGTTATCGCGACATGATGACCAATTTTGTGATGCCAATTATTCGTCGAAAGTGTATGAGGCAGTTCTGGTTTCAACAAGACGGCGCTCCACCGCACACAAGTCGCATAACAATCGATTTTCTGAAGAATTTGTTTCCGGGCCGTTTGATGTCGAAAAGTGGTGATTTGGACTGGCCACCGCGTTCGCCCGATTTGACGCCGCCTGACTTCTTCTTGTGGGGATATTTAAAGTCAAAGGTTTACGTTAACAAGCCAAGGACCTTAAAAGAGCTCAAGGACAACATTCGTGAACAAATAGCCGCTATTCCGGCCGAAATGTTGGCGAAAACGATGGAAAATGCTGCAAAAAGGGCACAATACGCCATCAACGCCAGAGGCGGCCATTTGAGAGATATCATATTCAAAAATTGATGTAAACAAATCTACTTGGAAAAAATTAAATGATTAAGATTGCCAACCGCCAAATTTTTATTTTTTTCTTTGATTTTTTTAAAAAAAACATGGGTCCGTCGAATATGGGCAACCCTATTAATAAAAAAAAAGGTCGAAGAAATAAACATAATAATTCAGATCTAGTATACGTTAAATGAATTTTCGAATTTCGCATACGATCGATTGCCGCAATTAGGCCCATGAATTCAAAATATGTTACCCTTTAAATAAAAAGGGTAAAGTTTCTAGCTACTACTCTCTTTTTTAAAAAAATTCAAAGAATGTCACATTCATAAAAATTTGCAAACGCTTATAAAGGACTTATAGAACTGATTTTCTATGAACCCCTTACAAAGCTGTTTTAATTTTCATGAATAAGACCATAGATTTGTACATTGTATTTTTCAAATCACCTCATTTTCAATTGAAGCTGGTTTGCGATTTGGATTTCTGGCTTCCAAACTGATTAGTTTCCATGTTTCTGACATATCTTCATAGGTCTCGTTACCACGATTTCTCAACTGGAAAAAAAAAATAAAAATAATTACATGTAAGTCTAAGCTGTATTGTTATTATTTTAAGCTTATAAGAAAGACAAACCGAAATATTTAAGAATTACAATTACTATTTTATGGCCAAGTCTATGACACAGTCAAACAAAAAAAAAACTCCATGATCTTGACACATTAAAATAATGTGAAAAGGCCTTTAGCAATTTTTTTTTCTAATAACTTTTCTTTGGATAATATAATTCAAATAAAACTTACATAATTGTTAACCAACTGTTTGATGTAAAACATTGAAGCATTCATTTGCTGATGCAAATTGGAATACACTTTGTTTCCGTTGCAATAGCTCATTTTGAACTGTTGCTGTAGTAAATGTTGATGAGATGATGTTGCGGGAGCAGCACGTTGATGTAAATGATGACGATGGTGGACCTGAGGTTGAGACTGATGTAATAAGTTTTTACTCGGGGAAAATATATGATTTGTTTGTACTGGCTGTTGCTGATGATGCTTTAAAGATAAATGGGCTAGAGATTGAGTTTGCATTTGGGGCTTTTGTTGCTGCTGCGACTGCAGTTGTTGCTGTTGCAGTTGTAATTGTATTTGCTGCTGTTGTTGATTATATTTTCTTTGTTCGTCTAATAGCTTTTGATGATAATGCTTTCGGAACACATTCGTATGTAAGATAAGTCTTCGACCTGATGTCGAAACACGACGCACTGGCACCGCTTGTGTTGTTTGCAATAATATGGCGCACCAAAAAAATAAAACTAAAAGTAATAATTCTGCAAAAAAAGTGAAGGAAAAAAATGTCTTAGTTAAGTTGAAAGAAACTATGCTTATAAAATAGATAAATTGCGAAATAAAGGCATATTTAAGGTAGTTTGTTACAAATATCTTTGCTTTTCGATGGATTTAAAAACAAATACTATGTGTAAAAAAAATAATACATATTCTCAATTTAAAGGTTATAAATAGACAACATAAAACAAATATGACTGTGTTTACCAACCCTTTACAACAACTATACAGCAAAAACAAGTAAGAATGCTATATTCGGCCGTGCCGAATCTTATATACCCTGTGCCGAATTTTTATACCCTTCACAACGTGTAGTCATGCAATTAAAATAGTTTGTATCACCACTCATCCCATATGAAATACGTACATACATATAAAAAACATACATATATAAAAACATCCCATTGTAAAATTATATATTTACGTATGTATGTATGTTAAAAAAAAAATAAAAAAATTTAAAAAAAAAATTTTAAAAAAAATTTAAAAAAAATCTAAAAATAAATAATTAAAATATCTATATATATAAAAGTAAAACTCTGTGTGTGTGTGTGTGTGTTAGCTATAGACTCCCAAACTGTAAAACCGATCGGACTCAAACTTTGGCAAGTTGTTGTACACATACCAGGGAGTGTTTATGGGTGAAAAAAGTGGGCGGGGCCACGCCCATAAAAATTAGTTATCAGTTTTAGCTACTTGCACTTGACCGATTTTTCTGAAACTTTGCACACATATCGAGCTGTCATGACTTTATAATTTCGTGATAAGAAAAGTGGGCGGGGCCACGCCCCTAAAAAAGTTTTAATATTGAGGTACTTGCACTCGACCGATTTTTCTAAAACTTTCCACACATACTAAGCTGTCATTACCATATAATTTAGTGATTAGAAAAGTGGGCAGAGCCACGCCCATAGAAAAAAGTTATAATTTTGAGGTAATTGCACCAAACCGATTTTTCTGAAACTTTGCACACATATCGAGCTGTCATGACTAAATAATTTCTTGATTAGAAAAGTGGGCAGTGCCACACCCATAAAAAAAGGTATCAATTTCAGGTACTTGCACCGGACCGATTATTCTAAAACTTTGCACACATATTGAGCTGTTATGACTTTACAATATCGTGATTAGAAAAGTGGGAAGGGCCACGCCCATAAAAACAATTATAATTTTGAGGTACTTGCACTGGTCCGATTCTTCTGAAACTTTGCACACATATTGAGCTGTTATGACTTTACAATATTGTGATTAGAAAAGAAGGCAATGCCACGCCCATAAAAAAAATTATAATTTTTAGGTTTCTGCACTTGATATTCAATTAAAATTCAGAATGCATTTCGATTCATTAAGGGGCGTAGCAACGCGCCTAGCTGGGATTCGATGGCACGTTTTCCCTAACCAGTATACACGTTTGTATGTATGTATGTTGTTGTTGTAATGTTGTTTTTGTGAAAAAAAAATCGAGGTGGTCGTGGGTTTTTGCTCATATCTCAGTTGTTTATGTACCGATGTTTCTGATTTTCAATACCGATCTACTCCCGAACATTTCTGATATTTTAATGCCCCACTCGGGTCCAGCGATATCGGGGGGCTTCAAAAAGTTGATTTCAACATACACACGGACAGACGGATAGACGGTCAGACGGACAGACTGACAGAGCTTAAACGACTCCCCTATTCATAAGCTTTCAGAAAATATATACTTTATTGGGTCGGAAATGAAAATTGTAGAAATTTCACACGGAATGGCAAACCTATATATACCCTTTTTCACTGTGTGAAGGGTAAAATAACTGCTTATATTTTTTAATAAATTGACTTATTGGTTTACTCTTAAATTTTAGTCATATTTTTAATTAATTAAAAAAAATAAAATTTTTTAAATTTTAATCCGGCTTGAGTTCATATTAACATTCCTATTGTTACAAAGAATTTTTGTATTTGTGATAAACAACAGAATAATCTGAAAAATTATATTTTTACCGACAACTAGCCGAGTGGAATGCATTTTAAAAACCAGCTACGATTTTATCATCAGCACTTTTTGATTGGTGGGTACATGTTGGTTGTAAATATCATCTTTTTAACTGCCGGGATTTAAGTTAATTGAATTCGGTAACTACTTTAGTATTCCTTTTTCATATATTTTTACCACAACAAGTTAGATTGAAATTTTTCACCAAACAGCAATCCTTTTACATTTGTCTGTTATTATCTTTCATTTTTATCACTATTTTTGTCCTGTTAAAAACAATCATCTGTTCTTATCGCTACCTAACTGGTGGCTAGAGCAGAACAAAAATAGTGATACAAATAAAAGATAACAACAATAGACTATTATATTCTTCTAGTCAAGTCCTTTCTTTTGATACCTATATCGTTTATATCTCTTATCCAGAAGCTGTATTTTTGTGCTTATGTTTCAGTTGGTTTCAAACTGATTTGTCAGTGTTGTTCAGCAGTAATTTTCGAGACTAAGGTTTGTATATAGGTATATATATTTTTCAAAATTAGTTTTGACTATAACTTTGTCGGTTTGTAACTGATTTATCAAAAACTTTTTAAAGAATTGCTTTGGAGGCATGTTGTACCAAACGGCTCTATAAATTAACCTAGGGCTTAAAAATATTGATTTTCATGATAAAAATATGGAAAAAAAAAACAGAGGCAATCGTTTTTATTTGCTCAGATCTCATAAAGTTATGGCGCGGTAGTGGTGGATTTCAATAGCTAGTCATTCCTGGATATTTGCAAAAGAGTAATTCCACATACAGATCTGAATAGCAAGTGGGGTTTTTTAAAATATAATTTCAACTAACACAACGATAGGCGGAAAGAGCAATTTAGCTCAATCGACTCTTTTAGTCATAAGCTTTCAGAAAGTATATACTCTCGTGGGGTCGGCAATGAAAATTGTAAAAATTTCAACCGGAATGCCGAAGCACGGGTGAAGGGTATGAAAATAAAATTAAAAAAAAAAATTATTTTTTATCAAGATTTGGTTTTGAGCAAAACGTTTAATAAAATTTTTAATATCATGTACAACAAGCAAAACAAACAATAACTAAAAAAGATTATAGATGTAGCTAGTACATACGTAAATAAAAAACTGAATTTATTCCTAATAAATATTATTCTAGATGTGACTAAAAACAATAATCTTAGTTGGGATCTCAACTTAATACGTAAGTAATTATTTAAAAATTTTTGCGGTCTTGGTAACTTTTTGAGCACAGGCACAAATGAATTAAAGCGCCGGCAGCTTTTAAATAAAAAACAACACAGCAACAATAATTTTTTAAACTATTGTGTACTCTTATAATATTATGATATACAAAAACATCTTTTTAATCCACCTTACATAAATAAGTTTCACTAACGCAAATAAATTGTCTTTAAGGCTAGAAACGAAGTAATTTTAATTCTCTCCATTAGTATTCCTCCTATGTCAAGCCTGCTTTTCTCCTGACCTATCCCACTGTTTAATGTCTTATGTGTGGTCATCTTGTCAGTCATTCAATGAAATCATTTCTACACATCTTAATGAATTAAATGACGACGATGATCATCTTCATTTTGTTTTGTTTTTATTTTATTTTCCTTTAGGCCAGTTTTAATTAAACTAAATGCTGTAATTAGTACAAAAACGTTCAGTTCTCATGTCGCATTTAAAGAATTTTTTAATTGTTCATTCAGTTGTAACTGTCCACCTGTCTGACATTTAATGTTCCAACATTTTGTATTCATTTGTGTTTTATTCAGTGGGGCCTCATATGTTGTTTTGACTCTGTACAAAATAACTGATCAATTGTTTGGCTTTATGTATTTACTAAGCAACAAGATATAGATTTTTCATATTCTTTTTTATAAGACTTTCTGTACTAAAACTTGGAAAGATTTTTTTAAATATAAAAATTTTTATTAAAGGAATAGTCAAAACTGTCCTGCTGGAAGAGTGAAATTAAATTGTTTTGTGTTATGGCAATTCCAAGCAGTTTAATTTCAGTCAGAATACAGGACAGAGGAGAATATGTTTTTGTATTTCTACCCTTTTGTGGGAAAAATAGAACTGCCCCCAAAAAGGCAAAATCTGATAAAAAAAAATTATGTAAACTTTTTTTTGCAACAAAGTATACATATGATTTACCTGCCGGCCGGCTTATTAATTTTTTCTTCATTAAAACACTTCCTTATATGTTGCATTTTATATATTGCTGTGAAAATCATTACAACAAGATCAAGGTATATTATATAGACTTCAATGGTCATTTGTTTCTGAGTTAATCTATACGCATGAGTTGTTTTAAAAGAAATGGAAAATAAGAGATAAATTTCTAATAAACTTGTATAACTTGTTAAAGCTTATTTAAACAAGAGTATCTTATGTACAAATATTAGAGTATAAAATTAAATCTCTATTAATTAATATTCCAGGAAAAAACTTTAAAAGTGAAAGTGGTCAAAGCCCTTGTAATAGCGTTAAGATATACTTAAACGCATAGGTATATAGGGTGTTTATATTATCTTAAAGATACTTTTATACTGGCTGATAAATTTTAAAATCATTTTATGATTTGAATAACCACTCTTAATTAAGAGACGAAAATAGCACGACTCTTAAATTTTTATTCTAAATAACTGCACTTAATAATACTAATAGTATTAACGTAAATTAATAGCAATTTTGTTTGTGCTTTCCTCATAGCAAATATCATTGTGTAGATATAATGACACTACCAAGTGAAAATACAAAAAGCTTTAAAAGCCTCTTTTAGACACTACGCTCCAACTCTTCAAATCTAAAGCTTAATTAAATGCATCGTGGAAACTCCCATATCTATGCAGTCTAAAAAAGATGTTACAATTATCATAGGTAACAACATACAACCAAGCTACATATTTATTACATACCAAACCTACCTCATTGCTACAGAAACCAGTAATCAGCCAATGAAAAGAAAATATTGAAAATAACTTTAAGTCTACATAAATGAGATTTTGCAAGATGAACATTAGAAATTCACTTAATTACCTACATACTACCGGCGCACACATTCAAGTCAATATAGTAAATCAAGTAAAGAGATCAGCGACATAGAAACGCACATTCTCACATATGCATACAAATAAATGCACATACAAATAGTATAAATAATTAACAAGTTAATTCATATAAAACGCGTATGCGTGTGGGCTATAATAAACTGTATTTCTATGGTCAAAAATAAGAAGAAAGAAAAATACAGAAGAGAAAGGTTTTATAAAATGTTGGCAAAATTTAATTACAGTTACAAATGTTAACTAAAAAGAAAGAAAAAATAGTTATAAGCAAAAACTAATTAAAATCGAAAAATAAGTAAATTGTTTATCACATTTTATTTTATACGTTTACATACCTGCCCAGCAAAAAACAAAACAGTTGACAAAGAAGCGATTTTGCAGGAGTTCAACTGATGATGAAGTGATTTAATTTAGATAAAAACAGTACTGATTAAAGGAATGTATTAATGAGCTGCACTCCATTCTAATAAGTCATAGAACTCATGCATATTTGATGAACATTTTATTTTGCATGATGTTGCATTTATTTGGAAGCTCATCATTTATGAAAAGTTATTACACAATAAATGATTTTAGACTATTGATTAAGAAGTCTTAAAAATTTTATTTACTGTGCACCACTTTAATTTTTTTTCTGGTTTTGTATACCGTTGATACTAGAAAACGTGTGTTGTACAATAGGGCGTATGATTATTAAATATTTATTAGATTAAAACTCATTACAAATACACACTTCAAACTAATTTTTACTCACATTCATACGCAATAAAATGAAATACGAAATAAAATTTTTGAAATAAATAAAAGTAAAATTAGATTAAAACCCACACCTCTTACAAATTTCAAGGAAAATCTAGTTAAATGGACAAGCATATGCCTGTGTGTGCGTGTGTATAAGAAGTGTTTATCATTAATATCTGTAAAACACCAACCTGCATTTATCACTGTTGCGTTAAATTATGATTAATAAATTGACAAAATTCATATAGAAATATTTCTATATTTTCCTTTTTAATTAGCTTTGAACACATATACAAACACACATCAATTTATACGTAAATATACGATATGTAAGAAAACAATAACAAATACCTATTTCTAAATCTTACCTAGCTACACTTCTTCTTCTTCTATATACTTTTTTTTTAACCTACAAATATTATATTTATTACTTACAACTTGTCTTTACGCTCATTATCTGTTGTTAAAATAGAAAACTACCTACATAATTTAGAATTTTGCCATTCCTTTTTAATTGCACATGTGTGACCTGTTTTTAGTTGCATATGTATTTTGGTATGGATAGAAATAAAACAAAAAAGTAAAATTAAAAGCATTTTATTTTTAAATAGATAAAAATTTTCTCTTTTACAACTAAACAAACATTTTAATTTTTATGAAAATTAGGAAACTATTTACATTCGGAAACTATTTAAGGAAATAGACGCCACCAATAAAATGTATTAGATGTTGCCTTAATTTATTATTGCTCATTTAACTTAAAATATAATTTAATTTAAAACAGTTACACTAGTAATTTATTGTAATATATTTGGCCTTTTTATAAGGTGTAAGCAAAATCATACGAAATTAATTGAATATTAACGAAAAGTAGCTAACAAATTTTTAGCAATCAAGAGCCATGGTTGGGACATGATCACAACAATCATATTTTTTTCTCTATAACAATATTTTCGAAATCATATAATAGTTATTTTTATTTTGTTTTATTACATATTTCGTCACAAAAATAAAGTGTATGTTTGAATTTTACATTTAATTTTTACCTTTCCTTATAACTTTGATATAGTTGCCTTCAAAAACAAAATCACAAAATTATCGTTGAAAAAATGGTAAAATTTTTGCAAAAATAACTTTATGTTAAAAAATATTTAAAATTAAAAAAAAAAAAAAAAACATTAAATATTATTTGAAACCATAATTTTCTTTCGAAAAGTGCAAGGATTGTGTATTTTAAATCATAATACAATAATCGCATGACACTCAACTTAAGCATAATAATGACAACTGGCAACCAATTTATGTTTTAACTACAATCATACAATTTATTTATAGTATGTTGCACTTTGAGTATGATTACCATAACCATGTTTTCTATTTTCGTGTATGTAATTCTATGCTTTAATTTTGTGGTTTATAAAATAATATTTCTTTAAATATATTATGCTTTGACTTTAATAGAAATAAGTCCAGCAATTGCTAATTAGTTCATAATTCTCGGTACAAAGTTATTTAAAATAAACCTTATTAATATTTGTAATATTTGCTATTGCTAGAAAAAAATATTAAATTTCTTGTATTGTAATTTCAAATGGATTATTGTGAATTCTTTTTAAACATATCTATATATATAAAAAATTGTTGCAAGTGCGTTGTGACCATATAACTCACGCACGGTCTAACCGATTCGATTTTTAGGGTTTTTTCCGTGTAGATGGTTTATTTAAAGTTTGCACGAAATCGGTCGACACGTTCGACACTTTTCATGTCAACGTGTGATTTTTTGTTCATATAAAAAACAATAACAATATGTATTCGACAATACCTAAAGATCGCAAGCGAAATAGTAAGTAAATCAATAGTAGTACAAATTTTAAACTTACTTACACGCAAAGAAAAAATATGGTTGTGGTAACCATAATCGAAGAGCAACATACTATGATTGAATTGTATGATTATGTTTAAAATAATAATGGTTACCAGTTATCATTATTATGTTTAATTTAAGTATCATTCAATAATCATATATATGGCTACAATTGAAATCGACAATCTTTGCTTTGTTACGGCAAATTATTGTCTTTTGCTGTAACATACACATATTTATTGTACTTACCAATTTAATTGCAATTTTTTACCAATATTTTTTTATATTTTCTCGTTTATTTTTAAATTTATTTTAATTTTTCAAAATTTTTGTTCCTTTTTTTGACATCTCAAACTTTTAAAATAATAAAAATTTATTCAGCAAGAAGAAGAACAATTGAAATCAAATTATTATTAAAAAAAATCATAGCTTGATTATTTTGTAATCATACTGTTGTCTCACTTATTATTTAATGATTATTTTTAATTTTTAATGATTTTGAATATAATGTTATTTTTGTCAAATTAATTTTTTTATATCATACTATTTTTAAATGATAACCATTTGGAAATTTTTACGAAAAGTAATCATTAAATGATACAATTCAAACAAATGCTTGACTGTCGTGACAAAATATATGATGAAATGAAACAAAAATTACTATTACTTGCTTTCGACAACCAAATATTGTTTTAGAAAAAATAATATGACCGTCGTGATCATGTCGTAACCATGGTTTTTCTTTGCGTGTATGTACTTAAACTAAAATATGCTTATCTGACTAACCATCATCTCCTCTCCAGAACAAAATCGGGTATTGCAATGCATCATAACAACGATGGAGTTCAGAAATACGATTTAATTGCACTACGAAGTGTGCAGGGGATTCGCTAGTTAGTTATATAAAAATCAATTTTAAAAATATATATTAATATGCTGAAAATTACTACAAAAATACTTTAAATAATTTTTCTGTTTCTCTGCATTTTTCTAATAATTTTTAAAAAGTGCTATTTTATTTAATAGCAGTTGATCATTTTAATATACATTAAAATTGCTAAGAATTTTTTTAAGCATATTTCAAATTTGAAATAAATTTTGTTTGATTCTGTACTCCTTTCCTTTTCCACGAAGAAAAAACCTCCGTAAAACTAAGAAGGGTTTACAACACATACGATAGCATAAACATATGACTTTGACAAAATGGATGTACAAATAAAATATATATTAACACGTTAATGCTTATAATAAAAAAACAAAACCCAATTATCTCTCAATTAAAGAAAAATTGCTACAGTTAAAAATTTGTATAAGTTCAACTACACTAGCCTCATTATTTTCGTTAAAAAATTAATTATGTGCACAAGTCTGTAAGAGACAAGGAATTATGTTTAGAGCTTCCGGTTAATACAATGAAATGATTCATTACATTGCTTACCTTGACTTAGTCATTTCTATTTATAAGAATACAAAAACCATGTGATCAATGTAATTTAAATTATATGACTTCAACTGATCTGTTTATACCACTGATATTACCACATAGGGTAAACGGTCTTTGCTACTTGGTAAGGTTAATTAACTTAGATTACAATTTGCACTTGCCTAGTAATGTAATAAAATAAATTCAACTAAATCCTGATGAACTTTTGTCTTCAAAATAATTTTTAAAACTAGTCCTTAAAATAATCATGAACATCTTTTTTACTTTCAACGCAGTTAGCTTTATTCTCTCACTTTAATTAACAACAAAAAATTCATTAAATTATCAAAACTAATTATATTAAAGAAGATGAATCATACATGTCCATAAGACTGTACCGAAAAAAAATTCCAAAAATATATTACTTTGTTTACTTTTTTTACGAACCACTTACTTCACCTTTTTTAATTTTTCTTTTCATCTTCGGTATTTATAATCGTGTCTCAAACTCTGATATGCCATATTTTTGCGTCAAAATACTTATGTTCTTCTCAAGGAAATTTTTTTAAAAATTGGCAAAACTCTGTTAAAAGAAAATTAATGTTTTTCGACGTTGAATTTTTTAACATTAGAGTTACATTGGTCCACTAATGACACAAATATTGATGTATTCTACTTTAAGGTCCTATTATAAGAATCCAAAATAACAATCAACTATAGTTTCGCCAAAATATGTCTCTTCCCAATTATCTTGCAAGAACACTTTATATTTGCGTATGCAAAAACCTGCTGTACTCTACAAGCATTAGTTTGTCCATTAAATATTTCTAAACAGTGTTCATTAAAAATACTGGTAATATTAGAATTATCGCAATATTTTCGATTGTTTCTAGATCACACTCGAAATCTCTTTCAATCTTTCGAGTTTTTTGTGCCGTAAAGATTCTAATAAGAATTCTTAAATTTCCGTCCATGTTAAAACACCGTTATTTACCCCCAAGTCGCCTTATGTCTCGCTCTGGCGGACTTTTTTTGAGAAGAAAATTCTAAAAGTATGCGAAAAGTTTTAGACCAAAGATCTGACACACAAATATCTGATTTATTAAAACAATTAAGCTGTTGCGAAAAGTTAGTGATGTCTTGTTCAACAACAGTTGAGAGTATTGCTGTTATACCCCACTGCATTGAGGAATATCTACAAACATTTAAGTTTGGAATTAACGTGGAAGATGTATCCCAATGACCCACAAGTAATTTAAGACTTCATTATTAATGACATACCCGCCAAATGGTCATCAGCAATAACGGCTCCTAGTTAATCGATATCATAAACAAAAAGTAATTTAAAAAATCCTAAACCTAATAAAAGTTGTTCCATTTTTATTATATAGCAAAAAAAAAAAAACATCGAAAAAGATTTCTTTTCTTCACCTTGCATGTATTGCGGGTGTAACACTATATCTTACAAACTTTAATTTAAGGTTATATATACAGGACTTTTCTTCAACTTTTCAGATAACAGATAAAGTTAAAGCATTAATCCAAATGTTAAAGAACTTACGGTTTCCGTACTAATTTAATCAATTGGAAAATTTGTGTAAAAACTATTAAGCTTTATGAAAATGGTTTTGCTCTACAAATGGTAGTATTTTTTCATGGAAAATTTTCAACTAACTAATTCTAAGCTAATTGTTCAATTTTAATAATACATTTTAACACTAATAAATTCTAAAACTTAAAAGCATATTTCAAAGCTTGTGTTACTTTACTCTCTTCTGCAAATAATTTTCTTTACTTTATCCATTTTACGAAAATTTCAAAATCTTTACCCCAATCTTGTTTAATATTGTGTCTGTATGTAGTGTCAAAATGTTTTAATTTATAAAAAAGCATTATTACTAAGAAAGAAAGTTAAAGTCGGTAATGTCCAGTCTTGTTATACCCTTTATAAAAACTTGAAAGTTTTTGTTTTTAGTTTAAAATACGACTCCAACGTTAGACATTAGTCAGACAACGTTGTAATATATTTTCAATAGCTTAAGGGGTTTTAAAAATTGTGTAAGAGTGGCTTTACAAGCAAGCTGGAGCCAGTTAGGAATAAATCAACGCAAAATTTTAAGGGAAGATATAAAACCATGATATTATTTATGGTAAATTTTGTGTCGATTCGATTATTTTGAACTAAATGTATGAGACCGAAAGTAACATTAAACAAATTGCTTTAAAAATCTATTTAAAATTGACATCTGAACCTGGTACCTGTACTACAAGATAAACATAAATTAACACACGGCTATCGCCAAATTTATTAAAAAATTTTTTTGTTTTGTTTTTCTTCTTTACTTTTTCTTTTTTTTTTTGTTTACGTTTCATTTATTAAAGCTACGTTTACACGTGCCAAATATTTCCTCAAGTAAGCATGACCACTAAATTTTTGTTAAATAGTGTGTTTTTAAAGCACATTGAATTTTATTCTAATCAGTTATTAAGCAAAACAAAACTATACCTTAACAATTATTCCCTATTTTCATATATTTACTTTCAATAAATACTTATTCTAGCCAGCTTCGCAACCCTTTTCGTAACGTTTTATCACGGCAGATAAATTGCAATAGAAGCATTCGTTATACTTAAAATCTTTTAGTTTATAAAAAAAAAAAAAATTATAAATCAAAATGTTTGAGAGCAAAATATTCATTGTTTTTACTTACTTGTCTTTTGTGTTTTGTAAAAATAATTATTAATAAAACTAGCATTAAAATGGCAGGATTTTGAAAAAACAGATAAAATGGTAGGTAACAATAATGCTAACGATGATGACAATGTCGCTGTGGATAACAATACTGATGGCGATGATATTGTGGATATTAGAGATGCTGTTGGGAGTGTTTTTGACGCTAATGCTGGTTTTGTTAGGGAGTCTTTTTTTGTATGTTTTGTTGTTGTAGCTGTTATATATTTTAACATTATTTTTGTTTTATCACAATTAGCTGTTGACGTTGTCGTTGAATGATGTAAAAAATCTTGTTTATGATCTGATGAGGATTCTATAAAATATTTTCTATGAAAAACAACTGTACGTGGATCATCTTTTGGTTGTTTTAATGCAATTTCGGGATAAAAATCTTCCATTTTTGTAAAGTTTATTTTTTAAGCCGTGTGAGTATAGTACTGTTTTATATTAATTGTAGATAATACTTTGAACTAACGTTTAAGTTTATATGCTGCTAATACTATTTGGAGTATTTGTATTAAACACCTTTTTTCTTTTTAATTTTCAATTAATAAATTTTTATAAACTTTTTGTATCTTATATAGACATAAATTTCTTATTTTAGAATTTTAATAATATTTTATTTTTATAAAATATATTTTCACATATTATTTAAACTATTTTTTGTAAATTTATTCTAGTTTTATTTACTTTTTACTTTAATTTTTAATTAATACTTTGTATTGAAGTGTTTATTGTTTGACAACCAAATTGATATTAATGCTAAAGTATTTCTTAACCCAGTCTTATAAAAGTCTTCGGCTAATGAGTAATGTTGGCAAAACTAATCGTTTTAATGTAGTGTGTGTGATATTGTTGTTGTTACTGTTTTTACTTCGGCTAAAATAATCTTGTATCGTTTATTGTATTTATGCGATATATTAATATTATAAGAAGAAACCTAAGAATACGACTACAATTTTTAAACACATACTCACAGGTAAATATAGAAATACCTCATTACAATGTGTAATTGTAGGACGTTAAAGTAAACACAACATCATCTCAGTAGCCAATCATTAAATTGCTTTTGCTCACACACACACACGCTCACATACACAATTGTGGGCTTAAATTTAAAGAAACCGCATGTATTTTCACACACACACACACACTTTCAAATATACGCTCACTTGTTGCAAGAAAGTTCGATCAAGTGTAAATTAAGTCGCTAATATTTTTTTTTTCGCCGCGCTTACGCACTCTCTGAGATTGTATTCGGTTGTGTTTGTTTACTTTGACGCTAATTAATAATATTGTGTAATTACATATCGGCTTTAAAAATATCTATCCTCGTACTGGTCGTGCTTACAATCGGCGTTTCGGAAAGAGTACAACATTCCGTTATAAAATTTAGCTCTCTACCAACACACTCATACAAAAAGTTACAGGTATCTACAACAGCGTTGTCAACTCGGTGATTTTATCACCGTTTTTGGTGATTTTTAACATTTCGAAAGCGGAAAAATTGTGAGTCAGTGCTTGGTGATTTTTTTTTTAGTTTTTAGTGATTTTCTTTTTATTTCGGTGACACCAAACACTAAAATTCAAATTATTAACTGAACAAAATTTTTTGTAAGTGTAAATTTATATACATACTACCAAAATGTAACTTATAGTACAATTACATGCAACTTGGCAAGAAAATAATATTACACCAAAAATTTAATTATTTATAAGATAATTGATTGCCCAGAAAGTTTTTGTTTCAAAATGTCTAACTTTATACATATGTATATGCATTTGAGGTGAATGTGAATAAAAGAAATTCCTCTTTCTTTTGAGATCATCTTATAAATGATTAAACCTTAAAGCAAACTTTTAGCGTCCCACAACTTTAAACGTTTAAAAAATTTACCAGAAAACCTTGAAATTTTGAGTAAAATTAACATAATTAATGTTAGAAATGTTTTATCACATACAAAAGAAGATATTTTACCGTTACCAATGGCAAAATATTGAATCCAGTCGATTTTTGGATTGAAGTTAAATCGTACAAAGATGCAGTTAACTTAAATCCCTTTGAAGCATAAAACTTAAACGTTAAACTTTTGTCGCTCCCATGAATGTGTTTAAATCTAAAACTCGCAACCGAATGTCTTTAAATTCAGTTAATGACTTACTTCACATTAAAAATGGGCTTAAACGGGAAAATTCCTGTTGCAAAACCTAATAGCTGATGAAGTAAATATTCTAATATGTAATATAAAAATATTTAAATATTAAATAATAGTTGTACTTATTTGGTGAATAATTTCTTTAATATTTTGTACAACAAATTCACATATGTTTATAAAACGTCGTATAAATGCATCAGGTATGGAAAAATTAATCCTGTCGTAATTTTTTCTAAATGTTGAAATAAATTTCTTACAATGCATCACTCCTGTGATATATTGTGAATTGATAATTACTTTAATAATTAAATATTTTTGTTCTTTTTTTCCAATATTTTTGTTTATTTTTATTTACATATAAATATATGTATCTATGTAAATCTGTACTGACTGACTAAAAGATATTCGTTGTATGATTTTTGTAAATTTTTTTGTTATTTATTCTGATATTCATTTAAAAATGTCTTATTTGTAAAGAAATTTATATAAATGTATAATTTTATTAAATAAATAAAAAAATAATTTACAAATTATAAATTTAGTGCTTTTTTTGAGAATGACGCGTTTTTTCCTGGGTTATGGTGCTTTTTGAAATTTTAAAGTTGACAACGCTGATCTACAATATTACATGAATGAAATTCATGCGGTTGACGTTAAATGTTAGAGAAGCGTGCCACTAGCGATCGCGTGCTTGACGGTATACCGGCTTAGTTGTTTGTCACATGTTTTTTAAAGAAATTTATTATTTGGCGATATGAGAAGAGAGTTCTGATATATACATTTAATTTATTTACAACAGTTTAGAGGATATGAATGTGAAACCTATAAATATATATTACTTTAACAAACTAAACAATATGGAAAACTTATTTTTTTTTTTAAATTAATTTAATTAATTTTAATAAATTTTAAGAAGCTTGCAAACAATAAATGCGCTCATAAAAGGAAATTTTAATATACAACGTTGTCTGTTCGATTTGCTTCATTACTTTTGAGTCTTGTTCTATGAGTACTCACTTGAAGAAAGGTCGTATTCTTATATTTCACTTTCTATTTCTAGAGATTGGCCCTATGAAGTTAAACTCTAAATTATATATTTAATAATAAAACTCAAAACAGACAGAAGTTTTTTTTAACACTAAACAGAGTAACTGCTTGTTCGACCTCATTTTCGAAGAAGAACGGTCCGATGATACTGCCCATAAACAACACGAAACATTCACTATTTGTGAATACATCGGCTTTTCAGCAATCAGTCGTCAATTTTCACTTGTTCAAATGCGATAATTCATTTTTCTTAACGAATCCATTGAAGTGAAAGTAAACATATTCTTTTATAAATTTAATATTCACTTCTGTCTGTTCAACCAACCATTCGGCGTATTGACGACGATTGAAATCAGTAAGCATCAGCTTTTAAGTCAATTAAATCTAGAAAGCTTGTAAATTTGAATCTTTATTCAAAATTCGCATCAGCAATGTTCGTGAGATGTTCAATTGTTGGGTACGATGACGAGTCGAGGGTGACAATTCCTCTACCACACTATCGCAAACAACAGTAATGATTTTCGCAGAACGAAATGGGTTAGCATGCACATGCACTTTTACATTGAACTAAGAAAAAAAGCTTTAAATAATGGCAAAAAAAAAAAAAATTGATTTCCCGCCTTTGTTAAAACATTTTATTGAAATATTGTTAAATTTATATTTCTCCCCCTCTATGAGGTAACCATTGTGGCAAATTAGGACACATCTATTTAAGCTAAATTTATGATGATTTTGTATTTCATAAAAGAGTTCAAGAAAATGTAAATGGTGAATCATAAATAAGTTTAATGTAGCAAACCATACAACTAGCTCTCTTTCTCTCTCGCTAAAAAAAAACAAGTCATTTTATATGTGTTGGGAAATTCCAAAAAATATCAACAACTTAATATAAGATATAAGACAAAAAATAATAACTAAAAATACTGCACAACTAATTGAAGCGAATGTGATTTAAAAAAAAAACAAAACAAAATAAATAATAAAATAAATCAAGAAAAATTAATCAAAACCAAATACACATTATTATACAGGTTGGTTGGAATGCAAAATTGGGATAAGAGTCTGGTCCCTATACTTGATATCAAATAAATAATTTATTTTCCTAAAAACTGAATCAACCTACTAAGCTCAACAAAAAACTTATTTTATTTTGTTTTTTCTTTTTAAGGTTATTAACATAAACCGGCTTTTAAACTATAAATAACAAATGTGTGACGTCGTAGTGCCAACAACAATAAAAATATCAATTTCATTGAAATTCGTTGTAAAGTTGTTTTTTATTATTTGGGGCGTGCTGTTTAACACACGTTGAGTTTGCGCAGTACAAGTGATCACACGTTTATTCGCACGTTTTACAATTTATTTATTTATTATTTTTTTTAATTTCTGTTGTTTAACATTTTGTAGACAAATTTGTGTTGTATTTATTAAATTTTTCTACTTTTCGCTCTGTTTTCACTTTACACTCTTCCATCATAAACATGAGTTTTTTTAGCGTTTTGTTTTTTGCTATTGTTTCGTTTCTTTTCGCTTAAATTTCGCATTTGATTTGTCTGTTGTTTTTTTTATTGTATTTCTTTTATTTAGTTTTATTTATTTGTTTTTTACACATTCTGTTTCATACCATATGTAATCCAACAGGTTGTTGTTTATAACTCATTATTGTCGACTCACAAAACGGAAGTAACTCCGCCGCCTTTGCGGCTACGACAACCATCTGTATGTATGAGTTCATATTTACGTGCATACCTATACATACATATATACATACAGGTGTATGATTATTATCTAAAATCTTATTTCTCAATGAATGTATAGAGTATTTTTTTTTTAAGTTTGTGCTTTTGTATTTTTTCTCCAAGACCTTCTTTATAATTCATTCATGAATTTTTCTTTAGCAGTATTTCAAATAATGATTTGGTTAAACAGATGGGTTTAAAAAGCCTGTAAATTTAACTGAAATAAAATTTTTAGATGTAATGACATCATTACTAGTTTATTAATAATTTGGCAGAAATATCCCCAAACAAAAAAGAAATTCAACCGTTTATGTGAAAAAATTTTAAGACCGATTTACGAAGCTCTTAAAGTAGTTAAGACCATATTGGCATCATAAATATGTTTGCTTTCACTATTTCACCATAGATCGCCATGGCAAGTTAAACTATAGAATTGGGCAGCAGTCAAAAGGGAATATAACATCACCGTTGTCCTAAAAAATGGGAAGGGTGTGCAAAATCAGTCTGTTTCTATCCACTAAAATTTTGTTTCAACATTTTATATCCAAAATGTATCTAAATACTTGGAACTCAAAACTAATGATCATAAACAATACTGTTTGTTCGGTGATTAAAGTTCTAAAATTCTTTAGAGCCGAATTTAATATACATAATTGTTTAGTTTAGTTAATAAACAGAATATCGTGGATCTAATTATTTACAAAATTATGTTGAATATTCTCTGGATTATTTCCGACGTTATTGACTACCAATTTAATACATCTGATAATATAATTTTGTAACCAGAAAAGGGGACAATGGCAATCTATTATTATTTTAAATACATATTAAGTTCACCCACAAATGTAACATAAATAAATAAATATAAATTGAATTTTTTTAATTTAATATAAATAAATTAATTATAGTTCAAAACTAAACAGACGCTTTTTGATAGAAAATCAAACTACTGTGGGGAAATTGAATGTTTATGTTGTAAAAGTTTATTTTGTAAAGGGTCCGCCATCTAACATTTTTTTTTCAACTGGTGCTAATTTCGTGAATGGTAACACTTAGCTCATGTCTGATTTGACAGATAATTAGTTTTATCCTTCCGCTGAACGAATATGGTTGTGTATACGCTTGAACAACGCTGGGAAATATTGCGACATTATTTTGGCCGATTTTGCCAAAAAAAACATCTTTTTAGATGAAGCTCATTTTGATCTTGATTTGGGGCACAGAAAACCCGCACGCATACATTGAAAAGCCGATACACCCAAAACGAGTCACTGTTTGGTGCGGATTTTGGTCCAGAGGCATAATTGGGCCATTTTTCTTTGAAAATAAGCAAGGAGTGGCCGTAGCCAATGGCGATCGTTATCGGGCCATGTTGAACAAATTGAAGAGGAACGAATGAAGAGGAGGATATTGGCAACATTTTGTTTCAAAAAGACGGCGCTACGTACCACATAGCCGAAGCTAAATTTTTTTTATAGCATTTTCGAAACAAAAAAAGTTATTTGACGGATCCCTTTATTAGATTTTAGACATTTTAATATTATAAATAATAGGGCAGAAATTTTTTAGTGGGTCGCCAATTAGAAAAACCTTTGACAGCTGAGCAAACCAATACAACACTTCAAGATTAGTTTAAACAAAGACTGCACTCTTTTAAGTCACATTTTCATTCATTCTGTATGATATGCAAGTTCTTGTGTGGCATTAACAAGATAGATCGTTAGACAGTTTGAAAGGGGAAAGTGTTAAATATTTGGTATTAGAAACACTGAATTACAACAACTTTACAACATGATTAATCGATGTTTTCTTCAACACATTAATATTCATAAAACTAGGAAGAGTGTGGCAACTCACTCTTACATTGATATTTTTGCACTTTTTTTCTTTTTTATTTATTTTTTTTTCTAAATAGTAGAATTAAATTTTTAAAATATTCACATTATTAATTACTTTTCATAACATTAATATATTTAATTTGGTACACAAATGTTTTTGATTTAATTTAAAATAGTAGTTCTGGCATGTAGACAACATATTTTTTATTAAGAGTTTTCTGAACACCTTTCTTAAACGATCATCAAAGTAAAACTAAAATTGTTAAAGAACTTGCAACTTTAATTGAGCACCAGCACTTTAACTACCTCTTTTTGGTGACAATCATTTTGTATTGTGTTTAAAGCACCTACAACTTGCTACAAATGACGACTCTGCGTTTCCTATCAATTCTTACTCTACCTTCCTCATTAAAGATACGTACGCAAATATGTACGTTTATGCGCATATACTTACATACAAAAATGTTGCAAAAAATGCTAATGAAAATGTGTAATGCAAATGTTTTAGTTGGTTATTAAAACTAACATACACAAGATAATGGCATTATCTGTTTCTCGTAGTGTTAAGTAAACAGGTGTTTACTAAAGCCTGAACACAACAAATGTTCTCTTACTTAATGAAAGAACAATATTCAACAACAAGAATTTAAGTTTAGATTTTCAAGTAGCGCCATCAGTAGTCGTTCAAGTTGATTAATATAAATCATATTGGTTTTTTATAGTACAATACACTGTAAATAGTTATGCATGTATACATTTGTCCTATGTAATGTTTTATTAATGAACACATTTATTTATTCATATACGCACATATTTGTTTATTTTTTTTAACTCTTTAAGAAAAAAACTTAAATATCGAAAGATGTATTGTAACTGATTTGCTCATGTCATTTTGACAATGAAAACAAATGCATGCAACATAAACATATGTATATAATAACCTCTCACCTTATGAAGTGTATAAATAAGTACGCATGTACTTACGTATGTAGGTGCGACGTTATTTTTTCGCAGATTAAAATTAAATTCATAAATTAATTATTACATTAGCTTTATAGGGCATATGTTATATAAACCTCATATAAAAAGTTTCAAAAGCTTTGGTTTTTTCAACCAAATATTAAAATCTGTTTATTATTTTTTTTTTGTGGTAAAGTACCAACGTCAATCAATGGAAATGAATTACAGAACTATTGTTGAGAATTTCCAGTTACTGAATACTATGAAATGCTCGCAATGCGATAATAAATATCCAAATGAAAAATTCCATATTTAAAACTAAGCCGAATATAAATTAGCTAACAACTAGTATCAATAAAATCAAGTAATAGCACAACTTTAGCTGTGGCGAATTTTTTATACCCTCCACCAACATTGTGTTGTTATAGTGCTGTACTTTTACACCATAAAGTTATTGATTTTGTTAACAACTGTTATTGTGGTAAGACAATGTCTTTATACTTAAATATTATTTATTTAATTTTAATTAAATTTGTTTACTTTTTTGTCTGTTTTTTTTTAACAGCCACAAATTTTAAAATAAATATTTACTGTCGATCCATATAAAATATTTTAGGTTTTTTGAAGATTATTAAACAAATTTCTGAATAATATCTGTCCAATAAAACTTCCATAAAATATTTTATAGGGCAGTAACTATTTATATGCCTACTTTTCTAATAGACTATTTTTCTTAAGAAAAAATTCTTAAAAAATTTTTAACAAAAGAAAAAGGGTTGCTGTTTGATAAATTTCAATTTAACTTATTGTGTTAAAATATATATATAAAAAAAAAGAAAAACTAAGTAGTTACCGAATTCAATTAACTTAAACTCCGGGAGCTAAATAGTTGATATTTACAACAAACACGTAACGATAGATCAAACAGTGATCTTGGCTAGTGTCGGTAAAAAATATAATTTTTCAGATTATTCTTTCATTTATCACAATTAAAAATTCTTTGTTACTAGACGCAAACAAAAACCATGGTTACTACATGATCACGGCGGTCATATTATAGTTTCTATAACAATGTTTGGTTGTCGAAAACAAGTAATAGTTATTTTTATTTTATTTCATCATATATTTTGTCACGATAATCAGGCATTTGTTTGAATTGTATCATTTAATGATTACTTTTCGTAAAAATTTCAAAATGGTTATCATTTAAAAATAGTACGATTTAAAAAAATTATTTTGACAAAAATAACATTATATTCAAAATCATTAAAAATTAAAAATAATCATTAAATAATAAGTGAGACAACACGATAATCAAGCTATGATTGTTTTTAATAATAATTTGATTTCAATTGTTCTTCTTCTTGCTGAATACATTTTTATTATTTTAAAAGTTTGAGATGTCAAAAAAAGGAACAAAAATTTTGAAAAATTAAAGAAACTTTAAAAATAAACGAGAAAATGTAAAAAAATATTGGTATAATAATTGCAATTAAATTGGTAAGTACAATCAATATGTGTATGTTACAGCAAAAGACAATAATTTGCCGTAAAAAAGCAAAGATTTTCGATTTAAATTGTAGTCATATATATGATTATTGAATGACACTTAAATTTAACATAATAATGATAACTGGTAACCATTATTATTTTAACCATAATCATACAATTCAATCATGGTATCTTGCTCTTCGATTATGGTTATCACAACCATAGTTTTTCTTTGCGTGTATAAGACTGTTAATATGAACTCAAGCCTGAATTGAAATTTCAATATAAGTTTTAACCGAAACGTTTAATAAAACAAAACATATTAAAAAAAATTTATTTTAAAATCATTTGTTAGTAGAAATAAGTACGCTTGCAAAATTTCAAGTTGATCACATTACTTCTAATAAAACTGTTGTAACTTAACTGGCTATAATTATATTGCGTAGAATTGATTATTAACAAAGAATCCCTTGGTATTTTAAATTGTCCAAACAAAAGCGTATACAGGGTTAATTTAATTTTTTAATCAACCCATTTACAAATATTTCAAATTATAACTATTTTTTGAATTAACAGGTTTCGTCTATTTTTTAATTCGACCCCTATCTTGCCTTTAACAGTCGGATGAACATGGCTTTATCATCTCAGAATGATCCCAGGACTTAAAAGATGAATACAATATGATATGTTAAACTAATATTTTGAAGTGTTACAAATGGTATAACAAAATGAGTAAACCCTTACATAGTTTTTTTTTTTTTTATGAATATAAAATAAAATCAAATACCGTATTATTATCAATAAGTTAACATGAGAAATATTAAATTTATCAATACATTACGCTATATTTTACGTTTTGTTTTTATCATACTACAGTTTAATTCTAATAAAGCAAGTAAATGTTACAATTAATATAAATTTAACTATAACATGTGGTTTTGTTTAATTTATCATCACTCAATCACTTATTTACTAGTTGGTTTATTAATAACTTAACACTTAAGCTAGCTTAATCGCATGTTATTAAACACATTTTAAATATATTTTTAAATATTTTTTTACATTGTATTGCAATCAGATGACGTTGAGATGCTTAATTTTTATTTATATGTTTAAACAGTGATACAAGCGGTACAATTAAGAAACGATATTTATGAGTGTAATTTACACATTCTAATAAAAGTTTTTAAATTTGAAGAAAATTTGCAATTTATTTATTTTTTTTTTTTTCTAATTCATAACATGACAGTTTTACATAATATTTTACAAATTTTTAAAACTAAAGCTTGACTCATAAAATAAAAGAAAGAATTATTTTGCATCTATGTAGTTTGACAGCTAAAGTTTAAGATAAATGCAGAAATATATAATCAGCTGACAAATCAAGACTGCCTGTTAAACATATGTTTTTTTTTTAACTTATGGACCAAATATATAAAGGGTCCGCCATCTAACGTTTTTTTTCAAACTAGTGCTTATTTCGTGAATGTTAACACTTAGCTCATGTCTGATTTGACAGATAATTAGTTTTATCCTTCCAAAGAACGAATATGGTTGTATATACACTTGAGCACTTCTGGGAAATATTGCGACATTACCTTGGCCGATTTTGCCAAAAAAAAAATCATCTTTTCAGATGTATACCACACAGCCGAAGCTACACTTTGTTTTTTTATAGCATTTTCAAAAAAAAAAGTTATTTGGCGGACCCTTTACAATTTATTAGATTGTAGAGTTGCATTCCAAGATTTCGATGTGAATTAAACGCCATTAGAAATGTATACAAATAAATTAAAGTGACTTGCAACTCTCCTTCAATGATTTTTTTAGAATTTGTCACGACGTTGAGGCGGTTAAGACTTAGATCCCGCCATCTGGCAAATGTATCTCAAGTTGATGTTAGGAGAATTTGCTCGTTTCTTCGTGCGTCGGACTGGTTTTCAGATTAAGACCCGTAGAGGTGGGTAGAGGTGATACTAGCTACACACTACATTTAAATTGTCTGTTATCACAAAGGTATCATTCATGCACCTAAGTGTGATTCATTCTACTCTTCATCATCTTACTCTTTAACAAAAAATAACTAACATGTTGAAACTTAACTATTTATTTATTGTTGAGTTAATTGTTAACAAAAAATATTTTCCCATCGAAAAAAGACATAAAAGTATGCACAAAAATATTCCATAATATAGTGTTATTATTTTTGGTCATTTGGTGCTAAATTGTTTATTCATTTAGTCATTCATAATGTAAGTAACACACACACCCACATGTGTGTTTACGTTTCACTGTGCCTTAGTTATACCTGTGGTCGTATATAATGATGAATTATGTATGTTTTTTTAAAAAATCTAAACTAAATTAAAAATATTTACACCCTTTATCACATAACTTTTTTTGTAAGATATATAGACGTCATGGAATGTCATAAAACTGACGTATTTTTCTGTATGTGGTTTTTATATAATTTTTTTTTTTTTGGTACAAATATTTATTTATTCATAAAAGTGTGTTATATTTTGTTAGTTAAGAATGTACGAAGTTTCATTCCGTTTGCAGTACATACGGATAAGAAGTCGTTGATGTAATATTTGGATGCAGGATTTTTAAAAGATCAATAAACCAAAATCGTTATTATATACTGGAATTAAAAACATTTTATATTAATGAAATAATTAATTAAATAGCATAGTCAACAAATTTTGTTTTAAAATTATCTAGTGAACAAAAATTTGTATTAAATAAAATTTTGTTGAAATAATAAAGCTTTTTCCTGGTAGACTTGTTTCATATTCTTCTTCACTCATCATTGTTAATTAGCTTTTTTATATTTAAATTAAGTCCTAGAATATTTCATTATGTCCTAGTATCTAAATATGTTTATTGTTTACGGTACCAGTATTAATACATTTAAAATAAAGTTTTAATGAATTTTTAGAAAATAAACAAAATTGTTGTTTTCATAACAAGAAGTCCGAGATTTCATGTTATTATAATTTCTCAATAGATTTGAAATTAATAAGAAGTATTTTATTGGTTAATGTAAAAATCTTAAATTCTTTTAAGTTTTATAAAATTGTAAGTCTTAGGAGACCTTGCAATTAACTAAATAATACATCGGCCGTTTGTGGTTCGATTTTTTTAAGAACCCCCATGATTATTCGGACACATTTGTCTAAATTAATCCATATAAAATTTTCTATACTTGGAACTCATGGTGAAGCATAGGCATAACAACTTTCAAAGACCGTTATAAAGACTTACCTCAGCGTACATAAAGAACAACTTTACACCTCTTCGTTTGTAATGCAGAACAAAAAAAAAAATAAACGAAAAGACGTGAAATCATCTGCAGTAAGTCAACAATACAAATTTATGGTGTTTTCTTTTCTGACGTTAATGTTGCATTAATTCTGCCCTATGCCTTCTTTTGTGTTCTTTCTTAAAAAAATGCAATATTATAAACGGGTGACAAGTTCTTTTGTAATAATGTTGCCATAAAAATAACAAAAAATGTTACATGTTGTACCCTGAATTAAATCAAAGGGTTAGAATATTGCACTTTTTAACAGTTGATATTAAAAAGTAGAATTAAGTTTTTGTAGTGGTTAAAAATAATTTATGGTCACAAATTATTAAAATGGAAGCAATAAATGTGGTTTTACATAAAAATACAGCTATCATGTAAAAAAGGTGAACATTTCTGTTCTATTCTGCTGATTATAAAGGTAGCATTTTGTTAGGGTGTAGGCGACCTTTGAAAAGTGTTTAACTATGAAAGGGCAACATTGCTTGTTAGAAAAGAAAACACCATTAGTGTAAAGAATTTTGCTTAAAAATAATAGCAGGTAGTTTTTGTCTCTATATTAAATTAATATTTTAAAATAATAGAGCAGGGATGATTTAATTATTTGCTTCTTTCTTAATTACTTTAAAGCTAAAATTTAAATTATGGTGAAATTTCCAATTACAACTAAACAAACAAAAGTAAGTCTAAACAAAACTGAAGTAAGTCAAATACAATAAAATAAAAAAATGTAAAACAAATTAAAACTTTATGCCAAAGCTTTATGTGAAAAGTGGAGGGTACTAAAGATTTGTTACAGCCTTTAATAGCAGTCTAAGTTATTTCAATCTTACTTTCAATATGTGTAAATAAAATTTCTTCTACTGTCGTTTATTTGCAAATCATAAAATGTATTAAGTTGTTTTCTTTTTTTGTACTTATTTATAAATAAAATATTTTTTTCGCACATAAAAACTAACGTCATGCATGCCGTGTATTTTTATATTTTTAAGCGAAATAAATAAATATCAAATGTATAAGAAATATAAATGAAATAATACTAACATTTATTTTTAGATTATTTATGATCTTAAAATATATATAAATGGATTTTTAGTTGTTTTGTTTTGTGATAAAAGCTAGTAACAGTAACTTAACAATAGTATTAATAAATTGTTAATCAAATAGTAAAAAAAAATTGTATTAATTAAGCTTTGCAAATATTAGATTTATTCATTAACATTTTAAGACATAAAAGAATATTGTGCTTTTACTAGTTACTACCTCAAGATAGATAATATATAATTTTAAATTGTGAATTATGCCACTATAAGTTTAAAATCAAATAAGTGGAATGTTTTTCTAGGGACTCAAATAGATCAAACATAGATACCCAGCCGGAAATTAAAATACTAGATAATAAAATAAGATGCTACGTACAAGTTTGCCTTTTACTAATTGCTATTGGAGGGTCAGACCTTAAAATCACTGCTTACAAATAGGCAGTTTGTTTAGTCATTAACCTTTAATAATTGTATAAGTAAGTATAATACCCAAATGAGCCATTGATTGTGTGAACCTACAGAAGTTACAACCAGTCTTAGTGATAACATTCGGCATAGTCGTTGATGCATCAGTACACTGCATTAGTACATTTAGAATTTAAAGACATAAGAGTACTATATTTTAGAGTTTTTCATAGTTTACTGTGTTCTACTAGTCAAGTAATTGATGCCAATACTTAGGGAGTTGGAAAGGACAATGCCGTATTTAATATATTCGACCCATGCATCCAGTATTTTTTAATGTGATCTTTACACTATTTGATTTGTTATCTAAGTTTAAAAACTGATTAACATCCAGAAGTATATTCTTTTATTTTTACAATTAGTGTAGCTTCCCACAAATATAATTAAGTCAAATCTATAAAATTTTATATTTTGTTAATGGAAAGCTAGGAAAGCTTTAAATTAATGTTTAATTGCTCAACTCAGATGGGAAATCAGATGGTATTGAGGCAGCTTTAGGACGCCATATTGGATTTAAATATTTTTCATAGTTTGTAGTTTTCCCTTTCGTTAAAAACCTACATTGATGGGGTTCATTTTGATATACTAAAATTGGCACGTATAAAGGTGTGCCGCCGAGATCGCGGTGGCCATTTGGCCGATATTTTGTTCCAACATAATTGAAGCCTACCAATATTATCATAATAAGAAATGACAATAATTTTCTAAATAATTTATGTTTTATTCAAAATCAACATGGGCCCTTCAAATTTAACCACATTAATATATTTTGAGCCTACGGCTGGTTGCCTGGTATCTAAGACGTGTCAAAATTAATTAAAAGCTTTATTAACTTGATATATAAGAAAAAATTTTCAAAGATCCCTAGAGGCCTATCGTATCTTAAAATAGCAACAAACGTTTCTAATAAAAAATGTTAATTGTAAAAAGACATGTTTATTTGCTCATAACTCGGATAGTTATGGGTGGAATTCATTAGCGAATATTTCCAAGAGATTATTTTTACAAACAGATCTATGCAACATATAAACACTTCTGAAAGTTGATTTTAACCAACACACCAGCAGAAAGACAGATGGACATTACTCAATTGACAACTCTATATAAGCTTTCAGCAAATTTATACTGGATGGGATCGAAAGTATATATTGTAGAAATTCAAAGGGAACGTCAAAGCTATTTATATCCTTGGCTCCACAGATTAAGGGAATAACAAGTAAGAGTACTATATTCGGCCGTGCCGAATCTGATAATATCCTTAACCATCATGTACATAGGTATAATCCCACATCGCAGCTTAACCTATATTTCATGTTATACGCAATTTTTCTTTATTTTCTTCGCCATCCACGATTTTGAATTTGTACATAGTTATCTGTATTCTACTAGTCAAGCGCTTTAATTTGATACCCATATTGATGGGGGTACAAAAAATTGATCCGCCATTTTGTTTAAGACGCCATCTTGGATTTTAAATTTTTTAATTATTACTGTATTGTACTGGTCAAGCCCTTTCATTTGATGCCAATATTGAGGGGGTACAAGAAGGTACCTTCTAAAAATACCAGATTCGACACATATATAAATTTATTGTCCGCCATTTTGAAGTGGCGGCCAACATGAATTTAAATTTTTTATAGTGCTTATATTGCGCTAGTCAAGTCCTTTCAGATGATACCAATACTTTCGGTTATCTAGAAGCTAAAAAAATTGATTTTCGTTTGTATATTAAAAAAAATTTGCCTATAACTTTACGGATTAGAGCCCGATTTATCCAAACTTTTTCACGAATATCTCTAAAGGCATATTATATATACAAATAGTAGCAAAGGTACCTACAAATTATTCTATGGCTGAAAAATTTTAATTTTGGTGGTAAAAATATGGGAAAAAACAGAGGCAGTCATTTTTATTTGCTCATATCTCAGAAAGTTATGGGGCGATTGTGCTTAATTTTAATAGCGATTCATTCGCAGATATTTCCAAAAGATTAATATTTTACTCAGATCTGAAGAACATATGGTTGCTTCTAAAAGTTGATTTCAACCAACACACGGCCAGACGGACTGACGGTCAGGGCTTAATCGACTCCCCTTTTCATAAGCTTTAAGAAAATATATACTTTATAGGGTCGGAAATGAAAATTGTAGAAAGAACAAACGGAATGACAAAGCTATATATACCGTTGTGCTGCATTGTTTTTTATTGGAAAAATAATTATACATAAGATTTTAAATTCAGCCGCAAATTTGCATAGCCAGCTTATCTAAATACAGGGAATCAAAATTTGAAGTATCAGTCTGACTTGGAAATCTCTATAGGGAGATGATACAAAGCTTTTAGTGTTGGAAAATTTTTGATTAAGACGTAGATAATTTATGGTTTTAACAGGATAGTGCCGCTTGCCACTAGTCTTGCCAGTTCTTGGTGACCAAAAAAAGAGTAATTTTATATAAAAAGAGCTAAAAAGGCTGAAAAAAGGTTTACAATTTGATAGGAAATTTTATTAAAAAACATAATTTTTTAGTTAAAATCACGTACTCTACATTTACACAAAAAATTATGACAGCAAGTGACTGTGGTTCAAATACAACGGAAAGTTGTTAAAAAGATAACTTGAATTAAATATTGGCTTTTAGTCGAAGTTACAATTTTCAGTTAGTTTTAATTTATATTTAGCCAAAGTAAAGTAAGCGAATTACTCAGTAAACAAAGAGACAAGAACTTAAAATATGATTATGAATTTGTTTTCCAGAGTTAATATTAAAAGCTGAGTTAATTTGAGCATTTGATTCTATGCAATTTTAAGGAGGAAAAATAAAATCGATTTTTGCCGACCACTCGCAAATGATTTATGTTTTTTTTTTATTGTATTGTATTGTTAAAAAATTAAAACTTTAATCCAAACACCAATAATATATTTGCCTTGGGTAAAACTATTTTATTTTCATCAAAGTAAACGAAACGTTTTGTAAGTTTGTTCTTTCTTACTTATATTTTTCCTAAAATCATTTAGATGCGTATAATCAACTTAACAATATTAAAAGAAAATCCCTATTTTTCCAAATTGGATCCAAGCTTAGCAGTTAATGATATAACTTAACAATAAAAACTATACCGCATATATAATATATTTATATATGTAATAAACAAATGAGCATTAGTTGCACAGACACCAAAAAAAGCCACATAATTTAAAACATTATTAACTTAGTCTCCGTTTACATTGAACAAGTTTTCATGGTTCGGTATATACTTGCATATTTTTGAAATTCATTTTATTTTGTCTATGTTAGGCTCGTGTATAAAAAGTAAATATTTGTGTGTGTAAACACCAAAGGAAGTTAAAAGAAGAAAACTAAAACTTTTTAAAATAAAACTTGTTTATTGTCAACACAGACTGGCATTAAATAATTTGTCCTGAAAATCAAAGCTGCCGTATTAAATATCATACATTCCGTAGGTCAGTAAGTTCATAGGACTTCAAAAACTTATATTTTTAATAACATAAAATAAACGGATATTTTTACTAGCAACGGTATCTTAACACAAGAGCCATTTTCATATGCTCTAAAAACATAAGCTATTAAATGGAAATATTTTGTTTATATTTCTATTTTGGGTGGTTCAAATAAATATTTTTTTTAAACATATTGGTATTTTCACCACGTTTAGTTTTGTTTGTTCCAAATATTTACCATCGGTCAGTTCTTTACGTCTTCGACTCAAAGAAAGACAGATGAAAAATACACAGGAAATAAGTTTTGGTCGAATGTCGCAGCTGACTGAAAGTGTGATTTTAATAACTTGCATCATAGTGATAAAAATTTGGCACAAATATTTTGGATTTAATATCATCTTGCAAGGTCTAACTAATTCAGCAGGCAAACCACAATCCACCTCATTATGGCTTCTTAGTTTGAGCCGTTATGAAGAACATGAAGAAGAAGAAGAAAACAGTTATCAAATTGGGCTGAAAGTTTGTTTTCTAACAATGGGCAGCGATCAGAGCATCAAGCAAAAATAACATATCAGGGGATCAGAAGACCCACAAGACAATGCATCTACAGAAATTTAGAGTTTTTTGTAAATTTTAAAGTGATGGCATTATGGGAATTTTTTTTAATTCTGCTGGTAATACCATTTAAGTTAACAACAAGTGCTACACACCAATGATTACAAATTATGAGCTAAAATTTAAGATTTATATTAATTTAAGATTTGTATTAATATTTTGTTTTACATAGTTTAGTAAACAATCGATCTTTGGCTAACTTCGGTAATCAATTAAACATTTCGGAGCTGCCATTCGACTCCTTTGAACTTTTCCTTTTCTTTTTCCAAAAAAAAACAAATAGTTATCAATTAATATACCTATATTATATGAGCTCTTTGTAAGATAAAACAAATCGTCAACCAAATATGGAAAATTTGGTTGACAGAAATATCTACAGCAAAGTGAGATGCCGCACCCACATGAATGAAATCATGTTACGTCATTTTTTTATTTGTAAAACAAGCCATAATATACAAAGAGATTTTTAATTTAAAATCACCCTTTACAAATAATCGAATTGCTATTTATTGATCGTCACATTTCCAGTATCCACTTTAAGACTTCTTTTAAGCCACTATTAAAGAATTTAAAACTTTTTCAAAAGTTCTACAATTATAACCTTATAGCAAAAAAAAACTGCCGCTTAAAAACCAAAAAAAAATTTTTTTTGAGAAATTCTAAATCATGACCACAGACAATAAAAGGTGTTAAAAATATATTTATACAAAACTGTATCTGACAGTTCCACCCCTTATACTTAAAATAAATAAACACAGATGTTTGTGTTTATGTTGGTTTATTTTATTATTATTAAGTCATTAATTTTTAACATAGCATTTTTAATTTACGGTATTTAACCGCAAAACATGCGTTAGAACATACTTCAATGAACGGATTACAAATTAATAAATGTGTGAAAAGAAAACTGGATTTGAAGTGTCATTAGTGGATTTTCTGTTGGCACAGTGAATAAGCCAAAATTTCTCTTCGAAAATAAAGAAGAATATATTAAAAAACCGTCCAAATTGTTTAGCTTATCAATGACATCTACATATGTACACACTTATACAATTTTTTTTTTAACAAAATCATTTCAAAGAAACGGGGTTTTTTTAATACACTTTTACGTCATTTTCCGCGAATTGCAAAAATTTCACAGGTACTGTAGCATTACGTGTGAGCGTGTATGTACTTACTTGAGATCAAAATTGTCTTGTTCATTTTTGCTGCATGATAGAGATTTTTCATGACCTGCCATTGTTCTATAATAATCGTCGTTTTGTTTAAATTTTTGCTTTTCTTATTTCAAAGCAATGCAAATAAACGGTTAATTTTTTTTTTGTAATGTCCAACTTATCAAAAAACTAAATTTATGTTTATAAATGAATAAATAATTAACAAAACTATTGCACTTTTAAATTTTTGAAGTTTTATTTGTTATTTATTTGTAAAAATTTATTTTCTTTTTGATATGAATTTTGAAGTTTTAAAATTTGAATAAAAATAAAAACACAACTTATAACAAAAACAATAATAATAAAAATAAAAACACAGAAATAAGCGATCAACATCAATCAATAAAGAATGCAAAAAGTATTATTTAAAAGAGTAATAAAATCCCAAGAGGTAGACAAACAGCAAAAACAAAAACAAAACGGTTGAAAAATGACAAATAACTCGTGTTTGTTTACGAACAATAAGGGAAGCGTAATTTACAATGAATGAATAAAGAAGTAAGAAATATGTAGATAGTCAACGAAATCGAACTTTCTATACCCTACACAACAACATCTAAAGTTTAAAATTATTACTTAAGCAGAATTATTTCATAGCATTTTGGCCACTAGACAGCAGTCAGCCAGTAATACATATTTTTTTAAATGTTTCATGATTATTTAATGATTTTCCCAAATAACAGCACAGCACAGACATTTTGTCTGAATAATGATTAGTGAATATGGTCAACAGGAAAATGTAAACTTAAACCATATGAACGAAACTTTTTTTTACTCTTAGCTTCGCCACCTTTACTACGACCAGACATTATTATGTTTTTTATTAATTTGCATAACATTTATTTGTGGTATGTTTTACCTTGATTTTTATGTTTTTTATTCTGCGCGTTTAGGTAATTTCCGGGTTTTATCTTTATATGTAATCTACCACAAATTATGGGCATTTCCCAGAAAATTTTTCTTTCTGTAAAATTTCTAGGAAATACAAATATTATTAATTAAGTTAATAAAATTAAAGCCAAATTGTAAAAGGATATTTTCGAACGAACATATTCAAATATTTATTTTCATTTTTAATTGCCTCCTGTACCTGCAGATATAGAAAGGCAGCCGTACAGACGGATAGTTATTACTTTTATGACCGAGAATCATTAATTCTTTTTTTAACAAGGCATTATCGTACAGGTATGTATATGCAGTGGCTAATTGCTACAACAAAGCAGCTTTTTTATAATGTTAGCTAATTAGTACTCAGTTTATAACGTAAAAATCACAAGAAATGTTTCTTTCAACATTAAAGCACCATTTTATTTCGTACGAAAATAAAAGCAAGAATTGATAAATTGTTTTTGTTTGCACGATTTAAAAATTATTATTGTATGTCAAATTTTTCGTACGAAATAACTAATATTACTTAACATATTTCACGAATTATGACAGAATACTGGGCTTTATATATTAAAAGGCAATATAATCTTTTATTACGCAGTTTACGCTCACATAAAATAACCGATTTTAATAAAAAAAAAAACATACCATTTGAAAGGAATTTATTTTCAGATATGCAATCTTAATTTTAATTCATTGGTTCAGTACTTTGTGAGTTATAAGCGTTTAAAGTTGCTACTAGCATATATGTGTGCAACAAAACAAAAAAAACATGTTGAATCAACATTGTTGATACAACTTGTTTTTGGTAAGAGTATTTTTGTATATTCCAGAAGACTAATGTAGATATTGTACAAAGTGAATCGATTTTTCAGGACTTCTAAATGACTCCCAAAATGCAAAATAATTTGTCATTAATGCAAAATTACACTTAAAATTTAAAAAATCTTAAACTGCATTAATTTCATGTGTGTATTATATGTTAACATTTAATTTGTTCATATTCTTGCAGAATCATTGACACGCAAACAAAAAACATGGTTGTGGTAACCATAATCGAAGTGCAACATACTATGATTGAATTGTATGATTGTGGTTAAAACATATATATATGGTTACCAGTTATCATTATTATGTTTAGTAAAAGTGTTATTCAATAATCATATATATATGACTACATTTGAAATCGACAATCTTTGCTTTTTTACGGCAAATTATTGTCTTTTGCTGTAACATACACATACTGATTGTACTTACCAATTTAATTGCGATTTTTATACCAATATTTTTTTACGTTTACTCGTTTTTTTGTAAATGTTCTTTAAATTTTCAAAATTTTTGTTAATATTTTTGACATCTCAAAATAATAAAAATTTATTCAGCAAGAAGAAGAACAGTTGAAACTAAATTACTATTAATAAAAACAAGTAACAGTGCTATATTCGGCCGTGCCGAATCTTATATACCCTTCACAACGTGTAGTCATGCAATAACAGTTGTTTGTATCACCATTCATCCCATTTAAAATACGTGCATACGTACACGCTAGAATAAATGTGGCATTGAATCCCAGCTGAGCCAAAAAAATTTTATTTTATTTAATATATTATTTATATTTTATTATTTTTTTTTTATATTTTTTTTTAATTTTTTTTTTGTAGTTTTTTTTATTATTTTTTTCTTATTTTTAATATTTTTTTTTTTGTAATTTTTTTTTGTTTGGTATGTTTTTTACATGTATCTATGTATGTATGTTGTTGTTGTAATTCTGAAAAAAAACGAGGTGGTCGTGGTTTTTTGCTCATATCTCAGAAAGTTATGGGGCGATTGTGCTGAATTTCAATAGCGATTCATTCCTGGATATTTCCAAGAGATTGATACCATATACAGATCTGAGGAACATATAGTTGCTTCTAAAAGTTGATTTCAACCAACACACGGACAGACGGGCAGACGGACAGACGGACAGACGGTCAGGGCTTAATCGACTCCTCTATTCATAAGCTTTCAGAAAATATATACTTTATGGGGTCGGAAATGAAAATTGTAGAAATTACAAACGGAATGACAAAGCTATATATACCCTTGTGCACCACAGGTGAAGGGTATAAAAATGATAGCTTGATTAATTTATAATCATACTGTTGTCTCACGTATTATTTAATGATTATTAAGTTATACAATTCAAACAAATGCTTGATTATTGTGACAAAATATAAGATGAAATAAAAAAAAATAACTATTTATTGATTTCGACAACCAAAGATTGTTTTAGAAAATATAATATGACCGTCGGGATCATGTCGTAAACATGGTTTTTCTTTGCGTGTAATTACCCTCATGATATGGTGTAAAAAACTTAACAGAGAGAGTGCAGTTACATTTACAATTAGATTACCATCGAATGGGTCGACCGCAAACATGCTAGTTATCATAATTACATATTTATACGAATAAGGTTACTTACCTTAAATTTCTATAATATTATGATCTGAAAATAAAAAAAAATAAATATATGTTAATCAAAATCTGATAAATATTTTATATATAATTGATATAAAAAGTTACAAATTAATCAAAATAAATATAATAAAAGAAAGTCTTATTCATAAAGTATATGCATCACAAACACAGCAAATAAAACAAGTAAGAGCACTATATTCGGCTGTGCCGAATCTTTTATACCCACCACCAATTTTGTGTACATTTAAAGCACAATATTTATTATTTTGTTAATCGCTACGGAATAATCTCTTTATAATAAAATATGTATCACTTTCTTTGTAGAGGGTGGTTAAATTTTAAGGGCCCATGTTGAAGGTGAACTACACCTAGACTTTAAATATGTTTTTTGCATTTCACTTAACATTTCTCAATCTCAAACTTACTCAATTTGATCCGTGGAAAGATACGCAAATGAGCAACGCTTTAAAGTTATTCAGGTTTTCTATAAACATGGGCTTTCAAATCAAAATGCATTTTGTGCACTTCGTAATTCTTTTGATCAACATAATCGTTCAAATTCGTCCACAATCGGGAGGATTGTAAACAATATTTAAATTTCTGCAAAACAGGTCTGTCTAAAATGTTAGAAAATCTGTGAATGCCTTCTTAGTTCGTTGAATGGGAACCATTCCTTTTTTTTGCGATAGTGTGGCAAAACAGCAGTCAACCTGGACTCATCGTCATGCCCAACAATTGAGCATCAACATTGTCATTGAAAATTTGGACCATCAGATAGAGGAGTGGCGCCAAGGATGGGGGGGCCCATTTGGCCGATATTTTGTTAAATACATAATTGAACCATACAAATATTATAATTACAAAAAGAAATACTAATAATATCCTAAATAACTTGTGTTTTATTTAAATTCAACATCGGCCCTTAAAATTTAACCACCCTTTATAACTTCGATATGCTACTAAAATGCTTTTGTAAATGAAGTATTTCAATGAAAGTGGGCGTTAAAGTAGGCGTGTCAATAAAGTTTCTGCTAATAAACACAACTAAGATATTTCAATATAGTCCTTTATTTTCCCAAAAACTTTGTCAATAGAGAAATTACATGAATTTAAGATAAACCGTTATACGGGAGATAGCTGTTAAAGTGGGCGTATCACCTAAACTTTTTGGCACAACAATAACATTGATTTGAAGGATATATGTAGCAAATTTCATCATCATACCTCTAATTTTGTCGGTTTTATGAGCTTTTAAATTCCATTAACGGTAGATAACGTGATAAGTGGGCGTTATAGTAGGCGTGTCAAAGTTGTTTTTGCTAATGAGTACAACTAAGGTATTTTAATATAGTCCTTTATTATTCCAAAATCCTTATTAATAGAGAAATTATATGAATTTCAGTTAAACCGTTATATGGGAGGTGGGCGTAAAAGTGGGCGTGGCACCTTAATATTCTGGCAAAGTAATAACATTGACTAGAAGGATATACGTAGCAAATCTGATCATCATACCTCTAATTTTGTCGGTTTTATAAGTTTTTAAATTTCATTAACGGTAGAAAACGTGAAAAGTGGGCGTTATAGTAGGGGTGTCAAAGTTGTTTTTGCGAATGAGTACAACTAAGATGTTTCAATATATTCCTTTATTATTCCAAAATCTATATTAGTAGAGAAATTATATGAATTTTGGGTAAATCGTATATGGGAGGTGGGCGTAAAGGTGGGCGTGGCATATTGATTTTCCGTTAGAACAAAGCATTTTACCAAAAAGCTATGCGTACAGAATTTCAGAGTCGTACATCAAATTTTGTTGCTTTTATGACGTTTTTATTTTTAAATATACCGAAAAATACACTGTGCGGTATAAAGTTTCGTACATTTTGATCGATAACTCCTTTCCTAATGCATAGATTTAAATAATTTTCGGGGAAAGATATTACTTTTACTCAGGAAATATATGTTCGAAGTTTCATGAGTCTACGCTAATGCGTTTGGACATTATTCCATTTTATTCGATGTTCAAAGGACACGGTTTTTTCGACATACTCTTGCTTTTCGAGCTATAACTCTCTTCCTAATATTCCGACTTAGCCCATTTTCAATACCAAACAAACCACATCGAAATATCCATTTAAGACCCCATAAAGTATATATGTTCTGAGTCGGGGTTTAATTTTATGACGATCTAGCTATGTCCGTCCGTCTGTATGTTGTTAAAAGCACGTAGAGGTCGGATGAAAAATCTAAAGGGGCTCAAATTTTGCCAGAATATTTCTTATACACAAGGCTTATTTGGTATTGAAAATGGGCTAAATCGGAATATTAGAAAGAGAATTATAGCTCGAAATGCAAGAGTATGTAAAAAAACATGTCCCTTTAACATCGAATAAATTGCAATTGTGTCCAAACGCATTTACGTAGAGCCATGAAATTTTGAACGTATATTTCCTGAGCAAAAAAAAATATTTTCCCAGAAAATCTCTTAAATCTATGAATTAGAAAGCAGTTATAGATCAAAATGTACGAAAATTTATACCGCACAGTGTATTTTTAGGTATGTTCAAAATTGAAAACGTAATAAAACTGACAAAATTACATGTATGATTTTGAATTTTTGCAAACATTACTTTTTATTCAAAGGCTTTATTCTAACGGAAAACAAATGTGACACGTCCACTTTTACGCCCACCTCCCATTGAACTCTTTAACTCAAATTCATATAATTTCTCTATTTATAAAGGTTTTGGAAGAATAAAGGATTCTATATCAAAATATCTGAGCTGAACTTATTAGCAGAAGCTACTTCGACACGCCTACCATAACACCCACTTTTCAGGTAATCTACTGTTTATGAAATTTAAAAGCTCATAAAACCGACAAAATTATAGGTATGATGATAAAATTTCGTACATATAGCTTTCTAGTCAATGTCAATATTATGCTAGAAAATTAAAGTGACACGCCCACTTTAACGCGTACCTCCACGCGTAAATTAATTAATTCATATTATATCCCTATGGACAAAATTTTTGAAAGAATAAATAGCAGAAACTTTATTGACACTCCTACTTTTGCGCCCACTTTCATTGAAAGACTATATTTAAGAAAACACTTTACTAGCATATCGTAGTTATACAAATAAAGTGATACATATTTTAGTCTCTATAAAGAGATTAAAAGTATACAAAATTGGTGGTGAGTATCAAAAATTCGTCACAGCCGAATATAGTGCTCTTACTTGTTTTTAATTATATCTTTATTTTGCTATCACAAAGGATATATTCACAATAACATAAAAATATCGTAAGTTGAATTGTTGTTTCGCAGCTTACGATCGCAATTTACAATATGTTTTTATAAAAAACTTTATAACATACATATAACATTTGAAAGGGATTTTAAAGTCGAAATAAATCAATAGATAAGAAATAATTTGTTATATTTTATATTTATTTATTATATATATATTTTTAATTATATTTTTAGCTTAAAAAACCATTTAAACTAGTCAAGGTCGAATAGGTGGACCGCAGTTTATACTACTATTTTTAAAAAGAAAATAGACGATAAAACGGAAAGTTTTTAATTTTGTATGAAAATAAAATTACTAAAGCATTTGTCTATATAAAATCTTCTTGAAGCAACACCAACAAAAATGTAAATTGACATTAATAATGCCGTTACGTTTTCGTCCCATCAATAGTCCTGTTCTGTGTTTATACACTAAAATGGTCACAATCTCAAAATCTATTCAAATATTTTGCCATAAATAAGGTATTATTATTATTATTATTATTATTATTATTATTATTATTATTATTATTATTATTATTATTATTATTATTATTATTATTATTATTAGATATAAAAAATGTATTAAATTTTTCTAATTTTTTTAGTAGTGATATTATTGATTTGAGAAAGTTCAAATGACAAAGAACACTAACACAGTACAACATTTTTCAGTTAATTGATTGCCAACTCAATTCTGTGAACTGTATGTGAAATTAGACCCAAAAAGAAGAATTTCTGCATCATTCGTTTTGTCTTCTTACCTGCGATTTGAAGTTAGTATCGATTTGAAGTTAGTACTATCGTATAGGGGAATTTATCACGTTTTAGGCCTTGTTGTTTGACATAGCTCGACAACCACTAACCCAATTTAGTTGAAATAAATTTTAAAAAATTAAGAATTACAATTCCCTTAATCTGTTCATATATTGTTTTCCTATACAAGTAACACTTTCGAAGTTAAAAATGAATGTATGAAGGGAAAAAATTATTTTTTGCCTAAAAATTTAAATTTTTTTTTTTTTAAAATACATAAAAAATCCAAAATGGAAAAAAGTTTCAAGTCTAGTTATTTTTTCGCAAAGTCACATAACCTATGAGCAAAATGAGACAAAGATCATAAAAATCGATGCACGCGTTTCGCTTTTATTCGCAATTGAGTAAATGTATGAATTTCAAAAATTTGCTCGAGATATGCACAACATTATTTGGAGAAAACATTGACACCTTTTTCATGATTCTGAGAATTAAAAAAAAAGGAATAAACAAAAGGTTATTTGATTTTTATGATTGCGGTAATAAATGTACGTGGACAATAATTAAACGGAAAGTGGACCTTTTTATTATTTTGGTTTGTCAGCCATTCGGAGTCGTGTTGTGATAGTCCCAGCTTGGCCACAATGTAATCCATTTCGATTTGTGGTAGCGGTTGTGGTGCACTATTTTCAATATCGGGTATCCAATCAGCATCATCCAAATCGGTCGGATTGGTGGAAACGGTTGCGGCTAGCAGGGACACAGTATCCGCACTCGGAGGTTTAGGTGCATCGGTATCAGCAGGGCGTTGCACTGGAAGTGTGGCAGTAAATGCAGCAGTGTATACTTTTGTTTTCAATTGTTGTCTGTTTAATCCAGGACGAAAATTTATGCATGCATAGCACCTGGATTCATCATGTCCAGTTGTGTCTTTAACCCAAATTACTGGCTTCATAAAAGATAACTTTCTACTTTTTCCGTGAATCCATTTTAGAAGGGTAGTATAACAACTGTTGCACACTGTGTTCGGCGTAAAATTTGCACCACTTAAATCTGCTTCATCGAAATAATTACAATACGCGGTTTTGAATTGCTCAGTAAACAAATTTTTTCGATCTTTTTTCTGTATTTTTCGGACGATATGACCACAAACGTAACAATATTCATCCAAATATGGGCACTTGTTGTTTTCCATATTGATATATTTTATGTTTTGTTGCTATTCACTTTTAAAAAACTGGAGAAAAATCACTTTTACTGTTCGCGTTCGTCGGCACTGGCTGAATGCCAAAAATTGATCAAATCACACCTATAAATACTACGTATTTTTGAATATTTTACTGCCAGGTACTTATAAATGGGCGCATATTTTAAGGGCGGCTGGCTATATACCTAATTCAGCACTTGTACGTTTCAAACTGTGCAAAACTTTTAAAATAATGACCACCCTTAAATGTGGGTGCAATTTCTGTAAAAAAATCATATAGGTAGCCACCGGAAAAACCAAAATAATAAAAAGGTCCACTTTCCGTTTAATTGTTTACGTACATTTATTACCGCAATCATAAAAATCAAATAACCTTTTGTTTATTCCTTTTTTTTTTTAATTCTCAGAATCATGAAAAAGGTGTCAATGTTTTCTCCAAATAATGTTGTGCATATCTCGAGCAAATTTTTGAAATTCATACATTTACTCAATTGCGAATAAAAGCGAAACGCGTGCATCGATTTTTATGATCTTTGTCTCATTTTGCTCATAGGTTATGTGACTTTGCGAAAAAATAACTAGACTTGAAACTTTTTTCCATTTTGGATTTTTTATGTATTTAAAAAAAAAAATTTAAATTTTTAGGCAAAAAATAATTTTTTCCCTTCATACATTCATTTTTAACTTCGAAAGTGTTACTTGTATAGGAAAACAATATATGAACAGATTAAGGGAATTGTAATTCTTAATTTTTTAAAATTTATTTCAACTAAATTGGGTTAGTGGTTGTCGAGCTATGTCAAACAACAGGGCCTAAAACGTGATAAATTCCCCTATACGATAGTACTAACTTCAAATCGATACTAACTTCAAATCGCAGGTAAGAAGACAAAACGAATGATGCAGAAATTCTTCTTTTTGGGTCTAATTTCACATACAGTTAACAGAATTTAGTTGGCAAATCATGTGTTGTACTGTGTAATGTTAATTCCGTATTAAAGAATTTTATTTTATTTGTTTTAAAATAATTAGCATTAACAAATATTTAAATTTCAAAGCCATAATATTTATTTAATAACAATTACCAAAAAAAAAACCATTTGTGGTTAATTTATATATTTGTCGTCCATTCGTTCATGGACGTTGTAATTTTGATCTTTTTTCAGTGATACATTTAGCAGGAATGTAATTGCTATAAGACTTAACTTCATAACATTTTTTAAATAATCTCTACACATTGCAAAAGGAGAGTAGAAGAATAAACGAATGCAAATGAATGAACAAATATATTTTTGTTTGTCTTGCTATTTCATATTTCTTCTCTTTTTATTAATTACTCATGCAATAAATATCCACCGCCTTTTAATAAATTTTATTAGCTTTATCTTATGTATGACTGTGTGTTTATTTAAATAGCGGAATCTTGTAACGTAATTTACTCCAATTTTAAGACGTCCAGAAAACTTGAAACTTTGCACTCACTTTTATTTCCCGTAATAGAAGTATATATTTTTTAAACTAAATATCTATACTTTATAAAAGATTGTGCATTCATTATAAACAAACGAATTTACTGTTTTAAAAAATTTTACAAAATTCATATTAAATAAGAGTATTTATTTAATCTACTAAATGCTCTTATATTTCTTAAACTTTAAATTAACTTTTTAATTTTGCCCTTTTTCTCATATTTTTGGAATCATTTTTAAAACATGGCAACAAAATCACCTGAATTACGTTGAATGTTACTTTTACATAGTTGCTAAATGCAAGCACTCAAAAGGTTGCTAAAAATAGTAGTTTTACCGAAAGCCCCTATTATTATTTTGAAACTATTTCTACTTAATAAATTGTTAATGAAACCGTACTTCGCCCATATAGAATTAATTTTTTATACCCTTCACACAAAAGTGGAAAAGGATATACATATATAGGTTTGTCAATTCGTGTAAAATTTCTACAATTTTCATTTCCGACCCCATAAAGTATATATTTTCTGAAAGCTTATTAAAAGAAAAGTTTATTGAGATCTATCCGTCTGTCTGTGTGTGTGTTGAAATCAACTTTAAGTAGACCTCTGACATCGCCTGGACCCGCGTGAGATATTAAAATATTAGAAATATTCCAGAATAGATCGGTATTGAAAATCAGAAAAATCGGTGCATAACCAACTGAGATATGAGGAAAAAACCACAACCACCTCGCTTTTTTCACAACAACAACATACAACACATACATACATACGTGGTATACTGGTCAGAGTTAACTTGGCATGGAATCCCAGCTGAGCAAAAAAAAATATATATATATATATATGTATATCTTTTTTTATATATTTTTTTAAAAATTTTTTTTAAACATATGTACATGCATAAACTCGATTTATAATTTTACAATGGGATGTTTTTACATATGTATGTATGTTTTTTATATGTATGAACGTATTTCATATTAATGAGATGAATGGTAATACAAACAATCGTTATTCCATGACTACACGTTGTGAAGGATATATATGATTCGGCAATACCGAGTATATCACTCTTACTTTTTTTAACTAACCTGTCTTAATTTAGTTTTACACAAACATTGAGCTCGCATTGAAAAAGAAATTTATAGTACCACGCCTCTTTTATAAATAATTTTTTATTCAACTTTTAAGAACTTAAAAAATAATAAAATAAATTATACTTAAAATAACTAAACAGTAAAATTAAAACTAGGAATAAAAAATTATATTAAGAAAAAGTTCAAATGTAATATAAAAAAATACAACAAAAACACAAGGTTTGGTGTTAAATAAAACATTGTTCAACCTATACCGTTTTGTAAAAAACATGTGACATAAATCAACTGTATTTTTGCAAATTGCCATAGCGATATCTTAGGCTAAAGGCAAACATTAAACTTGTGGTAATGAAGTGCAAAAACAACAAGAAAGAGTGCTATATTCGGTCATGCCGAATCTTATATATCCTTCACAACGTGTAGTCACGCAATAACAATAGTTTGTATCACCATTCATCTCATATAAAATACGTACATACATATAAAAAACATACCATTGTAAAATTATAAATTGAGTTTACGTATGTATGTTTCCAAAAAATAAAATTACAAAAATGTATTAAGAACAAAAATAACCAATAAAAAAAATTTAACCAATTTTTTAAAAAAATTAAAAAATATATAAAAAAAAATAATAAAAATATAAATAATATACATAAATAATAAATAAAATAAAAATAAAACACAAAAAAAAATTTGGCTCAGCTGGGATTCGATGCCACGTTTACTCTTACCAGTTTATACATATATTGTTGTTGTAATTGTGAAAAAACACGAGTTGGTCGTGGTTTTTTGCTCATATCTCAGAAAGCTATGGGGCGATTGTGCTGTATTTCATTCCCGGATATTTCCAAAAGATTGATATCATACTCAGATCTGAGGAACATATAGTTGCTTCTAAAAGTTGATTTCAACCAACACACGGACAGACGGGCAGACGGTCAGGGCTTAGTCGACTACTCTATTCATAAGCTTTCAGAAAATGTATAGTTTATGGGGTCGGATATGAAAATTGTAGAAATTACAAACGGAATGACAAAGCCATATATACCCTTGTGCACCACAGGTGAAGGGTATAATTAATGAAACATCTAAGTTAAACAAATATTATTGCAATTCACAGCTTCAGCATAATCGCCCCATAACTATCTGAGATATGACAAAAAACCACGACCACCTCGTTTTTTTTTCACAATTACAACAACATACATATATACTGGTTAGAGTAAACGTGGCATCGAATCCCAGCTGAGCCAAAAAAAAACTTTTTTTATTTTATGTATTATTTATGTTTTTATTACTTTTTTTTATTTTTTTAAAAAATTGTTTTTTAGTTTTTTTAAGTTTTTTTTGAATTTTTTTATTTTTTTTTTTTTTTTGTTTTTAATACATTAATTTTTTTTTTGTGTTTTTTTTTTTTGGAAACATACATACGTAAACTCAATTTATAATTCTGCAATGGGATGTTTTTTATATGAATGTACGTATTTGATATGAGATGAATGGTGATACAAACAATTGTTATTGCATGACTACACGTTGTGAAGGGTATATACGATTCGTCACGGCCGAATATAGCACTCTTACTAGTGTTTTTTAACATGGATAAAAATTATAAGTCAAAATTGTTTTTAAATTACTTTTTTAACTTTGCAGAGGAAAGGTTTGATCAACTTTCTTATTCCTAATTTATAATTTGCCATTTAACAGTACATCATACAACCGATACAAACGAATTTGTGTCGCCAGTAAATAAAAAGAAAAATTTATTTCAATAGATGAAACTAAATACAATGAGAGGTTATGAATTAAACAATTATTAATTTCGGAATTTTCCCGTGCGAAGATTTGACAAAAGAAGTAACTTCGTTAATATGATTCAACAGGTTTTTTCCTTTTGCACATACTCGTCAAAGAGAACTTTTATTGTAAATAGTTATTTAACACTAAACAAATATTTGGCACTGTTCCTATTGTTTTATAATGAGGTTGATTAAAAATGAATATTTAAAGCCGTTTTTTATGTTACATCTGGTAAAAAAGATACATACAAACATATACATATGTATATGTATATAAATTAATGACTTTGTAATATTTTTATGTGCGATCTTGTTTGTATTGCAAACAAAACATAACTAATGATTTTGTTTAATGGCTTGTCTTAAAATGACACACGTGTGCGTTAACAGTCCTGATTTATTTCATTATATTTTTTGGTGAGTTGACTCCAAAACAACTTTCTAACTTAATTAAATAGTGTTATCTAGCTTATTTTTAAACATGTTGTAAGAACTCAAAATTAGTAGTGGGTTCGTAAGTTATAAATAATTTGTGATTTGATGATCTCAAAGTGATTTCTATGTTAACTACTGGCTTTCAGTTAGGCTATGCAAAATATTACATTTTTATTTGAGAATAAGATTTTATTAAAGAAAACTAACTGGCCATCAGCCTAAATTTAAAACGTTCAAGATATTTGTGATCAGTTTCTCAATTACACCGCAAATTTCTTTGCGAAAAATAAATCAATAGCCTTTCGAAACGATAAAGTTTGATTAAACTGGGTACAATAAAATGGGTAGCAACATGTCATTAAAATTACACTTTGTTTGACGTTGTCAAAAAAAATGTAAGTCCACTGCTGGAGTTCATAAGAAAGAAGAATACCCCTAAAACCTAGTACAGCAAGCCAATCCATTGTAAAATTTCTGAAAAAGCGTGATTTAAGACTTGTTTTTTTAATATTCCAGTTAATTTCTTGTATATTTATTTTATTTGTTAAAAACACAGCATATTAACCGCATAACATAAACTTGTTATCATGGTACAATAATCAGGTAGCCTCAGTTCTGCAACAACAAAATTCAAAATGTATTTTGTTGCTGGAAAACGACGACTTAAATGTCAAAAAGCAAATGTGTGTGCGTGTTTTTTTGGCGGTAGAATATATACGTACACAATATATACACATACAGGGTGGACCAAAAGTCGCGCCTGCGTGTGAAAATTGAATAACTTTTTTGTTTATTATTATTTTTTATTAAATTTTTTTTTTTAATTATAATATTATCTTTGTATGACCTAAATTTTAATTATGAAAAATAATGTCAGAGAGATGACCACCATTTTCATCGATGCACAATTGGGCTCTTAAACAGGCGTTTTGCATAACTGCACGCAAGGTTTCAGGCTCTATTGCCCTGATCTCAGCTTCAATGTTGTTCTTTAGCTGCTCTATAGTTTGAGGCTTGTTTACATACACTCGTTCTTTGAGATAACCCCATAGAAAATAATCAGGGGCAGTTAAATCCGGTGAACGTGCTGGCCAATTAAATTCTGAATTTTTCGAGATAATTCGGTCGTCAAAAATTTCATTTAAAAGCGTCATTGTGGCACGGGCCGTGTGTGCTATTGCTCCATCCTGCTGAAACCACTTGTTGGCTGCCTCAGGGCGTACAAAATTATTAAGCATAGCGCGATATCTGTCCCCATTCACCGTTACTGTATTACCAACTTCATCCTCGAAAAAGTAGGGCCCTATAACTCTTTCTGATGTCACTCCACACCTTACTGTACACTTGAGGGGGTGTAATTGGCGCTGGTGAACAACTCTGGGATTTGTAGTACCCCAAAATCTCATATTTTGTTTATTTACGTATCCATTTAGATGAAAATGTGCGTCAGTAAAATTTAGCGCCCATTGGAAAAGTAAAATTTTACCACTTTCGTTCGTTGCTCAGTCGTTAAATTTTGCATGGTGGTGTAACACGAATCGATGAATAAAATCTGAAAAAAAAAATAAAAAATATTAATAAACAAAAAAGTTATTCAATTTTTACACGCAGGCGTGACTTTTGGTCCACCCTGTACATAAACAAAATTTGACATCTTAGTTAAACCTAGGTAGAGAAAAAAAATCAGCTGTTTTAGTGAGGCTACCTGATAATTGTACCATGCTTGTTATGTTGTGTTTTTTGCTTGTTGGTTAATAGTATCCAACTCCACGTACGTACTAAATTGACGTCACTAATTTCAAACAAAACCAACAACAAATATACTTTATTTTAATAATTTTGAAATGTATATTTTATGAAGAATTATTTAGCGTATTCAAAAATAATTAAATGTTTAAAAATGATGAACAAAAAAATGTTTCCACAACGTATGTTAAAGAAATCAATATTTTCCTTGTTTTTCGTTTTGTTAAATACATGTCTCCTAACGTGGAAATAAAATTTCTAGCTGTTTTTATATAACGAACAAATGCAAATGCGAAGAAAGAACGATTCTGCGCTCAATATTTTTAATAATTTTTGTTTATTTAAAAATATATAAAACATGTTTACGTAGTTTTGTATGTGTAACAGAAAAATTTTAAATATTTATTTTTGATATTCGGCTAGTTCCCTAAAAAAGCTTTTAGTAAAAAAAAAATAATATTAAATGTGACACATAATTTAAGGCGGCACAAAATCCTAAGACAACAACCATAGCTTTTTTTCTGTCTTCGTAAACAATAAAATGTAGTGTGGATAAAAATAATGAATAAAAAAAATATTTTACTTGTTAACAATTAAGTACAATTAACTAAAAATTTTGGTATATGTAAAATTCAAAACTTTTTTTTAATGACCTACACAATTTTTAAACTGGAGCGTACATAGACAAGAAATGTAAAAAGGCATCGCCCTAACCAACATAAAGATGTACCCTGCACCTGTGGTGCCATGGCTATATATGCTTTGTCATCCTGTTTGTAATTTCTACATGTCCGCTTGTCCGTGTGTTGGTCAATATATTGCATATATCCGAGAATGAGTCGCTATAGAAATCCAGCACAATCGCTCCATAACTTTCTTAGATATAAACAAATAAACACAACTGCCTCTATTTTTTCTCATATTTTTACGACAAAAATCTAAATTTTTCAGCCCTAGGTAAATTTATAAAGACGTTGCAATATGCCTCTGGGGATATTTAAATTTTTTTTTGTGTTAATCCCGACAATGTTATAGAAAAATTAATTTTAAAAATTATATATGTATATTTTTTAAATATATCAATATATCAAAAGCCCATCATTAATTTTTGTAGCCTCTGAAATTATTGCTGAGATAAACTGACAAATTGGTTTGAAACTAAATGAGATATTAGGACAAAAATCAAAATACTTCAGCCAGTAGAAAACAATAAATAATAAAATAAATTTATTTTCCCAGATGGCGTCTATAACAAAAAGACGGATATATTTGCCAAAAATAGTTATTACGGCCTTGCGCCCTTCAACCCCCATAAATTAGTATCAAATGAAAGGACTTGGATAAAAGAATACTAAAAAACTTTGAAAAAATTAAACTTAACATGGTGTCCTAAGCAAAATGCCAGATAATTTTTTTTCATCCCATCAATAGGGGCATCAAATTAAAAGGCTTGACTAGTAGAATACAGTTAACTTTGTTAAAATTCAAAATCAAAGCTAAGTCACTACACTTATATGGGGTATTATCAGATTCGGTACAGCCGATTATAACATTCTTACTTGTTTTAGATTAAATTAATACATACAAATAAGAGTTTTACAAGCAATTTTACAAAAGAAGTTTCATTATGGTAATACAATTTCAGTGACCAACTATATATGTTCCCCTCGTTCCTGTAAGAATCATACGGCCACAAGACGAACGCTACGTAAAAAAGCTGATATTAATGTACGCGTTTTATGTAAGAAATAAAACATTAACATAAGCATGCATAGATATTGGATGTATAATACAAAAATGCAAGATTTTTTTAAATATTTAGGGTTTATTATAAAGTATATCTCTATCATTTAAATTTTTAATCAGGCTTGAGTTCATATTAATATTCTTTATTTTTACAAAGAATTTTTTTTTTTAATTGTGATAAATGAAAGAATAAATCTTGAAAAATTATATTTTTACCGACACTAGCCGAGTGGAATGCATTTTCGAAACCAGCTACGATTTCATCATCAGCACTCTCTGATCGGTGGTTACATGTTGGTTGTAAATATCATCTATTTAACTCACGGGACTTATGTTAATTGAATTCGGTAACTAATTTTTAGTTTTTCCTATTTCATATATTTTTACCACAATGAGTTAGATTGAAATTTTAACCAAACAGCAACCCTTTTTTTACTTTTTGTTTGTTATTATCTTTCATTTATCACTATTTTTGTCCTGCTCTAGCCACCAGTTAGGTAGCGATAAGAACAGATAATTGTTTTTTTAACAATCAATGTTTATAATCATTTGTTTTATTTTCTGTGAAGTCAGTATACAACGAAATGTTGACTGACTAACAGTGGATGAATGATTTTTTTTACACCGTGCCCTGTGTTTATATAAATTGAATTTTCATTTTGTCGAACTTTTCTGTTTAAACTATTATTTTTGTCGATAAAAATATAATTTTTCAAGATTTATTCTTTCATTTATCACAATTAAAAAAAAAAATTCTTTGTAAAAATAAAGAATATTAATATGAACTCAAGCCTGATTAAAAATTTAAATAATAGTTTAAACAGAAAAGTTCGACAAAATGAAAATTCAATGTATATCTCTATCTCTATATATATATAAAAATTACGTTTATGTTCGTGATCGATAAACTCAAAAACTACTGCACCGATTTTGACCAAGCTTTATATGAATGCTTTATGGATCGTGTGGAGTGTTTGTGTGTAGTTTGAACTACTATTAAGTTTTTTTTAGAAAAAGCGTTCTGCTTAGATCTAAACAAATAGTATTTGGATGGAGCAAGGTCTTTACTATAAGGTGGCTAAGATAAAACTTAAATAGCTTTTAACATTTTTTTCAGCAATATTACCGTTTCATGTCTGACCACATATTTTTAGCGATTTTCTGTCAATGCTTGCTTCAAAACGAATCAGTTGTATTCGGCACAGATTCACTGTGATAGTCTAGCCAGATTTCAGTAGCTCAAAAAATATATGTAAAGGATACTTTCGATCCCACCAAATGCAGCGCCACGAAAATTTAGTTTGGTGTCAATGTAACTGTTTGGCCTGTTATTCTTTTTTTTATCTTTAGTTTCAGTGAAAATTTATCAAGGAAAATCCTTTTTTCTTATATTGATATTTATGCATAACAATTTCGTAGGTACCTTTTATTATTTAATTTAACAAATTAGAAACCAATTTGATAAGATTTCATGACGGATGTATTTAAGCAAATGCTTTAGCGAAGCAAAATAAATGAACGTGTTTAAGCATTTCTTTACTTCAAACAAAGTTTCCGATATGCAAAAGTTTTTTTTTTAATTTATTCAAATTTTATATCCGTGAATTTATATAAAACAAAAAATAAATTCGTACACATTAACTAGTATCTATTTGACAAGATACGCAATACCTTTGAAACAATCTTTGCTGCTGTACAATTTAAATAAAAATATTTGATAAACATACATACAAACGTACATACTTACAAACGTGTAATACACAAATTCCCATTATATATTATTAAGTAAATACTTACTTATGTATGTAAATAAAAAGTAATATTTTTGTGTAATATTAAAAAAAATACTTACCGATGCTTGTTGGCTTGTATGAGTTTTGATATTAAGAACCAGATGTATGTGCCAAATATTTGGTAAAACGACAAGTTGGAGATTGAGATTTAGAACTAGAGAGTTTGTTAAGAAATTATTTATAATTTTTTTAATTTAAGTAATTCGCCGCCGGCTAGCGATGTTCCAATATTAATAATGAGTCAACTCGATGCCGATAACGCAAGAATTTTGCTTTCAGTTTCTATATTTTATCTTATTCTTTGTATTTTTTATACAAGGTGTAGATTAATTACGTCAAACCAAACACAATATCATGAACTCAAATAAACAAATTAGTTTCGATAAAATTTAGCTAAATATTATACACATGTATTGAGACAAAGCAACAACAATGTTATGTTGTTAAAAAAATTGTTTATGTTATGTATTTAGTACGAAAGTTAAATTACAACTAGAGCGACCTGGCGATCAACATTAATAAGTTCTTCCCTTTACAAATGTTTAAATATATAATTGTATGATACGTATAATAGAGAAAATTAAAAAAGCATTTTCACAAATATGTTATACTAGCCAAACCCGGCGCACATTGCTACGCCCCTTAATGAATCGAAATGCATTCTGAATTTTAATTGAATATCAAGTGCAAAAACCTAAAAATTATAATTTTTTTATGGGCGTGGCATTGCCCACTTTTCTAATCACGAAATTGTAAAGTCATAACAGCTCAATATGTGTGCAAAGTTTCAGAGGAATCGGACCAGTGCAAGTACCTCAAAATTATACCTTTTTTTATGGGCGTGGCAGTGCCCACTTTTCTAATCACGAAATTATTTAGTTATGACAGCTCGATATGTGTGAAAAGTTTTAGAAAAATCGGTCTGGTGCAAGTACCTTAAAATTATAACCTTTTTTTATGGGCGTGGCCCTGCCCACTTTTCTAATCACGAAATTGTAAAGTCACAACAGCTTGATATGTGTGCAAAGTTTCAGAATAATCGGTCCAGTGCAAGTACCTCAAAATTATAACCTTTTTTTATGGGCGTGGCCCTGCCCACTTTTCTAATCACAAAATTATATGGTTATGACACCTTCGTATGTGTGCAAAGTTTCAGAAAAATCGGTCCAGGGCAAGTACCTCAAAATTAAAACTTTTTTAGGGGCGTGGCCCCGCCCACTTTTCTTATCTCGAAATTATTTAGTCATGGCAGCTCGATATGTGTGCAAAGTTTCAGAAAAACCGGTCAAGTGCAAGTAGCTAAAACTGATAACTAATTTTTTATGGGCGTGGCCCCGCCCACTTTTTTTCACCCATAAACACTCCCTGGTATGTGTACAACAACTTACCAAAGTTTGAGCCCGATCGGTTTTACAGTTTCGGAGTCTATAGCTAACACACACACACACACACACACAGAGTTTCACTTTTATATATATAGATGTGCTTTCCGGACCCGAATTATGTTGCTTGCGTTATCTAAAGCAAGCAATCTCAATTGATTAAACAAAACATTAACGGATATAATTCATTATTTATAAAACAGCCCTATAATGAGTTTATAAAACAGATTTTTTATGAAAATTTTAGTAATTTGAATAAATAAGCCAGCAATGTTTCGTAATTTCTTGTACCTTTCAATAATTTAAAATTTTCAGTAATGTCTTACGTATTAACTTTTAATAAAATCCGAAAAAAATGCAATGCATTATAAGTGGCTTTTTTGTATTTGTTAAAAAAATACAAATCATTTGTAGACTTCTTTTAAATTCTTTAATGAACAATTTAAAAAAAATTATTATAATTAAAAAAAAAACTTATTTACATAAAAATTTAAAAATGTCGAATTTAAAAAAAGCAAATTTGTCGTTTCATCTTATCAAAAAAAAAATTATATATAAATAAAATCCCGTTATTTTTTTCCTGCTTGTGCTTTATCTTTGGTATTATTGTGTAGTTAATCGCCTGTCGTTACCATTGTGATTCAACTCTTAGCATTAATTTTATTTATTTATTTATTTATTTTTTTTTATAAAACTTAGAACTATGTTTGTTGTCTCTTTTAATTAATGTAATTTTTTCTATAGGCTTTAGATATGTTTTAGCATTATTTATTTTTTTTAATTATATTATTAGGTTTCTTTTAATGCTTGTCAACACACTCATTAAGTTCTTTTTGTTTTTATTTTTTAACAAAAATTTTTTTGAATCATTCGACAACCGATAAGGTCAGCAATCGTAACTAAACTGAACAAATTTTCGTTAGTTCTCTTTATAATAGGTACTTTTTGAATAAAATTCATTCTCATTTACTCACTTTTATTAAAATTAAAGTTTGGTTTCTTAAGTATTTTTTGTTGTTTTTATTATTTGGCATAGATCATTATTAATATTATTTAAATTTTTGCTTTGGTTTAAATACAAATTTATCTTGCGTATTGTTTGTTATATTAGCACTAATTAGAAAAGCTAAAACCAGAAATGTTTGAAAATATCCCAGCAAAATTTTTTTTGAATTTGTATTGTTGTTATTATTTCATATTTCGTAATAATAAGTTATCCTTACCAACATCATAACTTTTAAACACAGAATAATCACCTGTTGTTAATGACCTTAGTCAATAAATAATAATATGATTACAGTAAAACCTCCCTAATCCGAACAGATATAGTGTGATCTCTCGACCTGATTACTGGATTTTACAGGTCTTTAACTTAGGTATACTTAGTTTTTATAATTACAAAGTTTATTTTAATATATAAACAGAATAAATTAAATTAAATACAATTAAAAAATTCATTTACAAAAAAAAAAAAATCTAAAAATATACAAATTATATTAGTTAAAATTGTATCTTTGGATACAACTTTTATTATCCAGTTTTTCTGTTTTGTTTTTAACTTCCTTTAAAAATAATATTTTCTTATCAGTTACATTTGTTTGCTGGGCCCATAAAATTGCTCTTAAGAACAGATCAATAGCTATTTTATTTGAGACGTTATCATGGACTTCCTGAATTTTCTCCAGAGAATTATCGGAGTATTGGATTTTCTCATAATTTCAAATATTGTACAATAGCGAAAAAACAAACAAACACACATAAAATGTGTATGTAATGCAATGACCATTAAAGGTTCAAAATTTCGTTATAAAATTTTTTTTTAAACTGTCACATAACCGATTACATCGAAGCATCGAAAGTGTGAATATTATATGAAATTTTTTAATATCGCATAACTAAAAATTAAAACTTAATTACTGTTTATTACTTTTAGTTGCTGGTTAGTAACTAGTTATCAAGGTCGTGAAATTTTTGAATAACCCAAACATAAATAAGTAGTTATTCTGCCACAAAATAACTAATTAAAGGAGGAAAATTAAGTTTTTATTAAAATGTATTAATGTTTAATGTCTGCCAAAACCATCACTTTTCATCCACGCTTGAACTTGCTAACTTATTAGGTAACTGTATATTTTGCTTGGATTTTAGTTCACAAATAATTATTTGACACATTAAACTGAACATGTTAAAATTTGTAGTTAAGTTTTTTACAATTATTTTAATTCAGTAAATTATAAAATGTAATTTGTTTTACAGTTTTGTACTTGTAAATATTATTTAGTTCGCAAAGTATTTATTGCCTTATCATAAAAATAATTTAAGGTTTATAAAAAGTTTATACAACTGATTTACTATGAAAACTTGATGAATTAAACTATTATAAAGCTGACATGTCCCGTCCGAAAACAACTTTTTGTCTGTTTAATTAAACTAAATATTATTGATTATTATTAAAGAATGAGTTCGAAATTTTGTTCAAATACATGCTATTTAATTGTGCAAATTAGTTGTATTTAATACAGTACATTTGGTACTGTATTAAATTACACATCGCACAGAATTGGTGTGTAACTTAGCTTTATTGATTCCTATGCTTCTCAAACTAATAAAAGAGAGAAAAACCAACTTTATTTTACTTTAGTTAAAAATATACAAAGCATCTTAAACGTATTATTATTTTGATATATCCCAGCAAATATTATTATTAAAGTATAAATTAGGTTTATAAATAGTTTTTATAAAAAATGTCTTCAAAAAATCTTTGATATATTAAAAAATTTCTTATGAATCAGAAAGTGTACCTTTGTTCATCAAGTGTAGATACTCAAATGTTTTACAGAATCAATAAGACTCTTATTTGAATAGTTTTAAATACATATCAAAATTTAGTTTTATTATTATACAAAAATACATACTTTTCATTTTTAATTATATTGGCGTACGGGATATGGAGTTCTAAAGAAAATTACGAGCAATCCTGTCTCTGAATCTGGAAAGCTGGGTATTTTGTGAGTAACGTAATAGTTTGTGTGTTTTCCTGGGATGTATTTGGTTAGCCGGTAAAGTCGTCAGGTACACCAGTTCGTTACATTAAAATTAAAGTTAAATTAAATTTGTATGAAAATAAAGGCAAACATACCTTTATAACATAAAAGTTATAAAAAAATTATAAATATAAGCAAAAATAATTATCCTCATAATTATAATCAAACTTTTAATTACAGAAATAGTTATTAGAACACATTTTCCTGTTGGTTTTAAAGAAATTCAAAATTGCTTTGACCAAAATATCAATAGGTTTGGTTTGTAAAGAAATCATTAATTACAATTAATGAGTTTGTATATAAATTAAAGTGAAAATAACTTGTGAATTTACTTTTTCGGACAATTAACACATTTCAACAAATGTTTACACAAAACCTAAAATTACCTATTATTTGTACATATAAAAGAGTTATGTTACTCACTGACTGAGTCATCATCGTATAGTCCAAATGCATGAGTTGTGGATACTGAGAAAAAATTTTTAAAAATTCAAATTTCAAGGGTCATTGAAAACGGGTAAATTCAGTAACCTTACATCTGCTTAACCAAAAATAACACAGATTAACTTAAAAAAGTATTGTTATCTACTAAAGAATAGGGTGCCCCGATGGATTAGTCAGCAGTGTCCTGTTCTGCTAGCTTAGGGGTTGAGGGTCCGATTCCCGCCGGAGACTCTGGACTTGTCTGCTTCTTTTCTATTCTATTCTTACTTTTTTATTTAGGCATCACAAAGGGATCAATATAATGGACCCAAGTGAGCTGTACAACAGCTGCCTGTTCCACCTAACCTAACCTAACCTTACCTACTAAAGAATAGTCATCTTGGCATCTGACCCTTTTTTTTATTGTTCAACCCCTGTTGGGGTAAAAAAAGGTACAAGATATATTCTGGTACTTTTTGGCAACCTTCCAAACACAGAAGAATCATTTTAGGTAAAACAATTTTTAATATTAGATGATCTAACACTGTTTTTTTTTTTTTTAATATTTTCCAAAAATAATTTTTGGAAACATTAGGGTTTTTGCACTTTTTTCAAATTCGCATGTATAAGGGTTAAAAACTTTCCCTTATTTTGGGTACAAAAAAGGTACCAAAAGTTGTAAATAAATACCAGCAAATATGTGTTATTCCTTATTACTGGGCCAATATAGATAGAATTTGTAATAGGGGCTTCAACAGACAAAAATATTATGTAATTTTGCTTAGACTTGAAACAAATTCGTAACTGGATGGAAAGTTTATTATAAAATAAAAATTGAAATATATTTTTAAAAAACGGCAGAAGGTCTTTTTTGCATCCTTAACTTTTTGTGTTTTTATACCCGCTACCAAAAAAATGGTGGGGGTATATTCATTTTGTCATTCCGTTTGTAACACATCGAAATATCCATTTTAGACCACATAAAGTAAATATATTTTGAATCTGGGTTTGATTTTATGACGATCTAGCTACGTCCGTCCGTCTGTTGAAAGCACGACAGAGGTCGCACCGAAAAAGCTAGGGGGCTCAAATTTTTTCAGAATCTTTCTTATAGACAAGGTTTGTTTGATATTGAAAATGGGATAAATCGGAATATTAGGAAGTGAGTTATAGCTCGTAATGCAAGAGTAGGTCCAAAAAACCGTGTCCTTCGAACATCGAATAAAATGGAATTGTGTCCAAACGCATTGACGTAGAGTCATGAAAATTCGACTGAGTAAAAACAATATCTTTCCCCGAAAACTGCCTAAATTTATGCATTAGGAAAGGAGTTATAGATCAAAATGTACGAAAATTTATACCGCACAGTGTATTTTTCGGTATATTTAAAAACAAAAACGTCATAAAAGCAAAAAGAATTGGATGTACGACTCTGAAATTTTGCACACATGGCTTTTTGGTGAGATGCTTTGCTGTAATGGAAAATAAATGTGACACACCCACTTTTACGCCCACCTCCCATATAACGCCTTACCTCAAATTCATATAATTTCTCTACGAATAAAGAGTTTAGAATAAAAAAGGACTATATTGAAACATCTAAGTAACATTCATTACTAAAAATAATTTCGACACACCTACTATTACGCCCACTTTTCACGTTATCCACTGTTAATGAAATTTAAAAGCTCATAATACCGACAAAATTAGAGCTACGATGATGAAATTTGCTATAGATATCCTTCTAGTCAATGTTATTTTTATGCTGGAAAATTTAAGTGACACGCTTACTTTAACGCCTACCTCCCATATATATTGAAACATCTAAGTTGCATTCATTAGTAGAAACAACTTCAACGCGCCTACTTTAACGCCAACTTTCATTGAAAGGCTACAACAACTTCGACACGCCTACTATTACGACCACTTTTCACGTTATCTATTGTTAATGAAATTTAAAAGCTCATAAAACCGACAAAATTGGAGGTATGATGATGAAATTTGCTTTATATATTCTTCTAGTTAATGTTATTGTTATGCCGGAAAATTTAGGTGACACCCCTACTTTAACGCCTACCTCCCATATAACGGTTTATCTAAAATTCATATAATTTCTCTATGAATAAAGAATTTGGAATAATAAAGGACTATATTGAAACATCTAAGTTGCTTTCATTAGTAGAAGCAACTTCAACACGCCTACCTTAATGCCTACTTTCATTGAAATACTACAACAACTACGACACGCCTACTATTACGACCACTTTTCACGTTATCTACTGTTGATGAAATAATAAAACCGACAAAATTGGAGGTATGATAATAAAATTTGCAACAAATATCCTTCTAGTCATCGTCATTGTTATGCTGGATAATTAAGGTGACACACCCACTTTAACGCCTACCTCCCATATAATGGTTTATCTCAAATTCATGTAATTCGTCTATGAATAAAGATTTTGGAATAATAAAGGACTGTAGTGAATTATTAAAGTTGCACTTTCACTACTTTCATTGAAAGACTAAATTTACGAAAAGTTATACAAAGAAAGTGATACATATATTAGTATAAAGAGATTATTGCATAGCGATTACTGTTAACAAACAAATACATTTTGTGCTATAAATTGGGTTATTTCCGGCGAATTTGAGTTATTTAATCTTCTCGATTTCCCGGGATTATTTTTCGGGATCCCGGGAAATAAAAAAGGTGGCTACGATTCGAAAGCAGATGTTTATATTGAAATTGGATTCTAATGATTTTATTTTTGATCTCGTAGCTGAAGTACCTGTATTTTTCTTTTTTTGTGCTCATATGTATTTGATCTCGTATCTAGAGAATAATATTTTTTTTAACAAAATATATTTTTACTTAATTAATATTTTAAGTTCAATTTTCTTTATTAATTTTTATAGTTTTGAAGTGTTTTTTTACATTATAAACTATTTTATGCTTTTTAAGGGAAAGTTTTTTATTAAAAACCAATTTACTTTTTATTTGTTTTGCTGCGGGATCCCGGGATATTAAAAAATAAATCTCGCATTTCCGGAAAAAAAATTTTTCGGAAAAAAACCCTTGCTACAAAAGAACGGAAAACTGGTGGCACAGCCGAATATAGTGCTCTAACTTGTTTACATATATGAAGATAGAATTTTTAAATTAGTCGTTATTGCTCCGAGTTAGCACAAAAAATGTTATGGGCGACCGAAAATGTAGTTTTTATTTATTTTTTAATTTTTTTTTGTATGTTCTACATTTATAAAGAAGCATTTTAAAATTAGGGACAATTGATTCAAGTTCAGAATGAAAATGATATGGGCGACAAAAAAGGTAATTTTTAATATTTTTATTGTCATTTTTGTAGTTTCTACGTTATTGAAGCAAGAATTTTCAAATTAAAGTAAATTGATACGAGATGAGACTGAAATTGCTATGGGCGACCGAAGTGGTACTCATTTGTAGTAATTTTTGTATTTTGTGAGTCAATAAATTTAAATTTTGAAAACTAAGAAGCAGTGATCCTCGCTAAAACAGGATTGTTAACTGTTCCCGCTATGCCCTCGCAGTACTAAATATCAATATTTCAAAATAGTTTTCATAAAGTTAACGAAAAAACATGTAAATGGAATTACTGAATAAATAAAATACTAAATACTTGAGTATTGAATAAATAGTAAATACTGTGCTAGCGCAGTAGCGAATATATTGCTAGTTAATTATAAAAACACTTAACAAAAAAATAAAAACATTTTTACTAAAAAATTATATATTTATATATATTTGACCTTTTAATTGTGAATCTTTTTACTGTCTTAAGTTCGTTTTCATAAATTATTACTGCCCAAAACATTTAATTTAAGTTGAAAGCATTACAATAGTTTTAGAATACTGAAAATATAGGATTTCATCATTAGAAGCCGTTACTGGAAAACTTACATACATCATATTTAAAATTGTTTTATTTATTTCTTTATTTGTCAATGGAAAATAAACCTCACAGGTTATTTGAAATTAAATACTTATATTTTATACAAGGCATATCCATAAGGTATATGCATCGCGGCAACAAACACAACAATAAAAAACACATGTATTTTGTTTTTGTATATATGCCGGCATATGTCAAGCATTTTTTTTATTTTCTTCTTAAATTTGAATAACTTTTAAAAACCTTAAAGCGAAAACTTTTTATTCACGGTTGTGTTTTTTTTTTAGTTTTTTAAACCAACTGAAACTGCGAATTATTTATTGTTGAATTGAATTAAAAAAATTAAGTTTGACAACTGCAGGCATGACTTTTAAAAAAAGTTAGTAACGATCAAGTTAAATTCATACAGGTGAAATTATCAGCACATGATGATGGGGAAATAAAATGTCTAAATTGGTTGAATTCTCCTTTATTCTATTTACTAATGCAGGAATGGAAAGTTAGATTTTTGATTCCGAATTCAACATTTAACTTAATTGTGCTTTTTATGATAATAAATTTACCAAATTTATGTATATTTGTTGTTCTTGCACCATTTATAATGTGCTTCACAAGCACATATCCTTTTTTTAATGAAATTTTATCGAATTAAACATATAAAAAAAACATTTCCATCCTTGTTATACAAACTGGCCTTGAAAGAAAAAATCCCCTAAAAATTTGCTTTGTTGTATCAATTCGCCGTTGCATATACCTGTATGAATATGCCTTGGTAACGCTTATAAAATGTATAGAAAAAAATACAATCAGCTGATTGGATACGAGTACAAAAGTTATGAATTACAGAAAATTATTATTATACTTAAAATTATATCAAAGCTGAACACAAAATCAATAAATTTATAAAAAAAAAATTTGAATTCATTTTGTTAGACATAAGGATCCTTAAACTCGTTAGCCCAACGTTCTATAAACCAAGAATAGCTCTCTCTTTTTTTGCCGCCAAGAAAATATGCAAAATAAAATATAGCTTACGATTTCTAAGTCTAAGAGATTATCAACTAGTCCTGGCTAGTAACCATCAAGAAAAATATTTTCCGCTATCGGGTTACTTCTAAAAAATCGTATTTATTTACATTATTTAAGTTGAGTACCATTAGGTTTATTTTACAACAACTAAACAAAGAATTGACGTCATTTTTCTAATCAGAAACATGAAGAAAACTGAGAAAAATTTTTACGTTTATACGTGATATGTCGTTAATATACGCCTAAAAATAAATCTATACCTAGAAAATAAATTGGAAGTAGTGCAAAGTGAATTACATTTTCAGACTTCTAAATCAATAGTGTAAAAACATTCATTCTAAATGGCCCCCTAAATTTGAAATAATATGTCATAAATGATGAGCTAAAAAAATTTCTAAAGTAATTCATGTAAACAAACAAAATCAACTCATAAAACATCGGATGATATGTTCTAGTTTTTATTAGAATGGCGTTCAGTTCAACAATATATTCATGTATACACATTATTTCCAATGATACGATAATGTTAAAGTCATTAGTGCTTTCACCTAAATTTAAAAACTTCGTCACCAGTTGAAAGAAAAATCTCTTTTTATATCCTTCACCTGTGGTGCACAAGGGTATATGTATATAGTTTTGTTATGCCGTTTGTATATTATCCGAAAGCTTATGAATAGGGAAGTTGATTAAGCCCTGACCGTCTTTCCGTGTGTTGGTTGAAATCAACTTTCAGAAGCAAACATATATTCCTCCGATCTGTGTATGTTATCAATCTTTTGGAAATATCCGGTAATATCAGCAAAACTGGCCCATAGCTTTCTGAGATATGAGCAAATAAACACGACTGCCTCTGTTTTTCCCCATATTTTTACCACCAAAATTAGAATTTTTCAGCCATAGAATAATTTATAGGTACCTTTGCTACTATTTGTAGATACAATATGCCTCCAGAGATATTCGTAAAAAGTTTTGGATAAAACGTGCTCTAATCGGTAAAGTTATAGGCAAACATTTTTTATATATATTCCAAAAATTTACAAACTGAAATCAATTTTTTTCTGCTTCTAGAAAACCGAGAAAGTCAGTATTGGTATTATCTGAAAGGACTTGACAAGCGCATTAAAAACACTAAAAAAATAAAATTCATGTTGGCCGCCACTACAAAATGGCGGACAATAAATTTATATATGAGCCAAATCTGGTATTTTAAAATGTAAGTTGTTGAAAAGTGTAAAATCAAAGATGGCGTTTAAAACAAAATGGCGAAACAAATTTTATCAGATTTGGCACGGCCGAATATGGCACTCTTACTTGTTTGTCATAGTTTTTTTGTTTTTGCTGGGTACCTCTGGAACAGTAAATTTTAAAGAATCATTTTATTAAAAAGCTATGAATATATAATTTTTATATATTGAAGAACTTAGTTGACTTTATCAAAAGCTTTAATTATTACTATTTATGTTATCGTTTAATGCAAATGGAAGCCCTATCATTTACTTTTTAATTTGTCTAAAAATTTTTTTTTAAAAAAAACATTTTTATCACATAATTATTCTACTATATTCTTAATACTTTTTTATTAATCTTTCTCTATCCACTGTGTTATATAAATATTAATTCTAAATTAAATATCAGTTACCGATTACGATGGCAGTTATTTGGTCATTATAGCTGGTTTCAAAAATACATTCCACTCATCTAATATTAATTTTTCAGTATTATCAAAATGCTGGTTACTTAATTGGAAAGTTTTAGGAAAATAAACTTAAGCCAGTGTAATATAATTACGATAACATTTTGCTAAATATATTATCAGCAAGTAATCTTTGTTCCTACCAAACTCTGACGAAATTTTTTTTTAAATTATTTATGTGTACAGATGACACTTTTATTGCTTTAAAATGTTGTATAAATATAACCTTAACAATATTTCCATTAGTATATTTTCTATCGACTACATTCACGTGCTCGTCTACCAAAACAGGAGCAATAGTGCGTATGTGATGTAAAACAAGTAAGAGCACTATATTCGGCTGTGCCGAATCTTTTATACCCACCACCAATTTTGTGTACATTTAAAGCACAATAATTATTATTTTGTTAATGGCTTGGAATAATCTCTTTATAATAAAATATACATCTCTTTCTTTGTAGAGGGTGGTTAAATTTTAAATTTAAAACAGAGGCCGAATTACGGCACTCGAACGTGATCGAAATTTGAAAACTCTTATTAGAATCTATATACCTAAAGCATACTCGATCGTTCGAGTAAAATTTCGATCGATATCTAATGCCGTAATTCGGCCCCAGGTCTGTATAAAATGTTAGAACATCTATGAAATTCTAAATTCGTTAAATGAGAAGCATTGCTGTTTATCGCGATAGTGTGGCAAAAAAACAGTCAACTTCGACTCATCATCGTGCCAAACAATTGAGCATCAGCAATGTTATTGAAAATTTGGACTATCGGATCGAGGTGTGCCGTTGAGGTCGCGGGGGCCATTTGGCAGATATTTTGTTCCATACATAATTGAACCATACAAATATTATCATTAAAAAAGAAATGATAATAATTTCCTAAATAATTTGTGTTATATTCAAAATCAACATCGGCCCTTAAAATTTAACCACCCTTTATAACTTCGATATGCTGGTAAAATGTTTTCGTAAATTAAGTGTTTCAATGAAAATGGGCGTTAAAGTAAGCGTGTCAATAAAATTTCTGATAATAAATACAACTTAGATATTTCAATATAGTCCGTAATTCTTCCAAAATATTTATTCATTGAGAAATTATATGAATTTGAAATAAAGCATTATATAGGATGTGGGCGTAAGAGTGGGCGTGACACCTAAATTTTCTGGCATAACAATAACATTGACTAGAAGGATTTCCGTAGCAACTTTTATCATCATACCTCTAATTTTGTCGGTTTTATAAATTTAAATTTCATTAACAGTAAATAACGTGGAAATTGAGCGTTATAGTAGGTGTGTCGAAGTTATTTATGCTAATAAATACAACTTAGATATTTCAATAAAGTCCTTTATTATTCGATTTATAGAGAAATTATAAGAATTTGAGAGAAAACGTTGTATGGGAGGTTGGCGTGTCACATTTATTTTCCGTCAGAAGAAAGCCTTTGACCAAAAAGCAATTTCTGCAAAATTTCAGAATCGTAGATCTAAATTTGTCACTCTTATTAGGTTTAAAATTTTTAACATATTGGAAAATACACTGCGCGGTATAAATTTTCGTACATTTTGATATCTAACTCCCTTCCTAATACATGCATTTAGGCAATTTTTCTTTCTTCCTTATACTCCGATTTAGCCAATTTTCTATTCCAAACAAACCTTGTGTATAAGACATATTCTGGCAAAATTTGAGCCCACTAGCTTTTTCGATGGGACCTCTATCGCGCTTTTAACAGACGGACAGACGGACATAGCTAGATCGTCGTCAAATAAAACCCCGATTAAGAATATACATACCATTTTTTTGGTGGCGGATATAAAAACTCAAATACTTCAAAAAAACACATTACAAAAAAATTTGTTTAGCTCTTTTACTAAAATTTTGCAAAAAATATTTGACCTTGTGTCACAAAAATTGGTCTGCTGATCACGGTCGGATCGTAACGGGTATAAAATGGGGTAAAGAGGTATAGAGGAGAGTTTTATCTACTAAATGGTGCTAATTTATTTTTGTTATCTTATGTTTTCTAGAAGTTATGGTGTATTAAAAAAAGGAATTTAGGAAAATTTAGACCTAAAGATAAAAAAAAAATTATTTCTAAACATTATAAACAATTTATTTTCATATATTAATGGCTAACAAATTTTAAAATTATACAAAACTTATTTCGTTTGAAAATCTTCTAAAAGTAAAATGTTATAGAACTTTAAAAATCAAAATCTTACTAATAAATTTCCTGTTTTAGCAAAATGCTGAGCATGTCCATTTTGAATCACCCTGTGGCCCTTAAAATTCAACCACCCTTTACAAAAGAATAGATAGATAAAAAGAAAATTTGTTAAAATATGTATTTTAAATATTCAAATACTTATTTTAAATCTACTGATGCACATTTTTTTTTAATATTTTTAAATCTTAAACCTCATAAGACTGTGTGTACAACTATATGTAAAGTTGGGCACAAATCATTACTCTAGTTAATTTTTGTCAACAAACTTTGGTCATTTTCGTTTTCACAAACCCCTATAAAATTCCTTTGTAGTTTGTGCAAAAAAATGTTACTAGAGTCATCTAGTGTTCTACGTGATGTTTAGCAAAGACATCATCCTCAGTGTTTGCAAAATGTAGTGTCGCCTTCAACAGATGTCGCCATCTGCAATGAATAAATGCTAATGAATATGACTAATATATTTTTATAAAAATTTAAAAAAAAAGTGGGCGTGGCACATTTAATGTTAATTCTTGCTTTACGAGCTATAACTCTCTTTCTAATATTCCGATTTAGCCCATTTTCAATACCAAACAAACCTTGTCTATTAGAAAGATTCTGGCAAAATTTGAGCCCTTTAGCTTTTTCGGTGCTACCTCTATCGTGCTTTCAACAGACGGACAGACGGACAGACGGACGGACATAGCTAGATCGTCATCAAATCAAACCCCGATTCAGAATATATATACTTTATGGGGTCTAAAATGGATATTTCGATGTGTTACAAACGGAATGACAAAATGAATATACCCCCACCATTTTTTTGGTGGCGGGTATAAAAACACACGCACTTAAAGTAACACGCCCTGAGGAATTTATTTAAATATTTGGGAAGAATGTGAGGCGCCATCAAAATAACATTTTTATAAACGCCTCAAATTGCATGCAACATTTTTAACATAAGTTTTTTCGTAGCTAACATTACCACATGCTTAAGAATGTATCTAAATTATATGTACGAGTATGGAGTATCTACGTTACTCATTAATACCATAAGTGGCTTTGAGTGCAGCATAGAATACAAGTATGAGTTCCTATGAACTGTGTGTTGTTGTGGTTTCAATAATGATGTTGATGGTAATTAGTTAAGATACTATGGTTTTATATTTCATAAACAAATTTTGATTTATTTGGTGTTTTGTAGTGCATCATAAACTGGGAAACATTTTTCTTAAACTCCCTTTATTTTTCATGTATTTTTTTATAATTTATCCACATATTATATATTCAACATATACAGGATGTTGTTTGTAAGTATGAGTATACATTTCAAATTATAGCTGACTTTTATGCAACAAGTCCTTTTTATACCCTTCAGCAGTGATTCCAAGGGTATATATGGCTTTGTCATTCCGTTCGTAATTTCTACAATATCTATTTCCGACTCCATACAGTATATAGTTTCTGAAAGTTTATAAATAGGGCAGTAGATTGAGAACTGACCATCTGTGTGTATGTTGGTTCAAATTAACTTGTAGAAGTCCCCACCTGTTGCACAGACCTGAATATAGAAGCCTTTTGGAAAAACTCGGGAATGGTTCGCTTTTGAAATACACCAAAATCGTATCATAGTTTTTTGAGATACGAAGAAATAAATACGACTGCCTCTGTTTTTTCCCCATATTTGTACGAAAAACATTAATTTTTTTTTTAACCGTAGGATAGGTAACGCATAGGCACGTTTGTTACTATTGACGGTAACTATATGCCTCTAGGAATATTTTGAACAAATGCAAAAATTATATAAAGAAATAATTATAGCATGTTTCTCAAGAAATATACTGGGGATAAAAACAAACAAATTGAACTAACCACAATACAACTACTACAACCGAAAATTAATTTTTTAGGTTCTAGACAACCGAGAGGGTTAATGTGGATATTAAATGAAATGGCTTGACCAGCAACAAAATGGCGGAAGCAAATTTGTATAAATGGGTTTGATCTAGTAGTTAGAAATTCACCCCGTTCAATCCTCTAAATATTGATATCAAGTGTAATCAGTAAAATATACTAAACTATGTTAAATGAAAAATCTAATATAGTAATTACTGATTTGTCACTTTCAAACTTTCAATATTCGTATCAAGTGTAAAAGCTTAACCAGAGAAAACTATGAAAAATAGTAAAAATTAAGATAAAGTCCGAAACAAAATGACAGATAGTTTTTTCTAAGCCCCATCATTATAAGTATCAAAAAAAGAACTTAGCTAGTAGAATACAGCTAATCATATTAAAAATTAAAAATCAAAGATGTCGTCGAAAAAAATGAACCAAAATGGCGTATAGTAGTAAAAATAGTGAAGGGTCTTATCAGATTCGGCACGACCGCATTTAGTATTCATACTTGTTTTCTTTTGTAATCATTGTTATTTAAGTAAACTTGTGTCTTGTGTGTGTTTATAAATCTACTTACACATTTCAAGTACTTACGAACAAAAGTAAAATTTTTCCTAAAAATAAACGATGGAGGAACGGAATTAATCTCAAGGTACATTAAAGGTGGGTGTAACCACTGTGTTGACAGCTTAATTGGTATTTATTGCTACTTAAAATTCAAGGATCTTGTTAACAATTTTCACCTCATATATTATCGTAAAATAATAAATTTTAACGCGATTATTTATTATTATTTTTTTTAAATTATGGCACCAGAAATGTTTGTTATTAAAAACATGTGATATTGATTAAATTATTATTAAATATTGTACTCATGTATAGTTAAAAGTGAGTGTTGTTAAAATGCTTTACGTATTCTATGTAATTGAGGAAGATATTGAGAGGAAAATTTTGCTCGATACAGTTTGCCCAAAGTATTTACGAATAATTTAGAATGAAAACAAAATATCTGAGGCAAAAAGTAAAAACTACTTAAGTCATCAAAAGCAAAAAGTTATAGCTTAAAAACTTATTGCCTTTATTTTTTCAAAGAACAATACTATTTTTTTTAACTTATAATTTAGCAGAATGCATTTATGACAAAGAATATGCTTTTCAATTTGTATAGCGCATAATTCATATAATAATATTTATTTTGAAGAGGGCTAAATTTTGAAAATAACCTCTAAAATTAAAAAGCTCTTTCCTGAAAAGCTATAGCAGTTTTTTATTATTAGCACAGATATATAAACTAATAATTATAAGTAAGCAAAGGCATATTACACACTTTTGCAGTTGCGACAGGCCTATGTAAAGAAATCAGTATAGTCACTCTGTTTTACTTTTTTTTATTAACAAATACAGAAACAAAACTAGTTTACGGCCGACTCTTGATTTTAAACTTCTATGATCTGTTATTGATCGCTTCAAATGTAATAAAAAAAAAAAATTACAAGCTTAATCATTCAAGTTACATCTTAAAACAGTATATAAAGAATTTTGGGAATGTCTACATTATATTTGGAATCTATGATTTTTTTAGACTTTGTAAATTATAATAAAAAACCAAGAAAAGTCCGGACTATCATTATTCCTACCACTAGTAGTTTTGAAGCTATACTTATAGTCACCTTTAGAATTTTATATACTTAGGATCTGTTTTTTAACCTGCTCTGTAGACCTGTCAATTCTACTTGATAAAACCCTGCAGTAGCTTGTAGTAGCTCTCTTTTAAGCTTCACTTCAATTGGCGAAATGATCTTTACATGTTTTTCGGAAATTTACATTCCTGATATTATAATGATCAACGATCGATTTTGTAATACTTTCCGTAATAGCTTTAAGCGTAACTCTATAATGAAATTTTAGTTCTATATATTTTGTCACATTTCCAGCGACCAGATTTATATTGCATAATATAGTGAGCATCAGCTACATAAGGCAGTTTATAAGACATCTGGGCGTCTGCTTCTAATAAATATAGATCTCTGAACACCCCATGTAGCTTATCGGATTCAAGCAATATTTTCCTATTTGGAAATTTTTATTTATTATTCGTGACTATGTACTTAGTCGTTTAACTTCAACCCTTTGTGAAATTATCTAATATATGTATATTTCATTAGAAACTTTTAAAATTAATTTTTTGTCGCAAATCTGCCATAAGAGATTAACCAAACATTTAACTACTTTTCAAATAGCAAAGTTTTAAATATCATTTAAATATAAATGGTTTCTAGCGATACCTGAAGTCAACTGCGGCACATTTCTATACCTTGGCCTAGTTTATAGCATTTAGTTTCAAACCCAAATTCCTTTTGCAAGAAACTTTGGCAACTCTTTTTAGCTATTAAAAAGTATTTTATATATATTGTATGTGTATTTATATATTGTGTTTCCATTTTGAGTAATAATAGGTTTATTTAATATGGTTTAATACACAGTTTCTTACATATTGTATGGTTTATATTTTACATAGGACAGTTTGCCTTACATCACTAAACCTAGAACAAATGTTTTTTTTTTACCAATATTAAAACGTTACCAGTCAAATCGTTTAAAAGTAACCACAGAAAAGGAAATCAATTATATATCAGTTATGTTTTCTAGATAAAAATCGGTGGGTCGTTCTAGTATCTTGAGTAGAAAAATATAAAATATTTCGTTTTTGAGTGGATTGCTTCACCATTTTCAATGGTTATAAGCAGGAAATACTATGGAATTTTTGTATGACCACTTCCGAAATTTAACATAAGATCGCATATCAAATTAAAAGCAATATTAAAAAAATGTCTTAGTTAAGTGGGGCAAACATTTGGCAGGGAAACATTTATTTTGATAGCATATTACGCGTGGGGAAGAGAGCATCCTTTAAATGTGTTTCGTACTCGCCGATACGCTTTGTTGACATTGTTGTTTTTGTCAAAAAAGGCAAATAATAAATAACAAAAATAATGGAATGTTGTCGACAATATATGTATATGTTTGCCACGGGAATGCGGATGAAAATGCAAAAAAATATATAGACGTTTTTCTTCCAAATGTTCGCCCATCTTAACTCGGCCAATCCACATTATTGAATATATCAACTTCGTTACATATCATTTAGGTGGTACGATTTATAACAGGCACGTATCACTTTTGTTTCCCCTAAGCGACATGGTACCATTCTACTTTTTTTTCGATTCGCTTGTATTTATAACAACTTGGCATTAGTTAAAGGAAGAATTATGTCCGTGGAATAAAAATATTATCATTACTACAATTTTAGTTTAACTGACCAGATTAAATGAATTTGTATTTAACTTACCGTTCACTTTTGATTAAAGTGAAGTTATAATGGAGACTATTTATGCGTTCGGTAAAATCCAACCTTTAACAAATGCCATGTTGTAATAATAGCCCTTAACCTTTTTATTGAATCAAGGGAGTCGCTTTGCTAAAATTATAAATTTGTTACAATTGTATTAATTTTTTATTGGAAAAACGGTGGAATGAAAGAGCGATGGGAATGTAAATCTAAGTTTTAAACTGTTTTTAAATCTTTCAAGTCAAAAGTAGATCTGCAAGGTTCTTACTAAACCGGCAAATCAGCATCATTTAAAATTTAAAAAATAAGATTTAATGGTGCTTAAAGAATCAAACACGCCCATATCCATTCAAATTGAAGATCATCAGCCAATAAAAATAAATAGATATTTTAAACACACATTAAAATTTTTTTAATTCTTTAAGAAGAACAAAGAAAATAAGATATATGCATGAAATAGAGATCTTTTTTCGTATAAGCATTACCATCTATAACAAGATAGAAGAGTGCCACAGAGCATACACAAGCAATGTTTAGGTATGTGGCCAAGATATGCGACAAGGAGCTCGTTGCAGCATCTCTATGATCCAAATGTTTTGAATTTCTTAAAGTAAATGTTTTTTGATTTCTTAAACGGACGAGATAGAACAAAAAATAAATAAATAAAATGACATCAACAGAAAAACAAACTGTAAAGAAGAACGAAATGATATTCCTTTTGTTTCTCGTCTATCGGTTTGTAGGATTTTTTGTTCTTGTAATTTTTGAAAATAATTTTAGTAGTCAGTTGACTTTAGTATAGTTTAGTATTGCGATAGCAATTAACTTAATTAACTTAATTGTGTATTTTGTTAATGCTAATTTGAAGAAAACCCAGAATAAATATACAAATTCAATTACAAAAAAAAAAAAAAAAAAAAAAAAAAAAAAACAAATCAAATCAAAAGAAAGCAGCCTTTTTTAAATGTTTAGAATACACTATCACCTACTAAAAAATTATCCAACATAAATAAAAAATAAAACAGAAAATTGGCGTAAAGTGTATGTTCACAACTACATATAAATGATAAAAAAAAAATTAAATAAAAAAGGTGTAAAAATGGTGATTGATATTTATCTCGTACATATTGAAATAACTAGACGGTATAACATTTTATTGGTGTGTGTCGTTGCCAATAGAAACGAACAAATATCAGCGTGACAATTTCTTTAATTAATTGCTACATAATTAAGTTATTTCTCGAGAAGTGTTTACACTAATTTGTTAATACAAAACATTTAATTCAAACAACGATTCACATTTATTTGCCGTGACAGTCGTTGATTTATATATATTTTTACGCAACAAACTTGTAAAATAAAATCTATAAAAACGAATAAAAATAAAGGTGAAAAAAACGCAAAAGCAAAAAGATGTTAAATTATCATGAACCGCAACAGCAACAGCAACAAGAACAAATAGCAATAAGTATGACCACAACTTCAGCAGCAGTAACAGCAACACCATCATCAAACAAATTAACAGCGACATCCGGTACACTATCATCCACGACGCAAAACAATTCAATGCCATTAAATTTTTACTCTACTTCCCAACACCGTGAACAAAACGTGAATATTTACAATAACAATCATCATCAGCAACGATTATCACCCAAAATGGTTGACAGTAATGTAACTGCGACCTGTTCATCTTTACAACATTTAAATAGTTTAACAAACAACAATAATAGCAATTATATTTTAACCTCGTCATTTTCATTAACACCATCGTCGTTGTCACCATCCTTGGATAAACCCCTCACGTCATCATTATCGTCCACAACATTGTATCACAATCAAATTTGCACAAAATTATCATCACCCACATCTGCTTCAGAATCTTCATCAGCATCATTGTCTACAACAAAAATTTCACCAAATATCGCAACTATATCTTCAACTTCGTCTTCCACTACCACCTCTAACTCAGCAACGACATTTATATTTGATAAAGGTTCGGAGAATGTTAAACGTTTTTCCGTTAATAATTTATTAGAGTTAGCAGCGGTACAACAAGATTATCATCATCAACATCACTCACAACAACACGGTCGCACTTACAATCATCAGCACCAACAGCAAAACATTACAAACAAACTACAAATGCATCATCAACTTCAACAGGAACAACAACAGTCATTTTTATCACATGGGGATAATCTAGGTAAGTTTATGTGTTTGTATTTGTTTTTTATTACTCATACACACGCACACATAAAAATACGCAAATTCACTATTTCAATACAATTTTTGGCATATTTTATTATGAGTGTGCCTTAGTTGATATGAAAATTGAACAGTATTTTTGCAAAAAAAAAAAAACATTTTCATTAGAATTCTAAATAATCATTGGCTTTAAATCTTAAAGAGAAATTAATCTGCAAAAACCGCTTAACCGTTGCCATTATGTCAAGTCATAATTAAGTTCAAAATATTACGTGTGGCTAATTTTATTTATCCACTTAGTTGATTCGTAGTGGCAATTTTGGTTGGCAAATGTAATGTAAAAACTTATTTAAACAACAAAGCTAAACAAAAAACATCAAAGTTTGTTTATGGTTTAGACAATTAAGTTCATCCATGGTGGAAATTATGGATAAAAAAATGTTAAACTAAATACGTTTATAATGCACGATGTTAATTGAGAGTCTCATCCTTACGTCAAGTTCTTCGACCGCATTAATTTGAAACTTATTTGTTTCAATGTTTGACAAATGAAACCATAGAGGTGTACACAATTGAGCAGCGCGTTAGAATTGTTGAAGCCTGATGCTAAAAATGGGCGTTCAAATCAAAATGCATTTCGTGCAGTTCGTGCTTTTTTCGTAAGCATAATCAATCGCAAAAATTGTAAAAATTGCACAAATTGCCGCAATTAAATTCTGTAGGAAATCTAAAAACACCTGTGCATGCTCGCCCAGTTCGATCTGTGGAAAACATTGATGTTGTACGCGATAGAGTGGCAACCTCGACTCAACTCAGGGCCAAAAATTGAACATCTCATGAATATTACTAAAGCGAATTTTGAATAAAATAATTTAATTTACACGCTTTCAAGGTTTAATTAACTCAATGCGTCGTCAATATCCAATTCATCCACAAAGAGTGATTGTTGGTGTGGCTTAGACCCCGGGGCCGTCATCAGGCCGTACTTCTTCGAAAATGAGTTCGACCAAGCACTTACAATGAATGGTGTGCACTATCGCGTAATAATAACAGACCTTTTGTAGCCAGAAATTAGGAATATTAGCCTGGAAGATATGTGGTTCCAACAGGATAGTCCCATTTGCCACACAGCAAACAAAACAATGGCTCTTTTGCGCAAGAAATTTAATGATCGTGTTATCTCACATCATGGCCGCCACGGTCATTTGGTTTGGTTTATATTCTAAAAAAATTTTTTTTATTTTTGTGCGTGAGATATTTTTTGCCCAACTCGTCAGCATTTCAAGTGTGTAAGGAAAGTCGATAGCCACGGACATCAATCTGTAGACGCAGTTCTCTAACTGCTAAACCTTTTCATTTAAAACGGTGCTCAAGTCAGCAATAGTAAATTTATGGAATTTCGCAAGAGTAAAATCGGTGTCTTAAAACCTTTAATATAATGGTTTTAGATCATACGAATGAGGTGGTAAGATAACACATCCACTTACTAAATGTAATAACTTGCCGAATGATTCCTTTAGTATCTTGGGCTCTATAAATTTAATACTGTAGTTCTGCTAAATTTTATCAGTCTCTGTATCGATTATCGTGATTGGATCATAAACATTTTTCAAGTCATATAGATCTACTAAAAAATGGACATATAGCTATATTTTAAATATATTATATTTATGATAAGTCGACAATGGTTTCGGGGTTGCCACAACCCCAAATATGGATAATTGTTAAGCAAGGTAATGCAAAAATTTGGTATTTTAAGTTACTGCTTTGTTCGGCATATACTAGGGACTTCAATTAAGCTCAGAGAAAATAATCTATAGGTGTTAAGTCGCAAAATGCTATAAATTGCCTTCCTTTTATTAACTCGATTGTTTACGCCTGTATGGTATGTGGAGCTTTATTGTAATAAATTGATATTTCTAGTAAACAACTTAGTGGTATGTGGTAAGGTGAAAGTCTTTTTATTATGATTTCCCAAACTAAACTGAAAACAACCGCAAACTTTTAAATTTCTCACGAAAATCCGTGATACCAGTTAAATTTTTCTTTAAAATAATTTAAATAGTTTGTACCTTGACCTTATATATTTCTATGTTCACTGTCTGTTTCTCGTAGACACTTTTAATTATGATCTGCCAATAAAGTCATTTTCTACATTTTATATGTTGCAATATAAAATTATTGCTCTTAAACTACCTGTTTGGAATTAAAATATATAAACTACACATTTTTCAGTATCAGTTAACATTTGGCAAAAATAACTTTAAATTACAGAAACATTTTCAGATTTGCTTAATCTTCGATCAATTAAGTAATTACAGTCACAAACATATGTATGTATGTACGTTTGTAATTTGAATTAAGAAAATGTAAACCAAAATAATCTTTTACAAAAACACTTTCAATTAATTATGCAAGCGATTTGAAACAGCATTTTAAGTATCATCAGCCTTCCACACAAAAATGTAACGAAACTCACATGACTGTCAATGATATAAATCTGTCACTTTACAACTGATGGCAATTTGTCAACGAACATCAATTGCCAACCCTCTTAATATTTAAAGAACTTGCATGAAAGAAATCTCACACATATTGGATAAAGTTAAAGCAATGTCTCTGGAGATTTAATAAGAGATAATAGAAAATAAAAAACTATTTGTTTTTTATTGAGCCAGAAATAGAAAGTATTAAATAAATCCTTTGATATAAGAATTTTAAAAATCAAATCGCAACTAAAACAAACTAATTACATACACATATTTAACCCCCCCCCCCCCCCCCAAAAAAAAAAAAAAAAAAAATACTTTCCATAGTAACTGAAAAATATTGAAGAGATTTTAGAAAAGTTTTATTTTGAAAAGGATACACTGTGAGTTGCATGATTGCACATGCTCTGCTTGACTCAACTAAATTAAGACCGACATTGTAAATGCAAGAAAATTTTAACAACTCTCATGGGGCTGCTACAGTCACGACAATAAAAGAAAAGAAACGAAAGCAAAATCAATTTATTTAGTGTCTGTTATGACCGTGTAAGATTATTTTGTTTTTTTCTGCTGTTTGTACTGTATGTACGAGTTGTTGCTCTGTTTATGGATTCCCTGTTTTTTTTTTCATTCCTTTGTTGATATTCCGTAAAATTTTTATATGCGACATTTCTGTTGCATGCAGTTTTATTCATGGAAACTTAAATATATTTTCCAAGAGATGTTTTTTACTTTTTCGTTTTTTCATATATCTTTTCTATTCCTGTGTGCGGCCGCCACTGTCAACACAAATTAACATTGTGTCATGTTGCTGCTGTCGGGATTGTCGTGAAAACCACAACTACTTGACGTTTGTATTACATGTACGATTGCTGCTTTTATTTATTTATTTTTAATATTTGGCTTTTGAAATCTTTCGTTTTATTTAATTTAAGGGTTTGATGTATTTATTTTGATGATATGCTCGTATTTTTATTTATTTTGACAAATTTTATTTCAGTCTTTATCATTACCATTTGAGAGTAATGCAGTACATAAATAATAACCAGGATGAAATAGAGACAGTAAGACAACAAATACTCAGATATAATTTCAAGGTCTTTGTAATATGTAATATTTAAACTCTTACTTTATATGGATGATAAATATTTTCAAAAAGATTTTGTAATGCCTTAAATTGACACGTTAGTTATAGTGGGCAATTTAATAAATATTTTAGAAGTTGTGAAACAATATAATTTATGCAAATTGGAAGATCACGCTGCCTTCATAAGTTTACATAAAAAGATTTTTTTTTATTGACAGCGGTATTTGCATTAAAATCACTGGTCGGCAAAAAAAAATCGGGAGGTCGAACCTTGTTATGCGATTTTAATTAACTTTATGTGCTGAATCTATTATCTACTATTTCTGGGATCACTTACCGTTATATGTATATTTTTCCTATGTGCGCAATTTCTTGGCGGAATCTTTCACCATGCTCATCAGACACCCCACCAAGATTTTCTGGGGAAAATAAATACATATCTTCTAATTAATCTCGTACGAAGAAATGGCGCAGTATGTGTATGTTGCGGTTTTGTATCTGAACCGCAAAATGCAAGTATGTTGCGCATAAATGTGTTACAAAATGTTTGTCAAAGTAGGTACCTGAAATTAATAGTAAATAAAGTCAGCATCGTACATGTGAATTGATTTCCATCATTTTTGGCCTATTTCATTTTCAGTATTCCGAGTAAGTACACAAATATTTGCGTTTTAAGTTTTTTTTACCAGTTTTCAAATACAAACAAATATATTTTTTCATTAAAACTAATTCTTTTCCGCCACCAATTTCTGAATAACTCCGAAATAGTTGAAAATGGAAAAACAATTATGTAAGTTTGACTTAAAGGCAATTTTATCCCGCATGTTTCAATTATTCACACCGAAAAAGCGGGTAAGGAAAGTAAGTAAGAAAATATACTAGCCATTCCCCTAAAAAAATCTGTACGTTATACGCGATAACTGAAAGCAGATTTGAATTAAACAAGTTGCGATCACTATACTCCACCTATTTGCGTTTGCAGACCAGTGTGTTTAAGCATGCATATTTCCCTAACCACCAGAGAACGACAATTGTATCATTTAGTGTACTCTTAAAATACTATTGAAATCCGTATTGTTATAGATAAAATTAAATACTATTATCAACATGTTCGTTTCAAGTTCAACTAAAAAACTAAACGTATCGTCATTCAGTGTGATTTTTCAAAAATAATTGTTACTTTTATATCCTGTATAAACAAACGTACACGCAAAGAAAAACATATTTGGTTGTCGAAAACAAGTAGTAGTTATTTTTCTTTCATTTCATCATATATTTTGTCACGATAATCAAGCATTTGTTTGAATTGTATCATTTAATGTTTACTTTTGGTAAAAATTTCAAAATGGTTATCATTTAAAAATAGTATGATTGAAAAAAAATAATATGACAAAAATAACATTATATTTAAAAGCATTAAAAACTAAAAATAATAGGTCAGACAACAGTATGATTACAAATCAATCAAGCTATGATTTTTTTTTAATAATAATTTGATTTTAACTGTTCTTCTTCTTGCTGAATAAATTTTTATTATTTTAAATGTTTGAGATGTCAAAAAAATGAACAAAAATCTTAAAAAGTTAAAAAAAATTTACGAATAAACCAGAAAATGTAATAAAATATTGGTATAAAAATTGCAATTAAATTGGTAAGTACAATCAATATGTGTATGTTACAGCAAAAGACAATAATTTGGCGTAAAACAGCAGAGATTGTCGATTTCAATTGTAGTCACATATATGATTATTGAAAGATACTTTAATTAAACATAATAATGATAACTGGTAACCAATATATGTTTTAACCATAATCATACAATTTAATCATAGTATGTTGCTCGTCGATTATGGTTACCATAAGCATATTTTTTCTTTGCGTGTACGTGCCACACAGCCGAAGCTACACTTTTTTTAATAGCATTAAAAAAAAAGTTATTTGGTGGACCCTTTATGTAAAAAAGTTACAATTAAAAAGGTTAAGTGCAGTCAATAAAACTGATATCAAAAAACATAAGTCTGTTTTAGAAAAGACTGTATATATCATTTGTAATCACATTAAATATTACAATTTGATTTAACTGTACGTTAGATCAGATTATAAATGAAGCCATATATTACACTGGTTTACAGCCAAAAAATACCAAGAACGCCACATGCCTAGATAAGTTAATTGGGACCTCCTGAACACGAAAAACGCTGTAATTTTTTTTTCTAAGTACCGTTTTTTAGATAACGGTACTTTTTTGTTTTTCCGTGTATGGTCCCACTCAAACCCTTGTGGAGCCCAACCAAAAAGTCTGATTGAGATAAATGGCATATCGTTGGAAAGGTAATTGAATTGCTCACACACTATATTCGGCGTAAATTAAAAAAATTAAATTAAAATTCCAAAACTGATGGAGGCCGAATATAGTGTTTGAGCAATGAATTCCTTAATAAAAACTTTATTTTTCATCCGATTTTTTTCAAATTACGCTTAAAATGTTTGTAATTAAATAAGCTATTTGGTAAAAAAATAAAATATTCCAGATCTTTACTATAACGTAGAAAAAAACGAAGTAAAAATGAAAAATTTTGAAAAAAACGTAAAAAATAGGCAAATTTTGAACTTTGAGGTGCTATAACTCAGCCATTTCTTATCAGATAGAAATTTTCAGCATATCGACGGAAAAGGCATTCAATTACCTTTCCAACGATATGCCATTTATCTCGATCAGGCGATCTTCGGTTGGGCTCCACAAGGGTTTGAGTGGGACCATACACCGAAAAACACAAAAGTACCGTTATCTAAAAAACGGTACTTAGAAAAAAAAATTACAGCGTTTTTCGTGTTCAGGAGGTCCCAATTAACTTATCTAGGCATGTGGCGTTCTTGGTATTTTTCCAAATTAAAAATTTGTAAAGCAGTGTTATGAATATACGGAATTAACTAAGTCTTAATACAATAATTGTATTCTACTTTAGTTAAACATATCAATGAAACTTGTGGTTAAAATAAATATGACCACAACCATACAAACCAATCATAGTATATTACTTTTAGAGTATAATCTATAACCTTAAGCATATTTTTTCACATGTAGGCTGGTGGAAAATATTTTTGTTTGACTCTTTGCATTGCTGTGCAGTGCCAGAAAAAATAAATTACATTAAACACTTGCTGCAATTAGAATATTATTAATTTTGTATCTTGCTATTAAAAAATATTTTATTAAACTTAATTTTTGTCTTAATTATAACAAGTGAGAAATTATTTATTGATAGTTAAGAGATAGAGCAATATTGCTTAATATTTAGTCTAATATACATTATTACAGGATATTAAAAGCATAGCGCCTCTTGTCACAGACAATAAATACACGTGCTAATATGGGTTTAAATTTTTTTCAAACGAAGCGTGACTCATGTACTTCTTGTGTCATATACAGAAACATGACTTTCGGATTTGGAACATACTAATATTATCATTATAGAAATTTGTGAAACAGAGATGAACAAAACCATTATGGCACTGCTATTGTAAATAGTTGAACAAGCGCTGCTTGTAAAGTAGTAATACAACAGAGTGTGTTGTTTTTATATAAATTTAAGTTTGATAACAAGGTGCTTAAAAATAAGTACGATAATAAATAAAGTACTTTTAACTTTTATATCATAAATTATATAATTTATTTATAATTTTTATACCCTTCACACAGTGAAAAAGGGTATATATAGGTTTGTCATTCCGTGTGAAATTTCTACAATTTTCATTTCCGACCCCATAAAGCTTATGAAAGCTTATGAATAGGGGAGTCGATTAAGCTCTGTCAGTCTGTCCGTCTGTCCGTGTTTATGTTGAAATCAACTTTTTGAAGCCGCCGGACATAGGTTGGACCCGGGTAAGGTATTAAAATATCAGAAATATTCGGGAGTAGATCAGTATTGAAAATCAGAAACAGCGGTACATAAACAACTGAGATATGAGCAAAAACCCACGACCACCTCGATTTTTTTTCACAAAAACAACATTACAACAACAACATACATACATACAGACGTGTATACTGGTTAGAGAAAACGTGGCATCGAATCCCAGCTGAGCCTAAAAAATTTTTTTTTTAAATTTTTTTTTTATTTTTTTTTCTTTTTATTTAATATATTATTTATATTCTTATTTTTTTTAATTTTTTTTTATTTTTTTTATATATATTATATACATAATAATTTTTTTTTTAATTTTTTTTAAAATTTTTTTTTTAATTTTTTTTAAAATTTTTTTTTAAAATTTTTTTTTAAATTTTGTTTTTTTTTTGTTTTTTTAACATATATACGTGAATTTATAATTTTACAATGGGACGTTTTTATATATGTATGTTTTTATATGTATGTACGTATTTCATATGGGATGAATGGTGACACAAACCACTGTTATTGCATGACTACACGTTGTGAAGGGTATATAAGATTCGGCACAGCCGAATATAGCGCTCTTACTTGTTTTGATATAAAACGATCTCCGGTAAAGAAAGAAACCGGCATTTATAAAAGGTGTAAACATTACAATATAAATATCTAAAGGACAAGAAAAGTCTTCCCTAATAACAAGTTTTTTTAAAAGTAAATCTTTCTTTTTATACCCGCCACCAAAAAAAATGGTGGGGGCATATTCATTTTGTCATTCCGTTTGTAACACATCAAAATGTCCATTTTGGAACCCATAAAGTATATAGATTCTGAATCGGGGTTTGATTTTATGACGATCTAGCTATGCCCGTCCGTCTGTCCGTCTGTTGAAAGCAGGTAGAGCTCGAACCGAAAAAGTTAGGGGATCAAATTTAGGCAGAATATTTCTTATACACAAGGTTTGTTTGGTATTGAAAATGGGCTAAGTTGGAATACTAGGAAGAGAGTTATAGCTCGTAATTCAGGAGTAGGTTAAAAAATCATGTCCTTCCAACAGCGAATAAAATTCAATTGTGTCCAAAGGCATTCAATTTTGAATGTATATTTCTTGATTAAAAAAATATTTTGCCCCGAAAATTTCTTAAATGTTTGGATTGAAAAATGATTATATGGTGTTAGATCAAAAATTTATACCGCACAGTTTATAAAATGTAATAAAACTGGCAAAACTAGATGTATGATTCTGAAATTTTGCAGACATTCCTTTTTGGCTAACGTCTTTGCGCACCTCCCATATAACGGTTTATTTCAAATTTATATTATTTAGGAATAATAAAGGACTATTTTATAATGTTTAAGTTGTATCTATTAGCAGAAACTTCTTCGACACGCCTACTATTAAGTATGAAATTTAAGAGCTCTTAATACCGACCAAATTAGACTTATAATAAAAAAATTTCGTACATATAGCTTTCTAGACAATGTGATTGTTATTGTAGAAGATGGAGGTGACACGCCCACATTAACGTCAACTCCCATATAACGTTTTATCTTTTTCATATAATTTCTCTATGGACAAAGTTTTTTGAAAAATAAAGGACTATATTTAAAAAAATCTAAGTTGTATTTATTGGCAGAAACTATATTGACACGCCTACTTCAACGCCCACTTTCATTGAAAGGCTAAAATTACGAAAACGTTTTACTAGCATATAAAGTTATAAGTTATATAAAGAAAGTGATAAATACTTTAGTATATAGATGTTATTTCATAGCAATTACAGTTAATAAAAAAATAATAAATTCTGTGCTATAAAAGTACATCAAATTGGTGGTGGGTATAAAAGTTTCGGCACAGCCGAATATAGTGCTCTTATTTGGTCTTATAGTTAGTTTTTAAGTTTCTGAATTGATGAATCTAAAATTTGGAGACTAATAAGCATTGAATATTTCGCCAATAATGTATAAATTTTTTTAAGTTAAGTTAAGTTAAGTTAATTTAAATAAAATTTCTGCCTCGAAAATTCCCCTATATTTACTGAGAACATCAGTTTTTTATTTTCTTCTACTATTTTGAGTTTTTGCTTTGTGTTGTCAGTCATATTCATCCTTTATGTCAAAAAATCAAGATAATATACATTTATTTTCGTATTTAAACAACAAAAAATGCCGCCTTTTTATGTTACTATTTCATATTCAGTCAGTCAGTCACTCACTCACTCATACTTACGCACAGTTGCCCACATATGCTGCAGAAGTGTGTTACAATTTATCATAATTTTTCCATACAACAGCAAGAAAATCAAAAAACAAAAAAACCATTTGACTTTGTGTTTAACACGTTGTAAGTAGCTATGACTAAAGTAAGTGTGCTCGGTTGTATTGAGGGACGGGAACAACATAAATATAGTATTAAAACTACATAGCATCAGTAGTTGTAAGTAGTTGTTTTATTTTTTGTGGATGTTGTTGCCTGTCTTTACCCTTGTCGTTTGCGGTAACATTAACAGCCTCTTATAAATAAATATGAATAATTATATTTTAAAGAGGCTGTAAATTTACACCTAATTATAAATTATTTGCTTGGAATTTCTTTTTTTTTTTTTTTTGTAATTTAAATAACATAGATACATACTGTTACGTACTCTTACAATATTATTTAATGCAGAATTTTATGAGCCGTTTACTATCAATTATACAGGAATAAATATCTCAAAGGGGAAATTAAATGAAGTTAATGGGCATATAATATTTAATTTCTCTCTTAAATTGATTGATGGAAGTTTTATGAGATTTTTGTAAAAACTTTATAGTTCTGGGAAATTTTGTCAAATGCGACATAAAAGCAGTGGAGTTAAAATACAATCATTATTATGACTTTAAAGAAACAATTAAATTATTAAACAAAGTATTAATATAAGTACGTTAAGTATAATTTTTAATAAAAAATTAAATCATTGAAGTTTTCAAATTGTATTCTATTATCCGGAAATGTTCTTAGTTTATTTATAATTAATTGATTAACAATCAATTAAATAACCATTAGCTTGAAACACTCATTCATTGACATGATTATTATAATTATTCGATAGTCTATGATTAACAAGGCGTATAAACATACTTATATGTATATTTGTATGAGCTGTCATGATGATTAAGCCATTAAAAATTACATAAAAGTATCCATCCAGAGGCGGCCAATAAATGGTCTGTAAAACAATATGTATATTTTAACACGTTTTATATTAAATGGACTCACACACATTACAAGCCGTAAATTATAATTTTATGTCTTTTTAATACGTTGTTAGAACAAAACTGAAACAAATGTTCATGTGGTTTAACCCCCAAAAGATCTGTTGGGATGAAATACATTTTAGTCGATTATTATACTAAGAGAAGGAAGAAGAGAAGGCAGCTTTTATATAGTTAATAAATATGCATATGAACGACAAAGTATTTGTAACAAACTGATACAAATTTTATAGTTGTTTTTCTAACATTTTTCAATGACTTTGTTTAAAATTAAAATTTTTTATTATATGATTTTTACGCACAGTACGCCCTTTAGGAATATGTGTTGTCCGTAATGTATTAGGGTGTATATGACGTTAACGTCATTAAAACGTATTTTTATTTAAATCAACGTATTTAATATCCACCTTTTCAATTTAATTTTATCTGCTGATTATAACAGTATGGGACAAATTACAGCGCTTAATAACAAATTTCAAAAGGGCACAATTTTATTTAGCCCAAATTAAATAATATAAATGTGCTACAGAATCATCTAGCATAAACGATAGTCGCCACCCGCAGAGGTTAAGTGCGTTGGTTACCACAATCTTATTTTGTGAAGTTTTCTAAAGTTTCAAAGTAAGTATATTTCACTTATCATCGCTCAAATTTAGCAGTACCTAAGCAACCGGGGTTATATGAAAGTGCTTTTCTCTAATCAATGCTACTTTGTAAAGCTGCAGCTGACATCCTTACCACAATATAAACTATAAGTGGTGATTTAAAGAATACTCTTAAATAATTGGAAAAGGATGTTGTTAATACTTCATCAGCCTTCTTTTATTTAGGTGTACCATCAATCTGCCCGAAAACAACTGCTGATATTAAAAAGTTTTTGCTCATTTAAGGGTTAAGTTGAAAGACAATCAGTTTTTGGTTTGATTTATACGCAATTAGTATACACGTATTGACAAATTGTAAGAATTTTAATCCAAAACTATTAAGATATTAGTTTGAAAGCCTTTTTATGACCTTATCTTCCGAAAGACATAAACCTATAAAAGTAATTTTAATTTTTTTTGGAAATTTAATGGCACACAAATTAAAGTGTTTATTTTTGTACTTTCCAGCAACCCTAAAATTATATTTCATAGAAAACTGTAATAACACAAATACTAGTGACAAATAAGTATGTATTTTCAAATAATTTTGAATGCAATTTTTGTTTTATTAACGATAAAACCATTAGTTGGAAACCAAATTAAAATGTCACAACATTATATATGTATCTGTGTATGTTTATATACATATAAGGAAAGATATGCATAAAATTCATAAACATAAATGCATGCATATATGCATTTATGTACAAGTATTAATGTTTGTTTAATATACTATGTATTTTAAATCCATATTTTCTTTACTTACAGACGATACATTTTCAAACGAATTCGGCTCGACAACAACAAATGACATTATTGCTGACCATATATCATCCTCCCCGCATTCTGGCCGTAAACCACGTCGTAATCGCACAACGTTCTCCTCTGGGCAATTGACAGCATTAGAAAAGGTATTTGAACGTACCCACTATCCTGATGCCTTTGTGCGTGAGGAATTGGCCACTAAGGTAGGTTTGAGTGAGGCGCGCGTACAAGTGTGGTTCCAAAATCGTCGTGCTAAATTTAGACGTAATGAGCGCAGCTCAACGACTGGTAGACCCTTAATTACAACTACACCACAACCTGTACCACCCATAACAACAGCCCATAAATTTTCACCCGATAAGAGTACGGTATTTCTGCAACAGCAAATGGATTTGTCACATCCTCATCATCCACACCATCATGCCGCCGCCGCTGCTGCTGCATACTCGTTAAGTTTTCCCTCGCTGGGAATGTATGCGTCAACGAAAAATTATGTTAACTCATCGTACAATAGTTTTGCAGCAGCTACTGGGAATGCCACAAATGAAGCTTTAGCTGGACCTTGTGGATTTTTTGCTTCGTCTAATTATTGCGCGCCTAACTATCAACCAAATTATTCGGCTCTAAGATATAAAACAGCTCAAGGTTTTTCTGCTTTATGAAAAATCCTCAAACAAATTAATAATAGACATGAATATTTATGTAAGTTTATACACAAAAGTGCAATTTAGTCAAATTTTATTTAAATATAGTATATATCTTAACAAAAATATGAAGAGTAATTAAAAGGTTTTGTGTTTTAATTACTTAGTTGGAAGTAAATTAAAAAAAAATATTTTTTTAATAAGGAAAGCCAAATATCAGCAAAAAAATGTTATTCTAAAATTGTTGATATTATTTCCAAGCTACAGTCATACAGTGTAAGGCATAGTTTGTACAACTACTTCAAAAGAGAATGGGCGAAAGTCATTTGAGTATATAACATCTTTCACCAAACTGCAAATTATTTATACTATTCATTGAAATTAAAAAATTAGTACTTCTCTCATTTACTACAAATAACCTAAATTTATACCCAACACCAAAAAAAATAGTAAAACATCGAAATATTCATTGTGAACCCCATTAAGTATATATTTTCTGAGTCCTGGTTTTATTCGAAGCTATGTCCGTCCGTCTGCCCGTATACTGAAAGCCTGAAGGGAACGAACAGAAGAAGCTATGAGGGACAAAATTTTTAGTAAAAGTATTTTTAGGAGATCAGCAATGTTTTGTATTGAAAATGAGAAAACTGGTGAAATAGTAAGAGAGTTATAGCCTTTAATTCCAGAGTAGGTAATAAAAATGTCATTCGGACATCGAACAAAATGTGATTGCGACTAATAACAATGGCGTAGAGTGATAAATTTTCACAAGCATATTAATTCAGTAAAACAACTATGTTTCCCCGAAAATTACTCAAGTCCGTATAATAGAAATGTGTCTTTTTGGTCTATTTTAAATTTCAATCGCCATAAAACCCACCAAATTAGATTTACGATGCTGAAATTTCGCAAATATAGATTACTAGCCAAACCCGGCGCGCGTTGCTACGCCCCTTAATGAATCGAAATGCATTCTGAATTTTAATTGAATATCAAGTGCAAAAACCTAAAAATTATAATTTTTTTATGGGCGTGGCATTGCCCACTTTTCTAGTCACGAAATTGTAAAGTCATAACAGCTCAATATGTGTGCAAAGTTTCAGAAGAATCGGACCAGTGCAAGTACCTCAAAATTAAAATTTTTTTTATGGGCGTGGCCCTGCCCACTTTTCTAATCACGAAATTGTAAAGTCATAACAGTTCAATATGTGTGCAAAGTTTCAGAATAATCGGTCAAGTGCAAGTACCTCAAAATTACACCTTTTTTTTATAGGCGTGGCACTGCCCACTTTTCTAATCACAAAATTATTAAGTCATGACAGCTCAATATGTGTGCAAAGTTTCAGAAAAATCGGTCTGGTGCAAGTACCTCAAAATTGTACCCTTTTTTTATGGGCGTGGCCCCGCCCCCTTTTTTAATCACAAAATTATAAAGTCACGACAGCTTAATATGTGTGCAAAGTTTAAAAAAAATCGGTCCAGTGCAAGTACCTCAAAATTAAAACTTTTTTAGGGGCGTGGCCCCGCCCACTTTTCTTATCACGAAATTATTTAGTCATGACAGCTCGATATGTGTGCAAAGTTTCAGAAAAATCGGTCAAGTGCAAGTAGCTAAAACTGATAACTAATTTTTTATGGGCGTGGCCCCGCCCACTTTTTTTCATCCATAAACACTCCCCGGTATGTGTACAACAACTTACCAAAGTTTGAGCCCGATCGGTTTTGCAGTTTCAGAGTCTATAGCTAACACACACACACACACACACACACACACACACACAGAGTTTCACTTTTATATATATAGAAGAAGAAGATAGATACATCAATATTATTGAAATAACGGAAAATCAAGGTGATACGCTGATTTTTTTTTTCTTAAATTCATATAATTTCCCTATGAACAAATATCTTGGAAGAATATTGGTCTCTGTTTTTTTAATATCTAAGCAGAAATTATAATCAGAAGCCACTTTCACAAACAGATTTTAACCCCAAATGTAATCCTATATAATACTACATTTACACCTGAGCGAATGTATGGGAAATCTGGTAGAAATGAACAAGATTTCGCTCAAAATCCCTTAAGTACTTGATTTTGTGTAGGCGTAAATGTAGTATAATATATATTATATGAAATTTCAAAGCTTATAAAACCTTCAGCAACTGATGAACCATTATAACAGTAGGAAATCAGGGTGACACGTTCACTTAAACGCCAACCTCTCTAATAGCGTTAACCAACCTCCCATATAACTTAAATTCATATTATTTATATTCATATATGTTTAAAGATTTTGCAAGAACAATGGGCTCTATAATGCAAAATGTAAGCTGATTTGATTATCAGAAACTTCTTTCACATGACTACTTTAACGCTCACTTTTCGCATAATCTACGATCAATGAAATTAAAGAGCTCATAAAAGTAACACAATTTCATGTACGATGCCGAAATTACAAAGTATGGCTCGGTAATTTTATATTTATGCCAGAAATAACACCCTCACTATAACGCCCACCCCTTGACTAATTTATGTAATCTGATTACATTGAATTCTTTTGGAAGAATATAAGACTATCTGTATGCCAATATCTAAGTTGAACGTATTAGCAGAAATTACTTTGACAAAAGGCACATACTGATTTATTAAATATTTTAGAAATGCAAGAAGAGAAGTAACTGATCCACGTGCTCTGTTAGGAAAAATAAACTGGTCAGATAAAAAATGCCAGAAGTAAAGTAAGATTCTAAACAAGTAAAAAAAAACAAAAAAAGCTGAGAAGTATGCCTATGATGGTGGCAGTAAGTAACTATCAAACGAATAATTTCCGATTCTCCAAACACACTTTAAAGTTAAAGAGGGCAAGAGCGGTTATACAATTGGCTAATTCACAAGGTGTCCTTAGTATGGTTTGATATAATTTTCATATAAAAAATATTAGTTTACAAAACAAAAAACCTATCCTAGGCTAGGTGGATACAGTGCAAAATAGTAACATAGTAAGTGGAGTGAAAAAAGTTCTAAGGAAATAGATTTTAAAAATATTTATTAAGTTAAAAACTAAAAAAAAAACTAAGGAACAAATTTGACGACAAATCCGAACCGTTTCTTATATAATTACCATCAAAACTAACTATGCATTAGTTAGATCCTTGATTTAAAAAGTATCCCAATTTATATTAAAATTCCTGATAAAATGTGCAAATTGAAAAACAACAAAATTTATATTTAACTTTTTAAAAACAAAAATCTTATTGAATTTATAAATAAAGTTTGATTTAAAAAAATTTTTTTAAGAGTACCATCTAATTAAAAAAATACATTTATTTGCATCTCAGTTTTTTATACCGGTTTCTAAGACAAAAAAATAAGAACATTACAAAATATTTGTAGTGCCATTTGTAGTATAGAGTTACAACCAGTCTAAATTAAAGAGTTCACAATGTAATGGAAAAAAATGACGGCCAGATTACCGAATAATCTGGATTAGTGTAGTTCGGAGTACTGAAGGCTTATTGTGCATGTTTAGTATTTTTTTTAAATAATTAGGGATATGTTTAAGAAATTGATAAAGTGATTAGATTTATTGACTTTCTGAAATATACTCTTAACCTGGTGAAATTTTTTTCTGAATAATTTAAGAGAAATCACTAGTGTCTTACTTACCTTTTTCTTTTAAACTTTGCATTAAATAAAACGCCTGTATTATTTATTTACACATTTAATAGAGAGAAAGAAATCATTTGGTATTCTTTTGTTTTATTAATATGGTTTTCGTTACTTTTCATTAACATGAAATTCTTAATTTGTATTTTTATTTCAGTTAAATTTACAATATTACGAAGATTCTAATACAAATAATTAAATGTACAATATGGTTTTTAATAATAAACTAAACTAAACTTTTCTAACAATTTGCTCATATGCATGACTTTATATCATTATTTTATATTTATTAATAAAATATTTTCTAATATGTTTAGGTATTCATATTCATTTGTATTTTAAAATTTATGTTTTGTTTTGCTTTGTTTTGTAACTAAATAGTAATATGCGTATTTTCCCTTTTCCCCCGTTTCTTTTACTAATCAAACATAATTGGCGTTTTTTATTTTACAAAAAAAACAAAACAAAAAAAAAAAAAGAAAACTTGTATGGTTTTTTTAGTTTTCATTAAATCTAATTGTGTTGTTTTAAAATAATGAACGGCACGTTTTTTAAACATTTAGATTATTTAGAGATTTATTAATTCTTTTAAGGTACAGTGGGCTCAAGAGGTAAAATTGTAATATTTAACAAACGTTTTACATCAAGATTAAGTAGATTTTGCTGTATTCACACCACTACTCTTGTTACATATAGAAATATTTTACTCAATTAAATAAAGTACGGAAGATAGTTTATCAGTTATTATCGGTGGGTAGAGGACAATACATTACTTTCCATATTTTTTTTTTTTTTAAGAATTAATCATTTGAATGTAACGTAGCGAAGATGTAGATGCAAATAAATAAAAAAAAGTTCAAATAACGCCAGCGTTTTTTAATAATTTTTTCTTAATAAAATCTCATCAGTTTCTGTATTTTTTTATATTTTACCAAATAATCGAAATTTTTCAATATGGGTCACTAAGTCGGCTCAAAGTGGCGCAAAAGCCATATTTCTACGGTTAACTTAACTTTTATTTGATTTCAACTTTCATAGATTACTAACATCTCACATTATTCTTGTTAAGAAGATACGATATTAGGTTAGTTAGGTTAGGTTGAAAAGGAGGGGCACTAAAAGCTTAAACCCATGACAGGTATACACTTATGCCCAGTTGGCATGAGATACGATACTAGATTAATGGAAAGTTGGAAGAAAAAATTGACTATCGTGCCACTAATTCGTTCCTAACAAATATTTTTTTTAAACACTGCAATTTGTCTGAGAATGCTAAACTTACAAAATATCATTCTCAATTTGATAAAGAGTAAGATCATTCAATTCAAATGAATTCTTACTAAGATACCTTTGGTCTATAGATATCCTGATATTCAAAAGAAAGCAGTGAAGAATGTTAGATAATACTGCTAAGAGAAACCAGTATCGGTTGGGAGTACCGCAATTGTTGATAATCGCATAGTTTAGTTGTGATAGTAGAATTTTACGGTTATATCTACAGAATTCCGATTTGGAATATAAATATGTAGTCAGCACTATTAAATTATGATTCTTGCAATATAAATTTTATAATTACAAATGAAAAGTTCGCTTGCAGGAACTGATCCATTCGATTGGCAATGAATGTGATTTTCTGTTTTGGGAGAATGCTTTTTCTTAAGCTCTTTCACTAAGAAAATTGTTGCATGGGCCGAAAGATTTTCTTTAACCGAAATCGCCAACTTTGTCCTACTATAGCGCCATCTGTGTTCATACAGTGTTTTGAAAGCCTACCACTTTCAATTTTCCTGTTTATTATTCAAAGAATACATATTAATTTCCATTTTTTTTCGTTACTATGTATTTTGAAATTTCTTTGGTAATAACAAGACATATCTTTTCATCAGGTAACCGCTGTTCGAAAAGAAAACTTTTGTTTATATTTTTATAATATAAACATTTTAAATAAATTATATAAAAAATTGTTCTCATCTTTAACTTTAAGAGCTAAAATTAAAAATAATTGAAGACAAAAAATAATCAGCTGAAGAATTCAGCCAACCTGATGATTACCGGAAACAATTTTGTTGGCAAGAGAAATATAATTATTTTTATTATTGTATACTATTTTTATATAGTATCCAATAAAAAAATAAATTAATTAATAAGAGTAAAATAACATTTCTCACTTCAGAACTTCTGATCCAACATGACGGATAGAAAATTGGAAACGTACTTATTATAAAGACTGTTTTTATGCATAGTATGTGTTTTCTTTATAAAATTTCGAGTTTATCTTCCCTATAAGCAACTCAGATGACTTTTAGCTAGCTTTAAATTAACTTTTCGCAATTAGTGGTGATAAATGAATGGATTCTTTTTTTAATAGGGCTAACTGACTACTTTAACATTGCGATATCCTATGCAATAGTCAATTGTCCGACTCTGGATGAATTTTTAACTAACTTAAAGTTAGCTACTTCATTTTTAGTTTAAACTAACCCCTAACTAGCTGAAAGCTAGTTATTTTTAAGTAAACTACAAATTGACTTTATTTAAAATAATTGCTAAGACTTGTTGTAAAATATTTTAAATTGTTTACAATTTTGTTTTAAACAAATCTAGAAAATTAGTAGAATTTAATAAATAATATACTTTTTCGAATAATAAGTTATTTATTGTACACTGTACTTTTAGCACAAAGAAAAAGGCATAATATATATGCTTTAAATTTGGGTAACTTCTACATTACTTTGTAGTTAGCTTAGAGTGTTTTCACACTTAATACTAAATTCGGTTTAAACGTTAAAACGAATTATTGAAACCTGATTTTAACATATAAAATAATTTCGTTAAAACCATATTAGAACCTTTTTTGTTTTGGTTGTGAGTAGATTTTATGAAACACAACCTCAAATTGAGAAATAACATGTAAGAGTGATATATTCGGCCCGGTCGAATCTTATATACCCTTCACAATGTGTAGTCCTGCAATAACAATCGTTTTTATCACCATTCATCTTATTAATATGAAATATGTACGTACGTACGTATGTTTCATTATCATTATAATGACTTTATCCGCTTAAAAACATCCCATTGTAAAATTATAACTTAAGTTTAAGTATGTATGATTAAAAAAAAAAAATAACAAAAAAATAACAAAAAAAAAAATTAAAAAAAAATATTAAAAAAATTAAGAAAAAACAATATAAACAAAAATAAAAAAAATGTTGGTCTTAACTGGCATTCGAACCTACGTTCATCCAGTTTGTATTGGTGTGAAAAGACAAAATGGTCTAGGTTTTTCATCATACCAAAATATTCTCTAATATTTGTGATATTGGTACCTTACATGGGCCTTTAAAATGTCTGGGGGCTTCAAAAAGTTGTTTCCAACATACACAAGGAAAGACGGACAGTGCTAGTCTTAAGCTTTCAAAAAATATATACTTTATGGGGTCAAAAATGAAAATTTTAGAAATTTCATACGGAATGAAAAACCTATATATACCCTTACACTTATTGTGAAGGGTATGGATGGAAGTAATGGATGCAGCACCGACAAAATTATAAAAAGTATATCCATAATTTTTTAATAACTTTTCAGCTATTCATTTACAGAAAATAAAATATTTTTTGTTTTGAAGCACATTGTAAAAATGTCTTAGCTTTTCATACAAAAATTATTAAAAAAAATACTTCAAGAAATACACTTATTTCTACGAGAAAATAATTTTTTTTTCAAAAAATTTATTGGACATACTGTGAGTTAAAATCTGATTTAAATAAATTTGTAGTGTGAACACAAACTCAGCTGTTAGTACTTTTACTGCCTGTTCAACGATGTCGAAAGAAAACACAAGCGAACTCTCATTCGTACAAATACGTTGAAAACAAAAACAAATTTTTAGTTTTTGTTGTTGTTTTCAATATATTTGTACGAATGAAAGTTCGCTTGTGTTTTCTTTCGACATCGTTGAACAGGCAGTTAATGTTAGAACCATATATGAACTTTAAGTGTAGAAACACTATTATACTTAGGGCCATTATTACAACTTGCCGTTAGTTAACCCATTATATGCCACCGGTCGATTTTTCGACCAGTAACTTTATAAGCGCATATCTCCACATCTCCAAAGTTTATTTTAATTTTTTTAATCTGTTTTAACGAGAGTAAAACCTAATGTGTAAATAATATACGCGAGATATCTTTTTCATTCCAAATACTTGCAAATATATTTTAAAAAGGGGATGAAAAAAGTTAATTTTTTAGCACTTTTTTAAAATTATACAAAAAAATATAAAATAAAAAATAAATTTTCTTTGAAAACACAAAAGAATTAATTAAATTAATCGAAGGAAGTCAATTTAAAAATTAAAAGTTTTCTTGCCTACAAATGCCCACACTTTTTGTTGGTCGAAAATCGACCACTGGCCAGAAGCCTTACAGTGTGCTTTGGTTATTTTTTAGTAATATTTTTTTTTCATTTTGTTATTTTTTCATATAAGAACATTTTTGTTTTTTTTAACTTTAAATCTGCTACTCATCCCGACAAGGGAGTTTTAATGGTCAAACAGGCGATGAGCCGCAATCGCTTTAGAACAATTAAAAGGTATTTGCATCTGGCAGATAATAATAGCTTAGATACATCAGATCGTTTTGCAAAGGTTCGTCCACTTGTTGATGCTCTAAATAAAAAGTATATGCAGCTTGGAGTTTTCATCCACATCATTTCAATTGATGAACAGATGATTCCATAATTTTGGCGACACTCCTGTAAGATGTTTATAAAGGGAAAACCAATCCGTTTTGGATTTAAGTTATGGTGTTTGCGTTCGGAAAGTGGGTACTTATTTTACTGTTTTAGATTTGCTAGCTAACGTTTTTGATCCCGATTGCCATATCGTTTTTTTTATAACTTTTTTTCCTCTTATCATTTTATGTGTCTGTTAAATGAGCGCAAATTTTATGCAACTGGTACTGTACGAGAAAATAGAATGGCAAGCATCCCGTTGAAAGTTCTAAAAAAAGCCAAGCGCGGATAATTTGACCAGTTGTTCGATAGTTAACAAGAAATATTGTTAGTGCGCTGGAATGACAATTCAGTTGCCAATGTAATTACTAATAACTCCACAGTTGAACGAATGATCAATATTAAAAAGATATTGTCGAAAGCAAAAGAAAATTTTTACTATTTCGCAACCAAAAGTGATTCAGGAGTATAATCATGGTATGAGTGGCGTCGACCTGCCGTGGCCAATTATCGCATATGTATTAAAGGAAAGAAATTGTGGTGGCCAACATGGACTAATGCTCTTGATAACGCAATGGTCAATGCGTGCAAAATGCACTGTTTGTTAGAAAAAATCCATTTTCCGTTCTGAAGTCACAATAATGTTATTTAGATACGATAATGAGGAGGGCGACGATGTAAATAAGGATTTAGATAGCCTCCCAAATCTCTCTTACACCAACGCAAAGGTACACTCTATAACTAAAAGTGGTGAAAGCAAATGTAATGTTCATTTATTTCAATACAACTGTTTGTTTTAATAAAGGCGCATAAGTGAAGCTAAAAAGAATATTTTTTTTTATCAAATATATATAAAAAAAATTTACCGTTTTTGGCCAATGGTCGATTTTTCGACCAGTCCATATAAAGAAAACGATAGGTCGGGGTGAAAAAAAAACCTTTTTCTTAATTAGAGTCTCAAAAACATTTGTTTCAAAAGGATTCACAAAATTCCTGCGATTTCTGCTAGTGGCCAATAATGGGTTAAAGGCAGGATTTTGTCGGACCGATAAATGGCTTTGCATTATAAAGCCCTCATTTATAATTTTTTTATCTATTAAATATTATTATTGTTAACAATAATTACAATAAAAAATTAAAGTTGTAATAAGGCTAAGCTATTTATCGGGCACAAAAAATTCAACCTTTAACTAAAGGCAAGTTGTAATAATGTCCCTTAGTTGATAAAATCTAACTATAAATGCTTTATTTTCGTAGTCGACTCTATTGTTGCTTATAGGGTTTCGATATTTTTATTTGTATTATATGTAAAGTAGTATGCGTATTTTTATTAATTTTAACAGTATTTGATTGTATTATCATCATATATATTATAGTTTATATTTTAGTAAAAGATTTTCATTGCATAAGATATAAGAAAAATATATTGTTTTATTGTATGAAATTACTTTAATTTTATTTAGATTTGTTCAGTAATAGACTATTTAACAACATTTATAATATTAATAGGAATTCAGAACAATTATGGAAAGAACAACACAATTATAAAGTAAAATGTAGATAAAAATATTGGTATTGTCTTGGGTTCGCTTAAACTTATCGTAAATAGTTTTTCTCTTCTATACACTGTGCAGTTGATTTTTTATTAAACTGTATAGTTGTTTTTTTTCATACTTGTAAATATATAAACTTTTTAAATTTAGAAATATTTGGTGGTATTTATGTATATGTATATGATTTGCATTTTATTAATTTTTTCTTAAAATTTGGCAACTTTATTAAATAGATAATTTAAATTTGCTTTTGTTTCGCTTATAATTTTGTGGTTATAGATAACTATTTAATATTTGTAAGTATGTTAGAGAGTTTTCAAAATTTTTAGTTAACTTTACATTACATTTGATTGATTCTAAACTGTTAAGTTTGTTTGTTTTTAATTTGGTTTCAATGTGTGCTCTTTATAACTTTTTCTTAGTTAAAAAAAGCGAAATTTTGTTTTAACATTTAAAGGGAAAAAAATTAAAAAATGTAGCTGTTGAATATTATTTTATTTTATTTTTTTTGCAGTCATTATATCTCTCCATGATCATGCTACTTTCAGCATTTCATATGTAATATTAACAAATTTTTTTGTTCCTTTAGATTTTTTTTTTTAAATTGTTAACAAACATTCACATCGAGATATTTTTTCAAAATTGTTTTTATTTTATTTTGTTTTTTTTTTCAACAGATGTAGACAGACAATTTTTTTTTCTTTAACTCTTTTAGTATTTTTTTTTTGTTTGGCAAACATTGAGGTATAAAAAAATTAAGATATACATTTATTTTTATATATTGTATATTATTGTTTATTAAGTGTCATTTGTAATATTGCTGTTTTAGGATTTCTTTTATTTTTTTTACATGTATAACTAGGTTAGGTTAGGTTGAAAAAGATAGCTGAAAGGTATACACGTAAGTCCAATCGGCATGTTGTGCGCTCTTAAGGAACGAAATTTCCTATTAAAAATCATAACCCAAATTCTGTTATGTCTAGAATCAAGTCAATTTAATTTTGTTTCTTAGGGATTTCCAATTGAAATTCCTTAGGTATTCCCAGTTCGTCTGATACGACCAAATGCAAGACATTGACAGAGTTAATGTTCCAAAGTCTCAGACTTTTTCCCCCATGCTCTACCAGTCGTATTTATAACTAACAATAAAATCTTTTTATATCATGGTTGGCAATCGGAACTCAATTTTTGAAAACTAAGCATATAGAAAAATTTAGTAAAAACTAGCTAACTATTTAGAATAAAAACAGATAATAACTGCCTGTTCAACGATGTCGAAAGAAAACACAAGCGAACTTTCATTCGTACAAATATATTGAAAACAACAACAAAAACTAAAAATTTGTTTTTGTTTTCGACATCGCTGAACAGGCAGTAAATAATTTTTAAATGATACAAAATAAAAAATATTGTTTAGTGTTAATATTTAATATTTATTCCAATATGGGTTTCATATAAAAAGCCATAGTCCAAAGAAGGAAAAACAGCTTTTTAATTCGTCAGAATAATAAAAAAAAAAAAAAATTGTATCCTTCTATACTCTTTAAATTTTGACAAGTGATAAAAGCACATAGGTATACATCCCAATTCAATTTTGAAAAATTTTAATAATATTTGGAAACAATAAATGCGGTTACATTTTAAAGGATATTTTTTTAACGATTTTTTTTTTTAATTTTTGGTTTATTTCCTTTTATATAAAAACTATATGTGACAGCGCATAGAGAAAGGGACCTAAGGGTAAAAAAAGGTTTTGTTCAGGAGAGACATTTTAAAGATTTAAATTCGTGTATCTTTGGTGTACCATCACTGAGCGTATTGGTATTGGTTTCATTTGAAAGCGACACATCTCATGACGTGAGGAACGTGTTGGTCAACCTTGAAAACGTGCGTAGGTCGTCCCCACCTCTTGTTTTGTGTAGCTCGTTTTTACTGTTTTTTACATAGCGCGCTGTTTCCATGAGTTTAATATCAATTTTGCTTGCGTTTTTTTCGAATCCAGCTTTATTTTCTGATATTATTAATTGTGAATTATAATAAGTACTCATTTATAATTCTATTAAATCGTGAATATCACTCTGTTAGTACGAAAATTTCTTCACATAACCTTATTTTGTTATTCGCGAAAATAATTTAAAACTGATAACGTTCCTACTGTTTGTTTTAGGATGAAATGATGGACGAATTCGAAGAAGTAGATTTACTTTATCGATTCCCTGATGACGAGGATGATGACGATCACTTCTCAGAATTATAGGATAGTGACTCTGAAGATGATACCGAGAATATGCACCTTGATAAATCTGATCTTGATTTACGCGAAGAAAAGGTAGTTGCTCGACTGTATGGTTCAAAAATACCTCCGTGTTGTTCAAATCAATGCAATGAAGTGATCCCTAAGAAGATGGCTGTGGATTTTCGTACGTCTTTAATGAATTTAGATAAGGCTTCCCAAGATTTAATTATTCTCGCACATCTGGCAGCTCACCGTGACGATGCAATGCTCAGGTCAAAAGTTGGTGATCGATCGCGAGCTATGAAGAAACGGTACAATCAGATATATTATTTTCGAAGTTTGCCGATGTGCCGTGATATGTACTTCTGTATACAATGGTAATTAAACGCTATTTTGTTAATTTAGTAGGAGAAAAAATGAAAATAAAGAAATTGTACCGTTAGGTCCCTTTCTATTTGCGCTTAGAATCGTCGACTTCACTTTTCTAAAACGCGCATATCTCTGGGAGGGAACACTTTTGGGGCATGGGATCGTTCTCATTCGATGCTCAGATGTTGTCCACATCAAAAAAAAAAGCGAAATTTGTTTTTTTTACCCTTAGGTCCCTTTCTCTATGCGCTGTCACATATAGGTATAGAATATCAGATATTTATGTTAAGCAAAATATTATAACCTTCAACAATTGTTAGACCTTTGAATTGTCTAAAAGATCAAAAAATAAAAAACAGAGTACACAATTCTAGCACATTTACTCAGCAGATATAAAGAAACACAATATTAATAAACTTAGTTGAAACCATGTTATACTCTACACTATAAATAAATTATAAAATTACTATATGTGTTATACTATGTTCACACACGCGCCCTAATTGTCAATTTATAATATTCTCGCCTTAATTGAGCTCAATTTACCATAATAAATATTACTTTTAAATTAAACAACATATACTTTATTGTTTCACTTATTGTCCAAAACGCGAAATAAACCTCTTAAGAATTATGTTCAGTGAGAAGAAAATTCTATAGGTGGCATTTTTAATGTCAAACAAATAAATATACAAAAAACCAAAAGTAAGAAAATGAAAAATGGTTGATGAAAATTTTAATAAAATGTCTAAATAAATTCAAATACATATATGAGTATTTATATACATAAATATAATTGTAAATAAATTTTATGAACAGGAAAAACACTGAAGAGAAGGCATTATTTGATTTAGTATAAATACATCGTATTTTTACAGCTATCAAATGCTAATGGAGTAAGATAAATTGAGTGTGTGTGAACACTTATTTTAATTGCACAATCAACACTAAATTAAAACAATTTAAAATATCTGTCTGAACAGGCTACTATACTACATTATATTTAATTACTGGCTTTAGTTTATTTTTTAATTAAAAATTTTTTAATTTTATATGATTTATTTTTAATAATGAAGAATAAACTTGGAAAAAAAATAAGTTTTTATCCCGATACCAGCCAAGTGGAATGCAATTTTGAAACCAGCTACGGTTTCATAATCAAAACTCTTTGATCGGAATGTCAAAGTGTTGGATTTAAATGTCATTCATTCAACTTACAAGTTTCTATGAAATTGATTCTGTAAATTAAATATATCACACCATTAATATTTATTGTAGTGAGTGAGAACGAAATTTACCACAACTTTAGATATTCTTCTTATTTTGTTTTTCTTTTTACTTATCACATTTTATTGTTGCTTTTTAACCATCAATCTGATGGTTATTGTATTCACAACATATCTTCTTTGTATCATTATGTGTATTATAGTTTTATTCTAATTTGAATATTAATCATTAACCAGCTAAGATTGTATAGCCTGTTAAACGATGTTGAATTAATGTCTGATTGAAGGAAAGGTTGTAACTAATTTTGTAATCAATTTATAAGATATTTATTTGCTTGTACAAATTGCAATCAAATTTTATGTTCGCAACCGGGGTTAGGCATTAAACATTAACAGCAATGAAAGATTAAAAAATTTATTCTTTTCTACTGATTTTTGTTTAATGAATTGCTACAAATTTTTGTAATTTGTGTCAGCCCTTTTTTATATTGGAAATTGCCGGATAGACAGAGAGATTTAACGGCTAAAGTAGGAACAAGTTGAGCTTGTATATCATGACTATGTAATTTTCAAACAAAATCACTGGGTTTAAAATTTTTTACTTTTGATTCTATTTATTTTATAAAATTATAAATTTTCATAAAAATATATAAAGTAAGTTTTTATCTCTCCTATTAGGAGCATAAGGAAAACAAAAGCCAGGCTGTCAATTGTTGCTCTGTTAATTTTCGCATACTAATTACTATTTCTCTTTTATTTTTACTTTTTTTAATGTATCTTCTTTCAAATAAATACGTTCGACCAACTTGAAACATTGCTTTCACAGCAACATCTCGTGAACATAAAAGCCTATAAAAAGTAGGTGATTTATGTCTCATAAACCAAAAAGGATAACAAGAAATACAACAACTATAATTATAATTATAATTATTTTTTAAATGGTTGCTAGTTTAAAACAATAAATACTGAAACATTGTACACTGTCAATCCTTATAAATTTCATAATTAATAGTTTTAGAATTTTTTCTATACTTTCACTATACAAGGAGTAAATATTTTTTAGTTTTGTATATTAAATTACCCTCATAGAAATTGTTTTCAATTAAAAAAAATTAACTTGAAATTTACTATTTGGTATATTAATATGTTTCTCCGACAAAAATTAAAAAAAAACAAGTAAGAGTGCTATATTCGGCCATGCCGAATCTTATATACCCTTCACAACGTGTAGTCATGCAATAACAGTTGCTTGTATCACCATTCATCCCATATGAAATACGTACACGTATGTATGTTAAAAAAACGAAAAAAAAAATATTAAAAATATTAAAAAAAAATTTTTAAAAAAATTAAAAAAAATTTTTTTTTGGCTCAGTTGGGATTCGATGCCACGTTTTCTCTAACCAGTAAACACGTTTGTATGTATGTATGTTGTAGTTGTAATGTTGTTTTTGTGAAAAAAAAAATCGAGGGGTTTTTACTCATATCTCAGTTGTTTATGTACCGATGTTTCTGATTTTCAATAGCGATCTACTCCCGAATATTTCTGATATTTTAATACCTTACCCGGGTCCAACCTATATCGGGGGGCTTCAAAAAGTTGATTTCAACATACACACGGACAGACGGTCAGACGGACAGACGGACAGACTGACAGGGCTTAATCGACTTCCCTATTCATAAGCTTTCAGAAAATATATACTTTATGGGGTCGGAAATGAAAATTGTAGAAATTTCACACGGAATGACAAACCTATATATACCCTTTTTCACTGTGTGAAGGGTATAAAAACACTAAAAACTGTGCACAAATCACCAACGGGGGGGGGTGCTTTAATACCATGTGAGATAAGGCCATGATGGCTTTATCGCTCATTCAATAGGGAGATAAGGCCTTTTTATACCCGCCACCAAAAAAATGGTGGGGGTATATTCATTTTGTCATTCCGTTTGTAACAAATCGAAATATCCATTTTAGACCCCATAAAGTATATATATTCTGAATCAGGGTTTGATTTGATGACGATCTAGCTATGTCCGTCCGTCTGTCCGTCTGTCCGTCTGTTGAAAGCACTATAGAGGTCGCACCGAAAGAGCTAGGGGGCTCAATTTTTGCCAGAATCTTTCCTATAGACAAGGTTTGTTTGGTATTGCAAATGGGCTAAATCGGAATATTAGGAAGAGAGTTATAGCTCGAAAAGCAAGAGTAGGTCGAAAAAACCGCGTCCTTCGAACATCGAATAAAATGTAATTGTGTCCAAACGCATTAACGTAGACTCATGAAACTTCGAATATATATTTCCTGAGTAAAAGCAATATTTTTCCCCGAAAATTATCTAAATCTATGCATTAGGAAAGGAGTTATCGATCAAAATGTACGAAAATTTATACCGCACAGTGTATTTTTCGGTATATTTAAAAACAAAAACGTCATAAAAGCAACAAAATTGGATGTACGACTTCGAAATTTTGCACACTTTGCTTTTTGGTGAGAGGCTTTTTTTGTAACGGAAAATCAATGTGCCACGCCCACTTTTACGCCCACCTCCCATATAACGTTTTAACTGAAATTCATATAATTTCTCTCTTAATAAAGATTTTGGGAAAATAAAGGACTATATTGAAATATATTAGTTCTATTTATTAGCAGAAACTTTATTGACACCCCTAATTTAACGCCCACTTTCACTAAAAGAGTAAATTTACGAAGACATTTTAGTAGCATATAGAAGTTATAAAGGGTGGTTAAATTTTAAATTAAACACAAATTATTTAAGAAATTATTATCATTTCTTTTTATAATGATAATATTTGTATGGTTCAATTATGTATTTAACAAAATATCGGCCAAATGCCGATATAGATTTTCTAACATTTTATACAGACCTGTTTTGCAGAAACTTAAATATTTTTTACAATTCTCCCGATTGTGAACGAATTTTAACGATTATGTTGATCAAAAGAATTACGAAGTGCACAAAATGCATTTTGGTTTGAACGCCCATTTTTATAAAAAACATGAATAACTTTACAGCGTTGCTCATTTGCGTATCTTTCCACGGATCAAATTGAGTAAGTTTGTGATTAAAAAATGTCAAATGAAATGCAGAAAACAAATTTAAAGACTAGGTGTAGTTCATTTTCAACATGGGCCCTTAAAATTTAACCACCCTCTAAAAAGAAAGTGATACATATTTTATTATAAAGAGATTATTCCATAGTTATAAACAAAATAATAAATATTGTGCTTTAAATGTACACAAAATTGGTGGTGGGTATAAAAGATTCGGCACAGCCGAATATAGTGCTCTTACTTGTTTTTTTTTAATTTGAATGGGAGATAAAGCCATCATGGCCTTATTTCACATTAGCAATATTATAAAAAGGCTTTATCTCTCATTTCAGTTTTGAAAAACTTTTGCATTTTACATTGATTAATAGTTTTCTTATTTTTATAATTAAGAGGTAATAATAATAATAATAATAATAATAATAATAATAATAATAATAATAATAATAATAATAATAATAATAGTAATAATAATAATAATAATAATAATAATAATAAAGCAAAATTTGAAAGGGAAAATCAGTTTTCTGCGTGGCGCTTACTCCTCCAGTTGGACGCGGCAGGTGGCTTCGCTGAATAATGACATTGATTTATAGTAATGTCCAAGGCGAATTCAATATCAGGTGATGTTATGAGCCCAGCTGATTGTTTTTTGCTCGTTTTATTTTTACGGCACAATGTCAAAGTTTGTTAAAAAATAAATGAATTTAAAATATTAATTCTTAGTTGTTATTTTTTCAATGATAACTGAGGATTTTCCCTTTTACAGAATGTTTACACCATGCATAACAATATTCTGAAAAAATATGGCTTTATCTCTCATTTGCGAAAAAAAATATGGCTTTATCTCTCATTTCGCAAAATTTTGAATATGGCCTTACCTCCCAATGATTGGGCAACAAGGCCATTATGGCTTTATCTCCCATTCAATTTAGCAATAAAGCCATCATGGCCTTATCTCACATGGTATTAAAGCACCCCCCCTCACCAACGCTGTTAATAATTAATTTCCTAAATTCAAAAGGTTAAGGGGAGCACGAAATGTAATTCCATTTCATATTTTTACAAAAAAAATAGTACTGTTAAATAGTGAGGAGTTTTATGTGACAACTGAAAGTTTGTGTCATTACATGAATTTATGCAATTTTATAAGGAAACTAGCTGACCCGGTCCGTATTGCTGACCCTAAGCGATTATGAATTACCGGTGATCCAACCTTTAATGTTAGTACATGCGGTGGCATTCCGGGTGGTTGCAATGAATTTAAAAATTTAGTGGGATAATTGACGGCTTGTTTTTTATTCATTACTGTGTCGATCGATTTGTATTTGATTAATTTGCCGGGCAGCTTCAATTGAGTTAGCTTATTGAGCTGTAAATATATTTTGTAAATAAACCGAAAACTCGGATTTTTTAATGCAACATTTCGAAAGTCTAAAAATTTTGATATTGGATCATTATTAACATAGGTTTTTTTTAAATATCTTCGGAACTACACAACCGATTTAAGAGTTTGGTATCTCGTTTTGAAAAACATGACAATGGCTTTCAAAAAAAAAAAATAACAAAAAAAAACAAATAATATTAATATATTGGATTTTGCCACGCCCCTCCGCCCGCAGAGCGAAAATCAAAACTCACACGCAACAGTGTTACCCGCCTAAATATTCTGAGGATTCCCTGAAAACTTCATCAAAATCGGTCCAGCCGTCTTAGAGTCCATACGTTACATACATATGTACATCCTGTTTTATATATAGAATAAAATTGCATCCGTTTCCAAGCCTAGATAATTTTTATGGCATCTTAGATGACATGAATTATGAGCATCAGATAATTTGTGCTAATATTTAAAGGTTTGAAAAAACAGTCAAAAATAGATCTGATAGATGGGACATCAAATATATCAAATAATAGTGCAATATTCAGTTGTAAATCAATTTTTCTCATTAATAAATTATTAACAAATAATTTTTATTAAAGTTTTTATTTATTGTTCAAAAAGTAAAAAAAAAAATTTTTAACAATATACATCAAAAAATTTGAGTGAAATGACTTTAACCTCCTGATTTTATATTGTTGAACTAATTTTATAAAAATTCTTCGCAATTACAACCAAACAAATAATGTTTGTCATTGGGTTCAAAAATTATATCAATTAATTATGTTTAAAGTTCGCAGTTTTGTTACTTTATATGTGTGGAATAACGGGTATATAGACTTTTTAATTACACAAAGTTGTGTTATACGGTTATTTTATATATATTTCATAAATTAAGAAAAGAGGTTTTGGATACCGGTATTTGGATCAGAAATAACTTTTTAATCGGTATCAAAACCGGTAATTGAACCGCATTTTTCCGGTACCTGTTGCCAACCGTAATACAAATATATTTAGATCCACATGATTTCGCCTAATTTGGTAAAATTGCACTATAGTATCAATTGACTCTGAATAGAGGTACTTTGGCCTTTAAAAAAGAATTTTTAGATAACCGAATGTTTTTTAAAGTAATTTGGGAAAACCCTCATACAAAAAATATTGTATTTTTGCGGTTATAATTAGTTAATATTAATTTTTAAAATTTTATTAATTTTTTTTATGTACGAACAAAAATAAAAAACAAATAGTTAAGAATTGAAGTATTCTAAAGTTTCATTTGACCACATCACAGTCAATTAAGACTATTGTGCAATCTTGTACCTTTTGTCTACAACTTTATTTATTGTAGCTTTTACTTAATACTTGTTGTTTAAACAAATAAACTAACAACAGAACAATTTTAAAACGACTAGGTATTTTGTTTTATTTGTTGTTGCGCTTTTTTAATAACAAATTTTTTTATACCTAATTGACCAATTCACAAACTCTGTTGTATCGTTGTCTATGATCGGATAAAATTTAAAAAAAAACCAGAAATATTCTTTATAACGTACATCGATATAATGATACAAAACAGGTTGTGAATTAAGCAATTATAATAAAATCTATCTGAGAAATTATTTTTGTTTCGATTTTTATGTATTAAAAATATTAATTCGTATTTTTGTTTTTATTTCACTTAACATTAATTCATGTTCAATTATTCTAAAGCTTTTATCATTTATATTTATTGCCACACCCATAATCCATACAAATAATTAGGGTTACATCACTTAAAGTATATTCACATTGGGCAAATATTTCACAAAATAAACATAACCACTAAAATGTATAAATTTCTCCCGCAAAAACCAAATATTTATTTCATTACAATTATTCCTGATTTAATTAAATTGTAATATCAAATGATTTTTGCATATTTTGACAATTTCTGGTGTAAAAACAATCACATACCATTTTTTAATTATTCACTAAATAAAGTGGTCAGGCTTATTTGAGGAAATGTGAACGTATTTTAGGCATTAAGGATTTTGAAATAAACTAACTCAATAGTTTTATTGTTAACAGACCTTTTTATAAAAGGAGCTTAAATATTTATAAAAGAAAATTTTTGTATTTATTTTAAGCGAAAAAAAGAATTCCCCGGTAATTATTTAACAAATAGATCTTTTAGTGTAGAACAAAGCGAAGCATCACAGCTATCTTTAGAATCATCTTCATCTCCTTTGCCGAACCAATTCAATGTAGAACGAACAGCACTGGCTGCTTGTGATTGAGGGGTTCGTGTGCGTCGAGAGGAATCTTTGGGCGTGGCTCCTTTAGCTGATTTAGAACGAGAACTAGAGGCAGCTTCACTGCCCGATGGTCCAGAAGTAGAACTTTTCCGCAAAAATCCTTCTATAGCTGAACCAATAACAGTTGCGTCCACTATAGTCCCCTTGGTGTGATCTGTCCAAGTTTTTTGTTTGCTGCGTGGTTTCAATTTTGGTTTACTATCACGCAGTGCATCTTTAGATTGTAACTTTTCCAGCATTTCTTTGGAAAGAGCCATGGCAGTACTCTTGCTTCTGATACTCTTCTTGCGAGCCATGGGTTCATGACGCTGAGCAAACCATCCTGAAATCGCGGCTGAACTATTATCCTGAGCATCACTTACCATTTGTTTAGCATTGTTAAGTATGGAGACATCAAAACTGTTCGAACGTGTAGAACGTCCAGCATTTGGATCCAGGAGGTTCGAACTACTAGCTGCAGTTTGCGTAGTCGTCAAGTTAGTTTTTGATTTTGCACCTCCTGTTGTTGCTGACGATTGAGGCGTGTCATCACACCTATGTATTTCAATAGCCGATGAGGTTAAAGAACTGAAAATAGAAGTAATATCTGTTCTACTGCCCAAAAGGCCGGGGCTCTTTGCACGTTTGGTAGAAGAACGATTGCTGGTGGGTTGTGTGATACAGGGTGAAATACTGGCGGGATATTCGGAGGCTCTACGGTAGTTAGGCGATGGTGTTGCTTGAGCAGATACACATTCAGAGTAACGTCGATTGGTGTAACGCTGTGGTGTTGTACCGCCCTCTGTTAAGGTTTCAACTTCACACACCTTTTCATTGCTCGTTGTCCAAAGTTTCATGCGAGCTTTACGGGATTGTACAATATCATCCATGATGTCCAATTGTAAATTATGTATACTACCTATTGGATCCGTAGAGGGTGGACCAGTTGAAGTGTTACTCTCCCTTCTCGAACTTAAAACCCGGCTGGTGAGATGGAAAAAAGGTTGAAATATATAAATATTGGTAATAAAGCCAAATAAAAACCAACCAACCCCCTTCCCCAACTCACTTGTTTGTAGGAAATGCCGCCACTGACTCACGGCGCGTACGTCCAAATATAGTTGTTGGCACCTTTGATATGGTCACTACGGAATGTCGTCTTCCCGATGGTGCTGGCGCTTGTGAAAGTGTTGCCAAAAAAGCGGCCTCTTTAGGTGAGGGGCCGGAGCCTTCTCCCCCACGCTCTGAAAGTCGTCTTACCTGGCTGGCCGTGATACCCTCAGTAACCTGTTGCGATGGTAGAGAATGTTTGCGTGATTCTCGCGGATCACGCCATGGTGAAAGTAGATATGGATTGACTGGGGAATCGATGTCCAAACTGGCCTTATTGGACGGTGTCCCAGAACTTTCGGGATCATCTTCTTCGACTATCTGCGATTCGTCGACAACAATTAAAGGTTCATTTTTAGCCATCGAACCAAAGCGAGACATTGAGGAACGTCTAAAACGAAATGAATCTGAAAAAAACAATATTTTATAAATTTACATATTACAGTTTTATAGTAATAGATCATAATAAAAGTTTATGTAAAAAGGATTAGGAACAAATTATAAGCAATTGACTTATTAATATAGCATAGATCTATCTTCCTCTGAAAGGAAATATATGTAAGAACTCCTACCTCTTACGCGTAAATTCTATTAACGTACTATTTAGTAAATATCTTTAATTAAATGACGAATTTTTAATGTAAATACATGTTTTTTTGCTAAAAAATCTGAATTTTATATACTAATTTTCGAAAACAAATTTTCAATTCGTTGTAAAACTTTTGCCAAATGTAAACTCAGTTGCGTTAGGCCTAAAAGTGTACTGAAAAATATGCCAGTGCAAATACACATAAGTAAATGGTTTTATGAAACAATACAACTTTTTTTTAGCAAAAATAATAACTGTAAGTGTAATTCAGATATTCAAGGTCACCATAAGACACAAATGATCGATATTACAGAATCACTACGCAAAGGTAAAAACTTTCAAATCTCTGACACCATGCAATGCTAAGAAAACTTTTTGTAAGATTATATATTTCTATATTGTTAAATATTAAATATAAATAAAATTTTTTTAATACCCTAAACCCAGCCGGTTGTATTTCAATTAAAACTCGAACTGTCCGTATTGATTTTCATTAATTAAAAAAAAGACGTTTAAAAAAACATTCTTTAACATAAACATATATTTAAATAAATAATACTTATATGTATGATTTGTATGCATATGTGTGTGTCTGTATTTTCGTCTTAACACATTCCCGTAACGTAATAAAATTTTACAAGTATATTTTTTGAGTAAAAAAATATTTTTTCCAGAATATTGATCAAATCGGTATTTTACAAAAACAAGTTATAGATCAATATGTACGAAAGTCTACTTAAAACTTCAAACATCATAAATCCGACAAAATTAGATGAACGATATAGAAATATTTTTACATATATGTATAGCTTCCTGATTTATATCATTGGAATAAAATAAAATCGATATTACACTCCCACCTCCCATATAACGTTTTTTTTTCTCAAATTCATATAATTTCTCTATGGACAAGAATTTTTGAAGAATATTTAAGTACAAATGATAATCAAAAATCTTTTTCACACACTTACTTTAACTCAACCTTTCACATAAGTCTTTTATTGATAAATTTAAAAGCTAATCAAATCGACAGCAACTTCTAAGGCATGCTAAAAAATTGCGAATGATGTTTTCTGCCCAATAGCATTATAACAGTAACGTAGTACGAAGTGAAAATGACACGCCCAAATAAGCTCCTATCTCTCATATAACTATTTATCTTATATTCATATTATTTCTCTATGTACAAAGATTTTCCATGAACAATGGACTTAGTAATGCAATATGTAAGCTAAGATAAATTTCTTTGACATGCTTACTTTAGCGCTCACTTATCATATTGTTACGTTTATACCTTTTATAAAGTTGGCTTATTTCCTTTAAATATAATTTGAGTTCTTTTATTGCAATCAAAAACAGTTGAAATTCGTTATAAAATTAAGAGCATTTTATTTATTTAAACACACTCAGATATTGCTTTTATATCACTTTACTTATTGTTATACACCTTTATTTTCAAACTCACTTTGATACGCGCCTAACCACCTGTACTCTTATACTGATCATGTTAGCTGTGTTGTTCGGCTATTTGTAGTACCACAGTGGTGTTCTGTAACATTCGACAAAGTTCTCGTATGTACACACTAGTACATCCGAAAACCGTTACATTTAAATTAAGACGTTAAGTAATATGGAAAAAAAAAAAAAAAATTGTGAGACATATGTAAATCTACATGTCTGTCAAAATTGTACTTTTGCGCTGACTGCTTTGCACCAGCAGAGATTTTTGTCAACGACTGATGTCACATGTTTTTACAGAAGAAAATAGAGCGCGCTCTAATTGAAATTTTGTCAGATGTCTCAACACATGTTTTTTACAGAAGTAATGTTTTAAAGGTAACACACGACATGTTTGTATTAGCAGTGGAGAATTTGACAAGTCAGACGTAAAAAACATGCCGTGTATTAGCTCCTTAATATGCAGTAATAATAAAAGTGCCTAAGAGTATGCTACACACAATAACAACTTATCATGTTCGAACAACCAGCAAAATAAACTAATTCAAACAAAACTATAGTAACTTAAACTACACAACTAAAATAAATTATAATGTAAATTAAGTTCTTTAAAAATAAATCTGTAACAATATAAAGCTAATAAAAGCAACACAATTAGATGCATAATTCAGCAAAAGTATATTTCTGGTTATTTTTATACCCTTCACCTGTGGTGCACAAGGGTATATATAGCTTTGTCATTCCGTTTGTAATTTCTACAATTTTCATTTCCGACCCCATAAAGTATATATTTTCTGAAAGCTTATGAATAGAGGAGTCGATTAAGCCCTGACCGTCTGTCCGTCTGTCCGTCTATCCGTCTGTCCGTCTGTCCGTCTGCCCGTCTGTCCGTGTGTTGGTTGAAATCAACTTTTAGAAGCAACTATATGCTCCTCAGATCTGTATATGGTATCAATCTCTTGGAAATATCCAGGAATGAATCGCTATTGAAATTCAGCACAATCGCCCCATAACTTTCTGAGATATGAGCAAAAAACCACGACCACCTCGTTTTTTTTCACAATTACAACAACAACATACATACATAGATACATGTAAAAAACATACCAAACAAAAAAAATTACAAAAAAAAAAATATTAAAAATAAGAAAAAAATAATAAAAAAAACTAAAAAAAAAAATTTTTAAAAAATTTAAAAATAAATTTAAAAAAATTTTTTAAAAATTTTTCTAAAAAAATTTTTTAAAAAAATTTAAAAAAAATATAAAAAAAAATAATAAAATATAAATAATATATTAAATAAAATAAAATAAAATTTTTTTGGCTCAGCTGGGATTCGATGCCACATTTATTCTAACGTGTACATTTGTACGTATTTTATATGGGATGAATGGTGATACAAACATTTGTTATTGCATGACTACACGTTGTGAAGGGTATATAAGATTCGGCACGGCCGAATATAGCACTGTTACTTGTTTAATATTATTTTAATTAACGCCACCAACCTCCTTTATTACAATTTTTTATATATTTACCAACCACCAAAAAAATGGTGGGGCTTGTACTACATCGAAATATCCATTTTACACCGCAGAAAGTAAATAAATATTTTCTTGAACCTAGTTTCATTTTAGGATGATCTAGCTTTGTCCGTCTGTCAGCACGATAGAGCTCGAATGGAAAAGTAAAAGGGACAATTTTTCAAAATCTTTTCTATAAACAAAGTTTGTTTGGTATTGAAAATAGGCAAAATCGGTGTATAAGGTAGAGAATTATAGCTACTAATGCAAGAGTAGGTCAAATAACAATGTCCTTCCAACATCGAATAAAATTCGATTGTATCTAAACGCATTGACGTAGTGTTATAAAATTTCGTAGATACATTTCGTGAGTAAAAAAACTATCTCTCTGCAAATTGCTCATATCTATGAAATACGAAAGGAGTTATAGATCAAAGTTTACGAACATTTATACCGCAAAGTGTCATTTTCGGTCTACTTAAAATTTAAAACGTTATAAAACTGAAAAAATTAAAACGATATATCTTAAATTCATATAATTTCTCTATAGACAAAGATTTCGGAACAATATATTGAAGTATATAATTTAAATTTATCAGCAGAAACTACTTTGACACGCCTACTTTAACGCCCAACTCCCATATAACGCCTTATTTTAAATTTATATATAATATCTATAGACAACGATTAGGATATAGAATAGAATATAGGATTCTATGTTTAAATATATATGTTTAATTCGTTAGAAACTACTTTTACACGCTTACTTCAATGGCCACTTACAACATAATTAACAGTTAATAAAATTTAAAAGCTCATAAAATCAACAGAATTTTATATTTTAGATAATGAAATTTCGCATATATAGATTTGTGGTGGCCAAGTAATAAAATTTAGAGGCACTCCTTATCGACCACGTCCCATATAACGCATTATATTAAATTAATATTACTTCTATATGTACAAGAATTGAAAAAAAAACCTCTGACTCCGTTCTCTAGTTTCCCTAAAAATACAACATTATATCCTTATGTGGAAATACTTAACTCATCATTGTAAGACTAAATTTAAAAATGTAAATTAAAAGCAAATCGGAGTTACACAAAGAAAGTAACACATATTTCAGTGTAAGAGATTACTCCATAGTAATTACTGTTAATAATAATAAATTTGACTTGTTTTTTTAAATTCATATAAATTGTATCTAGTCAAATATTTTGAAATAATAAAGGATTATTTATATGTCAATGATTGCACATTTGCAGAAATTACCACCACAATCCTATTTTATTGTCCTCCTCTAAGACATGGCACAATCTACTACTATTAATATTAAAAAGTTCATAAAACCACTAAAAATAGATTATAAAATTTTGTCTGTCTGGTATTCTGATTAATGTAAACTTAAAACCAAGAAGTAATATGACAAGCCTACTTTATCGCCCTCCTTCCGTATAAGGCTTTTGTTTGGAGTGTAGTCTCATAAACACACAATTTTAATAACAACTTTTAACTACCTGTAGCTACCGAGTCGTAAAATTTAGTTTCCGTAAAAATACAGAATTGTGGTTAAATAGTGAATAGATTGTACCATTCCTCTTGCAGAAATAATTTTGGTTCAATTTTTAAACTAAATATAAGAAAATAATTCAATTTCAAATTGAACTTAAACAAATAAACTAATAAATATTTTAACCCATTAATACCCATTGTTAGATATAAGTAACGCCAATAGGCCTGTAGATCAAATACGAATAAAATAAAAAAGAAAAGCTTACGGTTAATTTTTTGTTACGCATGTGTAATTGTATGCCTTTGCACGGACTATAAAGTCTTGGTTACCCGACTGTAATGTGCCATTATTGTAAAGGAACGGCACAGCTGATCGTTATAGTAATGTAATGTGATGTAGCTGTAACGTCCAAGCCTGTTAAAAATAGAAAATTATTACGTTTCTACGTGACATTTATTAAGAGTGATGCTAACTTGTTGTTTCTTAAAGTCACTTAAATGGAACATACTTTGTAAAAAACAAATATCATAGTAATATTAAAATTTTTTTAAAATAGGAATTATATACATATGCACGTATATATAAATAAATTGTGTATATAATATGCTGTGGAAAGTTTTGAAAAGTTTCATAATCAAAACGATCAAAAAATTTTTTTTATTAACAAAAAAAAAAGGATCTTATATGTACTTTACATGTGTTTAAAATAATTGATCTACACTTTTCTAAATTTACTTGTTAAATCGAGAAAAAATTCTTTTGATATTTATAAAATGTATACATATATTTTTTCGTTTATTTACATTAATCAAACTACTGTAACACGGGCTTATACAATTAACCACTAAACGGTACAATTGGTTATATAACTTGTTTATATTGTACAACAAATTGCAAACACGCGTAATAAAAATAATTTGAAAAATTTTTATTTATATAAACAGAGGTGTTTTTTTATATAAATTAAAAAGATCAAAAACATTCATTTATTATAATTTTTATTTATGTCCTTCATGTACATTTCAAACGAAAAATTTCAATTTCTTATAATCACGCATGCTCATGAAGAACATTTTTTAATCACGCACATTCTCTCATTATTTGTTTTCTCGACCGCTCACGAAAAATTATTATATGCCGAAACTTCTTTGATTATGACGTAGGTAATCAAAGATACCCAATTTCTTTTGGTTTAAAGCACAACTTTTTAATATTTTTGAGAGATTTTTTATTTATTCATAATAATACTCATGCTTGATTTATTTTGCATCTAATCACAATCACGCGTGACACAAAATTACAACATACATACACATCAACTTAAAGGTTACAATTGACTTTAAAACTAGTATTAATCTACAACAAATCGCTACACTCCTATAAAAATAAATTTTATAAAATACCTTTTGCATGCTGTTTTGCAAAATATTTAAAAGTTTTATATTATATACATATGCTTTATATATAAAATACTATTCAAGAAATTAATTAGAGATAATTATTTGAGTTTTTTGATGTTTGCACACGCCATATTGAATGATTCGTCCTTGAGTCAACCATAATTTTTTAACATTTTCAACCACCACCACCGACCGACCACTTACTGACATGGCGATTTGATACCAATTGATGTTGAAGTCTTTGGGGTTCCCTTTTGTAGAAATTCAATAATTTTAAAGTTCGTGCCAATCGGTGAGAGATCTTTCATGACAGCAACAAGTGCTGCAAAAAGTTGGAACATATGGAACAAATGTGTGACATTGAAAAATGAGAACATCTGCAAATCTGAATCCAATACAAAATGCAAGGAAAACTACCACGTTCGATTGAAACAATAAACAAAAAAAAATTAAAATTTATTTTATTAAACTAAGAGAATATAGATCAAAATTAGTAACATATGGGTGAAATTTAATAAAGAATGTTTTTGTAAAGAATTATAAAGTAGAGCGTGTGGGTGTTACGTATTTGTTACCCTGGAATATTCTTAGTTCTTTTTGTACCCTCTTGAAAATAAGAAAAATTATTATTTTTTTATTGTATTTTATGATCAGCAACATTTGTTTTAAAAGATATAAGTATTTCCCATTGGAGAAAGCTACACACTTTCTTGAGGAGCTGATATCTTATATCTGCCTCACTTTTGAATATTTACAACATATTAATTATTACATTCGAGTATGTTCAACAAAACTTGGTTACAACTAGCACACAGTTATACATTAATCGCTTAATCGTTTTGTTTGTATTCAATCCTAAAAAATACATATTGTTTCAGAATTAGTTTAAGTTAATTTTAATTTCATATTTAAGCTTAACTTACAACCATTTTATTCCTACACGCATTTATGAAATTTTCTTAGATGTAATTTAGATTTTATTCTAATTTCTTGGCAACATTGAAATTATAAAAAAATACATTTTGTAGCATAGTTTCGGGATGCTTTTAAAATAACCATGGATACAATTCACATTGTTTGGAAAATTATTGATACGTTACCACAGTTTATATATAACGAATTTACAGCAAGTAGAAGTAATTGTGCATAAGTTAATATTAGGGTGAATTAAATTGTAATGAAATATTAAACAAATTATTACAATATTTGAGTGTGTTTAAATCATGAAACGCTCATAACGATCATTACTAAGAGTGCTTATTATCACTAGCAATTAAAAGAAAGACGTTTTAGGTAAATTAAATAAACCAAAGTTTATAAAAGATATAAACATTTAAATATAAAGGGAGGATTAAATATTAAGGGCCGATGTTGAATGTGAACTACACCTAGACGTTAAAGTTTTTTTGTGCATTCCATTTGACATTTCTCAATTTCAGACTAGCACAATTTGAACCATGGAAAGATACGCAATCGAGCAACGCGTTAAAGTTATTCAAGTTTATTATGAAAATGGCGGTTCAAATCAAAATGCATTTCGTGCATTCAGTGATTCTTTTGGTCAACATAATCGTTCAATTTCGTCCACAGTCGGGAAAATTGTAAAAAATATTTGATTTCAGCAAAACAGGTCTATGTGAAATGTGAAAACATCTGTAGGTGCCTTCTTACTTCGTTGAACGAAAAACATTTCTGTCAACCTTGACTCATCATCGTGCCCAACATTGTCATTGAAAGTTTAGACCATCGGATAAAGTTGTGCCGCCGAAGTTACGGCGGCCATTTGGCCGATATATTGTTTCATACATTATTGGACAATACCAATGTTATCGTAATAAAAGGAAATGACAATAACTTCCTAAATAATTTGTGTTTTATTCAAAATTAACATCGGCCTTTAATATTTAACAACCCTTCACATATATAAGACAGATATATAATTTGTATATTTTCCCCAGCTATTCATTGTTTGGTAAAAAAATATTCGTATAAATAAAAGATATTTTTTATAAAAAACAATAAGAAACAATGTAAAAAACTTTTAAAGTTTAATTGTCTTGAAATAAAGTATTCAGTTAAAACTGTTCTGATCTCATTAACTTCTACCTTAGCGACTTTTAGGTAAATATATAAAGAAAACAAAACATTTGTTTAAATATATGTTTATTTACTCATTTATTTTTAAACCTGTCGTTTTATATTTTTCAAAAGTATAACACCACTGTATTGTTTTCTCTAAAATCCACTTTAGGTATTTAGTAAATATGATATTTATAAGTTTCTTGTTTTCAATTAAGTTAACTAAGTAAACAGCTGTAAATTGAAAGGTACTATATAAAGGGTGATTTTTTTGCTAATTGATTTTCAGTCTATTCGCGACACGGAACAATAGACCCTAAAACGATTATTCATGGTCATCATAATTGAACTAATAGACAGGCTATTAAAGCTATTGTGACAAAATTTCTCACCGGTTTTAATTTAATAAATAAGAATCAACCAACCCGTATGCAAAGAGAGCCACTGAGGAGAATATTGATGCTATATCAGCCATTGTTAATTAAGATCGCGAAATATAATGCTAGGACTAAAATCATAACTTTACAGACAATAGAGAAGGGTTCCGAGTGATAAAGTTAACATGTGGTTTTAACAAGACTGTTTAGCACGGCACGTGATACCTTAAACCTATTAAAAGACAGGTTTGGTGAGAAATAAATCTCAAATTTTAAAACTGTAAATTAAAAAAAATGTAGATTATATTTTTAGTTTCAATTTCATAGTAATGTTATCAGATTTAATCATCAGCACTTTTTATAGGTATATAAAAATGTAATTTTAAACTACTAAGTATTAGGGCTACAATTTAATGAAATTAGAATTAGGGAATCATAACATTTATGTCTTAATTTGTGTTTTTCCTTCTTATCAAATGAAGTCTTCTTCCTGTACATATTCTTTCATATTCTCAACACATTTTTTTTAAGCCTTCTAATAGAGATAAATAAGATAAAATCGTAGCTGGCTTCTACTCGGCTAACGTTGAAATAATTTTTATAATATTCCGAAAAACTTTTATCAAACTAAATAATAAAATAAATGAACTTTAACCAAAATAAAAATGATTTACAATAAATCTAAAATTTAATTAGTTATTTTTTCATTAATTTGAAAATTTTTCTAATTGATATTGGTTTTTTTTGAAGAAAAAAAACGTATTTTTTTTTTTTAAATATAAAAGAAATGTTTAACATTTTTTTAATAAACAAAAATCTGTTTAACCAATATAGAGAAGAAAACTATTGACTGAACTGTATTGAACAGTAAAAGGTGAGCACCTAGATAGATTCGTTAATTATAAAGGGTTTTTAAAAAAGGGACATGGTACTGTAGGCAAAATTTGAGCTCCAATTGTTTTTGGCGGCATCTTCAAATAGTTTTTATACCCGCCACCAAAAAAATGGTGGGGGTATATTCATTTTCCGTTTGTAACACATCGAAATATCCATTTTAGACCCCATAAAGTATATATATTCTGAATCAGGGTTTGATTTGATGACGATCTAGCTATGTCCGTCCGTCTGTCCGTCTGTTGAAAGCAAGATAGAGGTCGCACAAAAAAACCTAGGGGGCTCAAATTTTGCCAGAATCTTTCTTATAGACAAGGTTTGTTTGTATTGAAAATGGGCTAAATCGGAATATTAGGAAGAGAGTTATAGCTCGAAAAGCAAGAGTAGGTCGAAAAAACCGTGTCCTTCGAACATCGAATAAAATGGAATTGTGTCCAAACGCATTAACGTAGACTCATTAAACTTCGAATATATATTTCCTGAGTAAAGACAACATTTCTCCCCAAAAATTATCTAAATCTATGCATTAGGAAAGGAGTTATCGATCAAAATGTACGAAAATTTATACCGCACAGTGTATTTTTCGGTATATTTAAAAAAAAAAACAGCATAAAAGCAACAAAATAAGATGTACGGCTCTGAAATTTTGCACACGTGACTTTTTGGTCAAATGCTTTTTTCTGACGGAAAATCACTGTGCCATGCCCATTTTTACGCCCACCTCCCATATAACGCTTTACCCAAAATTCATATAATTTCTCTATTAATATAGATTTTGGAATAATAAAGTACAATATTCAAACATCTAGGTTGTGCTCATTAGCAAAAATATTTTTGACACGCCTACTATAACGCCCACCTTTCACGTTATCTACCGTTAATGAAATTTAAAAGCTCATAAAAATGACAAAATAATAGGTATGATGATAAAATTTGCTACGTATATCCTTATAGTCAGTTTCATTACTGTGCAAAAAAATTAAGGTACCACGCCCACTTTTACGCCCACCTCCCATATAACGTTTTACCTAAAATTCATATAATTTCTCTATTAATAAAAATTTTGGAATAATAAAGGGCTATATTGAAACATCTAAGTTGCACTTATAAGCACAAACAACTTTGACACGCCTACGATAACGCCCACTTTTCACGTTAACTACCGTTAATAAAATTTAAAAGCTCATAAAACCGCCAAATTTAGAGGTATGATGATAAAATTTGCTACGTATATCCCCCTAGGCAATGTTATTACTGTGCCAAAAAATTTAGTGCCACGCCCACTTTTACGCCCACCTCCCATAGAACGTTTTACCTAAAATTCATATAATTACTCTATTAATAAAGATTTTGGAATAATATAGGGCTATATTGAAATACTTAAGTTGTACTCATTCGCAAAAATTAGATGTATGATGATCAAATTTGCTACGTATGTCCTTCTAATCAATGTTATTGTTGTGCCAAAAAGTTTAGGTGACACGCCCACTTTAACGCCCACTTCCCATATAACGGTTTATCTTAAATTCATGTAATTTCTCTATTGACAAAGTTTTTGGGAAAATAAAGGACTATATTGAAATATCTAAGTTGTGGTTATTAACAAAAACTTTATAAACACGCTTTCCTTAACGCCCACTTTCATTGAAAGACTACACTTACAAAAGCATTTTAGTAGCATATCGCAGATATAAAGGGTGGTTAAATTGTAAGGACCGATGTTGAATTTAAATAAAACATAAATTATTTAGGATATTATTATTATTTCTTTTTGTAATGATAATATTTGTATGGTTAAATTATGTATTTAACAAAATATCGGCCAAATGACCCCCCCACCCATCCTTGGCGCAACTCCTCTATCTGATGGTCAAAATTTTCAATGACAATGTTGATGCTCAATTGTTGGGCATGTTGATGCGGCGAGGTTGACTGCTCTTTTGCCACACTATCGCAAAAGCCAGCAGTGGTTCCCATTCAACGAACTAAGAAGTCATTCACAGATTTTCTAACTTTTTATACAGACCTGTTTTGCAGAAATTTAAATAATTTTTACAATTCTCCCGATTGTGGACGAATTTGAACGATTATGTTGATCAAAAGAATTACGAAGTGCACAAAATGCATTTTGATTTGAAAACCCATTTTTATAAAAAACTTGAATAACTTTAAAGCGTTGCTCATTTTCGTATCTTTCCACGGATCAAATTGAGTAAGTTTGAGATTGAGAAATATCAAGTGAAATGCAGAAAACAAATTTAAAGACTAGGTGTAGTTCACCTTCAACATGGGCCCTTAAAATGTAACCACCCTCTACAAAGAAAGTGATACATATTTTATTATAAAGATATTATTCCATAATGATTAACAAAATAATAAATATTGTTCTTTAAATGTATACAAAATTGGTGGTGGGTATAAAAGATTCAACACAGCCGAATATAGTGCTCTTACTTGTTTTTTATTATTTAAGCTTGACATAGTGAAATGTCATATGAAATGCCAACAAAAACTGCCTCAAATGAATTCTCGTCAGTTTGCGTCAAATGCGTTTTCACTGCATTTTAAAAACTGACAAAAAAAACTGACGAACGACAAACTAAAATAATTGACAACTTGTTGTCAAGTTTAGTTTGAAAAAAATGCTGCCATATCTGCTGACAAACTGAAATTTGGCCTTTTCTCTTATTTGTCAGTTTAGATGGCAGTTCGTGTGCATAACTGACTGCAAACATAGATGAAGCCATATGACAACCCGTTTTTATACAATTGCCAACAATTTGGACAATTTGACAACAAAAATGACATAGTGAAAACCAAGCTTTAGTCACTGATGTTTATTCGTTAAGACAAGATTTAGGATAAAACAGCACGTCCAAATATTAAAGTCATACAAAATTTATAAATTAAATTGTCATAGAAAATCAATTTTATAAGACCTTTATAAACCTTTAACTAAAGGTTTTGACGATTTTATATGCGCTTCCGATGCCCAAGTCTGTCACTTTCTTTATCCCAGTAATTAGTAAGTAATTTTCTAATTACTAAAGATATTTTTCTAATGGTAATTATATTCATGTTTAGAAAAAATACATTTAATTCTGTTTTTAGTTTAACATGTAAGAGGACTATACTCGGCTGTGCCGAATTTTAGATACCCACCACCACTTTTGTGTAGTATATTAATACTATAAAATTTATTATTTATTTTACACCTCTTATCAATGTAGAATAATCATTATACTAAAATACTCATTTGTTTCTTTAATTATGTTCGATTTGCTATTAAAATTTTTCTAAAATACGAACAATGCAATCTACTTTTTGAACACAATATTGCATTCTTTAAGAAACTGAAGATTACGACTCTCAGCTAGAGGTAGTTTAAAACTAATATTAGATTTATATGGGTATGGCGCTTGAATCTAAGCAAAAGCCTCATATGGCAGGAGGGCGATAAAGTGGGCATGTCATATTATTTTTTTGGTTTTAAGTTTAGATTATAATAAAAGGCTTGTCACAGTAATTTCTTAGATATTGACATATAGAGAATCTTTTATACTACCAAAATATTTTAAAATATTTTATTTTTTGTATGAACTTTACATAACTATAAGAAAACAGTTTAGGGTTAAAGTGGGCATGTCACTTTCTTTCCAGATATAATAATAAAACTTAACAGAAGGGTACTTTTGTGAAATTTTAACATCGTCAACAAATTGTATTGGTCTTGTGAGCTTTTAAATTTCATTGATTGTAGATTATGTGAAAAGTGGCCGTTAAAATAGGTATGTGTTATTACTTTCTGCTAATGAACTCAATTCAGTTGTTGCAATAAAAGGTCCTTTATTCTTCCAAAATTTTTGCACAAAGATAGTATATGATTTTAAGAAAAATTGTTGTATGAGAGGTGGGCGTTAAAGTGGTCGTGTCACCTTTATTTATTTTTTGGTGTTGTAATAACATTGAACAAAATACTATACTTAGAAAATATCAGCAACGTACATCTACTTTACTTTTAAAGTCTTTAAATTTCATTAGTAGTACATTATGTGAGAAGTAGTCATGCCAAAGTTATTACGAATTACGAAATAAATACATCTTACTACTGCATTGTATAGTACATTGTTCTTGCAAAATCTTTGTACAGAATTTATATGCATTTCAGATAAATAATTATATAGAGGTGGGTATAAAAGTCGACACGTCACTTTAATTTTCCGATGTTATAATGCTATTTGCCGGAAATCATCATTCATCATCAGTTGCTGTTGGTTTTATGAGCTTCTAAATTTCATAAATAAAAGTTTATAAGAGAGTTGGGGGTTAAAGTAAGCATGTAACTGCGAATTATGATAATGATTTCTACTAAGATATTAAAATACAGAAACCATTATTCTCCAAAATCTTTGTTCAGAGAGAAATTATATTAAATTAAGAGAAAAAAAAACATTATATGAGAGGTGGAAGTTTAAGTGGAAGAACTTAAGTATAGACGAAGAAGCTACATTTCAATTATGTTTATTATATATTTTTAATTATGTCGGTTTTATGATGTTTTGTATTTTTAAAGGGTCCGCTAAATAACAAAAAAAAAAAAAAAAAGTGTAGCCTCGGCTGTGTGGCAAGTAGCGCCGTGCTGTTGAAACAAATGTTGCCAATATCCTCCTCTTCAATTTTTGTGAACAAAAATTCGTTCAACATGGCCCGATAATGATCGCCATTGACTACGGCTATTCCTTGCTCATTTTCGAATAAAAAAGGCCCAATTATGCCTCTAGACCAAAATCCGCACCAAACAGTGACTCGTTTTGGGTGTATCGGCTTTACAATGTATGCGTGCGGGGTTTCTGTACCCCAAATGCCACAATTTTGCTTATTTACTTACCCGCCAAGATTAAAATGAGCTTCATCTGAAAAGATGATTTTTTTTTTTGGCAAAATCGACTAAAGTAATGTCGCAATATTTGCCAGCGTTGTTCAAGCGTATACACAACCATATTCATTCAGCGGAAGGATAAAACTAATTATCTGTCAAATCAGACATGAGCTAAGTGTTACTATTCACGAAATAAGCACTAGTTGAAGAAAAAACGTTAGATGGCGGACCTTTTAATAGGATAAAAAGTACACTGTGCGGTATAAATTTTCGTACATTTTGATCTATATTTCCTTCTGTAATGTACGGTATTAAGCAATTTTGGAAAAAACACATTTTTTTTACTCAATACATATACTTGTGCAATTTATGACTCTGTCCAAAAGACATTTTTTAACTACTCTACCGATTAAGCCCATTTCAAATACCAAACATTTCTGATATACTAGAAATATTCTGGCATAATTTTATCACCTGAACATTACTTGTATTATTCGGGGGATACCAGTCGCTATGCTTGAATGAGTCGCCCAAATTGGACTTTCTAACAGAATCCACCTCGGACGTAGACATTAAATGTCATAAATTATTCTTTTAACCGACAATAGAAATTTTAAGTTCATTTTTAAATTTATGTGTTTGATTTTACATTACAAATCAGACCTCCCTATGAATCACCCGATATATTTATAAATTTCTGTAAATAAAAAACTATTTGGTTTTAGATATATATTGGAAACAGAATATCGTTAAATATTTAAGTTTCTAAGTCAAATGCCTTTGTCATTTGAGACCACTGTAGACATTTAAAATTTTTTTTATAGTTTAACAGCAATCCAACTATCACTTGATCTAAATATTCTACTTTCTTTAAATTCATATTTTCTTACATCTACTTACATACATACTTTCGTTTTTTATCTGACCTAAACATTTTCCATTTAATTTATCAAATTTTTCATATTTTTCTTACTTTTTTTATTTTTGGTAAAGTTCACACTGCAATATGTTTTCAGAGTCTAAAAAATATGACCCCTTGGTGCTCTTCCGTGAAATACGAGTGCTTTTTTAATATAAATACTAACATATTACATTACTACCATCTTTCTTGTTAGTACACCTCCCAAGACTTTTAGTAAAGAAAAAATTAAAAATAATAGTTGTTATTATGTAATTTATTGAAATTATTTTCCTTTAATGTGAACACAACATTAAAAATGAACTTAATTTTCAATATCCAAAGACCGTTTTTTATGTATAAGCCTTTCTATAAATTTACGTCTTATGAGCATATCAGTATAGATAGAAGGATGGTGAGCATCATTACAGCCATTATTTATCGTTATTACACCACAAAATTGACCATCTATAATAGCAGGACCTCCTGTATCTGCAGTACAAGGCCCTACTTGCTGCGATGTGGAAGTACAAAACATTTCTCTCGTCAAATTTATTCTATTATTGTACTCTATTGAACATAAATATGCTGGGTCTACTTTAAGTGTTTCTGTTCTCAACTGATTGTGATAAAAATCATCAATATCGTCGTTTTGACCCCAACCATATATTTGCACAGCGGCACCCCATCTCCATTTCTTAGTACACAAGGCAGCTGGCCGTAAACCTTTAATTGGTGAACGTAGTATCAGTACTGCCATACCTCTCTGCTTTAGTTTAAAGATATAACGTTTGTGTAACCGAATCCTATTAACTTTTGATCTTACACCCACATCACCAACTTTAGTAGCTCCACCTACTACGGTCAAATCCTTACGTTGCCTAAAAAAGACGCATTGGGCTGCAGTTATAACTAAACGAGATGACACTAAAGTGCCGCTGCAGATAATGACATCCTTGTCAAACAGTTGAACTACAAAGGGTGCTTCGGTAATATCGATTTGAGCTAAAGTAGATGATGTTTTTAAAAGGACTGCGAACAGGACTATTAACACTTTAAACCACTTTTTTAATTTAGTCATTTTAAGATTGTAGGAAAGTTATTTTAGCAACTCTTACTTTTCAGATATTAAGTTGAACAGTAGTGATCTTTAGAATTTCGCATCCATATAAATAGGTTTTTAATTAACTTTTTTAGCAAACGAAACACTTGTCAAAATATTTGCTCATTAGTTTTTACATACATACATGCATACATAAGTATGTATATATCATATACTTTTGCTTTCATTTCATTTCTATTTATTTTGTGTACAGTTTTTGTCTTAATATTGTCATATCTAAATTTAAACAATTTAAAGTAAATAATACAAAACATGTAGACTTTACTTAGATACCAGATATAAGATATGCCACTACGCACATCGTATATAATCTTGGTGTTTTTTAACTTTAAGAAGCCTAATAGGCAGCGCAGTACCTGTAACATCATTAGCAAAGGCAACCGGATCTGCTAAAGTGAATAACATTCATTCTTGTAATAATTGTCGTTTGACTTTCTTCTTTTTTAAAGGGCCTTCAAGTTCTACATATATTTTTTTAAATTATTATCTTATTATTTTATAAATTATGATTGAAGTCAACTGTTATAAAACTTACTTTGACACGGTTGGCTTTCTATTTCAATTTTGATGAAATTTAAAAAAAAAATATTATAAAAAATAATAACAACAACATGCAGTGTTGGATTTATAATTACGTAATTTAAAATGTTTAACTGTATTAATTTTTTTAAGAACTTTCTTGTAGATTTACTATTTTACAAACGCTTTATATACGTGAGATTACTTAAAATAACTACAAAAATTATAAAAAATTATTATTGAGTTGTTTCAGAGGAATTGCTTTAGGAATTTATTTTTGAAATATTTTCCATTCAAGGTTAAAAGCAATAGCTGCATATACATATAAACATAAATATTATTTCAAGTATAAGTAAATAATAAATGTTTACACATCTTTTCTTTTCTTTCGACAAATTTCTATTAAAATAGTGAGTAAATATTTTTTAAAGAATCTAAACTCATATTGCACGACTTGTCGTAAACAATCTCGTTAACTTTTTATACCCTTCTTCCCTTCTACTATATTTATTGCCGATAATAGAGAGTTTATACTTCCATTATATATTTATGAATAGAGGAGTCGACTTGAGCGATGTCCATGTGTTCGTTAAAAATAAATTTTTTAAGGCCATGTTGCATACACCACACACCATATACCATATTAATCTATTGGAAACACATATTCAGGAATGAATATCTCCTCTGTCTTCTTATATATTTTTAAAATAACAATTTAAATTTTCTCTCCAATTATTTGCAAGCGTGGTTGCTATATAATATGCTCCTAGCGTTACTCATAAAAAAAATTTGACAAATCTTAAAAAAGAACAGAGTTCATAAATTAAATTTCTAACTAATTAAAGGAATCCTTTAGAGAAAAGAAACTAAGAAATCATTATGAAACTTACTGAGAAAATATAATTTTCTATTTCTTACTAGATTTCACTACTACTAAATTTTACTGTCAGATGTCACACAAGTTAAACTTACAAAAAGCCATTGGCATTAGTAGATCATTCTGCCACCACCTCAGAATTATTTTTGCCAAGAATTTTTTATTGTCACAGTCATGCAATAATTGTCTATAAAATTAAAATTATTTGTATTTGGGATGAAACGTCAATTTTTAAAAAAACTTCTTCATATAAACATTGACTAGTTAATTAGAAATGCAAAAAAAAAAAAAAAACAAATAAGTCGAATTGTTCTCAAGTAATTGTTTTACGCACTGGTTGCAGTTGTTGTTTGTATATGTAGGAACAGATTCTGATGTTTTCTTCATAGGAACTTATATTTAGGGTGTGTATACCATGGTCGTATTCATAGACATAGAAAAAGCTTTTAATAACGTAATGACCTAGAGTCTTATCGGTTCCTTAGAGAACTAAGGGTTGAGCCATGTCTTATTTGCATTGATTAGCAATATGTTAAGGAACAGATGGATAAATTGTGTGGCAAATGGAGTGAGAAGAAGGGACAAGGTATGTCGAGGAACCCCGCAGGGAGGTATTTTATCTCCACTATTATGGGTAACTGTAATACATAGTCTACCGAGGATTCTTTCGAACGAGGGATTCAAGCTTATCTGTTACGCAGATGATGTTGCGATACTAATCAGGGGGACGAATCCAAATTCATTATGTATGAGAGCAACGGAGGCTTTGAATATTTCCTATAACTGGGTAAAAGAACAAAGGCTCAATATCAACGCGGACAAGACTGAAATCTGTTTGTTTATGAGAAAAAGGAAGATACCGGTGCATAGCTATCCCATCTTTCGGAATAAGGCAATTAAGATTGATAAGAAGGTCAAATACCTAGGGATAGTACTTGATTGGAGACTATCCTAGAAGGCCCACATTGAGTATAAGGTGGATAAGGCTCAGAGAATATGGGCCCTCTGCAGAAGAGCGATAGGCTCAAAGTGGGACATAAGCCCAAGGATGACACCTTAGCTATATACGTGTGTACTGCGGCCGATCATGATGTATGTTTCGTTAGTGTGGTGGACATCCTTAGAGAAGAAGGTGAATATAAAACCTCTTCAAAAGATTCAGAGACAGTGCTGCATTAGTATTTGCGGCGCCATGAGGACCACATCGACAATGGCCATTGAGAATATATTATCCATTTGGCCAATTGAGATACAGGTAAAATTTGAAGCGGCCTTAGCTGCCACAAGATTATTGGCAATAGAATGAATGACTTATGAGAGAACATAAGACCAGATACGAAAAAATAACGGATATCTTACCGATTGAAAATATTACGGAAGTAACATGTGACAAAATCCCGATGAGATATGACAATATTAACTGCATCACCATAATACCGGAAGAGGGAGAATGGGATGAAAAAACCAGGATGAAAAACATCCATGAAATCGATCTTTATACAGACGGTTCAAAGATTGGTGACCAAACTGGAATGGGCTTATAATAAACGAAGCGAAACATTGAAAAAGGATAAAGTTGAATCCCGGAACGTCCTGCAATGCAAGAGAGAGATAAACTCATATGCAAATTGTGAACATCTGGATATAATATGGATACCAAGCCATCACGGGCTGATCGGTAACGAGAAAGCCGACAAATTATCCAAAATAGGAGCTCTTCTAAGTACTATAACTTTGGAGAACGCCAAACCCTTTAAACGATTTAAGGATAAACTTAAATGTTGAGCGTTGAGGAACATGTCAGAAAATGGCAAAGCACTGGTGACAAGAACATTATGGGGTGACCCTTATCTTGGGAAATCAAAGGAGATTCTGAGACTAAGTAGACCAACACATAGGAAACTAACCAGTGTAATTACAGGTCATACGGAGTTAAGAACCCATCAAGCTTCCATGAAATTATCTGAGGAAACAACATGAAGAGCATTTGCACTACCTCTGTCATTGTCTTGCGTTTGGGCATATAAGGCGCTAAAAATTTTACATTGGATACTATGTCGAACTTGAAATACCTGGGGAACTCGAACTGGAGAATCCATAAGGAGTTACATTGAGGGGACTGGGTTCTTGGGCTAGTCCATTATTTATGGGGCATTATGTTTATGGTTTTTGTTTAGGAATTCCGTTTTCCATATGGAGCGCACAACATGCCACCTGGGCATAAGTATATACCTGTCATGTGTTTGAGCTTTAAGTGCCCCTTCTTTTCAACCTAACCTAACCTAATCCAACCATCTTTTGAGTAGCCTTCTTCTGGTTTCATCTCAGGACTAACTTCTTTGTCCTGGTATCCTATTGCTTCAAAATACGATAGAAATATTTTAAATATGCCTTTCAGCTTATATCCGTAATTTCGTTTAGGGAATCCTTAAAATTTTTCTGTTAACCCACAATTGAAGGATTTTTTTTACCACCACAACAGCTGTTATTTTATTGTTATTAAATTTTTTGCGGAAATAAATATTTAAAATCAAATAATAAGTTTGAACTTATATATGTATTATATGTATTTAATTTTTCAGCTTAGAAGATTGTAACGACATTGTTAGGTAAATACGTTCCGATATATAGAAATATCGATGTTTTTAAAAAATATATATCGATACTGTTGAAAAATATCGATACGATATATATCAATACATTTTTCTATTTGCTCATCACTAAAGTAGTGTATTTATAAAAAAATTTTAACACAATTTTTGCTAAATTATCTATTATAAAGTTTTATTAAATACACTGTTAACAGGCAATTTAAAATAAATGCAAAATTAGCAAAAATTTTAGTGATGGAAGGAACTAAAGATTCCGTACGCTTAAGTACAACGTTGTTTTAACGTAATAGTTTTACTGCAAGTTCGGTTAAATAATCAAGCACAAGGTCTGTTTTTAATAATTTTCTTTATTATTAATTTTGTTTGTTAATATTGCAATATTAAATGTGTTACAATTATGTTGTTTTGTTAATTTAATTATTGTCACTCGTTTATTCCTGAAGATGCCAACCATTGGATGGCGAAATATTGAACAATATTAATAATAAAGAAAATTATTAAAAACAGACCTTGAGCTTGATTATTTAACCAAACTTGCAGTTCATCAACAGGTAAAAAAAACACATAAATATATATCAATTTAGTAATAGTTTTACTACAAATGCAATAACTGAGTAATGAATTAGCCAATTATATTGTAAACTGTTTTTATGTTTTACTTACCCATTTTGTATGATTTAAGTTGAATGTTCTTGTTTTCTACAAATATGACCCTGTAGCAAAAATAAAATCTGCAAAAAACAATATAAAAAAAATTTAATTTGTAGTATTTGTTTTAAAGCTTAGTACGTACTATTGAAGAATTTATTGAAAAGCATCATATCTATAACAACATTTTATATTTACATAAAAATAAACCAATCAATATAATTAAGTATTTTATATGTATACTAGCATTTAACCCGCTACCTCGATAGTGCAGTTCTTACTATTTGTTGAATACTCCATTTCTATTTTTAATTATTAAATATTTTTGGTTCAATTTATAAAAAATTGTATCTCTGATTCAATTTACTTAGAAAAGTAAAAAGTAGAGTAAGGATAAATCGGGCATATATTTTCTAACTGAAAGCAAGACCACTGCTACTGAGTTTCAAAAATTGAGTTTCATAATTTGCAATAATGACCCTAAATATAATAAAAGTAAAAATTTGTCCTCCATTCAGAATTCTATGTATACAAAATATAAAAAAAATGAGAAAAAGTAATTTTGGTCGTCCATAGTATTAAAGGTTAGACCACAGATCAAAAAACACTAATATTAAGAATCCATGTTTACAAACGTAAAAACACAAAAAGTACAATAAAAAGGCTTTTTTGGTGTCTTCAATATCATTTTAATTCTAAACTTGAATCAATAATCCTTTATTTTACAATTTTAACTTTATAAACGTAAAAAAAACAAACAATTCCCATTAAAATTCAGAAAAGTACCTTCTTGGTCGCCCATAACATTTTTAGTCTCACATTGTATCAATAGTCACTAATTTTAAAATTCTGGCTTCGCAAAAGTTAAAAATACCAAAAGAACCATAAAAATTCAAAAAAGTACCTTTTTGGTCGACCATAACATTTTTAGTCTCACCTTGTATCAATAGTCACTAATATCAAAATTCTAGCTTCGCAAACGTTAAAAATACAAAAAGTACCTTAAAAATTAAAAATTTACCTCTTTGGTCGCCCATAACATTTTTAGTCTCACCTGGAATCAATAGTCCTTCATTTTGCAATTCTACCTTTATAAACGTAGAAAATACAAAAAGTACCATAGAAAAGCGAAAAAGTACATTTTTGATCCAAGTTCCAAATTCCAAGCTTAAGAAGTGCAAATATCTATGTAACAAAATATTTTAAAAGATTTGATTTAAAGTCAGCAAATCTACTCTTTTTTGCTTAAAAGTAAATATGTTCTAAAAAGTATCAAACTCTTTTCCCGATATTTCCCCTTTCTATCCTGTTAGGAATGTGTTTCAATTATTATTAAAAATTTTGTAAAAATTGGCCGTCTAATTGGGAATTACATATATTTTCCGGAATTTTCCCCTTTTTGGTATTTTTTTTGTCCCCAAAAAAAGTTTTAAGAAATTTCATCTAAATTATTGTCCATATTCTATTAGGCAATAATTATTATCAAACTTTATCCCATTGAATTATATTAGAAAAGTTTCTTTAAAAAAAGGTACAAAAAAAGGGATAACTTTTACCCCTATACATGCGAATTTGAAAAAAGTGCCATATTCTTATTAATATTATTTCGCGAATTACTTACTTTTCCTAGCTTAATGTGTTTAAAGGTTACGCAGGGTACCTAAAAAGTACCAAATTATAGTTTTTATCCGTTTTCCCCCTTAAGGGTTGAAAATTCAAAAAAAGGCCAGACACCTGTCAGCTTATTTTTTGTTCGAATCACAATACCTTTTTTATTTTATTTGTATCGTTTTTAGTTTAGCAGATACAAGATTACCGATATTACCCGTTTTTACCCCTTTACACTACGAATTTCCAAAAATCCCTCCTTAGTGGAGCTATACATTGAAAGAGGAACCGATTGTCCAAATTTCATGTCTCTAGCTCTTTGCGTTTGGGCTGTGCGATGATGAATCAGTCAGTCAGTAAGTCACGTTACTCTTTTATGTATGTGACAGCGCATAGAGAAAGTGACCTTAGGGTAAAAGCAGGTTTTGTTCAGGAGAGTCATTTTAAACATTAAATGATTTTTTTTATTTTTTTAAGTTGTTCATAAGGAAAAAAATAAATTTTTTGTAATTTCGTAAAATCAAGTTATTTTGTTAATTTAGTAGGGGAAAAAATGAACATAAATAAATTTCACCGTTTTTTTTAGGTTTTGTTATAGAAATAAAAGTTTTTTTTACTTAATGAAATACAATCTAAATATTTTTATACCCGCCACCAAAAAAATGGTGGGAGTATATTCATTTTGTCATTCCGTTTGTAACACATCGAAATATCCATTTTAGACCCCTTAAAGTATATATATTCTGAATCAGGGTTTGATTTGATGATGATCTAGCTATGTCGGTCCATCTGTCCGTCCATCCGTCTGTCCGTCTGTTGAAAGCACGATAGAGGTCTTTACTGATTTTTATAGTTTTGAAGTTTTTTTTTAAATTATAAACTATTTTATGCTTTTTAATAAGAATTTTTTTTTTAATTAAAAACAAATTTACTTTTTATTTGTTTTGCTGCGGGATCCCGGGATATTAAAAAATAAATCTCGCATTTCTGGAAACAAAAATTTTCGGGAAAAAAGCCCTAGCTACAAAAGAACGGAAAATTGGTGGTGGGTATAAAAGATTCAGCACAGCCGAATATAGTGCTCTTACGTGTTATATTTGTTAATTTTTAAGATATCTTATATTGAAAAAACAAATTTTTATTGGAAATAATAAAAAAAAACAACTAAAGTTTTATTTTTATTTTTTTTTGTTACCAATTAATGAAACTCACTTGTTAGAAATCTCTATTATAAGCATCAGTTTAGTTAAGATGCAGGCATAATTTAGAATAATTTCAATTAGGTCAACTAGTGTTAGATGTGTACATAATACTGGCTCCACAAAAGTTACAAAAATAAAAGGACGTCTGACATTAAAATCTTACAGAAAGTTTAACCATTGGCGTAGTAAAAAATTTTTAATTGGGATGGCAAAAGCTTAAAATTAAATATTAAATGGAGTTAATTTTGTATGTATGTATATAAAATGTAAAAAGTAAATTTTTTTCAAATTTTTCAAAAACAACTCTTTGGTAGGTGTTGGTGCAATGCTGCACTAGTTACGCCCGTGGGTTGAACAAATGCATTGCACGGCATAGGCCAATAAAGACTTTATGTGATATACATGTTAATACAGTAAAAATTTAAACACACAGAAAAAATTAAATATAAAGTTCAATTATGAATTTGCTCTAATCATTTAAATAATACTATTAATACAACGAACATTATATTTTTATTTAATAAAAACATTCGGAAAATTTTGCATTAAAAAAGTTCTTCAAAATTAATAGATTTTTTCTAATCTTATAATAAAGTTTTAAGATAACTTTATCACGGATATAATTTAAATGTTTAAATAATTTATTTTAAATTTTTGTTTAATCAGTATCCATCATAATTTAGTTATTTTTAATATAATACAAATTACGATTAAACACTACAGTTTATTTAGTTGATTGCAAATTTTTATAGACTTGATTGAGAATCGACAGTATCGCCGATCCAGATAAAGAGAATTTTCACCGCTAAGAGTGCTGAATTAATGGGAGTGAAAAAATTTTTTCAATATATATGGCTACGACAAATATCGCCTTTGACTACATCTCCAATAACGCCAAAAGTATTTATTAGGACACATTTTTTTTATACATATTGCAGATATACATATACACATGTACATATTTAATCTATATATATAAAAGTGAAACTCTGTGTGTGTGTGTGTTAGCTATAGACTCCGAAACTGTAAAACCGATCGGACTCAAATTTTGGCAAGTTGTTGCACACATACCAAGGAGTGTATATGGGTAGAAAATTGTGGGCGGGGCCACGCCCATAAAAATTATTTATCAGTTTTAGCTACTTGCACTTGACCGATTTTTCTGAAATTTTGCACGCATATCGAGCTGTCATGACTTAATAATTTCGTGATAAGAAAAGTGGGCGGGGCCACGCCCCTAAAAAAGTTTTAATTTTGAAATACTTGCACTGGACCGATTTTTCCGAAACTTTGCACATATAATAAGCTGTCATAACCACATAATTTCGTGATTAGAAAAGTGGGCAGTGCCACGCCCATAAGAAATAAGTTATTATTTTTAGATACTTTCACTAGATCGCTTTTTGTGAAACTTTGCACACATATTGAACAGTCATGACTTTACAGATTCGTGATTAGAAAAGTGGGCAGGGCCACGCCCAAAAAAAGTTTTAATTTTGAGGTACTTGCACTGGACTGATTTTTCTGGAACTTTGCAAACATATTGAGCTGTCATGACTATATAATTTCGTAACTAGAAAAGTGGGCAGTGCCACGCCCATAAGAAATAAGTTATTATTTTTAGCTTCTTGCACTAGATCGCTTTTTGTGAAACTTTGCACACATATTGAGCTCTCATGACTTTACAATTTCGTGATTAGAAAGTGGGCAGTGCCACGCCCATAAAAAAAGTTACAATTTTCAGCTACTTGAACTTCACTGATTTTTCTGAAACTTTGCACATACATATTAAGCTCTCATGATTATTCAATTTCGTGATTATAAAAGAGGGCAGTGCCACGCCCATTAAAAAAAATTTTAAATTTTTAGCTTTTTCACTTGATATTCAATTCAAATTCAGAATGCATTTTTATTCATTAAGGGGCGTAGCAACGCGCACCGGGCTTTTCTAGTACTTACTAAAGGTCTCTCCTACAGATATATTTAGCTCCTTATCTAACAGGCTTACAATAATAAGTTCTTTAAATTTGGCATAAAAAAATATAAAACACTTTACTGCAATCAACTCCGATACCTAACGCACTGTCGCAATTAGATTTACCAATTGTAAAATGCTGGCGCCGCGATACTTCGGTTTGCTTCATAAAAATTGTATGGATACGAGAAATTTTGACAGGTTAAAAAAATATTGTCGCCCTTGTATAGCTTAGGCTGTTAAAAACGTTATTTAAATTTAAAAACATATTAAACATTCATTTAATTAAGCATTTTTTTAGCAATATTTATTTCTGTGTCAGTTACGAAAATGATACTGGTGAATTATTAACTCATAAATGACATGTAGAGTATGCGATCTGATTATAACAAATAGCCAAAGGATATAATATGAAAAATTATTCTGATACGTAGGGTGCATAATGCAATTGACGGTGGTGTGGATAAAGACGTTACAAATCATCTAAAAAAGGCTGATCTGGGCCGATTGATCGCAATGGGCGGTCATGAGTGATTCATGTATTTTTGTATTATCATACACTGTTTCACCGACTTTCAGTTGTGGAATGTTTTCGTGTGTTGAGCGTATATCCAATTTAGTTTGACAACAACAAAGTGCATAATCTATATATATAAAAGTGAAACTCTGTGTGTGTGTGTGTGTGTTAGCTATAGACTCTGAAACTGTAAAACCGATCGGGCTCAAACTTTGGTAAGTTGTTGTACACATACCGGGGAGTGTTTATGGATGAAAAAAAGTGGGCGGGGCCACGCCCATAAAAAATTTGTTATCAGTTTTAGCTACTTGCACTTGACCGATTTTTCTGAAACTTTGCACACATATCGAGCTGTCATGACTAAATAATTACGTGATAAGAAAAGTGGGCGGGGCCACGCCCCTAAAAAAGTTTTAATTTTGAGGTAATTGCACTGGACCGATTTTTCTGAAACTTTGCACACATATTAAGTTGTCGTGACTTTATAATTTTGTGATTAAAAAAGTGTGCGGGGCCACGCCCATAAAAAAAGGCTATAATTTTGAGGTACTTGCACCAGACTGATTTTTCTGAAACTTTGCACACATATTGAGCTGTCATGACTAAATAATTTCTTGATTAGAAAAGTGGGCAGTGCCACACCCATAAAAAAAAGGTATCATTTTCAGGTACTTGCACCGGACCGATTATTCTAAAACTTTGCACACATATTGAGCTGTTATGACTTTACAATATCGTGATTAGAAAAGTGGGAAGGGCCACGCCCATAAAAACAATTATAATTTTGAGGTACTTGCACTGGTCCGATTCTTCTGAAACTTTGCACACATATTGAGCTGTTATGACTTTACAATATCGTGATTAGAAAAGAAGGCAATGCCACGCCCATAAAAAAATTATAATTTTTAGGTTTTTTCACTTGATATTCAATTAAAATTCAGAATGCATTTCGATTCATTAAGGGGCATAGCAACGCGCGCCGGGTTTGGCTAGTAGTTAAATAAAAAATAAATAAGTGTTATCTATTGTGTTAAAAATTAATGGAGTTCTCCAAACTGTTATACCGTAGGTTTTACATACTTTTTATGTCAATAAAACGAACACCGGTCTATTTTATAAAATAATATCTAAGCCAACATTAGTAAAAAGTATAAACGTAAAAGATTTGCATATTTAATGGGCCACAGGAGCTGGTTGTAGTTGGTGACACAAAGTTTTGGACAAAGTTTATAAATGTCTACGTATAATAAGTTGCATATATTAGTCAAATATAATGGTCTACAAAGATCTATGGAAGCTATCTAATGAAGAACATGCAGATTGCTTAATATCAATGTAAAAATGAAAAGTAAATATTACAAAAACCTTCAAGGTAGACGGCGAGTATGTCGCCCAAGCAACTGCTAGCGAAGCAAATTTAACTGGATCCTGGAAATAGTAAAAAAAAATTAAGAGATAAAAATTCTAAGTAACAAAAATAATTAGAACAATTTTGTGTAAGTCATATATTCTCGTGTGGAATAAGTAAACAAAGAAAATTAGAAAACTCTAAATAAATAGTATAAAAACGAAAGACTTATAAAACTGCATAAAAGAGACAAAGTTGATTGCTATATGTCACACTTGAGACCTAATCGACAAACTAATGGAACATACATAGCTAAAGATAGAACTATTTACTCCTTACAATACGGTTCTCTCTATATTATTGAAAAATATAAAACTGAAAATCTTTATCGATTAACAAGATACTGTATCTACTTTTGGCTTCTTTGCTATATAACGGAAAGTTAACTGCAACGTCTTTATAATCAGCCAGGACTGTTTTGCATGGACACTATTGGACATAATTAAAAAAGTAAAAAAGTGGAGTAAACATATTTCTTTTATTATAAATTCAGATATGTATATGCCATAACAACATTTGTACATATTTAAGAATATATTTTCCAATTTAGCCAATAAAATCTATCAATTTAAGAACAAAGTGTAAACTCGTAAACTCTATTAATAAATTAAATATTTATTTAAACAAAATAAAGGAAACACCTTTAAAAGTTATAAAGTAAACATTTTTAATTAACTAATTACAAAAAAACCCTTAAGCCAATGTTTTAAAATTTGTTTAAAAACTTTCCATTTTCAAGAAGAATAATCAAAGGAAAACTTTTTAGTAAACTGAATGCTAGAACTAATGGCAATTTCAAAAATAGATGTTATTCTTTGAAATAAGGCCAAAAAGAGAAGAAATTAACAAAAACATATAACGCTTATTTACACAAGTTCTTTCCTTTCTCAAGAACTTAAATTAAAACAAAAATCATTTTTTGCTTTTTCCTTTTCTGAGGGCACTCTATTAAACCATTCACTGGATTCTTGACTCTTCAAATGTGAATATACAGTGCAAGATAAATATGTGTAAGGCATTGTTATATGATTTTATTTTTTTGTTTTATTTTTTGATGATTGGAACGACATGAGTTTAGACAGATGAATTCAATCTAGAAGATTGGTTTCGAAATTTTGAAAAGACGGTGATGCAGGATTCTAACGAAAATTTATGAAAAATTCTCAAACCAACATACTTTTAAGGACAGATCTGAGCTCTTAGATCATTGCCATGAGGTCTGTGAATCTAGAAACCAAGAGAAATGCTGCAAATTGGTTGAAAGCATGCAGTATATCTAGAGTGCATGCTGTTATAAAAGCTAAAAACGGTTATACAAACTACTAAATGCACTTTTTGCATAACACGTCAAAAATTTGTAAATGAGTGAAATTAAACAATTTCTTATCTCTGAAGACTAAAAAAAAATTTCGTTTCCTTTTTTCCTTTAAATAATTTACTTATAAATAGTGCTTTAAAAATACGAAATTGTTTTCATCAATTACTGCACTTAAAATGTGGAAAAATACAAATATATAACAAATAGTTACACATATTTGTCTGGCACTGTATATAAAAAGACATAAAAAAATCATTTGAATAATAAAACAGCCATTCACAAGAAAATCAACAAGTGTTAAAATTCATAAATTAAGAAAGATTTATATAAATACAAAGTAAAACAAAGAGCAAACAACTTTTTGAAATGTTAATGCTTATTATTTTCTACTGTGTACCAAAAGAGATGCCAAAGCGGGTTGTGTTTTAAAAACACCGACATCAGCAATTTGCGCTAGTTAAAGCACGTTTCAAGAACCCATAAGTCGAATTTCCGTTTGTCAGCGTCTTTTTTGAAGATGCTTAGAGTGATTTACTTCAAAAGCAAAATTATCGAAAAAGAAATTAAAAATAATAAATGTTGAACGAAAGATAAAAAAAGAGACACCTTCGTTTCAATGAATAATTCTGCGAATACTTACTTATTTGGTTAAAAATTTTAGGCACTTACGAAAAGATTATAAAACTACAGAAGTTTACCTCAATTTATTCACAGATTTCAATACCATAAAAACATTATAAAAGGTGACAAAAGTCAATTAAGATCGGAAAACTTATGTTTTATGATTAAGACGTAGAGAATATGCGAATTGAACAGGATAGTGCCACCTGGGCAAGTGAACTGGCTACAAAGACCGTGTTATTTGACACCTTTAGACTATTTTTTCGAATCTGAAACTGTACAGCAATAATTCCACAATATTTTGAAAGCTTAAACACAGCATTGTCAAGCAGATTTTAACCATTGACAATAATGGGAAACTAAAAAGCCGATAAATTATCCAAAATGGGATCATTTTTAAATGATATAACCTTGGAAACTGCTGAACCCTTTCAGCACTTCAAAAATGAACTTAAAGTTTGGGCGATGGAGGAACACGTCAGAAAATGGCTGAATACAAATGTCGGTAAAGTGACAAACATACTGTGGGGTGACCAAATCTTGGAAAGTTGAAGGAAATTCTAAAACTGTGTAGACCGAGACTAAGGAGATTAACTATGTGATAACGGAAATGAGAACTCACCTAGCTCGCATGAGACTGTCGAATGAAACGACATGTAGGGCATGCGAGGAGGAGGTACAGACTTTGGAACATTACCTTTGTCAATGACCTACGTTTGGGCGTATTAGACGCGAACACTTTAAGGTGGATAGGGAATTATATTAAAGGAACTGGGCTTCTGACCTAATCGCTTTTTTTACGTTTACGAAATTAGGATTATAGTTTCATTAGGAAAATATTTCGCTCACTATATGCCAATGGTTTGGGCCTTTAGTGCCCCACCTTTTCAATCTGACCTGACAATAATTTATTGAAAAACATGATTGTAAATTTTGGTAGAATATTGGAAACCTGCCGAGCAAGCTAGCATGCAAGCTTGCACAACAGAACTTTTATTTTTAAACCTGAACTCTTTTGTAATAAACTGAAATACAAAATATTTTTAGTCTAAAAAAACTCTTTTATTATTTAAATTAATTAAATACCTTTTATTTTGGCACCCTTTATTTATCCTTTTATTATCTTATCGTGCTAAAATCATAAAATTATATCTGAATTGATTTAAAAACAAGTAAGAGCACAATATTCGGCTGTGCAGAATCTTTTATACCCACCACCAATTTTGTGTACATTTAAAGCACAATATTTATTATTTTGTCAATCGCTATGGAATAATCTCTTTATAATAAAATATGTATCACTTTCTTTGTAGAAGGTGGTTAAATTTTAAGGGTCAATGTTGAAGTTGAACTACACCTAGTCTTTAAATTTGTTTTCTGCATTTAATTTGACATTTCTCAATCTCAAACTTACTCAATTTGATCCGTGGAAATATAGGCAAATGAGCAACACTTTAAAGTTATTCAGGTTTTTTATGAAAATGGGCGTTCAAATCAAAATGAATTTTGTGCACTTCGTAATTCTTTTGATTAACATAATCGTTCAAATTCGTCCACAATCGGGAGAATTGTAAAAAATATTTAAATTTCTGCAAATCAGGTCTGTATAAAATGTTAGAAAATCTGTGAATGCCTTCTTAGTTCGTTGAATGGGAACCATTGTTGATTTTTGCGATAGTGTGGCAAAAGAGCAGTCAAGTTTGACTCATCATCGTGCCCAACAATTGAGCATAAACATTGTCATTGAAAATTTGGACCATCAGATAGAGGAGTGGCGCCAAGGATGGGGGGGCCATTTGGCCGACATTTTGTTAAATACATAAGTGAACCATACAAATATTATAATTACAAAAAGAAATAATAATAATTTCCTAAATAATTTGTTTTTTATTTAAATTCAACATCAGCCCTTAAAATTTAACCACCCTTTATCACTTCGATATGCTACTAAAATGCTTTTGTAAATGTAGTCTTTCAATGAAAGTGGGCGTTAAAGTAGCTGTGTCAATAAAGTTTCTGCTAATAAATACAACTCAGATATTTCAATATAGTTCTTTATTTTCCCAAAAACTTTGTCAATAGAGAAATTACATGAATTTAAGAAAAACCGTTATATGGGAAGTAGGCGTTATAGTAGGCGTGTCACCTAAACTTTTTGGCACAACAACTACATTGATTAGAAGGATATATGTAGCAAATTTCCTCATCATTCCTCTAATTTTGTCGTTTTTATGAGCTTTAACATTTCATTAACGGTAGATAACGTGAAAAGTGGGCGTTATAGTAGGCGTGTCAAAGTTATTTTTACGAATGAGTACATTTTAGATATTTTAATATAGCCCTTTATTATTCCAAAATCTTTATTAATAGAGAAATTATATGAATTTTAGGTAAAACGTTATATGGGAGGTGGGCGTAAAAGTGGGCGTGGCACATTGATTTCCCTTTACAAAAAAGCCTCTCACCAAAAAGCAAAGTGTGCAAAATTTCAGAGTCGTACATCCAATTTTGTTGCTTTTATGACGTTTTTGTTTTTAAATATACCAAAAAATACACTGTACGGTATAAATTTTGATCGATAACTCCTCTCCTAATGGATAGATTTAAATAATTTTTAGGGAAAAATATTGCTTTTTCTCAGGAAATATATATTCGAAGTTTCATGAGTCTACGTTAATGCGTTTGGACACAATTCGATTTTATTCGATGTTCGAAGGACACGGTTTTTTCGACCTACTCTTGCTTTTCGAGCTATGACTCTCTTCCTAATATTCCGATTTAGCCCATTTTCAATACCAAACAAACCTAGAAAGATTCTGGCAAAATTTGAGCCCTCTAGCTTTTTCGGTGCGACCTCTATCGTGCTTTCAACAGACGGACAGACGGACGGACATAGCTAGATCGTCATAAAATCAAACCCCGATTTAGAATATATATACTTTATGGGGTCTAAAATGGATATTTCGATGTGTTACAAATGGATTGACACAATGAATGTACCCCCACCATTTTTTTGGTGGCGGGTATAAAAAAGATTTTCATTAACAATTTTTATGAAAATTAAAAAAATAAGAGATCGTTTTGAGTTAATGGTTAGTGTCTTTTGGTTTAAAAAAGCTGACATCGCTGACCGTAATAACTTTTATCTGAGGTAATAATTTGTGGGCGTTAACAAAATAAAATTGGAATAATAACTTAATTCAGCATGTAGTTTAACTTTAAATATGAAAACCGATATAGCCTTTAACTCACATAACGATATCTTAAAAGTTGTAAAAAACAACTCAGAAATGTGCCTTTTTACAATAACAACATAACATGAGTTATTTTCCATAGTTTTTACTTTTAAAATCAAACTTTAAGGTGCACTCGGTTTTTTGAAAAGCGAAAATTTTAATTTCTTAAACACTTATAGGCAGCTAAAATCTGTAATGCTCTTAAACAACATATAACGAGTGCTTTTTGTTGAAGCGAACTAATTTAAATTGAAAAGTTATATTTTTAATATTTAAGAGAGGATGATGATGATTGTAAAATGTACCTGGAGGAAGCTGAGATAACAACGCAATTAGAATACGAATGTCCATCACTTGTAAGCAGAATAGTAAGGATAACATGTTATTACATATTAAGTTTGGATGCTTTGAGGGACCTCAGTCTAGTGGTTAAATTAGACGTGACATAACTATAACCATACCAAGCAACTGGAACTACTTTATAATTTTATGTCATAGATGTTTCAAAACGATTTTGGGCATGTAGACGATGCGGCTAGGGAGCATTCTGGAACTTGAATTCTTTTTAAATTGTTTAAACATTTTTGACCATATCTGCGCAAGGATAATCATAACTTTGCTTTACGTATTGTTAAAAATTAATAGTTTGTACCAGGGTACACTTATACAAGGTGGCGGTGCCAGCCCAGCTGACATTTTTTTTTGTGCTCTGGAGTATGTCAAACTACATATTAAAAAAATGATTTCAACTCCGGAAATTGTCAAACTTCATACATAAAAAAACAGAGCCGAAAATCGCTCTCCTTTACGCTATCACCTTATGTAATTACACCATGGTTTGTACCATAAACCAAGTATTTCATCTAATTTCAGAGAAAATATTCCAAAGACGTTAAATGTGGGCAAAGAAAAAAGTTTGTCATAGTAGTCTAGCGTATAGATTTATTCTATTGTCACAACTAATTTTCAGATTACATCCCAACCCATTAAGAATTTTTTAGCTGTCAAAAATTTTTACGTCCCTACAAATTGTATAAAGTAAACAAAAATACCGCGCCTGCAACGGTATGCAGTTTGAAAGTTCTATTTTGATGAGGCGTTAAATATTGAAGTTTGCTACAGTACAACTGTAATAGCATACGCAATCTGATATGCAATTTTTATATATTACTACTCTACATCAATGCATGCACTAAATCCTTTTTTTTTATTTTAAAGAGCAATAAATACACTAATGTGTAAACGAAACTTGAAATTATACTTTGCAATTGATCTGTTTCTTAAGCCTCAATACATTAATGATTTAATTTAAAAAAATTATTGTAATTAAATTTGATAAATTACCTATTTGGGATGTGTTAAAATTAAAAGCGCTAGTGAGTAAGAAATTGCATGGATAAATAGTTAATATATTTCATTATCGCTTCTCCTAAACGTATGTTTATTAAACCATTTTGTATGACTTGTCCCCATATTCGTAATCAATTTTTATATTTTTCATCCCAAGAGTGTTTTGAAAAAACATTTTCTAAATTCAAAAATTGATTATGAATATGGAGGTTAAATTACAAATATAATTGTTTAAACTATATTTTAAATGAAAAGTAAACAAAATTCGTTTAGCAGCAATAAACAATTGCGTACTTGTGTGTGATGTTTGAAGAAGAGATCATACCGTGAAAATATTTTACTCACGTTCATAGTGTTCTATAAACCATTTGTTTTTTTTTCCTTCTTTTTTCCTAGCTTGAAATAATGTTTCGTTTTTTTTTAAATTAAAATTTTATATGAGTAAAGTTAATTTGATATTGTTTTCTAGCTAGAAGAAGACTTTGACTTTTTTGAAGTATTCATTTCGATAAAACCTGAAACATTTTGCGGGAAGATATCAAAAATATTTTTAACAATTAATGCTATAGCATTTTTAAGATACATAAGATGCGAATTTTTGGATTTCCTTTTTAATTACAGCGGACGAAGTGGAACCTTTTTCATTAACTATAAAACGCAGTATCTCAAAAATCGGAACTAATAACAAAAATATGTTTAAATACAAGCTAAGAACTTTCAAAAATATGAAAAGTGTACTAACAGTTCCCCATTACTAAACTAAATTAAGTATCGGGTCGGTCATTGTAATACATACATCGATTTAGTCACGACAATCAGTGATTCACGCTTTTCAAACGTATGGTGCTCATCGCTTATTTAGAGCTATAAATGCTTATCATACTAATAAATAAAATAATAAAAATAAAAACGCCTACATTCGTTTCAAACTAAATACTAAGCACTCATCAGTATTAAGCTTTAAATCATTTACATAAAAAGCACACAACAATAAACAAGTACATTATTAAACAAAAATAAATAAATAAAATGTTTTTTAAAATTTTTACAACACTAGTCATCATAAAAGGTATTTATAGAGTAAAAAATTGTATTTTATTTATTGATTTTTATTTCTACTAGGAATTCTTGCACAAAATTGCAAATTAAATGCCACACATATGGACAAAAAGTGGATTTATGCAATAAAACCTACATCAAGCACCTGGGACGTTCTGCATACTGATTTTATTACAGATCAAACAGTATTATATTTGTTATGTAGTCCAATGACAAACGGTAGAGAGATATATTGCAATCGTGGACAATTCCAAGAAAGAACTCTTGCACCCTCATGCACTGGACGAACAAAGGCTTATATTGTAATGCTAACAAATGAAAATTCTTGCCGACGTATGGGTGGTGAATTGTATCAAGTGCGTTATACTCTACCGGATGACTTTGTGGTACCGCTTTACAATATCTGCTACAGTAGACTGAATGAACAGTCTTTGTATTCACGTCACAAATCATATGGTTTCAATTTGCTTGCCTCAACGTATAGGAGACCAGCATTTAGCCGCGGTAACGTGGTGTCGCGGGGACGTGAACTTTCCTTTGAAGCTGCTAATATTTACAAAAGATTTGTACAGCTATTAGGTATGAAACAAACATATGTGCCTGATAATAAAACATTGATACTGGAACGTGGCCATCTTGTTAACTCTCAAGATTTTCCCACCTACGATCAAATGGATGAAACATTTAAGTATGTCAATGTTATGCCACAGTTTCGTGGCAGCAATCGCAGTAATTGGAAACGTATTGAAAATTGGATACACAATTTGCCCTCAAGTAATACATACGCTGAAATTGTAACAGGTTCATTTGATATCTTAAGATTACGACATTCTGAAAGCAATTTGGAGGTTCCCATTAACTTAATGACCAACGGCAAGAATCCCATACCATTATGGTCATACAAAGTGGTTAAATATGCTGGTCTGTGCTATGCTTTCGTTACATTAAATAATGACTTTAATACAAATTCCAGCATAAGTACATCATTATGTCGTAGTGTTGCTTGTCCAAACGGTTTACAGTTCAGTACGGCAGTAAATAGTGGCATTTCGTATTGTTGTAATTATAATCATTTTGTACGTAGCATTGGACGACATGCAGTTTTGTGTTGAATAAAAAAAAAATCGTTTGCTATTTGCTATATTTTCACTTTAATATAATACTCACTAGGAAATATGTACAAAAAGTCTATTATTACAAACAGTGTAATATTTAATTTAACCATAGTTCTTATGTTAGATTAAGCTTATTTTTAAATTTTAGTTTTAAATACTGTATATATTGATAAATAAATTTTTTGTAAAAAATAAAACATTGTATCTTTCGCAGAACATTTTAAATTAATTCTATATTTACACAACTACATTTAATTCGTATTTATATTTATAAAGGTTTCGATAATTTTATTTCATTAAACGATTTATTTATTTTATCATACAAAGCAGTTAATAATACATCCATTAATCCATCTGCTAATACAAATATTATAGCGATTAATGTTTTAGTTATGGAGACAACACTGTGTACATTTTAACGTGTGTAGCAGTGCTATTTACGTTTTTATACCCTTCACACAGTGAAAAAGGGTATATATAGGTTTGTCATTCCGTGTGAAATTTCTACAATTTTCATTTCCGACCCCATAAAGTATGTATTTTCTGAAAGCCTGTGAAAAGGAGAGTCGATTAAGCTTTGTCAGTCTGTCCGTCTGTCCGTTTGTATGTTGAAATCAACTTTTTGAGGCCCATCAACTTTTTGAGGACATCGCTTGGACCCGGGTGAGGTATTAATATATCAAAAATATTCGGGAGTAGATCGGTATTGAAAATCAGAAACATCGGTACATAAACAACTGAGATATGAGCAGAAACCCACGACCACCTCGATTTTCTTTTTCACAAAAACAACATTATAACAACAACATACATACATACAAACGTGTATACTGGCTAGAGTAGACGTTACATCGAATCCCAGCTGAGACAAAAAAAAAATTTTTTTTATTTATTTTATATATTTATACCCTTCACACAGTGAAAAAGGGTATATATAGGTTTGTCATTCCGTGTGAAATTTCTACAATTTTCATTTCCGACCCCATAAAGTATATATTTTCTGAAAGCTTATGAATAGGGGAGCCGATTAAGCTCTGTCAGTCTGTCCGTCTGTCCGTTTGTATGTTGAAATCAACTTTTTGAAGCCCCCCGACATCGCTTGGACCCAAGTGAAGTATTAAAATATCAGAAATATTCGGGAGTAGATCGGTATTGAAAATCAGAAACATCGGTACATAAACAACTGAGATATGAGCAAAAACCCACGACCACCTCGATTTTTTTTTTCATGTATACTGGTGTATACTGGTTAGAGAAAACGTGGCATCGAATCCCAGCTGAGCCAAAAAATTTTTTTTTTATTTTTTTTTAAATTTTTTTAAAAATTTTTTTTTTATTCTTTCTTATTTTTTATTTAATATATTATTTATATTTTTATTATAATTTTTTTTTTAATTTTTCGTTTGTTTTATATTTATTATATATATTTTAATTATTTCGTCTAAATTTCTTGATCTTTTTTAATTGATTATATTTGATTTTTATTTAAGCTTGAGATAACTTTTTTGTTTTTTTATAAAAAATTGTTTATTAACCAATATTTCGCTACCAAACAATGGGTACCTTCTTCAGGGTAAATATGTATACAAATTATATTAACAAAAAACAAATTCAAAAACAATTACAAATTGACAAAAAACTATTTTGTAAAAAAGGCGGGAAAATATTTTTTCAATATAAACAATTTGTGAAATGTACAAAACAAACGAAAATAATTCATTTACATATTATATACATAGTAATAATTTACAAAAATAACAAATACTTAAAAACAAATACTAAGACTACCGTTTTCATATCTTATCAACTAAGTATCTATAATTCTGGGCAATATTTGCTGTATCAGTCTTATAGTTAATTCGCTGTGTAGGTATTACTTTAATAATTTGTAACATTTCTAACATATTCCTGCGTCTGTAATTGTTTTCTTTGTTTAAAATTAATGTATTATTGAAATCTGGATAATGATTAGAATTAGTGCAATGTAATGATAAGGCTGTCTTTTGTGTCAATGTAGTGTTCCTGTATTTCTGATCAGATCTATGTCCAGCAATTCTAGTTTTTAGTTTGTTTTTCGTCGTTCCTACATAAACCTTGTCACAACTCTCAGTATCATTACCTTTACATGGTATTTTATAAACTAAATTAGACATCTCAAATTTATCTATTTTATCCTTTGTCTTACTAAATAGTCTACCTAACGTGTTATATGTTTTGTGGGCTATTATATATTTTTCATAGTCGTAAATTTTTGAGTTTTTCAATTTTTTATATAAAAGAGGGACATAAGTTAATGATTTATAAATTTAAGGTTCAGTCGTCAATCTTGTGCTACTATTTTTCCTATTTTTATATTGCCTTATCAATCTACAAATTACCTGGATTGAATAATTATTATCGTCTAAAATATTTTTGATCTTTTCTATATATATGATAATATAAAGTGATAATTTTGCAACTTATTTTGCGCAGGTGTTTTCGCATGCAGTAGCAAAAACTGTGCATGAAGAATTATGGTTGTATTTCAAAAGTTTCACATGTGCCTAAAATTTTATAAGTATCTAAATGAATACGTAGTTTTTTTTTTTTCAATACCAAAATTAATTTACAAAATTAAAGCAAAAGAGCCTTAAAGTACTCGATTTGCTAATCTCTGAAATTGATTAATTTTGGAAGAGTGATTGATTAATAGTTATAAGACTTAAATAATCGGATTGTTAAAAAAGTACTACGCAAACATTTTTCTTTTTAGGATTTGTGCACATATGCATGTATGTACCATGTTGATGGTTTAACATAAAAAAGGCGTATTTCGATTTTTTTTAAACTTATTTATAGTGGAAAAAATAAACTGAAAAAAAACTAAAAGAATGAAATGAGTTTAAGCGTCTTTAATTGGCTATAAAACCAATATTTTTAAACAAAGCTCACAAAATATTTTAGTGGTGTTGTGTTTGTATGTGACCTACCAGAAAATGTCTACATCTTTCCTATTTATTTATTGAAACATAACTGTTTGATTTATTTTCATACTTTTGTGCTTGTAATTTACATCGAGCAAGGTATGAATATGCTTATGTATGATGTAAATATTAAAATGTTATTTCCGTTTTTATACCCGCCACCAAAAAAATTGTGGGGGTGTATTCATTTTGTCATTCCGTTTGTAACACATTAAAATATCCATTTTCGACCCCATAAGGTATATATATTCTGAATCAGGGTTAGATTTGATGACGTCCGTCTGTCCGTCTGTTAAAAGCAGATAGAGCGATAGAGGTCGCACCGAAAAAGCTAGGGGGCTCAAGTTTTGCCAGAATCTTTCTTATAGACAAGGTTTGTTTGGTATTTGAAAATGAGCTAAATCGGAATATTAGGAAAAGAGTTATAGCTCGTTATGCAAGAGTAGGTCGAAAAAACCGTGTCCTTCTACCTTCGAATAAAATGCAATTGTATCCAAACGAATTAACGTAAACTTCGAATGTATATTTCCTGAGTAAAAATAATAGTTTTCTCCGACAATTGCTTTAATCTATGCATTAGGAAAGGAGTTATAGATCAAAATGTACGAAAATTTATACCGCGCAGTGTATTTTTCAGTATATTTAAAATTTAAAACCTACAAAACGGATAAAATTAGATGTACGATTCTGAAATTTTGCACACTTTGCTTTTTGGTAAAAGGCTTTGTTTTAACGAAAAATAAATGTGACACGCCCACTTTTACGCCCACCTCCCATATAATGCTTTTCCTCAAATTCATATAATTTTTCTATGAATATATATTTTGGAATAATAAAGGACTATATTGAAATATCTAAGTTGTACTCGTTAGCAGAAACAACTTCGACACGCCTACTACAACTCCCACTTTTCACGTTATCCACTTTTAATTAAATTTAAGAGCTCATCAAAATAACAAAATTAGAAGCATGATGAGGAAATTTGCTAAATATATCCTTCTGGTCAATGTCATTGAAAATTTAGTTGACACGTCTACTTTTACGCCCACCTCCCATATAAAGTTTTATCACAAATTCATATAATTTCTCTATGGGCAAGTTTTTGGAAGAATAAGGGACTATATATAAATATCTCAGTTTTATTTATTAACTACGTTGACATGCCTAATTTACCGCCCACTTTCATTTAGAAGTTATATTTACAAAGAAAGTGGTACATATTTTAGTATAAATAGATTATTCTATAGTGATTACTTTTAAAAACAAAATAATACATTTTGTGCTATAAATAGGAGTTTTCCCGGGAATTTTACAGGAAAGTGGTTATAAAACTCTAAATATTGTAAGTATATTTGTTAAATGCACTTTTAACTATTCTTCCAACATCGATATAAAGTAAGCGAGTGTTTTCTGTAACAGGACAATTTGTTAATAAAATCAGAAATAGACTTTCTGACCAGTCAATAAACGTTTTGAACATATTAAAAGATTATTTTCTAAGTCGTAAAAAATGTTTACTTTAAATTTTTTTAAGTACACATTGTATTTACATGATTTTGAAATTGAACTCTAATGATTTTGTTTTTGATCTCATAGCTGGATTACCTGTATTTTTGTTTTTTTTTCATAAAAAAAAAATTACTCAATTTATATTTTAAATTTTTTTTACATCATAAACTATTTTATGCTATTTTATAAAAAGTTTTTTATTAATTAATATCAAATTTACTTTTTATTTGTTTTGCGGAAGAATCACGGAATATTAAAAAATAAATCTCGCATTACCGGGAAACAAAAAAATGCGAAAAAAAACCCTAGCTATAAAAGTACGGAAAATTGGTGATGGGTATCAAAGATTCGGTACATCCGAATATAGTGCTCTTACTTGTTATACTTAACTTTAACGTTCATTGGCAACTTTTTATGTGTATGCTGTAAAATAATTTAGGTTTAATGGCTTCAGAAAGTTTTTATAAATTTTCAAGTACATAATGGACATAAAATTATCTTGACTTGTTATATGTTTTAAACTTTCAAAGTTAAATCGTTAAACTTAAAATATTATAAGTTAAAAAAATTCAAATTACACTAACATTGAATAAAATTTATTTACCTTAAGTTGAAAAGAAAATTTAAAGTAAAAGTCCATTAAGACTTTCTCCGCCCACAAATATTTTTAAATAAAATAAAAAGTAGCACCATTTATGAGCATTTAAATGTATCCCAATAGACATTTAAGAATTTAAATATTTGAAACATTTGTTAAAATTTATTTGGGAATATATTACAACAACGTTCTAAATTTAAGAAATAACATTTTTTAATATAAAGAAAATTTCTCATATGTATACATTAATACTTTCTCCTTACTGAAGTAATTCTATTAGATAGAATCAAGATGAAAAATCTTTATAAAAATTGTTTATATTTATAATAATTTGAGCAATGATATTTACTTTTGACCTTCTAGATTTGTAATGTAATTTTAAACAAACAGATAGGTGGTGCTACTTTATATATTTAACATTCAAGTATACAAGTTTTCGGAACTGTACCCAGTCAAGCTGGTATCAAATGAAATGGCTTGACTAGTAGATAACAGATAACTAAAAATTTAAAGTCGAGGATGGCGTATAACAGGAATACATGTAAACATGATGGTGAAGGGCATTTTCAGATTCGGCACAGTCGAATATTGCACTCTAACCTGTTTTTTCTCAATATAATCTTCTGGCATTATAATTTAAATATGACTTCTGACTATGCGGTTACGAATCGTTTCCTGCTTTGTCTTGTTGAAACCACATCTCCTGCACATTATCGTTGTTTAATTATTATACGAAAAAGTCAGTAATTATGGTTATATAGCGGTCAACATTGACTGTTACGTTCTAAACAGCCTCGTTTTTAAAAAAGTACAGATTCAACAGTTAGTTTTTCTGAATGAAAGAGAGTCACAACATATACTTGAGGATTATCATCACTCCAAATATAGCAGTTTTCTTTTAAACGTGTCCATTTAAACAACAGAAATGGACGTTTATGTTGACTGTAAAGCGAACGTAGTGCGCGATACGTATTTTGAACATATCATTGGTTTTCGAAATAAATTTACACAATTCGAAATCTCTGTTTAGGCATGAGTCTATTTACGTTGTAATTCGAAACTAATTTAAACATAAATCTCTTGACAGGTGACAGAGTTAAAAAAATGTTGCCAACTTTAATTTCTTTATCCCTATAAAAAATTATGCCGTTTTATTTAAAGGAAACAAACTAATGTTTAAAAAAGATATAAATGTAACAATATTATTGTTATAACGGAGAATAAAGGTGACAAACCCAATTTAACATTTGCCTCAAATTCATAAAATTCCTATACAAACAAAGATTTAAGAAGAATAAGGGAGTCCATATTACAGTATCTGAGTTGTATTCATTAACATAAATTACTTTAATAATCCAACTTAAGCAATCACTTTTGAAATTTGGTTATAAAAAGAAGTGGATAATATCAGTCCTATTGTAAGAATGCTTAGGTTTCATTTTGAGACTTAATATAAGAAAATACTTTAATAGAAACTAGATTAAAACGAAAAAGAAATACATATTTTGGTATAAGTAAATAAATTATTCTATAGCGATTAGAGTTGCTAACAAAATAACAAATTTTCCTGCATAAATTTGCCACTTAAAATTAATTGTGGGTATCAAGGACTTGGCACAGCCTTGTTTTAATAGTTTTATATATTTTAATTCAATTTTATCTATATATATAAAAGTGAAACTCTGTGTGTGTGTGTGTGTGTGTGTGTGTGTTAGCTATAGACTCTGAAACTATAAAACCGATCGGGCTCAAACTTTGGTAAGTTGTTGTACACATACCGGGGAGTGTTTATGGATGAAAAAAAGTGGGCGGGGCCACGCCCATAAAAAATTAGTTATCAGTTTTAGCTACTTGCACTTGACCGATTTTTCTGAAACTTTGCACACATATCGAGCTGTCATGACTAAATAATTTTGTGATAAGAAAAGTGGGCGGGGCCACGCCCCTAAAAAAGTTTTAATTTTGAGGTACTTGCACTGGACCGATTTTTCTGAAACTTTGCACACCTATTAAGCTGTCGTGACTTTATAATTTTGTGACTAAAAAAGTGGGCGGGGCCACGCCCATAAAAAAAGGCTATAATTTTGAGGTACTTGCACCAGACCGATTTTTCTGAAACTTTGCACACATATTGAGCTGTCATGACTAAATAATTTCGTGATTAGAAAAGTGGGCAGTGCCACGCCCATAAAAAAAAAGGTATCATTTTGAGGTACTTGCACTGGACCGATTATTCTGAAACTTTGCACACATGTTGAGCTGTTATGACTTTACAATTTCGTAATTAGAAAAGTGGGCAGGGCCACGCCCATAAAAACAATTTTAATTTGAGGTACTTGCGCTGGTCCGATTCTTCTGAAACTTTGCACACATATTGAGCTGTTATGACTTTACAATTTCGTGACTAGAAAAGTGGGCAATGCCACGCCCATAAAAAATTATAATTTTTAGGTTTTCGCACTTGATATTTAATTAAAATTCAGAATGCATTTCGATTCATTAAAGGGCGTAGCAACGCGCGCCGGGTTTGGCTAGTACAATAATAAGGTGCTAACTTAAATAAAACAAAAACAGTTATGTAATATCTTAATCAGAAGAGAGTACAACGCGAGTAAATATTTATAATTTAAGTTTCACGTGGTAAAAGATCAACAACAGTTAACATACAGGTTAACACTGAAATGTTACAAATGACTTATATGCACGTATTTAGTAAATATTTTCTTTGTATTTTCATTATCATTGCTTAAAATTCTGAAGATGTTTTTAATTTCCCTCATCACATTATTTGATGTCCTTTTTTTAAAAGACCCTTAAATATATTTTTGGGCGAGCTTTAATTTGAAATGATAAATATTTGCTTTGCTATCATTAAGCATAACAAATCCCTTATTTTTATTAAAAAAAATACAAACAAAAAGTACAAATGGCTGCTCAGCAGATGTTCATACAAAGCTATCTACACACTTAGTTATTCAAAATGTGTTTGTTTGCCAAACACTTAGTAGTTTTCAGGAAAATTTTCAATTCTAGACGTTCACTCAATAAATAGAAACGACTTAATTTAGAATGAAAACAATTTTAAACCTTAATCTTTTCCAAATGTCAAACGTTTTGTAATGTTTTAAAATTAACAGTTAGTTCTTAACTCTTCTTCTTGTGGACACCATTTTAGTCTATAAATTTCTAAGAAATTATAAAAATCGATTAAATAATTCAAAAATTTTTTTAGTATGTTCATTTATTTATTTTTTGTTTTTTTTTTTTTTAATTGATAACTTAAAATTATCTAAAAATTATCATCTGAAATCCACATAACGCTATATAAAAAATAAGGTTCCAAATACTAAAATCAAATTTTGGTGGGCTAATGGGTACACCTTCCCTTATTTGTAGATCCTTATAACAAAACGGCATGACCCCTTAAGAATTAAACACATAGACCACAACAGACAACATAGCTATATAACTTTATTTTATAAGCTGGCTCCAACTGTCGCAGTATAGTTATCTACACTATAATTTTGAAAACGATAGCAGAAATATATATATTGTTACGTTTATACCTTTTATAAACGTTGGAATATTTCCTTTAAATAAACCTTTTGAGTTCTTTTATTGCAATTAAAAAAAAACACTTTAAATTCGTTATAAAATTAAGAGCACTTTATTTATTTAAATACACTCAAATATTGTTCTTATATCACTTTACTTATTACACTGTAGTTATACACTTTTATTATCAAACTCACTTTGATACGCACTTTACAAGCTCTATTGTAATACTGATTACGCTAGCTGTGTTGTTCGGCTATTTATAGTAACACAGTGCTGTTCGGTAACATTCGACAAAGTTCTCGTATATACATTCTAGTACATTCGAAAACCGTTACATTTAAATTAAGACGTTAAGTAATAGGTACGAATAATAGAAGTGCCTAAAAGTATGCTACACATAACAACAAACATCATGTTCGAAAAACCAGCAAAACAAACTAATACAAATACAACTACAGTAACTTTAACTGCTACAAATAAAATAAATTAAAATGTAAATTAAGCTACTTAAAAATAAATCTGTAACACTACCGCCCGCTTAAGCCTGTTCGTCCCGAATAGGCACAAATTCACTTTTTCCGTACTTAGCGAGGCGCTCGAGATGAACCACTTTCATCTTTGATCTTGGGCTATTGTACTTTTGTATTCTATACACGACATCATTTATTCTTTTTATCACCTTATACGGCCCATCCCAATGAGTTTGTAGTTTAGGAGACAGTCCTTTTTTCCGTTGTGGGTTATATAGTAGAACTAGCTGACCCTCATTAAAGCCCTCAGAATTTGCTGCTCTGTCATATCTGGCCTTCATCTTGTCGCTGGTCATTTTTATTCGGCCACGAACGAATTCATGAATTTCGTCTAAATCTTTTTGTCCCCTTGAATTATCTTCTTCGTGCTCATTTATTGTCGAGGGATTAATACCGAATTCTAGATCGCCTGGCAGTTTCAGCTCGGTTCCAAACATAACTTTTGCAGGTGTTCGGGAGGTAGAGTCATGAACGGCTGACCTGTATGCCAACAGAAACTTTGGTATGTGCTCATCCCAGTCCCTTTGGTGTGCACTGACCACTTTTCTCAAGTGTTCCTCCAACGTGCGGTTAAATCTCTCGACCATGCCATCAGATTGTGGATGCAGTGGCGTAGTCCTCGTTTTTCGGATACCGTATAGTTCGCACATTTCCTGGAATATCGCAGATTCAAAATTTCTTCCCTGATGTAGCTCAAGTGGAACTCCCTAGCGGCACACCCAGTTGTTCACAAATGCGTTTACGACAGTTTTAGCTTCTTGGTTTGGTATTGCGTATACCTCTGGCCATTTGCTAAAATAGTCGATTACAACTAGAACGTATCGGTTTCCAGCCTCACTAACAGGAAAAGGGCCTGCTATATCCATCGCTATTCGCTCAAACGGAGCACCTGAGTTGTACTGCTGCAGCGCTCCGCGACTCCGTCTTACTGGGCCCTTGGCTGCGATACATTGCGCGCAATTTGCTATCCAATCAGCTACAGACTGTTGGCATCCAACCCAATAGAAACGTTGCTTTATCTTCTCTATGGTTTTTGTTACACCAAGATGACCACCGCTTGAACCATTATGAAACTCCTTCAATACCTCTTTGACTTTAGATGATGGCACCACAATCAGATTTGTTGTCGATTTACCATCAGTACTTTCCCATTTGCGATAAAGGCATCCGTTAATAACCTGCAGACTATTCCATAGCGCCCAGTATGATTTCATCAGTGGACTTTCCGCTGATATTTGATTACGGGTTGGCCTTTTGTCTTCCTCTTTTGCTGACATAATTTTTGCCAGTATGGGATCGTTTCTTTGCGCCGCTGACCAGTCGTCACTTGTCTCTATATGTGTTAGTCGAACGTCGACGACACATTCTTTTCCTTCAGCTTTTGCACAATGTTTGCACTCCAATCTGCACGGTCTTCGGGAGAGTGCATCTGCATTTCCATGTTTAGTGCCCTTTCTGTGCTCAATGCTGAAATCGTAGCTCTGGAGACGTTCAATCCAACGGGCTAGCTGTCCTTCAGGTTGTTTGAATTGTAGCAACCATCTGAGTGCAGAGTGATCGGTTCTTAGTTCGAAGTGTTGTCCGTACAGATATTTGTGGTAATGCTTTACACACTCCACAACTGCCAGAAGCTCTCGTCGTGTTACACAATAATTTCTTTCAGGCTTCGAGAGTGTCCGACTGTAGAAGCCTATGACCCTTTCTGTTCCGTTGACAACTTGCGAAAGAACACCACCTATCCCGTAGCCACTCGCATCGCTATCCAATACAAATTTGTCTCCAGCGATAGGATATGCCAAAACTGGTGCTACGCATAACAACTCCTTGAGCTTCTGAAATGCTTGTTCTTGTGCTTCAGCCCACAGAAATGGTCGTGACTTCTTGGTGAGCTCATGTAGACTGGCAGCGACACTAGCAAAATTCGGTACAAATCTCCTGTAGTAGGTACAGAGGCCTAGAAAACTACGTAACTCATGAAGATTTTTCGGGCGAGGCCAGTCCTTCACAGCTTGGATTTTATCATCGTCAGTTGATATACCATCCTCTGCAACTCGATGCCCCAAGTATTTAACCTCTTTTTGGAACAATGCACATTTCTTTGCACTTAATTTAAGTCCAGCCACTGATATTCGTTTAAGAACTTCTTCTAGATTTTTCAGGTGATCGTCAAAACTTTTACCCATGACAATTATGTCATCAAGATACACCAGGCATGTCTTCCAATGAAGTCCCCTTAATACGCGTTCCATTAATCGCTCGAATGTGGCTGGAGCGTTGCATAGTTCAAATGGCATCACGTTAAATTGCCATAGCCCGTCACTTGCACTAAAAGCTGTTTTCTCCTTATCTCTATCAGATATTTCTACTTGCCAATAACCACTTTGCAGGTCTAATGTAGAGAACCATTTTGTTCCTGCTAGCGTGTCCAGAGTGTCATCTATCCTTGGTAGTGGATAACTGTCCTTCTTCGTGACGTCATTCAGTTTTCTATAATCGACGCAAAATCTTGTGCTGCCATCTTTCTTTTTAACCAAAACTACCGGTGAGCTCCAAGGACTTGAAGAAGGTTCTATTACTCCACTCTGCTCCATTTCATTGACAAGCTCTTTGACCTCATTACGTTTCGCTAGAGGAATACTTCTAGGAGCTTGTTTTATAGGCCTTGCATCGCCGGTATTTATCTGATGTTTCACAAGTGATGTTCTACCTTGATGTTGACCTTTTAGAGCGAAGATGGATCCATGTTTTCTGAGTAGCTGTTTTGCTTTATTCCTATCGGACGGCGATAATCCTTTAACCCACTTCTCTACGTATTCTGCCAGCATTTCCTGCTCTTTGTTGGACATACTGACAGGACCCCATTTCATTTCGCAATTAATTATTGCCTCAGCTTTAGCACATTGACCTAATTCGGATTTTGGCTTGACGACTTTTTCACAGGCGGAAAGGTTAAGCACTCTTACAGGGACTCTTCCGTCATTGCTGGTTTTGACAAGGGCTTTTGCTGTTATTAAGTCACTTTTTATATCTGTTTGTTCTACCACCCACAACCGGTTGTCCACACAATCTCCCTCTATACGCGCCCATACTACACTTTCTGACTGTGGTGGTATTTTCTCATATTCTGTAGCAACTAGTTTCCTTACATGCACCTTATTTTCATAACCAACATCAAGGGGTATTTCAACATTTCTCCAAATCATTACCTTCTGCCCCATGTGCAGATTAATGCTATGAGTAATCAGAAAATCTGCACCGATGATTACTTCGTCCACAATGTCGGCAACGATGAATACATGATTGACAGTTATGTTGGCAATAGTTACTTTTACGATTATTTTACCATAGACAGTAGCAGGCTCCCCAGTAGCTGTTCGCAGACTTACGCCACATAACGGTTCGATTGTTTTCTTTACTAAATCGGGCCTGATAATAGACTGCGATGCTCCTGTGTCTATGGTAAAAATATGCCTTCGACCATTGATATACCCACAAGCAGTAAGGTTGCTATTTTTCTGCTGCATAACTGATATGGAGATTGTGGGGCCCTCGGTTATGGGAGCTAGCTCTTGCCCCGTAGTGCTAGCTCGTTTTAGTTTAACGGTGACTCATTTGAAGGTTTCGTGTTTGCCCGTTTGCTGTTTCCAGGTGGCGAAACAGATCTAGCCCGCTTCCTTGGTGCTTTGCAATTTCGTTGAAAATGTCCACTCTTACCACAATTATAACATTTGACTCTGGCTTTGCCTTGTTTTTCCTCTAACGCCTGTATACGAGCCTTTAAATCGCTTACTTCATCTCTATCCATTTCTGTAGAAATTTCAAGATTTCGCACCTTGTATATCTGCGGCTTAGAAAGCAATTTTGCAGTTTCCTGTGTTAGTGCATATGAAACTGTTTCTGCAAACGTCGATTTATGCGTTCCAAACACCGCGTGCTTTATTTCAGGATCACGTATTCCATTTACAAACGTTTCAATTTTAAACTGATCCAAAAATGGGTGATTTTCACCTGGATATGTCAGCTGCACCAAACGCTCGATCTCCGTTGCAAAATCTTGTAATGGCTCGTTAGCTTTTTGTATTCTGCCTCGTAGTTCCATTCGGTATATATCTCGTTTGTGCTCACCGCCATACTTGCGTTGTAGCGCCACCATTATGTCATCGTAGTTTTCTCTGCAGCCAATGGGTATACTTTCTAGAACTTGTGCTGCGTTGCCTTTTAATGCCAAAATCAGCTCTAAAGCCTTTTCTTCATTGTTCCACATATTTCTATTGGCAACTGTCTCAAACTGAAACTTAAAAACATTAAATGGTGCAATACCATCAAAAGTAGGGGCTTTTATTTTACTCGATATTTCTGGAACTATCCGCACTGGTCCCTCGTGACATTGAATACCATTAATTTTTGTTTCTAAATTTTTAAATTTTTCGTCAACGTCTCTAGCCTGTGCTCCGATGTCATTTTCAAGATCAGCCAGTTTTTTATCTATTTTACTGACATGCTTTTCAATGCACTCTACTCTGTTATTTACAGCCTCAGAAATTTCTTGAACTTTCTCGCTCGTAGCTTTAGCTGTTTCTTGAACTTCTCTAACTTCAGCTAATAATTTTTCATTATTAGCTCTAGAAGTTTCTTGAACTACGGCTAATAATTTTTCATTATTAGCTCTAGAATTTTCTTGAACTTCGGCTAATAATTTTTGACTGTTAAGTTCCATTTTTTCCATCATTGCTGCAAGCATTGTACTTAAATCCATGTTGTTTGTGGTTGCACGAGTAGAAATTTCCATTTCTTCTTTTTCGTCAAACTCGTAACCATCAATGTCAATATTACGCCGCTTAAATTCATCTAGAAGCCTCTTCTGCAATTCTACTTTATTACCTGTTGTCGGCAATGCCAGCTTACTCAATTCTTTCTTGAGTTGTTCAACTTTAAGCTCCTCAAATTTCATGTCTTTTATTATAATGCAATTTCACTTCTGACACCAGTTGTTACGTTTATACCTTTTATAAACGTTGGAATATTTCCTTTAAATAAACCTTTTGAGTTCTTTTATTGCAATTAAAAAAAAACACTTTAAATTCGTTATAAAATTAAGAGCACTTTATTTATTTAAATACACTCAAATATTGTTCTTATATCACTTTACTTATTACACTGTAGTTATACACTTTTATTATCAAACTCACTTTGATACGCACTTTACAAGCTCTATTGTAATACTGATTACGCTAGCTGTGTTGTTCGGCTATTTATAGTAACACAGTGCTGTTCGGTAACATTCGACAAAGTTCTCGTATGTACATTCTAGTACATTCGAAAACCGTTACATTTAAATTAAGACGTTAAGTAATAGGTACGAATAATAGAAGTGCCTAAAAGTATGCTACACATAACAACAAACATCATGTTCGAAAAACCAGCAAAACAAACTAATACAAATACAACTACAGTAACTTTAACTGCTACAAATAAAATAAATTAAAATGTAAATTAAGCTACTTAAAAATAAATCTGTAACAATATATTTCAGAAATATACATTCAAGTAGAAATATACATTCAAGTTTTGCACTTTTGTAAAAAAGATTGTTTGTTTTATATATACACTAGCTAATACCCGGTGTGCTTTGCCACCCCAAATTTTAGTATTTAATTCATATGGCAGGTGCCACGCCCACTATTGTTAATGCACCCATTTTTTCCATAAATGTTTATTTAAATATCAAAGTTGCTCTTGCGAAATTTTACTACTCTAATTGATATCGTTTTCCAAATATACGAATTTTAGTATTTAATTCATGTGGCCACGCCTACTATTGCAAGTCCGCCCATTTTTTACCCAAATGTTCGTGTGGATGTCAAATTTTACCGTACTTAATTTGAAGACTCTAGCTGCATTAACTTTCGTGATATAAAATATTTAATACTTTTTCTTTAATAGGGCGTTCAAATCAAGGTATAGCCTATAGTTCCTTTCAGACATACAGAAAGATTCTCTGGAAATTTAAAGGAAATCGGTCCAGCCGTTTAACTGTCTATAACGCACAAACAAACATACAAACACACATTGATTTTTATATATATATAGATATACGTATACCATTTACACATTTAAAAGCGAATTAAGTTATATGCTTAAAACCTTGTTATTTTTTATATAAATATATATTTAATCAATATATATAAACTTTTTGATGTTCTTTTCTGGTAAATCATATAAAGTATTTTTAAGTTCATATAAATATTAAACAATTCTTCTTATATTGAGAACACTAAATTTGCTTATTGAAGCTCACAAAAATAAGTGGGCACAACCGCCAAATATAGCAATGCAGCCGTGCAGCTGTAAAGGAGTCAAAATATTTATTTTATTTTTGACACATTGTTTCATTAAATTTTAGGTATACGATGCGTTTAGCAGATTTATAAAAAATACTACAAGAAATATTCGTGTGGAGCATTATAAATCTCTAGCCCTTCAATGTATGTATGTTCCTGTTTTGCTTTTTCTCTGAAATTTGAGAAAAATTATAGCCAATAATGGGTTAAGATTTAAAGCAAAACAATTTGTCACAAGATATTACTGTAAGTTTTTCAATACAGCAAAGCTTAATTAAATAATTCTTAAAATGTGCTTAAAGATTTATTTCGTACCAATTTTAGAATTAATCGGATTTTATAAGTAATGTTTGTATGAAAGGTATGTGTTATATTTAATTTTAAATTTAAGTTATATATAAAAATTTCTTCTAAAAGTCAAATTAATTTTTAAGTTGAATTTATACCATTTCGCTGTTAAGTATTGTAAAAGACTATTTAAGGGACGTTCTGCAATCCTCCAATTTAATGAATACAGTAAATACATGGAAATGACTAATTGTTTTGATTTTCTTTTCATAAGTAATGATTGTTAATTTCATAATAATAAACACAACTCTTTTATATTCATATTCACATATATATTGTATTGTAATAAAAAAAGGTTAAATCGAAATAAAAAAATAAAAAATGCACAACTTAAATTTAACTCTTTTTTTCTAACAAAACATAAGTGATTTGATGGGAAGAAATTTTATCATACTTTAGACGATGAAAATTCAATATTAAAAATAACTTTTCTACCCAGATCATTAATAAATATGAAAGAAATATCGTAATATTTAAGAAACTAGAGATCCGATGGGCAAAAATATTAATTTATGAATATAGTTTTTTAAATACTCCTTTAAACTCAAATCCAAAGAAATATAAAATTTATTTAAAATTGCTTCCCAAATAACACTTAAAATATACTGTTTCGGGTAACCACAACCTATTTTCTTACTATTTTTTAACCAAATCTTTTCCTGGTTAAGATAAACGAAATCCGTCGAGCTGTTCTAAACTGATGTCATTGTGGGGCCACGCCCACTTTTTTAATTCTTTACCCTACAAACCTTTTATTTAAACTATCGAATGTAACAGAAAAAGGATCAGCGAGTTAGTTAAGCCGTAATCATGTTATACTTTTTTATAACTACGGCACGGGCGTCTCGAAACATATAGATTTGTTAAAAGAGTCATCTTTATATTATATATAACCAATTTAAAAATTCATTACTAAAAAGCTCTTCTGGAATCAGTTACCTACTTTATAGAGTGCTTCTAAATGAAATGTCCCACTTTGTAGGTCTATTTTTGATGCTTTCTTCTTAGGCACTGCTGAAAAGATTGCAGCAGTAAAGGATAAACATAAAAAATTACTTTGAAAATAAATAAGTCTTCACTTTTTCACTGCCAAAAGATTGTGAAGAACATAAGACATACTTGTCTTTCGTGTGCAAACAATTAAAGCATTTCCATGGTTTGCAATACGGAAAATTATTGAAATCAGCACTGCTTTGAAAACAGTTATAGTGGGCACGTAAACGTAAAACAATAATAGAAATTTCCTACAAATTCATATATTTTTAATTGTATAGTTTCGTTTTGTGTTCGCGTTTTTACGATTACACATAGTGTTGTCAAGATATGTATAATAGTCGTGCAGGTGTTACATCGAGTAGTGACAAAGAGTAGTTGGGAGTCTATTCCATTATGGTCTATACTTAAAATGAATGTATGTATAGTCCAGTCGCGGTTTCATTCGGTTAAATAAATAAGTAAGCATGACCTAATCGATTCTCCTCCTTTCTATTATTCAGACTCTGTATGCTTTATGGGCATGCAAGTGAATATTGTAAATATTACGAATAGAAGGGAAAACTTTTAATATATTCTTATCAGTCATGGTAAAAGGCATAAATGTCTTTAATCAAACAGACTTTATTGTGTTTCAAACATTTATGTTCAAGTTCAAAGCAAACATTCATACTTAACAAAATGGACAAAATGAAAATGTTGATGTATTTTTAAATATAAATAGCAACTATGTTTATTGATGCTATAGTTTATATAACTTCTTCTTTCTGCGAAGAATAGTGTACCCAAGCAACATAAATATTGTTTTATAAAACATAGATTCTGTACGCATAACGTGACCAGATAGTTTTTACTAAAAGTTTGCATTTAAAAGATTTAGGGGTAGGATTTTGATGAAAAATCGAACTGTATAAAATTCTAAATTCAATGAGATATATGTTTGAGCTAAAACATTCATTTTGCTAACAAAAATTAAAATTTGTTTCTACTACAATTATAAGTAGTAGTTTTGATTCTAAATAGTTGCCTGCTGCTTGATTAGTTAATAGTTTTGATTCTTTTACTACAGCTACATTGTTGAAAATTCGTTTTTCTTTCTCTTAAAAAGTTAAACGGTTTAATTTCCTGTAACTACATATAAATGCTGTATTCAAGGAAAATTTAAAAAACTCTGAACTAATTTTATTTCTCCGACTAATAATAAATTAAAGCTCTATGCAAATTCATAATATTTTTTCTCTTAAATTAACTATTTTGTGTATCTATGCATTTTCATGAGTGAATGTGATTGCGCAATGCTTTAAAAGGTCCATGCATAACAAAACAGTTTATTATTGTTAGGTACAGTTAGGTACAGAAAATCCTTAATTTATCATATATATATTACTAGCCAAACCCGGCGCGCGTTGCTACGCCCCTTCATGAATTTTAATCGCATTCTAAATTTTAATCGAAAATCAAGTGCAAGGCTAAAAGCTTTTTTAATGGACCTAGCCTTGCCCACTTTTCAAATCACTAAATTAATCACTAAAATCTAAAGTGTCAGAAAAATCGGTCCAGTGCAAGTAAGTTAAAATGATACCTTTTTTATGGGCGTGGCACTGCCCACTTTTCTAATGACGAAAGTGTAAAGTCATGATAGCTCAGTATGTTTGCAAAGTTTCAGAAAATTCGGTGCAGTGCAAGTAGCTAAAACTGATAACTAATTTATTATGGGCGTGGCCCCGCCCACTTTCTTAATCACGAAAATATAAAGTCACGACAGCTTAATATGTGTGTAAAGTTTCAGAAAAATCGGTCCAGTGCAAGTATCTTAAAATTAAAACTTTTTTAGGGGCGTGGACCCGCCCACTTTTCTTATAACGAAATTATTTAGTCATGACAGCTCTATATGGGTGCAAAGTTTCAGAAAAATGGGTCAAGTGCAAGTAGCTAAAACTGATAACTAATTTTTTATGGGCGTGGCCCCGCCCACTTTTTTTATCCATGAACACTCCCTGGTATGTGTACAACAACTCACCAAAGTTTGAGCCCGATCGGTTTTACAGTTTCAGAGTCTATAGCTAACACACACACACACACACAGAGTTTCACTTTTATATATATAGATATAATTATACGTATGTATGTATGCATATATTTTCTGAAAGCTATCTCTATATCTGTCCGTGTGTTAGTTGAAATAATCTTTTAGAAGCCCCTACATGTTGCACAGATCTGAATGTGGCATCGAACTTTTGAAAATAGTCGGGAGTTAATCGCTAATTTAGCATAACCGCTGAATAATTTTTGGACACGCTTAATACATGAAGTTATAGTGATCTCAAAAAAAAATCGCAAAAAACCAATAAATTGGTCTAAAACTAACTGATATATAAGAACCAAAATACAACTGATTCGGTGTTTTTTTTTTCCTTTTTTTTCAGTTTCATACAAACGACAGTATCAAATGAAAGGGCTTGGCTAGTGATCAGGAATTTAAAATGCGTTATGGCCACCATTACAAAATGGCGTAAAATAAATTTGTATATGGGTCAAATCTAGTACCACTTCAACCCCCTTTAATATTGTTATAATATGAAGGGCTTTACCAGTAGAATACAGTAAACTATGAAAATCTAAGATGGCGTCCTAGATAAAATGGCGATTATATGTATGTGTTATTCATAGTAGTAACGGAATTGTCCCCTTTAATTATCACAATATTAGTATTAAAAAAAATATTTGACCACTAGTATTCGGCAAACAATGCAAGATCGTGAAATCCATAAATTCAAGATAGAAATTAATTAGATCAATGTGGGCGTCAAACGAACAAATATGCCGACGTTGCTTTTTATAACATTCCCCAAAATGGGATATAATACCAAATCATAAATGTAAGTTATGCTACGGTCTGTCAATAATATCACGTAAATGACGATGAAGGCTATTATCAGACTTGTTACGGCCAAATAAGAGGGCTATTATTTGTTTTAAACGCAACTTTAGTTATTTTTTCCAAATTTTTGCAAACAATCAGAAAATTATTTATTGAAAAACTATTATATACAATTTAATTTTTTTAATCCTTGCCAATATTGTTGCACAAATTTCTCTTTTTTTTTGGATTTAGCTCATTTTCCATTTCAAACTGTAGTTAGCAGGGCGACAAACAAGCGAATATAACTTAGTCGACTTTTAAACTCACCTGGTTGACTTTTATATGAATTTCTTTTAGTACGACAAACAAGATCTTGAACTGATACATAATAAGGTATTTAGATACGCGTCAAAACTCTTAAAAGAAATATTTATTGGAACTCTACATATATGCTGGCCACGTTATCTTTAGACAATAAAAATGTTTATTCAATGGTAAATTCAAAATCAAATAACGTGACTTTGTTTTCGTTGATAGACGATTTGTGGCATAAAGCAAAAAAGAAAAATGTCCTTTAACGATGGCTACGTTTATACATTGGACGATGATACTGTGTATTCTTTTAGCAGTTGGCCAGTATTAGAATAACAAGTGGTTGTTACTGTCAATACATGTAAGTGGGTGCACAAATAAATTTATAAATGTCAATAAAAATAAAGTCATTGAATGCTTAAACAGGAGGTAAAAAAAAAAAAAAAAATAGAAAATCAGGAACAAATTTAAAATATATTACAATCGTAAATTATTCTTGATGTCGTTTGACTAATTTTTCCTTTCAATATACATTAGCAATGGCCTGAAAACGCTTTATTATTACTGGCATTACTTAAATAAATCTTGTCTAAAGTAATAAATATTTTCTTTAAAGAAATAAAGTCTAGAAAGAAATTAAAGTTAATAAATCTATTTAAAATATGTTTGTACGTAATTTCATTTAATTTATCTTTTTTTTAATTATCTGAATTCAAATGGAAATTACAAAAACAATAAGAAGACTTTTTGTAATTTAAGATTCACTTGATTGTTAATAACATTTTAATGAAACTGCCACCTTTTATTATAATTGCGTTTTGCCTTTAAGCGAAAAAAACAATCACCTTCTATAAAAGTTAAGCAAATTTGCCCCCCTAAACTATTACGAAGTAAAAGTGTATTTTGGTTCAAAAGCAAGTGGTATATTTATTTCGTCTGCTTTTAACAAAAGAATTCTTGTGCATGATTTAAATATTATTCATACAATAGCCTTAAGCTAAAAAAAAGTTTAAGAAAAATATACAAAACAAAAAGAAAATATTTTACAAAAGCAATTTGTATAAATTTTGCATAATTTCAACAGATTTTTTTAAAGGGAATTTTTGTTTTTCTTATTACAAAAAAAAAAAATGTCACAGTTTAAGTGAATGAGTGGTTATGGAACTTAACAGTGCAAGTAATAAGATATAAAGGGTCCGCCAAATAATTTTTTTTTTTGAAAATGCTATTAAAAAAGTGTAGTGTTAAAACCAAGTGTTGCCAATTTTTTAAATTTTTGTGAACAAAAATTTTCTCAGCATGGCCCGATAACGATAGCCATTGACTACAGTCACTCCTTGCTCATTTTCGAAGAAAAATGGCCCAATTATGCACTCTAAAACTTTATACCAAATTTAGGATCATATAGTGTGTAAATTATTGTTGAAAAAATTCGTGATGTCTAAAATTAAATCGATTTTGTGGTTATTTGTAGCAAAAAAACATAATTTGTCTAATTTTACTCAAAAAAACAAATATGCCGTTAAAAGTGTTTATTTTTAAACATATTGTGTTTAAAAATCAGCTGCATATGCCTAAGTAACATCAAAATGTTGAATATTAAGCATATCTGTCTAAAAACAGCAGAAAAATGTTTAAACAAAGCTACAAAAGAAAGAAGAAGCATAAAAGTGTAAACGCTTCAATAGAAGCACGTCATATTTTTCGATAGTGATTAGAACAAATTTATTGTGTTTAAAGTAATTTAAAGTTTATAATAATTCGTTTCTTTATGTAGTATTTATACTCTGCTTAGATTATATGTTATAAAATAGTGATAAGACAAAGTTAAGTTATAAAATTAAAAAATGTTTGTGTGCAAAATTTTTAAAAGAAATTGTAAAGTTTAAGAATTAAAAATGTGCATTTGTACTCACATAGAGAAAAAAAAACAATGTGTTTAAGTGTTTGTATTTAAAATGCGGAAAAATATTTAGCAATTATTACTACGCAGTACATTTTACATGGAATCACTCTTCTATGGGCCTCGACCGCAAAAATAATTTGCGTTCTCATATTCAGATCAGATGTTTGCTGAACTTTTGCCATTTCTTTTACGCTCATCTTTAAAGAATATAAAGTAATGTTTGCATTTTCTGAAACCTAAGTTTATAAGACTCTTAAATATATATCCTTTTTGTATTCCATAGTTTGGCTCCACGAATGGGCGAGGTTAAAGGCAATATAGAAAAAGTTACTCCCTGGATACCTATAGTTGGTAAACGTCATTTTTATACTTGATTTCAATTTAAAAAAAAATTGTCCTAAATTAAATTTTTCATTTGTACTTTTAGAAATATCCATAGAGAAAGGTCGTACATCCGCTGCTTGTATTTGGTTTGAAAAGGAGATTACATCGAAGGCGAAGGATTTTAATATATGTACTTGATCTAGTTTTGCAGTTGCTTTGCTATTGTTATATATTTAAAATTGTTTATCCTAAGGATATATCGCAAACTTTTGAGTTCTTAATGAGATATTTTTTTAGATTTTATCCCTTGCAAATGATAGGCAAAAAGCTTCATATTATTATATATTATTTGTGTATAATGTATTGTTTTAATAAATGTAATTTTACAAAATACAAAAATTTTACGCATTTTTTTAAAAGAAAAAATATAAAAAATTAAACAAAAATGGAAAGAAATTAAACACAATTTGTGTAAAAAATTTAAACATTTTTTGTTCTAAATTAATCAAATTATGTTCAAAAATCAACACTATGTTTAAAAGAAATAGTTGTGTAATTTTAGGTCGACAATAGCTTGTAAAGTGTTGCCTACTATTATCGACCTAATTTTCAGCAAAAGTGTTTTAGAGTGTGCCTCTGGACCAAAATCCGCACTAAACAGTCAATCGTTTTGGGTGTATCGGCTTTTCAATGTATGCGTGCGGGTTTTTTGTGTCCCAAATGCGACAATTTTGCTTGTTTACATACCCGCCAAGATCAAAATGAGCTTCATCTGAAAAGATGATTTTTTTTTGGCAAAATCGGCCAAAGTTATGTTGAAATATTTCCCAGCGTATACACAACCATATTCGTTCAGCGGATGGATAAAACTAATTATCTGTCAAATCAGACATGAGCTAAGTGTTATTATTCACAAAAAAAGCACGAGTTGAAAAAAAAAACGTTAGCTGGCGGACCCTTTATAAAGCACGGTAACAGGACATGTAAAAGGCGAATAAGAAGTCTTTATGTTTGTTTGTATATGTATACTCTTAAGAGCGAATCCTGGGCGAGGTAAATTGGATATTTAACCACCCACAGATCAAATAAAAGTATAATTTTTTCTTTTGTTAAGTAATAATTTTGTCATAAAACAAACAATTCATATGTTTCAATAAAATTTGACCCCCACCAAACGTCTTCGCAGCAACTGCGCCTGACTTTATACATAAGAATAGTATTTATATTATTTATTTTTATGTGTTTGCTTATCTTTAATGTCACCTTCAGGATAATATTATGCCACTTTTTGCTAAATTTTTGATTGAAAAGCAAATACAATGTCTTTGTTACTTTAAAAACCACACTAAGGCCAGATATGAGAAAACCAGCGAGGTTGCAAATGCCTTTGTTCAAATTTTTAAAAGTACAGTTTTATGAATTTTTTCTCCCAGCAAAATTACAAATTACAAAATAATGAGTTGATAGTACTAGAAAACAGTTTTTCACTGCATACAATATGGCATCTAAACTTATTATTTTATCACAGCGATGTCATTGGAGGCTAGTACTTATTACAATCGCTTATAAATAAGGACTTAAATAAGTTCTTACTTTTATAGCAATAAATAAGTACTTGATTGAAATAACCTAAATAATCCATTAATATTATAAACTTACAGAAGTCGTTCGGACGAAATTTCGGTCTGCAAAATATGCGATGCGTTAATTTGAAATATAAAAATCAGATAAATCTATAATTCAACACTTTGTTAATGATATGCTTTGCCTCTGTTGTCAAAATCATTATAACTTATAACCTTAACGTGTTAAGCTAATTAAGAATTATAACAAGAAAGAGTGCTATGTTCAGCCGTGCCGAATCTGAAAATACCCTTCACCATCATGTACATAGGTATAATCCTACATCGTAGCTAAACCTATATATATTTCATATTCATGCCATCCTTGATTTTGAACTTTTACGTAGTTGTAGTGTATTCTACTAGTCAAGCCCTATAATTTGAGACCCATATTGGTGGGGGTAGAAAAAATTGATCCGTTATTTTGTTTTAGATGCCATTTTGGATTTTACATTTTTTAAATAATTAACTGTATTCTACTAGCCAAGCCTTTATTTGATACCAATATTGAGGGGGTTCAAAAAGTTACATTTTAAAATTCCAGATTTGACCCATATATAAATTTATTGTCCACTATTTTGTAGTGGCAGCCAACATGAATATAATTTTTTTTATAGTGCCTGTATTGTGCTAGTCAAGTCCTTTCAGATGATACCAATATTGACTCTCTCGGTTGTCTAGAAGCTGAAAAAATTGATTTTGGTTTGTAAATTTTTGGAATATATATTTTTCCAAAAAGATTTTTGCCAATAACTTTACCGATTAGAACCCGATTTATTCAAAATTTTTCACGAATATCTCTAGAGGCATATTATAACTACAAATAGTAGCAAAGGTACCTATAAATTATTGTATGGCTGAAAAATTTTAATTTTGGTGGTAAAAATATGGGAAAAAAACAGAGGCAGTCGCGTTTATTTGCTCATATCTTAGAAGGTTATAAGGCGATTGTGCTGAATTTCAATAGCGATTCATTCCCGGATATGCTTCTAAAAGTTAATTTCAGCCAACACACGGACAGACGGACAGATGGTCAATGCTTAAGCGACTCATAAATTCATAAGCTTTCAGAACCCCGACTTAATGGGATCGGAAATGAAAAATGTAGAAATTACAAACGGAATGACAAACCTATATATACCCTTGTGCACCACAGTTGAATGGTATAAAAAGTTATGTATTTGAGTTGCATTCGCAATAAAAAATTGTATTGTGTGTGTATCTTAGCGAATGTCTAAAAAAATAAGTTCCTAAGTTTCAATGACTACTACATACCGTCTGTCTTATTAGGGAGTATTTTGGTAACGACTTTATTTATAATGAGGTATATAAGCAATAATTTATCAAACATTTGCTTAGATATACTATTCGTTACTTTATATCTTGTATGTTTTATGAGACATAAAACGATATTGTCTCGTAGAAGTTTCAAGTTATTCAAGCGTATTAAATATCTGAAAAATTATATTGGAATATTTAAAGTTGTTTTTAATATGTACAGAGATGCTTTAAAAAAATGAAAATAAAAAAGAAATTGATATTCATTTTACAATTTCACACAACAGCAATTGACACGCTGATAAAGTTTCTATTTACAAATGTGTTCATGATGACAGCATCATCATTATAATTCAAAGAGTGTTGTTGTCAAATGATATTAATAATGAAATATCAATAGCACAGATCTTCAGTTTCGTTACCACTTATTTCAGGGGGCAATTAAAAGCTGTTTTTTTTTTCAAACAAATATGTGTATACTTATATTAAAAATTTAAAATAATTGAAAACGATTTTTAAAAACAAAATGAATTTTACTTGTACTTAAGTTAACCAGAAGCCTTTTAACTTATTGACATTCTATAGTACAGGTATTAGCAATGTCTCATAGATTGTTCGACTATTAACATTAACTAATGCAGCTAAAATACGACATGTTTTTACGTAATTCTAAATATCTGCCGAAATTGTTGTGTGATGGTCAACCGCCACTGGCAGTTTCCCAACGACAAAGATTTCTGCCAACATCTGATGTCAGGTGTCCTGCCAGAACTAAATAGATCAGGCTGTAATTGAAATTTTAACAGAGGTCATTTCACATGAGTGTTACAGAAGCAATATTCCAGAAGTATCACACGACATATTTGTACTTAGCAGTGGAATATTTCACAAGTCAGATGTAAAAAAGCATGCCGTGTATTAGCTGCTTAAGTAGAATTACAAAACTTGAAGAAAACACAATTATTCTAACATCTATTCTCATAATAATAATAAGTTCAGTATATTCCCTAAATGTTGCCATTTTTCAACTTTTTTTTAAAAAAACTAGATTTTTAAATGATATCTTAAAAAACTCATAATAAATTTCACTTCTATGTAGTTGTTGTCAAACACCTTAAAAGTATTTTATTATATTAAAGACTTGGTTGAATAACTTAATTACGTTTTAGCATTTTGAGAAGAAGAAGATCGTAGAACACACTCAATCAATCGTTAAATTATATCAAGTTTTCACTTAATTCCAAATCGTAAACATGGCCTTGTTAATACGTTACTTATTTATATAAAAATTATGGAAAAAACCAATTACAAAATATTCTATATTCCAGATGATTTTAAACAAAAGTAAAAAATTAATGCAGTAACAAAGTAAAACAAATAACACAGTACCAAAAAAAGAAACAAATTTTCGACAACGCACAGTTAAAAAGAGATTTATAAAGAAATATTTATAAAAGTTGAGTTGTTCTGCTTTTGCATTTTCTTATGATATTTTGGCAATGATTTGTGTTCTGCAGATTTAGGTTTAAACATTTTAACCCTTAAACTCTGCAATGTTTAAGACCCTTAAGTCACATTCTTAAGGCTTAGGCGTGCCATGACCAAAATTTAATTGGTTTTTATGGTTATAACGCCAGCACATACAATCAAATATATTGCTGCCCATAAATTTTGCTTAAACAGCTGTTTTCTATGGTTATATCACCTCTAATTTAAGCCAAAATATATTTTAAATAATTTTAATATTTATAAGTCTCTGAATACAAATAAACTCAAAATTCAATATAGATGACACAAGCTAGTCAAAACATGTAATGCGGTTAAGAGTTAATCTCTTACTCATTCACAATTGGCACCAAAATATCCCACAAATCCGCATTTAAAAGAGTTAGCTTGTGTTAAAAAAAATGTGTTTCCTAATGTTTAGAGGTCGACACCATATAAGTGCTTTTGAAAAGCCAAGTAAATCGAAATTAATTTTTTAATTATCTTATAAAATTATAAAAATCTACCGGTATTTTAAGGCTGATTGCTCAGCGAATCAATTAATGTGATAGTGGAGCGAAGTTTAAAATTTCAATAACAAATTTGTTCCTTTCTGTGAATATCCGTCTTTGATAACTTACTGTTTGTTTTTTTTTTTTTTATTAAAAAATATTAATTTTGTTGTACAGTGTAGTTCTATTAGATTATGAAAGCAAGCATGAAATTTGGTCTGCACACTGACATGCTATAAAAATAAATTAGTTAGATTTAAGGCTTCCATAAAAGCACTAAAATAAAATAGACTTTTTTTGAACGGTTTTTAAAACGCTTATTAAAAACATTAAACTCGTGACATTATTAAAAGTTCTTAATAAGTTTTTATTGCAAATAAAGCTTCCTTATAACGCGCTTATTGTATAGTAATGAAAAGTAAGATATAATTTTTGAATATATTTTATAAATCTTTTATCTATAAAAATCTAGAGTAATCCTGCCAGCCTTACTGTACAATATCGTACAATAATATACTGCTTACGTATTTATCTTATATTTTATATGACAAATATACCTAAACAAAAAAGTGTGCGTACAACGCATGTTTGGTTTGTAAATCAGTTGAGTGGTTTTGGAGTTATAAAATGACGAAAAACTTATTTTCATATGCAAAAAAATTAAAAAAAAAACAACTTTTATTCAAAAATTGTAAAGATGCCCAGGATGAACCTTGCATTAGACAAATTTTTAATCCATATTGCTTTAGATCTTCAGCATCCTTTTATAATCCATTGCAAATATTGTAAAACTATTTTTGTAATCTTTGTAACTTTAGGCTCAGAAAGCTCTAATATTTAACACTAGCATATAACCCGCTACTTCGTTAGCGCAGTTCTTACTATTTATTGAGTACTCGAGTTTTATTTTTAATTATCAAATTTTTTTGGTTCAATTTATATTATTTATTTATATATCGGGCATATATTTTCTATCTAAAACCACGCTCAATGCAATAGAGATTCAAAAATTAAGATTCATAAATTTAGAATTTTTCAGTCTCACCTTGTATCTAAAATACAAAAGGTCCCATAAAAATTCAAAAAAGTACCTGTTTGGTCGCCCATAACATTTTTAGTCTCACCTGGAATCAATAGCCCTTGATTGTACAATCCTACCTTTATAAACGTAGAAAATACAAAAAGTACCACAGATATGCGAAAAAGTACATTTTTGGTCCAAGTTCCAAGTTTAAAATGTTGAAATATCTATGTAACAATATATTTTAATAAACATGATTTAAAGTCAGTAAATCTACTCTTTTTTGCATAAAAGAAATTATGTTATAAAAAGTACCAAGCTCTTTTCCCGATTTTTTCCCCTTTCTACCCTGTTATGAATGTGTTTCATTTTTTATTAAATTACATAATTTTTTATGTCTGGTGAAATCCATATTAAAAAATATTATGAAAATTGGCCGTCTAATTAGGAATTACATATATATTCCGGAATTTTCCATTTTTTGGTACCAAATTCCTATTAATATTTTTTCGCGGATTACTTAAAACAGCTTAAAGTTTTTTCCCTCTTAGGGGTTGAAAATTCAAAAAAAGGCCAAACACCTGACAACTTATTTTTTCTTCAAATTACAATAATTTTTATACCCGCCACCAAAAAAATGGTGGTGGTATATTCATTTTGTCATTCCGTAACACATCGAAATATCCATTTTAGACCCCATAAAGTATATAAGTATATTCTGAATTGGGGTTTGATTTTATGACGATCTAGCTATGTCCGTCCGTCTGTCCGTCTTTTGAAAGCACGATAGAGGTCGCACCGAAAAAGCTAGGGAGCTCAAATTTTGCCAGAGTCTTTGTTATAGACAAGGTTTGTTTGTTGTTGAACATGGGTATCGGAATATTAGGAAGAGAGTTATAGATCGTAAAGCAAGAGTAGGTCGAAAAAACCGTGTCCTGCCAACGTCGAATAAAACGGAATTGTATCCAAACGCATTAACGTAGAGTCATGAAACTTTGAATATATGTTTCTTGAGTAAAAACAATATTTTTCACTAAAAATTTTTTAAATCTATGCATTAGGAAAGGAGTTATAGATTAAAATGTACTAAAATTTATACCGCACAGTGTATTTTTCGGTATATTTTAAAACAAAAACGTCATAAAAGCAACAATATTGGATGTACGACTCTGAAAATTTGCACACATGGCTTTTTGGTTAAATGCTTTCTTTTAATGGAAAAAAAATATGACACGCCCACTTTTACGCCCACCTCCCATAACATCTTATCTCAAATTCATATAATTTCTCTACGAATAAAAATTTTTGAATAATAAAGGACTATATTGAAACATTTAAGTGTCATTCATTAGTATAAATAACGTCGACACGCCTACTTTAACGCCCACTTTTCACGTTATCAACTGTTACTGAAATTTAAAAGCTCACAAAACCGACAAAATTAGTGCCACGATGACGAAATTTGCTACAGATATCCTTCTAGTCAATGTCATTGTTATACGGGAAAATTAACGTGACACGCCCACTTTAACGCCTACCTCCCATATAACAGTTTATCTCAAATTCATATAATTTCTCTATGAATAAAGATTTTGGAATAATAATTCCTTAGTAGGAACCACTTCAACACGCCTACTTTAACGCCCACTTTCATTGAAAGACTAAATTTAAGAAAACATTTTACTAGCATTTCGAAGTTATACAAAGAAAGTGATACGTATTTTATTATAAAGAGATTATTGCATAGCGATTACTGTTAATAACAAACAAATACATTATGTGCTATAAACTGGGTTATTTCCCGGGAATTTGAGTTATTTAATCTTCCCGATATCCGGGGCATTTAAGTAATTTTAGTCTACATTTTATACTTTTCTGAAATAGACGTCGTTAATGAAACTTTTGTTAAAATATGATGTTTTATTAAAAAACATTAAGGAATTCATTAAATATCAAATATTAGAAGTAAATTAGGTACATTTCATTTTATATATTAATATTACATTTCATATGTACATTTCATTCAGCCTTTTAAATAGTATTAAAAAATATTAAAATTAAATTAATGAAGATTAATGTACTGCATACTTATTATAGCACAAATAAAAAATACTAGATTAATATAAACAATTACATATGCCTCCAACGATTAATAGAGCTTTGGCGGCTAATTAGAACTCTTATTTATTGTGTGTACATTTTTCTCATCAAAGTAAATGAAAAAAAATGTAGACACTTTGTTGACAATGTTGCCAAGAAGTCACCACAATAGTCGACAAAACTGATTACTTGGAGACACTTGACCCCAGGTTTCCTTCAGGAATAATACTTTCTATGCGTAACCAAAAACCATTAAATCCATATACATATGCATGTAGTTTTCTCTATTTGATTAAATATTTGCAGAACTTCTACTTTAAAGAACAACAAGTCCTTGAAAATATATTAACCCTAAAAATGTTCGATTATTAAAAAGTAACAACATTCTTTTATATTCGTTTTTCTGTGTGTTTGAGTGTAAATATGATTTTCCTGGAAATATTTTTTTTCTTACCTAAAGTTGAGGTAAATGCAAACAAATTTTTTCTTTTAAATCATTGGATTTTTCAGCATAAAAACCCTTTTAATTTTAATATTTATTTTTCAATACTTCTTCTTAAGTGTCTTCTTGAACTTTAATAGCCTTTATGTATAAGCTTTCAATTTAGCAAAATAATAAGAGTAAACAGAATTTTTTTCGCTGTGTCGTATCTTAAAAGAAAAGAATAAAAGATCTCAACTATGTTGTGTAAGTGCATATCTTTTAAATTCCTCTCACTGTCATGTCCGCATAACTTTTCACCAACTTTCTAGTATTATTTTAAATCGGCGAAGTATTGTAAGTTTGTTTTTATTTTTTTCCATTTTCTGTCGGAAATTGAATAAGTAAAACGTATATTTTATTGTACGTTCGTGTGTATTTCAAAATTTAACTTTTTGATGCCTCCACGTATAATTTAGACTATAACATGCTTTTGAGAATTTTTATTGTTAAAAGGTTATGTGGACCAGGGAAGGATTATAATTGTGTACCAAGTATAAAAACAAAATGTACTTTTTTCAACAACAGCCAAGGCGAAATCATGTACCAGGTGGTGCCACATTAACAGGTGATTTTTGTAAGAAGTTTGCAATAAAGTACTAGGCAGATTTTGTTGTTGCAGACTTGACGCCACGTGGTACATGAATTCACTTTGACAACAGCATTGCAACAAAAACAGAGAAGCTGACAGTATAAAATAAAACACACACAAACAAAATGAAAGAGAGCATGGGCAAATTTTTAAATTGTACCAAGTAGCTCGCGGTAGTACCACGGTACAACAAGGTCAAATGTACCAAAAGAAGTACAATTGTACCATGATTTCCATCCCATTGGTACATATTATGAGTTGAGATATGAGCGAAGGTATACACTTGCGTCTGTTTTAATAATATCAGATTTTGCAGCTCATCTGTAACTTTTTTAATTCTTTGGTAAGTACTCATAAATAATTATTTTAGCAACTTTTTACAGAAATTTATGGATATATGAGTCAATTATCGGTAAAGATATCGAGGAAAAATTTTTTTCCAAAAATTCAAAAAATTATCGATTTGGTCAAAACCTTACCACAAATTTGTCAGTTGTAGTCTTGAAACTAAAAATATTGAAAAGTAACAAAACGACAATATATATTACTGAGATATAAGCAAAGAACCACTAGTACTTCTCTTTTAATACCCTTCACACGAGAGCGTAAAGGTTATACATATATGAAATTGTCATTCTGTATGTATATAATTATTTTCATGATGGTACAAACCGTGTGAAGGGCATATAAGATAAGGCAGAGATCAATATAGCACTATTTCTTGATTAAAGTCTAAAAATCCCAAAGATGTATGCCAAAATAATTAACTGGAGTATAAGATTCGGGACAGCCGAATATAGCGCTCTTACATGTCTTTTTATTAATTAAAAATAAAAGGCCCGCCAAAGAACTTTTTTTTTTAAAATGCTATAAAAAAAATGTAGCTTCGGCTGTGTGGCACGTAGCGCCACTTCCTGTTGAAACCAAATGTTGCCAATATCCTCCTTTTCAATTTTTGTGAACAAGAATTGGTTCAACATGGCCCGATAATGATCGCCATTGACTACGGCCACTCCTTGCTCATTTTCGAAGAAAAAAATTCCCAATTATGCATCTGGACGAAAATCCGCACCAAACCGTGACTCGTTTTGGGTGTATCGGCTTTTCAATGTATGCGTGCGGGTTTTTTGTGCCCAAGTGCGACAATTTTGCTTGTTTACATACCCGCTAAGATCAAATTGAGCTTCATCTGAAAAGATGATTTTTTTTTTCGGCAAAATCGGCCAAGGTAATCTCGCAGCGATGCTCAAGCGTATACGGAAAAAAATTATTGTTTGCAAGTTGTTTCAACTTGGCTGATTTTAAACATTATTAATTCCTCAGTACATCCGAACTCCATCCATGTTGTTGCTAAAAACAAACAATAAACTACATTTTATTATTGATGTAAACATAAAGTTTTTAACAAAATTTCTTTTTTATTTCAAAGAAATGGGATATAAATTAGGCTTAGTATAATTCTTTCACATTCAGAAGGACATTGTTATAACCTTATCAGAAGTTAATGATTATTCACGATAATTGAATTATATTTTGATGTGGCGAATTTAAATATAATAGCTGTCATCAGTAATGGTGGAGCGAATAGACTATATTAACAGATAATTTAAAAATTGATCAAACAAAATCAAAAAAAGGCAATTTTAAAAACTGAGTAAAAATTTAAAAAAAAAATACTCTCACGAAAAAATTTGTAGCGGAAAATTTGTTAAAAATTGTAAGTAAGTCAAAAAACTTGTTCGATTTAAGCACATTGTGTTGTAATGTTCGAGTATTAATTATACTTTTGATTATTCAATACACTTCTTTTTGGTACTCGACACTATACATTTTTACAATATGAAACAACTCGCTTTTTTAAATCAAATTCAAATTTGTCAATGTAAATTAAATAAAAAATATTAGTGTTTAGTTTTAAATATAAAATGCCCTAAAAATTTGAAGTACTGAACAGCCAAACACTATACATTTGTACAACCCAAAACAAAATGTAAATAAATAAAAAATAACAAAGAAAAACAAATTTTTTAATATCAAAAATTCGTAAATTAAAAAGCTACTTGATTGAAGGTACACGGAAGGCAGGAATGAAGTCAAGGTACTCAGATTTAATCTCAGAACCCTGAGCTGGATAACTGCTTTTTATCACAGTGCACGGCAACTTCAAAAATCATGTGCACAGGATTAAGGTTGTGGAGGATGATGTTTGCGAATTTCCGGCAATGGCTGGCAGTAGACTTAGTACCACCGGCAGGCACACGTTGGATGTGAGTGCTTTGGGGGAAATTAGTCTAGGGCAGATGCTGGCGATTACAAATTACAATTACATCAGTCTACAATGCAAAGTCACAAAAGTCTAGAGCAAACGCCTGGAATTGCACGGGAGGAAGGGATAGAAAAGGGACCCGTTTATGGAAGTAGTCTGCTTCGGTATCCCCCTACATGTATAAACTTAATGCAATAAAACTTATTTATGTACTAATTTCATTTGTTGTAGTTTTTTTTTTTTCATTATATTTTTTATAATATGAAGTTGATTTATAAAAAAAAATTTAGACAACAAAATTTGCCCTTTCTACTTTTATTTATTTGTTTGCATTTAAAAAGCAATGTTTTTCGCAGTAAACTTTTAAAAGTAAAAAATGTTTATGCTGCACTTTGAAATACTCAGTAAAAGAACTATCACTCTTTGCTCTCAATTTGTATTATAATTTACTTGATTACTTTTTAAAAATTGTCACAATTTTTGAGTAAACGAACAAATTTAACTTTGAAATGTAAAATACTTAAAGAATATGTATGTATGTCAGTTATGCTGTATTTTTTATTTTTATTTGTTGAGCCTTAAAAAACCTTTTTACATTTTAAAAAACATTTTCTAAGTTTAAGTTTTTTTTACAATAAAAAACACAAACAGCTAAAAAATTTTGTGATTATGTGTATTTAGTTGAAAGTGAAAGTAGCAGGTGTTATTTAGAAACACTCTAAAAGTATTAAGTTTCATATCCTTGGAAGGCACATGTGCACGAAATTTAAAAGTATTTATTTTTTATATATTCTAGTTAGTTTAAAAACAAAATTATTTTAAAATTTGACAATATAATATCTTTGAGAAGAATACTTACTTGTTTTTTAAAATTTAACCAACATTATTTGTGTCAATAATTTATTGGAACTGAAAAGAGAAAAAAAATTAATTCAGATTAAATAAACAGTTTATATGATAAAATAAAAATCTGCTGAATAATATGTTTAAGTAGATAGAAGAAAGATTACGACAACTCGAACTCAAAAATTGAATGTTCTGCGCAGGTAGGTTAAAGGACGTCACGAAACAGTCTGACATTTAAACATGACAGTGGGACAATTTCTTAATGTTTCCCATAAATAATTTTATGAGAAAAATTTTTTTATATTACTCGTAGTTTTTTTTTTTTTTTTTTGATTACTGTTATGTATTCGGACTTTCAAATGTAAGTACAAACAGTTTTTGACCTCAAATAAAAAATTTAAAATTTAATACCCTTATGTGGATCTAGTGCGATATGTACATACATTTCAACTTCTAAACTGTTCATGCTAAGTTGCTCTATTACTACATCCTGTATACAATTATTAAATAAAGAACTGCGCAAGCCAATATACTTCTAACTTACCCATTTAAAATTTCTTTCAAAACCGTCCGGCTTAAAATGCAATGAGCAAAGTCTCTCCCTAAGTATCTTTATGGTGTCCTTTCTTTTGCAAATGTTATCCAAAGCTTTCTTTGTTGCTCATTGTTTTTTTGAAAAGTGTAAAAGGACACATCTAAGATAAGATACATACATATATTAAAAACACGCACAAAATTAGTTTTGAACACAAATTCTCACTTGATTTCTTTCTATCGTTTCGCATGCGTTTACCCACTGCGCACTTCATGTTTACAATTTGCTTCAAATTTTCAAACAAGAATTTTTTACACTTAAAGCTTTCAAACAGCCTCCACACACGGTTATTATAATAATAATTATTTTTTTACACAATATTTAATAGATTAAAACACAATATTCTTGATCTATAACAAAATATGATAAATTAATTTTTGGAGAATTGTCAAAGTGATTTTTGTTGCAGGGTTACCAAGTCTCACATAACATATAAATTGTTTCGAACAAATTTAGGAATAAATCCAGAATATATTTAACTTTAATATAAATAATATAATTAAAGATTTTCTAATTTTTGATTTTTCTTGACTCTTCTTGAGTTTTAGGTATTTTTTTTTTATTTTTTAACTTCAATATTTCGAGACTCCACATGAACAAATAATGCCCTTTAAATAAAAAAAAACACAATGCTATCATTACAATTGCAAGAGATTTTGGTAAACTAAATTAAATATTTTTAATTTGAATATAGAAAAATATCAAAAACATATGTACATGTTAGTAATGTCGGAAATTATTTAAACCCACATTGGATCGGCCTTACTCAGATAAAACATTTAATGTTTATTAAGCGCTTAATTGACGAATAACTGTAGAAATTTGGTCAAATAAGGCTATATTAAACATAAAATATTTCTTATAAATAAGGCAAATATACATACATTTAATATACATACAAACGCCAAAGACAGGAACTAAAAATATAGAATTAGGTTTTTCTCTTAGTTTACTTGATTTTATTTCTTTATTTTTGTATATAAAGTGCATTATGTATTAGGTTTAATGTTATTATTTCAATTTTTGGTTCTCAATTTTATAAAATTGTATCAAAAATCAAAACCAAAATATTTTTCCGAAGAAGATACACAAAGTGATACCGAAATATTGAAGTTAAAAAATAAAAAACAAATTAATAAAAAAAACACCTCAAGCTCATGAAAAAGTCAAGAATACACATATAGCCCTAAATATTTTGGAAATACATAGAATAGGTAACCCTAGCTTGGGTTAAGCTACGTCATCTAACGGCAAAACATGCGCATGGCGTAATCTCTTTTTATATCATTCTTGATTCTTGGACATGTTTGATACATTTTAATTGCACTTTTTATGTCGTTCACAAGACATACTTATTCATCAGATAATCGCCGTTCTTAGATAATTTCTTTTTTCAGTTTCTTTTTTACTATATTACAATGTCTGACATTTTAAATAAACGAGATAAGGGAGAAATTTATTTTTCTAAAGTCTTGAAGTTTAAAATTCAGAATTGATAAAGAAATGAATAATCAACTGACGAATAAAGAATCCATGGCTATGTATGTGTAGGTCATTCACTTTTTCTCACATCGCATTCAATTTTTATATGTAAACAAAATCAAAGTAGTCTTATAAGATGTATCGAACTATTCTATTGAAGGTTGACCTAAAATAAACTTGTAACTTTAAGCTAATTTATTTGGTATTAAACTAGGTTGCAAATCTTGCCCCCTACATGTGATTAATTAAAGATTTTAATTTAAAACTCTAACCACTATTATGCAATAATTGATCTATTGTAACAGTTACTTAACAGTCCTGTTAATATTTAATTCAGATTCCATGTTTTCTTATTTTCTATTTTTTTACATGGTAGTCAAAACAAATTTTAAAAAACGCTTTTTTAATACTATGTTTTTAATACACATCGTATCTAATATTGATAGGGGTTAAGGTATTTGGAGTTTGGCATAGTATTTACCCACATTAAAGTTATCGTACTTAACACATTGACACAGATAGTTTTATATTATTTTGTGTATCCCTCGCATGTGATTAACAGACGATACGGCATTAAGTTGTCTTTCAATCAGTCAAATGCGAGCTTAATGAGTTTTCAACGAAGTGAGTTACAGAATTTTTTTTAGTTCTCCCAAATTTTATATATGCTACTTTTCTGAATGCAAAGTTAATGGTTTTCCGTTGTCTTTGCTAAAAGTTCATTTTTTAACCTCTCAAAGGTTTAAGCGTTTTTCCAAGCACAATCCCATTATCAATCTTTTTGCTTTTGATGATGCCATGTAGGTCTGGAATTTGTTTTATTTTATTCACAATTCGAATACGAGTTTATTTTATTATTGCATGGTAAGTTAATACGAGATTCAGCACTATCATTCCTTCAGATTCTGATAACCGATTAGATATTGCTAAAAATTCAAATCGGAGCCTCATTACCAGATTGTTTTAACCATTTAAGGCTCTTCGTAGTTGCCACTAATTTGGTCTAAAAAAAATTGATGTAATATAGAATTATTTAATTATTTTTTGGCTTATGTTATTATGCATTATGACCCATTGCAAATTGTTTACCTATATACCCTGGTTCCTTGGGTATACTTGAATCACTTTATATACAGTGAAACTTCGATATAACGCATATGAAGGGGATCAAAAAGTAATTCGGTATAGCTTTTGCTTCTATGTTAATATGTAGCAGTTAAACCTTGTTAAACCATAATTAGAAGGCAAAAAATTCTTATTAAATACTATAGTTTTTTAATTCAAATTATTTTTTGTGCTATAATAAATAATTCACTTTTGAAGAGGTACTTTAAGAATAAAACATTTTTACATTTTTTCATTAGATTTTATTAAAATATTTTGTAAATTTTTTGGTTTTCGCAAGTTTTAAATTCAATCATCTATAGCTTTTACGACAGATGTTAAGGTATTGAATGTATCCTGTGGTATAGAGTACTGTGGCTAAAGAAATGCTTGCAATTGTTCGACAATTATTTATCTTCTCGAGCAAATACAGCACTTTCGATTTCTTCAGTTTTTTTGCCCTCGAGCTGACCATTATTTTGTAATTTGTTTACACTACAAATAACGTCATCATTGGTAAGGACCTAGTAGAAGTAAGATTGTCATAGAAATTCCCAAAATCATCAAATTGTTCTGTTAAATTAAAATTGCTTTTTTAAAACAAGCAATTCTTCGCCGTTTTGATGGCAAAAAAAGCCAGAAGAAACAAATCTGTTAGTAATTGTTGATTTTTAGACTTATCATTTTTCCTTATAAAACGTTTATAGAGCTTTTGTGCCCCTTCTCTAGATCGTGATTATTATTTTGACAATCTCATTTTGTGTTTAAAATTTGTAGTTATTCCTAAATCTAGAGGTTGTAGTTTCCATGGACTTAGGTGATGGAACATTTTTATGTGCCGTGCAGTTATCGATAAAGAATAAAACTTTACGACTGGCTTTAGTCATATCGTTGTAAAACTTTTTTAAAGTAATCTAACCATTTATCGCTGGCCATTCTAGCTTTTTAAATTGGTAAACTTTTTATGTTCTGAAAACGTAGTCTATTAGTTGACTTCATATTACGAGAAGTTTTCTTTTCTCACAGTCTGTACTGTTAACAGTAATTTTAATTTTAGATAATATTTCTTTTCTATATTTCCCATCGTGACATTTCTCATATTGAAACCCCATTGTTTGGTATGGTGCGCATTTAAAAAGTTCACTTTTGTCTGAATTAAAAATAATACGTGGCTTGTATAAATTGATTTACGCTTAAATGCACTCATTTTGACAAAAATCAAAACATAAGACATACTGACTATACATACTAGGTAAACAACATTTGTAACGCATTACATACATATGTACTTGCAAACACATTTATAATTTGTTGTTGTGATAATGGGACCTTCAGATTTAGCCAAAAATTTAAATTTGCTTTATTCTGACTACATTGTAAAAGGGATTTTCAAGGAAAAATTCATTACACAAAGACTTTATAGCTCATAATATCTTTGTAGTAGCCATAGAGCATTTTTGAACAACTTTGCCATAAATAATTTTTTTAAGGGAATCAGCAAAAAATTTGTTATTTTGAGATTGAAGTTTCACTGTTGGTATCTAGTCGTTTGGATTTTCATCAACCATTCCCTCATTATCATCATTCACAATAATTTTTGGATAGAGTATGTTTTATGTTTTTTTTCATATGGTATTTACACACATGTATGTGTATATAAGTAGGTATATACATATGTATAAATATATATAATGTATGTTTCACTGAAGAAATGTTCCTAAGTTTTTCAATGAAATGTATATGGAGACATTCTACCCTAAGCTAGATTTAATACGTATATTACTTTAATTTAATTTATTTAATACTAGCTGAACGAGTCCACGTTTCTGGCCCTAAGCAAACATGTGTAGTAAGCGTAGTAAGCGTGGAATATATTGTGTTATCGAATGATGTAAATATTTTATGTAAATAAACCGAAAACTCGGATTTTTGAATGCAACAATTCGAAAGTTTTAAAATTTTGATACTGAATCATTATTAACATAGGTTTTTATACCCGCCACCAAAAAAATGGTGGGGGTATATTCATTTTGTCATTCCGTTTGTAACACATCGAAATATCCATTTTAGACCCCATAAAGTATATATATTCTGAATCAGGGTTTGATTTGATGACGATCTAGCTATGTCCGTCCGTCTGTCCGTCTGTTAAAAGCACGATAGAGGTCGCACCGAAAAAGCTAGGGGGCTCAAATTTTGCCAGAATCTTTCTTATAGACAAGGTTTGTTTATAATTGAAAATGGGCTAAATCGGAATATTAGGAAGAGAGTTATAGCTCGAAAAGCAAGAGTAGGTCGAAAAAACCGTGTCCTTCAAACATCGAATAAAACGGAATTGTGTCCAAATGCATTAACGTAGACTCATGAAACTTCGAATATATATTTCCTAAGTAAAAACAATATTGTCCCCCAAAAATCATCTAAATCTATGTATTAGGAGAGGAGTTATCGATCAAAATGTACGAAAATTTATACCGCACAGTGTATTTTTCGGTATACTTAAAAACAAAAACGTCATAAAAGCAACAAAATTTGATGTACGACTCTGAAATTTTGCACACTTTGGTTTTTGGTGAGACGCTTTTTTGTAACGGAAAATCAATGTGCCACGCCCACTTTTACGCCCACCTCCCATATAACGTTTTACCAAAAATTCATATAATTTCTCTATTAATAAAGATTTTGGAACAATAAAGGGCTATATTGAAACACCTAAGTTGTACTCATTCGCAAAAATAACTTTGACACGCCTACTATAACGCCCACTTTTCACGTTATCTACCGTTAATGAAATTTAAAAGCTCATAAAACCGTTAAAATTAGAGGTATGATGATCAAATTTGCTACGTATATTCTTCTAATCAATGTAATTGTTGTGCCAAAAAGTTAAGCTGACACGCCCACTTTAACGCCTACCTCCCATATAACGGTTTATCTTAAATTCATGTAATTTCTCTATTGACAAAGTTTTTGGGAAAATAAAGGGCTATATTGAAATATTTAAGTTGTATTTATTAGCAGAAACTTTATTGACACGCCTACTTTAACGCCCACTTTCATTGAAAGACTACATTGACAAAAGCATTTTAGTAGCATATCGAAGTTATAAAGGGTGGTTAAATTTTAAGGGCTGATGTTGTTTTTGAATAAAACACAAATTATTTAAGAAATTATTATCGTTTCTTTTTGTAATGATAATATTTGTATGGTTCAATTATGTATTTAACAAAATATCGGCCAAATGACCCCCCCACCCATCCTTGGCGCAACTCCTCTATCTGATGGTCAAAATTTTCAATGACAATGTTGATGCTCAATTGTTGGGCATGATGATGAGTAGAGGTTGACTGCTCTTTTGCCACACTATCGCAAAAACCAGCAGTGGTTCCCATTCAATGAACTAAGAAGGCATTCACAGACTTTCTAAAATTGGGCCTTACAATTAAGCCACCCTCTACAAAGAAAGTGATACATATTTTTATATTATTATCACACGGTGATTCAAAATATACATTCCCAGCATTTTGCTAAAACGGGAAATTTATTAGTAAGATTTTGATATTTAAACTTCTATAACATTTTGCTTTTAAAAGATTTTCAAACGAAATAAGTTTTGTATAATTTTAAAATTTGTTAGCCATTAGTACATGAAAATAAATTGTTTATAATGTTTAGAGATAATTTATTTTTACTTATGTCAAAATTTTCCTAAATTCCCATTTTTAATAGAGCATAACTTCAGGAGAACATAAGATAACAAATATAACTTAGCACTATTTCGTAGATAAAACTTTCCTCTTAAATTCATGTAAATTCTCTATGAATAAAGATTTTGGAATACTAAAGGACTATATTGAAATATCTAAGTTATGTTTATTAGCAGAGACTTTATTGACACGCGTATTTTAACGGCCACTTTCATTGAAAGATTAAATTTACGAAAACATTTTTCTAGCATACCGAAGTTTTGAAAAAAATTATTATGAAATTATTATCGTTTATTTTTATAACGATAATATTTGTATGCTTCAATTATGTATGGAACAAAATATCGGCTAAATGGCCCCCCCAACCTAGGCGGCACACCTCGATCCAATAGTCCATATTTTCAATGACACTGTTGATGCTCAATTGTTGGGCACGTTGATGAGTCGAGGTTGCTTGCTCTTTTGCCACGTTATCGTGAAAAACAGCAATGTTTCAACGAACTAAGATGGCATTCACAGATGCTTTCACATTTCATACAGACCTGCTTTGCAGACATTTAAATATTTTTTACAATTCTCACGATTGTGGACGAATTCGAACGATTATGTTGACCAAAATAATCACGAAGTGCACAAAATGCATTTTGATTTGAACGCCCATTTTTATAAAAATCTTTAATATTTAAAAGCGTCTCTCGATTGCGTATCTTTCCACGGTTCAAATTGAGTTAGTCTGAGATTGAGAAATGTCAAATGAAATGCAAGAAAAAAGTTGAAGTTTATATGTGGTTCACCTTAAACATGGGCCCTTAAAATTTAACCACCCTCTACAAAGAAAGTGATACATATTTTATTATAAAGAGATTATTCTATAGCGATTAACAAAATAATAAATATTGTGCTTTAAATGTACACAAAATTGGTGGTGGGTATAAAAGATTCGGCACAGCCGAATATAGTGCTCTTACTTGTTTGTAAATATCTTCGGAACTACATAACCGATTAAGGAGTTTAATATCTAGATTTGAAAAACATGACACAGAAAAATAAAATAAAATAAAATAAAATAAAAGAAGCAAACAAAATAAATATATCTATGTATATGTCATTGGTGGTGCAATATGAAAATTGGATTTTGCCACGCCCCTCCGCCCGCAAATCGAAAATCAAAAATCAGACTTCACAGTGTCACCCGCCTAGATATTCTGAAGGTTCCCTGAAAATTTCATACGTTACATACGTACATACATACATCCTGTTTTATATACATACATACATATACAGATTGTTAAGCCCGTTTTTTTTCTTTGTCTGTATTTACACTGAAAGAGTTTTCTTGCAGAAATTTTTCTTTTTCTTCTTACTTTAACGTCAACTTGCATTTACGTTTACACAGAAAAAGCTCTATTGCATACAATTTTAGTTTTTATATATGCACCTAACGTTAGATATTAAATTATGAAAGATAAAACAAAACAAATTTAAAGCATATTTGTATAAGAATGAACTTATTTTTATTTCTCTCATTTTATGCAATAAAACCTGTTCAAGGTAAACGCAGACTTTTTTTTCTTTTGACAGAATTATAAGAAGCCTACAACTTTAACAATAGATATAATAATCATATGTTTTTAATATTATTTGATTTTGTGTTATGTGTTTTGTTTAGTTTATTAAATTGAAGAAAAAATTAAATCCGTATTGATAGAAATAAAATAATAAAAATATTTGATAGAGACCTTTTCCAGGAAGCCTTAAAAAAATATAAAAATTCAATAAATTTTAAATCTCTTCATAAGTATCTAAATCATCAAAGAGATAAAGAAAACCAAGGTCGAAAAGATTAGAAGTGTGCAAATACATATAAATGAATTTAAATAAATAACGAATTTCTTATAGAAAATTGTAAATTAATAATAGCTTAGCATCCCTTTTGAAATATTTCTTCTTCTGTTTACACAACCTTGCCGAAATACTTCAGTATAAAACTACATGTATTTTTTTAGGTTTATAAAATTAGTTTTCAAGACCGACAGCAATAAAAATGATGAAAATTTCTTCATTTATAAGTGATACGTAGCGACATAGTATCGAATATTGAACATCAACCTTAACGCAATTTTGATTATATTTTCCTTATTGCTTGAATATCAACAGTTTGTTAGGGCAAACATAAATATTTTATAACAAAGTATATTAAAACAAACATACTACGAGTACATACAAACATACTTATGTTTGTATTAATCTTCTATTTTATGTTTTTCTTTTATAATCAAAACTGTTATTACATTGAGAATTCTTCAAGCAGCCAGTTGTAGACGCATTCATGTTTTACATACATATATATACTACATAATCTGTGAACTTTTGACAAAATAACTTATTTTGAATTTGTAAGTATTTTAAAATACTTAGAAAACACAAAAAATCAAACATAACTTCAAAAAGTAATTAAACTGATTGTTTTTAATGTGATTACTAATTAGAAATTTGTGAATTTTTGATAAACATTTTCTTAATTAAATTTTAAATTTTTTCAAGACTGCACAAAAACAAAGAAGAATTCAAAACAATTAATATATTTGATCTCTTGTTTTACGTGATATCTTTGTAGGTGTTAAGTAATATTAAAAAAGACGTCGATTAATTCAAAGAAGTTGTTTATTTCTATTTTGAAGAAACAAAAATAGTTCCTTATATCGACTAAAGTTCTGAACAAAATAATTTTCAATGACTACTTACAATGGCTTCTTTTATAAAATGATACATAAGTTCTTATTTTGTGGACATTTGCTTAGGCACACACAATACAAATTCTTATTGCGACATTTGTTAAAGGCCACTCAGATAACTTTACCTAAAAGTGAAGGCTAAAGGAAAACTCATGCTTTAGTTTTTAAGGTAAGATATATGAATTTTTTCTGCTTTATGTTATAAAATATGGCAACTACAATACAATAATTTTAAACTTTTCAAATTTAAAAATTACGGTGTTCCGAGGATTGATTCTGATAGAGCAGACCGAAGAAAAATATGCATGTGTCTGCATTTCGAAGGATCATTTATGAGAAGGTTAAAGTTTCCCAGCTTTGTTTGGCCCGTCTTTTGCAGCATATCAGTATATAAAACTATAAATTCTTTACATCTGGGCTTTAGGGTATGTTCAGCAATATCATACAAAATGGTATAGCAAATATTTGTGTGAAACATATTAACCCGCTAACTCCCCCTCATAACAACATTTTGTGACTTTATTCAAAAAATGAAGGGCGGGGAGGTTTATCATAAAGTTATGCTATATACATCTTAATACACCAAAACCCAATACAAACAGCAAAATCAAATCAAATTCAGTTTTAACTATTTAGGGTTAATTAAGTTATTGCTAACATATATAGGTACTTATGCCCTTAGTTATGTTGCTTACTTTCCAATATATTATGTCCATAATATTATGGGGTTATTTAGGTTAATAAAATCTTGTACTTATTTATTGCAATAAAACTATATACATATCAGTCCTTTTTATAAACTAGTGTGATAAGTACTGATTTTAGTCCCTATTTGTAAAAGCCTAACTATATTGTGCTTTTGCTGGCTTGAGCAAATGTGCGGATACATAAAATTAAATGTATGCAACTATATTGTACTTAAAAAACTTTTCGTCAAGTTTCGTCAAGTGTCATTTGCTTAAGCAAACTGCGAATCTCATCGTACTTTGCTTATGAAATTTGCTTTTCATTTGATTTGTACACACTGTTGCATTATTTTGTACTTTTTATACCCGCCACCAAAAAAAATGGTGAGGGTTTATTCATTTTGTCATTCCGTTTGTAAAACATCGAAATATCCATTTAAGACCTCATAAAGTATATATATTCTGAATCGGGGTTTGATTTATTACCGACCTAGCTATGTCCGTCCGTCGGTCCGTCTGTTGAAAGCACGACAGAGGTCGCACCGAAAAAGCTAGGGGGCACAAATTTTGCCAGAATATAGACATACAGGTTTGTTTGGTATTGAAAATGGGCTAAATCGGAATATTAGGAAGAGAGTTATAGCTCGTAATGCAAGAGTAGGTCGAAAAAACCGTGTCCTTCGAACATCGAATAATATGCAATTGTGTTCAAACCCATTAACGTAGACTCATGAAACTTCGAATATATATTTCCTGGGTAAAGACAATATTTATTCCCAAAAATTTCTAAAACCTATGCATTAGGAAAGGAGTTATTGATCAAAATGTACGAAAATTTATACCGCGCAATGTATTTTTCAGTATATTTAAAATTTAAAACCTAATACAACGGACAAAATTAGATGTACGATTCTGAAATTTTGCAAACTTTGTTCCTTGGTGAGAGGCTTTGTTTTAACGGAAAATCAATGTGACACGCTCACTTTTACGCCCACCTCCCATATAACGTTTTACCTAAAATTCATATCATTTATCTATAAATAAAGATTTTGGAACAATAAATGACTACATTGAAATATCTAAGTCGTATTCATTAGCAGAAATAACTTTAACACGCCGACAAAATTAGAGGTATGATGACAAAATTTGCTACGTATATCTTTCTCGTCAATGTGATTACTATGCCAGAAAATTAAGGTGACACGCCCACTTTTACGCCCAGTTCCCATATAATGCTTTTTCTCAAATTTTTATAATTTCTCAATGAATAAAGATTTTGGAATAATAAAGGACTATATTGAAATATCTAAGTTGTAGTCATTAAGAAAAATAACTTTGACACGCCTACTATAACGCCCATTTTTCATGTTATCTACCGTTAATGAAATTAGAAGCTCAGAAAATCGATAATATTAGAGGTATGATGATGAAATTTGCTACATATATCTTTCTAATCAACGTAATTATTATGCCAAAAAAATTTGGTGACACGCCTACTTTACCGCCTACCTCCCATATAACGGTTTATCTTAAATTCATGTAATTTCTCTATTGACAAAGTTTGTGAAAAATAAAAGACCATATTGAAATATCTAAGTTGTATTTATTAGCAGAAACTTTATTGACATGCCTACTTTAGCGCCCACTTTCATTGAAAGACTAAATTTGCGAAAACATTTTACTAGCATATCGAAGTTATAAAGGGTGGTTTAATTTTAAGGGCCGATGTTGAATTTAAATAAAACACAAATTACTTGAGAAATTATTATCATTTCTTTTTATAATGATAATATTTGTATGGTTCAATTAAGTGTGGAACAAAATATCGGCCAAATGACCACCCCACACCTCTAATCGATGGTCCAAATTTTCAATTACAATGTTGATGTTCAATTGTTGGGCACGATGATGAGTCGAGGTTGACTGCTCTTTTGCCACACTATCGCAACAATGGTTCCCATTCAACGAACTAAGAAGGCATTCACAGATTTTCTAACATTTTTACAGATCTGTTTTGCAGAAATTTAAATATTTTTTACAATTCTCCCGATTGTGTACTAATTTGAACGATTATGTTGACCAAAAGAATTACGAAGTGCACAAAATGCATTTTGATTTGAACGCCCATTTTCATAAAAAATCTGAATAACTTTAAAGCGTTGCTCATTTGCGTATCGTTCCACGGATCAAATTGAGTAAGTTTGAGATTGAGAAATGTCAAATGATATGCAAAAAAAAAAAACTTGTTGTTTAGGTGTGGTTCACCTTGAACATGGGCCCTGAAAATTTAACCACCCTCTACAAAGAAATTGATACATATTTTACTATAAAGAGATTATTCCATAGCGATTAACAAAATAATAAATATTGTGCTTTAAATGTAAACAAACAGCTTTTGCAAAAGTACAAATATTTGCAACTAATCATAGTAAGTATTTAAGTTTAAAAAGTACAATATATCCACCGACAAGTCTTCAAAAATTTTGTTAAGCATTTGACAGACTTTTCGTTGATTTTTGACATTAGTTAGGCCTTAAGCATTATAAGTACTTGCCTACAATGACATCCAAATTGTAACTCATTTGACAGAAATTTGCATAGAAAGACTCGTATTAGTGCAAAAAAATCTCCTTGAAGATTTAATTTTTATGATTAAGAAAATTAAAAATTTTCTTATCTTGACTTAGGTTGTTTTGTCAAAAGATAAATATAAACATATATAAATATGTTTTTTTAAATGTATGTCAATATGTATGTAGGTACAAGTGGTATTTTTTCTATTTGCATTTTATCTACATAAGAAAAAAAATCAAATCACCCTTCGTTGCAAACAGATCACGTAAATATTGCAGATCTTGCAAGTACAGTATATATTCTAAAGTTTGCGACACCACAAAAACTATATACACTAAAATTACATTTCCCACACAAGCACTTATTTCCAATACTAAAAACAGTTGAAAACCTACAAAAGCAACGTTTGCAATAGAATATATACTAGACTTGAAACAGAAATAAGAAGCTTACAAATAGATAAGCTGGTAGTGTTTGCGTTTATGTACTAGTGTATATCACAGAGAAGTTTTTCAATAAATGTTGTTTTTATTTGGTGATTTTATTTACTTCCCAGCAAAACAATTTTGAACTAGTTCAATGTGAACAACATTTTTCATGACCTCTAATTCGTAAGATCCAAAGGAGGTCTTCTCCAAATACAAAAGAGTTACTTATTATTGATGTCCTTCAAAATACATGCAAATTCATGCAAGTTATCTTAAACAATTCATGTAAATCATATCATTTTTATTTAATTTTCTTAATTTACATTTTATATTAAATATATTTCAACAAATTATACTGGTAATTACAGATCTTGATATTATTTAAAGAAAAAATAGGAAAAAAAACCTATACATGAGAGTAAAAAATTCAAGTATTATTAGAAAGTATGCATGTATGCAAAGGTGATTACCCTGCGATAATACATATGTAAACATTTTTACCAATTTGGTGAATTTTGTTTTGTTAAATCTGAATGTTGATAAGGAGAATTTTCCACAGTTTCGTTATATTTGTTGTTAAGCTTTGCTATGAAGTCGACAATTCGCTCATACCCGGTTTCACTGTGAAGAACTTTAGTTGAGTATCTCCAATATTTGTTGTTTATGATTTTAGGGCACTTAATTTGAATTATTTGGAGTTTCTTTAAATGTGTTTTTGCTGTCTTGTACCAAATAAGACATGCATATGTCAAAGTTGGCCTGATCACAGACTTGAATAATAGATTTGTGTTTGGTAAGTTGAGTGTTGAGCATTTTTTAAGCATAGCCCACAATGATCTGATAATTTTACGTGATTTTTTACAAACTTCATCGATGTGTTTTGCTAAAATAAGTTTCTTGTCTAGATAGACTCCAAGATAATTTAAAGACCTAGTTGGCCGGTTGGTAAGTGCTTGAGAGATTTGTTGTAGGGAAATATAATTGCCTGAGTTTTGGTTGGGCTTATTTTTATTTTCCACTTAAATAAATACTTTTTACAGACTGCAAAACTTTTTTCGTTTTCTTTAGCAGTGCCTTAGTGAGTTTGCTGGAAGTTCAAGTTAAAACTAATGCTTTTTATTATTATGTTGTCGGTAAACATAGTAAAAATTTTGAATTTGTTTTATTGACTTAAAACTAAAATTATTGTCATTATACCCGCCACCAAAAAAATGGTGGTGGTATATTCATTTTGTCATTCCGTTTGTAACACATCGAAATATCCATTTTAGACCCCATAAAGTATATATATTCTGAATCAGGGTTTGATTTGATGACGACCTAGCTATGTCCGTCCGTCTGTCCGTCTGTTGAAAGCACGATAGAGGTCGCACAGAAAAAGCTAGGGAGCTCAAATTTTGCCAGAATCTTTTTTATAGACAAGGTTTGTTTGGTATTAAAAATGGGCTAAATCGGAATATTAGGAAGAGAGTTATAGCTCGAAAAGCAAGAGTAGGTCGAAAAAACCGTGTCCTTCGAACATCGAAAAAAATAGAATTGTGTCCAAACGCATTACCGTAGACTCATGAAACTTCGAATATATATTTCCTGAGTAAAAGCAATATTTGTCCCTGAAAATCATCTAAATCTATGCATTAGGAAAGGAGTTATCGATCAAAATGTACGAAAATTTATACCGCACAGTGTATTTTTCGGTATATTTAAAAACAAAAACGTCATAAAAGCAACAAAATTGGATGTACGACTTCGAAATTTTGCACACTTTGCTTTTTGGTGAGAGGCTTTTTTTGTAACGGAAAATCAATGTGCCACGCCCACTTTTACGCCCACCTCCCATATTACGGTTTATCTTAAATTCATGTAATTTCTCTATTGACAAAGTTTTTGGGAAAATAAAGGACTATATTGAAATATCTAAGTTGTATTTATTAGCAAAAACTTTATTGACTTGCCTACTTTAACGCCCACTTTCATTGAAGGACTACATTTATAAAAGCATTTTATTAGCATATCGAAGTTATAAAGGGTGGTTTTATTTTAAGGGCCGATGTTGAATTTAAATAAAACACAAATTATTTGGGAAATTATTATTATTTCTTTTTGTAATGATAATATTTGTGTGGTTCAATTATGTATTTAACAAAATATCGGCCAAATGCCCCCCCCCATCCTTGGCGCCTTTCCTCTATCTGATTGTCCAAATTTTCAATGACAATGTTGATGCTCATTTTTTTTGCCACACTATCGGAAAAAATAGCAGTGGTTCCCATTCAACGAACTAAGAAGGCATTCACAGATTTTATACAGACCTGTTTTACAGAAATTTAAATATTTTTTACAATTCTCCCGATTGTGGACGAATTTGAACGATTATGTTGATCAAAAGAATTACGAAGTGCACAAAATGCATTTTGATTTGAACGCCCATTTTTATAAAAAACCTGAATAACTTTAAAGCGTTGCTAATTTGCGTATCTTTTTACGGATCAAATTCAATAAGTTTGAGATTGAGAAATGTCAAGTGAAGTGTAGAAAACAAATTTAAAGACTAGGTGTAGTTCACCTTCAACATGTGCCCTTAAAATTTAACCACCCTCTACAAAGAAAGTAATACATATTTTATTATAAAGACATTATTCCATAATGATTAACAAAATAATATATATTGTGCTTTAAATGTACACAAAATTGGTGGTGGGTATAAAAGATTCGGCACAGCCGAATATAGTGCTATTACTTGTTATGTAATAAGTTTGGGAGTTTAATTCATTTTAATTATTTACCATAAAGCTGTATTAACTCAATTAAATATTTACGTAAGATAACATTATGGCAATATTTACTATTGAATCAGGTTGTTAAAAATTTAAATTTTGATCTAAGTCCTACATATTTTTTTTACCTGAATTCAGTTTTAACGTTCACTGTGTCATACTAAAACTTAATAGAAAATCAGTGGTTACATAAATAATACCTATAATAAAATTGTAAATAAAATATGCCTCTACATTTTTCGATTTCAGTGCACATACTCAATAATTAACTATAAAAAATATTTTTTTTCAGAATACCTGCCTTTCTCACTTGCTAAAGTTCTTCTACTCAACTTTCAGATCTAGATTGAGGGTATTTTAATGCATATTTAACCCTAAAAGTTAATTTTTAATAAAAAATAATATCTAACAGCTACTAGAAGAAAACCAAAAAGAGAGCGCAATTACAATATTTTATCAAGGTTTTTTTAATGGTCGTTTGCAGGAATTTAGTAAGAAAATAATTCATTAACGGACACAACACAAAAAAGAATAAAAAATAATTTTACACTAACAACACTATAGAAATACAATTTAAAATGTAAAAATGTGGAGGAAATTCGAGTTCCGTGTCAGCTAGTCACTGGTAGATTAATAGAATTGTACAAATAACTTACCCTACATCCATATGAAATCTAAAACCGAAAATTTCGTACAAGCTTATGCAACCAACTGTTACAGATATGCGAACCGAGATTAAATTTATTTAATATTGAATTCGAAAATATCCTGCATTTTAAAGTAAATTTAAACACACCAATACATAAGTAACATGTAAAAATGAATCTACTAACAGCATGGAACAGCAATTCGATGTACCCATTTATCTACAGACCAAGTGTAGTAAAACTGCATACGCAGTTTTTCTATTTTTGATATGAGTATGTAAAATTTTTTATAAAAAAATGCTGAATAGCCAGAACAATAAAAAAAATATCTTTCAAAAATCGCATGCTTATATAACCTTGCACATATAGGCATACATTATAAATAATTTCTGGTACAATTTTTATAGTGTTTATGACATTCAGGAATTCATAATTTGATTTTAAAAATGTATTCCACTCGGCTAACATCGGAATTATTTAAAAAAAAAAAACAATTTCTTAAAATGATTACATTTCAATTTAATTTAAAAATTGTTTTAGGAATTTTAATAATAAAATAAATGAACTTGAGCGACAATAAAAAGGAAACATTTCATAAAATCTATTCTATAAAGATCGTAGTATGTTCATACTTGCATATCTATATTCCCATGCATTGTGCCATAGCATGTAAGTTCTATAAATATATCGATTTTAATAACTTCAAGCTTGAAAGATGATCTTAAAATATAAACTCATATTGTAAGCAATTAAAATCTTTATCTTTTAGCAAAATCCTTCATAATGAATTAAAAATGTAGTGCGTAATTACAAATCTTGCCATTTAATTTTACTCTTACAACTAAAGCAAATTTACAGCAAAAGAAAAAATAAAACAAATTATAAATTAAGCGGGAATATAAAACATGATGAGATATATACTACAAGCATATACATATATGTATATATATAGACGTTCAAAAAAGAAAAGTAACTAGTGGCTTAAGTAATATATTCACCCGCAAACCAAAACAAGCTCATTACCAAGTTCCAATTTGATATTTTTATGGCAACCAAAATGTACAGGTGAAACATCTGCAAATTTGTACACAACTGCAAAGTATAAACATACGTTTAAATATGTATGTTTTATGTATGAATGTAAGTATATACTTTTTCAGAAGATATATAAACTGATTCACAAGAGTGCCCTTAAAGGTAAACGTTTATCAAATGAAAAACATCAAAAACAATAAACCGCAAGTGGAGTGGTATTTTAAGCAAACAATTTTCACACATTATGCAATATTCAAGCGAAAATGTCAATATTGACATTTCAGATATACAAGCAAAAACATGTGTATAAAATTTAAATCCTTGTATTAATTAATGACATCTTACATGATACCCAGCAAAAACTCTCAAAACAAAATAATGAGTTGAATCATGGTACAATTATCAGGTAGCATAGATGATTTTTTTTTTTTCACTACCTTAAGATTTAACTTAAATGTAAAATTTTGTTTTTGTATGTGTATATATTGTGTACGTATATATTCCACCACCAAAAAAACACGCACACACATTTGCTTTTTGGCGTTTAAGTCGTTGTTTTCCAACAACAAAATGTATGTAGAATTTTGTTGTTGCAGAACTGAGGCTACCTGATAATTGTACCATTAGTTGAATGTACTAAAAAACAGTTCTTCACTACTTACAATATGGCATTTAAACCCATGATTTTAACAGGGCGAAGTACTTACCGAAAAATTTTAAATTTAAAAGTCAGTGAAGATCTATAAAGGCCCATGGTCAGATAAAACTTCGTCGATTTGCGTGACATTTCTAACTTTGACGAAAAAGCGCGAGGGTAAAGGTGTATGTCACAATGAAAACTATGACAACACATACATACGCATTGTGTGTTTACCTATAAATTGGCAAGTACTTGTCTAATTTTTTCATTATTATTTCATTCTTAAGTAATATAGTTTTTAAATAGAAGCTAAAAATGTTATTTTATAATAGACTTTAAAACTAAATTATTTTGCGTTCGAATTTAAAAAGAAAAAAATATAAGAAAGTTTGACATCTGATTGTCAAAGCGTGCAAAAAGATAAGAGTTGCCTAACTTTAAGCTTCGCGCTGCGTCGAAAGTACTTTATGTGATATGTTTCATAAAAGAATGGCTAGTTTATCTTAAGTGTCAATGCCAATTTTATTTGACATAGCCTTAAGCCATCACTTTGTTAATGAAATGTTTTGCCGCTGTTGTCAAAATCATTATTACTTATACCCTAAGTGTATTAATACAATGGCTTCTAGCAAATTTCGCAATAAGAAAATGTATTGTGTGTGTATCTAAGCAAATGTCTGAAAAGAAGTACTTACGTATCACATTATAAATCAAGTCATTAATAAAATACTTCTTAGTACGACAGACGATATGTAGTAGTCATTGAAAAGTATGTTGTTAATTAAAAGCAAGTCATACCTCGTTTTTGCTGGGTATATATGTACATAAATATAAATGACTTTCACAAAATTGCTTATGACAAAGACTAAAGTGTCACTCTCTTTGATTATGAAAAACAGTTATATTAACTTGATAAGAACCTTATTTAAAAAAAAATAGTTAAACCCGGTTTTCAATACGGGTCTAAAAGTTGTATTTTCTAGGGCGATTTATGATATAATTTTTAATGAAAAATATTAGTAAGTTATTTTCAGTGCATTTTCTTTTGTGTATTCTTTCATTCTTGCCAACCCATTTAAAGTACAATTTTTCATATAAAACATAATCAAAATCTATACTATTGGTTTCGAGAAAATCGAAGAAGAAGACAGAGTGACAATTCTTATAGAGGTTTTTTCGTTTTCCAGCTCATCAAATATATATTCAAAAAAATTTTATGTACAGACAAAGTTTTTTTAAAACTTAATACATTATATATTTAAGTTTACTGATAATAGTTGTGCCTAACTAGAAAAGTTTTGTCCTGCTACTGGCGAAAGTTCATAGCTGCTAAAAGAAATATCAGCTGCTTTGCATCTTAAAAAATTCAACACCAATAGTGTAGTCTTCTAACAGGAATGTTCACTAAACTAGCAAAATATCCGCACTACGCTAGCGCAGTTGTAAACACTTATTGTATCAAGATTTTTTTTAACACAAATAATAATAATTTTTCGTTAAATTTATGAAAACTTTTTTCTCTAATTAATTTTATTTAAAACAATAAAAGAACTGTAAAGACAAATATTCGACGTATCTTCTATCTCTCTATCAAGATCAGTGTTTCTTTGTCTCCATGTTTTTGATTCATAAATTCAGCAAATGCAAAATTAACTGTCAAGATAAAAATCGTAAGATTTTTTCCTTCTCTAAAATATTCAAACTCTACTTGGAATATTAGTACCTAAATTCTGAATTCAATGTCTATTAAAAAATATAATAAATTCAAAAAGTAATAAAAAAATTATATTAAGTTCTGTTTTGGTCGCCCATAAGATTTTCATTCTCATCTCAGATTATAAGTCACAAATTTTAGGAATCAGTATTCACAAAAGTAGAAAATAAAAAAATTATAATACAAATACGAAGAAATATCGTCGCGACGACATATTCTGTGTCGCCCATATCGTTTACATTCTTAACTTGAGTTATTAGTTTTTAATTTCAAAAATCTTGTTTGGCAAATATAGAAAATACAAGGAATATCATAGAACTGGAGAACTTTTAATCGCTCATATTATTTTAGTCTCGCCTGCTTTCAATATTATATTTTCTTAAACGTAGAAAGTACAAAAAGTAAAACGAAAATGCTAGAAAGTACCTTCTCGGTAGCTCATAATATTTTTTTGTATCATTTCGGATCAATAGTCCCTAATTCCTTACAAAAAGTACAATAAAGATGTGAAATGTTGCTTTTTGATCGCACATAATATTTTCCATCTCAACCTTGATTGAATGTTCCAAATTTTAAAATTCTAGATTCACAAATTTAGAAAATACCATAAACGTAAAAAAAGTAATTTTTAAGCTTTAAGAGTTCAACTATCTATTTGATGTTATTAAATAGTTTATTAGACATAACTGAAAGTGAATAAATCTTTTATTTTTGCATAAAAACAAATAAAAACAAGTAACAGTGTTATATTCGGCCGTGCCGAATCTTATATACCCTTCACTACGTGTAGTCATGCAATAACAATTGTTTGTATCACATATAAAATACGTGCATACGTACACGTTAGAATAAATGTGGCATCGAATCCCAGCTGAGCCAAAAAAATTTTATTTTATTTTATTTAATATATTATTTATATTTTATTATTTTTTTTTATATTTTTTTAAATTTTTTTTTTTTAGTTTTTTTTATTATTTTTTTCTTATATTTAATATATTTTTTTTTTAATTTTTTTTTGTTTGGTATGTTTTTTTACATGTATGTATGTATGTATGTTGTTGTTGTAATTGTGAAAAAAAACGAGGTGGTCGTGGTTTTTTGCTCATATCTCAGAAAGTTATGGGGCGATTGTGCTGAATTTCAATAGCGATTCATTCCTGGATATTTCCAAGAGATTGATACCATATACAGATCTGAGGAACATATAGTTGCTTCTAAAAGTTGATTTCAACCAACACACGGACAGACGGGCAGACGGATAGACGGACAGACGGTCAGGGCTTAATCGACTCCTCTATTCATAAGCTTTCAGAAAATATATACTTTATGGGGTCGGAAATGAAAATTGTAGAAATTACAAACGGAATGACAAAGCTATATATACCCTTGTGCACCACAGGTGAAGGGTATAAAAACTCTTTTCACGTTTCTTGCCGCTTAGGTGGCGAAAATGCAAAAAATGCTAGACAGCTTATGTTTTCAGTAGATAACATTACCCTTTTAAGTTTGTGTGTATCATTTTTAGTTTAACACATATATAGTTACCGTTATCATTAATTTTATACGTGTTATTTCCTTAAGTGTTGAAAATCCCTTCTTAGCGGAGATGTACTTCGAAAGAGGAACCAACTGCCAAAATTTCATGTCTATAACATTTGACGTTTGGGATGTGCGACGACGAATCAGTCAGTCGGTAACGTTACTCCTTTATATGTATGTATATATAGATTAGCAAGATACGGAGCATTGTTGAATGTGATTTATAAACAATTACACAAAATAATTTTTCGCAATTTATTAAATCCCAAGGCATTTAATAGCATTATTCATAAAATGTTTTTTTCAGTTTTTAAAACTCTTAAGATTTCATGATATTTTAGACATATTGTTAAGGTAATTTAAAATGGTGTTTCCTTAAGAAGATAATTTTATCGGCATTTAAAACAAGTTATTATATTAAATAAATAGTAGTGTATGTTCACATACAAACGAGAATATATTGTTTTCGTGTAGGTATAATAATAATTTTTTGTGCGTGTGTGTGTGTATGTGTATTGTTTATATTTACTTTCGTATTATCATTCTACAGGTATTCTTAGACTGGGGGTTGCATTTGGCCGATATTTTTGTAAATACATAATTGAACCATACAAATATCATTATAAAAAGAAATTATAATAATTTCTTAAAAAATTTGTGTTTTATATATATAAGATAGAAGAAGAAGATAGAAGATATAGATATATATAATAACATAATAAAAATTCATTAAATTTGTCACACAATCAAATAAAGTTTCAATGTATGACTGAATGTAATAACTAATATACATATGCTTGTAAAAAGACTGCAAAAAACTGGATCTGTATAAGAGTTTTTTTTTTTAATTTTAATGGTAATTTTAATTTTTAAGTATTTACTGCCGTATTTATAAAAAAATATTTTAGATTTGATGAAGACTTATTTGGAAAATTTCTGTACAATATCTGTTAAACCTAAACCTAAAATATTTTTTATGAATACGGAAGCTAATGTTTTGGATACAAAGCACCATTTAAAACTGTCTCAATTTCTATCTTTTTTTCTGAACTCTATTGGCTCTAAAAGCTACTGCGTGATCTTGACGGAGTTTAGTACGGAGATACCTGGTATAACATAAAGGTCACATTTTATAACGAGATAATATCTTAATTCTAAAATTAAATAATAGTAAAATTGCAAACAAATGGTATTTTAAATGGTACTAAAATGTTAAAAAGAACTAACAGCAATTACGAACATAACAAAAAGATGAGTTTTATGTAAAATAGACTTACACAAATAAACTATTACTTTGCGCAACGATAACAGAATTAACCTTAAAATATGTAAATGCAATACAAAATTACTGTTGGGGCAAGCAATGAAGCAAGCAAGAGGGTTCAACTAGTATATAAATAAAAGTATAAAGTAGGTAACATTAAACAATCTGTTTCAGTTTTCTTTTTACTACACAAATACATACGTAGATAAAAACATACAAAACGTCTAAAAATTTTAAGTTGATCTTCTGTGGAAACTTTCAATTGATTTTTGTAGAAAGAATTACAGACATTTTAAATGCACTTATATAGAAGAGTAAAGCTGGAAGAGAACACTAGACATTATAGCTCCTATACATAAAGGAAGTATTTTATTTTCTAACCTAAATATATTGTGAATAGGCATTTTATATGCAAATGGTATAGTCGTATGGTTAACTGGATGGAAGGATAAATAGATAGCATTATCAGGATGAAAGAACCAAAATAATATAATTTTATTATTTAAATCAGCGATAAATAATTTTAACGGTAAAAGTTTATCCTCGAATCTTGAAGTCAGAATTTCACCCTCTGAAGCAATGATTCGTTATCTGTTACCACCAACATGGCACTGTAAGTGATTTGTGTTGAATCTGTGGACTACGTTTAATACGCAAAAACATCTTCCATAAGGTATTCAGCTCAGCTAGGAGTGGGTCTGCCAAATAACGTTTTTTTTTTTTTTTTGAAAATGCTATAAAGAAAGTGTAGCTTTGGCTGTGTCGCACGTGTCGCCGTTTTGTTGAAACCAAATGTTGCCAATATCCTCCTCTTAAATTTTTTTTACCAAAATTTATTCAACATGGCCCGATAATGATTGCCATTGACTACGGCCACTTCTTGCTCATTTTCGAAGAAAAATTACCCAATTTTACCTCTGGACCAAAATACGCACCAAAAAGTGACTCGTTTTGGGCGTATCGGCTTTTCAATGTATGCGTGCGGGATTTCTGTGACCCAAATGCGACAATTTTGCTTGTTTACATACCCGCCAAGATCAAAATGCGCATCATCTGAAAAGATGATTTTTTTTTGGCAAAATCGGCCAAAGTAATGTCGCAATATTTCCCAGCGTTGTTCAAGCGTATACACAGCGTTCAGCGGAAGGATAAAACTCATTATCTGTCAAATCAGACATGAGCTAAGTGTTACCATTCACGAAATAAGCACTAGTTGAAAAAAAAAACGTTAGATGGCGGACCCTTTATAAGGTAAAATGGCGCAAGAACTAATAGACGCTGATAATCGGCAACGACTAACTTTTGCAATTAAGTTTTAACAGTAGGCCAGATATGAAATCAACTTTATCAAAAATCTGATTAAAAGTGATGTAGGTCATTTCCATTAAAATATCTTTGATAATAAGTAGAACTGTATGTTCTGAGGTTCTAACAATCCAAAAATTATTGCCGATTATACGATCATAATGTAGACAGTACGGTGTGGTATTAAATCTGCAAAAATCATTGGGCTTTTCCTCTTCAAAAATAAAGATAGATTTGCTGTGAGCGTAGAATTTTACAATACAAAAAATTTATGTACACATATAAGCAGTGACTTTTGTCCCACCCTCTACTATAATGTTTTATTATCTTTTTGTATTCTCCGACTATACGAGCAATAAGTTCGGAGTTACTTTCTTAGAAATTTTCCAATGCTATTGTCAACACAAAATATTAACGTGTATAAATGTTAAAACTTATATTCGACAAAAAACATTATAATACATTGTTGGGCAATAATCTTTTAAGACAAGCTGTCAAATTCAATTACAAAAAAATGTAACATCAACGCTAATGTATAAGAGGACGCCGTAGAAATTAAATAAATAAGCATTGTAGTTATATCAAGTAAGAGTGTAATATTTGGCCATGCCGAATCTAATATACCCTTCACAACGTGTAGTCATGCAGTAACAGTAGTTTGTATCACCATTTATCTCATATGAAATACGTACAAGATATATATAAAAAACATACATATATAAAAACATCCCATTGTAAAATTATATATTTACGTATGTATGTTAAAAAAAATAAAAAAAAATATATTAAAAAAAAATAAAAAAAAAATATATTAAAAAAAAATTTAAAAATAAATAATAAAAATATAAATGATGAATGATGAATGTTTCTAAAAAAAATTAAAAAAAAAAATATATTAAAAAAAACAACAAAAAAAATTTAAAAAAAATTTTTTAAAATTTTTTAAAAAAATTAAAAATAAAAATATATAAAAAAAATATAAATAATATATGAAATAAAAAATATTTTTTTTGGCTCAGCTGGGATTCGATGCCACGTTTACTCCAACCAGTATATATGCATGTAGTTGTTGTGATTGTGAAAGAAAAACGAGGTGGTCGTGGTTTTTTGCTCATATCTCAGAAAGTTACCGGGCGATTGTGCTGAATTTCAATACCGATCTACTCCGAATATTTCTGATATTTTAATACCTCACCCGAGTTGATTTCAACATACACACAGACAGACGGTCAGACGGACAGACAGACGGACAGACTGACAGAGCTTAATCGACTCCCCTATTCATAAGCTTTCAGAAAATATATACTTTATGGGGTCGGATATGAAAATTGTAGAAATTTCACACGGAATGACAAACCTATATATACTCTTTTTCACTGTGTGAAGGGTATAAAAATTATTATTAGTTATATAAATACAAAAGGGCAGCGAAAAAATGTTGTTTTTATTTAGAAGAACAAGCTTAAATCTAAATAATGCCGGCGTTATTGCTTGTATTAAAACATAAAAGATTTCCGCTTCGGGGGAACATAACTGTGGGCAATTAATTCTTGTGTTCATTTTAATATGTTCTTTAGGAGCTTTATGTGTCAGTAATTTTCTGACAAAAGTTTCAAAAGATTACAAAAAAAATATTCAGAAGCGTTTAGGTAGGGCACTCTTGCCAATAATTGTATATATTTATGGAAAAACATATGGCAACCTAGAATTGTTTTTTTTAATATGTATGTATGTATGTATGTATAAGTGTATGTTATTGCACCATTCTGTTTACTGCAACAAAACCTCATTGTTCAAGGCTTCGTCCGGTTTTCTTGTCACAGTAACAGTATTAAACTGGGCGATCTGGTCCGACGCTATATCTAACGTTAGTTACGCACATTATAGAATGGATGTAATTACTCTTCTTAACACTCCAAAGTTTTAAATTCTGTTTGCTAATTTGTTCCATCAAATAAAAATGGTAGAATTCGTGATAAAGTTTCACTGAAATGTATCCATAATATTCTCTATATCTCTGTAACTTATTGAGGTATATTCTCTTCCTTTCCTCTCTATAAAAATCAAAATCAAACTTGAAGTGGCTATAATTTGTCAAACTTGTGGAACCATTCGACCAGGTTATTTGCAACTTTAAATTTGAAATAGTAAAAGAAAATTATAAATGAGATTAAATTTATATACATATTATTTTGCAAAACATAATTTTTAAACATCACCAAGAGCAAAGCGACCAGCAGGTTCCCAACGAATGCCTTTTTTAAGAATTGACTGTAAAATACGAGCCTCCTTATAACTCTATAGGGACATATTCATATGAGTACAGGAACACGAGTTTTTTAAAGATAGCTGATATTATCAACACAACATTATTTCGCATTGGCACTCAGATATACAAGCGAATTTGGTGAATGATCATATAAGTCAGGGTACTCTTCAAAAGGGATTGCATGTGCTTCCTTATCACAAATAAAATGTCATTCGGACTTAAAAAGTAATAATTAAGAAGTAATTCACTTCAGAAATTCAATAGGAAGTAGGTGAAAAATATTGTAGCTATGCTGAGTGATCTTTGTAGATTCAACGACAATATCAAAATAATAGGACTACCATAAAATAAATTCTGCAGATGTCAGCTGACTGAACTTATGTCTTGCATTGAAAAATTATCTGTATCAAGAATTCAGATAAATTCTGCAAACAAAAAAGAAATTATAATACTAGAGATTTTTTTACACTATAATATATTTTGGTTCTACTAGTTGGTTTTATACTTCCTTGTCTCTATTTATAACCTTCAGCTGTAGTGCATAAGGGTATATATAGCTTTGTCATTCCGTTTGTCATTTATAAAATTTGTATTTCCTACCCAATAAAGTATACATTTTTTTGGAAACTTATGAATAGAGGCGTCGATTAAGTCTTGACGGTCTGCCCGTCTGTCCCTGTGTTGGTTGAAATCAACTTTGAGAAGCAACTATCAGTTTCTCAGATCTGTATATGATATCAATCTCTTGAAAATATCCGGGAATAAATTGGTATTAAAATTTACCACAATCGCTTTATAACTTTCTGAGATATGATCAAACAAACACGACTGCCTCTGTTTTTCCCCATATTTTTAACACCAAAATTAAAAGTTTTCAGCGATAGAATAAATTATAGATACCTTTGCTACCATTTTTAGATATAATACCTCTAGAGATATTTGTGAAAACTTTTGGATAAAGCGGGCTTTAATCGGTAAAGTTATGGGCAAAAATTTTGCTTAAAAATATATATTCCAAAAATTTACAAACGAAAATATATTTTCTTCAATATTGGTATCATCTGAAAGGACTTGTCTAACGTAATATTAGCACTATAAAAAAATTAAAATTTATGTTGGCCGCCACTACAAAATGGCGGACAATAAATTTATATATGGGTCAAATCTGGTATTTTAAAATGTAACTTCTAGAACCCCCTCAATATTAGTATCGCATAAAAGGGCTTGACCAGTGAAATACAGTAAATGATTAAAAAATTTAAAATCCAAAATAGCGTCTTAAACAAAATGGCGAATCAAATTTTTTCAATCCCATCATTATGGGTACCAAATGAAAGTGCTTGACTAGTAGAATACACTATAACTACGTAAAAGTTCAAAAACAAGGATGGCGTCGAAAATAATAAGGAAAAATGGCGTATAACACAAAATATAGGCTAAGCTACGAAGTGGTATTGTACCTATGTCCATAATGGTGAAAGAATATTATCAGATTCCGCACGCCAAGTGTAGCACTTGTAGCATATAACGTTCATTATTAAGCTAAAACGGTGTTAAAATCGACTACTTGTAGCGTTAGCATGCAAGTGTATCCGGCTTCTGTCTCGTCGGCAATCGGTGGAGTTCGGGGCTACGTAACGTCGATACATTAGCATATCTACACAGTAAATTATTTTAATTTTGCATGCATATATGTATATAGGGTATAAGGAAAAAAATTAAAAGAAACGAAGATAGTAACAGGAAACGGAAATTAAAAGGCCCAAGAATGTTTTTGTTAGTTTAGTTTGCTGACTATGTATGTACGTGTGTAGCTGTATACACGTACTAATTCCCCACCCAACCATGATCATGCTATAAAGAGCTGAGAATTTGTGCATGATCCCATATTTTCTCTTGCTTTTCGACTACCAGTCAGGAGTCAATAAAAAATTTTAGAATTTCATTTCCGTTATGGAATTAATAAATATACAATTTTTATTAGAACAATTTTGCTTCATATAAATAAATGCATAAATTCAAATAATTTAATAATATCAAAAAAAATAACAATTTAATATATTTAAATTTAATAAAATTTCATGCTAAAAAAAATATTTACATATATAAATGAAAAAAAAATGCAAAAATAAATATTTAAATTTCAATTTATGTAATTTTATTTAATTACATGTTTTAAAATGTAAAAAAAAATAATATGTATAAATAAAAGATAAGAAAAAAAATTCTACCAACTACTGTGGCTTACACAGGGACCGAACCCGGGACGTTAGGTTTATTAGCACCCGACCCTAGCTTTACGCTACATCCAAGTTAATTACGCTTGGTAAAATTAGGCTATTATATGTTGTGGGTGTAATGCAAAAACAAATTATAATTTTAAATTTTTACGTTCTACATATATACATACATAATTACATATGAAAATATAAAAATAAGAGATGAGGAAAAAAAATGTGTAAATATATATATGTAAATATGTAATTATGTATATATAGAAAAATAAATTTAAAACAAAACTGAGAAAGTAAATTAAAGCAAAAATTAATAAACAACAAAAACTTTATTTAAAACGAAATAATAAAAAAACTAAATGAAAATTTTAAAAAGTAATCAAAAAAAAAATTTACATATGTAACCAAAAGACTAACTAAAGAATTTCAAAAGAATTTTTTAATTAAAGAAACATTTTTAAGAGAAATTAAAATTTACATATGTATTAAAAGACAAAAACGTTACGGCAAAACCGGGAATCGAACTCGCGACGTTGCAGTTGCTAGGCTCAATCGCTCGCTCTGTACCACCGACAACTTTACGAAAACTTGTAAAATAGGAAAGATCAGTAATCAAAGTACATGAAGTTCGAGTACCAATGAATAAGCATTTAATTATTCATGACTCCAAAAAAAATTTTAGGTTAGGTGTCTTAAAATGGTACACAACCTCATGGAATCAAACGACTGATCCACCCGTGATGCACTTTATTTTTACTTCTTATTGGTGACATACAATCATCAATTTTGGCTTTAAATATTAACTCTAGCAAACGTTTAGGAATTCATTACTATACATAGTTAGAACAAAAATTGATGATGTTTTGCAACCAATAAGAAAATGTAAATATAATACTAAAATAAAAGACTTACATTTTGTCTGGAAATCCCTCGTCGAAAGATCTTTCGCTGGGCCTCCTCTTGTTGCTGGTGGTGTTGATGAGAAATTTACTTTTTTTTTTTTTTGATGTTTAAATTAATTTATATTTAGAAAACTTATTAAATTGGTTTTTTCTTATGTTCTTATTTACACATGTAACTAAACGTATGTTTTTATTTCTTTTGTTTGTTTCTTTTTTTTTTAAATATTTATTTTTGCAATTTAACACTGTTTTTTTATTGTTTCTTATTTTTAAGTAAATTATTTAAAAATATAAAAAAATGTGTATTTGACTACAACAAAAAAAAATGTAATTAATTACATATTAAGATTTAAACTTTTTTACTTTTAGACAATAAAGAACATTTTCTATTCTATTTAATAAATAGAATTTTTGTCTTTAAACAAAAACAAATTTTTGACTTTTAATTTGTGGACTATTTCTTTTTTTATACACAACACTATGATTTTTTTCTTTGTGTAGTTTATAAATTTTTGCAGCAAAGTGGTGATAAAATGATGTTTTTTTTTCTTTCTTGACTATTTCTCTTCAAAAAAAACTCCTGTGTCCAGGAAGAAAAATAAGAGCGAGGTTTTTTTTTTCAAATATTTCAAGACTATGACGAAACCTGTTACAATAAATAAAAATCCTAATAACAAAAAAAAATCAAATAAAGTAAAAAAAAATCTGCAAAAATCTTACCACTGGCTTAAGCTCCTTGTAAAAATAAATTTCAACCATCAATATCCTTTTTTTCCTCTTTAAAATTTGGGCAGAAAATCCAGGATACAAAAAATTAATTTTTCGAAGTATTTTTTTTTCTCTAATTTACAAAAAGAATGGCGACTAAATAATGAAATTTCTGGAGAAATTCTACTATTTATAAGCCGAAAATTTTGGAAATTATACGCTATTTCAGCAAAAAGAATTTATTTTCTGTTATTTCTGTACATAAAAACCTCTATTTAGTACAAATGTAAATACATTTACCACACTTAAACATACGCAGATAAGCTGCGCTTCACTGCCTTATCTCAGTGTTGCATTTAAAACAAACATAAAAATTTGGTCGTTAGCAAAAATTTAAATTTAAAAAAAAAAGAAAAATAAAAGGTTGACACAAGCGCCTCTACAAAACCCCCCTGCCAAAATCAGGTTTTAGACTCTCAAAGTCTTAAAGCTGATACCGATTGTGGCAACATAAGGAAAAATTCAACTTCAACTCTATTGTCTTAAGTCTTTTGCATGGTACACACCGATATAGCGGCCATTTAAATCCTCTATTTCGTAATAAAAGTTTCCAGTTTTCTTTCGAATACGTGCCTTTAAAAAGGGTGGAGCCAATTTAGCATTAAAACCTTTTGCAAAATTGCTCTGGCAAAAATTACGTCTAAAAACCTCTTGTCCTACCGCATAACTGACTACACGAGATCGTAGATTGTATGATCTTTCATTCCTGGTGTGTTGTTTTTCAATGTTTCTTAAAGCCCTATTCCTTATGATATCAAAAGAATCTTCCCTATCAAATTTCACAGCTCTATCCTCTAGCATATCCAAATTACGTAGCAACGCGTATGTTTTGCCATTAGTAATCATATGTTGTCCAAAAGCCATGTAATAGGGTGAAGTGCCTATGGAAGTATGAAGTGATGATCGTAATGAACAACTGATACTACTAAGGTACTCATCCCAATTACTTTGGTCAATTTTTATATACGCCCTGATTGCAGATAGTACCGAACGATTAACTCGTTCTGATGCATTTGCTTGTGGCGAATGTACAGCTGTATAAACGTGATTTATTCCATAATTTTGCAATAATTTGTTAAATTGTGTTGATCTAAATTGTGAGCCATTATCGGATACTATTACCTCTGGAGTACCAAATGTATGGAAAAGCTCCTCCTCAAGATATTTTATAACTAAGTCGGTTGTAAACTTTTTAACTGGCTTCAAAAAACAAAATTTAGAAAAATGATCCACAACTATAAATATGCCTATATTACCTCCCTTAGAACGAGGATATGGACCTAGAAAATCTATAAAAAGTTTTTGGAAAAACCTAAAAGTTTCGGAAGTTTTACCCATCGGTGGTCGCATGACAAAATTAGGGTGTTTTGTACTTTTGCATATCTCACAAGCATTTATATAATCCCTTACGTCATTTACTAAATTGGGCCAAAAATAAAATCGACGAATACGTTCTAATGTTTTATTAACTCCACTATGAGCAGATAGATGACAATCATGAGCCTTATGAAGAATATCTTTTATGAGTTCTTTGGGTATCCAAAGTTTCCATGCGAGATCGTCCTGCACTTTCTCTCCTGAGCAGTGCTCCGTTCTTCTGTACACATAACCGTCAATAATTTTCAAGTCGGGAGTTTTATCTAGGTTTTTCCTAACACGTTTTAAAAGTTCAGTATAGTCTGTCCCTTGAAAATGTGTAGAATTTAAATCTACGAAAACCCCTGTCTCTTCTAAAAAAGACAATTCTAAATTAAGAATCTCGGATAAATCTTCAGTGTTAGCCCTTGAAAGAGTATCAGGAACTACATTTCGACTGCCTTTGCGGTGTTCTATTTTAAAGTTGAAGCCTTGTAGTTTTAAAGCCCATCTTGCCAACCGAGAGCTTAAATCCGTTTGAGACATGAGCCATTTCAACGAAGCGTGATCGGTGATTACCGTAAACTCATGTCCTTCAACGTATGCTCTGAACTTTTTAATGCTCAGCATTGCTGCTAAACACTCTTGTTCGGTTACAGAGTAATTACGTTGGGCTTGGTTGAGTTTCTTCGACATGAAGGCGATTGGAACCTCTTCACCCTCCGCATTTTTTTGTACCAATACACTTCCTATCCCCGTATTACTAGCATCACAGTGTATGTAAAAAAGGCTGTGAAAAATCTGGACTATGCAATACTGATGTGGTTGTCAAGATGTGCTTCAACTCATTAAAAGCTTGTTGAGCCATTTCACTCCAAACGAATTTACGTTTACCTTTTAGCAAATCTGTTAAAGGCGCAGTAATAGAGGCGTAGTTCCTAATAAACTTTCGGTACCAACCGGACATCCCCAAAAATCTACGAAGTTGTTTAACAGATCTTGGTTCAGGAAAATCTACAATGGCCGAAATTTTATCAGGATCTGTACGAATTACACCGTCTCCAACTATATGGCCAAGATAACGGACCTCTCGTACACAAAATTTTGATTTTTCTACATTTAAGGTAAGTCCTGTGGCACGAAATTGTCGAGCCACTACTCGCAACACTTGCAAATGCCTCTCGAAGGTGTCAGACACAATCAGCAAATCATCCAGATAAACAAACACTTCCGATCTCAATTCTGCAGGTACCACTTTATCCATTAACCTTGACATAGTCTGCGGTGCATTGCATAGGCCAAAAGGCATGACCTTGTAATGATACAAAGGGCGTCCAGGAACGGTAAATGCTGTCTTATCTTTCGATGATTTGTCGAGAGGTATTTGCCAAAAGGCATCCTTCAAATCAAGACTCGTGATAAATTCTGCTTTAGGTAACCTTGAGAGTATACCATCAATAATAGGTAAAGGATACGCATCCTTGACAGTAACTGAATTAACTTTACGACTATCTAAACACAATCTAATTTTTCCGGGTTTTCGAACTAAAACAATAGGTGACGACCAAGCGCTATCAGATTCTTCAATTACATCCATCTCTAGCATGCGATCTATTTCTGCGTAAATAAGTTTTTCAATTGCAGGAGATACAGGAAAATGACGCTGCTTGATAGGTGGTGAATTACCTACGTCAATTATATGCGAAATCACATTTGTTCTGCCTAATCCTTCTTTAGAAAACGATGGAAAAGAATTAATTATAAGTTGTAATTGTTGTTGTTGTAAGGTGGAAAGATGTTTACGTTCAAGATTTTCCTGTATTGCGTCTAACGAAAAATTTTTACTAAGCCCATATAATAAATTATCTGGTAAAAGATCAAAAAGCTTCCAGAAATCAATACCTAAATAAAGATTCTGTGCCAAATTAGGAATTATGTATAAATTTATTTCCTTCGTAACTCCTCGAAAGGTTATATTGGTTTTCACAACACCAAAAACATCCTGATTTCTACCATCGGCAGTTTTTACTATAGACCTAATTTTTTTATAACTATTCTTATCTAAAAATTGTTTGGCAGCCTGTGCACCTAAACAGCTAACCGAAGCACCTGTGTCTAACAAGCCACAAAAAGTTCTACCAAATAACCCTACATCTGCATAAGGTCTGATGTCATTCGGTTCGTCGTAAATAGTACTTAACAGACTACGTCGAGTATGGTTAACTTTTGACCAAAAATTACGTATACGCTCAGAAGAACGTTTCTGTTTTACATTAGGAACTCGTTCATTAAAAATCTCCTTACGTCTAGCATTATATTCTGCTAGCCTTATGTGAAATGGTTTGTATAACGACTGTGACCTTGTTAGAATCGCATTCGTTTCTTCGAGACTTTTATTATTAGAGTTTGAGGACAAATTTAGACATTCAAATTTAGAGGATTCATTATTAGACGTTAGTTTTTGTAGGATTCGATTTTTGTTGTCAAAAGATAGTGTATTAGTATTTTCATTAGAGTTTTCTAAGGAAAATTTAGAAGACTGATCTCCTAATCGGTATTGGTTGATTTGGTCTGTTTGTGTGCACTTTTCTGTGCACTCGGCTGGAAGTTTTTTGAAACAGTCTTGCAAACTGTACTACATTGCCTACAATTCGGTTTATAAACATTGGCTAAGCCACAACCATAACAAAATACCTGCCTATCTTCCATGCAATCTTGATATCGGTGACCAGTTCTACGACAATTCCAACAGACGAGTGAAATAGCTGAAATATCTTCTTCACTAGGCGGAGAATCTTCTTCTATCTCGTTTATTTGCTTCTTAGAAAATGACAAAGTCCTTGGTACAAAATTTTTCCTTCCGATGTCCTGTAGAAAGAACTCTCTACGACGACAAATATCACGAAGCTCAGAAATAGTAGTAATTTTCAAATTTAAAACCTCATGCTGTATTTCAGGTAATAAATTCCTACGCAAAATTTCGACTAAAATTCTTTCAGTTAGAGGTTCGGCTAATCTATCAGCAATTTCAATTACGGCTTCATAAAATGCATCAAAGCCTTCATTATGTTTCTGTTTCCGATCCCTAATCATTTCGCGCAAATCAATGTCAGTCCGAGAATCTTTATATTGTTTACGTAAAGCTGCGCACAACTGTGGCCATCTAATTGATTGTACAGATTGATGGTATCTCCAGAACCAGTCGTTTGCCTTTGCATCGAATAAAGTTGAAATATGGTCACATAAAATCTCAAAATTTCCATTGAGAGTCTGGTTTGTCAAAGCTTCAACACGATATAGAAAACTGTCTACTGACATACCCCGCGAGTCGCCTGAAAATCTTATTTTCCAATTGTGTATTATATGACCTATTTTATCTGGTCTTATTGAGGACATATTCGAGTCGTTGTGGGCCTCGTGTGCTCTATTATTATTCAAATTTTCAGAAGCCGCTGGTAAACCGAGTAATCTATCAATGCTTTGCTCAGCTAAAGACAAGGAGGGGTTAACAATTGCCGAAGCCTGTGCCTCTCGAGAAACGTTGTCAGCAGAAGATGAAGAATTTACTCGTAGCCTACGAGAACCTGCCTCAATATTTGTTTCGATCAGTTGCGTCAATGTCTGGCTTAAAGTTGTAAGCATTTCTGCTTGTTGCGCTCCCACAGCCGCTGTGACAAGATTCCGAATATGATCCCGCTGATCTTGTGGTGAACTTTCAGATATGGACATGCGTTGATGGGGATTTTGAACACTAAGAGAATTACCTGGCGGAGATGATATACTACCTGACCTGCTAATATTAAAATCTACTGTCCTTTGGGCTTGTGATCTAGTTATCATTGGTGGAGGTATATTTTTTTTCCCTGATGGTGTTGTTGATGAAAATGGATTACCACATATTGGACAATTAGATTTAGTTTTTAAGTTTTTATGGTAGCATGACTTGTGAAGGGGGTGACCACATGGACTTTTATATAAATAAATTGAATCACTTATAACGTGGTTGCAAATTGCACAGCTTGGTAAGCTTATAGCTGCATCCACAGAAATTAAATCACTGTTTTGATTGGTAGCCATTATACTTATATTTTTTTGTAGCTAAAACCCAAAAGAAATTATACGTGTTATCAACTATTTTGTAAAGAGCCTTCAAATTGTCTTACACTTTATCAAAATCCTGGTAAAATGGACAAAAAAAAATTAATTAATTTGCAAAATCCTAAGTATCAATCAGTCTTATCGGGTAGGTTCATTAAAGAAAACAAACTCTATTTTTCTTTAAAATGTATAAATAGAATAAAAATAAAAAAAACGCAAAAAAAAATTTTTCTTTATAGAAAATATTATAAAAAAAAATCAAGTTTACTGCTGTCTACGCTCAAAATCGCATACAGGACAAATTCTACATAATTCAAAATAAGTATCGATGCAAGTTAAATGAAAAACATGACGGCAAATCCATAAAGTTAAAATTTCATGATGAGGCAATATCAAGAAATTACAAACTCTACAAATGCGATCTGAACTAACTTCTATTTGGCTTCCCATGATCACGTTTAATAGATTGAATAAATAACTTATAATCCACAAACTAAATAATAGTTAAAAGAGAAAAAAAAAAATTTAACCACAAAAGAAAACAAACAAAAATTTTGATTTTGTAAAAAAAAAAATTCAAAAAAAAATTAAATTTAAAAATAAATGAAATTTCCAAGTAATTTAATTATATAATTATGTATAATATTAAATAATAAAAAAAATAACACTGATATCGGTAAAAGAAAATAGTAATTACATATCTGACTTCTGACAGGGTTGCCGAAAAGCAAAAAAAAACGTCAGCAAAATTGAGTAAAAAAACAAATCTTGAGAAAGTGAAAGAAAGAAATTAATACTAAAAAAAATAGGAGACAAATATTTTATGAAGATTAGTATTAACTGGTAGGTAGTTATTAGAACTACTCCAAAAACTCATTTCCATACCAATTATATATAACAAAAAAAAAAGAAGAATGAAACTAAATCTTGCATTAACGGTCTGATTCTAGTTAATTTTCCCAGAAATCAGCAATTCCAGAATAATGAAGAAATAGTAGAATTAAAATTTTAAATGTAAGATCAATATGAATGTTGGTTAATAACATTTACTTAAAAAAAATGTATTACAATTCCGAACATTATACCAAATCATACGAGAAAAAAAACTAACAGATAAATTGCGTTAAAAAAAGTATTCAAAGAGACAGAAAAGTTAAAGATATGGAAGAAGAAAAATGTTTGGGATCACACCGAAAATTGAATAAAATTATTCAAAGATGACTTTAAAATTAATAATGTTCACTGGTGTGCCCCACGTTGGGCACCAAAAATAATTCTCGGGCCCCACGTTGGGCGCCAAAAATAATTCTCGGGCCCCACGTTGGGCGCCAAAAATAATTCTCGGGCCCCACGTTGGGCGCCAAAAATAATACTTATGTAGCATATAACGTTCATTATTAAGCTAAAACGGTGTTAAAATCGACTACTTGTAGCGTTAGCATGCAAGTGTATCCGGCTTCTGTCTCGTCGGCAATCGGTGGAGTTCGGGGCTACGTAACGTCGATACATTAGCATATCTACACAGTAAATTATTTTAATTTTGCATGCATATATGTATATAGGGTATAAGGAAAAAAATTAAAAGAAACGAAGATAGTAACAGGAAACGGAAATTAAAAGGCCCAAGAATGTTTTTGTTAGTTTAGTTTGCTGACTATGTATGTACGTGTGTAGCTGTATACACGTACTAATTCCCCACCCAACCATGATCATGCTATAAAGAGCTGAGAATTTGTGCATGATCCCATATTTTCTCTTGCTTTTCGACTACCAGTCAGGAGTCAATAAAAAATTTTAGAATTTCATTTCCGTTATGGAATTAATAAATATACAATTTTTATTAGAACAATTTTGCTTCATATAAATAAATGCATAAATTCAAATAATTTAATAATATCAAAAAAAATAACAATTTAATATATTTAAATTTAATAAAATTTCATGCTAAAAAAAATATTTACATATATAAATGAAAAAAAAATGCAAAAATAAATATTTAAATTTCAATTTATGTAATTTTATTTAATTACATGTTTTAAAATGTAAAAAAAAATAATATGTATAAATAAAAGATAAGAAAAAAAATTCTACCAACTACTGTGGCTTACACAGGGACCGAACCCGGGACGTTAGGTTTATTAGCACCCGACCCTAGCTTTACGCTACATCCAAGTTAATTACGCTTGGTAAAATTAGGCTATTATATGTTGTGGGTGTAATGCAAAAACAAATTATAATTTTAAATTTTTACGTTCTACATATATACATACATAATTACATATGAAAATATAAAAATAAGAGATGAGGAAAAAAAATGTGTAAATATATATATGTAAATATGTAATTATGTATATATAGAAAAATAAATTTAAAACAAAACTGAGAAAGTAAATTAAAGCAAAAATTAATAAACAACAAAAACTTTATTTAAAACGAAATAATAAAAAAACTAAATGAAAATTTTAAAAAGTAATCAAAAAAAAATTTACATATGTAACCAAAAGACTAACTAAAGAATTTCAAAAGAATTTTTTAATTAAAGAAACATTTTTAAGAGAAATTAAAATTTACATATGTATTAAAAGACAAAAACGTTACGGCAAAACCGGGAATCGAACTCGCGACGTTGCAGTTGCTAGGCTCAATCGCTCGCTCTGTACCACCGACAACTTTACGAAAACTTGTAAAATAGGAAAGATCAGTAATCAAAGTACATGAAGTTCGAGTACCAATGAATAAGCATTTAATTATTCATGACTCCAAAAAAAATTTTAGGTTAGGTGTCTTAAAATGGTACACAACCTCATGGAATCAAACGACTGATCCACCCGTGATGCACTTTATTTTTACTTCTTATTGGTGACATACAATCATCAATTTTGGCTTTAAATATTAACTCTAGCAAACGTTTAGGAATTCATTACTATACATAGTTAGAACAAAAATTGATGATGTTTTGCAACCAATAAGAAAATGTAAATATAATACTAAAATAAAAGACTTACATTTTGTCTGGAAATCCCTCGTCGAAAGATCTTTCGCTGGGCCTCCTCTTGTTGCTGGTGGTGTTGATGAGAAATTTACTTTTTTTTTTTTTTGATGTTTAAATTAATTTATATTTAGAAAACTTATTAAATTGGTTTTTTCTTATGTTCTTATTTACACATGTAACTAAACGTATGTTTTTATTTCTTTTGTTTGTTTCTTTTTTTTTTAAATATTTATTTTTGCAATTTAACACTGTTTTTTTATTGTTTCTTATTTTTAAGTAAATTATTTAAAAATATAAAAAAATGTGTATTTGACTACAACAAAAAAAAATGTAATTAATTACATATTAAGATTTAAACTTTTTTACTTTTAGACAATAAAGAACATTTTCTATTCTATTTAATAAATAGAATTTTTGTCTTTAAACAAAAACAAATTTTTGACTTTTAATTTGTGGACTATTTCTTTTTTTTATACACAACACTATGATTTTTTTCTTTGTGTAGTTTATAAATTTTTGCAGCAAAGTGGTGATAAAATGATGTTTTTTTTTCTTTCTTGACTATTTCTCTTCAAAAAAAACTCCTGTGTCCAGGAAGAAAAATAAGAGCGAGGTTTTTTTTTTTAAATATTTCAAGACTATGACGAAACCTGTTACAATAAATAAAAATCCTAATAACAAAAAAAAAATCAAATAAAGTAAAAAAAAATCTGCAAAAATCTTACCACTGGCTTAAGCTCCTTGTAAAAATAAATTTCAACCATCAATATCCTTTTTTTCCTCTTTAAAATTTGGGCAGAAAATCCAGGATACAAAAAATTAATTTTTCGAAGTATTTTTTTTTCTCTAATTTACAAAAAGAATGGCGACTAAATAATGAAATTTCTGGAGAAATTCTACTATTTATAAGCCGAAAATTTTGGAAATTATACGCTATTTCAGCAAAAAGAATTTATTTTCTGTTATTTCTGTACATAAAAACCTCTATTTAGTACAAATGTAAATACATTTACCACACTTAAACATACGCAGATAAGCTGCGCTTCACTGCCTTATCTCAGTGTTGCATTTAAAACAAACATAAAAATTTGGTCGTTAGCAAAAATTTAAATTTAAAAAAAAAAGAAAAATAAAAGGTTGACACAAGCGCCTCTACACACTCTTACTTGTTTCTATTATTATTACATAATTTTATTGCCTGCATAACATATGCCTGTACTACTTGGGAAACCAACACATATTTAAGTACACTTTATTAAAAAAAATATAGAAAATATTTAAATTTACTACAAAAGTAAAATGAATATCATATTTAATAGCAATAAAAAATTTGTATATAATATAATTTCGGCTCCTCTGTAAATTTACTTTATTAAACTTAAAACTATACCCTTTGATGTTTCTTATTCTACTTTTAAACAATGTTAACTCGTTACACTTTAGATTCTTTTGTTAATTTAATGTAACAATTCTACTCTTTTGTCAACAATATTTAAACAATTAAATTTTTTTCTATTATATTAAAACTAACTTTTTCTCTTCATATCTAGTTGTTATGATGGTTTTAAAAATTTACGTGAAGTTTCCTTACAACAATGACGTTGTCTTTGTAATATTTAAGAAGTCACACCAACAATAAGATGAAAAACAAGTAAGAGTGATATGTATGTATGTTGTTGTTGTAATTGTGAAAAAAAACGAGGTGGTCGTGGTTTTTTGCTCATAACTCAGAAAGTTATAGGGCGATTGTGCTGAATTTCAAGAGCGATTCATTCCTGGATATTTCCAAGAGATTGATATCATACACAGATCTGAGGAACATATAGTTGCTTTTAAAAGTTGATTTCAACCAACACACGGACAGACGGGCAGACGGACAGACGGTCAGGGCTTAATCGACTCCTCTATTCATAAGCTTTCAGAAAATATATACTTTATAGTGTCGGAAATGAAAATTGTAAAAATTACAAACGTAATGACAAAGCTATATATACCCTTGTGCACCACAGGTGAAGGGTATAAAAACATACATATATAAAAACATCCCATTGTAAAATTATAATTGAGTTTATATATGTTTAAAAAAAAAATTAAAAACATTTTTTTTTTAAATTGTAAATATATAAATAATATATAAAATAAAAAAAATTTCTCACGTTTACTCTAACCAGTATACCACGTTTGTATGTATGTGTTGTATGTGGTTGTTGTGGAAAAAAAACGAGGTGGTCGTGGTTTTTTGCTCATATCTCAGAAAGTGATGAAGTGATTATGCTGAATTTCAATAGCGATTCATTTTCGGATATTTTCAAGAGATTAATACCATACACATATCTGAGGAACAAATAGTTGCTTCTAAAAGTTGATTTCAACCAACACACGGACAGATGGACAGGCGAACATGGCTTAATCGACTCCTCTATTCATAAGCTTTCAGAAAAAATATACTTTATGGAGTTGGAATAAAAAGTTACGAACGGAATGACAAAGCTATATATACCCACACCACAGGTGAAGGGTATAATAAGATGAAAAACAAACTATTTTATTGTAAGAACTTTTATGAAAACAAAAAAAAAATAAAATTTTAAACTGTAATAAAAATTAAGTACATATTAAAATGAAAACTTTTAAGAATCCTTAATAGAGAAAAATGTATTTAGTTTTGTTATATGAAAACATTTATATGCGGGCGGAGAAACACACGTGTTTAAGGTTTTTTATGTAACAAAAAATCATACATTTATATGTCTTTAATTATAACAGATGTTAGGTTTTTTTTTATCATACCATGGGATGCATTTAACTGTAAGATGTTATCAAATTATTTAGAAGACGTAATAAAATATGTAACACGCGCTAAGAGGGATGAAACATGATTAAAAGTTAACCCAGAACTTCTAAGGTTTCCTTGAGAAAACTGTTACTTAAACGTATAAAAGTTTTTCTACAAATAGTTTTCCTTTTCTTTTCTTTTTTTTTTAAAGCATAAAGTATATTGAGGTATTTTACCCAGATTAAATCCTTTTGCTTAGAACAAATTTCAAAAGTTTATTGAAATCCTTTACTTATGATGGATTTGTGTGGTATATCGTAAAAGTAATACTTATGTCTACATATAGTTTATAACTCAAGTTTTTAGTGTGCTTTATTTTTGTTAAGTTCCTTTTTATATTTAAAACCCAATCGAATTTTTATCTATTTTCGAATTTACTATTTAAAATGTAAAGGATTTGTTAGCAAAAAAAATCAATTTTCTTTAATCTGCGATGTACACTATGTTTGTATTAGGGATGCTAAATAGAACTGATTTTGCTAATATCAGGAATTAAAAATTTATAATTTTTTTCGGGATTTATTATTTATATGTTTGTAAAAACACAATTTATTGAAATAATTTACAATTTATTTTTTTTTTAACTAACCAACTTCAAAACAAGTAACACTGCTATATTCGGCCGTGCCGAATCTTATATACCCTTCACAACGTGTATTCATGCAAAAATAATTGTTTGTATCACCATTCATCTCATATAAAATACGTATGTAAAGGGTGTTTTTTTAAGCCCGATAGAACTTGAAATTTTAAAAAATAACACAAAAAATTAAATTGTAATCAAAATTTTTTTTTTATTCGAAAGATCAATACGTGACATTAACATTTGAAAATGATTTCGGGCATATGGGCACCGCGGCTGTTCTTGACGAAGCGCATTCTGGACGTCCAATTTTGGGCCACTTTTTCGAGCACTGCTGGCCGTATGTCACGAATAACACGAACAATGCTGGCCTCCAAGGCGTCAATTGTTGCTGGTTTATCAGCATAAACCAGTGACTTCACGTAGCCCCACAGGAAATAATCGAAAGGTATCAAATCGCACGACCTTGGAGGCCAATTGACAGGTCCATTTCTCGAAATCAACTTATCGCCAAATTTTGATTTCAATAAGTCGATGGTTGCGTTCGCCGTATGGCACGTAGCGCCATATTGTTGAAACCACATCTCCTCCGGATCAATGTCATCCATATTTTCAAACAAAAAATCATTGATCATGGTGCGGTAACGATCTCCATTGACCGTAACGCGAGCTCCGGCCTCATTTTTAAAGAAATAAGGTCCGATGATGCCACCAGCGTGAAAACCGCACCAAACGGTGCATTTTTCTGGATGTAATGGAGTCTGTAGGGTCTCTTGTGGATTGGTCTCGCTCCATATGCGGCAATTTTGCTTATTAACAAACCCGTTAAGCCAAAAATGCGCCTCATCGCTGAACACAATTTTGCGATAAAATTGGACGTCCAGAATGCGCTTCGTCAAGAACAGCCGCGGTGCCCATATGCCCGAAATCATTTTCAAATTTTAATGTCACGTATTGATCTTTCGAATAAAAAAAAAATTTTGATTACAATTTAATTTTTTGTGTTATTTTTTACAATTTCATGTTCTATCGGGCTTAAAAAATACCCTTTATGTATGTATGTATGTACATGTGTATGTACATGTAAAAAAAATACCAAAAAAAAAAAAAACAAGTAAGAGCACTATATTCGGCTGTGCCGAATCTTTTATACCCCCACCAATTTTGTGTACATTTAAAGCACAATAATTATTATTTTGTTAATCGCTTGGAATAAACTCTTTATAATAAAATATACATCACTTTTTTTGTAGGGGGTGGTTAAATTTTAAATTTAAAACAGAGGCCAAATTACGGCACTCGAACGTGATCGAAATTTGAAAACTCTTATTAGAATCTCTATACCTAAAGGACAGCGTACTCGATCGTTCGAGTAAAATTTCGATCGATATCTAATGCCGTAATTCGGCCCCAGGTCTGTATAAAATGCTAGAACATCTACGAATGCCTTCTAAATTCGTTAAATGAGAAGTATTGCTGTTTATCGCGATAGTGTGGCAAAAAAACAGTCAACTTCGACTCATCATCGTGGCAAACAATTGAGCATCAGCAATGTTATTGAAAATTTGGACTATCGGATCGTGGTGTGCCGTTGAGGTCGCGGGGGCCATTTGGCCGATATTTTGTTCCATACATAATTGAACCATACAAATATTATCAAAAAAGAAATGATAATAATTTCCTAAATAATTTGTGTTTTATTCAAAATCAACTTCGGCCCTTAAAATTTAACCTGCCTTTATAACTTCGATATGCTGGTAAAATGTTTTCGTAAAATAAGTGTTTCAGTGAAAATGGGCGTTAAAGTAAGCGTGTCAATAAAATTTCTGCTAATAAATTCAACTTAGATATTTCAATATAGTCCGTAATTCTTCCAAAATATTTATTCATTGAGAAATTATATGAATTTGAGATAAAGCATTATATGGGATGTAGGCGTAAGAGTGGGCGTGTCACCTAAGTTTTCTGGCATAGCAATAACATTGACTAGAAGGATTTCCATAGCAAATTTTATCATCATACCTCTAATTTTGTCGGTTTTATAAATTTAAATTTCATTAACAGTAGATAACGTGAAAACTGAGCGTTATAGTAAGCGTGTCAAAGTAGTTTTTGCGAATGAGTACAACTGAGGTATTTCAATATAGTCCTTTATTATTCGATTTATAGAGAAATTATATGAATTTGAGAGAAAAAGTTGTATGGGAGGTTGGCGTGTCATATTTATTTTCCGTCAGAAGAAAGCCTTTGACCAAAAAGCAATTCCTGCAAAATTTCAGAATCGTAGATCTAATTTTGTCACTCTTTTTAGGTTTAAAATTTTGAACATACTGAAAAATACACTGCGCGGTATAAATTTTCGTACATTTTGATCTCTAACTCCCTTCCTAATGCATGCATTTAATTTTTGGGTAGATATATTGTTTTTGCTCAGGTAGTTTATATTTGGAGTCTCATGACTCTACGTTGATGCTGGTGGACACAACTCCATTTTATTCGATGTTGGAAGGACACGCTTCTTTCGACCTACGCTTGCATTACGAGCTATAACTTTCTTCCTTATATTCCGATTTAGCGAATTTTCTATTCCAAACAAACCTTGTGTATAAGACATATTCTGGCAAAATTTGAGCCCACTAGCTTTTTCGATGGGACCTCTATCGTGCATTTAACAGACGGACAGACGGACGGACATAGCTAGATCGTCATCAAATAAAACCCAGATTAAGAATATACAGACCATTTTTTGGTGGCGGGTATAAAAACTAAAATACTTTAAAAAAACACATTACAAAAAAATTTTTTTAGCTCTTTTACTAAAATTTTGCAAAAAATATTTGACCTTGTGTCATTGGTCTGGTGATCACGGTTGGATCGTCACGGGTATACAATGGGGTATAGGGGTATAGAGGAGAGTTTTATCTACTAAATGGTGCTAATTTCTTTTTGTTATCTTATGTTTTCTAGAAGTTATGGTGTATTAAAAAAGGAATTTAGGAAAATTTAGACCTAAAGATAAAAAAAAAAATAATTTCTAAACATTATAAACAATTTATTTTCATGTACTAATGGCTAACAAATTTTAAAATTATACAAAACTTATTTCGTTTGAAAATCTTTTAAAAGTAAAATGTTATAGAACTTTAAAAATCAAAATCTTACTAATAAATTTCCCGTTTTAGCAAAATGCTGAGCATGTCTATTTTGAACCACCCTGTGGCCCTTAAAAGAATTTACAAAAGAAAAGATAGATAAAAAAAATTTAGTTAAAATATGTATTTTAAATATTCAAATACTTATTTGAAATCTACTGATGCACATTTTTTTTTAATATTTTTAAATCTTAAACCTCATAAGACTGTGTGTACAACTATATGTAAAGTTGGGCACAAATCATTACTCTAGTTAATTTTTGTCAACAAACTTCGGTCATTTTCGTTTTCACAAACCCCTTTAAAATTCCTTTGTAGTTTGTGCAAAATATTAAAGTGGATGTTATCAAAAATGTTACTAGAGTCATCTAGTGTTCTACGTGATGTTTAGCAAAGACATCATCCTCAGTGTTTGCAAAATGTAGTGGCGCCTTCAACAGATGTTGCCATCTGCAATGAATAAATGCTAATGAATATGACTAATATATTTTTATAAAAATTTAAAAAAAAGTGGGCGTGGCACATGTATTTTCCGTTATAACGAAGACTTTGACCAAAAAGCCATGTCTGCAAAATTTCAGAACCGTACATATAGTTTTGTCAGTTTTATTACGTTTTAAATTTCAAATATACACTGAGCGGTATACATTTTTTTACATTTTGACCTATAACTCCTTTTCTAATGCATAGATTTAAGCAATTTTTGGGGAGAAATATTATTTTGACTCGAGAAATATATATTCGAAGTTTCATGACTCTACGTTTATGCGATATTAGAAGGACACGGTTTTTTCGACCTACTCTTGCTTTTCGAGCTAGAACTCTCTTCCTAATATTTCGATTTAGCCCATTTTCAATACCAAACAAACCTTGTCTATAAGAAAGATTCTGGCAAAGTTTGAGCCCTTTAGCTTTTTCGGTGCGACCTCTATCGTGCTTTCAACAGACGGACAGACGGACGGACATAGCTAGATCGTCATCAAATCAAAGCCCGATTCAGAATATATATACTTTATGGGGTCTAAAATGGATATTTCGATGTGTTACAAACGGAATGACAAAATGAATATACCCCCACCATTTTTTTGGTGGCGGGTATAAAAATTACAAAAAAAATATATTAAAAAAAAAAATAATAATAAAAAAAATTACAAAAAAAAATTTTAAAAAAATTTAAAAAAATTTTTTAAAAATTTTTTTAAAAAATAATAAAATATAAATAATATATTAAATAAAATAAATTTTTTTTGGCTCAGCTGGAATCCGATGCCACGTTTACTTTAATCAATATGTATGTAGGTTGTTGTAATTGTGAAAAAAAACGAGGTGGTCGTGGTTTTTTGCTCATATCTCAGAAAGTTATAGGGCGATTGTGCTGAATTTCAAGAGCGATTCATTCCCAGATATTTCCAAAAAATTGATACCATATACAGATCTGAGGAACATATAGTTGCTTTTAAAAGTTGATTTCAACCAACACGCGGACAGACGGTTATGGCTTAATCGACTCCTCTATTCACAAGCTTTCAGATAATATATACTTTATAGGGTCGAAAATAAAAATTGTAGAAATTACAAACGGAATGACAAAGCTATATATACCCCGGCTGAAATACGTGTATATAAAACAAATTAAACTATAATTTCGTCAAAAGTTTTTTTAGAAATATCTATGCATTTAAAATTTCATTAGATAGTTTAATCTAATTTTGTTACCTAGATATGCAATTGTTAAGAACCAGAGTTCGAACTCAACGCTTGAAGGTAATTTAGTTGATCAGTATTTATAAAGAGTATGCAGATATATTTCTCACTTGTCCCCAAACATAAAAACATCTATTTGGTGTACAATATGCATACGTATCAAAACTTTTTATATTGTGAGCTCGTTCTTTTCACAATTACAAAAACAACATACAGATATACTGGTAAGGGTAAATGTGGCATCGAATTCCAGCTGAGTCAAACATTTTTTTTTATATTATTTTATTTTTTATTTTATATATTATTTATAATTTTAATTTTTTATATATTTTTTATTTTTTTTAAATTTTTGTTAATTTGTTTTTTTAATTTATTTTTTGCAATTTTTTTTTGTTATTTTTTTATTGTTGTTTTTGTTTTTAATAATTAACTTAATTTATAATTTTGCAATGGGTTGTTTTTATATATGTAAGATTTTTATTTCATATGAGATGAATGGTTATACAAACTATTGTTATTGCATGACTACACGTTGTGAAGGGTATATAAGATTTCGCATGGCCGAATATAGCACTCTTACTGATTTGTTTTTTTTAATATAGAAAATTTTAGGCTGCAGTGTCATCCGAATCCGAATTTCCTGCAGACACACTGCTGAAAGTTTCATTACTTTCAAATTGGGATATTAACTTTTTATGTTTCGATCAAAAACTAATTTTAATATTGGATTATCTAAATAGTTTAAAAGTTGTTCTTCTTCCTAATATCCGGGATTTTGGGGCTCAGGATTTTGGGATTTGGGATATGTATGTAAAAAAATACTTTTTTTATATTAGTTTTTCTTTGCATTAAGAAAACTAAAACATAATTTTTTTACTACTACGCAGTTAGAACACACAAAGAAAAGTAATCGTCACTTCATAACAACACAATACGATTGGTATGTATGATTTTAATTTAATCATATCATGATTGCACAGTGCCATTTTTATATTGAATTTAAATATTTTGCGAAGTCGTACTGTGACTGCAAATAAATAGGATAATTTTTGCTCTTTTCGAAAGCAAACTATTGTCTTTTAGTGTTAGTTACTTATATTGATTATACATATATAATTTTTTTAATAACTAATTTTCTATTTAAAAATTTTTTCATATTTTAAACTTTAAAAATAATTTGTGCTCTGCGATAAATGTTTTACTGGTGATTTATCTGACTCAATCGGAACATTAATAAGCAGATTTGCTGTTTATAGCCTGACGAACAACCATTATATCCATTTAGATCAAGTATGGTTTATGGACTGGGAAAATCATTGGTATATATTGCTTCAAAAATGATATAAATTTGTATATCAGAATGTAACCATGTCAATGGTAACTGTTATAGCACCTTGCTAACGGACTAAGTGCTTTATAAAATTCAAGTTCATGGTCTCATTGAACTTTGGGATTCAACATGACGGCGCTACGAGTCATACAGTGAGTGAAACCATAGATTTGTTAAGAAAACATTTTGATGAACACTTAATTTCATTTTTTACCATCTAGATCGTGCTTTATCACGTTTTTATTTCTATTCTTTCTGCGGATATGTATGAGTACATCAGGAATAACCTAGCTACGATTAATGCTTTGGAAGCCAACATTATTCATGTTATTCGCGAGGAACTAGTCAATATGCTCGAACAATTTTCCCAAAATTTGACCATTCGAATAGACCACCTCAGATGTTCACTTTTTAATTTATGTGTATTAGATACACATAGTTGATATGTTGTGTGCTCTATGTGGAAGAAAACCATAACCATACCCTGTAGTGTGGGTATATATAGCTTTGTCATTCCGTTTGTAATTTTCATTTCCAACCCTATAAAGTAAAATTGAAATTTAGTATGGTCTGGTAGACGTCTAAAGATATTTACCCTTGTTTTGATTCATGTCATATAAACCTATTCCTGTCCGGTCACCAATACGTAAAAAGACCGCTTACTTGGGTAAGTTTTACTTCATCCAGTTCTGACTCGTTTGGTATTAGATTGATTCAGTTAGTGCTTTTATATCTCATTTTGTAGTTTACTTTACGTTATAAATTTAACCTCACTATGCATCACCCTATTTACCCTACATACATTTAAGATATAATCGTATATATTTGAACAATTTTAAATTTTAGCCAAAACATTAACATTTTTCCGATATACTTGAGTAATCCCATTTTATATTCATGAGTTATTTTACTACTAAATAAAAGTATTTTTGGCAAGTACATCGCAACATCTACCACTATCACTGTACAATATCACTTGCGTCATTTTCATTATTATTTCTGTTTTGTTCTATTTTTATTACGGTTATCTTAATTTAAGCCGATAATCTGTAATTGTACGTGTTTTTTATAATCTAAGACACCTATTAAATGCCTGGGGATTGTACATCTGTAGGTAATATCTGAAACATAAAAAGTGTTTTTGTTTCCATAAGCAAGGGACAAACCTAATAAATATACTTACTTACAATAGTAAATATACTTACTTGACTTGTAATCATATCTTGTCTGTTTTTCTCTTTACTCTTTTCACAATTTGTTTTCATGGCTATTTGCCATAAAATAGAAAATAATACACAAGAATAAAAGAAAGGGTTGATAAAATTACTTGGTGAAAAGTTGTTACAGATAAATGTAAAAATAAATACACTTTTATTGATGAATAAACAGCAAAAGTTGTGAAGCCTGTTGAAAGTTTTCTTACATTTTAAATCATGATTCTGTATAGAATTGCAATAAATTAAAGCACATTTAATTACACTACAAACTTAAACTTTTATAACTGAAATTATTTAATTGTACTGTAAAAGCTAAAATGGTGGTATCTTTATCTAGAGTTAACCAACATTTAATATTGGCTTTATTTAAATAAATTTTTAAAGCCTCTTCTACAGCCGGTAAATTACTATATTTCTGTTATATAATAAAAATAAATTTTATTGATTTTTGCAGCAATCAAAATGGAAGTACTTATAAAAAAATAAGTTTATCTATATTACTTATGTGCTTTTTATACATTTCTATACAAAATTCTAATAAATTATTACTATAATAAAATGTAAGGTAATAAAATTAATTTTTTTGGTATCAAATAAAAAATAAATAAAATTCAAAAAGTTTAATAAACTGTACTTCAAATAAGGAAATGTAAAATCTCTATTAAAAAGCAGCATTTCCTGATATAAATAAACTTTATTTATTTATTAAGTGTGAATGCTTTATTTGGTTTTGCAGATCTTTTTATACCTTTAAGCTATAAAATGAAAAAAAAAACTATATAATTTCTTCAATTATACTACGCAGGTAAAAACACTCATAGACACTTACATATCTGTGGCTTGGAGCTAAAAGGGCCAATGTCAAAATATTTACTTTTGAGAAAATTTGAATTGAACTTTAACTTTTATATATGCTTTCATAGTGACATTGGCCAGCATTTTATTTATGAAGCTGTTCTGGGTTAAGTATGACTTTAGCTGTTTTACCATAATGAAAAAGCCCGTGCGGGGTTTGCTAGATCCTCCATCGGGACCCTCCCATGCGGCGAATTGGGGACGCTCATCACGCCCTTTTTAGGGCATGAGGGGTACTAGGGAAATAAAATACCTGGGGGTGATCAAAATCTAGTATGTTGACGGACCGGTAATGTCACGGAACTACGATTTGGAATAACGATTCTGGGAAGTATGATTTTGGGCTGGCAGTTATGGCATTCTGTTACCTTAGTATAGGAGAGTGAAATCTTGTAGAAACGGCTTTCAGGCTAATGTCATATCTGCCTTCCGTCCCGTTAAAACCTTGGCAAGGACTTGGGGAACGCTCTGTATCTCGTAGCCGTTAAGTTGGCCATGCAGGTTTAGTTGATACGACATCCTAATTAATACCCGACCTGGCTCTGAACACAAGTGCTCATAAGGCCTTGTGTCAACCCTCGCGAGGACCTCACTGCGTGCAAAGGTACCCTCGGGGTCATAATGCGGGTAACTGCATAGACGGATATAGATAACGACTCCAAGATGGGACCCAACTAGCATCGAAATGTCAAATTTTAAAACAACCGAATATAAGGAGAGAACATTGGAACCACTCTTTGCAACCAGCTCGAAAACCAAACGATCCCCGGTTAACCGCAGACCGTCGTCCGTAGGAACCGAGGAGAGTACGGTTATGATGGAGCTGACAGGAAGCATGCCGAACTCGGCACACAAGGGAGACGATTTACTCAAACACCCCGATCTGTACATGGGAGTAGTAACGTGTTAACTACTGAGAAGGAAACTGTTCAACCCACCGTCTGCTCTCCTCGTCAGGAGTTTATTCTAAAGATGAGGAATTCTGAAGAAGAAACCGTACAACAATGCCGTAGCATCCTGAAGAAAATGAGGCACGCAATATCTAGACAGAGGAATATAAATTTGGATGTACAGAATGGAGTGTCGGAGCTAGAAGAGCTTCTAGATATTCTAAGCGACTACCGCAGAAACTGGAAAAGAGCGGAAGCAGAAAAAGAAAATAGCAAGAAAGTTCGAAAGGAGAAGCCAGTAACGTTATTAACGGGTGATGAAAACAACACTCCGATAACGCCTCAAAATAAAAGAAGTGCATCAAGCCCAACGGATATAATAAGACCAGGCAAAAAGCAGAAAGAGAACACCGGGAAACCTACGAAACAAGGAGAAATTCCTAACGATAGTAAACCGAAGGAGTCTCACAACCTTATGGAAACTAAGAAACGTAAAAGGAAGAAAGTACTTTTCAAACTGCCAAGGGAAAGACCGGAAGCGGTAATTGTCAGACCAACCGAAGGGCACAGCTACGCTGAGGTTTTACGAAACCTCAGAGAAAACGTAAAACCGGATGAAGCCAATATAGCGGTACGATCAATACGAAGGACAAAAACGGGTGCAATTCTCCTAGAAGTCGCAAAAGGCGGAAAAACTGGACAATTCCGCGATGTTATTAGGAACACACTCAAAGAAGCAGCGGACGTAAAGGAACTAAGGCCTAAAGTCACAATAGAAATTCAGGATATAGATGGATTTTCAACAAATGAGGAAGTGGTAAATGCCGTTATGAAGATAACCGGTGTACCGGAGGAGGACGTCACAGTACGTATTACAAGTCCCAACTTTAGAGACCAGAGAAGAGGTTTTGTTTCTCTCCCCGCACATGGAGCAAGTATGCTGCTAAAAGCAGAACGAATTAAAATCGGATGGATAAACTGTAGGGTCAAGTATCGAGAACAGATAAAACGTTGCTATAAATTCTTCGGAATTGGCCACACCCAAAGAGAATGCAAAGGGCCTGATAGGAAAGGAGCGGGGTTATGTATTAAATGTGGCGAAAGCGGTCACTTTTTAAAGCAGTGCAATAACCCTGCAAAATGTTGCCTATGTTTGACAGAGAGGAAAACACCACTAGATCATTTACCTGGATGTAAAGACTGCAAAGCAAGTAGGCAGGTGTAATGAAGATCTTACAGGCAAACATGCACAGAGGAAAAGTGGCAGATGCACTACTGCCACAAATAATGAAGGAACATGATGCAGATATTGCCATCATTAGTGAGCAATACAGAAAGAAGCAAACCGGTTTGTGGATGGAAGATGATTCTCGAACATCGGCAATATGGATACCTCACCTAAGCAAGTTGGTCTTAAAAGGATATGGAAAGGGAAGCTGCTTCACATGGGCACAGTTCGAAAATGTAACAGTTATTAGCTGTTACCTAACCCCCAGTGACCACATGGAAGAATTTCATAAAAAACTGGATGATATCGAAGACTTTGTAAGAGGGACTAGTGGACATCTAATAGTGGCAGGCGATCTAAACTCTAGGGCACCAGATTGGGGCATGCAAACCATAAACTCCAGAGGCAGGGGGGTGGTACAGATGATAGCCAGACTGGGCATGGTCGTGGCAAACGTGGGAAGTGTACCCACTTTTAGACGACCAGGTTGTGAAGGCACAATACCGGATATTACTTTAGTTTCAGAGAGAATCGCAAGTCAAATAACGGATTGGAGGGTCATTGAATCATATGCGGGAAGCGATCATCAATATATAACCTACTCAATTAACACAGGAAGGACAAACAGAGGAAGCACTCGGCAACAGAAGGCAGGCACTAAGAGATGGAACGCCAAAAAACTGGACACATTTAAATTAATTACGGAAATTGATCGCAGAATAAACAATTTGCCCAGAACTGCGGATGCATCCACTACCGTAGAAAACGTTATGCAAATAATCAGAAAGGGATGTGATAAATCGATGCCCAAGATAAGAGGACAAAAGACGGGAAAAAAGGAAGTCTATTGGTGGAACGAGGATATCGCAAATGCAAGAAGAGACTGTTTTAGATGCAGAAGGCAGTACACTAGAGCTAGGAGAAGAGGCGAAGCGGAAGCTGAAAAAATCGCTTTTAAAGTTGCAAAGAAAAAACTGCAAAGGGAAATTTTTGACAGCAAACGAAAGTTATGGGAGGAAATGCGTGAGGATGTTAATACAAACCCATGGGGCACGGGTTACAAAATAGTGAAAGAAAAACTGGGGATGAGAAGCCCAATCCAGTTGATGGAAGAGGAAAGGATGAAGACCATAGTGGAAACCCTTTTCCCGACAAACGAAATCCCTGCTGATAGAATAGACACGGAGGAAGTGACTGATATTCCATTGTTCACACAAGAAGAATTGAAGATGGCCGCTGGAAAACTAAAGCCTAACAAGTCACCTGGCCCAGATGGAATACCAGCAGAAGTGATTAAGCATATAGCTCTAAACCGACCACATTTGGTACTCGAAATGTACAACAAATGCCTTATGCAGGGTTTTTACCCAAGGGTATGGAAGCTACAGCAACTTGTGCTTATCAATAAAGGCAAGGGCGATCTAGACTCGCCATCTGCTTATAGACCACTCTGCATGCTGGACACTGCGGGCAAACTTTTTGAAAGACTCCTTAAACCTAGATTGAGAGAAGCTATAACTATCGGAGGTGGCCTATCGGGTAGACAGCACGGTTTCAGACCTGGAAGATCTACCATTGGAGCACTGAAGGATATTGTTGATGTTTTTAACGCTTCTCAACAGAGGAATCACTTCAGTAGGCCGCTCATTCTCTTAGCCACTCTGGACATTAAAAACGCTTTTAACAGCTTAAGATGGCCGGACATTCTTCAAGCCTTAGAGACACGTTTCCGTATACCGACATATATGTCACGTCTAATAAGAAGCTACCTTAAGGACAGGGAGCTCATATATAATACGAAGGTAGGACAAGGAAGGATAACGGTAACATCCGGCGCTGCACAGGGATCAATTCTTGGCCCAGACTTATGGAACATTACCTACGACGACATACTAAGGATCGAAATGCCACAGGATACCGTCCTGGTGGGCTACGCAGACGACATAGCGGCAGTTATAAGCGCTAGGGACACAGAAGAGGCTAAACGGAAACTGAGACAGGTTATGATCAGAACGAAGACATGGCTGGATGCACATGGACTTCAGCTGGCAATTCAAAAGACCGAACTGCTACTCTTGACAAGAAGACACATACCCATGGGAATAGACATTAATATAGAAGAAGTGTTTTTACAAACTAAGGCATATGTCAACTATCTCGGTATAAGACTAGACTCTAAGATGACTTTCTCGAATCAAATCCAGTATGCAGCAGGCAAAGCGGCTAGGGTAACAGCGCAACTAAGCCGATTAATGGCGAATATAGGAGGCCCACGACAAAATAAGAGAAAGTTGCTGATGGAGACAAGTAATGGTATTCTCCTGTATGGTAGTGAGATCTGGGGCGAGAGTATTAGGAGAAATAGGATAAATATGCTACTTGCGGTACAGAGAACATACGCACTGCGGATAGCTTCTGCTTATCGTACAGTATCCACGGCAGCCATCCTTGTTTTATCGGGAACTATTCCGATAGATTTGCAAATAGGAGAAAGGATAAAGATATGGCGGAAAAAACAGACCGGCAGTTTTGAACAGGGTGATAGAGAGTTCATAAGACAGGAGACCATTCAAAGTTGGCAGGAAAAATGGAACGAGGAAACGACAGCTAGATGGATGAGGAAACTACTCCCAGATATTAACATCTGGGTAAAAAGGGTAACCGAAGAAGTAAACTACTATCTGACACAAATGATATCTGGTCATGGATACTTCAGGAAGTACCTGTATAACATAGGAAAGTGCAGCACACCATACTGTTTATACGAAGACGAAGACATAATCGACGACGCTAAACACACCTTTTTCGAATGCTGTAAATGGGCTGAAAAGAGAACAGAATTGGAGAACTTTATGGGCGAAATAAATGCTGAGAGCATAATTGATCGCATGGTACGGAATGAGGGAAATTGGCAAGCAGTATCAAGATACTGCGAGTACATATTGAGAAGAAAAAAACCTGATCTGGATGAAGCAGATTAGGGACTGAAGGCAGATAGGCGAGGACCTGGACGCAGGTCAACACGGACTGGGGCTGCAGAAACGGCCAAAGGGAAACCACCCCGAAGTAATGCATTACAGCGGTCCCGGGGTGGAATCATTTCCGGAGGAGGACAAAGGGGGGTTTTTTAGTCGGTATACCACGCGGGGGAGCCCGACATACCACAGATGGTGACGACCGATCGTGGATGCAGAAATGCATTTTTTACCTCCTTTCCCGCCAAAAAAAAAAAAAAAAAAAACCATAATGAAAAAGAGCAAGAAAACAAATCTAATGCAATGATTAACTCAAAAGAGGACAAAAGTGACATTGGCCCCTTTAGCTCCAAGCCACAGATATAGTCATATATATTGCGCAATAAGTATATGTTCGGATCCGAAAATTGATACATAAAACCGATAAATAATTTTTCACTAATGTAGAATAAAAACTAAATTCAAAACTTTTTCCTTACGCCAATTTTTTGTTGATATTTGCAGTTTCTCCATATTTCGTAAAAAAATTACAAAACAAAAATGGTAAGATGTAAGCAAGGGGCTGTGTATATTTATAAAAGAATAGTTTTACTGCCTGTTCAACGATGTCGAAAGAAAACCCAAGCAAAGCTTCATTCGTACAAATATATTGAAAACAACAACAAAAACCAAAAATTTGTTTTTGTTTTCAACGTATTTGTACGAATGAAATTTCGTTTGGGTTTTCTTTCGACATCGTTGAACAGGCAGTTAATGTCGCATCAGGGAAACTAAAATCGCCAAATTGCTAAAAATTTGTGCAAGACATTTCGATAACAAATTTCTTATTGCAACATAGATTTTTTATAAAAAAAAATTATAACAAATTTTAAAATTTACTAAAATATACTTGCTACTAATAAATATAATGTTTTCACAATAGTAACATATTAAAACTAAACAAAAGTGAAATGCTCATTCATACACACAATTAAATATTCATGTCTTATTTTTAACACTTTTAATACAAAGATACTGCAGAATAAAAACAAAATCAAAAGAAGATGCTAACAGCGCTATGTTAATTGTTCATTTAAACTTTTTACCACTTGATATCAATATTAATCTTCTGATTAAAACATACAAATAGCAAGATTGTCCTGCTACATCTAATAACAAATAAAAATAATTACCTCGTATGAAGCATTAACAACTAGTTTCAATGTTGCATCTAAATATACCCTTTTTCACTGTGTAAAGGTTTTAATTAAAAAATAAAGCTACATTACTTGAATTTCGATTGATAAATAGCTATTAATTTTATTTTCAGAAATGTGCAAAAACAAAAATTAGTTACATAACATTATAAAGTTAACTGTTTTTAATTCGTGTTATTTAAAAAACAGCCTTGAAAATTCTTGTGTCAACAGAAACTTACGTAAAAGTCATATGATCTGACAAGCCACTGATATCAACTGTTTTTAGCAATATACAAGTTTTTTTTTTTTTTTTTTTGTAGTATATAATAAAATATATATAGCCTGTGTTTACGCTGAACAAGATTTTCTTTTACAAGAGAAAGGAAAGTGTATAGAAATCAAGTCATAATTGCATCTACTTGAAACTCGTTTTATTTTGTCTAGAGCACACTAAAGCACTAAAAAAAGAGAAAACGTTCTGCAAGAAAATTTTTAAATGAAGACTTTCATAGTTTTTCAAAGCAGTATAAAAATTACAAAACTGAAATCATATTCATATATGGATTAAAACTCAGATATAATCAAAATAAATAGTTTTATTCATAATTACTCCTAGTCGAAAGTAAACTTTTGATAAATTTAAAAGTCGATTTTGAATAACGCACATTTTACGTAATTAAAAATTAAGAACTTTGGAATAATATATACATATTACTTTATATATGACAATATATTGACACATATGAACAAAAATTACTTATACGGTCCTATATTTGTACCATGGTCCTATATTTGTACCATACATGATTCACGTCTCCATACATAATTCTATACATTTTCATGTATGACTATTATTGTGAACATATTTAAATATGTAAACCATTAATACTATGCAACAAATGTCAATTTTTCCCCCTAAATAACCTGCAAAAATCATCATAATTTCAAATTTTATGGGAAGGTTTTTTTTAAATGTTTTTTTATATAATTTAAGATTTTTTAAGAGGCTGCTCCATACATCTTGTCGTAACTTTGGAACGACGTACTTGATTTTATTTTGCAGTCCGTCTAAAGACTTTAAATTACGCCGGCCTTAAGTCTTTCAAATATCATTTTCTGATCCAGCCATCAGATATGGAGATATCGAGGAACAAGTCGGATCTTTTTTTTTGTAAAATTACAAAATATTTGAAATGAAAAAAATTATCAAAAATAGAAAGCAACAAATAATTACCAGTTTTGGTACTTTATCCTAAAACTGCATTTATTAAGAATAAAATAAATTTTATTTAATGAAAATCCATGATTAAATTCGTGTTTTATTCCCGATAAACTGAAGGTACCTAGTTTTGATATATTTTGTCACAAATTAGTGTAAAGCTAAAAATTTGGTGATTTTTTTATTTTATTTTTCTTATGAAAAATTAATTTCAAATTATTTTCCGACGTAAGTTAGTCTAGAAGTTAGATGAAATCTTAAAAAGTACCATAGATAAAGTTTTTACCGGTTTTTTTTCTTATTCTTTTGATTTAAAAAAAAAGTGCCAGACACCTGTCCGCTTATTTTATTTCTGCTTTTTGTTTAATATTTAAAAAAATCATATTTTTATTCAATTGAAAATATTAAACAAAATACACCAACATTGTCATGGTGGCTTCTCATCTCGGTCGTTTCTTATTTGGGTTAAGATTATCTTCTTCCTTCATATTTCCCTCTAACGCATATCAGATGGTAAGATACAAATATAACAAAGATACTTACAAAATTAAAAAAATATTTCAATTTTATGAGAATAATTAAGAATAGAGGTTATTAACAAAAGTTTAGTGTAATTGTTCAAAAAATTTTTTATTAAAAACACTTCAATAGGACTAAATTCTTCTCTTTGCATTTTGATGTTATTTTAGAAGTTTTTGAGACTTTGCTGCAAAACGTGAATAAATCTCTACGAAAAAGTCTGTGTAAGGTACACATCAATTTTTTGTTCTATCATTTGCAATGATAAATTCTTATATAGCATTACTAAGCTTTATTAGTGGCAGAGTTAGGTTGTAAAAATAACACTTTGTTTCAAAATGTATTAAAAAATAAAATACATTATAAAAAAATAACTAAAGGTTAGATATTTCTATGTCAAATAGAAATAAATTAAACTCAAAATAAGTAAATATTTGAAATATGTTTAAAATATTAGAATATTTAATAATGAAAGAAGTATTTCTCTTTTTTTTTTTTGTACATCGATGCGTATGAGTACTAAGATATAAATTTATAAACAATCAAATTACAAATTTTACAATAATTATTCATATATGTGTATGAGTGGTGCAAAAAGAAAATACATACTTTTATTACTGCTACATTAGAGTATGTCTTTGGCTACGTACTTAAAATACATCCGTTTTTCCTTAAAAAATAAATGTCATGAAAAAGTATCAATTGTAGCTATTTCTTTATAAAATGTATATTTAAAATACTTACATCCTCAATAGTTATAAAAAATTCATGTGTATGTAGTTTGTGTAAGATACTTATACATATAATAAATACAATGTATCTTATATTGTCTGTACTGTAGTGAAGAAATGACAGAAGACATAATTAATTATTTACTTTATACTGTGCAGTTCAAGTAAAGGAGGACTTCAAAGTAAAATTATAAAAAAAAAACATTTTTTGCCAGAAATTTTAACTTAAGCTTAAGATAATTTTCATTAAAAATTAATTGTGAAATCTTTTTTATAAAAACAGTATAATTTCTAAACCCGAACAGATAAAGTTTCAGCTGCTGTTTGGATGAGTAGATCGTTCGGACTACAGAAAAAGTAAAATTTTATATGCAATACATATAAATATGTACATTGGACCTTAGCGCCTTACAAAAATACATGCACCCTTTTGTATACATACATACATAATTTATTTTTATTATCGAAAAGAAAAATAGTTATACGAAATAATTAATTTTTATTTAATTAATTTACAGAAAACAAAGAAACATACTATAGTTACCAAAAATATGGTATCAATCTCTTGGAAATATTCGGCAATGAATTGCTATTTAAATTCAGCACAATCGCTTCATAACTTTCTGAGATAGGAGCAAATAAACACGACTGCCTCTATTTTTCCCCATATTTTTACTACCAATATTAGAATTTTTCAGCCTAAGAATAATTTATAGATACCTTTGCTACCATTTGTAGATATAATATGCCTCTAAAGATATTTGTGAAAAATTTTGGATAAAGAGGGCTGTAATCGGTAAAGTTATAGGCAAAATTTTTTTTTTGGAAAATAAATAGTCCAAAAATTTACAAACGAAAATCAATTTTTTTCAGCTTCTAGACAACCGAGAGAGTCAATATTGCTACCATCTGAAATGGCTTGACTAGCGCAATTTAAGCACTATAAAAAATTTAAATTCATGTTGGCCGCCACTACAAAATGGTGGACACTCAATTTATATATGAGCCTAATCTGGCATTTTAAGATGTAACTCTTTCAACCCCCACAATATTGGCATTATAAAAAATGTAAAATCCAAGATGGCTGTTAAGCTACGATGTCGGATTACACCTATGTATATGACGGTGGATGGTATTATCAGATTCGGCACGACAGAATATAGCAATCTTAATTGTTTTTATCTTTTCTTGATTCAACAACATTTTTTGTCGACTTTTAGACACTGTATTATTCAGCCACTTGTCTGATTGATTTGCCATTATCAATTGTAGCGAATATTTTACACTTTTCAACCAACATTAAACTTAATATTGTCGTTTATTTACAGGTGCCATTTTTACATCTCAGCTCCACGAAAACTTAAGTAAATTAAAAATTTAAGATATTCTTTAATTTTTGCTTACACTCAAATACATTTTTTGTTCAGCGGTCAAATAATTAAAAACTATTACTGAGAAAACCACACTTGTCCAGATTATAGAGAAAAAATTTCCGAATTACTGGATAGTCCTTATTAGGAGGTGTTCGAGTTGGTGAGCTTTTACTGTAATTTTTTTCATTACTTTTATTTATTTAATTATTAAAATAACTGTATTTTTACAAGTTTAAATTATATTATATGTTAAATTTTATTTGTTTTTATATGTTTAAATTTTCTGATAAATTTTATTAATTAATTTGAAATTTGTTGTAAAACAACATGTAAAAACACGAAAATGGTAAACAAATAAAAATTTTGAAACATAGGCAAAAATTTTGTTTATTTAACTGTAAGAAAAGAATGAAATATTGAAACTACTAATGGCCGTATTTTGGTAAGCACATATCATACGTGAACAGTCTGTAAAAACTGTCTGTTCCTTTGACTTTAAAATTGGTCATAAACAATATAACAGAACAATTTTCCGCTTTAAGGCTTCATTTCAATTAATTATTATCTTCCCACTTATTTAAAATTAAATTAAAGGTTAAATTTAACTACTGCTACTACTACTTAGTAAGCTTCACACGTATACATGTTCAATTTGTAGTAGAGACGTCTTACCAAACAAACAAAAAATATGTCTGCAATTAACAGGATTTTATTTGCTAAAGAAAATAGTAATACGATTACTATGCTTGTATTTCTGTTAAACTTGACCTTGAGTCACGTACTACACAAGGCCCTGTTGGTTTATTCAGTTACATTTAACTGAGGTCGTGAACCTTTGAAATAAATTGCGATAAACACTTAAGCACATATACATTCACGTATGTATTCGCCAAAATACCTACGAAAGTACACCTTATCTTATTAAAAAATAATAACAGTCGTTAAAATCTAAACAAGATGTGTATTTGAGACGGCCATAGAACCCATAAAAGTCACCCACAACTACAAATATGAATGAATTCAAGTAAATATAGAATTTAAGATGTGTTTTTTTTCTCAGTTTTGGAGGTGTTTATAGACTTTTGACTTTAGAAATGTTTTATAAATACAATTATTTTTTTTTCTTTTTGGTTTTGCAATATATTTTTATTGGCTTTTATGATTACCACACCCACCTGATCTGTTTTGAGGTTGCAATATAAAAAATAAATAAAAATAAAAATAAATGGAAAAAGTAAACTGTTGCTGTGTATGTTTATGTTATTTTCTTTGTATGTGTAAGTATCGTTAAGTTACCTGTCTTTATTGTTAACGCTAACAACATTTATAATTTACCTAAAGCTACATGGAATTTAACAAGATTTAAAAATGTTTTTTTAACATAATTGGTTGGGGAAACATGACCTTCATAAAAAAGGTACCAACGTAATATGGCCTTAAAAAATTCCAATTCCAAAAATGTAACACTTAGTTTCTTAGTGTCTGTAAATATATTTAATTTTTATTTGTTTTATACAAAACAATATAATGATCCGCTAAAAGCTAATAGTGATTTTTACATCGCCTTAATATTCAATATTTCCTAAATTAGTCCCAAATATTTGACATCTAACTAAACCAAATTTTGAAAAACTTATTTAGTGGATTAACGTAACTACTGCACATACTTATGTTTAATTTTTTGGGCTGGGCGATGATGTCATTCAGGCATGTTGCTTATTATGTACAAAACATAAATATCAACAGAATAGTTACTAGACACTAAAAAACAAAACAGTGATAATAAAAGTAAAGATTTCAAAAATAACAAATGGTGTTTATGCACAACATGCATTGATGTAGTAGATATTCCAATTTTGACTTTGTTAGGCCAACACAAGAAACACAATTTTAAATAATGTGTGTATAACTTCGAAAGTCGAGATTCAAAACGAAGTGCATATCTCTTTAATGCTATTTGTTTTCGCTATTAACTTTTTTGTCATTTTTTATTAAAAAAAAAGGTTTTTATTTTGAAAGAAACAAGTAAGAGCACTATATTCTGCTGTGCTGAATACAATTTCATTTACAGTATATTATGTTAGAAGTGGTCGCTGAAGTAGGCGTCTTAATGTAGTTTCTGCTGATAACTTCATCTTAGATATTTTCATATAGAGGCCTTTGTTTTTTCCAGAATCTTTATCTACAGAGAAATTATGTGAATATAAGAAAATCGTTATATGGAGGAGTGTGGGCGTTAAAGTGAGCCTGCCACCTTAATTTTCCGTTAATATACTTTTTTTTTATCAAAAAGAAATGTTTGCAAAATTTCACAATCATACATCTAATTTTGTCAATTTTATTATATTATTATTTTTAGTTATAAATTTAAATATACCGAAAAGGACACTGTGCGGTTTAAATTTTCCTATATTTTTATCTATAACTTCTTGTATAGATTTGAGCAATTTTCAAGGAAAGATATTTTTTTACTCAGGAAATACACCTATGAAGTTTTATCGCTCTAAATCAATGCGTTATAGCTATAACTCTCTTCTTAATAAAACGACTTAGCCCATTTTCAATAACAAACAAACCTTGTATATAAGAAATATTCTGGCAGAACTTGAGCTTCCTAGCTTGTTCGGTTCGAGCTCTATCTATCGTACTATCAACAGATGGGCAGACATGGCTAAAACGTTATAAAATGAAACTAAAAATTAGAATATATCTGTGGGCGCAAGGAAAAACAAGGTAACTCAATTTTTTTAAAACACGAGAAAGACGCATTTAAAGTTTTCGACATATTTTACTAGTTTTTTTTTAATTTATATTCTAATGTGTGCGCATTAAAAAAAAAACATAATTTTACATCCTGTTGAACATTTTGGGTTGCAGTGAAAAACTTTTTATCCGTCAGAATCGAAAATCAAGTTCAGTTACCTGGTTTTTCCTAAAAATTTCATTGTTTGAATTTATTCTTATATTTTATGGAGTTAAGGCAACTTTTCATCGTCTTATGCAAAAAAACATTAGTTAAAAGTCATAAATAAAAAAAATAAATATATATATATATATTTTTTTTTTAAATTAATTTTTATGTTTTTTCATAAAAACAAAGGTAAAAAATATATTACTTTTTTTATGATGAAAATTACAAAGAATGCGAAAGAATCATCCGGAGCCACGTTTATGTGCTCCTTTGACTTGCAACAATGCTTGCAAACTCCCGCACTACACACTTCTATAGTCTTTTATAAACGAGCATTGTGGACGTTCAACCTGATTGTCAACAATAGTACTTCTTCCGAAACAAAGTGTTACATGTGGAATGAAACTGTTGCCAAACGAGGGGCTAACGAAATAACTTCTTGTATTTATAATTTTCTTCAAACTTCGAATGTGACTCATCTCATTTTGTACTCAGATTCGTGCTTTAGACAAAACAAAAACAAAATAATGATGGGGATGTTATCCATAGGCTTGGCAAACCACCCGACCATCTGCAGACCATTTCTTTTGTTGGTGGGCATAATAAACAAAATTATGTCAGTTAAAAAAAATACAATTTATCTCTTCACTGAATTAAGAATTTAAAAGGAGTATGTACTTTAAAATTTATAATTAAAATGTTAAATGTATTTATTAGTACCGACTTCATTTCATATTTTATCAATGACGATTTTTGTTGTTCTCAATATCTACTCAATAATCTTTGTTTCTAATATTTATTCATTGTTTCAATGACGCAATCTTTTTTAAAGTGACTAATCTAATATCTTCATTATGCTTTTCATTGTGATTGGCTTCTAGTGTTGGCGGGACAAAATATGCTTAAACTTACCGATCAAACGTAAGCCAATCAGGAAAAAACTAGAAGCGGTCTGAACTAGGCCTTTAAAAAATTTATTTATAGTCTCAACGAACACTACAGAACATTTTGCAAAAATGTTTCTTCTATTGGTAGTTCAAGTTGCCTTTTCTAAATTTTTTAAGTCATGTCATGTCCCTAGGACATGGATGCTACCAATTTGTTGCGTAGAAAGCCTTACAAATATCACCATCTGCTACATAAATTTTACAAACGCATGCTTTTTTATTTTTTCAATTATTTATAAAAAGAATTTATAATTTACAGTCAAACTTAAGCAAGACCTTTAACCTTGTGAAACAACTTATTCTTCGTGGTTTTTATTTACTAGGATTTTTAAAAAGTCAGACATTGTGTTGCTGTAAAAATTGTTTACAGATTTACAATTTAAAATACAACTACATATTTACATTGCAATAAATAAAACTCAAAGACTATTTCACCATATAATACGAGTAAAATTTTCGCCTTAAAATAATAAAAAAAATATTGAAATAGAATGTCGCTGCAAATAACGAGGCGTTAATCCCTCACAAATGTTTATAGGCAGAAAATAATATTGTCAAATTACTTGCAAACAAATTTCGTTCTTAAATTAATTTTACTTTTTATACATATATTTGTTTAGTCTGTATTAAGTTTTTATTTGATTATTGTCTAAAATAAAATTGGTTAAAATATAAACTACCTTTCAATTTTATTTACTTCCCTCAATTCAATTTCTGCATTTTGCTTTTTGAATGTATAAATATATTCTTATTTATCCAGCCCAACCATAAATCCAGTGGCACTCAAAACCAATTTATGAACCATTAAATTATCAAAGTATTAACATAAACAAATAAATAAATTTCATATACGCTCAACGCAAAAAAAAATATCTATAAAAATAAAAATACTTAATCCGTTATAAAATTTATCAATAAATAAAATTTACTCTAAAAACAGCATCAATGGAATTTAACAATCTTTCATTTTTATAAAATCCTATAAAAAAATAAAACTGTACAAAAAATTATTTTGACGTACATTTTACCCACATAAATCGTTCAACTTATTTCTTTTTAGAGTTTCTTCAATTTGAAAATGACGATTTTGTAAGTAAATGTAAATATTTCATTTGTGGTTGCTTTATAGCATTTTCAATTAATTTTAAATTTCTCTTTGAACCAGTTTTTATTTACATTTCAGCACATCGTAAATAATGATTTTGCTGTATCTTCTGGCAGCTACTTAAACTACTTAAAGCTATAAAGTATAACTTTTAAAATGAATTTCATAATAAAAGAATTATACCAATATATCACTTACAACTTTTGTCTGTTATTTCCCTTTCCCAATCTCTACCACCCATATCTATCACATTTCCACGCACTTTAGATGTTTCATATTAAACGCACCGCATTGTGAATGTGTTACACATTAGTTATTTGATTTTAAAGCCATAATATTATTCACGCTTTTTTTCGTTAATTTATTTGCATGCATGTTCAGAGGATAATGTATATAAACAATTACATATGTAAGTGCTTATACGTATGCAAAGTTGTTTACTTTGCTTATGTAAGCATGTTTGAATATGTATACTAGTGATGTAATGAATATCAATTTACAAGTATTCGCGATTACGAATGCGAATATTCAGCCAAATTATAATTTTATTTAGTTAGAGATTAACCTTTGATATATGCTGTGAATTTGGTGGCTAAGGCGATGTGTTAATCACACAAATTTTTATTATCGTTTATAATTTAATTAATTAAATAAAAATCTATTATTTTAAAAGCAATAATATAATCATAAAGAGATAAAAACACAGGTTTTTAAAGAAAGTTGATAAAGGGATATATTTTAGGTTGTTTTAAGACTAGATATATTTGAAGAGGTTTTGCAACCTACACAAAGTTTAATTAATAAAATTTTTGGTATCAAGTATTTTTTAGTTTTATGGCAGAAAAAAACAATTTTTCAGTAGCGTATGCGGTAAAATAAATTAATATTTAGCCAAATTTTTTCAATAAAATTAAACTTTTTATTAAAATTAATATTTGTTTGATTGCGCTCAATAAGCAATTAAAAACGTTCTGGTTAATCTATTAGCTTCTAGCTAACTATCGGAATGAATGGGTATAAATAGAATTTTAAGTGAAGCAAAAAGATTCATAATCATAAATTTGAAGACATAAATAGATGCATGCAAAGAAAAACCAAGAAAACGACGCGATCACGATCAGTCATAATATAGTTTCTGTAACAACAATTGATTATCACAAACAAGTAATATTTAGTTTTATTTTTGTGTTTATATCTCAGTTAGTCTTAAACCGCTTTATCAGTTTTTATCAGTAGCAATTTTTGAGATTATGGACAAAAATTAATTAGAAGCTTTTATAATTTGACATAATTTAAAAAAGTATAAATTTTTTAAAATTATTTTTGCCTATAACTTTGCCAGTTAGTAAACGATCCATTAAAATTTTTTTAGGAGTATCTTTAGAGGCATATCGTACCTTTGAATAGTAACATAGATCTCTATAAATTAACCAAGGGCTACAAATTTTAATTTTTGTGGTAATATTATAAGAAAAGACAGAGGCAGTCGTGTTTACTTGCTCATATCTCAGATATTTGCAAAAGATTGATACCACATACAGATCTGAGTAATATGTCGGGACAGATATACGACATAGAATCGACTCTTCTAGCCATAAGCTTTCAGAAAATATATACTTTATAGGGTCAGAAATGAATATTGTAGAAATTACAAACGGTATGCCAAAGCTATATATACCCATGCGACCACATGTGAAGGGCATAACAATAATTTGCTGTAGAAAAGAACAAAAATGTTCAATTTTATTTGTAGTCATAACAAAATAATTGCATGTTACTTTTACTTAACATAACAATGATGACTTGCAGCCATTACATGTTTTAACCACAAACATACAATTTAATTTTAGTATGTCGCTCTTTGATTACGATTACTACTACCATGTTTGTTCTTTGTGTGTGGTCAAAGAAATTTCTAGGAAATCTACAAAGTAATTGCTGTAACAGTTTAAACTCCATATGAAATAAGAAAAATTCTCAGAGTTTCGACCAACGCAATCTGTTTGGTATCAAAACTCACATCAGATACAGTCACAAAAAATATCAACAGAACCAAGATCGATCGTAAACTACGAACGCCTATAACTTTTACAAGAAAATATTTCTCTTTTTCTGTCACATTTTAGTACAAGCCATTTTATTGTGAACAATGGGAATGTTGCTAGAGATAAATTAAGTAATAAAAGGCATTTTAAGATGGTTCTAAAATTCAATATTATATCGAATAAAACTCCAACAATTTTAGTATTTTTTTCATAAATACACTTCAGTGTGTGTATTTTCATAAATCTGCAAAAGACTTGCAGTCTGGTAACAAATTGGACTATAAGAAATAATTCCCAAAATAAATGTATATTACGAAGCAAGTTTAGGAAAAGGGAAGCATTATTTCTAAGGAAAGATTAGATCATTAGAGTTTTGGAGACTAAAAAACACCGAATGATGAGAGTAAATAATATAGACAACGATATGTCTAATGTGCAAAGAAAAAAAGCCTAATTTCAAGAACCGGAAAACGTGGTTATTACTCATGAAAAAAGGTTTTACCTAGAAGAACTGGATGGCAATAATAATACATCACTAATGTATACATACATAAACAAACTCGATATAACGGGGCATGACATAGACATTATTGTGCGTGTATATGAGGAAAAAACATAAATTCATGTTTCACTTTTTCTGACACCATTTTGGTCCTTTATCATTATGAACGCTATACTTAATGAACACTCACGCATATGTATAAGTAGCTTAATTAGTGTATGAGGGTTGAAATTTTTATTTAACTGTACTTTTTTATTATTAAATGGAGTAAGTCCAATTAATTTTATTTTATAATAGTTTTCTCTAATTGCAAATATGCGAGTTTATTCATATAAATCAAAGAATTAATTAGCTGTAAGTATTTAAATATAGGTACTAATATATTTTTAAAGGAATACAAATATTTGTGTTTAGTAATAGCACTTGTAATTGTATACATACCGATTTATACGAGGCTTAGATTTTGAAGTATTTTATTAAAAAAAATTATATATAAAGATGATAAGAAATAGTTAGCTGCGAAGGCTTAAAACAAAACTAATAAAATTTAAAAAAAATTTAGTTTGTTTGCCAACACTTCTGATTCACAACATCTATAATATGGTATAAGTCTTATGTACAAACGGGCTAAAATATTAATTCTAATAACAATTCTTTGTAACATGTTCATGCATAGTGTGTAGTCGTGTTTATGCTTTTAATTCATGTCTCATTCGACATTTGATATTATCTGGATGCTTTGATGTTAAATGCATAGTTTAAATCATTGTTTTTTTTATACCTTCACCTGTAGTGACCTGAAAGCTTATGTATAGGCGAGTCGATTAAATAATGTCCGCCTGTCTATCTTACCTTCTGTCAATCTGTCTGTTGGTTAAAATCAATTTTAAGAAGCAACTACATATTGGACAGACCTGCATGTAGCATCAATCTTTTAGAAATATCCATCAAATCAGTGAAATACATCAAAATCATCATACAATTTTCTGAAGTATGAGCAAATAAGCACGAGTACCTTTTTTTCATATTTCTGCCACAAAAATTAATATATCTTAGCCCTACAATAATTTATTTACACTTTTGATACCATCGGTGGATATGATATGCCGCTAGGATATTTGTGAAAAATTGCTCACTAATCGGTAAAGTTAAAAGCGAAATTTTTTGAAATAATATATATTCCCACAATATACAAACGAAAATCAATTTTTTAACTTCTTGATAATTCAAAGCGTCAACACAGATATCAAATTAAAGGGCTTGACCAGGGCAATATAAGAAATATTATAAAAAAAAAACTTTAATCCATGATATCCGCCAATACAAAATGGAAAAAAAAATGTGTCAAATTTGGTATTTTTAAATGTAACTCCTTCAAAACCACCATAACCACACAATATGGGTATTAAATAGAAGAGCTTGACGGGAGAAATACATTTAACTACACAAAAATTTAATATCAATGATGGCATCGAAAATAATATAGATTGCAACTAAGAAAAATGTATACTATTGTTAATTCGGCTATTAGATCTGCACTAGGTGCACTGCGCTCAACTCCTGTTAACAGTATGCTCTTAGAGGCAAATGTTACACCAATTTATGCACAGAAGGAAATCCTTACAACAAAACTTTATAAAAAATTGTTATACGGTATTAACGATCCAATCAAAAAACTATGTAACAAGGTAAAATTAACAAAAAAAAACACCTAGAGTAGCTCCGATCATTCACAAAATTGTGGAGAACTGCAAAAAACTTGACATCCATTTTGCACATTTCAGACCACAGTAACAGGCAGAAACATCATCCACCTTGGTTTTTACAAAGTAAATCTATAAACACTATACTCCATGAATTAGAAAAGCCTACCTCAAATCCACAAGAGTTTAGAATGATGTTTGCAATGATAAAGGACACCCTCAAAGGCTAAAAATTTATTTTAACAGATCGATCCAAAGCCGACAGACATACAACATTTAGCATTACCACAAAAAACCTCTTAATCAAAACGTCAATTTTACCCTTACACACATCAATATACTCTGCAGAACTAATAGCAATATATCAGGCTTTATACCAAATTTAAGGAAAGTGTGGAAAATTTGCTATCTGCACAAATTCCCTCTCTTCTCTTCAATCAATTAACAATATTTTTAATATCAGGAAAATCCTACTAGATAAACTTTTATATGCAACACAATCGGTAGCATATCTTTGACCTTAGCTCATCCTGGTACAAGGAAATTAACCCATCGATTATATCTATCGAAAATTTTATGACAAATAATCAACAAAATTTCAATAGATTGGACTACAATAAATATGAACGTCTTCGACTTGGACCCAAAATTAACCCCAACATTACTCCCTCTTGTACCATATCCTATCCTACAAAACCATCCCACTTCCTTTGTGAACGCTCAAAAACCCTTAACACCAGATTAAGAATCTTTCAAAATATTAATCCTCTAGACCTACTTTCCAATCCTTCTTTATATAACATCAAATTATTAAAAACATTTCCTAAAGCGTGCAATCTTTACAACGAAATTTAACTGCATATGTAACATCTAATTGTATAACAAAAATTAAGTAAAAATTCTAAGGTATACGTAAACATTGTACTAAAACTACTATTTGGTCATTATACGAAGTGTAATATCCAATTCGGCACGGCCGAATATTACACACATACTTTTTTAATGGTTTAGGCATTGTTCCGAATAAGCATGACTTAAATAATTGTTAGTTGCAGATTGTGTGTCAAAATAAACAACATGAGTGACAAATGTGTTTCGTAAACACGTTGCAAAGTTTTGAAAATATCCACACTACTCCACAAGCCGGGAATATCAACCGATCGGCTTCGCTCTGTGATAGTTTAAAAGTGGAATATCTATTTTTAGCTTCCAAAATGAAAATCAGCCTAAGTTAACCACAGGTGCCTCGGTGGACTAGTTAGTATTGTGCTGGTCTGCTCGTTTGGGGGTTGCGGGTTCGATTCCCGCCAGAAACTCTGGTGTTGTCTGCTTCTCTTTTCTATTCTATTCTTACTTTTCTATTCATTCTTACTTTTCTATTCAGGTATCCCAATGGGATCAATAAAATGGACCTAAGTGAGCTGCACAACAGCTGCCTGTTCTACCAAACCTAACCTAAGTTTACCACACTACAACGATGCCCGTGGTTTCCTGTTGCCGTGCTGTCGTGAAAATAGTCATTTCCATTTGTACACATGTATTGTATTTTTAACAGACTACTGCTGTCGTATATGTGCTTATATCGTAGTCAACCAACTAATATTAAGCTTAACAAATATAACCTTAAAATTTAGCGGTAGTCACAATTAATATTCCGAAATATTCCTTTTTATTAATGGTATAAAATCTTTTTTTCATTTTTATTTTTTTTTTATTGCAACTAGGAAAAGTTAAGTTTAAAATATACGTCACGCCATCTTAAATATTTCATAAAACGCAATTTGTTTTTTGAATAAATCACATAATGTTTTTGTTTTATCTTAAAATGTCTTTATGAGATTTTTAGGTTAGTGGAAATAAAACTTTTAAACTTGGTGATTTTGCAAAAATAAGCATGATCAATTTAATTTGTATGTAACTGCAAAACTGTTGTCGTATACAAATATATTATTTTCAATAAATTTTAATGTTTTTGATATTTAATTAAATATCTTTTATTACCGTTCAAAATCTAATTAAGTACATATTATTTTTTTGGATTCAATATATGTTCAGTGCAGACAAGAATTCTTGTTAAAGTTAAATTATTTTAGAACTCAAATTATTTGCTTAATAGTTTGTACCACTAAAATTTATGTGTGCACACAAATGAAGAATTTATCAAAATAATGTATGCATATAAGTAAGCAAACGCACAAAGTATATTCGGCTGTGCCGAATTTTGCGGTATAAATTTTCTTCCACTTTGATCTTTTGCTCCTTTGATAACGTATAGATTTAATAAGTTTTCAGAAAAAAATATTGTTTTTACTCAGGAAATATATAATCGAAGTTTCATGACTCTACGTTAATGCGTTTGGACACGATGGAATTTTATTCGATGTTGGAAGAACACGGTTTTTTTGATCAACTCTTGTATTACGAGCTACAACTCTTTCCTTATATTCCGATTTAGCTCATTTATTAATACCAAGCAAACCTTGTGTATAAGAAAGATTCTGGCAAAATTTGAGCCACCTAGCTTTTTCGGTCGGTCCGACCTCTACGTGCTTTAAACAGACAGACGGACGGACATAGCTATATCGTCATAAAATCAATTCCCGATTCAGAATATATATACTTTATAGGGTTAAAATGGATATTTCGATGTGTTACAAACGGAATGACAAAATGAATATACCCCCACCATTTTGTTGGTGGCGGGTATAAAAAGAGTAAGTAGTATCATTTCTAATCTGGAAATACTTAAAGTTCCAGTTTAAGACTAAATTTAGAAAAATATATTAATAGAAAATCGAAGTTACGCAAAGAAAGTAAAACATATTTTACTATAAAGAGATTATTCCATAGCGATTACTGTTAGAGTAACAATATAAAAGTACATCAAATTGCTGGTGGGTATCAAAAACCGTCAAAAATAAATTTAGGAGCTAAAAATTACAATTATAGTTTTAGCTTTAATTCTAAAAATCTCATTATATAATATGGTTATAAAAGGGCTCTCTGTTTTAATCGCTTAGTAAAACTTTTAGAAGAAATTAATATGACACGCTTTTTGTAACGCCCACCTTATATAGTAGTCGTTCTCTTTCATATTTAGATGCACAATTTTATTAAATTTTTATATGTTTTTAATAATGTTTCTATATTTTAATTTAAATAAATGTACAGATCATGTATGTTGCACGCCCATAAAATGTTACTTTTACATATATGCCAATTTAACAGTATTTTTCAATAAAGTTTTTAGTACACATAGTTCCAGTTACAACAAAATCTTCTAAATGGTAAGGTGGATAATATCACGCCTATGCAAAACAAATATTCTTTTTTAATCACATTTGTTTGCCAAAATATTATGAACTTTGCACAAAAAGCAAATTAATTATTTATTATTTTAATACGAAATATGTCTGCATGAAAAACTTTGTTTTTATGAAAATTGAAAGAACCACGCCCACGTAAAGGCAATATCCATTGTTTTACTAACTTTAGCTAACCCAATCTTATGAAACTTTTTAAACACATTCAATGGCAGAAAAGTGATCAACATCACTCCCATTGTAGAAACACTTCAAGTTACGCTTTGGAACGAAATAAACTAAAATAATATACAGTTTAAGAAAAACTAAACAAGAGTGCAAAGCTAAATAAATTAAAGAAATAATACATATTTTAATATACAGACAATATTCCACAATAATAGTTGCTAAATTTAATAGTTCCTAATAAAATAATAATAATAATAAATTTTATACAAGACAACTAATATACAATATCGGTGGCGGCTATTACAATTTCAGAGTAATCGAAAATGTTGCTCTCATCTGTTAAGAAAAATAAAATTTTTCAACGATGTGAACAAATACATGTTTTTATCATACTTTTAGCATAACAATCATACACACAGAACCCACCCCCCCCCCCCCTCTTCTAGCATTATTTACGGACACGTTTAATAAAATTTATAGAATTTAGAAAAGTCGAAATGCATTACTGTTTTGACTTAAATTTACGAACGAAAACAAATTATTTCACCTTCTTGAGAATAGCGATATGTAAATAAATAAAAAGGGTTTGACTAGCAAAATAAATGTTGCAAAAAAAATTTGGATCTACGATGGCGTAAATATGGGTCAAATTTAGTAATTAAAAATATGCCCTTTTCAACCCCACAAAATTGCCATCAAATAAAAAAATTTGACAGTAGAATACAGTAAACAATTACAAAAAATTAAAATCTAAGATGGCGTCCTAAATAAAATAGCGGATAATTTGTTTCTGAACCCCATTAATACGGGTGTCAAATGAAAGGGAAACCAACTAAATATGTAAATATTCAAAACTAAAATTATATATACTATGAATAAATAAACTATGATCTGGTCACTACTCCTACACAGAAAAAACAGTATCGGTTTTGAGTACCGCAATTGTTGCCAATCGTATAGTTTAGTTGTGATAGTGGAATTTTACGGTTATATCTACAGAATTTCGTTTCGAAATATAAATATGTAGTCTGCACTAATAAATTATGATTCTTGCAATGGAAATTTTATAATCACAAATGAAAAGTTCGATTGCAGGAACTGAATTATTCGATTGGCAATAAATGTGATATTTTATTTTCTGGGTGTATGTACATGATAGTGAAGGGTATTCACGAATATACCATTCTTACTTGTTGAATTCGTCGATCAAAAGCAACGTTTGCAATAGAATATATACTAGACTTGCAATATCTGCAATATTTGCAGAACCTGTTTGCAACGAAGGGTGATTTCCGCTATAGTCTGTTTTTACTATAGTATCTTGGTTTTTTTTAAACATTATTAAGTTGATAATTTACTAAACAGATATTTAAAGTTGATTTTATTAAAAGTGTTTAAGACTTTTAAATCTATTTTTCTCTATCTTAACTGCGCTTTGCGACACCCAAAAGGAAATTTGCATTGTTTTTTTTTTATATTTAAAGTTAATTATTCTAAATACATATAACGCATACATCCAGTAGTGTGTACGTACGTGCATTCTACTTTAATATAATTTTTATACTATTATACATACATTTTACATATCAATATTAAAGCTATTTAACTAAATTTGAGCATTTCTGCTACCACCGTTCGTTAGATATTAATTGTGAGGTAAAGGATAGATAATAATACCCCTGTTATGATCGTAATCATTTTTGGTTGTTATAAGGAAATTGTCGTCAAAACTGTTCGTACAAAGTTTCAACTAAATTTTGTTCATAGTTTTCTATATACGACATTATTTATTTATTATTTTTTTATGGGGGATACCATGCCCCCTGCTCCCATTCTTATCATTTTTTTCTCGTCATCATAGTGACTTTAAGGAAATAGCTGCTATATTTCCCAAAATAAGTCATATAATGTGTTTAATTTTTATGAAAGGTACCATGCCCACCTATAATATAAAACAAATATAAAGCCTATGTTCGTTCTGAAGGCTAACCTAGAGCATTAGCTTAAAAATTTTTGAAATTGAACAAGTACATACAAACACACATTTCCTCTTTATTATATTAGTCTACATATAAGGCATTCTATACACAGCGCCTGATTTAAAGTTCTCTTTCTAACGAAAACAAAATATTTAATTCGGTATGTATTTCAAGTATCAATCTCATTCTACTTTATTTGCAAACTCTTCTTACAATTCATTTTTGCGACTTCTTGCATTTTTTTTTTTTTTTTTGTATTTGTATCAAAAAGTTTTATTGAAACTTAATTTTGTGATTACTCTTTCCAAGAATATTATCAGATAAAAACTTTTAGTTATTTTTAAGAATTCCCTTTAGGATTTAAGTCTACTATGAACCAAAAACCGCATTAACCCTAATGCATTTAGTTAGAAATAAAAGCAAAAACACATACAAACATATATTATGAGCAGAAACAAAAACTTTGTAACCGCTCAACCCACTGAATGCAGAAAAAACTAAACAACAAAAACATTCATACTTAACAAATAATAATAAAAAAGAGAATAAAAGTGTAACAAATGGTTCAACTTGTTTCTTTTTTTAATGCTGAGAAAAGCAAAACAATAAAAAATGACGAGTTTCAGAAAACTAAAATATATGGATAAAAAAAGCTTTATTTTATTGTCGCTTATGTATTAAAAAACTTATTAAATATAAACTACAATTACTGCTTGCGAATATTGTTAAAAGATTTGCTTATAACCAACACCATACAGGAGGGAAAATTAAGTTATTTTTATGAAACCCAGAAACTTTCTTAACTTTCAACCACCGCATAAAAATTAACGTGTGCGTTTTTTCTGTATCTTGCAGAAATTTTACGTGCAAGAATGTCGACAAATGCTTAAAAAAATAGATACAAAAATTGAATTTATATATTTTATGGATCTAGATATTTAGTGCAAAGTTTTGCTGAAAAAACAAAAGTATATTAACAAAAAACGTTTAACATTTATACGTTTTCCAACTGCAATATTCACTTGCATATTAATTTATTACATTTAGAAGTTCCTAGGGTCCCTTTTAATTCCAATTTCATTTATCAGAAGGTCTTAGTTTTCCATTTCTTTACTTAAAATATCAAAATCACTTATAAAATAGCTCCAAATAAAAATAATGCTAAAAACACAAAGACGACAGCTGGCTACACAGCTATAAAACTACAACTGTCGTTGGCTACAATCGTTGACGTGTAGTATACATTTGGTATACATTATTGCCTATAGCTTTAAAAGTATAAATTCTTGAAATAGAATTTATAAAATTTAAAAAGTAATCTCTGTTTCTGATTTAATTTTGAATTTAATGTAAAATTAGAAAGTTACAAACGAAATGACAAAGCACCATAGCACCATAGGTAAAGGGTATAAAAATCCAAAAAAAAAAAACAAATTAAAATTTAAACTTAAATTTTGTTCAGGCTTGAATTTGTTTTTAAATATTTTTTTATTATTAAAAGAAAAATTTATTGTCATATATAAATAATTATCTAAAATCGCATATTTTTCGCGATACTAGCAGAGTATAGTTTCATTATTAGTGCTTTTTGATCTGTGATTAATAGTGTTTTCACACTTATATGTAGCTAAAACCTGGTTTTAACCTTAAAACCACTAACTTCTGAGCTTGCATCCACACTACAAGCTTAGTTAAATCTGGTTTTAACTCACAATATATATAAAAAAAATTTTTTAAATAAAATAATTTTTCGTAAAAATAATTGAATTTCTTGAAATACTTTTCAATACTTCTTGTTAGGATTAGAGGCCTTTCCTCTTCCTAATGTACGGGGTGCTTTTTCAAATTAAACACAAACAGTTTCGATTTATTGATGGTTAACTTATAACTAACTTGACAAACTTCATGTTTTTCTCTATACCAAAAATAAATTAAGTAAACCGCTATATTCAGGTAAATTTAAAGTTCTTAATAAAACAAAATATATATATATATAAAAAAAAAGAATAACAGAAAACAGTTGAGGGCAAAATTATAGCACTTTCAAACCAAACAAAAAAAAAAGATTAAAATTTGTTGAACGCAGTTCAACATACTCCCGCGCGAAATAAGCTAATGGCAATTACAGCCGTGCCACACTCCCGATATGACCCATCCAAATATCGTACGTTGGGCCTTTGGAAGCATTGGTTGTGGTTGAATGATGTCGTTGGTGCAAATAGTGTTCAACGTTTTTCCGCTGATTATACCGTCGATATCACGGCTGACAGCGAATCCGGGATGCGCATGGGGCGTCATCTGGCTAAAATGTTCAATAAGTTGTGGATCATGGATAGGTGGTGGAACGGAAATAAAGTCATTTCTGATTTGGAGACGCCAACGTGCAATAGGTCCATAGTGGGAACGTGGTTCATACGTTGGGGCAACCTGAAACTCGCCATACTCAATATCTCCTCGCCTGTAGTCAGCCTCAAATTCTGGAAATACTCTGGCTACACTTCTCAATAAAAACGAATGATCCCTTTTTGGATCCAGAAGAAAAGTTACCCACATCGGATTTCCTTTGTGAATCAAATTGACTCTTACTAAGGGTGGAATATAGCGATCTTCGACTGGAAGGCTTAAAGATAAATCAGCGCTTGAACTTATAAACGGCGGTTGCTCTACCTTTTGGGTATGGTTATCAACATCTTGTTGTGGGGGGTGTAGTTGGGGCACTTGAAGTCCTAGTTCTGCTGACTGGCTTTCTTCTTGCTCATAGCTAGAGGACAAACTTACGTCTTCGGGGCGGTCGCGGTGTACCATTGAGTGGTGTTTGGCCCCACATATTGCGCAACGATTGGCAGATTGACATAGACCTCGTGGGTGACTGTGTGCCAAACAATTCAGGCAATAATTCCATCGGGTGACGTAACTCCGTCTCTCTTCTATGGTCATAGACGTAAAATGCTTACAGTGCCTACAGGGAATAAAGAAGAATATATATACTGTGTTATTAGGAATTTTGTTTTGCGATCTTTTCTCTTAATTGTCTGGCTTTAAAATTAATCAGGTGGATTGATTCAATAGTTTGTGGTTAGGGCTTTATCTTAAGTGTGAGAGATTGGCAAAACGCCAAACGTTATAGTACCATTTTGAGTCTTAATCTCGGCAATACGTACTTTATTATCTTTTCCATAGACAATTTTGGTGATGCGTCCCAGACGCCATTCAGTGGCTGGTAAAGAATCGTCTTTTACAATGACGAAATCATTCGGTTTAATGTTGTGTTGTTCTAATTTCCATTTAAACCTTCTCTGAAGCTCGGTGATATATTCGCTTTTCCAGCGACGTGCAAAAATATGTTGAGTAGCTTTTAGGCGGTCCCATCTTTTTATGAAATTTAAACTTTCTAACAGAGGCTCTTCAAGAGCTTCAGGCGGAGCTATGATTGGTGCACCTCTCAAAAGATGACCTGGAGTCAAAGGTAGTAGTTCGGAAAGGTTTTCGGTTAGAGGCGATATTGGGCGCGAATTCAATACGGCTTCTATTCTGATCAAAACAGTAGCGAATTCTTCGTAAGTAAAGTTGAGATTACTAGCGATTTTCTTCAAATGCGTTTTCATACTTTTTACCGCAGCCTCCCAGATGCCACCCATGTGGGGCGCATAAGGTGGAATAAATGACCAAGTGAATCCTTGAGTACTATATTTTTCTACGAGTGCCTTTTCAGTCTTTTGTAAAAACTCATTATATGATTTAAGTAGCGTTGAATTGGCTCCGAGGAAATTTCTGCCGTTATCCGAAAATATGGTTTTGGGAAACCCTCTGTGGCCTGAAAATCTATCAAAGCAAGCTAAAAATGCATCTGTAGAGAGGTTTGAACAGACTTCGAGGTGTACTGCCTTTGTAGAAAAGCATACGAAAACGGCTGCATAACCTTTAATCAGCTTAGCGTTGCGTAGACTCGAAGTTTTTAGATTAAAGGGACCAGCGAAGTCAACGCCTGTGTAAGTAAACGGCAACGAAAAGTTTACTCTCTCAGAAGGAAGTGAGGCCATTATTTGATGTTGGACTTTGTGTTTGTAGATAGTACAAGGTTTACAATTTCGAATACACTTTCGCACCAGATTCTTAAGTCGTAACATATAAAAGCCTTGCCTTATAGCTCTTAGCATGATGTGATTCTCGGAGTGAAGCAAAATCTTATGTGTGTAGTTAACGAAGAGATAGGCAAAGTGGGAATTCTCAGGAATTATTATTGGATGACGTTCCTCAAAGCTTAATCCTGCATTGCTTAGCCTGCCGCCAACTCGTAATAGACCATTTGTGTCGAGAAATGGATTCAAGGTTAATAGTCTGCTCTTCCTTTTAATAGATCGTTTGTTTTCAAGGCATTCACATTCTTTTTTAAAGTAAATTCTCTGGACAATAAATATCAGACGGGTTCTTGCGAATTGAATTTCTTGTGTAGTAACAAACTGCTTAGTTTCTGTAGGGCGTTTTCGCAAGCGGTTGATGAAGCGAAACCCATAGCATACGACTCGCAAAGCTCTGGCAAAACACGAAAACCTTTTAAGTATTTCTTCAACATCACTTTCTACGTCTAACGTTGTAATGCTCTTAGTTTCGTCTATTGGGATAACTTTCATATGAAATGTTGAAACCCTTTTTGTCTCTAACTCTGTCGATTTAAAAACTAGTGGTTTCGGCCAATACTCAATTGGTCGGATAAGCCAGGTGGGTCCGTGCCACCATAATTTACTTTCTATGAGTTCTTGCGGGGTGCAACCACGGGTACCAAGATCCGCGGGGTTGTCTTCCGTTTTCACATGTTGCCAATGACCATTACTGGTCAAGCTCATGATAGTTGTTACGCGATTAGATACAAATGTTTTTAGAGTGTGAGGTGGTTTCTGTAGCCACCCAAGGACTATGGATGAGTCCGTCCACAAATATAGTTCATAGGGGAACTTTGCGTTGTCCATTAACCTTTTTATTAACTTTAAAATTAAAACCGCTCCACACAATTCAAGTTTCGGAATCGTAGTTCTTTTTATTGGGGCAATCTTAGTTTTTGCCACTAACTGATGACAATTTATTTCTCCATCAGATGACAAAGTACGCATGTAGACTGTGCCGCAATAAGCCCTTTCTGATGAATCGCAGAAACCGTGAATTTGTATCCGGTGGGACGGTGTGAAATGTACCCATCTAGGTATTCTTAGTGTAGAAATTTGTGGTAATACTTGTATAAAGTTATTCCATCTTGCAAGTGTATGCGATGGGACATCCTCATCCCAGTCCACTTTTAATTCCCATAATTCTTGCATCAACATTTTTGCTATTACTACAATCGGGCCAAGCCAACCTAGATGGTCAAAAAGCTTCGCGATGACCGATAAAATTTGCCTTTTCGAGGGGGACGGCGTGATTTCATTCGGTTCTACTGCACAATAAAAGGAGTCTGATCTTGCATTCCATCGAATACCCAATGTTTTGATGGTGCTGGAACTATCAAACTTCAAGAAATCTTCGTCAAGAAGATCCTCCCGGGCCAAGTTATTCAGTAAAAAACTGTTATTTGCTGTAATCTTCTTTAAGGGAAAGCCTGCTGAATATAACGCTTGTATTAGTTGGGTTTGTTTCATTTTCGCTTCTTCCAAATTATGACCTCCGGATAAAATGTCATCTACATAAACTTCGTGCTTTAAAATTGTAGAAGCCTTTGGATAAGTTAATTAGCAATCTTCGCTTAATTGTTGTAGAGTCCGAATTGCCAAAAATGGCGCACAATTCACTCCAAAGGTGACGGTGTTCATTTGGAATGATCTTACTATTTCATCCGTGTTATTACGGAATAAGATTCTCTGATAAGGGCGATCAGTTTTGTGAATCACGATTTGGCGGAACATTTTTTCAATAGCGCCAACTAAGCACTATCTGCATCAAGTCAGATTGTAGTATCGGGCCTTGGTGAAGCACGTCATTCAATGAAAATCCACTACTCGTTTTCTTAGAGGCGTTGAAGACTACCCGAACCTTTGTTGATTTACTTTCCGGTCGAATAACCGCATGGTGTGGTAGAAAATATGATGATTGTTTTTCGGAATTGACTTCTTTGTGGAATACTGATTCCATGTGACCCAAGTCAATATATTCTTGGAGAACTTGACGATAACTTTCTTTTAGTTCGAGATTTTTGTCTAGCGTTTTTTCCATCCGATAATATTGAGCCAAAGCACTGTTTCTTGAGGGACCTAAAAAGATGTCAGCTGGAAATTCTTTTTTGAAGGGTAATCGTACAACATAACGACCATCTGATTGTCTAATCGTTGTCTTTTGGTAATAATTCTCACAATATGTATCTGCCTCAGTAATTTTAAATTCCTTATCGACCTCTTCAAGTTCCCAGAACCTTCTGATTTGATCATGAAGAATGGTGTCCTCTGCAGTAGACACTGTAGTAGCAAACACGTTTATTTCGTTAATATTATGAGGGCCTGATAAGTACCAACCAAAATGTGACTCTCGAGCTTCTAAGTAGCCTGATACATTTTGTCTTACACCTTCAAGATTAATAAGAGGTAAATAATCACTGCCTATTATCATGTCAATTCCACCTGGTTTAAAAAAAAATGGGTCTGCAAGAACCATACTTTCGATCTCTGCATAACTCTTGAGTTTAACACGTTGTGAGGGTAAAATATTTGCTAGTTTTGGTGACACAATTGCTGAGATTTGTATTTTAAAATCAGAAAGTCTCGATTTTACGGTAACGATACAGTTTCCCTTGGAGTTGCCTACGACGGTCCCCCCAAATCCAGATATTTGACGAGAACACTTTTCTTGGGGAAGAGCAAGGCTTTGTTGTACACGAGAGGTGATAAAACTTTTTTCCGCACCTGTATCTAACAAAGCACGAATTGTAAATAATTATCCACGAGTTTCTATAAAAATAAGCGCTGTAGGTAGCACTGTAGCCCCTTCTTAAGGTACTAGATAGGCTTGAACCTTTTCTTGGGAGTTAGGTATATTTATTGATTGCTTACTACCTTGAGTATTAAATGCAGTAGTTTGTTCTTGAAAACTTGACTTAGAAGCTTTTGTATTATTTGTAGGGTGTGAATCGAAACGACTATTACGTTCACTATTTTTTTTCAACATTTCAGTTTTCTCATAATGCAACATTGTGTGGTGCTGTTTTTGGCAAATAGAACACGAATGTTTGCTCGGACATTTTGATTTAAAGTGTGTAGGTGATAGACAATTAACACAGTATTTGTTTTCGAAAACAAATTCAACACGATTTTTCGGTGTCATAGACTTAAATAATTTTCAGATTCTTAAGGGGTGGTTTTCTTTGCATTTTTTGCAACTAAAATCTTGTAGGGTTTGGGAATGAAATGTCTGAGTTCTTGAAGACGGGTTTACCTTTGACGGGAATTTTTTCATATCACTCATTGTTTCCAATATTTCTATCCTTTCGGCAAGGAACTCATTTAGTTGTGACCAAGTGGGTAGTTCCCTATGATTTTTAAGAGACATTTCCCATTCTTTAACTGTTTCATCAGACAGTTTAGAACCAACAATGTGAATTAAAAATGGATCATAATCAGGTAAGTCTACCTTATAATTCTTTAGAACGGCTAAACAGTCATTGATCGTATTTTGAATATATCTAAGTGATTTTACATTTTCGTTTTGAGCAGGACTTATTGCGTGAATCTTCTTCATCTGATCTTGTACTAAAAGTCTTCTATTTTCGAATCTACTTTTCAGCTTTTCCCAGGCCAATTCATAATTGTCATCGACTAAGTCAAAATCTTTTATTACTTGGTAAGCTTCCCCCCTCACTTTGCTATGCAAATAGTATAATTTTTGTGCTGGAGATATAGATGTATCTTTTCCTATGACAGCATGGAACATATCTCGAAAGGCTGGCCACTTGGAGTAACCGCCATCAAAGTTTTGAATTTCGCATGCCGGCAACTTTAATGTTGTTCTGCTATTATTCGGCCGGTTAGTGTCCGCTGTAATGGACTTAATTCTCTCCATAATTGTAATTTTCAAGAGCTGATATTGTTCGCTAGCTGATTCATATCTTAGAGACATGTCATTTTTAACATCTTCGCCCTGAGAAGCATTTTCTTCTAACATATATTCGATTCGATTAGTTTTGCCCATCTCCTTTCTAACTCTTGGTTTTTCACCTCAAGGAATGCCAATGAACTATCTGGGGCACAATTTCTTTCATAGTTCGTGCAAAATACTAACAATTGGGTTAGATCAAATTTACATCTTCTTTTTGCTGCCGTCATTTTGTTTATCTAAACCGAAATTAATAAATTTTCTCACAGACGTTTTGCAGTAAAACCACCCTTCTTTTTTTTTTCGTTGTTGCAATTTATATTTTAATAAATTTTTATTAAACTTGAAGTTTTTCTTAATAATAAAAAAATTTATTTTTATGTACTTTAATACCACTAACCCACTGTCGATTTTTTGAATTTTTTCCAATGGTCACACCGATTATTATTAAATTATTCACCAGTTTTATTTTTTATAATGAAAAAATTGACTCACCGTTTCTTTTTTTTTTGTGGTAGGGAACCTCTGACTGACAATAATTTCCAAGGTGATGGCGTCACGATATTTTCAACCACCTTTTTATTCTGTTGTGCCTGTTGATCGTTGTTGTGTTTTGCTAAACTTTTGTTCTTTTTACTGTTTTTGTTGTTGATGTATTGCGGTCGATTTTTATTTATTGTAATTTATGTGTGTGTAAATTATTTATTTATTTAACATTTTTTAAATATTGAATATTTGTTTTTACTTATTTTACAAACTATATGTGTTTTATGTACATACATATGTGTGTATTTTAATTTATTTATTTTTTTTTAAGAATTGTTACACCACTTCATACAAGTGTAATCACACAACTTGGGGTTGGCTTAAATTGTTTTTTATTTTTTCACTTTATGTTGTCTTATTTAATTTCTTTTCAAATGTTTTGTTTAACACGTTTATTTATAATTTATTTTAAGCTTGTCACTTATTAATTATTAAATTTTTTCACTATTGTTGTGCACAACTTCTTCTATTTTCTTTTATTGTTCAGTATGTAAAGCTCTATGTAATTTATAGGTATGAGATGAATTGAAACATTTGCCGGTATATGATGGTGTGATGTTATTGTCTGGTTATCTCATTCTTTCTTATCTTTATTTTTTCTTTAAACTTTATAAGTGGTGGTAATTTTAGTGGTACATATTTTAATTGGGATGATACAATTAGTGGTTTTATGTACGAATTATCGGCTTTCTCATGTAGATATTTTATTTAATTACAATTAGGTTAATGTTCATGTACGTACATACATATGTACATATATTTTTGTTTTAAATTTTGTATTTATTTTTATTTTCGAGAAAATATTAGGTCGCACAAAATACTAATAAACACAGTACATACCTTTCTTTCCCAGTGATTTTTGCAAAATTTTCCTTCGTATACTTAGTCTTGAATACCTTCGATTAGTATGTTGCTTTCAGAAATAGATATTGTATTTGTTATTGAACACGTTATCCAGTATATAGATTTATTGTTGACTGCTTCACTGACACGGGATGCACAATGAAGTATCACCTTACTTCTTCTGCTGTAAGCACGATGAAGTACCCTTTAAGACAAACTTTTGCCTTTAGTTGTTTTTATAGATGGAGTTGAACTTGCCGTCGGCTGAGACAACTGCCCCTTTTTTATTTTTTATTAGTGGACTCCAAGTCACTAATTCTTTCCTGTCCTAGCTCTTTCTAGGACTTTTTCGAAGGACCAAATGTTAGGGTTAGAGGCCTTTCCTCTTCCTAATGTACGGGGTGCTTTTTCAAATTAAACACAAACAGTTTCGATTTAAACTAAAATTCAAAAGCTCCTTGCTTTATTGATGGTTAACTTATAACTAACTTGACAAACTTCATGTTTTTCTCTATACCAAAAATAAATTAAGTAAACCGCTATATTCAGGTAAATTTAAAGTTCTTAATAAAACAAAATATATATATATATAAAAAAAAAGAATAACAGAAAACAGTTGAGGGCAAAATTATAGCACTTTCAAACCAAACAAAAAAAAAGATTAAAATTTGTTGAACGCAGTTCAACACTTCTATTAAAATATTTGTTTCACACACTGTATATCAGCTGTTTGTAAGAAAAACTGAGAAATTCTTACATTGGTCTATTTCAACAACTGAAAAGTTGTTGAAAATTATCAAGATACTTTTTACATGTTGTTGTTGCTGCCTCCATTGCTTTTGTTTAATTTCACTTGTTAGATTTCATTTTATTCAGCGCCATATAACATTATCAGCTATTTTTAATCATTTTAACGTTTAAGTCCTAAATTTAGTACAACCTTAAACAAGGTTGTATTTCATAAAATCTACTAAAACAAAAACAAAAAAAGTTTTGAGATAGTTTGAACGAAATTATTTTGTATGGTAAAACCAGGTTTTAAAAATTGGTTTTAACATTAAAATCGAATTTAGTATTAAAACCTTAAGTGTAAAAACACTATAAATGTTGGATGTATATACCATTTTAAGTTGTACGTTTGTACGTAGAGTTCGACAGTAAAAATTAATATTGCGAACTGAATTTCTAAATTCAAAAAAATCTTTGTTTTTTTTCGGTAATATTTTTAATTTAATATTTCTATAACTTAATATAAGACGTAAGTACATACGTACAATTGGAGTAAAATATTAAGGCCCATTATTATAACATTTTAATGGCTATAGCTAGGATGTTATCGGAGAGATAACTACATATATATAGTTTAATTTCTTATATAAGGTTTTGGGAATAAGTTGCCAGTTTTTTTGCTTTATGTAACAAAATATGGCAACCAAATTGTGATTGATAACTTTTGCTTTTCTGCGGCGACATTTTAATTTTAAAAGTTTAAGTTTTATTTTTTTTATATCTTTACACAAATATAAGAGTAAATACGAAAAACATTAATTTGTTGTCTGTAAGTTAACATGTTATTATAGGTGCATTGTATGACCTACAACGTAGATAAATTTAAATCAAGTGTCAACAGACACTACGTCCTCTTTTCTCCTACAAACAAAATATTTTCTCAGCACAATATATTAAAAAATATACTACTCCACACAGTTTTCTATCACTTCTACAGAAACTATTTATTTATTTTGCTCAAAAATAATAACGCAAATCTCACTGAAATAATCTTAACAAAATTGTACGCACTCAAGCTTTAAAAGATTTCATTGAGATTTTAAAGAATCCATTGATTTGGGTGAATTCATAAAAAAAAAATTTATCAGAAAATTGAGCTAAATAAAGTAAATAGGATTTATTTGTAAATCTTCTTTTGATTGTTATATAAAAATCAGTCGACCTTGACAACAAAATAATTTTGCAAAACTTTTACTTGTTATCTTTTGTTATTCTGTAAAGAAAATAAAGATTTTCAACGATATTTTAGCAGCAAAAAGCACAAAGTGAGAAGTTAAAAAATTTTTAACTTTTTTTTGTATAAAACAAAGAGTAAAACTGAGAAAAGTTGTCAAAAGTTACAACAAATAAGGTGTTAAAATTTCAAAAGCCAATACGAAAACACATAAAGTCAAATTCGAGTATAAATGCTTGATTGTTTACTAAAGTTCAAAATAAGAAAAAGAAGTTAGAAACATCTGAGGAAAATGTATTCGATTGCTGCGTATTTAACAACATTCAAAATTATAAATTTTTATGTCTAATTATAATGAAAAATATCGAACTATAAAAAAAATTTACATTTAATTATACACTTGAATGCAGACACGTCCATATAAATTCTTACTGTAACGTTTCATTTTTTTTTATTCAAAATACATTAACTGTATTCAAATGGTGTCGTAAATCCACATGTTTCAAAAAATAATAACTTTAAAAAATATGACTTTAGTGAACCGCCGTTTACAACTTAGTATGATGTATCAAATTAAAATCGCAAATTTTGCAAAATTTTTGATAATATATCTTTATAACGGATGGAAGGCGGCTTACAAGTATAGCATACGGCTCGGCTTTGCAGAATCTTAGCCGATTGCCGTAGGTAACTAATTAGTTATGACAGCACAACAAACACAACAACATACACAGTAGTATTTTTAGGACGGTTTTTACTTGAAAAGAAACAAAAATTTTTTGAAACTATTGTGAAATCCTTGTGAATACGGTATGTAGTTGTGTATTCATATTGTAAGTATGTGTGAGATTTAACATTGGAATTGGAATAACTTGGTAATTTAACTGTAATTTACTCGATTTCATATCCACTTTCTTTTACAAAGTAATATACAAACAACAGCAATGAACAAGTACAACAAAAGATATGAGAAAGACTACATGAATAATAAATACATTGGAAAATAAACTTGATAATATACAAAATGTCAGTTTCACTAATATTCAAAGTGTCTGTCATGTTAACTGACATCTAAAATCAAATGCCAATTTTATGTACTAAATGATAACAAAAAATTTGTTCTTTTTTATTATAACGCACCCCTTTTTCTTCGTTTGCTTATTTTCCATTCTTTTTTCTCTTATTTAATTTGATGTTTATAATGCGCATTAAAATAAGAAACGAAAATAGGAAACTTGACAAAGACTGATTTGTTTGTTTGATGAGAGTGTCAAAATACATATAATCGTAATGAATTATTATTTGTATATTAGGCCATCTATTTTTTATTTTTTTTTATATTTTCTTGTACGATAAAAATATTAAAGTTTATTTATATTTTAATAAATACTAGCTGACCCGGTCCGCGCTGCTGGCCCTATGCAAACATTAGTGTTGTATTACCGATTTAAATTGAGCTTTTAACGAAATTTACGGCCTTCAAAAAAAAATCAATGGAATAGGTACACCTATCATAAAGCATTTTTTACAGAATAACTTACATATGGTGTAGATATGGGCTCAATCAAAAAATAAACGCATGTATTTAAGGCAAATTGGAAATAATATTCATTTGTTATTATTGAATTATTTATTATTTTTGAATGCAACATTTCGAAAGTTTTAACATTTTGATATTGGATCATTATTAACATAAGTTGTTTTTACATCTCTTCGGAACTACAAAACCGATTTAAGAGTTTGATATCTCGTTTTGAAAAACATGACAACGGCTTTCAAAAAAAATCCGCACAACGAATTTCAAAAATCAGACTTCACTTTCACTACTTTCTCGTGTTGTGTGACAAATGTTTCTATCGAAAAATTGTCTTAAGCAAGTTGCCGAGTTAAGTATGCCATATGCAGTTTCAGAGTAGCATCAATGGTCACATGCTATCACATGGTCACATGTGATGGGTCACATGCCAGCACATGGTCACATGCCATCACATGGTCACATGCCATACTGCGCGTGATACCACACTAAGGAAAAATATTGGTTGGAAAGCCGTTAAACAAATAAAAATAGTGTTACAAATATTGAAAGTTTATTAAAACAGCAAATATTATAAAATATATATGGCTCCGTGACTATAAAAAATGTTCTAATTAAAGGATCAGAAAATTCTCGTATATCCAAAAGCAAAACACACCCCCAACAAGCAACCGTCTAGGGCGTATTAAGGACAGGTTGCGTGATTGGACATTACCTTTTTGAAGAGAAAGCCGAAATTGCAGTAACTGTAAACCGCTTTCGTTACAGAAACTTGATAACGGAGTTCTTGTGACTTAACTGTGGTTTCAGAAAAATAGCGCCACCTGTAACACCACTCATGAAACCATTTTAATATAGCAACGATTTTCAGAACAAATTATATCAAGAAGTTCTGATGACAATAGGTCACCAAGATATTGCTTTTTAACGCTGTGCGATTTTTTCTTAGAGTTTTGGAAATTTCCGGTTAATGCTTATAAAGAACAAACAATTCCCCAACTCAAATCTGAGATCTATCTCGTCATCAGTGAAATAGAGCCAAGAAGTCATGGAAATTATCTTGAAAATAGCAGTGACCTGTCATTGGAGCTATGTGGGCTGTTTTACTAAATAATTCTTTTTTTTTATCTTGAAATGACAAAGAATATTCTTACTGAAATATCCTCTATAAATAATATAAACATTTTGGTTCTTCGCAGTGGATTTACTGAAAAATTAACATGCCTTGTTATACGATATTATTGACTGAAGTAAAACCTGGGCATGATGTTTTCAAATGAATAACTTTTTATTCTTTATTTAATTTTTAACAAGTAAGAGCACTATATTCGGCTGTGCCGAATCTTTTATACCCACCACCAATTTTGTGTACATTTAAAGCACAATATTTATTATTTTGTTAATCGCTATGGAATAATCTCTTTATAATAAAATATGTATCACTTTCTTTGTAGAGGATGGTTAAATTTAAAGGGCCCATGCTGAAGGTGAACCACACCTAAACTTCAACTTTTTTCTTGAATTTCACTTGACATTTTTCAATCTCAAGCTTACTCAATTTGATCCATAGAAAGATACGCAAATTGGCAACGCTTTAAAGTTATTCAGGTTTTTTTTATAAAAATGGGCGTTCAAATCAAAATGCATTTTGTGCACTTCGTAATTCTTTTGATCAACATAATCGTTCAAATTCATCCACAATCGGGAGAATTGTAAAAAATATTTAAATTTCTGCAAAACAAGTCTGTATATAATGTTAGAAAATCTGTGAATGCCTTCTTAGTTCTTTGAATGGGAAACATTGCTGTTCTTTTGCGGTAGTGGGGCAAAAGAGCAGTCAACCTCGACTTATCATCATGCCCAACAATTGAGCATCAACATTGTCATTGATAATTTGGACCATCAGATAGAGGAGTGGCGCCAAGGATGGGGGGGGCTATTTGGCCGATATTTTGTTAAATACATAATTGAACCATACAAATATTTTCATTATAAAAAGAAATGATAATAATTTCTAAAATAATTTGTGTTTTATTTAAAATCAACATTGGCCTTTAAAATTTAACTACCCTTAATAACTTCGACATGATAGTAAAATGTTTTCGTAAATTAAGAGTTTAAATGAAAGTGGGCGTTAAAGGAGGCGTATCAATAAAGTTTCTGCTAATAAACACAACTTAGATATTTCAATATAGTCCTTTATTTTCCCAAAAACTTTGTCAATAGAGAAATTACATGAATTTAAGATAAACCGTTATATGGGAGGTAAGCGTTAAAGTGGGCGTGTCACCTAAACTTTTCGGCACAACAAATACATTGATTAGAAGGATATATGTAACACATTTCATCATCGTACCTCTAATTTTGGCGGTTTTATGAGCTTTTTAATTTCATTAACGGTAAATAATGTGAAAAGTGGGCGTTATAATAGGCGTGTCAAAGTTGTTTTTGCGAATGAGTAACACTTAGGTGTTTCGATATAGCCCTTTATTATTCCAAAATCTTCATTAATAGAGAAATTATATGAATTTTAGGTAAAACGTTATATGGGAGGTGGGCGTAAAAGTGGGCGTGGCACCTTAATTTTCTGGCACAGTAATGAAATTGCCTAGGGGGATATACGTAGCAAATTTGATCATCATACATCTAATTTTGGCGGTTTTATGAGCTTTTAAATTTCAATAACGGTAGATAACGTGAAAAGTGGGCGTTATAGTAGGCGTGTCAAAGTTATTTCTGCGAATGAGTACAACTTGGGTGTTTCAATATAGCCCTTTGTTATTCCAAAATCTTTATTAATAGAGAAATTATATGAATTTTAGGTAAAACGTTGTATGGGAGGTGGGCGTAAAAGTGGGCGTGGCACATTGGTTTTCCGTTACAAAAAAGCGTCTCACCAAAAAGCAAAGTGTGCAAAATTTCAGAGTCGTACATCCAATTTTGTTGCTTTTATGACGTTTTTGTTTTTAAACATACCGAAAAAAACACTGTGCGGTATAAATTTTCGTACATTTTGAAAATTGGAGGCCCCTATCTTTTTCGGTGCGATCTCTATCGTGCTTTCAACAGACGGACAGAAGGACAGACGGACAGATGGACGGACATAGCTAGATCGTCATCAAATCAAACCCTGATTCAGAATATATATACTTTATGGGGTCTAAAATGGATATTTCGTTGTGTTACAAACGGAATGACAAAATGAATATACCCCCACCATTTTTTTGGTGGCGGGTATAAAAAGGAGCAGAATTTATTACCATTAAGTATAATGACCACTTCAGATTATATTTTTCTATAAAATGCATCAACTAGAATCTATACATTTTTAAGTGATTTTTTAAATCGAAACTTTTTGATCTGAAAAAAAAAATTGTTGGTCGGTATTATTTATAATGTGCATCCTTAACGAATTTTGTAAACGTGGTGGAGACATTTATCATTTCATAATATAATTTTGCGATAGCTAGACATTTTGGCTTTAATATCCTGAATGGTACTTAAATTATCAACGGCACATCAAAGCTTTTCAAAACCAATTTACGTACGAAAAGCGCACTAGAGGGCTTCTTTAGTTAACTACCAAACCATGCTGGGGGATATATTTATTAAGTCATCTTGTTAACAAGTCATCAAAATACCGAATTATTTTGTAAACAATTAGACAAGCAATACAAAAAATAATATTAACTCGAAGAAAAAATTAGAAAGCAATTCGTTTAAATGTATTCAATAAAGTAGACAATAGAGCAAACTATACTCTATATATTAATAGCAATGTCAAAGTCAGATATTGGAGAATATAAAAATGATAATAGTCATTTCGATTGAAACTACAAATAAAGACATCAATGACACTTAAGTTTTTCTGTTGTCAATCAATCAAAGATTTTTTCTGTCTTTATGTTCCTACAATCATTATTGGGTGTAATCATATAAATTCAAAACTTGTTGACAAAATTTTTTCGTTTAAGGTAATGCCAAACGGCTTTAAGTTGGCAAATAATATTTAATATTTTGTCAGGAATTAATTCGTTGACATTTGGCATCAATAACTAACACAACTAGTGGTCTCAGAAGTTTAAGTAGAAAAATCTTCATCTGTAGAAATAAAAATCTTAATTTAAAAAAAAATCCAAATTTTTTTTTAATATTTATAAAACATTTGTAATACAAGAATAGTTCATGTTAAATCTTAATGTTAAAATAAAAGCAATATTATAGTTATAAATATATTTTTACATTTACGAAATCAAATATGTATGCTCCTGGTTTTAAATTTACAGGCAAAAATTATGTCCGGACTCATTTTATTTATTAGTAAAAATTTTATATAAAAAAATTTCATATTTTTAATTATACTGTCAAGGTTTTTGATTCGGTCCATTATTAATATCTTAAAAAATCTCAGACTTTCTTCATGGTTGCTAACTTGTCTCTATTGTTTGGAGTTTCCTAATTAGTTGAATCATCAAATCTTATATGCTTAGACAATGTAGCAAATTTACCACAAGACGTAGTTGCAGTGAATATATTAATTTGAATGGATTCGTAAATGTTTCACATTTCCTTCACATTTTCTCTTCTACAATGTAATGCTTCTGCTATTATCATTACTCCAAGAAAGACATCTTTTTCAGCTTTATATACTTCTTTCCAGTTTTTGTGTTGCCTCAGGCGATATTTTTTTTAATTGTTCTTGTTAAAAACTTTTTTCTTTCTTCGTTAGTATACAAATAGATTTTTATTGTAATTATTGAATATATCATAACTCGTGTAACTAGTTCCTCCTAGAGTAACATTTGCAATGTGACATGCTAATGTATGTGGAAAACGCTTCGAATACCAAACTCGACCAATATTCTGCATTCGAAGGAAAACAAAAACATTTTCTCTAACATTAATATCCTAAATAATATAATCTGCTTTCATTCCCAAAAATATCAGTTATCAAAAACGAGGTGGCACTATAATAATATGTAATACAAAAATGTTCCTCACTGACATATATGGCAATCAAATGATTTTTTATCTGAAGCTGAAATAATTTTTTTGGCTGTTTCCCATTTTCGGCCCTAAAAAGGCAAAGATGATTTTCTACTTAAAGAACGAAGTAGAATCGTTTAGGTGCCCAAACAAAAAACTTTCCTTTTTATCATAAATACTTTTAAAACACAAAATTTATTATTTCTTTTATAACTTTCTTTGTATAACTTCTTTAACTTCTTTAAATGAAAGTGGGCATTAAAGTAGGCGTGTCAATATAGTTTATGCTAATAAATACAACTTAGATATTTCAATATAGTTCTTCATTCTTCCAAAATTGTTATTCAAATAGAAATAATATGAATTTGAAATAAAGCGTTATGTGGGAGGTAGGCGTTAAAGTGGGCGTGTCACCTAAATTTTCTAGCAAAACAATGACATTGACTAGAAGGATATATGTAGCAAATTTCATCATCATACCCCTAATTTTGTCAGTTTTATGAGCTGTTAAATTTCATTAACAGTAGGTAACGTGAAAGTGGGCGTTATAGTAGGCGTGTCGAAGTTATTGCTGTTAACGAATACAACTTATATATTTGAATATAGTCCCTTATTATTCCAAAATCTATATTCATAGAGAAATAATATGAATTTGAGATAGAGTGTTATATGGGAGGTGGGCGTAAAAGTAAGCGTGTCACGTTTATTTTCCGTTAGAACAAAGCCTTTGACCAATAAGCAATGCTTGCAAGATTTCAGAATCGTGCATCTAATTTCGTCAGTTTTATTAGGTTTTAAATTATGAATAAACCGTGCGGCATAAATTTTCGTACATTTTTATTCATAACTACTTTCCTAATGCATAGATTTAGCCTATTTTCAATATCCATCAAGCCCTATGTAAAATAAATATTCTGGCAAAATTTGAGCCCCTAGCTTTTTTGGTCCGAACCTTATCGTGCTTTCAACAGACGGACGGACATAGCTAGGTCGTCATAAAATGAAACCTAGATTCAGAGTATATATACTTTATGAAGTCTTAAATGGATATTTCGATGTATAACGAACGGAATGACAAAATTAATATACCCCCACAATTTTTTTTGGTGGCTGGTATAAAAATATTTTTGAAGTAATTAAATAATTTTATATAATTTATAAGAATCGTATGATAAAGAGTATAAAAATAAGAAATATACATTTAGTTAGTACTTTTTTTATAAAAAAGTACATTTAAAATAATTGTTAACAACCGAAAAGACAATCTTATTTTACAGTCCTGTACACTGTCGACACATGACCACCTTTTGAATATCGCTTGTTTTTGTTATCTGTCCTATTTTTTGATTATCATTAAGTAAATTACTTCAGCAACAACATTGGCTTAAGAAAACGCTTCTCAACTAGTCTCTTTTTTGGTTAAATCGGTTAACACAGAGCGAAGAAAAGCCTTCTTCATTGCTTTGTCTTTGCCTAATTATGAAAAGGAGATAATGGTAACATTAACTTTTTACTTCTGAGGTATTTCAAAACTTTAAATATAGTTGATCGGGCTATTTTTAATTAAGAAACTTAGATACATTCTGTTTTTCTTTTAAACTTTAGCAAACTTTGTCGTCGTTAATAAATGTTCACATAAATTTTTCCATAAAAATTGCTTATTATTCTTATAGAAACATGTGTGCAAATTCTTTAGTTGCAAAAGAAAAAAAATCTTAACGACTTCATGATTTATTATATCCTCCTTGTAAGTTCTTTTATAAGAAAACAAATTAATTAAAATATTAAGTTTCGATAGCCATAACATAAATATTGTGAATTCATAAAAATAAATGAGGTTACCTTTTACTGCCTTTTATACTCAAATGCTATTATTTATCGTCTTAATTGTTTTCACAAAAGAATTTAACAATCTTATAAATAACTAGCCAAACCCGGCGGGCGTTGCTACGCCCCTTAATGAATCGAAATGCATTCTGAATTTTAATTGAATATCAAGTGCAAAAACCTAAAAATTATAATTTTCTTATCACGAAATTGTAAAGTCATAATAGCTCAATATGTGTGCAAAGTTTCAGAAGAATCGGACCAGTGCAAGTACCTCAAAATTATAATTGTTTTTATGGGCGTGGCCCTGCCCACTTTTCTAATCTCGAAATTGTAAAGTCATAACAGCTCAATATGTGTGCAAGGTTTCAGAATAATCCGTCCAGTGCAAGTACCTCAAAATGATACCTTTTTTTTATGGGCGTGGCACTGCCCACTTTTCTAATCACGAAATTATTTAGTCATGACAGCTCGATATGTGTGCAAAGTTTCAGAAAAATCGGTCAAGTGCAAGTAGCTAAAACTGATAACTAATTTTTTATGGGCGTGGCTCCGCCCACTTTTTTTCACCCATAAACACTCCCTGGTATGTGTACAACAACTTACCAAAGTTTGAGCCCGATCGGTTTTACAGTTTCGGAGTCTATAGCTAACACACATACACACACACACACACACACACACACACAGAGTGTCACTTTTATATATATAGATTCAGAAGTACAAAAAAAAAAAAAACAAATACACAACACTTTTCATCTACAGATAAAATCGAGTCAATCACCTGTTATTGTACCAGTTTTTCTTAACAATCCCCTTAAAACATCAATTGTTTTTTTTATTTCTTTACGGAAAGTAAAATAAAAAACAAACAACCTACAGCATCAGAGATAAAAAGCAAAGAGATAAATTTCTTAACAGATTCGATTTTTTTATTATTATTAATTTTACTAGTTTTTTCCCCCCTTATATTTCACATTCCATACATTCATTTATTTTTTTATTTTTTTGCAGGGAAACAAAAATATTTTTTGAAACCGTTTTTATAACCTTCACGATGAATGACAAGGGTTTTTTTTATAAGTTTCCTATTTCGTTTGTAATTTCTCTATATAAATTTAAAAACAAGTAAGTGATGTTTGTGTCTTTTTTTGTATGTACAGTGTCAGTCAAAATAGTTTTAGTTGCAGTTATATTTTGAAAAGAACAATCTAAGATTTTAGGCTATTAGTTATTTATGTCAAATACAATAACATATTTTCAGGGAAACACGAATTTTGTTGATTAAGAACATAATGTTATTTTTAAGTTCATTTCGAATGCTGAATCCAAATCCGATCTTGGTTTTATGTCCTAAATCAAGGCACTTCCACTACACATATTGAAATAACTTGAAAACCATTTTCAGTTAAAAAAAAAAAAAAATCAAAACTCGTCTACAATATTATTTTCTTTCTATTACTCACTATTAGTGGTACTAATAAAACATGCAAAAAGATTTGCAATCAGTTGTTTTTTACATTTACTTTTGTGCATCGGAATTGAACAAATCAAAACAACTTTCCTTATCTCTTTCAGCAGTGCTAATAAAGTTAATTTCTAGTGCGTGTTTTTCAAAGAAAAAAACATTTTTGACTTTTTGTTTTACAATGGATATTTAAGTTGAAGGTGTTTACAGTTATTATTATGTATTTAATAATTTTTTAAGCAAATCGTAATTTGCGAAAAGCGGTTTCACGACAAATCAATTTTCGCGTATATTATTTACGACTTTTTTTCCCCTTATGGTATAAACTATGTTACAGTCTTATGACGCTTTCAAGTTACATATCAAAATGTTACTCTATATCTGTTCTTTTAATTTAAAAAGAATTTATCTGCGTTTGTGTGCGAATGTGCATGGTATATTCGTAATACATAAATATTTTCCACATGTTTCATTTTGATTTTAAAAAGTGGCAGGCTCGTTCAACAGATGAAAAGGAGCTCCTTGCACAGAAAAAACTATATGTTCAGCAGCACTTTAGGACACGATTAGTTTAGGTTAGGTTAGGTTAGGTTGAAAAGGAGGGGTATAAAAGCCCAAACCCATGACAGGTATACACCTATGCCCAGTTGGCATGTTGTGCGCTCCATGTGGAAAACGGAATTCCCAAACAAAAAACCATAAACATAATTTCCCATAAATAACGGACTAGTCCAAGAAACCAGTCCCCTCAATGTAACGCCTTATGGATCTCCAGTTCAAGTTCCCCAGGTATTCCAAGTTCGGCATATTATCTACTGTAAAATTTTCGCGCCTAATATGCCCAAACGCAGGACAATGACAGAGGTAGTGTACCAGGGTCTCATCCTCTTCCTCACAAGCTCTACATGTCGTCTCCTCAGATAATCCCATGCGTGCTAAATGAGTTCTCAACTCCGTATGACCTGTAATTACACCGGTTAATTTCCCAAGTGTAGGTCTACTTAGTCTCAAAATCTCCTTTGACTTCCCAAGATTTGGGTCACCCCAGAGTGTTCTTGTCACCTTACCGACATCAGTGCTTTGCCATTTTCTGACATGTTCTTCCATTGCCCAACGTTTAAGTTCATCCTTAAATCGTTTAAGGGGTTTGGCGTTCTCCAAAGTTATAGTACTCAAAAGAGCTCCCATTTTGGATAATTTGTCGGCTTTCTCGTTTCCGATCAGCCCGTGATGGCTTGGTATCCATATTATCTCCAGATGTTCACAATTTGCATATGAGTTTATCTCACTCTTGCATTGCAAAACGTTCCGGGATTCAACTTTCTCCTTTCTCAATGTCTTAATCACTGATTGGCTATCCGTAAAGATACGAATCGGAGTTTCGCTATTCGTTTCCTTTATCCATTTAATTCCTCCCGTAATCGCCATGATCTCAGCCTGAAAAATAGTGTTGTGATCTGGTAGACGGAAGTATTTGCCTCTATTTCGGCTTATGTCGTATAAGCCCATTCCAGTTTGGTCACCAATCTTTGAACCGTCTGTATAAAGATCGATTCCGTGGGTGTTTCCCATCCTGATTATCTCATCCCATTCTCCCTCTTCGGGTATAATGGTGATGCAGTTAATATTCTCATATCTCATCGGGATTTTATCACATGTTAATTCTGTAATATTTCCTATCGGTAAGATATCCGTTATTCTTTGGTATCTGGTCTTATGTTCTCTTATAAGCCACTCATCTATTGCCATTAATCTTGTGGCAGCTAAGGCCGCTTCATATTTTACCTGTATCTCAATAGGCCAAATGGATAATATATTCTCAATGGCCATTGTCGATGTGGTCCTCATGGCGCCGCAAATACTAATGCAGCACTGTCTCTGAATCTTTTGAAGAGGTTTTATATTCACCTTCTTCTCTAAGGATGTCCACCATACTAACGAAGCGTACGTAATTGTAGGCCACAGTACACTCGTATATAGCCAATGTGTCATCCTTGGGCTTAAGCCCCATTTTGAGCCAATCACTCTTCTGCAGAGGGCCCATATTCTTTGAGCCCTCTCCACTTTACATTGAATGTGGTCCTTCCAGGATAGTCTCCAATCAAGTACTATTCCTAGGTATTTGACCTTTTTATCAATCTTAATTGTCTTATTCCGAAAGATGGGATAGCTATGCACCGGTATCTTCCTCTTTCTCGTAAACAAATAGATTTCAGTCTTTTCCGGGTTGACATTGAGCCCTCGCTCCTTCGCCCAGTTATATGATATATTCAAAGCCTCCATTGCTCTCATACATAAAGAATTTGGATTCGTCCCCCTGATCAGTATCGCAACATCATCTGCGTAACAGATAGGCTTGAATCCCTCGTTCGATAGAATCTTCAGTAGACTATGTATGGTAGTTACCCATATTAATGGAGATAAAATACCTCCCTGCGGGGTTCCTCGACATACTTTGTTCCTTTCTTCTTACTCCATTTGCCTCACAATTTATCCATCTGTTCCTTAACATATTGCTAATCCATGCAATTAAGACATGGCTTAACCCTAAGTTCTCCAAGGAACCGATAAGACTCGAGGTCATTACGTTATTGAAAGCTCCTTCTATGTCCATGAATACGCCCATGGTATACACACCCAGGTCGAAGGATCTCTCTATATGATAAACAACCTCCTGAAGAGCAGTCTCAGTAGATCTGCCCTTGATATAGGCGTGTTGTCCAAATCTCATTGAATCGCCTGGTAATCGTCTTCTGACCATTCCATCGACGATACGCTCCATGGTTTTCAATAAGAATGATGTTAAGCTTATGGGTATATAAGCTTAAGGATTTGCGTAATTTTCCCTCCCTGGTTTAGGTATGAAAACGACTCTCGCCTCCCTCCATTCCACAGGGGTATACGCATATTTCAGGCAAGTAGTAAAAATATTCGCCAGCCTTATGTCGATTAGGTCAATGCTTCTTTGTAGGAGAGCCGGAAAAATACCGTCCGGCCCTGGTGCCTTATATGGCAAGAAACTATTTACCGCCTCTCTTACCATCTTTGTGGTTATAATTATGTCCGTCGTGGCACTACCGTCATGGGGGTGTGGAATTTCTCCGTCATCCGCCATTTCCGTTTGGAAGTGTGCCTCTATCAGTATTCCTAGCGTCTCCTCCATCGTCTCCGACCTTTTCCTGTTCGAGTCAACGAGGGTTTCCGGTTGGGTGTGGGTTTTCGATAGGAATTTCTTAATTCTAGAAGCGTCATTCACGCTGTCCACCTGATTGCAAAAAAGCCTCCAGGATCTGCGTTTGGCGATTCTTATTGCTTTGTTGTATATTCTGAGCTTCTCACTGTAATCGTCCCAGTATACTGATTGTTTCTTTCGATAGGCTCTGTTAAATAGCCTTCGGGTTTCTTTCCTGAGATTAATCAGTTCACCTGTCATCCAGGGCTTTTCCCTTGGGGTTCGCCTTTGTCGGAGTGGACAATGCTCCTCAAAAGTTTCCCTAAAATCGGCAGTCAGTCTTCCCACCATCGAATCTATCGTGTCCAGATTTTCATCCGGTTCTGGATAATTTTCGAGTTTATGTTGAAGACTTAACCTAAAATTTGGCCAGTCCGTCCTGGCCTTATTCCTAAAAGTCACCGGTTCCGGTGGCGGATGAGTTAAGGTCATAAAAATATAGCGATGGTCCGAATAAGAGTGCATATCAGATACGTGCCAATCGCAAATTTCATCAATTAAATTTTCTGAACATATAGTCACATCAATTACCTCTTCCCTAATTCTGTTAATAAATGTAGGTTTATTACCTGAGTTAAGGGTAAATAAGTTATTAGCATTTAGGAATTCCCATAGGGCGTCTCCTCTCCTGTTACAGTTCGTGCTGCCCCAAGAGAGGTGATGCGAGTTCGCATCACAACCTATTAAAATATTCCTACCTGTTCTCCTTGCCGATGTTATCATACTTCTTAAATCCGACGTTGGTGGTAGTGTCGGTTTAGTGTTTAGTTTTAATTGTCGACAAAGCTCAAAGTGGCGGAAGTGGCACATTCAATGATGGAAACACTGCAAGAACTTTTTTTTGAATTCAGCTATATCAGCTGAAATAACTGGCTTAGATCCAGCAGTTATTGATCGGTGTCATCATTTTTTGCAATGTCTTTCGTCGGGATACAAAATTAATAGTGTAGAATTTAAAGATTATTCGTTAGGAACCGTGCGAGACCTATTAGTACGTATCTATGGTATAATTTGCCTGCTTTACTTTATAAAGTGTTAATTCATGGATCGGAAGTAGTTGATCACTGTCTAGTTTCCCCAGGCGAGTTTTCTGAAGAAGCTGCTGAATCTCGTGATAAATTATTTAAGCAATTCAGACGACGCACGAAAAATATCTCGTGTTGTCACTAACACTGATTTTTGGCATAGACTTCTTCTAAATTCCGACCCGAGAAGAAGTCTATGCCATCACCTGAGGCTTTACGTATGTTAAGTTTTTAAAAAAAAATTACAAATGTTGTATTAAATTGCCGTTATAAAATTTATTATTTTTTTTTTATTTAATAACTAACATTTTTGGTTAATAAATTATTATAATATTATATTTACAGACTTTTTTAATCTTATTTTACCCTAATTGGGCCATAAATACCGTAAACATAAATATTCATATTAATTTTGATGACTATAGCTGAGTAAACTACGTATGACCGCCTTCTTTAGAAACTTGATATCGTGTCTGATTACTGCTGTTTTATTTAAGTAATAAGTGTGCTATAGTAATGGATTTCAGGACACTCAGATTTTTCTATCAACTATAATTTAAATTTATAAATAAAAGAAAGGATTTTAAAGAAAACTAAACTTTTTTAATATCATAATGTCATTACAACTCATCGAAAAAATTAGTTTATAAGATTTTGTTAAATTATTTTGTTTTTGACAAAAGAAAATTAATAATGCGATAGGTACCTGTATTTTAACTTAATGCAAGCTGTGATGGCAAAACGCAGAATAGTTATGAAATCAGTAAAAAAAAGAAATTGCAATAAAAATCCAACACAACACAAAAAAAATCAATTTTATTCCTTTGTGATATTTGTCAACTGCTCGATAAAAAAGCTCAACCTGCCTATTTATTTATTTTTTTTTAATACAAGACTAGTGGCCAAAATCCAAATTTGTCACCTTCAGTATTGAAGAGTTTAGTTTGGACATGCAAAATGATCCTCTTATGTTCACTAAGGAACTTAAAAAACCATTCAACATACATAGTAAGGTAATTTTTCGTCGTACACTGCTATATAGCAATCTCAACGCTTGCAGTCAAAAAAAAAAGAACAATAAAATAAGTAGGCAATGCATGGGATAGTTTAAAACAAATCTCATCAAAATAATTTGTTCATAATAAAGATGCCATGCCTACTATCATTGTCGAGCTAATTTTAAGCTCAACTAATCAAGTTATTATTATAATATCCGAAACGAGCATTACTGACTATTTGGCAAAAACTGGAAAGTGCCACACCTACTTACAATTTCAAAGATAAATGTCCGTAAAAACCATTCTTACTACTTATAGATTAAAAAAAGGTGACAAAATCAGTAATGCCGTTCTCTGATTATAGATAAATAAAAAATGGGGTTGAAGTGGGCGTGATCAATTCTTCTTTACGTAAAGCCTTAACCGTTCTTTAGTGATGCGATTGGCAACAAACGATATTTGATATAAATTTATTAATTATTTTGATTGATTTATTATATAGATTAACTTAAGTAAGCATAATCTATAACATTTAAATTTATAAGTTTACATATTTATATGAAAAAAAGCAATTAAATTCTAACTGAAATTATAACAAAAATTAAACAATAAAATCAAAAAACTCTTAGTATAAAATGTTTTATTTAAAATTTTAAGATTTTTCCACTCTTCTCATTTATTTTCCGGACGTTTAATGCAAAAATATACACCGATACTATTGAAATTGTTTTTCAAGTAATAATTATACTAAAACTTTATTTCTATAAACGATAAAAAATACAATTTAGGGTTTTGAACTGAAAATTATTATTATTATTAAAGAATTCAACACGACAATCGTAATTATTTTGAAAAATTTTTTTTCTGAGTGAATAATTTCTAAATATATCTCTAAGTATGTATACATATGTTAGAATTAAAATCGAGTCTATGACGTTCTAGTGTGTGTAATTTATTATAATCTAGGTCAAATCTTTCTTTAAATCTAAACGGAACGTAAACAATTGATATGTGGAGAATAAAAGCAAAGAGGACGTAGTAGTTACATATGGACACAAATTTGATATGAAATATTGTTGACGTTAAATCTTCAGCATATTGAAATATTTGAGCAAAAAGGTTTAAAAAAGGAAAAAAATATGAAGAATGTGTTTTAGCACAACAAATATTAATAAATCCCAAAAAAAAATCAATTAAATTTAATACGTATTATATTTAAATTTTAAATTTTAGGCTATAAGTTCAATGCGATAATGACAAGAATATCAAGGAAAAATTAGTCATCCGATACTAGTTAAGTGGAATGCATTTTCGAAACCAGCCACGGTTTCATCTTCAGCACTCTTTTGATCAGAACTACTGGTGTCGTGTGTAATATCAACTATTTTAAACGAAATAATTTATGATATACATAAGTGCTTAAAACTTGATTTAAAAAAACAAAGAAAAGGTAAAATTATTTTCTTAAAAAAAATATTTAAAGAAATAGAAAATAAATAAATTTCAGATTTAATAACGAAATATATGTAACTAAGTAAAATTTTGTTTATATTAGGACTATAACTAAAATCGTAAATTCAAAAAGAAAAATTAAAAAAAAAAAAATTTAAAAAATCAGTTTTCTTTTCAATACAATTTTATTTTTAGCACTCCCAGCAAAACAAGACATTCAAAAACAAGTAAGAGTGCTATATTTGGCCGTGTCGAATCTGATAATACCCTTCCCCATCATGTACATAGGTATAATCCCACATCTTAATCTAATTTCATGTTATACGCCATTTTTCCACAATATTTCCGACGCCATCCTTAATTTTAAATTTTTCCGTAGTTAACTGTATTCTATTAAATACTCAAGCCCTTTAATTTGATACCCATATTAATGGGGTTAAAAAAATTTGATCCGAAATTTTGTTTTAGACGCCATCTTTGATTTTACATATTTTAATAATATACTGTATTATACTGTATTATATCATTTGATACCAATATTGAGGGGTTCAAGAAGTTACATTTTAAAATACCAGATTTGATCTATATATAAATTTATTGTCCGCCATTTTGTAGTGGCTACCAACATGAGTTTTAATTTTTTTATAGTGCTTATATTGCGCTAGTTAAGTCATTTCAGATGATACCAATATTGAAGAAAATATATTTTCGTTTGTAAAGTTTTGGAATATATATTTTTTAAAAAAATGTTTGCCTATAACTTTACCGATTAGAGCCCGCTTTATCCAAAATTTTCACGAATATCTCTGGAGGCATATTGTATCTACAAATAGTATCAAAGTTACCTATAAATTATTCTATGTTTGAAAATTTTAAATTTTGGTGGTGCAAATGTGGGAAAAATAGAGGCAGTCGTGTTTATTTGCTCATATCTCAAAAAGTCATGGAGTGATTGTGCTGAATTTCAATAACAATTCATTTCCAAATATTTCCAAAAGATTGATACCATACACAGGCCTGAGGAATATATGGTTGCTTCTAAAAGTGGATTTCAACCAACACATGGACAGATGGACAGACGAATCTTCTATTCATAAGCTTTCAGAAATTATATACTTTATGGATTCAGGAATGAAAATTGTAGAAATTACAAACGGAATGATAAAGCTACATATACCCTTGTGCACCACACCTGTGCACAGGTGAAAGGTAAAAAAATAGTGAATGCATAAGTTCAACCCATGATGAAGTGGTTCAATTTAGGTGAAACATTCATGATTTTTACAATAGTGTGTCATTGGACAGCGTGTGTTTACATGAATGCATTAATAATATTCACTTTATTCTAAAAGGTACAAAAAACGCATGCATAGTAGATTTTTTTGCATGTATTTTTTAGCACATCATTAAAGGCTAAGGTTTTGGAGAAGACATTTTTTATAACTTTTTTTGCATTTATGAATTAAATAGAAGTTATGAAAAATGTTATTCACATTGAACTAGTGTAAATTTTTCTTTGCTGGGATATTCAAACAAATAATTATAACAACAATAAATATATATATGAAAAATTAAATGTAATTTAAAAACGTGTTTATTTGAACATATTTTAATAATAATTTTTTCTGTGTATGGATAAAACTTTAATGAAAAACTTTGCCAAACGTAATAAAATAAATTAATCAAATTTAAGAAATAAATATTTAACAAAAAAGTTGAATAAAATGTTACCTGAAATGGCAATAAAAACTATCAAATATTAAAAACGCAAATAAAATGTAAAGAAGTTTAATCTCTTCCCTCACATTTTGTATGCTCATATATTTGAAGCCTTTAATATAATACCATAATATACTTAAATAACTTTTACAAAACATGACAACGGCTTTCAAAAAAAATAAAATAAAAAAAAGCAAACCAAATTTTTATATATTATGTCATTGGTGGTGCAATATGAAAATTGGATTTTGCCACGCCCCTCCACCCGCAGACCGATGTCACCCGCCTAAATATTTGGAAGATTCCCTGAAAATTTCACCAAAATCGGCCCAGCCGTTCATACGTCCCAGGAGTCCATACGTTACATACATACACACTAACAATCCGCAGTTCTCAAATTCATAAATTGAATTAAACACGTATACATTCGAATGTGCATATGTATATTATCTGGCTAATCGTATGCAAACAATGGAATTTTTCTTTTCTTTTTCAGTAGTATAATTTCTAATGTAGAAATGCAAGACTTCTCGAACTGCGATAGAATTATTCAGAATTCTTTTGCCAATTTTTCAATAATACCGTTTCCTTTTACGTTGTACGTATAATTATCTGCGATTCCACATGTTTTTCAGGAGTATACACACAATAAGCGAGTTATTAGTAGGATATTCATGGTTCGTTTAAAGGCACTTTGAAATGAAAAGTCAACTTCGATTAGAAATGTAAAGTGTATTTTGAACAAAATTTGTATAGAGCTTACCAATTGTTATCAGAGTGACTGTATGAACATAAAACATATAAAAACTGTACAAATTAGATATTAAAATTAAAGTATCTTATCACATTGTTTTGAACAAGAATCAGTAGCAAACACGTGCTAGATAAAAGAAATTCTTACCGATCAAAAACATGTATTGAACAAATTGAAATAAATTTTTCGAATAAAAATTCTACGAAATGTATTGGGCTAAACTTAATATTGACTTTAAACATATCCTTTATCCTTACTAACGCTAAAATTACTTTTAATATTCAAAACATTATAAAGGTTTATATCGTTATCTTCGTAATTGCGAAAGCCCTCCTCGGACTAGCATGTATTCTTTTTTTTTATATTCAATGCCTTATAATGCATATTATCATACTTTTATTAAAGTTAGCCTAAGAAGTTAATTCTTGAAAAAAACTATATTTTTGATAACATTTTTAATAATTATTTTTTCCAACTTACAAAAGATGCTTTACTTTTAAAAAACATTTAATACTAATTAAAACAAGTAAGAGCGCTATATTCGGCCGTGCCGAATCTTATATACCCTTCACAACGTGTAGTCATGCAATAACAGTAGTTTGTATCACCATTCATCTCATATAAAGTACGTACATACATATAAAAAACATACATATATAAAAACATCCCATTGTAAAATTATAAGTTTACGTATGTATGTTAAAAAATAAAAAAAAATTTAAAAAAAAAATTGAAAAAAAAAATTGAAAAAAAAAAATTTTTTAAAAATAACACTAGGCAACAGCCATTTTGTTATTTGGTTCTAGCATACTTTTTCTCATGGATTTGGACCTACTGAACACGAAAATGAATTTTAAAAATTTTTCTGTCGATTGGTTTGCGAGATACAAATTTTTTAATTTTTTTTTTTTAATTTTTGGAGGTACACTTACTATTTTGAGCATATCTTTAGTCTTCTTTGACCTATTTTATCCTACTACTACTCAAATTAAAGACAATTGAGCCGTCTACAACTTATTCTCAGAAAATTTTCAAATCGGGTTAGTAGTTTTGATGTTGGCGGCTTAAAAAGGTTAAAAAACTGGGTTTTTTTAGTAAAAATGTGGCTGAAAAATTCATATAAAAATTCATATCTATATATATAAAAGTGAAACTCTGTGTGTGTGTGTGTTAGCTATAGACTCCGAAACTGTAAAACCGATCTGACTCAAGCTTTGGCAAGTTGTTGTACACATACCAGGGAGTGTTTATGGGTGGAAAAAAGTGGGCGGGGCCACGCCCATAAAAAATTAGTTATCAGTTTTAGCTACTTGCACTTGACCGATTTTTCTGAAACTTTGCACACATATCGAGCTGTCATGACTAAAAAATTTTGTGATAAGAAAAGTGGGCGGGGCTACGCCCCTAAAAAAGTTTAAATTTTGAGGTACTTGCACTGGACCGATTTTTCTGAAACTTTGCACACATATTAAGCTGTCATAACTTTATAATTTCGTGATTAAAAAGTGGGCGGGGCCACGCCCACAAAAAATTAGTTATCAGTTTTAGCTACTTGCACTGGACCGAATTTTCTGAAACTTTGCACACATATCGAGCTGCCATGACTAAATAATTTCGTAATTAGAAAAGTGGGCAGTGCCACGCCCATAAAAAATAGGTATCACTTTGAGGTACTTGCACTGGACCGATTATACTGAAACTTTGCACACATATTGAGCTATTATGACTTTACAATTTTGTGAAAAGAAAAGTGGGCAGGGCCACGCCCATAAAAACAATTATAATTTTGAGGTACTTGCACTGGTCCGATTCTTCTGAAACTTTGCACACATATTGAGCTGTTATGACTTTACAATTTCACGATTAAAAAAGTGGGCAATGCCACGCCCATAAAAAAAATTATAATATTTAGGTTTTTGCACTTGATATTCAATTAAAATTCAGAATGCATTTCAAATTCATTAAGGGGCGTAGCAACCCGCGCCGGGTTTGGCTAGTAAAATATAAAACGCGATGTTAACAGCGATTTTAATTTTTTTACGTATAGCTGACACTTTTCCAAAGAAAATAAGCCCTTACTTAACAAAATCTGATGACAAATGGCCGACTTATTATTTTTTTGGTAAACGACCGAAATTCCGCTATTTCACGATTTTTTGATTTTCATTATTTGCACAGCTTACCTACCCAACGCAAACGAATAAATACATTTGAACTTAATTTAAAATAAACAAATTAGTCTTCGTATATTATTTTTTAATTTATTTACAGCACTACATGCTCATACATATTTAAACATAAGGAGACACGGTTATCAATTGCATTTCAAAACTGTCTGTGAAAGTGTAAAGAAGTTAATATTTAGAAAATGCAAGGAAGACAATGAGTAAAAGACTACGTGTGTTCGAGTGTTTGAACGATCCAGACAATTTCTGCAATGTTTGTGGCCAGTTTATAAAAAAAAATCACGCACACAAGTTTACTCCAGTCGTACAATTGCACTATTTGAATTATTTTGGTATTTCACCAAATATCACAGAACCATGGACACCTAAGTCGCTGTGTGATCTTTGCTATATAATCTTAACCAACTGGGCAGCTGGCGGAAGGTAAGAATTTTTATTTAAACACATTATACATAGCGAATATAGTAATTTATTTTAATTTTAGCCGCCATATGAAATTCGATACACCAATGATGTGGAAAAAGCCGCTATGCCATTCCACAGACTGTTATTTTTGCCTCACCACAAACAGTGGGGTAGGAAGATTTTTTAAATGGAACTACGCTCAAGTGGGATCGTTTGCGCTTCCAGTACCACATTCGCATGATGTGCCATATCCAGTGTGCCCTGGTGCATCTCTTCAAAAAGCAGAATCGTCAGAAGAAGAGTCCGAGTCAAATGCAAGCGAATTTGAGCCGGGTGCAAAGCGAAAATTACTGTCACAGGCCGAACTAAACGATTGGGTGCGCGATTTTGGTCTCACTAAGGAGAAAGCCGATTTTTTTGCGTCTCGGATGATACAGTGTGGATTTGCGGCTTCAGAAGTGAAACTAACAGCGTACAGAAACCGTCACAAGGAGTATGCAAAATTTTATACAAAGAAAGACCAAATATGTTTTTGCAGCGACATTTCAGGCTTGTTCCAAGAGCTTCACCAAATTCACAACCCCCCAACGAATGGAGGTTGTTTATTGACAGCAACAAAGAGAGCTTGAAGGCAGTTCTCTTACATAATGGGAATGAAAAGCCATCTGTTCCTATTGCTCATGCGATTCATTCAAAGGAGAACTATGAAACTATGGACATTTTGCTGAAATGCATAGAGTATAGGAAATACAATTGGAAAATATGCGCCGACCTTAAAGTTGTGGCCATTCTGTGTGGACTCCAAGGAGGCTATACGCGACATTGCTGTTTTCTGTGCCTTTGGAATAGCCGCGCTGATGATCAGCATTATATAAAAAAAAAATGGCCGGTACGAACGAAACCTGTAGTTGGAGAAGCGAATGTTCAGCGCAAACCACTAATAGAGAACCGTGAAAATATAATACTTCCGCCGCTGCACATAAAATTGGGTTTGATTAAAAATTTTGCCAAAAAATTAGACAAAGAAGGTGAAGCTTTTGCCTATTTACGGTCAATTTTCCCTTACCTTTCGCTGGCAAAAATTAAAGAAGGAGTCTTCGCAGGACCCGAGATAAAAAAAATTTTGAAAGATGAAAAATTCCCAAAGCTGTTATCACCCATCGAAGCCGCAGCATGGAATTCCTTCAGGCTTGTTGTTGAAAACTTTTTAGGAAACAACAAAAGCCCGAATTATAAGGACATAGTTGAGGATCTGGTAAAGAACTATGAAGCCATGGGAGTGCACATGTCACTTAAAATACACTTTCTGCATTCTCATTTGGATTTTTTCCCTGAGAATTTAGGAGACGTGAGCGACGAACACGGCGAGCGCTTTCATCAGGAATTGAAGGCTATGGAACGACGCTATCAGGGCATCTATGACACGGCTATGATGGGTGACTATATTTGGACCCTAATACGTGAGACCGATTGCAGCGAATACAAAAAACAAAGAAGAAGTCAGCAGTTTTTCCACATGGCATAAAATGTACACTTATATCTTTGTTTTTACTCATTTTTTTTGTGCGTTGATTTGCTTAATTTAATTAGTTAGTTTAATTTCGTTAGTTTAGCTAATTGTGCGATACATTGAGCATGTAGTGCTGTAAATAAATTAAAAAATAATATACGAAGACTAATTTGTTTATTTTAAATTAAGTTCAAATGTATTTATTCGTTTGCGTTGGGTAGGTAAGCTGTGCAAATAATGAAAATCAAAAAATCGTGAAATAGCGGAATTTCGGTCGTTTACCAAAAAAATAATAAGTCGGCCATTTGTCATCAGATTTTGTTAAGTAAGGGCTTATTTTCTTTGGAAAAGTGTCAGCTATACGTAAAAAAATTAAAATCGCTGTTAACATCGCGTTTTATATTTTATATGAATTTTTATATGAATTTTTCAGCCACATTTTTACTAAAAAAACCCAGTTTTTTAACCTTTTTAAGCCGCCAACATCAAAACTACTAACCCGATTTGAAAATTTTCTGAGAATAAGTTGTAGACGGCTCAATTGTCTTTAATTTGAGTAGTAGTAGGATAAAATAGGTCAAAGAAGACTAAAGATATGCTCAAAATAGTAAGTGTACCTCCAAAAATTAAAAAAAAAAAATTAAAAAATTTGTATCTCGCAAACCAATCGACAGAAAAATTTTTAAAATTCATTTTCGTGTTCAGTAGGTCCAAATCCATGAGAAAAAGTATGCTAGAAACAAATAACAGACAAAAGTTTGTTATTTGTGACCTAGTGTAATTAAAATATCTATCTATCTATCTATCTATATATATATATAAAAGTGAAACTCTGTGTGTGTGTGTGTGTGTGTGTGTGTGTGTGTGTTAGCTATAGACTCCGAAACTGTAAAACCGATCGGGCTGAAACTTTGGTAAGTTGTTGTACACATACCAGGGAGTGTTTATGGGTGAAAAAAAGTGGGCGGGCCACGCCCATAAAAAATTAGTTATCATTTTAAGCTACTTGCACTTGACCGATTTTTCTGAAACTTTGCACACATATCGAGCTGTCATGACTAAATAATTTCGTGATAAGAAAAGTGGGCGGGGCCACGCCCCTAAAAAAGTTTTAATTTTGAGGTACTTTCACTGGACCGATTTTTCTGAAACTTTTCACAGATATTGAGCTGTCATGACCTTATAATTTCGTGATTAAAAAAGTGGGCGGGGCCACGCCCATAAAAAAAGGTTATAATTTTGAGGTACTTCCACCAGACCGATTTTTCTGAAACTTTGCATACATGTCGAGCTGTCATGACTAAATAATTTCGTGATTAGAAAAGTGGGCAGTGCCACGCCCATAAAAAAATTATAATTTTTAGGTTTTTGCACTTGATATTCAATTAAAATTCAGAATGCATTTCGATTCAGTAAGGGGCGTAGCAACGTGCGCCGGGTTTGGCTAGTCTTATATATAAAAGTGAAACTCTGTGTGTGTGTGTGTGTGTGTGTGTGTGTGTTAGCTATAGACTCCGAAACTGTAAAACCGATCGGGCTCAAACTTTGGTAAGTTGTTGTACACATACCAGGGAGTGTTTATGGGTCGAAAAAAGTGGGCGGGGCCACGCCCATAAAAATTAGTTATCACTTTAAGCTACTTGCACTTGACCGATTTTTCTGAAACTTTGCACACATATCGAGTTGTCATGACTAAATAATTTCGTGATAAAAAAAGTGGGCGGGGCCACGCCCCTAAAAAACTTTTAATATTGAGGTACTTGCACTGGACCGATTTTTCTGAAACTTTGCACACATATTGAGCTGTCATGGCTTTATAATTTCGTGATTGAAAAAGTGGGCGGGGCCACGCCCATAAAAAATTAGTTATCAGTTTTAGCTACTTGCACTGGACCGAATTTTCTGAAACTTTGCGAAAATACTGAGCTGTCATGACTTTACACTTTCGTCATTAGAAAAGTGGGCAGTGCCACGCCCATTAAAAAATAGGTATAATTTTGGGGTACTTGCACTGGACCGAATTTTCTGAAACTTTGCACACATATTGAGTTGTCATGACTATACAGTTTCGTATATAGAAAAGTGGGCAGTGCCACGCCGAAAAAAAATATTTCAAAAAAAAAAAATTTAAAAAAAAAATTAAAAAAAAATAATAATAATATAAATATTATATTAAATAAAAAATAAAATAAATAAAAAAAAAAATTAAAAAAAAAAAAAAAAATTTTGGCCCAGCTGGGATTCGCTGCCACGTTTTCTCTAACCAGTATACACGTTTGTATGTATGTATGTTGTTGTTGTAATGTTGTTTTTGTGAAAAAAAAATCGAGGTGGTCGTGGGTTTTTGCTCATATCTCAGTTGTTTATGTACCGATGTTTCTGATTTTCAATACCGATCTACTCCCGAATATTTCTGATATTTTTATACCTCACGCGAGTCCAAGCGATGTCGGGGGCTTCAAAAAGTTGATTTCAACATACACACGGACAGACGGTCAGACGGACAGACGGACAGACTGACAGGGCTTAATCGACTCCCTTATTCATAAGCTTTCAAAAAATATTTATGGGGTCGGAAGTCAAAATTGTAGAAATTTCACACGGAATGACAAACCTATATATACCCTTTTTCACTGTGTGAAGGGTATAAAAACAAGTCTATAAGTTCAACCTTTTTATATAATATTTTTTTCTGTGCACACATCATTTTCAACAGGCCTGGCAAATTTAAGTAAAAGCAAAACAAAAACTGAAATCAATCAGCTAATATCCATTGAGGTTATTTAACCAGTTTTTATTATTCGCGGGTTGAAATGCAAACCTACGCAACTGGTTTTTTATTACTTTTTCATTACGGATAAAAAACTATAACAGGCATATATGTGCATATGCCCTCATAAAGTGATAAAATCTTTATTATCGAACATTGAAAATAGCAACGTTGGCTGTTGTCTTAAAGAAAAATTTACTATTGTATAAAATATATAAGTGGCTTTACATTTTAGTAGATGACATTTACAGACTTTTAAATTGTTTTTGATTGCAGAAATGTTAAAAAAAATTTCAATCGAAAAATTTAATGAACCAAAAATCAAATAAATTTTCATTTGTAATTAAATTTACTTTAAAGCCATTATACTTATAAAATATTTAACTTTTTGTAAATTTACGTATAAAATCTTAATTTTTGTGTAGAAAATTTAAATAAATATTGTTTTTTTTTTTTTGCTAAGAAATGCTTGTGCAAAGTTAAGAAAAAATGTTCACTTAATTCAAAGTTGTTAACACATATTTTATTTGTGTGTGTAAATATTCGTCTGTCCGTGTGGAATCTTATAAAAAAATGTATTTGTTTTTTTTCACACACATTTATTCACTCCCTTCTATAGATTCGATAACCATTCTTCACACAAAGGACTTCAAAGAAACCTTTATCAGAAGGTCTTCTAAAAGCCCCGTTTTTACAAGCAATTATGAAATAACTTCCTCTATATCCCAGCTTGTAAAAAAATAATTAAGTATATAAGGGGAACAGGAGTCCTTGTGTCCCCTTAATGATTTTAAGTTAGGGGTTTTATAAAGCCTGCTTACCCCTAAGTTTTACTGCTGGTTTTATTTGAATATAGCAAATATCTATACGTTTTGTATAAAGGTGTGCATACGCATATGTATAAACGTACAAAGTAAATTTTTTAACAAAGTCAAACATTATACATAAATATATTGGCTATACATATATAAATTCATATGTGTTACTGAATGTATAAGCATATTATATTTGCATATTTAATCAAATAAAACAAAGCAATATTTTTATTAGTTAATTAAAAGCAAGTGATGAGCCACTAATTTAAATTACGTACTCTTGTTACATATTAAAAATAAATTAATGTTAATTAATTAATGTCAATTTACATTTTCCTATTTGTACGCACTTTAAAAAGTATTTATCTTATAAGCGCTCATATGTAACAGTCAACTGGAGTGTATATTTCTTTCCTTTTTGGAGGTGAATTTTTACCTTTTTTGGATTTGCAATCATATTCTACCCTGCCTTCTGCTATAAACCTTTTATAAGGCTTTGAAACCACTTTCTTCTTAAGGAAGGAAAAAAAGATAAACATTCTTGTATGTCTTAATTTTTTTATTCTTTTCACAGTGTAAAAAAAAGATTAGTTGTTTATAAAAATGCAAAAAAAATGTTAGACTAGCAAACAATCAATGCTTGCAAAACGTTTAATTTTTCTTTTTATCGAAAAAATTTTCTTACCCCCATACCTAAACAAGAGCGTTGAGCGTCAAGCCTTTAAGTTTTACATGTGTTTTGTTTTTGTTACAATAACAAAATACATGCAAAATTGCAACGCTTGAAGCTCAACGATCTTGTTTAGGTATGGGCCTAAGGCCCAAAGGATACTGAAACATTAATTTCGACATCAGCCGAGTGAACTGTATTTTCCAAACCAGCTATGATGTGAAAAAATAGCAGCATTCCACTCCTCTAAAACCGAAGTTAGTTTTTCACTATAACTAAATGCTTATAATTTAATTTAAAAATAATTTGGAAATAATGACAAATAATAAATTATAAAAATTAAAATAAGCTGGAATAATTGACAAATGTTTTTTTAGATGCAATAACAATTGGTGCATTTACAAAAAGTTGTACTATCGGAAGGTCATAATTTGCTTACTTTGTTTGCAAACAATTACAACAATTATATGCGTTTTAGATGCTCTAATGGTTTATGATGTGTTTTAGACCTGTTTTCTTGTTTGTTTTTATATGAAATATTTTCTTTATGTTTAGACTTTGTTCGAACTACACTGAACTTTTATTTTTGTTCACCCGTCTTTGTGCTTAAAAGTAAACCCATATACATGTTTGTACTCATACTTGTGATCACATTTCTTTGCATGTATCTAGTATTAATACTTATCCAGTCATCGGTATTTGTTGACATTAACATAAACTAGCTTAATATACAAAAATCGAGAGTTCTGAAATAAAATTTTTTTTCTAAAAAATAAAAGAGTATGAAATGAATATTGGAGTCCTAGAGAAGGCCTATTATTATACCTATCTACCCCTTTTTCAAATGTGCTATAAGTATTTTAAACTCATAAGTAAGCTTATCTATACTCTATGTTGGTTGTACCAGTAGCCCGCCCACGTACAAAGTACAATTGTGAGGCACACTAACTTTTATGTGATAAATTTAAAACAAACTTCATGTTCCAACAAAATCTAATAGTTATAGGAACTTGTCCATACGAAACTTAAATATATATTGTATTGAAATATATAAAACAATAACCCAATTCATTATCTTCTGTATTTGCGATTGTAAATTTTAAAAATTTCAAATATGTTCAATTTGTATAAACATTGTTGGTGTAAAATTAAAATATTGTGCCTTTTGCACAAGATTGTGAATTAAATTAATGTTAAAAATGAAACAACTTAAAAACTTGAGATGTGCATGTGCTCCAACAACAGAAAATTTTTATCACAAACGTTAAGGGCTTAAAATCTATTATTTTATACAATTATACTATCTACTATCACGCGTGATCCATGCATAACAAATCACATCTCTCACAACAGCAATAAAAGGTTAGCAGAAGCAGCGAAGTGCTTTTTGTTTGCAAACTTAACTCGTTGGAGTATTACTAATTCGTACCTAACTTCTGAAGCGCCAAGATGCTCAGCTTAAGTTTATCTTAAATAACGCTCATTTGTCCAGCCTTAAAAATTTAATTAAAATATTTGCTTAGTTGTTAACAAGTAATAAATTTTTGTGTTTTTGCAAATGTTTAAGTTTTATAAGTGATCTTTTTTTCATATGGTCACACTGTTAGCTGTTATACAAAAACAAAATTTTTATTATTGTTAAATGCACGTAACCAGCACATTCTTTGTAAACGTCTACCTATACGTAAACAAGTTTTTACTATGACAGAATTTATATTTCTTATTTTGTTGAGTTTTACAAAAACTTAAATTCTTCGATTATTTTTGTTCTTTCTTTGCACAAACAGTAAACAATTTTATGAACTATAAAACATGTTACTTTTTCGTCGTTATTGTGCTTCATACGACGAATTTACTCAGCGAGTTTTACCGACGGATTCGTCGTTCGTCCCAGTTGTGCCCCCAGCATTAAAAACAAAACTACTTTCACATATAAAACATTTTAGCTGTTTTCTGCCTATTCATTCCGTTTTCTCTAACAATGTATAATTTCATCGCGTCACTACAAGAACACCGTTTACTACTTTGCTGAAAAACTTTCTGCTCACAAAAAGTTATTTTAAAATAATATTGTAACTACTTTTTTATTATTATTATCATTAATATAAATAATTTGATAATTTGTTCTTCCTTAAAAATAAAAGTGCTTGAAATGAACTCTTTTATATTCTACCCTCAGAAAATAATTAATAAATTTTGAAAATTTTCTACAAAATTTGTATTTATATTATATATACAAGCAAAATTTTATTTATATTTTGCAAACATGATTTAGTATTTCTATGCAAAATGTCCATATATAATAAAAAAAAATTATACAAAATTTTAATATTTACCACCAAAAATCTAATAAAGTTTGAAATACTTTCATAAATATGCTACGAGTATACTCAATAATATCTTCTAACTTACACACTTGTTAACCAACTTAAAGGGGATTAAGTTTGGCATAGCCGATTATAACATTCCGACTTGCTTTCTTTTTTATACCCGCCACCAAAAAAATGGTGGGGGTATATTCATTTTGTCATTCCGTTTGTAACACATCGAAATATCCATTTTAGTCCCCATAAAGTATACATATTTTGAATCAGGGTTTGATTTGATGACGACCTAGCTATGTCCGTCCGTCTGTCCGTCTGTTGAAAGCACGATAGAGGTCGCACCAAAAAAGCTAGGGGGCTCAAATTTTGCCAGAATCTTTCCTCTAGACAAGGTTTGTTTGGTATTGAAAATGGGCTAAATCGGAATATTAGGAACAGAGTTATAGCTCGAAAAGCAAGAGTAGGTCGAAGAAACCGTGTCCTTCGAACATCGAATAAAATGGAATTATATCCAAACGCATTAACGCAGACTCATGAAACTTCGAATATATATTTCCTGAGTAAAAACAATACTTTTCCCCGAATCTATGCATTAGGAGAGGAGTTATCGATCAAAATGTACGAAAATTTATACTGGAGAGTGTATTTTTCGGTATATATAAAAACTAAAACGTCATAAAAGCAACAAAATTAGATGTACGACTCTGAAATTTTGCACACTTTGCTTTTTGGTGAGATTCTTTTTTGTAACGGAAAATCAATGTGCCACGCCCACTTTTACGTCCACCTCCCATATAACGATTTACCTAAAATTCATATAATTTTTCTATTAATAAAGATTTTGGAATAATAAAGGCCTATCTTGAAACACCTCAGTTGTACTCATACGCAAAAATAACTTTGACACGCCTACTATAACGCCCACTTTTCACGTTATCAACCGTTAATGAAATTTAAAAGCTCATAAAACCGCTAAAATTAGAGGTATGATGTAAATTTTGCTACGTCTATCCCCCTAGGCAATTTCATTACTATGCCAAAAATTAAGGTGCCACGCCCACTTTTACGCCCACCTCCCATATTACGTTTTACTTAAAATTCATATAATTTCTCTATTAATAAAGATTTTGGAATAATAAAGGCCTATCTTGAAACACTTCAGTTGTACTCATTCGCAAAAATAACTTTGACACGCCTACTATAACGCCCACTTTTCACGTTATCTACCGTTAAAGAAATTTAAAAGCTCATAAAACCGCTAAAATTAGAGGTATGATAATAAATTTTGCTACGTCTATCCCCCTAGGCAATTTCATTACTATGCCAAAAATTAAGGTGCCACGCCCACTTTTACGCCCACCTCCCATATTACGTTTGACCTAAAATTCATATAATTTCTCTATTAATAAAGATTTTGGAATAATAAAGGGCTATATTGAAACACCTAAGTTGTACTCATTCGAAAAAAAAACTTAGACACGCCTACTATACGCCCACTTTTCACGTTTTCTACCGTTAATGAAATTTGCTAAGTATATCCTTCTATTCAATGTAATTGTTGTGCCAAAAAGTTAGGTGACACGCCCACTTTAACGCCTATCTCCCATATAACGGTTTATCTTAAATTCATGTAATTTCTCTATTAATAAAGTTTTTGGGAAAATAAAGGACTATAGTGAAATATCTTAGTTGTATTAATTAGCAGAAACTTTATTGACATGCCTACTTTAACGCCCACTTTCATTGAAAGACTACACTTACAAAAGCATTTAAGTAGCATATCGAAGTTATAAAGGGTCGGTAATTTTTTAAATAAAACACAAATTATTTGGGATATTATTATTATTTCTTTTTGTAATTATAATGTTTGGTTCAATTATGTATTTAACAAAATATAGGCCAAATTCCCCCCCCCCCCCCCCCATCTTTGGCGCCACTCCTCTATCTGATGGCCCAAATTTTCAATGACAATGTTGATTCTCAATTGGTGGGCATGATGATGAGGCGAGGTTGACTGCTCTTTTGCCACTCTATCGCAAAAACCAGCAGTAGTTCCAATTCAACGAACTAAGAAGGCATTCACAGATTTTCTAACATTTTATACAGACCTGTTTTGCAGAAATTTAAATATTTGTTTACAATTCTGCGATTGTGGACGAATTTGAACGATTATGTTGATCAAAAGAATTACGAACTGCACAAAATGCATTTTGATTTAAACGCCCTTTTTCATAAAAATCCGGAATAACTTTAAAGCGTTGCTCATTTGCGTATCTTTCCACGGATCAAACTGAGTAAGTTTGAGATTGAGAAATGTGAATGAAATGCACAAAACAAATTTAAAGACAAGGTGTAGTTCACCCTCAACATGGGCCCTTAAAATTGAACCACCCTCTACAAAGAAAGTGATACATATTTTATTATAAAGAGATTATTCCATAGCGATTAACAAAATAATAAATATTGTGCTTTAAATGTACACAAAATTGGTGGTGGCTATAAAAGATTCGGCACAGCCGAATATAGTGCTCTTACTTGTTTATTTTTTCTTTATATAACAGAACATTATTTAGATTATTTAAATAAACTAGATAAAGAATAAATAAATAAATTTACAATCAAATGTTTACGTGTACCATTACGGTTACAAACAGCAATATTTATATCTCAGAAATGTTTTTTTTTAATATTGCAAAGCATGAGTTTATCACATAACAAAACCACAAAAAAAGCATAAAAAGACATTTTTATTATAGCACCAAAATCGCACCCAGTCAATGTCGGGATAACTCTATCAATTTACACATCATTACCAACACAGTGCAGCATCGATATTATTATTTTTGATTGAATGGATTGAATGATATTAGTTTTAAATTCTATTTAAATAATTTAAGATTTTTATCTGGTATTCATCTGGTATAGCAACATGCTACTAACTGAGAGTATTTACAAATGTGTCTAGAGGTATTTTCTTATGACTGCATTGCAGGGGCTATCAGATATCAAATTACAAAAAAGTTAAACTGTTATGAGAAATATTAAAAACATCAATTTAAGCAAAGTTGTTTTTTATTTTTGAATGAAATTTATTTTATTAACAATATTCTTATTTTTAATATTTTATGATCGAACTAATTCTTTAAATTTGTTTAAAATTGTTTTTATTTGATTCTAATATTTCGTGTAATTTTATTAAATCTTTTTATTTGTGTTAATGAAAGGATACATCTACGTTTTCATCGCCAGCACTTTTTAACCGCTATTATTGATTTTATTTAACTCATAAGCTGTTTAGAAGTAGAATTAATAATCATTGGGGTTTAAAAAATTTCTAGAGGTAAAACTCCTTTGGGAACTACAACCAATTAAAAAAAAATTTGTTATTGCAACTTATTGTGCAAGCGCTTTTTGATTATTTGTTTTGATAACTATATTTTGAACAGTACGTTTCAGTAACTGACTTCTAAAATTGTTTTATTGACTTTAACAGGCTTGGACTTAATTATACACCATTTTTCATTGAAATTGAAAATTTCAATTTGAAATTGAGAAAATTCCAAATAAAATTAAGAATTTCAATTTGAAATTGCGAAAATTCCAAATGAAATTAAGAATTTCAATTTGAAATTGCGAAAATTCCAAACGAAATTGAGAATTTCAATTTGAAATTGAGAAAATTCCAAATAAAATTAAGAATTTCAATTTGAAATTGCGAAAATTCCAAACGAAATTGAGAATTTCAATTTGAAATTGAAAAAATTCCAAATAAAATTAAGAATTTCAATTTGAAATTGCGAAAATTCCAAATGAAATTGAGAATTTCAATTTGAAATTGAGAAAATTCCAAATAAAATTAAGAATTTCAATTTGAAATTGCGAAAATTCCAAATGAAATTGAGAATTTCGATTTGAAATTGAGAAATTTCCAAACGAAGTTGAGAAAAAATATATATGTGCATACATGAGTACATATGTATTTAAAAATCAATAAAGTTCTTTTTATAAATTTGAAATATATATGTACATTGCGTTATTCTAATGGACAGTCGTAGAGGTTCGTTTAGAGCTGACAGCGCAAATAAGTTGGCCTTGATAAGTGTAAAGTGTTAGGATTGAGTTATCGTTGCTTTTATTGGTTTGTGACAATGCTGCCGGCCACAATCGCCTAAAACTTATTTTTGAAAACACTCCAGCCACACTTTTACGATTGAACCCCTACTCACCAATGCTTAACCTAATTGTTGGTCCAAGTATTTGGTCCAAAACCAAAAGTAATGTTAAAGCCAAGATGAATGTGCCAAACATAGGTCCCCCAAATGTAGGAGAGCAGAGGCTTGCTTTTTTAGAAGAGGTTATTAATGTTCCAAAAACATGAATTACTACCGGAGATTGCAGTAGAGATATACAGCACACTACAACGTTTCAGGAGTCTGCGTTGGTTCGTTTTTGTTTTTTTACAACACAATAATATTATAATGTATAATGTGTTAACAAAAATGAAATAAAATTTTTATATATAATTATATTTTCTCAATTTCATTTGAAATTTTCTCAACTTAAAATTGAAATTCTCAATTTCAATTGGAATTTTCTCAATTTAATTTGGAATTTTCTCAATTTCAATGAGAAATGGTATAGTCTGAACTTTAAACAAATTGGTGGAGTTAGTTTGATTTTCCCGAATCGTTAAAAGTAAATTTCCTCTCCATACCAACACTATAAACGGCTTTTCATTTTCGGGAATTATCATTAAATAAAAGTTAACAGCAATAAAACTATGAAAATAATATTCGTTTATGCGAATACAGGAATATGTAAATAATTATGCAAAATATGATGTAAAAATGTGAATGTTATTACTAAAGAATTTAATATGCCTACCCTGGAATATACGCAATTTACTTGAAAAGCTGAGGATGACAATATCCGTTTCCGTTAAACACTTATTATGTGTGTAAGAATACATAAACAAAGCGGCAGTAACAATAAATGATCCATACAGCAACTGAATATGTGCGTCTACAACAAGCCCACCTGTATTTATATTGGACCCAAAACAGCTATACGCTTTATAAGTTTAAATAAACACACTCAAGTAACAAAACAACCTTGAAAAAAAATTAATAAACGTAAGCACGTAATGCGACGTGATTTTTCTCTGTTTCGCCCTATTATTTTGCAATGCTTGTAGATTCTATGTAAATATTTAAGCATCATGATCATTTACATATGGAAAAACTATGTGGTTATTGAATGAGTATGAGTATGTATTTATTTACTTATTGTATGCGACCCTCATCAGAAAAGTTACCAAATTTCGTTTTAGTTAAGCCGCTTTAGTATTGAAAAAAATGTTGGCATTTTCTACGTCTTTTTCCTTTTCCCTTATTCAGATTATTTTTTTACTACCAACTGAAGGGCATTTTTATAGATAAATTGTTCAAGTATCTATATTAATATTTCAAACTAACGGTAATATTATGTGATTTCTCCACACACATATAGGAATGAATATTTTGTCGATTTGAGTAATTTTAGAATAATGATCTTTAAGCCTAATTTAACTCAACTCAATGCTTTTCGTAAATCAGCAATCTTGCAAAATGGGAAATAAGAAGAAATACATTTTTAATTTGATATTTTGTTAAGATGCAAGCTTCATTAAATTCATTATCGCATAATACTGTTGCTCATTTACTAAGTATAATGTCAAAAAATAATTGAACAGGAAAATATATAAAAATTTTATTAATTTTATTTCATATTATATGTTAATATGTTGTGGCAAAATTACTTGTACAATTTATGACTGCTGTACTACAAGTATAAGTCTTGTTATGCAAAGAGGAAATAAACAAATAAAGTACACAAATTTTAAATTAAGCTTTTTAATTGCTTGTATATAAAAACCTTGTTTGCCTTAAAAACAATTTAAAATAGGGGACGTAAAATAACTTAAGAAGGAATTACAGAGGCCTTCCATGGGTCTTCAGAGAATGTGCAATTGAATTTTATCTCTTATTATCTGCACAACCTGTTTCCATTATGATAAATTGCGTAGTTTTTGTGAAAGCAAAAGCAGGAAAAAAATTTCTTATAAAAAATATAATTTAATTATATATTTATATTTTATTCGAACTTTTTTCTATATATTAAATTTTAATGTGAACCATTTTTTATTTTGGCTTAAGTTCATTAGTTTATTTATTTAATTTTATAATTCAAATTAAATTAAACTGTAACCATTTTAGGAATATTCTTTCTAAAAATTATTTCCGATATTACGAATATAGAAGAATATGAACATGTTGAATTATGAATTGTCATTTGATAGGTGAAATTAAATATTCAACAAAATATGAAAAATAATACTAAGATTCACTAATTCAAATTTCATTCAATTGTAACATTAATAGGAATTTAAAGTTACATAGTAGTATACCGATAAAGAGTGCTGATGATGAAATCGTAGCTGATTTCGAAAATGCATTCCACTCGGCTAATATCGGAAATAATTTTTAGAAAGAATATTCCTAAAATGGTTACAGTTTAATTTAATTTGAATTATAAAATTAAATAAATAAACTAATGAACTTAAGCCAAAATAAAAAATGGTTCACATTAAAATTTAATATAATTTAATATTAAAAATTTTACTCAATTTCAAGAAAAAAGTGAACTAAAATATTTTTTTTAACTTTACTTTTTTGTAATATCTTGAATGTGAAAACTATATATCCGACCCGGTTTCATGCGAGCCAAGTTAACAAAAATAAATGCAATAAATACATTTACCCAAGTACCCCCTAAACTTGAATTAAATCCAAAACGGATGGGTTTTCCCTTTATAAACGTCTTACAGGAGTGTCGCCCAAAGTATGGAATCATCTGTTCATCAATTGAATTGATGAGACTGAAAACTCCAAACTGCATATACTTTATATGTAGAGCATCAACAAGTGGATGAACTTTTGCAAAACGATCTAATGTATTTAAGTTATAATTATCTGCCAGATACAAATATATTTTTTTACCATTAAAACTTAAAAAACGATCTGAAGTTCCTAAGCTATTATTATCTGCCAGATACAAATAACTTTTAATTGTCCTAACCCAATTGCGGCTCATCGCCTATTTGACCATTAAAACTCCCTTGTCGGGATGAGTAGCAAATTTAAAGCTTAAAAAAACCAAAAATGATCTTTTATGAAAAAATAACAAAATGAAAGAAAATATTACTTAAAAATAACGAAAGCATACTGTAAGGCTTCTGGCCAGTAGTCAATTTTTCAACCAACAAAAAGTAAGGACATTTATAGGTAAGAAAACTTTTAATTTTTTAATTGATTTCCATTCGATTGTGTGTTTTAAAGAAAAAAAATAACAAATATATTTTTTTTTTGTTTTGCCTTTTTGTATAATTTTAAAAAAGTTCTAAAAAAAGACTTTTTTAAGCCATTTTTAAAATATATTTTCAAGTATTTGGAATTTGCATATATTATTTCACATTAGGTTTTACTTTTATTAAAACAGGTTAAAATAATTAAAATGCACTTAAGAAATATACGTTACTAAATTTGCTGGTTTTTAAGGAAAAGGACTTTTTAAGATTTTATGGTGGAATATAACATTTTCAACTTGATTACATTCTCACCTTGAGAACCTTGTATGAGAAAAAAATGACAATTGCATGCAACACAGAATTTTTTCGTTTTTGAGACAACAAAAAATCTGTTAAAGTTTCAGACCAATCGTAGCATTTTAACTTGGCCGACATGCTCTCAAAGTCAGTCACTTTGGTAAATCGTTATTTGACTACAATCTTATATAGCGATGGCTATGGCCCACAAAACATAAATACTATATTAACTGATATCGTAATAGTGTATTTGTGCATAAAAATGGGATTTGGTTTAATCACTGGTCGAACGAAAAAAAAAAAACAAATAAGAGAAATATATTCGGCTGAGCCGAATCTTTTATACCCACCACCAATTTCGTGTACATTGTGTACAAGCACAATATTTATTATTTTGTTAATCGCTATGGAATAATCTCTTTATAATAAAATATGTATCACTTTCTTTGTAGAGGGTGGTTCAATTTTAAGGGCCCATGTTGAAGGTGAACTACACCTAGTCTTTAAATTTGTTTTCTGCATTTCACTTGACATTTCTCAATCTCAAACTTACTCAATTTGATCCGTGGAAAGATACGCAAATGAGCAACGCTTTAAAGTTATTCAGGATTTTTATGAAAAAGGGCGTTGAAATCAAAATGCATTTTGTGCACTTCGTAATTCTTTTGATCAACAATCGTTTAAATTCGTCCACAATCGGGTGAATTGTAAAAAATATTTAAATTTCTGCAAAACAGGTCTGTATAAAATGTTAGAAAATCTGTGAATGCCTTCTTAGTTCGTTGAATGAGAACCATTGTTGCGATAGTGTGGCAAAAGAGCAGTCAACCTCGACTCATCATCATGCCCAACAATTGAGCATCAACATTGTCATTGAAAATTTGGACCATCAGATAGAGGAGTGGCGCCAAAAGTAGGGGGGTGGGGGGTGTGCATTTGGACGATATTTTGTTAAATACATAATTGAACCATACAAATATTTTCATTATAAAAAGAAATGATAATAATTTCTTAAATAATTTGTGTTTTTTTTTTTTAATCAACATCGGTCCTTAAAATTTAACCACCCTTAATAACTTCGATATGATAGTAAAATGTTTTCGTAAATTTAGTCTTTTAGTGAAAGTGGGCGTGTCAATAAAGTTTCTGCTAATAAATACAACTTAGATATTTCAATATAGTCCTTTATTTTCCCTAAAACTTTGTCAATAGAGAAATTACATGAATTTAAGATAAACCGTTATATGGGAGGTAGGCGTTAAAGTGGGCGTATCACTTAAGCTTTTTGTCAAAACAACTACATTGATTAGAAGGATATATTTGGCGGTTTTATGAGTTTTTAAATTTTAATAACGGTAGATAACGTGAAAAGTGGGCGTTATAGTAGGCGTGTCAAAGTTGTTTTTGCTAACTTAGATGTTTAACTTATATGCTTAGATGCTTAACTTAGATGTTTCAATATAGTCCTTTATTATTCCAAAATCTTAATTAATAGAGAAATAATATGAATTTTAGGTAAAACCTTATATGGGAGGTGGGCGTAAAAGTAGGCGTGGCACCTTAATTTTCTGGCACGGTAGTGAAATTGTCTAGGAGGATATACGTAGCAAATTTGACCATCACACCTCTAATTTTGGCGGTTTAATGAGCTTTTAAATTTCAATAACGGTAGATAACGTGAAAAGTGGACGTTACAGTAGGCGTGTCAAAGTTGCTTTTACTAATGAGTGCAACTTAGATGTTTCAATATAGTCCTTTATTTTTCCAAAATCTTTAGTAATAGAGAAATTATATGAATTTTAGGTAAAATGTTATATGGGAGGTGGGCGTAAAAGTGGGCGTGGCACATTGATTTTCCATTACAGAAAATCGCCTCACCAAAAAGCAAAGTGTGCAAAATTTCAGAATCGTACATCTAATTTTGTTGCTTTTATGACGTTTTAGTTTTTAAATATACTGAAAAATACACTGCGCGGTATAAATTTTCCTACATTTTTATCTATAACTCCTTTCCTAATGCATAGATGTAAGCAATTTTTGGGAAGAGATATTGTTTTGACTCCGGAAATATATATTCGAAGTTTCATGAGTCTAGTTAATGCGTTTGGACACAATTCCATTTTATTCGATATTCGAAGGACACGGTTTTTTCAACCTACTCTTGTTTTTCGAGCTATAACTCTCTTCGTAATAATCCGATTTATCCCATTTTTATTACCAAACAAACCTTGTCTATAAGAAAGATTTTGAGCCCCCTAGCTTTTTCGGTGCGACCTCTATCGTGCTTTCAACAGACGGACAGACGGACGGACATAGCTAGATCGTCATCAAATCAAACCCCGATTCAGAATATATATACTCCATGGAGTCTAAAATGGATATTTCGATGTGTTACAAACGGAATGACAAAATGAATATACCCCTACCATTTTTTTGGTGGCGGGTATAATAAAAAGTATTTGTTTGAAAAGGTTTTTTTTTAAATGCGAAATTTTCTATTTTCTTTTCTTTTTTTCTTTATATTTATACCACCTTATTTGTTAAATTGCTTTATTTACGCAATACAAACTAATGTATGTATCAAATATACATATACTGTCTTAAATAAAAATCTTGATTGATTAAATAAAATATCACAGTAACTACTTGTTGAAAGAGGATTTTTTATTAGACTTTAATAGTTTTTAATTGACCTTAACATAACTATAAAGGACAGCTTCTTTCATTTGAGGTATGGGAAATCAAATGACATCGTTTGTTTGTTGTGTGACTACAAGTGATGCTTTTCAGATTAAAGACTGTTTTATGATTTCTTTTTCTGTAAAATTTCTTTAGAGAAGTTCTTCTCATTATTTCAGACCATACATTTTACGTATAAAACAAAGTTTAATATAAGTGTGATCTAACAAATGCCTCTTACTTAAAATTCAATGTCAAGTTTTTACACGTAATCAGTACTCATTCCTGTTTTGGATTATTTAGCTAAAACTACAAAAATAATGAAACTCGTACTACATAAAAATAATTTCTAATTAAAAAAATATTACTTCATCCATTATTAAAGCAATTTTTTTTAATTTAATTTTTTTTTTCAGAAAACATTTATGTATATAAGAAATATATAAAAAAAATTACGAAGAAGTTGTAAACAAAAAAAAACAAATTTTAATTAAGTTTAACTACTACATAAGTTTACGATTTAAAATGCTCTAAAATAAAACTAATTGTAATGAAGTACTTACCTGACTTTAGAAACAATAAGCTGATAACATTTTACATACACATGTTAGTTTTGGTAGCAAAAACTAAAAATATAAAAAAATAAATTCCAAATTTAACTTATTTACAAACTTTAGCAACTTTATTATGGAAACTAAAACAATAATAGATGTATAATATAAAAATAACATAACATGTTTTTATATAAATCTTAAAACAACAAGATGATATTTAAGGTTATATTTTTTAAATTATATATAAATATATATTGATAAATGAAGAGCTGGAAGTAATAAAAGTACTAAAGTTATATTTTTAATATATAGACTATATATCACGAATTCCACAGAAAAGTCATCCGTCACACATGTGCGTGACGATGTTAAAAATTAGTAAAAGATGAATATATATATTTTTTTTTTCAGATAATATAACTTTTCGTATAATCTAAGATTGCTTCTTCTAGCTGTTAAAAATATGAATTTTTATCTGAAGTAAATTCAAACTGACATAAAATGTTCAAAAGGTAAATTTTGTAACATGTGCGTACGATACATTTTGATTTATACTAACGAAATTAGAAAACCTATTAATAAGTGCTTTATAAATTTTTGAAAGAGCATAAAATTAAATAATAATAGCGGCAAATCTGCTTTAACAAAAGATATTTTTTTAACAAAATTAGTTGCAATTATTCGCACTCTGTAACAGTGCGTGACATGGATTTTATGATATATAAAAATTTTATAAATCGAATGTATAGAAACATGTGACAAATATATTGCGAATTGAAAAAATAATTTACGTGATATATATTTTTATAAATGTAATAATGCAATCTTTAATTTAGCATTATTTTTAATTTTCTATAAAATTTTATTTTAACATTTAACACTCAGAAATTCTTCTTTTTTGAAATGTTAATTTTAAAAATGTTAAAAAATCGCCATCATCATCATCATAACAAAGTGCAGGGCACTAAAATTCTATATAAAAAATCAAATATTAATTTCAAATAAGAAATAAAAAATGTTGAAAAAAAATCAATAAAAATTAAAATAATTAGGAGCACTATATTCAGCTGAGCCGAATTTTTTATATGCACAGAATTTATTATTTTGTTATTAACTGTAATCGCTATGGAATTATCTCTTTAAAAATATTTTTTTCTTCAAGAAATATACATACGAAATTGCATGGCTCTACCATGGACATAATTTAATTTAATTCGATGTTGGAAGGGATATGTTTTTTTGACCTACTCTTGCATGACGATCTATAACTCTCTTGCTTGTATTCCGATTTACCAAACAAACCTAAGAAATATTCTGGCAAAATCTAAGCCCTGTATCTTTTACGGTCCGACCTCTATCATACGGACAGACGGATGGACTTAGATAGATCGTCATAAAATGAAACCCCGATTCAGAATAAATATACTTTATGGGGTCTTAAATTGATATTTCGTTGTGTTACAAACGGAATGACAAAATGAATATACCCCCACCATTTTTTTGGTGGCGGGTATAAAAATGGCATTGGAAATAATAAAACAAAATGACATCAAAACATTCTTTCTGAAAAAATTTTTAATATCAATGATAATTCCTTTCAGGATAGTTTGGAATTGAGAAATTGCAATGGCGTTATTATCTCAATTAAAGCTTATGTCTACTAAATCAAATTTTCCGTTTAGCCATAGATATAGTTTAAACAAACCTCTCAGCCCTCTAGTAACTCGATTATAGAAAAAAATCAGATAGACGAATTAACAGAGGGACTTAGCAAAACTGATTTATAAAGTCACAATAATCAATAATATATTGCACATAAATAATATTAATAATAATATAATTAATATATACATACATAATATTAATACCCGCCACCAAAAAAATGATGTAGAGGTGTATTCATTTTGTCATTCTGTTTGTAAAACATGAAAAAGTAACTTTAAGACTCCATAAAGTATACATTTTCCAAGTGCCAATATTATTTTATGACGTTGCAGCTATATCCATCCGTCTTATAGTTTAAGTAAAGATCAAAAAAAGGTCTTTCTGATAGCAAATATTTTATATGTTAAGATTTTTTCGATTTGACTATTTATTCGAAGTATAAAATAACATCAAGTCGACAGAATAAGACGAAATTTTGAAATTTCGCACATATTAAATACAATTTTGAACAATACTACTACAAAAACGGTTAATGAAAGTTACATGATTTCATAAAATTTATAAAATACGAATAAATAAAAAACCTAGAAGAATGATTTCATAGTCTGTATGTTTCAATATCTACAAAGAAATCACAATACTTTGGCACTCCTCTCACTTTAGCTTTCGCCTCTCATATATTGCAAAATCTACTATTAAAATTATTAAAAATCTCATAAAACCAACAGAATTAAGCAACTACAGATTTCTGATACATATAATTAAAAAACCAGCAACGCGTCCACTTTAACGCCTACCTCCTTTATTATGTTTTTTCTAAAATTCATATTATTTATATACGTACAAAGATTTTGGGATAACAAAAGACATTATAATGAAATATATAAATTAAATTTATTAAATTATTGTCCGCACACAAATTAAACAGTAGAATATAAAAAATTCGCCTCTGAGAAATTAAAACCATGTTAAAGTTAAAGTTATGTTCATAATATCTTCTTTTTATTTGTTATAAAAATAAAAGCTATTTTTAAAAAATAAAGTGCAGAACACATGCACATATAAAAGCACAAAAAAGGAAACCATCAGATTAACACACAAATAAAATGTTTTAGAAAAACACACACACATACAAAGAATTAAATAATTTTATTGTTCCACAAAGAAGAGAAAATAATTTCTAAAGCTGTATCAGTCAAAAGCATAAAAATAGAAACGAGTTAGTTTGTTTTTTATGATATTTACGTTATGACAGCCAAAGGATATAAAATTTTTTTCTTCTCTTCCTTTATTAGAAATATTAATTTTGCTAACATAAGATCAAAAAGTAAATAATTTTATGACATCAGTATATAATAAGCTGTTTATAGCTGAAGCTTTTTAAGTTATACGAATACCAAAGTATCAACTGGTAAATTTAAATATAAATTACGAGCACAATAAACATAAGAATCTAAAACCCTTTTTATAGCCCTATAATATCAACATTATATCCCTTAAAGGTGGACTTTTAACCTTAAGCATAATCTAGTTAATTTACTATGAGCTCGAGAAAACCCTTAGTTTAAAAATAAATAAAATTTTTTTATGTATTGTTTAAATTTTGGTGTCTAAAATACGAAACATTTCTAATCAACTCTTTGTGCCGCTTAACGTTGACAACCACGTTCTTGAAAAGGCACCAAAACGATGGCAATTATCCCTAATGATAACAATCATTCCACTTAAAATCTACTTCATCGTCTAAAGCTACTTTTGAATGTTGTTAAAAGTCTTCCTAGCAATTAACATTGTATCATATGTAAACAAAATTGTTTAATTAACCTTTTTAGTAATTCAGTGATTCTCATTTATGCCTGCATTTTTCATTAATACAACCGTTAATAGATGTTCAATATATATTTTGAAAGCTTAAGTTTTCGGTTCGTATATATTTTTCTAACCATTACATTTAATAGGGATAGAGTTTAACAAATGATACAATAGAAAATTAACAAAATGTAATTGAACCACATTTTTTTAATTTACTTCTCTTTAAAAAAATAATTTTAAGTCAATTTATTTTGTGTACAGACTTTGTTTCCTTTAAATTAAAAAAAAAAATATTTGTATTTTATAGTGAATCCATAAATTAATCATAAAAATGTCTCAAATACCAAGTGCGTATGACGTATTACGAACTAAATTTAAAATATTCCACATCCGTCACAGTGGCAGACAGTTTTATTTGAATTGTTATGCGTTTAGGAGAAATGATTGCTTATTGCACTTGCAGTTATTAAATATTTGCTACTCTATAAACTAATCACACTTTTAATGGACACCTTAGATTTGCAAGAACTGTGACTGAGATACTAAAACACAATGTATAATTATTACCGAATAATAGAATATCAAAACAAAGTAGCTTTTAAGCAAATTTGCAAAGCTAAAATTTTAACTCTAAATAAGTATAAAATTATATACATTTATTAAGAAATTAATTAAAAAAATATTTATTTACAGCTAAAAAAAACATTTTACATTTTTTTATAAACTTTTTATTAATAAAATAATCATTTGAAATGTTCCATTAATATATATGTAACAAAAATAAATAATCCCTTAAATCGGCATATTTACTATCGTTGAATAAAAAACCGAAACTCTTTATAGTTGGGGAATGTATTAAAAACCGATTGCTGACATTAATTTAGTTTTAAATACACACCTATTCAAGATATGCTCAGTCACAAAATGACAGTCCAAGATCGATGACGAGAAAACTCATCATTTAGAACCCTAGATCAAATTGTCAATTAACAAAAAAAACCTATAAAAAATTATATGCTTAAGTAATAAACATCCCGTGCTCTTTTGGTTTTCTAAAAAATTTAATAAAATTATAATGACTCACTTTAACTAGGAGTATAAAAATTTGCACCGCAGCCAAGGTTTTCAATTCTACAAAGAAATTTTAATAAAATAAATATGTCATATAAATAGTTTCAATACTTCCAAAGACTACAAAATTTGTCACTATCAATATTTATCTTATCCAATAAAATATTTTGACAACTATAAAATACATCTTTATATATAAACTAATATAATTAGACAAATAAAAAAAATAGGATCACTATATTCGGCTGTGCCGAATCTTTTATACCCACCACCAATTTTGTGTACATTTAAAGCACAATATTTATTATTTTGTTAATCGCTACGGAATAATCTCTTTATAATAAAATATGTATCACTTTCTTTGGATGGTTAAATTTCAAGGGCCCATGCTGAAGGTGAACTACACCTAGTCTTTAAATTTGTTTTCTGCACTCAACTTGACATTTCTCAATCTCAAACTTACTCAACTTGATCCGTGGAAAGATACGCAAATGAGCATCGCTTTACAGTTATTCAGGATTTTTATGAAAATGGGCGTTCAAATTAAATCGCATTTTGTGCACTTCGTAATTCTTTTGATCAACATAGTCATTAAAATTCGTCCACAAACGGGAGAATTGTAAAAATATTTAAATTTCTGCAAATCAGGTCTGTACAAAATGCTAGAAAATCTGTGAATGCCCTCTTAGTTCGTTGAATGGGAAGCATTACTGTTTTTTGCGATAGTCGTGGCAAAAGAGCAGTCAACCTCGACTCATCATCATGACCAACAATTGAGCATCAACATTGTCATTGAAAATTTGGACCATCAGATAGAGGAGTGGCGCCAAGGATGGGAGGCCATTTGGCCGATATTTTGTTTAATACATAATTGAACCATACAAATATTACCATTATAAAAAGAAATGATAATAATTTCTTAAATAATTTGTGTTTTATTAAAAATCAACATCGGCCCTTAAAATTTCACCACCCTTAAAACCTTCGATATGATAGGAAAATGTTTTCGTAAATTTAGTCTTTTAGTGAAAGTGGGCATTAAAGTAGGCGTGTCGATAAAGTTTCTGCTAATAATTACAACGTAGATATTTCAATATAGTCCTTTATTTTCCCAAAAACTTTGTCAATAGAGAAATTACATGAATTTAAGATAAACCGTTATATGGGAGGTAGGTGTTAAAGTATGCGTTTCACCTAAACTTTTTGGCACAACTATAACATTGATTAGAAGGATATATGTAGCAAATTTCATTATCATACCTTTAATTTTGGCGGTTTTATGAGATTTTGAAATTCATTAACGGTAGATAACGTGAAAAGTGGGCGTTATAGTAGGCGTGTCAAAGTTATTTTTGCTAATGAGTGCAATCTAGATGTTTCAATATAGACCTTTATTATTCCAAAATCTATATTAATAGAGAAATCATATGAATTTTGGGTAAAACGTTATATGGGAGGTGTGCGTAAAAGTGGGCGTGGCACATTGATTTTCCAGCAATAATGACATTTCCTAGAAGGATATGCGTAGCAAATTTGATCATCATACCTCTAATTTTGGCGGTTTTATGAGCTTTTAAATTTCATTAACGGTAGATAACGTGAAAAGTGGGCGTTATAGTAGGCGTGTCAAAGTTATTTTTGCTAATGAGTGCAATCTAGATGTTTCAATATAGACCTTTATTATTCCAAAATCTATATTAATAGAGAAATCATATGAATTTTGGGTAAAACGTTATATGGGAGGTGTGCGTAAAAGTGGGCGTGGCACATTGATTTTCCGTTACAAAAAAGCGTCTCACCAATAAGCATAGTGTGCAAAATTTCAGAGTCGTACATCCAATTTTGTTGCTTTTATGACGTTTTTGTTTTTAAATATACCGAAAAATACACTGTGCGGTATAAATTTTCGTACATTTTGACCGATAACTCCTCTCCTAATGCATAGATATAGATAATTTAAATAATTTTTGGGGAAAAGTATTGTTTTTACTCAGGAAATATATATTCGAAGTTTCATGAGTCTAGTTAATGCGTTTGGACACAATTCCATTTTATTCGATGTTCGAAGGACACGGTTTTTTCGACCTATTCTTGCTTTTCGAGCTATAACTCTCTTCCTAATGTTCTGGCAAAATTTGAGCCCCCTATCTTTTTCGGTGCGACCTCTATCGTGCTTTCAACAGACGGACAGATGGACAGACGGACGGACATAGCTAGATCGTCATCAAATCAAACCCTGATTCAGAATATGTATGTATGTATGGGGTCTAAAATGGATATTTCGATGTGTTACAAACGGAATGACAAAATGAATATACCCCACCATTTTTTTGGTGGCGGGTATAAAAATCCATAACAAAAAGCCCGCAAGCAAAGCATAATCAAATATCATTAGTATGTTTTACTATAGTATCATGAAATATCTAAAAAACTAAAGCATATAAAATCTCAAAACTTTGTGGGCTATTCGTTAATTTTATATGTCTTTACCCAGTCAAAAATCGATACAAACGGTGCAAAGAAAATGAAGAAAAACTGCTGTTACAAAAATTTCATTGTATTTATAACAAATTTTACGAATTTTAAATATTAGCGTTTTAGTCCTGCTATCATATGTATTAATAAAAACCATTTACATAAAGAATGTGTTGTAGAGACTAAACATATATCTGTGGCAAAAAGGAAACAGCTTAAGTAGTTACAGCATTTAAAACCCGGAATTCAAACCTGCAATTAATCAAATTTTTTACTATTTTGGATAACTTTGCATGAAGTTAAAGCATAAAAACTTTTTGCCAATATATTTCTAAAGAACAATATCAATTAGAATAATAATTTATTTAAACTTATAATTGAGCTCAATATCCAAAAACAAGTATGCTCTTTAATTAACACAACGCAGAATTTATATAACAGTTTTCGTTTTAATGGAAATTAAATTATAAAAATCAATTAAAAAATGTAAAAGTACTTTTTTGCAAGACTACAAAAACAAATTGTTGTTCGCAAATTATTGCATTCTATAGCGCAAATAGAAAAATATTAGATAAGACTGACCTTTGGGTAAACTTTTCGAAACCTTTGTGCTATACAAAAACTTTTAACTTCTTTAAAACTAGTTAAACTTTAATAGGTACTTAAGAATAAAATATTTGTGTCATATAGAGAACAGTAACTTAGGAACGACGATATATCAACAGTTTTTTCTTATTGATACAGATATAAAGCTCAACAGTTTCAAAATGGTTGATCTTATAGTATTCATTCTTTTATTTTATCGATATCATTATTTTTTAGATCACTGGAAAATAAAATTTCCATAACTCGTGCAACTTTTTTTGAAAACTTTCCATTAGAGATTTGGCGACTAACACCTTTTTCGGACAGTTTGACCACCTCTTTTTTAAATCTTTCGCATGATGGGATAACTTTTTGTGCTCTTTACGTTTTTCTTTACAAAAGCCAAATAACTTTTTGCTGGTCTTAACTTTACAATTCGATGGTTGGCCTCTTTTGATACAAAACTTGTTCATTGATTTGGCATCACTCCAAAGCATTCTTATCCTATTGCTCTGTCGTTTAAGGAAAAAGGTTTTTTTTCAAACATTATTTTATATCTATTTTGATATTTGTTGGGCACACTGTAACAAATGACTTGATTCTATTACCACGATTGCATAAATCTTGTCGAGCTTTCGCAACATAAAAGTTTTGTTCCGCAAGCTGCAAAAAAATCTGCCAGTAAAAACGTTTGTCGTCCATCATAAGATTCTGTAAACTTTATATTCTACATTTTCTCAAAATTTTTTGCAGCATTCTTTTCTGGAACTTGTTGAACTTTATATGTTTTCAAGCCTTCGTTGGCTTTAATATTTCTTACCAACTAGTAGGGGGCTGAGCTGATCGTGCTGCTTTTTACACCAGATGAATTTTGAGCTTTTTTCAAAATGTTTAAAATTTTCTTGGCCATGGTCTAATTATATAAGGTGATTGCGTTTAGGAGAGAAATATTTGAAAATAATTTTTTCATATGAAGATTCAATTATCACATTATATTAGAAGAAAATAGGGAAAATGGAAAGGAAGGAAGGAAGGAAAGGAGCAGCTTATTATCACCTTATCAACAGAAACTACCTACTAAGTGTATTTAGTCCTTCCAATATCATGATAATATTTGTATTATTACTTTAATTATTAATAGTCAACATTAAATCATTGAAAATAATAACTGATATATTTTTTGGGACATCTGGACCAAAAAAAGAATTTTATATTTTTTTAGAAAATAGTTTGGCGGTATAATTGCTTTAAGTTTTTTTCGATCTAATTCCTTTTTTGGATAGAAACAAAATAATAGAGGGCCCACCATACAAAGAAAATATATTTATTTACATGTCCGTTATAGGCTTTTAAGTTTATGTAATTAGCTGTGATATTTGTTTACCTATACAGACGCCAAAAAAAAAAACAAAAATATTAGATCTCGTTTGTAAAAAACTGTAATTGCTTTTTGGTTTAAACCTAATACGAACAGTTTTCTAACTAGAAACAAAAATGTTAAGGATCAAAAAATGTATAAGAAATGTAGTCCGTAAACGAGTAACGAGTGAAAAAATTTAGGTCAAACTTAAAAAATAATAAAACGAAATGAATGAATGAAATAAACCTGTTGTGTATTGTGTAATAAAACGTATCACTCGCATACTACTTACAACTTTTGCGGCAAGATTTTAATATGCCGTTGGACTAAGTAATTTAAGAACAATGTTTTATAATAAAAAAAAACAAAGTTCCTCAATACTTTTCTTGTGTTTCAAAATAAGCCAATCATTTGTAACATAAGGCAATACAAACAATGAAATATATTTACCGAGTGTCTACAATAATGGCCTTTACTTTTCTTAAAACCGCACAGAGTGCCTTTATATTTCTGGTCCGATTCGGCATCATGCTACTATAGATAAAAGGCCCCTCAGTGTTATCTTTTATAAATGCTCCGCCACCTAACTTTTTTTTTTCAACTAGTGCTTATTTCGTGAATGGTAACACTTAGCTCATGTCTGATTTGACAGATAATTAGTTTTATCCTTCCGCTAAGCGAATATGGTTGTGTATCCGCTCGAACAACGCTGGGAAATATTGCGACATTACTTTGGCCGATTTTGCCAAAAAACCGGAAAACCGGAAAACCCGCACGCATACATTGAAAAGCCGATACATCCAAAACGAGTCACTGTTTGGTGCGGATTTTGGTTCAGAGGCATAATTGGGCCATTTTTCTTTGAAAATAAGCAAGGAGTGGCCGTAATCAATGGCGATCATTATCGGGCCATGTTGAACGAACTTTTGTTCACAAAAATTGAAGAAGAGGACATTGGCAACATTTGGTTTCAACAGGACGGCGCTACGTGCCACTCAGCCAAAGCTACACTTTTCTATAGCATTTACAAAAAAAAAAAGTTATTTGGCGGACCCTTTATTTAAAGGCAAAACAATTTTTTGTTATACAATTTACGATACTTTAATCAACCGATATAATAAGAAGATATACCATTAAAAAAATTTTTTACAGATGTGCACAATCTTAATATCATAAAAACTGCTTCAGAACTTACGGAGTACTTAATAAGCGTTAAAAATTGCTACTAACGCATTCGCAAAACATATGTGTTTAACAAAACAAAGTATTTCAAGTTATTTTTGCAGAGAATATTTTTGTGTATGTAACCAAAAAATTCTAACAAAGGGAGTATATGAACAGCCATTTCTCGCTCTAACGGGTTGACTATAGAATATGCTAGATCCAGCTGTCCAGATCTTCAGCTAGTGAAAAGGTACTGGTCCTAAAGTGACACTATTTTTGTGTCCAATGAATTTGTACAATATTTGAATAAATTTGCGTATTTCTCAATATTTTTTTATTCATCGGTTTAAGCTGTATAAAACTTAATACAAGTATGTATACGGCTTTCCTGGCTTCCTCTTTTAGCCAGCAAAGCGATTCGTATTCTGCTATTAGTTTATAAATACGTAAACTTCTTGTTTTTAAACATAAATGAATAAAAAAACTAAAATATTAAACTTTTGAAAATTTTAAGTAAATACCCACATTATTAAAAAGTTCTTAAATTAATTTAAAAAACAAAATACTATACAAACGGCTTTACTGCCTGCATAGATTCTAAATGCTTTTAATTCTAATATAATTATATTTTCCTTGTAATTGACACAAACTCTCTGCCGCCTTCTCTTTTTCTTCTGATTCCTTTATTTCGATAGTAATTTAATTACATTAAATGTCTTAAATACAAATCTCATTATAATTGAAATTAAAAGCATTCATTTTCCTTATTCTGCATTATGCTTCACTTTGTGTTCGTACTTTAAATGAAAGACAATTGTATTGCATTATTGATTGCATTTCATACTTCGTTTGCACACCATAGGGAATTTTGCAAATTCTGTGTGCAAAACTTATGTACTATAAATAGGAAAACTTTAAATCAGTAGTAAGCGATGTATGGAAACTTGTACAAGCAAAAGTGTTGAATATAGTAAAACATATATAATTCTTATTGAAAATTTTTGTAAGCGTCTTGAAAATGTGCACTTGCTCAGTTGTTTAAATTAAAGCACATTATTTTTTCACTCAAATTAATAAATGTTCACTTATTCATAAGAATTGTAAAAATCAATAAAATTTTTAAATTATTAGTACAGTTTTATTTATGTTTAAATATAATTCAACCATTTAGATTTTAGAGGTTTATGTTTAAGCGTACTATGCTTTGCCTTACATAAGGTATTGAAAGTGTGTTGTACAGATGTACTATTAGCTGCAAAAAAAACTACAAACCTGCTATTTTTTTTTTTGCGTTTTTATTACCAAGCAGAAATTACTGTTATGCTGTGAACTGATTTTTAAGGGAATATAAGAGACTAGAACCTCAAAAAACTACTCACGCAAGTCATAACTGTGGTTTGCATTATTATACTGGGTTGAAGTTCTAATTTCAGTGCAGCGGATATTTAAAGCGACGCAATGAACATCACGATATAGTGTATTTCAGTATGCTCTGTTTTAGAAAAATATGAAAACACCTAACAATTTTATAGCTTCTTCATTAGTTAATCTATTTTCTGCCATTAATCATTACACTGTTTAAGGAAATTTATAATTATGTCTGTACTGTTAGTGTACTACATTACTTATTGCCTTTAAATTTTTATTTTTTATTATTTTTTCTTTTTAAATATGTAACGCGACATCCTGCTTAACACGCCATCGTACATTTGGCTTTTTTTTTCGAATGTACAGTTGCCGCATTTGGGCAAATGATTTTCTGTGAGTGATTGTTGAAAAGTTGATGCATCGACAAAGAGTGATAGTTTACCTAGGGAATGAAAACATGCTCGCAAATAAATTATTAAGACACTACACAGAAAAAAATAAATATGAACTTCAATTACGAAATTAATATTAATAATTAAAAAATTGTTTAATTTTGCTCCAATCATCAAAATGATACTATTAATTAAATGAAAATTAATAGTTTTAATTGAAAAAATATTGAGAAAAATATCAATTAAAACAGTATTAAAAAATTAATTAAAATTTCCATAATTTTCAAAAATTATTTTAATTAATTTAATCATGTATATATTTGAGATTTGGTAGTTATATAAAAAAATCATTTATTATATCAATAACAAAAATTATATACTGCCTGTTCAACGATGTCGAAAAAAATCCCAAGCGAACTTTCATTCGTACAAATATATTGAAAACAACAACAAAAACTAAAAATTTGTTTTTGTTTTCAACGTATTTGTACGAATGAAATTTCGCTTGGGTTTTCTTTCGACATCGTTGAACAGGCAGTTACCCTGTTTAGAAAAAAAATAAATATATTTTTTTGATATTTATATATTCTTGATATACATATATGGTACAAATGAATCTATGTTTTTAAATACATTTCGTTACTTATATAAAAATAACTTAGCATAAGAAGTAGGGTTCCATAAGTAGACATACTACACCATATCGAAAGCCGGAAATCCAAAAATAACTAGTAGCATCAACAACCTAGATATAAAGAATATTAACCGGTAAAAAGGCTTGATCAGACAGAGTGAAGAAATTCAACCAACTTACCTACTAAAATAGAATTCTGAGGAATATAAGGGGATACAATAATTATTGGGTTTGGGCACATCTACAATCAAACTGAAACCATTTATTATATTAAAAACTGAACATATTTTTATATACTTTCACTTACCAGAACTTTTTCATGCAGATTGTCTACTATTTTTTATTATTCTGCTCCTTGAATAATAATTATATTAATTTTATTCTAAGAAATTCAAATTTCAAAAAATTTCATTTAAAATAACATTTTTTATTTTTTATTTATTTTATTCAATTGACAGAAATCTCTTTGTTTTTTGAAAATATTTAATATCAATTAAAAAAATTAATTTAGTTAATGAAAAATATAATTAGAATTTTAAAACAAATCAAAAAGTCAATTAATTAAACAAATTTAAGGAATATTTTTTTCTGTGTACTGTACTTCTCTTTACAATTTTTTTTTTGTATAACTAGAAATTCCTCATCAAATGTTATTTTATAGACCGGCAGTTTTAATTCTAACTTTAAAGCAAAACGTTGGTCACAAATACTATTCTAATCTATTAAATGTTTTATTAATCCCATGGTAAACTATCTCCTACTTAAAATATTGCCAGACTTTCTTACAAAAGTCGTCAAAACTTTTCTTAGTATAATCACCATAACTTTATCGTTGTGTTATAAAAGATAAAACTACAAGTCGTAACTTACAAGTTCAGCCATTACAATACAGACTAATGTAAATTGGTTCAGTGAAAAATTAGAAATAAAAATCTTTAAATTTTAGAAAAATTAATTTACTAGATTATTCGGGATATGCTCCCATAATTTTTCAATAATATTTAAATTTTTGGGTAAAGGATTTTATTTTTCGGTAGCCCTTATAAACATTTAGTGTTAACCAACGGTTAGCCAAATGTTAAAAGGGATTAGAAAAATAAAATAAATTAAAATTGAAAAATTGTTGGTTGGGTTTTTGAAAAAGTCTTTTATAGTTTTCTGTTTTATTTTTGAATTCTCATTTTGTTAATGAGAATTTAAAAATATAACTTATAAAAATATTAAACTTTTTCAAAAATTTTGGGTAAAGGTTTACTGATGATCTGGCATAAGCACCAGTGAAATGCATATAAACCAGCTTAAATCCAACAACCAAATAAATATTTTAGAAAAATTATTATAAAATTCTTAAAAAACATTTTTCGTCCAACCTCGTAATGCTTATTTGTTTAAAAATATTTAACATGATTATGGACAGCTGTTTAATTCCCAGAAATGATGTACGAAAAATAACTAAAGAACTAATGCAAGAAAAAATTTATAAATTCATCAGAATTGAACATATTCAACAAGAACACTAATTAATTATGATTTAATGTTAATGACGCCATAAAAAAAAGGAAGTGCTAATTACCACAAAAATGGCAGCAACAGCTGCTAACAAATATATTTTATATAGACTGGGAGGCAGAAAAATCACGCACAAATATTGAATTTGTGCAAACTATTGCAAGGCATTACGTAACCATCGTATACGCATATTTAGCACACAAAAAATACACGAAAAAAATAATCAAGCAGGGTTCCATCTAATCAGAAACTTGTTTTATTTAGGGTATTATTGCATGAGTACATTGGCGAGTCATGTTGTATTTTGTAAAAGTGTATAAATAAACTTGTTTCCATTGTGACGACATATCTGATTAATCGGCAAATTTACATTCGTGAAAGTTATTAAAAAAAAAATTATATTCATTTTGTCATTCCATTTGTAACACATCGAAATATCCATTTTAGACCCCATAAAGTATATATTCTGAATCAGGGTTTGATTTGATTACGATCTAGCTATGTCCGTCCGTCTGTTGAAAGCACGATAGAGGTCACACCGAAAAAGCTAGGGGGCTCAAATTTTGCCAGAATCTTTCTTAGAGGTTTGTTTGGTATTGAAAGTGGGCTAAATCGGAATATTAGGAAGTGAGTTATAGCTCGAATTCAAAAGTAGGTCGAAAAAACCGTGTCCTTCAAACATCGAATACAATGGTATTGTGTCCAAACGCATAAACGTACAGTCATGAAACTTCGAATATATATTTCTCGAGTAAAAACAATATCTCTACCAAAAAATTGTACGAAAATTTATACCGCGCGGACAAAATTAGATGTACGACTCTGAAATTTTGAACACTTTGCTTTTTGATGAGGGGCTTTTTTGTAACGGAAAATCAATGTGTCACGCCCACCTCCCATATAACGTTTTACCTAAAATTCATATAATTTCTCCATTAATAAAGATTTTTGAATAATAATGGACCATATTGAAATATCTAAGTTGTACTCATTTGCAAAAATAACTTTGACACGCCTACTATAACGCCCACTTTTCACGTTATCTACCGTTAATGAAATTTAAAAGCTCATAAAACCGCCAAAATTAAAGGTCTGATGATAAAATTTGCTACGTATATCCCTCTAGACAATGTCATTACTGTGCCCTAAAGTTGCCACGCCCACTTGTACGCCCACCTCTCATATAACGTTTACCTAAAATTTATATAATTTCTCTAATAATAATGATTTTTTAATAATAAAGGGCTATATTGAAATACCTAAGTTGTACTCATTAGCAAAAACAACTTCGACACGCCTACTATAACGCCCACTTTTCACGATATATACCGTTAATGTAATTTAAAAGGTCATAAAAACGACAAAATAAGAGGTATGATGATAAAATTTAGGTTTAGGTGGCATGCCTACTATAACGCCTACCTTCCATATGAATGTCAAATCACATTATCGTGGTAAGATAACACGGCCATTTAAAAGCCATTGTTTCGTTTGTCGTATATCAAGTATCTTTATCTTATTGAAACCACATTTCGTTCAGATTTACATCCTTAATTTTTGGATACAAGAAGTCTGTTAACATCTCAGGATAGCAAACAGTATTCACTGTAAATGCTCGGCAAGCCTCATTTTTGAATAAATATAGCCCAATGATGCCGCTAGATTAAAAACCGCACCCAACGGTCACTCTTTGTGGGTTCGACGACTTTTCAGCCATCACTCCTTAATTCTCATTTGACCAATTTCGACATTTCTCCTTGTTAACGAATCCACTGAGGTGAAAATGTGCCTCGTTGCTGAAGATAATTTTCTTTGTGAAGTCGTCATTAACTATATTTTTTAAAACAACCATTCAACATATTTTTTATTCTTGTTATATATGTTGAGAAAATAAAGTACTTCAGTTCAATTAATATTGAGAAAAAAACTGACTTTTTGTGGCAAAACCATCGATATATCATACTTTTAGATCCGACTGTAAATACCAAGAATATGATAAAAAACTTAATAAAATCGAGAATGGATTACAATAAATTTAAGAAGAATATATATATTAGAACTACCAAGAATAAAACTATGAAGATATAATAAATAATAACCTTCCCCATACTATGCAAAAATTCAGGGAAAATTCCAAAATTTAATACTAATACCAACAAAGAATGAAACAAGTATTTTTGGTTCAAAAGGACTACATGGAATTCAACAGAATATTAGAAAATAGACGACAGATTTTCAAATCAAAACTTTAAGATTAACGTTAAGAGAAAAACATGAATTACTGTTACATTTTCAAAGTGATAATAAAAAGAAATTCGAATTTATATCTTACATCAGATGAGATGGAGGAATTTTTACAGTATGAGGACAGATTATCAGCTTTATTAAATAAAATGGAAAACAGTATGGTCTAATTTAGTATAGAAGATACCTTGTGGTGCAAACGATAGTACGATTAAAAAAACTTAAAACAAGAATTGCTGGGCATAAATCAGACCAAAGGCATACGGATAATATAAATTCGCAAAAGAAAGCATTAGCCCCCTCTTACAGTTTAATATTAGATCATTTTCAAAAATTTGAAAATGTTTCAGACTTATATTGGAAATGTTACAAATCATCAACGCTAAGAATTAACTATAAAGCAGACACTAATAATGTTGCTCAGAATTACATACATTTAATACATAAAAAGTAATACAGTAAATATATACACACATATTTTAAGTAATTTCGTTAAACTGTTTGTTAATTTTTAAGTTAATACATTTTAACAAATTTTTTTCAAAATACAAAATATTGAAATTTATATGTTAAATTTTTTTAAAAGGTTGTTATTTCAAATTCATTTTTTAACACAAAATATTATGAAATTCCAAACAAATAATAATCTCCTGATAATGCTACACAACAAAGGAGCGAAAAAAGCGAAACATTGGTCTCCACGAGACAAATAGTTAGTATATCACTCTTCATGATACGACTGTAAATTCCGAAAGTATAATGAAAAATGCATTTCGACTACCCCTACGTTCGGCAAAAAATAAATTTTTCGAAAATGCCTTGCAACAATTTTCGTTTTTGTTGCCTGTAAGGCGATACGGTCTAATGTACCTATTTATTACCTTGCAAAGCAAAATATTAATATTAATTCTTAACGCTTAAGTTAACATGTGTATATCCATGTCTTCCTTTTAGCTTTAGTACAAATAAGCCCAATCATAATCCATAATTCAATTATATTAACGCCATCAATTTTTTACTCTTTATCATGCTAGACCACACCTCCTCTCTCTGCAAATACTTTTCTCTATTAAATTATTTGGATACACACTAAGCCCATGTGGAAACAAATGGTCTAGTCTAATATAATTTAGCATAGAAAATATTATAAATATGACAATAAAGGTAAAGCAAAAAATATTTACCAAAATATCAAAGAGTAAATACAGAAGTACATTTTTCTCCATTTATTTGTATGCCCGAAGAAAACACAGAATTATGATTTTATTAAAAAAAAGCAGTAAAAAGATGACAAAAAAAAGCGGATTAGTAAAAAAATAATACGTATAAGGGAAACTAACTTCTAAAGTTAATTAGTTAAAGATTTACTTTTTATAAAAATGAAAAAAGAACTAAAGACTATTTTTTTAAAAACTTTTTAGAATCGCTTAAAAATTGGTCTATTGTTAGTTGTGCCATGATTAAATGTTACTTTTTCTTAAAAATATTTGTATTTAAAAATTTTAACTGAACCAAAAATGTTGTAAACGTAAAAGAAGTTTAATTTTTATACTGTAAGGCAGGCATAATACATTCAAGCTTGATCCACTATTTATAACAATCTTAACTGTTTTCATTAATATTTAGTTTTTAGACGAAATTTATCGAATCTTTAGGCGCTATCAAGAATTTAGAAGATTTATTCTTATAAATGGTGTCCCCAATTAGTAAAATGGACCGCTACACGATATATCGAAATAAAGAAGAGAAGAAGAACTGCACTCACAACATGTCAATGTTTTGTATAGATTTTGGGCTGGAGGCATTATTGGACCACACATTTTAAAAATGAGGCTGGTCAGGCAGTGGCAGTTACTGGTGCTCAATATCGCGACTTGGTAACTCAGTATTTGTTCAATAATGAAAACATTGAAGTTTTTTATATTGCAGAGCGTATAAAAAACGAATGTTACTCGTTTGGAATATAATTTTCTCTTAAATATTTCTTAAAGATTGATATAAAATTTGTTAAATAAAATTTTATGGGATTACAAAAAAATGTGCATGAAAATAATAATACTAAAGCCATAACTAAAAAAACAACTGCCTAAGTCCACTTATGCTAAACAAAGTTTTAATCATTTTAGACCATCTTTCAGAAAGTTAAAGCGTTAAAACTGAAAACTAAAAATTTTAGAAGTATTTTAATAACAAACAAGTAAGAGCTTTTATACCCACCACCAATTTTGTGTACATTTGTACATTTGTTAATCGCTATAGAATAATCTCTGCAAATCAAATTGCATTTTGGGCACTTCGTAATTCTTTTGATCAACATAATCGTTCAAATTCGTCCACAATCGGGAGAATTGTAAAAAATATTTAAATTTCTGCAAAACAGGTCTGTATAAAATGTTAGAAAATCTGTGAATGCCTTCTTAGTTCGTTGAATGGGAACCACTGCTGGTTTTTGCGATAGTGTTGCAAAAGAGCAGTCAACCTCGCCTCATCATCATGCCCAACAATTGAGCATCAACATTGTCATTGAAAATTTGGACCATCAGATAGAGGAGTGGCGCCAAGGGTGGGTGGGCCATTTGGCCGATATTTTGTTGAATACATAATTGAACCATACAAATATTATCATTATAAAAAGAAATGATAATAATTTCTTAAATAATTTGTTTTATTTAAATTTAACATCGGTCCTTAAAATTTAACCACCCTTTATAACTTCGATATGCTACTAAAATGCTTTTGTAAATGTAGTGGGCGTTAAAGTAGGCGTGTCAGTAAAGTTTCTGCTAACAAATAAAAGTTAGATATTTCAATATAGTCCTTTATTTTCCCAAAAACTTTGTCAATAGAGAAATTATATGAATTTAAGATAAACCGTTATATGGGAGGTGGGCGTTAAAGTGGGCGTGTCACCTAAACTTTTTGGTACAACAATAACATTGATTAGAGAGTATACGCAGCAAATTTGATCATCATACCTCTAATTTTGGCGGTTTTATGAGCTTTTAAATTTCATTAACGGTAGATAACGTGAAAAGTGGGCGTTATAGTAGGCGTGTCAAAGTTGTTTTTGCGAATGAGTACAACTTGGGTGTTTCAATATAGCCCTTTGTTATTCCAAAATCTTTATTAATAGAGAAATTATATGAATTTTAGGTAAAATGTTGTATGAGAGGTGGGCGTAAAAGTGGGTGTGGCAACTAAATTTTTTGGCACAGTAATGATATTGCCTAGGGGGATATACGCAGAAAATTTTATCATCATACCTCTAATTTTGGCGGTTTTATGAGCTTTTAAATTTCATTAACGGTATATAACGTGAAAAGTGGGCGTTATAGTAGGCGTGTAAAAAGTTTTTTGGCGAATGAGTACAACTTAGGTGTTTCAATATAGCCCTTTGTTATTCCAAAATCTTTATTAATAGAGAAATTATATGAATTTTAGGTAAAACGTTATATGGGAGGTGGGCGTAAAAGTGGGCGTGGCACCTTAATTTTCTGGCACAAAAAAGCGTCTAACCAAAAAGCAAAGTGTGCAAAATTTCAGAGTCGTACATCTAATTTTGTTGCTTTTATGACGTTTTTGTTTTTATAATACCGAAAAATACACTGTGCGGTAAAAATTTTCGTACATTTTGATCGATAACTCCTCTCCTAATGCATAGATTTAGATAATTTTCGGGGAAAAATATTGTTTTTACTCAGGAAATATATATTCGAAGTTTCATGAGGCTACGTTAATGCGCCATTCCATTTTATTCGATGTTTGAAGGACACTTTTTTTTCGACCTACTCTTGCTTTTCGAGCTATAACTCTCTTCCTAATATCCCGATTTAGCCCATTTTCGATACCAAACAAACCTTGTCTATAAGAAAGATTGTGGCAAAATTTGAGCCCCCTAGCTTTTTCGGTGCGACCTCTATCGTGCTTTCAACAGACGGACAGACGGACAGACGGACGGACATAGCTAAATCGTCATCAAATCAAACCCTGATTCAGAATATATATACTTTATGGGGTCTAAAATGGATATTTCGATGTGTTACAAACGGAATGACAAAATTAATATACCCCCACCATTTTTTTGGTGGCGGGTATAAAAACTGATGAATTAATAATTGACACAGATGTAAGTATTATATTTTTAGTGCTGGTCAGCAATATTTTTAAAAATGAACAAATAAAAATAAAATTATTGAAAGCAATCATCGGTTTTTTATCATCTGTGATTCTATAATGAACCGCGTATTGTAATTTAATTTGTTTCAAAAGAATACCACGAAACTCATTTATTGTTACTTGAAAAGTACCATTAAACATATTTTTATTTATCGTTCAAATGCGGCCGACCTCCTCTACGAAAGTATATTTAGGTCGACTGGCTTTTTGGTTTTGTACCTTTGCTAAAAAATTTAAAAACTCCAACAAAAAAAATATATATATATATCGAATTCAATTCACCTTGGAATTTAATTATGCTATATCCAACACATAATCACCGGTGAAAGAGTGCTAACGTTTTAAAGATGCTTTCCAATTGGCTACTGTCAGCAGAAATATACTTTTTTAAATTAGTTTTTCGTTAACACAAAAAAAATGTATAAGAAAGAATATTTAAAAATAAATTTAGGACTGAATAAATTTCAATTGACCTAATATTAGCGTAAAATTTATTTTATGCCATATGTTTGGAAAAGTGTCAATAATTTTAAAAAATATTTTCTTCATTATTAATGCGCTCATTGTTTCCTAATATTCCATGCTACTAAGTCAAATATTAGAGCATGAATGACTTTAATGCTTTAAGCACCAAGAGCATTCATTTAAAACTAATCAATTTTTGACTGTTGGGTATGTCCGTCAACATGAGCCGCATACCTACATGAGCCTATTATCAGTATAACAACAATATAGTGAAAATAACGTTGCCATGACTTTCTTTTAACTGTATTTAATAGGATTTTTTCCTACGAATTCCTTACTTTAATTCTACAGTATTCTGCCATTAATACAAGCTACTGGTGAATTTATTTATTTTTTTTTTTTACTTGAATTCTGTGCCTTTTGCCTTCTTTAACATTAAAGCGTTAACAAACACCTCACGACACAATGCTCTTCCAGATTATTTTATTTATAATGTTGTTTTTCTCGTTGGGGCGATAGTAACAATAACAATAACAAAAACAATATAAATTATTATTTGTTGTTTATATTAAATATAATTATTAGGCGTTAAATGGCAAAATATGTTTTCATTATTAAATGTTTACGTGTGTATTTATTTATAAAAGTATGTGTGTTTTTATGTATGTGTGATTGTATGTTGTATGGTATGTATTTATGTATCTCTGATATAAATGTGTGTGATGCGCATATAAACGTAGTCATGCATGTATTGTGTATGTCTACTTGTTTTCAATTAATTTAAATATTTTCGTATTGTGGAAGGAGTACACGGTTTTAATGTGCGCGTGTACTTAAACTTTTTAATTAGTTAAAAATACGTGCTGTTTAATTATTGTCAGGAGCTTTTATTATGATTGTGTCCAAACGAAACTTAAATGTCAATTTATGTTTATGTATAAACACATATTACACAGATGAATTTTAAGATCGTATCAATATTTAAGTGACTTTCAGGTCACAAGAGTTGAATTTAATAGCTTCCTTTTATATTTTTATATACTCTATAGATGAGTGAGTCACAAATTTTTAACTTTCTTAATCATAAAAGTAAAATCTTTAATACACTTTGTTTACACTTCTTTATGTATTATAAATAATTTAAGAGACATAACGTAAACAAATTAGTCAAGTGTATTAATTATTTTTTAAAATCACGTTTGTTTTTCTGCTTTTAATTTAAATAAAAATCTTAAAGTTTTTAATTAGTTTTCACTAACTGCTATGAGCTGTAGAACAGGAGATATCATCATCATCAAAAAAAAATCAACTTTTAATTTTGTTTTTGTTTTTTTTTTTTTGTTTTGTTGTTGAAATATTTTTAGTTTTAAAAAAGGTGTTTTGTCGAATGTCCACAGATTAAAGTGCCAGTAAAAATAATAGCACCAGTTACTATTTTATTATTAAAAATAGAATAATTTAAGATTAAAGACGAAATTCTTTTTATTAATTTGATAGAAAATAAGACAAAGGCCACCTTATAATGAATTCAATCTGCACTTTACAGCAAAAAGTATAAAACATATTGCTTTGAGTACAATGGCATTGGGATGTTTTTCATCTTAAGGTGTGGGTTCCATATATTAAAACAAATATGGATGAATCCGTCTATATAAAAATCCTGGAAGGGAATATATTACCATATGACTCAGATCAAATGTGATTACTTCATCTAGACAATTTCTAAAGTCATACCAAGTGGTTTATTGATAAATTAATCAATGTGATGGTGTGGCCTGCACAGTCGCCCGATTTTAACCCTACAGAAAATCTAAAGGCACACAAAAACAGACAAAAATTAATACAATTTGCGGTTAAGCGATGTAGTGACATATTCGCGAGTAATAGATATAAATACTAACTTTTATATTGTTGAGAAACCACAAAAGTGACATATATAAGTATTGATTAATTTTCTTAAGAACAGCCGATTATTTTTTTGAAAAAAATTTTGACTGAATAATTTTTCAAATTTTCAGCGAATTTTTTACTTTCTTAAGCTCTTAAAGTATAACATTAATCACAGAATTTTTTATTGCGCATTGGATCAAATCTAAAAAAAATTTGAAATATGTAAGTAAGACCGATAGCTATCTATAATAATTTCTGTAGAAAGGCAAAAGGACGTCAATTCCTCGTACTGAATAGCATATTTAAGAGCTCAAATTATAGACAACGCAGACTACACTCCGAGTGTTAAAAATAAAGCTTCAAGTTGAACTCAGAAACCAAGTTTATCACGTTAGTTTATTTTTAAAATAAATTTTATAAAAAATGTGTAATGCATAAACAAACCACATAAGGTTTAATGCTGATACATTTCTAGAGTAAAGCTTAGAGTTAAAATTTTTCTGGCTGACTCCTTCGTTTGTAATTCAAAAATAACACAGATAGCAGCCAGCACTGAAGAGTTGAACTAAATTAAATTGAATGTCTCTTAAAAGCAAACCTATGTAATACAGTCATTATAATTGGTAATTTTTTAACTGTTTGGATTATGAATTTATAAAACAAAATTACTAAAATTAAATATTATCCGCACCTATATCGAAGGTAGTCCATCAGTGAACTTAAATTTTTCGAGCACTGTAGCTGGCTTGTCCCTGTACAGCATCGCCTACTGCTTTTAGGAAAATCTTTCTTATATTCGCGAACACATTTAAGATGTTGTATGGATGTAATTTTTTAGTATATCAAAGATTTAGATATTTCTACATATTTGGTGAATTCCCAAGATGCCATATCTATCGTATTGTCATACTTTTTTGGAATTTGAAAATGGTATTTGACTTTTACAACAAACATTTAAAATTTTTTGGTAACTATGACATTATTACAATACGACATTTCAGAGTTCTTGGCGAATCACCAACAATGTAGTAATAAATGCCAGTATATATAACGTATTTTAAAAACTCTGTAGAAATTAAAATTAATTTTATAAATTTTAATTTAATTATTATGTTATGATATAATTAGTTATTGTTGTAACTGATTTACTATATTCAGTTTTTTAACATAAGCTTGTTTTAAATTAGCTGAGAATGAACTGCATCGTTCAATTATTGCTTTAATTTTAACACCTGATCTACACTTAAACTTACACGTTTAGAAATAAAATTGTGACCTTTAGTTAGGTTCAAAAGAATCGATTAATTTCTTTAACAATTTTATATAAATATTCTCCGTTTTTAGTTAAAAAAAAAGTTATAGCACTGTATTCGAGTTGCAAGATCTTACTTTTTTGGGTAAAAAATAGAGGCAATCGTGAACTTTCGCTAATATTTCATCTTGTTATGTGCCCAAATAACTAATTTTCAATTGCAAAATTTTTGAAAGCATATCATTTAAATTGCTGTCATTCAAATAAGAGTCTAAAATATACGTGGGGTGTTAAAAAAATTGATTGCAACATACACTCGTACAGACAGTCAGACGGACTTAGCTAAATCAAATCCTTTATATTATTACAGATTTTTTTTAAATAACTTAATTTACATTATAATTTTATTTTAGTTATATTTAGTAGTTTAAGTTACAGTAGTTTTGTTTGCATTTGTTTATGTACATTTAACATTTCGTTTGGTTCGCTGGTTGTTCGAACATGATGTTAAGTAATATGCAACCGAGGTGAGTATTAATGTGCAGCATACTCTTAGGCACTTTTATTATTCCTGCATATTACTTAACATTAACATTACGTCTTAACACTGTTGGTAAAAGTGGAACAATCGTGCCATTTTTGGTACTTTTTATTGTTTAATGGCACGATGGCACGCTCCATAAAATTTTGGCACTTTTTCAAACAATTAAAAAAATATAATTTTACTTACTTTTTAAGAAATATATTTTATATTAAAAAATAAATAAATGGTTTTTCTCCCTGTTGTAAATACTAAAATGCGAAAGTACGTGCTGAACAGTATCAAAAAAATTTGCCATTTTAGTACTTTTATATGTTGGAAAATGTGCTGATCGATTTTTGACCTAAGTTCAAGTACCTGATGGTTCCGCTCAATCGATTTTTAATGCTATTATGAACGTTGTACAGGACAATGAAATTCTTATAAAAAATTTAATCGGACAATTGTTCGGTTATGATAGAAGAAAAGAATAATGGTGTGCAGGATCTGCTTAAAGAAGTTTAACCAAATTTGTACATTAATGGTTGTATCTGCCACAATTTGAACTTAGCGTCCGACTTAAGGTAAACACTATATCATTATTAATTCAATCTAAGGATTTATTAAAATCCAACTCAAAATGTTATGACAGTGATGTCTTAAAAATGATTACCCAAACGAGTGTTAAAAATTTTTTGTAAACGAGGCTTTACAAGAATTTTATAACTACTTATATTTAATTTTTTTTATCAATATATATTTAATATATCCCTATTTTGGAATAATTATTTAACATTACGTATAATATACATATGTAATAAATAATAATATTTATATATCTATACATTTTTTAAATATTAAAGTTTGAAAATTTTTTTGGACATAATAATAAAACTGAATAAATGGAATTAATGTTTTAAATATGTAGATGTGTTATGGCACTTTCTGGGATGTTTTGGCACTTTTTATCTAAAATTTTGGCACAAGACTAAAATTCTCATATACCATCACTGCGTCTTAATATAAATGTAACGACTTTCTAGTAATTTACAGAATGAACTAGTGTGTACATACGAGAACTATGTCGAATGTTACAGAACACCACTATGTTACTATAAATAGCCAAACAGCACAGCTAACATGATGAGTATTACAGAAGAGCTTGTAAAGTGCGTATCAAACTGAGTTTGATAATAAAAGTGTATAACCATAAGTGAAATAAGTAAATCGACATAAAAGGAATACCTGAGTGTGTTTAAATAAATAAAGTGCTTTAATTTTAAAACTAATTTCAACTTTTTTATTTGCAATATGAAAAGAACTCAAAGTTTATTTAAAGGAATTAAGCCAACGTTTATAAAAGGTATAAACGTAGTAATACGTACTTTGTAGGATCGCAAATAAAAATTGCAGAAATTATATTTTACGCTCTCGTGTGAAGGGTATAACAATGAACAGTCAACCAAAACTAAATCTTAGAAATGTCCAACTCATCCTTAACCTTGTTAAAAGGAATCATAACGTTTTTAAATCAATTTTTACCTATTGAGGTGGAAAACACAATGATTTACAAAATATAATCAACTGCTAAAGTTCATGTGTGTACCACAGAGAAGTATATGTGTAAAAATGAGTAGAAAATGGCTTCCACCCACACTTTATGACAAGCAACTCAATACTTTGTGCTAAAAAACCATTTACGAGTATGAGTCAGTCATGTGTATTTGATACACTGGTAACTGGTCAATTTAAAGTCTACTTCGTAGATATATATATATATATATATATATATATATATATATATTGAGAAGAAATGTATATTTTTCATGTGATGCGAAAGAAGAAAATGTTTTTAATGTAATTACTTTATAAATGGTCGAGTTACCTTTATGGTTTTATTTCTGCCTAGCCGAACATTTATTTAACTTTTGAATATTGATATTTACAGTCCTTTGCTTTTATGAAAAAATGTATGAAGTCAAACGGAAAATTGTTTTTAAAACTTAACAAAAAAGTGCTACATTATGCAAAATGAAATTGCAAAAAAAATATCGAAAATATTAGTCCATTTCTGAACAATTAAAAAAAGTTTATTAAAAATGTGTTTTTAAAAAGCTGAAGGTACTATCTCCATTCTCAATAACACCTAATTTTCAATCCACCTTCATCTGTAGTGTAAGAATGTTATTATATAATAAAGTAATTGTGTGTTGGTGTGCTTTAGTGTGGATATATATTTAAACTTGTTGGATCTTTTCAACACTTGGTAGCATACATTCTATCATTTAAGTACATTTTATGTATTGTGGGCTGATGAAGTAGAAGACATTAAACACACAAACATATCCACCAGTAAAAGTCAACAGGGTTTTATATTTCAGGCCTTCTGCAAGACAAATTTACACCTTGTTTAAAATTTTCGCTTTAAAAGATCCAATGATAATTGCAACTCCCCTTCCTGGAGAAGTATTTTAAAATTTCTGTATTCTTGGCAACAACAAAATAATCTTGAAACTGTTGCTTAAATTAGATAAAATTGAGAGGATACAACAAAAATTTAAAAATATAAAAAAGGCGTACTTAAATTAAAAGCTTTCATTTACTTTATTGGAAATGACAATTATTATTATAGGTAAGAATAGTATGGAATAGTTCCATAATATTTAAATGAACCCTTTGTTTAAAATTCGTGCACCTATGGTCTAGTTACCCGACGCCTTTAATTTTATATTATGTAAATTTCTTTATAAAATAATTTTTTAAATAAATAAAAAGCATTGAAGAACAAACAAGAATTCGTTTATTTGCGTTTGAAGCTGTTAAAGAAAACAGAAAAATACAATTAGAAAAAGAACAAGTAAGAGCACTATATTCGGCTGTGCCGAATCTTTCATACCCACCACCAATTTTGTGCTAGAGAATAATCTCTTTATAATAAAATATGTATCACTTTCTTTGTAAAGGGTGGTTAACTTTTAAGGGCCCATGTTTAAGGTGAACCACATCTAACCTTCAACTTTTTTCTTGTATTTCATTTGACATTTCTCAATCTCAGACTAACTCAATTTGAACCGTGGAAAGATACGCAATCGAGCAACGCTCTTAAATATTAAAGATTTTTATAAAAATGGGCGTTCAAATCAAAATTAATTTTGTGCTCTTCGTGATTCTTTTGGTCAACATAATCGTTCTAATTCGTCCACAATCGTGAGAATTGTAACAAATATTTAAATGTCAGCAAAGCAGGTCTGTATGAAATGTGAAAACATCTATGAATGCCATCTTAGTTCGCTGAATGGGAAACATTGCTGTTTTTCACGATAACGTGGCAAAAGAGCAAGCAACCTCGACTCATTATCGTGCCCAACAATCGAGCATCAACAGTGTCACTGAAAATTTGGACTATCGGATCGTGGTGTGCCGCCTAGGTTGGGGGTCTATTTGGCCGATATTTTGTTCCATACATAATTGAAGCATACAAATATTATCATTATAAAAATAAATGATAATAATTTCATAATAATTTTATTCAAAATCAACATAGTCCCTTAAAATTAAACCACCCATTATAACTTCGGTATGCTAGTAAAATGTTTTCGTAAATTTAGTCTCTCAATGAAAGTGGCCGTTAAAATACGCGTGTCAATAAAGTTTCTGCTAATAAACATAACTTAGATATTTCAATATAGTCCTTTAGTATTCCAAAATCTTTATTCATAGAGAATTTACATGAATTTAAGAGGAAGAAAGTGAATTTAAGGTTAAATTTTAAGGGCCACAGGGTGATTTAAAATAAACATTCTCTGCATTTTTTTAAGACGGGAAATTTATTAGTAAGATTTTGATTTTTAAACTAACATTTTGCTTTTAAAAGATTTTCAAACGAAATAAGTTTTGTATAATTTTAAAATTTGTTAGCCATAAGTACATGAAAATAAATTGTTTATAATGTTTAGAGATAATTTTTTTTTACTTAGGTCAAAATTTTCCTAAATTCCCACATCTATTTTCCGCTGTAACGAAGACTTTGACCAAAACACCTTGTTTTCAATATCTCAGAATCGTACATATAGTTTTGTCAGTTTTATTACGTTTTAAATTTGAAATATACGCTGTGCGGTATAAGTTTTCGTACATTTTTATCTATAACTCTTTTCCTAATTCATAGATTTAAGCGATTTTCAGGAAATAATATTCTTTTGACTCGCTAAATATATATTCGAAGTTTTATGACTCTACGTTTATGCGTCTGAACACAATTCAATTTTATTCGATGTGCGAAGGACACGGTTTTTTCGACCTAGTCTTGCTTTACGAGCTACAACTCTCTTCATAATATTCCGATTCAGCCCATTTGAATACCAAACAAACCTTGTCTATAAGAAAGATTCTGGCAAAATTTGAGCCCCCTAGCTTTTTCGGTGCGACCTCTATCGTGCTTTCAACAGACGGACAGACTGACAGACGGACGGACATAGCTAGATCGTTATAAAATCAAACCCCGATTCAGAATATATATACTTTATGAGGTCTAAAATGGATATTTCGATGTGTTACAAACAGAATGACAAAATGAATATACCCCCACCATTTTTTTGGTGGCGGGTATAAAAACAGCAACTTTCCTGAAGTTTCAACATTAGAAATTCTTTTAACAAGACTTTACACCGAGGGTTCTAAAGAGTCCTTAATCAAAAGAAATTCTAAAAGTTTCGTTATAAGAAGCGAGTGTGAAAACATTTGCTCTATATCCCAACACGTTCAAATATTAATGGAAATACAATGATTGCCGGCATCCTTGTTTCTAATTAATAAGGCCTTTTACAAGGCCTACTTTTCCTCTCGCTTTAACGCTGAGTATTATTGCTGTATATAACTGTAATGGAGTGTTTGGTTCACTTGGTTTTATTCACTTGATTTTCTTAATACAATTCTTATAAATGGTTGCCAAAGAAAATTGTTTTAAAGTGCTGTTTGGTTTTATTTGGCTCGTTGTCAGAAAACAAATGATAACATTTCCTGTTTCCGCTAAACTACAAAACGTACATATTATTTTGTATAAACGTGTACAAACATATATATGTAGGTGTTTTTGTTTACACAAACAAATTGTTAGCCTTAAATACAACAAACAGCATTTTACTTATTACAATAATGAAAAGTACGGCAAGTATTTTACGTACATATGTGGCTCTACACATATTGGTATGTGTATGTAGAATCCAATCTGTTTAATATTTTGCTTAATTCTTTCCTTTCTTTCACTTTTAATATTATTTGAACAATAAGAGTAAGACATCGTAAACATATGCAATAAATATATGTGATTATGTATGTGCACATATACCCAGTGGCGAATTGGAGCGACTGCGATATTTTTAACGACGAATCATTATCGCATAATCAGTATTAAATAGCAATTTAAATGAAATTATCTTGAATTAAAATTTCATTGAAATGAGTTGTGCTTGGCAACACGATTGTACTGTTACGGTACTAAAGAAAAATAGCTTTCGTGGATAGTTTCTGTTATGAATCGACTACTCACCATAATAATTGGTTAATAAATCTTGATACTAAAACTACTTTGATCATTCATGAAAGTTTGGAATTTTGCTTTATAAATTTCTATATGACACCTAAGAAAAATGCTCATCTGTCACTAATATTCTAAGATTTACGTAAAATTTACTGCTTAAGACAACATATGCTAAAACTAAATATCTAAAAAACGATCTGCTCTACAATTATTACAGCGGGGAATTTATTTAATAATAGTCTTTATTTTAAAGGGAATTAAATTATAGAAACTAACTCAAAAATTTGCTTTCCTAAAAAAGACTACAAACGGACATAAGCAGTTTTTTCTTACTGCCTTAATGAACTGTATTGCATTATATTCTATGTTTTTTTGAGTTCATGATGTTTGCTTATCTGAATTGTAAAATATATTTAGCATGATTTAGAATTCACTTTAAGGCACATCATTTATGGCAAATTATTTCGTAGTTACGGAGTTTTTAAGAATGAATGCTTTCACATTATTGATTAAGAGGTATTGAAAATATTATTCGCTATTTTTTTTTTTTTTTTTTTTTTTTGCAGTGATTACGACGTTCGCAACAGGGCAAATGTTGTCTTGTACTTGTAGCATATTGTATGTTTTTTTAGTGTACAAAATGAGTTATATTATTTGTTATATTTGATTTTCTTTTTTTTTTTTTTGTTTTTTTTTTTCATTCTTTCTATTGCATGTCGTTGTATAAACGTGTTATGTATTTTTAGCATTTCCTTGAAATTACTTTAATTAAGTTTTATTAAACGTGTGTACAATTATCGTCCTTATTAACGCCATCATCTTTTTATGCACGTACGTCGCACTAGTGTGTGTATTTTATTAATATTGTTTTCTTTTTTAATCAAATTTTAAGTGCTGTCAATGTTATATGTTCATATAAATAAATATCCCTCACTTAAACTACAAGATATTAGATTCATTTTATCTCATTTTTTTTTAAGATCGATTCATAAATATTTAATATGTATTTGACAGGAAAAAAAAATACTAGTACTAATTTAATATTTTAAATTGTGTAAGCTAGAAGTTGGATCGTTTTTAAAATAAATGATAATCACTTTATGTATGTACTATAGATTTCACATTTATAAAGAAATGGCTGATTAATAATTCATTTAGTTAGTAATGAAGTGTCTATTTGAGATAACTATTTTCGGTATGAAAATATAAAAATCACAATTGTTTAGCAATCGACCTTAAAAAATGTTATTTTATGGTCACACAATTTTCATAATAGGAAATGTGATTACTAATCAATTACACTTATTACAATTCAGTTCATAACAAGTTAGATTTCCCACTGTAACGTAAGCATTTGAAGCATAAGTTATGATTTAATTCCTTTTTGTTTCATAAAATATAATAAATAGAAAAAAAATATAGTAAAACGCTTAGAAAACAAACAAAAATTTTATTCACAAAACAAAGAATCAAATAAAAACCTTTTCAGAAATCCAATGAAAATGTATTCTTATCTAGAAAAATTTAAAATTAAAAAGAAAAAAAAAATTGGGGGTTTTAGAAGGATTGCCATTAATTTGTTTAGAAAAAAAATTTCATACAAAAAAAAAGGAAAAACAAATGGTTGGGTTCTTTGGGAGGGATTCTTCTTTTTTTCATAGTTCAAAGTAAAACATATGACACTTTAAAAGCTTTCTCAATAAATTTTTCTGGTAAAAGGTCTACTGATAATTTGGTAAAAGCAGCTTAACCAAAACAATTCGTTAAAATGTCCACCAACAACAAGGATATAGAATATAATAAATTTGGCATAAACAAACATTGTAATTAGCTGATAAACCTCAATATGCTGAACTTTCATAGCATTATTTTAAATACTGTCTTTCTGCCATTTAAGGACTAAGTTAAAAAAAATTTTCCAACACATTTTTTGCAACAACAAATTTTAACTGCAGGCATACAAGAGGAATGGACAACTAATTAAACAATGGTTGCAAGAAAAATTTCCTAAAAACTCCTGATATTTCGTCATTGCAAATTAAAAAAGCTTTAAGCTAATTTTTTTTTTTGCACGACCTAGCAACTTGTCACTACGTCGTTAAAATGATCCTTAAAAGTTATATATGTATATTTCTCATGTCTCTATTATCGAATCAACTTAACTCTACAGAGGTCCAAAAATTTACGCAGAAATGGCATTTAACAGCTCACAAGGTAAATTATAGTACTAGAAAAGCTAAGGGGTAAAACAAAAATTTAAAAATGTTGTCACATCAAAATAATAAAAAAACATTTGTTTAATATAGCAATAATATTAGTAACAAGTAAGAGTAAGAGAGCACAAAATCTGCCAATCCCCTTCACCATCATGTTCATACATAGGTATATTTACCACGTGGATAGATTTAAAATTTAATATACGTCAATTTTTATTTTTTATTTTAAATAGCTGTGATTTATATTTATAAAGGGTCCGCCAAATAACTTCTTTTTTTTTTTTTTTTGAAAATGCTATAAAAAAAACTGTAGCTTCGGCTGTGTGGCCGTCCTGTTGAAAACAAATGTTGTCAATATCCTCTTCTTCAATTTTTGTGAACAAAAATTCATTGATCATGGCTCGATAATGATCGCCATTGACTACGGCCACTCTTTGCTCATTTTCGAAGAAAAATGGCCCAACTATGCCTCTGGACCAAAATCCGCACCAAACAGTGACTCGTTTTGGGTGTTTCGGGTTTTCTGTGCGGCAAATGCGACAATTTTGCATGTTTACATACCCGCCAATATCAAAATGAGCTTTATCTGAAAAGATGATTCTATTGGCAAAATCGGCCAAAGTAATGTCGCAGTATTTCCCAGCGTTGTTCAAGCGTATACACAACCAAATTCGTTCAGCGGATCTGTCAAATCAGACATGAGCTAAGTGCTACCATTCACGAAATAAGCACTAGTTGAAAAAAAACGTTATATGGCGGACCCTTTACATACCTCTAGTTTTATAAAACTAGAAATTTTAATATATAATTAGTACCTTTTCTATTGCCACTTCAAGTTTTAAATTTTCAATAGCCCACCCTATGATATTTTTCTAGTCAAGTTCTTTAACACCCATATCAACCCTCTTTGTGGTCTACCAGCAAAAAAAAATTATTTTCGTTTGTAGATTTTTTAAAATAATATCGAATCAAGAGTATTTTGGTACCTGTATCTTTGTTAGTATTTCTCGGCAATAGTTTTAGAGACTACGGCTTCTAATTCGTTGTCTTCAGTGTATACAAAAAACGAAAAGGAGCTTTAGTAATTTGAACTATTTGGGCAAATTTACATTTTTACCTTAATTTTGCTGATTAGTAACAAATTTGTCACAAAATAGTCTACAAATCATCCTAAGTTGACGTATTTATTATCGATCGTGTTTATATGATCATATATCAGAAAGTTATAAGGTGATTGTGCTGGCTTTTTACAAAAATTTATTTATAAATATTTTCTAAAGATTAATACCACAAACAGATCTGTTTGAAATGTGCGGGCTTCTAAAAGTTTATGTCAACTAGCACACGGAGAGAAGGATATATGGTCAAACTGACATTGCTCGGCTGATTCCCTTATTTTTAAGCATTGAGCAAACATATACGTTAAAGAGTCGAGAATTAATATTGTAGAATTTATAAACTGAACAACGAAGCTATACATCGACTTTACAGGAGAAGGTAAAAGCGAACCAGAAACTGTTTTCTAATAATGTAATTTTTTGTTGTTGCTAAATTGCTCGTAAAACTCTTGCTTTTAATACTATTAAGTTAAATTTTGTGTTTCAATGTGTCTTTATGTAAAATGCACAAAAATCACTAAAAACCTCAATTTCACCAAAAATGCAATTAAGTACATTTCTACTTAGGACCATCGATATACCATTAGCAAGTTAGTGAAGAGTATAATAATATCAAATAACAGGTAGAATTTTATTTTATTTTTTTTAATTAAGTGATTGACAAGTTATTTCAAACGCAGTTCTTATTAAATTCAAAACTTCCTCATTAAAGCTTCAGCTAACTGTGGCTACTTGCCCTTTTTAACATTTATAAATCCCAAAAACCTTAATATAACAAATTTACCCCAACTTTGCCCAAATTAAAAACTTTTACATAATGTTAAGAGTTAATTAAAAATGTATATATCCCAAACCAACGTGTAGGTACGCTATAATGAATTACCTTACGCACACACATATCAAATGATGTTCTCTTATAACAAAAAAAAAACTTTAGCAAAATTCTCACAAACTGCTACTTTTTTATGGTTTCTGTAAAACAACAACATATTTTAATAATTTTCTTTAAGCAAAAGCTATTCCTTTTGATTTAATTAAATGTTATTTTTTTGTGCTGTTGTGTAAAATAAAACAATTTCATTTTTCTTTTTCTAAAAAATAAAAAAATTTAGCACTCTTAACCTTAAAACAAATTGTATATAATTTTCAGTGCTCTGTGCAACACATTTTTAGAAAAAAAGTATGCTGTTAATTCATACATCTTGCATATACTTATATAAACAGCCGAATAAGCGTGTTAAACTAAAATTATAAAAAATTATGTGTTTTAACCCCCCGACCACACGAGCGATTGATTATGTCTTAATATAAGCAATAAAGCCGGCAAAATAACGGCATCAAATTGCCAATGTTGAAACTTATATCTATAGGTGGTGAACACGTAAATATCTTAAAACATAAAATTAAAAATTTTCCTGGTGATGGATCTATAATTTTAAATTTTATAAAAAATATACGAAAATAAGTTTCACCAAAAACACTAGATTAAAACGATTATTTTGCCATTATATATTTAAATATAATTAAAAAACTTAAATTTTTTATAATAACCATGTTAATTTTACTATTTTGTTTTCTTTTTTTTCTGCGACGTTCTTTTATACATTAGTGTTGTTGTTACATTTTATTTGTTTGCAATTGAATTTGACAGCTTGTGTTAAAAGATTATTGCTCAGCAACATTTATTGCTAAATATGTATTCTAATACATATTCATGCAGTCCACACGTTAATATCATGTGTTGGCAATAGAATTTGACAGTTGCTGTCGCAATAATTGCCAAACACATTGCTCGTGTGGTCGGGGGGTAACGAATTCTAGCAAATTTCGCAACAAGAAATTGTATTGTGTGTGTATCTAAGCAAATGTCTGAAAATAAGTTCTTATGCATCACAATAGAAATCAAATCATTACTAAAATAACTCTTAGTAAGACAGACGATATGTTATAAATAGTAATCGAAAAGTATGTTGTTTAGTAAGAGCAAGTCATTACCTAGTTTTTGCTGGAATGCTTATTAGATTCTTATTCAGCCTTTTAAGTTTATATAATTTTAAATAGTTTCATTTGTGAGGAAATTAAATTTTATTTGTCACAACAAAATAATTAACTGAAATAGTAAATCTCACCGACACTAGCCGAGAAACAATATAAAAATTATATGAACTTAAAAGTCAATATTAGAATCTAGTTAACACTGTAATTAAATTTAAAAAAGTAGCCAGAATATTAATTTTTTATTGAATTATAATAACACATGACTCGGTGTAGCGATCATAATATCTGGCCAATATCAACATACTGTCGATAATGATGATTTTAATAAAACGTTACAAAATTATGACAATACCCAGCAAACTCTTTACTTACCTAGTAAGTTAGCAACCGAATAACTACTTATTTTTGTTTGAGTTGTCCCAGAAATCATGACCCTCGCTTACAAATGAACTTACAAAAAGCAATGAAATAAGTAGCTACCAATAAAGCTGAATTATAGCTGGATATTTTTATACTGTTGCAATACAAAAAAATATAAAAATTATAATATTGGGCATATTATAATATTTATAAAGTTAATTTAAAGTTCACTGTTTAAAAAAATATATAAAAAGTATTTGCGAAGGTCATAACCAATAGGCCGTTACCCTGTACTTTAAAATAATGTTGTTGGTAACGACCCCTCGTTACTATGTAATATATGAAGTAATGACAACCTATTACACAATTTCAAAAAGATTTTGCTGGGTATCATCGGTTTAAACAAAAAAATTATAACAAAAAAAAAAGAATGACAACAACATAAAAAGGTTTTTCTTTTTTACTCACCTTTGATAGTATATATAAATACAATAATCATTTGATTATCGAATTATATTTTTTTACAGTTAAATAGATGATGTTTACACCAATCAATAAAATACCGATTTCGAAAATGCATTCCACTAAGCTAGTGTCGGTAACAACTTAGTGTATTCTTTACTTATCACAATTAGTATTTAATTCCTTCATAAATGAAAAATTTAAATTGTATATGAACTTGAAAGCCAGTATTATTATACATTATGGGCCAATTCAAAGTGGTTGCATATCAGTCATATTTGTACTATTTCTTATTATTTTATGCATGCATAAAAATTTTGTTAGTAATTTCCATACAAAAAAAATAATATGACTTTACACATTTGTTTCCTATGTATAAGAAATTGTTTATGTTATACTTTTAACCATACTGTCTCTCAGAGAGAATTTCTTCGCTTCTCACCTCTCAGAGAGAATATTTTCTATTTTCTTCTTTCTTGTATACATACAATTTTTAACAGCGTCATCTCTTTGTCTTCTTTCTTGTATTAAATACATAAGTTGTTAACAAAAGGTGTTCAAAGTCACTAGTCATATTAATATGAATTATATGACATAGTACAATATGAGAGTCTACTTTGAATTGGCCCTATGTTTATAAAGATAAAAGCTACTGTGAGTTATCATACCCTCAAACTTGTTTATTATAAGAAAAAATTCAATGTATACAAAACACTTTAAGGGGATTAAAAACCATATTATATTGTATAATTCAGTTAATTTTAATTTTTTCATCACTTTGTTCTACCAATTTTAAGAAAAATTATTTAAAATATTAAATATTAAAAAAATCATTACATTCTTTTTCTGCAAAAGTTAAATTAAACTACTCTCACACACAAATATCTATATATACGAACGTACGTACTCCCACTCACTCCTAATCAATACTAAGAGGTTCCTTGCTTAAGCTTCGTTTAGCTGGAAGCCTTAATTTTAATACATCAACCACATGGCATTCAGAAAGACTAATGATGGTACAACTGTGATTTGTAAAGCGGCACGAAGAAACGTAAAATTAAATTTTTCAAACACTTTTATTATGATTTTCTAAATTAAAAATTTAATAATGCTGTCTTTGATAAATTAGGTAAATTTTCCAGCGAATTGTGTTTCTTTTTTTTTAAATTGATAATTATGCAACATCTCTTTATAGCCTTAAGTTGTAATAGATTTACAAAGAAGATTTATAGCGAAAAAATGTTTTGCAAGAGTTACTATTTTGATTAAATATTAAAATACTTTAAATTCATCTTTGCAAAAAAGTATGTTGTACTTAATTTGTTTAAATGCTGTGTCGAGTCTTAAAAAAATAGATTAATAAATAATTTCAGATACTCATACAGAATTATAGACGAATAAAGTAAAACTTTTGTTTAAAAAAGATTTAAAATGTTTTACGTCAAACGGACACAAATATGTTTTCCTTCTGAAAGAAATATGGCTTAACTGCATATTTTTTAAGTGTGAACAATAAATATTTGAACATGAAACATTTGTTAGTCTAAAGTGAGTCTGTTCTTTTTTAATATAAAAAGTTATTAATTTAAGAGAATGGATTCGAAATTTGTCTGCTCTCTAAAATCAAATTAAACAAATTTACAGCGTTGTCAACTTAGAAATTTCGAAAAGCACACAAACCAAGAAAAAAGCAAATAATTTTCAAAAAAAAATCTCTAAATTTTAAGGCAATTACTTTAATTAATAAAATTTCCAATTTCCAATTTTTAGAGAAAATATATATTATAACTCAGGAAATATAATTTCTTCGCTCTATGTGAAAGTGCTTAGAAAAAATCGCATTTACTTCGATCTAGCAAGGACATTTTTTTTTACCTGCTCTTACATTACGAGCTATATTTCTTCCTAATATACCGATTAAGCTTATTTTTAATTCCAAACAAACTGTGTATAAGAAATACTCAGGAAAACTTTCTATCGGGCTTTCAACAGACAGACACACGGACAGACGGATGGACATAGCAACATCGTCCTTAAATGAAACCAATACTCAGAAAATATGAATGAATATCTAATATAGATATTTCGATGTGTTACAATTGGAGTGTCAAAGTGAATATACACCTATACAAATTAATTTTAAAGTTTAGTTTTTGGTGTCAACGAAAACATTAAAAAAAAACAAACCGAGTACTGACTTGAAAATTTATCAGGACAAAAGTAAAATTTACTAAAAATATTGCTAAAAACACTGAATCGACATCACTGAAAATTTGTTTTATTGACCGCTTCACGTAAAAAGTTCCTTATATGATTTTATTAATTTTTTTTAGTCATGCTTTTATAACTACATAAAATTTATTAAGATTTTTTTGTGCAAATAAAAAACACACTAAATAAAATTGCTAAAATTATACGTATAGAATATTTCTATTAGATATAGCTGACAGGTAATAGCTCAAAAAACTGTGCGGAAACTAATCCAAATTCCATCACATTTGGGCGTTTAATTAAGAAAATTTTATGAACCTCAGTTGACAATTGTTTAATATTAAAAAGCATTTATTTATGAACATATGTGTACTATGTTAAACAACTGCAGTTGTGATACACACATCCATTCAAATTATTATTTCTAAGAATACCCTACAGATTATATTTTACTATGCGATACAATGGATCGTTACATCATTGTCCGATGCAATGTAGGTAGTAATGCATCATGTCATTTTCGAGCAGTATTTTTCAGTTTACTACGATGTACTGCAAAACTGGGTTTTATAATCAAATCCGAGCATGTTATAATGTTATATAAGATTCGATTTAGACTATCTAGTACTCAAAATAAAAGTCGCATTATATGCAGTTGTTTTTGTACATTAATATTAAAATATATACATACACTTTAACAAAGCAAAATTAAATTCTGTTACTGTGAATAAATAACAAACAAAAGTGGAAGGGTTGCTGTTTGGTTAAAATTTCAATCTAACTCGTTGTGATAAAAATATATAAAAAAAGGAAAAACTCAAGTAGTTACCGAATTCAATTAACTTAAGTCCCGGGAGTTAAATAGAAGATATTTACAACCAACACGTAACCACCGATCAGAGAGTGCTGATGATAAAGTCGTAGCTGGTTTCGAAAATGCATTCCACTCGGCTAGTGTCTTTAAAAATATAATTTTCAGATTTATTCTTTCATATATCACAATTAAAAAAATTGTTTGTAAAAAATAAAGAATATTAAATATGAACTCAAGCCTGATTAAAATTTAAATATTAGTTTAAACAAAAAACTTCGATAAAATAAAAATTCAATTTGAAACCAAATATATATTTTTCTGAAATATTGCCAAAAAAAAAATAAGTTTTTAATATAAAGCCAATCGAACACTTAAAATTTAATTTTTTAAATTATTACCTTTTTGTCTAAATTAAAAAAATTATTACTCACATAGTACATATATACAAGGTTAGGTTAGGTTAGATCCGCCAGCCGCCCGAAGGCATAGCTCACTTGGGTCCTCCGAGGGTCCCGTTGTGATACCGTAGGCACCATCGCCCGTTTGTCTATGTCCTCTGGCCATCGTTCCTCAGCCATCCTGTCCTGTTTACGAAGGTATGGATCTTTCCCAGTTCAACTGCGGAAAGACAAGTTTTACTTACAAGTATTCGTTGACCCAGAATCTGGCGTCTCAGGTCCCCGAATGCACGACAATTGCAGAGAAGATGTTCAGTCGTCTTCTCCTCTTCCTCGTTATCGCAACTTCTGCAGAAGTCGTTGTAAGGGATATTCAGCCTTTTCGCATGTGTACCTATAGGCCAGTGTCCGGTAATGACCGCTATGAGGTTCCTTAGGTGGATTCGGGGCATATTCACTGCATATTGCGTCCTATGTACATCCATGTCAGGCCAGATCTTTCTGGTTTCCAAACAAGTGGGTTCTCTCACCCATCTTTCCTTGGCATCCAAATAGAATTGATGCGAGATTAGCTGCTTACCCTTCGATAAGGGAATACCCAAAGCATAACTGGATTCAACCGAATCTAAGGTGGTACCGGCTTTTGCAAGTGCATCAGCTCTATTATTACCATCAATATCCCCATGTCCTGGAACCCACACAAGGGTAACCGTCGAATGTCTCGCTATCTCCTCAAGAGACACCCGGCATTCCTGGGCAATTTTCGATGTGCTGTACACACTCTCAAGGGACCTAATAGCCGCCTTGCTGTCAGTAAATATATAAATATCCCTGCCAGATATTTCATTATACTGAATCTGTTCCGCGGCTGTCCTAATAGCCATATAATTACAATCTCAAAAAACATACATCAGAGCAATATTTATGTTAAGAAGTAAACTTTGTTAATGTTAAGAATAAACTATATTCGCCTATGATGACTTATGATACCCAAAAATAAAATTTTGTTATTAAGAGTAATCGCTTTGGAAAACATATTTATAGTAAAATATATATTATTTTCTTTGTAACTTTGATTTGTTGTTAATTTATTTTCTTAAATTAAGTCTTACAATGATACTACTAACTCTTTTTTCAACAAGTTTAATTTTTACGGAAGCTGAAGAGTATAATTTGTTACCCAGGGGTAGTTAGAAAATAATATTAGATTTGTGTAGGCATGACGCGTCAGACGCCTCCTACCTTTAAAATTATATAACTAATGTTTGAATTCAACTAAGATAATAAATAAATTTTTATCTATGAAGAAAAAATTTTAATTTAAGTTACAGCATTATATGGTAGGTGGGCATGTGAGTGAGCGTGTCAAAGTAGTTTCTGATAAGATAGAGTCCTTTATTCCTAGAAAATCTTTGTTCACACAGAAATTATATGAATTTGATATAAAGCGTTATATGAGAGGTGGAAGAGTCACCGTAATTTTCCGTTTTGGAAGTCTTTTGGTCAAAAAGCAATGTCTGCAAAATTTCAGTTCAGAATCGTACATCTTATTTTATCTATTTTATTACATTTTAAATTTTTAATTTATCAAAAAAGACGATGTGCGGTATAAATTTTCGTACAATTTGTTCTATAACGCCGATATTTATTTTTTTATTCATTTAAAGATTTAGAATATACATAAATGTATGAAACTCAATTTAGGTATATATAGCTATAGCAACGGTACCTAAGGCTAAGTAATATTAGATTGTTTATAACTCCTATATACATATTTATATAAGAGTTATATACATATATAATGATATACCACTACACCATTTTTTTTTTTTTTTTGTGTTGAATATAAAAACATAAAGATATACACGAAACTTTTGTAGAAACTCAAATTGGTAGAACAAATAAATAACGATATCACAAATATTGAAAAAAAGTGAAATTAATGTAAAATTAATAACAGAGAATTGAGAAAAATAAATATTTTTTCATAATGTTAAAAGATATATATATTTATTTACTAACAGTATTGTCTATGGTACATTTAATAACGATAATAAATCTTACATAACAAAAGTTTGAAATTCTGTCGGTTACTGAAAACGTATATAAAGTTTTTCGACATATTTTAAGTATTTGATAAGGGTTATCACTTCATACCCTCATCAAAGTAAATAAAACTATTTTTCAAATAAATCAGAAATTAGTCTTTTTTAAAATGTGTCTTAATTTTTATTTAAAACAGTAAAGGAACATTTTAGTATTTTATTAAAAGGTGTCGTTCTTAATTCCTCTTTATTTAAAATTTTTTCTTTTAGCAAATTATATTTTAATATGCATACCCACCAAAAAGGTGTTTTGATTTTGAAAACCGTATTGGGTTCATTGAAATGCTAAAATTGTTTGATAATGAGTGGGCAACCAAGTTTGTCTTTTGCACTGATAATTGTTTCAGCAATAAAGAAAAGAGGCAAATTAATTTCAGTAATGATTTTTTTATGTCTTTTTTTGTTACCTTTGTCATCAGAGCATAAAGTAAAGGCACAATAATGCAATGCCTTGGTAATTACTTGTGAAATTAGAAAGCTACTTGCTGTGGGTGGGCTAAAATAGGAATGGACACTGTAAAAAAACATCGATGTTTTTTTCGACGCGATGCATCGCAAAAATACATCGATGTTACATCGATGTTTCATAAAATACATCGATGTTTTTAATACATCGATTGTTTTTTTTATTATTTATTATTATTATATTTTCGAAAAATTTTAAGTATTTTTTACATCTCCCAATACTTTTTTTCAATACTGTTTAGAAGCACACAGAAAAATATTTTCCTTTGTTGAACTTGTGCACAATTTGTTAGCTTTAATTTTAATTACGCTTGGTCATCAAGCTGTTTGTTGGGAGTAAAGATGCCAGACCCGAACTTATTCACCAGTTGTTCGCATAATATTACCACGTTTACATATAAAAACTTGAGTCATGCCAACACATCTAGATATGTATACACGTTTATACTTATATCAATCTACACGTTCTACATATATACAATTTGTCATTTCGATGCATCGAAAGAAAACATCGACATTTTCCGATTGTTTAGGAGCAAAAAAAACATCGGATTATATCGAAGTTTCGACATAATACATCGAGTGTTTTTAAAACATCGATGTTTTTTGTCCATCCCTAGGCTAAAAACACTTAGACGTCTAGAAACATAATAATTTTGCTTGCATATTTTTTTTATTTTCTTTTTAGATTTTTAAATATATATAATGGAAAATAGATTAGAACAAGTATGGAAAATACTATCACTTATCATTATTTTAAAATTTCCTTTCCAAAAGATGGGCACGTTTAAACAAATTTTCCATAATTTTTTTTTTTAATTTTCGAAGAATGAAGGGCCAATAAATGTACTGCCACAACATCCAGGTGATCAATTGGCGTTGATAAAAGGGTCGTGAATTTTCACATCCCCAGAACCTATAGTTCTGCTTTTTGACAAAACCATTTAAATGAAAATAGCCTTCATTACTCATAATCAGATTCTCAATCAAGTTAAAAAGTACATTTCTGGCCAGCTGCTAAAATTTAACTGAAAACTTTGAACGTTGTTGATGATCTTCTTGTCGTACGTTTTCACCAATTGCACCTTATATGAGAATAATATTCTTTAATTTTTTTTTTAACGGAGTAGTGAGATACAAGCCGTTTCAGCTGAGTAAAGCAATGGAAGTGGGTACATTCTAGTAATTTTATAACCACAGAGATAAATTCAAATGCAAGAACTAAACCATTTGATTAGCAAATAATTTCATTGCCTATTTTCTTTGATAAAAAAAGAGAGTATCGGTTGAAAGTACCGAAATTGTTGTCGAAAAGTCGTGCAGTTTAGTTGTGATCGTAGAGTTTTATAGTTATGTTTATAGAAGTTTGCTTTGGAATATAAAGGGTCCGCCAATGGCAACACTTAGGTCATGTCTGATTTGACAGACAATTGGTTTTGTCCTTCCACTGAACGAAAAAGGTTGTGTATATGCTTGAACAACGCTGGGAAATATTGCGACATTACTTTGGCCTATTTTACCAAAAAAAAACATCTTTTCAGATGAAGCTCATTTTGATCTTGGCGGGTATGTAAACAAGCAAAATTGTTGCATTTGAGGCAAAGAAAACCCTCACGCATACATTGAAAAGCCGATACACCCAAAACGAGTCACTGTTTGGTGCGGATTTTGGTCCAGAGGCATAATTGGGCCATTTTTATTCTAAAATGAGCAAGGAGTGGCCGTAGTAAATGGCGATCGTTATCGGGCCATGTTGAACGAATTTTTGTTCACAAAAATTTAAGAGGAGGATATTTGCAACATTTGGTTTCAACAGGACGGCGCAACGTGCCACACAGCCGAAGCAACAATTTTTTTTTATAGCATTTTCAAAAAAAAAAAGTTATTTGACGGACCCTTCAATTATGTAGTCAGCACTAAGAAATACTAAGAAATTATGTTTCTGGCAGTTTATTTATATTTTATACCCACAAAAGAGAAGTTTGATTACCAGAACCATAATCTATGCGATTGGCAAAGAATTTGTATATCTATTTACTGGGTATAAGCAGTTATTTGCCAATACTTTAGCTCTTAGAAAACGAAACATCCTTTGAACCTTTAAAATAATAAAATAAAAAGTACTTCTACATATATAATCTTTTTTTTTCATTTTAACCTTATTTAATAAATTATTTTAATACAACCTCATACTGGAAATTTCCTTTCCGAAGAAACTTTACTAACTAACAGTCAAACTATTATCATATTAAACTTTAATTAACAACTTTGAAAGGTAGACAGCAAACACATACAAATAAAATAAATATTACAATTTATTACTGATATACAGAAATACTTATGTGTTTGTGAGTATCATACATTACAAGGTAAAATGTACTATTATGTATAGTATTAGTGTACTTTATTAAAACCTAATATTTCCAAATAATTTTTCCATTAAAGAACACGAATTCTTCTCTCTATGAGGATTCCAATTAATTTTTTAACAAGATAAAAACTAAAACAAAAAATAAAAATTTAGGTAACTACGAAACTAAGAATCGTAATAAATACTTGTAAGGTTTCTAATAGAAATTAATGAGCTATTTTACAATGAAGTAAATTTTATTAAAAAAAAAAATGTTTTTAAATAATTCATATAAAATTATTTTTTTTTATTCTTTTCATCAATAATAATCTTTGGCCCATCGCAAAAATTATTAATGCAATTAAAAGAAGCCAACAATCGATCGAAAAATAAAATCTATAGCAGTATTCGTTTAATTAGCTAAATTCTTCTTATATCTCCTACAATTTTTGACCTTTAAAATTGTTACTTAGTTTTAACATATACGAGTATTTATACTTTTACCTTTACCTTATTTTATCGTAATTACAAAATCACCTTCAAACAATTAAAAGGTTGATCAAATAGGTAGCGGGTGTTTTTATAGAGTTATAGAACTTTAAATTGAACACACTTTTTTTAACTGGTAGCCATCACGTCAGCTGTCAAGTTAATTATGTTTAGTTTGGATTTTCGGCCAAAAACAAGATTGGCGTTGATCGCGATTTTCTTAAGCAAATTTTGTTTAATGGAATGGAGAAGACAAACAAATCTGCCATATTTATAAGTTATAAAGATCCTCAAACCGACTGTTTGATATACTTTATGGGCTAGTGGAATCATTGATCTGTACTTCTATAAAAATCGATGCTGATCAAAAGTTACAGTCAATGGAAACCGCTATAGGGCCATGATTTTCGACTTTTTCATCCATCTAATGTCCAATAATGATGTGCTAAAACTGTGGCTTCAACAAGACGGCGCAACATGCTGTGTGACACAATTGATTTATTGAAGAAAGCATTTGGTAACCGCATAGTTTCACGTTTTATACCCGTGAGTTGACCTCCAAGATTGTGCGATTAAACGCCGCTAAACTATTTTCTTCGAGATACTTATGTAAAGTCGCTAGTCTATGCTGGTAAGACCGAAAGGATTGACTACTTGGAGGACAACGTTTGCTGTGTTATTGCCGATATACAGCCACAAATGTTGGAAAGTCATGAAAAATTGTACCTTCATATTAGACTTCGACCAATCCAGCTAAGGCGGCCATATTTAAATTACAATTATAATAATCTTTCGAATAAAGTAAATTTCATATAAATTGAAAAATTAATCCTGGTCTTATTGTATTTTAAAGTTTTACACCTCTATAAAATACACACTTCAGTTTAAACGAATACCCTTTATTTGTATGTTTAGTCTATAGTAATCTATGTCTATACTTCTATACAAATATAATAAAGAGGATATGTGTGATTGTATGTTATGAGTTTAATTCGAAACTACTTATTAAATTTCTAAAATTTATTCACAAATGATCTAGGTCTACCTTCTAAACGATCATAGGCTCTATTTTTGTTTTATATTTCAGGTGCGCGTGGTTCCTCTCATACTAATTAAACACATTCTATAACATATTTTGAGAAATACGGCAGCTATTTCCTTCAAACTTTGCACGAGTTATTTTGAAATCAATTTACTTATTTGAGAGATAAATAGAAAAGATCGGAGCAGCAGTTATGTAAGAGCAATTTTGACGACAATTTCTTTATTAAAACCAAAAATGGTTACGATCATAACAAAGGTAGTGTTATCCCCCCACGAGTTCTCAAACAACTATTAAAAATCTAACGAATGGTGGCAGTAAAAATTTTAAAATTTGCTTAAATTGCTTTCATATTAATGGATGAAGAATACATATACATAAACAGTACTAAATATGTGTGCATGCACTTAATATCTAAGCAAAACAATTACGTGTAAATAAAAAAAAAAACACTACAAATTTTCTGTTGGATGTAGCTAAGCGCACAGATAAACTAATCTATATACATATATATAAAAGTGAAACTCTGTCTGTGTGTGTGTGAGTCCGATCGGACTCAAACTTTTGCAAGTTGTTGTACACATTGCAGTGAGTGTTTGTGGATGGGACTACGCCCATAAAAAATAAGATATCACTTTCAGCTATTTGCACTTGGCCGATTGTTCTGAAACTTTGCACACATATTGTGCTGTCATAACTATACAATTTCGTGATTAGAGAAATGGGCAGTACCACGCCCATACAAAATAAGTTATAATTTTAGCTACTTGCACTAGATCGATTTTTCTGAAACTTTCCATACATATTGAGCTGTCATGACTATATAATTTCGTGATTTGAAAAGTTAGCAGGACCACGCCCATAATAAAAGTTATCACACACATATTGTGTTTTCATGACTACACAATTTCGTGATAAGAAAAGTGGGCAGTGCAACGCCCATAAAAAACTTATAATTTTTAGCTTCTTTCACTTGATACTCAATTAAAATTAAGAATGCATTTTTATTCATAAAGGGGCGTAGCAACGTGCGTCGGGCTTGGCTAGAAATAAGTTAAAGCAAGTTTAATTTCGTTTTGTTTCAAATTCACTTTTAAAACTTAAACTGAATTGCTTGCATTTTAAAATAATCTATAATGCAGTCTTCTTTCTCTTGACAACAGCTTAACTTAGTAAGAGATTAATATATCTGTGCCGAAATGGAAAGCCTACCTAAGTCGACATAAGCTAAAATTGAGTTAATCATATAATCATAATCCTGGAAAATCACCCTCAGGCAACTATTTTTGACAACTTTACAGAAAGTTATCGCTTAAAACTTATTGTCCATTTTTTCCAAAAAACAATATTATTTGCAATAGTAATTATTTTAACTTATAATTTAGATAAATATACAAAAATAAATATGATGTTTAATTTGTAATGCGCAAAACTATTTTAAAGGGAATAAATTTTTAATAATCAGCCTTAAAAATTGAAAGTGCTTTCGTAAAAAACCATTAAGACAGATTTAAGTAATTTTTTTCTTATTGCCACAGATATATATTTGCAAGTGAAAAAATCTATATGTAGTTGAAATTGGTTGGTTGTGAGTTTGTTTAAATTTCCTGTTGCATTTGCAGGGAAATAAGCTAACTTCCGGTTCTTAACACAGTATTCAACAAACATTCAAACAAACATATACATAAATTCACGAATGCAATAATAAAATTTGTTGAATACGTACTCAAATATATTTGTATTTTGTATAAGCAAACACACTCGGAAGTAGAGAGAATAGTGTGGGACAGTAAAGTTAAAAGATATTGCTTAAAAAGTATAAATTTTTTAAAGCGCATTTTGGTGAATAGCAAAATTTAAAAATTATGTTAACAGCAATAAACTTGTTAAACCCTTTCTAATTGAAATTAATGTCAGAACTAATTTAAATGAAAAACTCTTTTAAATTTAAAATTTTACTTAATTGCTTTAAATGAGTTATACTTTTTAAAAACGATTTAATATAACATAAAGTTGGCCAGTAAAAAAAAACTTTCTAAAAATTCTACTACATGTTCTTGAGTAACCTTTTAAAAACCAGAAACTAAACCGAAAAAGGTTCTACAATAGAAAATTTTTTCTATATTTACCTACATCACATTACAACATGAAATTGTTGCATGAATTAAAAAGGACAAAAATCTTTATGTCTTTGTTGTCACTCACTGTTTATACTGCAAGATATTGTAAGACACTTTTACATTTACATTTACATCTACCCCCTGTAGTTTACTCAGCTACTACAGTTCTCGAATTTTTCGAATAAAGTATGTCTTCTGTAAGGCTTATTAATTTAGCAGATACAAGGAATACTCAGATAAAACTTATCCAATTGTAGGAGAACACGTTTTACCTGTACCCCCTATTCCTGCAAACTGATATTTCTGTGGTTTTCATGGGCAACCACGTTTGTCTTAAAATCACATTTTTCAGGAGAGCTACAAAACCGTGTTAGTGCTGAACGATTTTTGAATATATATAAAAGTTACGTTGTTATGCCATTAAAATAATCGGAATGGGTCCATCTTACTTGAGAAATTTTTAAAACCAAGTAAAGGGTGCCTCAAACCAAGTAATATGGCATTATTAACTCACAACCGTTACAATCATTTCTCACTCACTTATATAATCGCTATTTAAGTTGGGAAATACTGATTACAAGATTTTTTTACTCTCACATTCCCTGCCAGCAAATTCCGACTCTACTAGTAACAATGCTAAATTTTACAAAGACAAATTACATTAGATACGAATTTTAATTTTTCTATTGTTAACTTTTCTTTTAAATGTATCTATCAAAATACACTAAAATGAAATTATAGCAAATCGACAAATCTTATTTACACAAAATTATAGTGTTTGGATAGCTTAAAATTTTAGAAATACAAAATGTAAATATTTACAAAACAAAGTGAAATTTAAGACACTAAATAATCACATGTAGTAAACATTAGAAAGAAAAAATTTTTTTCCTCCAAGGGTGTTACTATTTGAATAAGAAAATTATTTTATATTCGACGATTTCGACATAATTTTGTTGCTTTATTGTTTCTTTTTGAATAGAAATTGTTCAATTGTAGAACAGACTTAGACATTTTCTTATTTTTGCTTTCATAAAGAAATCAACGATTTTAGTTTTCCAAAAGAATATAATTTTTTACTTCTTTACAGAAATGAATCGTAAACGTAAGTCCCCTTCTGCATAACCGCTAAAATAACGTAACTTGCAAAAGCCAAATTTTACCTCTTCTTCCAATTTGTACAGGATTTTTTTTATGAAAATTTATGGGAATTTTTTGAGCCGCCACTTTAACAATTTTATGTATTTAAGTAGCCATATACATAAATAAAAATACGATTCATCGGAGAAAATGGCTTTCATCAAAAAATTAGAATTGACTTCACTTTGCTCATTATCCACTTAATGAATTGTCCTTGCTTAATTGGTCTGCTAGTTGATGTACATGTGTAGACTAAAATTTGTACGCATTAAGGTACAGGTTTCGTAATCTTAATCTTAAATTTTTGAGAACGATGCTGAATTGACATTTTTGAAATTTCGAATTATTTTTTTGTAAATTTAACGACGCTTAGTTTTTGTGTAATTTTTTTCTCAACCTCACATAGCGTAATGCAAAACCCCTGAATCATACCATAAAGTCTTCTCAACCAAGGTAGTCAACTGTGTATAAACGAATAATTCCTGTAAACATTATTTTAAAAGTCTAATAAACTCAGCCATTTTAATTTGTTTGTTTTTATTTTTATGTTTTACAATTTAGTATTAAAAAAGGTCATTCCTAAAGGCGATATAGTTTTTTCGTGGCTACTTTTTTTACTTTAAATAAAATAAAAACAATTGACAGTAATTTTTGAAACAAATATTGCTTTTTATGAAATTCTTATGGCTTAAATTGTGTCATTAGATAAAATTTAACAGAAATAATTTATGAATTAAAATATTAACCAATGTCTTATGCAAAGTTAACTTATATATGTATTTAAGAGCTGCGTAAAATCTTCTATAACTTTTATTTTCTATTTCACACTACTACCAATCACAATATTTCAATGTCAACAGAAATAACAAAACATTTCTTTCACTTAAATAAATCAACTATTCCTCGATAAGCTTTTCTCTGCAGTGTTTTTAGTGTTACTGTTTTCGAACAAAGTAGAATATCAAAATAGAAAGCGACAATGAATTAAAGAAACGGCAAATCAAAGTAAAAACCTCGTGTACAATAGGACACATACTTAAAGCGTAAAAAATATTAAACAGACTGATTAATAAATAAAAAATTACATTAACTTAGGACAGTTTAAAGAGAAAACACTTTCTGTTAATCGATTTTCTTAATACATATTTATATTCATAACAAAACGCAAATGTACGTTCGTTTTTTATGTCTTTTCTGCAATCAAACATTTTTTTAAAGTTTAATTTCTGTTTTCAGATTCTATATAAATATTGTTTTAATGCCGCTTTATTTTGTTCTAATCTTCAATATTTTTATCGTAGATCAAAACACATATTTTTGCAAGTATGTATTTTATAATAATAATAAGTATGTAATTATAATATACATTCGGTATTTTAATCTAATGAGACTGCTGGTAAGTCACTTGTTTTATGCATGTTCAGCTCTTAAGTAAAAGAGAAGTTAAGCAAAATTTAAATTATTTTAAAATTTATAAATTTTTTGTCTGCAACATGTAAAACGGCCGGAGGGTAATTTTTTTGATGTCAGCTACTTAGCAGCTATGCGTGGTTGCAGAAACATTCTATGCATACATACTAGGGTGATCGATTATTCGACTTTGAAATTTGGAATTTAAAAAAAAAAACCGGTTGCTATTTTGAAAATTGAGAAAAAACCGGTTCGAATATATATATATAATAAAAGTGAAACTCTGTGTGTGTGTGTGTGTTAGCTATAGACTCCGAAACTGTAAAATCGATCGGACTCAAACTTTGGCAAATTGTTGTACACATACCAGGGAGTGTTTATGGGTGGAAAAAAGTGGGCGGGGCCACGCCCATAAAAATTAGTTATCAGTTTTAGCTACTTGCACTTGACCGATTTTTCTGAAACTTTGCACACATATCGAGCTGTCATGATAAAATAATTCTGTCATAAGAAAAGTGGGCGGGGCCACGCCCCTAAAAAAGTTTTAATTTTGCGGTACTTGCACTGGACCGATTTTTCTGAAACTTTGCACACATACTAAGCTGTCATAACCATATAATTTCGTGATAGGAAAAGTGGGCAGGGCCACGCCCATAAAAAAAGGTAATAATTTTGAGGTACTTGCACCAGACCGATTTTTCTGAAACTTTGCACACATATTGAGCTGTTATGACTTTACAAATTCGTGGTTAGAAAAGTGGGCAGTGCCACGCCCATAAAAAATAGGTATCATTTTGAGATACTTGCACTGGTCCGATTCTTCTGAAACTTTGCACACATATTGAGCTGTTATGACTTTACAATTTCGTGATTAGAAAAGTAGGCAATGCCACGCCCATAAAAAAAATTATAATTTTTAGGTTTTTGCACTTGATATCAAATAAAATTCAGAATGCATTTTGATTCAGTAAGGGGCGTAGCAACGCGCGCCGGGTTTGGCTAGTAAAATATAATACTGAAAAAAAAAAATAAAAAAAAATTTGTAAAAAAAGATTATAATAAATATTATATCTAAACATGAAATTTTTACACTATTACGCAATAACGCAATAACTGACCTGAATGCAGTTGACTAATTTGGTTTTAATTTGAATTTAAGAACAAAAGGTATTCTTTACAATTAAAATAAATAAATACATAAATAAATAAGACTTCTTATAATTCTGTTATAAATTTTTGTATATCCTTCTGTAAATTTTTTTAATGTTAAATAAAATTTTTAAACTAATATGTACTAACGTATTTTGTTTGAAATGATTTCTGTAATTTGATATACATTTTAAAATATTTCAAATTTTATGTTAAAAATTCTTTCTTATACCCCTGCCAGACATACAATTATAGACATAAGCTAGTTTGTTCGATGGTTTAATTAAAATTTAATTTGACAGACATTCGATGCCATTAATTAAATTTAGGATCTGGAAGAAGACACTTTTTACCCTAAAGTTATCGATCAGCTAAGTTTAAGCTTCAATTACCTTTAACTTTTAAAGTTAGGCTTACATCCTATACAAAAACTAATATTTAAGCTCAATTATTTTTCTTATTTTACATTTGTTTTTTAAACAACAAATAAATTTCTTACAATAATATGGAAGAATATTTAAGAGTTTTTATTTTCTGATGTTTGGAAACTTTTTGCATACTAAATATACTATTTTACGATTGGTTACAAAGTTAGGAGAAAACTTAAAAAAATAAAAAAACGGCTTTTTCGGATAAAAAAACCGGTGTATTCGGTATTCGAAAAATCAACATTTAGAAAAAACCGGATTTTCCACCGGTTGTAAAGCCGAGTCGATCACCCTAATACATACATATGTATTTACTTAGTGTAAATATTTCCTATAATCTTGTTTTACTTTAACGCCTTTCGTGTATAATTATTTCTTATATTTTTTTTTGTCTAAAGATTTATATATGTATGTGTGTATGTTTTTGCATATGTTTGTCAAAAAAGATTAACTCATTAAAGTGTAAAATTCTATTTTTCATTTTGTTTTCCTACATAACCGAAATTGTATTGTAATTTATGACTTATTTTATGTTTCTTCCCAAGATACCTACTAAACCTTGTACTTGACTTCAATTTGTTAGACTATAATGTTTGACTACTATTATCAAATTTATAACTGTGGCGTTTTGACAGAGTAACTTATTTAAAATTTTCAAATATTTCATAAAAGCAAAAAAAAACCTTATTAGTATTAGAATTAGTGTAATCGCTGTTAGCTGTGGACCACTGCCAAAAAAAAATTTAAATCAAATTTGAAAATTTGTTTTATTTTTTACATTATATTAAAAAAAACTGTTAATTAGAGTAAAAAAAGCTGTTCGAATGTTTTATATTTATATATAAGAAACTTAGAAATCTTTTTACTACGACTTTAGAGGTTTTGTCAAAAGTTGGCAGATATATATATATGAATTATATATTTTTTTAGTTGCAAAGTACGTTTAACTTGTGCTTTCAAAATCAGTATTCTTTTGGTAAATTGTTGCAAATATTTTGCAAAATTCACAAATATTTTATACACCATAAGGTAGCAGTCAAGAAAAGGTATAAAAAATACAAATAATAAACTGTTTACTAGATAACAAAGGTATTGTCATAAACATTAATAACAAACGATCTTGGGTCTTGGAATAACTAAAATAAGTTATTTATTATTCATAATTTAGTTGAAAGATTTAAGTTTATGTAAAACTTATTTAAAGTAAATTATAATTTATTTCCGATATAACTTTATGATCGCCTTCTACAAAAATATATATTTTTTTTTTAATTTTGTTAGCAATGCAGGTTTCACGCGCTTACAGTGTTGCACACATGAAAATGCTAAAATAAAAAGATTACGAAAGCACAACAAAAAATGTGTTCTGCACTACTTACTATTTCAGCACTAGAAAAAAAACGGTAATAATTTATAGTAGTAATTTTTCCTTATATTTCTCCCTAACGGGGTAATACCTTTTTCACTAGTACGTAAGGGGATCGTATGATTAAGGTATTTCTGATAGGCATAAAATTAGCGCTTACTTATTGCAAAAGAAAAGACATAAATAAGATCATTTCTTTTAGAAGCGCTCTGGGAATCAGGTTAGCACAAAGTCAGCGATTCAAGAAGCACTATTTTGTAAGTTGAATAATAAGTCAGTTTTGTAATAAGTGTGTTAAGCATAAATACTGATTTTTTGCGTACATTGTTATTACATGGAACATTCTTTTAATTTTTTGAGCCAGAACATACATTTGTAAGTTGAAAATTCGTTCACAGATTTATAAGTTATTCGTGAAAAGTTAAGATGGCTAAAATGCAATAGGAAAACAAATACGACCTCACATACATGTTTACAGATAAGAATTTCACAATATTTAATATCTTAAAAGCTCCCTCAACAAAATATGTAACTTTAAGTTCCGAATAAAACATTTTTTCTCGTGGTATAATATATATACACGAGTGTATATAATACCAGAAGGTTAATATTATTGCTTTTATTTCACAGAAATATACAATTTTTTTTTTTATGAATACAACTTGCTTATAAAGGCCCTATTTCGTTTACAATTTTCCAATGTACTAATGGAATAACAAAAGTAAGAAGCTTAAAACTTCCAAAATACTGACCTGATTTCAACAGTGTTATATTTGCCTATTTATACATATGTACACAAACGATGATTTTTTTCTATCAACAAGTGCTCTTATAAAGTAAAAATAAGTGTTTTATGGTAAGAAAAACTTTTTTTATTGCTTTTTAAATATATTAGTAGATATAATACGATCACATCAATTTATATTTAAGATACTTTAAACACTTGCGGAATATTTTGCTGCAACACCCATTTGTTTAATTTTTTTATTTCAGACTTATTTTTAATAAAAATTTCGGTTGTTCTCTAAATATACTGTTACTAGCAAAGCCCGGCGCGCATTGCTACGCCAATTAAATAATAAAAATGCATTCTGAATTTTAATTGAATATCAAGTGCAAAAAGCTAAATATTATAACTTATTTCTTATGGGCGCGTCATTGCCCACTTTTCTTATCACAGAATTATTTAATCATAACAGCTCAATATGTGTGCAAAGTTTCAGAAAAATCGGTCAAGTGCAAGTACCTCAAAATTAAAACTTTTTTAGGGGCGTGGCCCCGCCCACTTTTCTTATGACAGAATTATTTTATCATGACAGCTCGATATGTGTGCAAAGTTTCAGAAAAATCGGTCAAGTGCAAGTAGCTAAAACTGACAACTAATTTTTATGGGCGTGGCCCCGCCCACTTTTTTCCACCCATAAACACTCCCTGGTATGTGTACAACAATTTGCCAAAGTTTGAGTCCGATGGGTTTTACAGTTTCGGAGTCTATAGCTAACACATACACACACACACACACACAAACTCACACACAAAGTTTTACTTTAATATATATAGACTAGAAAAGCCCCGCGCGGGTTGCTACGCCCCTACATGAATAAAAATGCATTCTGATTTTTAATTGAATATTAAGTGCAAAAAGCTAAAAATTATAACTTTTTTTAATGGGCGTGGCACTGCCCACTTTTCTAATCACAAAGTTGTATAGTCATGACAACTCAATATGTGTGCAAAGTTTCACGAAAATCGGTTCAAAGCAAGTACCTCAAAATTATAACTTTTTTTATGGTCGTGGCCCTGCCCACTTTTGTAATCACGAAATTATATAGTCATTACAGCTCAATATGTGTGTGCAAAGTTTCAGGAAAATCGGTCGAGTGCAAGTGCCTCAAAATTATAAAATTTTTTATGGGCGTGGCTCTGCCCACTTTTTTAATCACAAAACTATAAACTCATGACAGCTCAATATGTGTGCAAAGTTTCAGGAAAATCGGTCCAGTGCCAGTACCTCCCAATTAAAACTTTTTTAGGGTCGTGGCCCCGCCCACTTTTCTTATCACGAAATTATTTAGTCATGAGAGCTCGATATGTGTGCAAAGTTTCAGAAAAATCGGTCATGTGCAAGTAGCTTAAAATGATAACTAATTTTTTATGGGCGTAGCCCACTTTTTTCCACCCTTAAACACTCCCTATTATGTGTACAGCAACTTGCCAAAGTTTGAGTCCGATCGGTTTTACAGTTTCGGAGTCTATAGCTAACACACACAGATAGATAGATAGATAGATAGATAGATAGATAGATAGATAGATATATAGATAGATAGATAGATAGATAGATAGATAGATAGATAGATAGATAGATAGATAGATAGATAGATAGATAGATAGATAGATAGATAGATAGATAGATAGATAGATAGATAGATAGATAGATAGATAGATAGATAGATATAGATAGATAGATAGATAGATAGATAGATAGATAGATAGATAGATAGATAGATAGATAGATAGATAGATAGATAGATAGATAGATAGATAGATAGATAGATAGATAGATAGATAGATAGATAGATAGATAGATAGATAGATAGATAGATAGATATATAGATAGATAGATAGATAGATAGATAGATAGATAGATAGATAGATAGATAGATAGATAGATAGATAGATAGATAGATAAATAGATAGATAGATAGATAGATAGATAGATAGATAGATAGATAGATAGATAGATAGATAGATAGATAACCAAAATTGAGATGACAAAAATAGTATGATGTCTTCGCAAAAACAAAATTTTTTAAACAATTTAATTTACAAATAACTATTAAATATTAGGTAAAGCAAAATTATGGTTACAAAGTAAAAAAGCTAAGATTTTTTATGAATAATTTATTTCCAATTGCTCTCCTTCGTATTAAAAAAAAACACCAATTATTTAAAAAGTTGGCATGCTAAAAGAATAAATAATAATTTTAAATGAAAAAAAAAAGAAATTATAAAAAAAAACAAGTAAGAGCACTATATTCGGCTGTGCGGAATCTTTTATAACCACCACCAATTTTTCGTACTTATATAGCTAACGTTTTTTTCCCGAAATTTTTTGTTTTCCGGGAATGCGAGATTTATTTTTGAATTTCCCGGGATCCCGCAGCAAAACAAATTAAAAGTAAATTTGTTATTAATTAATAAAAAACTTTTATTTAAAAAGCATAAAATAGTTTATAATGTTAAAGAAACACTTCAAAACTATAAAAATAATAAAGAAAAAAATATTATTCTCTAGATACGAGATCAAATATGAGAACAAAAACAAATATACATATACATCAGCTATGAGATTAAAAATAAAATCATTAGAATTAAATTTCAAAAACATGTAAACACAATGTGTAATTAAAACAAGTATGAGCACTATTTTCGGCTGTGCCGAATCTTTTATACTCACCACCAATTTTCCGTTCTTTTATAGCTAGGGTTTTTTCCCGAAATTTTTTGTTTCCCGGGAATGCGAGATTTCTTTTTAATATCCCAGTATCCTGCCGCAAAACAAATATAAAGTAAATTTGTTTTTATACCCGCCACCAAAAAAATGGTGGGGGTATATTCATTTTGTCATTCCGTTTGTAACACATCGAAATATCCATTTTAGACCCCATAAAGTATATATATTTGGAATCCGGGTTTGATTTTATGACGATCTAGCTATGTCCGTCCGTCTGTCCGTCTGTTGAAAGCACGATAGAGGTCGCACCGAAAAAGCTAGGGGGCTCAAATTTTGCCAGAATCTTTCTTATAGACAAGGTTTGTTTGGTATTGAAAATGGGCTAAATCGGAATATTAGGAAGAGAGTTATAGCTCGCAAAGCCAGAGTAGGTCGAAAAAACCGTGTCCTTCGAACATCGAATAAAATGAAATTGTGTCCAAACGCTTTAACGTAGACTCATGAAACTTCGAATATATATTTCCTGGGTAAAGACAATATTTTCCCCCGAAATTTGTCTAAATCTATGCATTAGGAGAGGAGTTATCGATCAAAATGTACGAAAATTTATACCGCACAGTGTATTTTTCGGTATATTTAAAAACAAAAACGTCATAAAAGCAACAAAATTGGATGTACGACTCTGAAATTTTGCACACTTTGGTTTTTGGTGATACGCTTTCTTGTAACGGCAAATCAATGTGCCACGCCCACTTTTACGCCCACCTCCCATATAACGTTTTAACTAAAATTCATATAATTTCTCTATTAATAAAGATTTTGGAATAATAAAGTGTTATATTGAAACACCTAAGTTGTACTCATTCGCAAAAATAACTTTGACACGCCTACTATAACGCCCACTTTTCACGTTATCTACCGTTAATGAAATTTAAAAGCTCATAAAACCGCTAAAATTAGAGGTATGATGATAAAATTTACTACGTCTATCCCCCTAGGCAATTTCATTACTATGCCAAAAAATTAAGGTGCCACGCCCACTTTTACGCCCACCTCCCATATAAAGTTTTACCTAAAATTCATATAATTTCTCTATTAATAAAGATTTTGGAATAATAAAGGACTATATTGAAACACCTAAGTTGTACTCATTAGCAAAAACAACTTTGACACGCCTACTATAACGCCCACTTTCACTTTTGAATTGTGTCCAGACGCATAAACGTAGTCATGAAACTTCGAATATATATTTATCGTGTCAAAAGAATATTTTTCCCTGAAAATCGCTTAAATCTATGAATTAAGAAAAGAGTTATAGATAAAAATGTACGAAAATTTATACCACACAGTGTATATTTAAAATTTAAAACATAATAAAACTGACAAAACTATATGTACGATTATGAAATTTTGCAAACATGGCTTTTTGGTCAAAGTCTTCGTTATAACAGAAAATAGATGTGCCACGCACACTTTTTTCCTTAAATTTTTATAAAAATATATTAGTCATATATATTAGCATTTATTCATCTTACACTGCGCCATTTATTGTACTGTAGCTAAATATAAGATAAAGATGATAAGATAGATGACTCTACTAGCAACTACTAGATGGCATGCTAACAACTTATGCTAATGTTCTCCTGAAATTATGCTCTATTAAAAATGGGAATTTAGGAAAATTTTGACTTAAGTAAAAAAAAATTATCTCTAAACATTATAAACAATTTATTTTCATGTACTAATGGCTAACAAATTTTAAAATTATACAAAACTTATTTCGTTTGAAAATCTTTTAAGCAAAATGTTATAGAAGTTTAAAAAACAAAATCTAACTAATAAATTTCCCGTTTTAGAAAAATGCAGAGAATGTATATTTTAAATCACCCTGTGGCCCTTAAAATTTAACCTTAAATTCACTTTCTTCCTCTTAAATTCATGTAAATTCTCTATGAATAAAGATTTTGGAATACTAAAGGACTATACTGAAATATCTAAGTTATGTTTATTAGCAGAAACTTTATTGACACGCGTATTTTAACGGCCACTTTCATTGAAAGACTAAATTTACGAAACCATATTAGTAGCATACCGAAGTTATAATGGGTGGTTTAATTTTAAGGGACTATGTTGATTTTGAATAAAATTATTATGAAATTATTATCATTTATTTTTATAATGATAATATTTGTATGCTTCAATTATGTATGGAACAAAATATCGGCCAAATGGCCCCCCAACCTAGGCGGCACACCACGATTCGATAGTCCAAATTTTCAATGACACTGTTGATGCTCGATTGTTGGGCACGATGATGAGTCGAGGTTGCTAGCTCTTTTGCCACGTTATCGTGAAAAACAGCTATGTTTCCCATTCAGCGAACTAAGATGGCATTCACAGATGTTTTCACATTTCATACAGACCTGCTTTGCAGACATTTAAATATTTTTTACAATTCTCAGGATTGTGGACGAATTCGAACGATTATGTTGACCAAAAGAATCACGAAGTGCACAAAATTAATTTTGATTTGAACGCCCATTTTTATAAAAATCTTTAATATTTAAAAGCGTTGTTCGATTGCGTATCTTTCCACGGTTCAAATTGAGTTAGTCTGAGATTGAGAAATGTCAAATGAAATACAAGAAAAAAGTTGAAGGTTAGATGTGGTTCACCTTAAACATGGGCCCTTAAAATTTAACCACCCTCTACAAAGAAAGTGATACATATTTTATTATAAAGAGATTATTCTATAGCGATTAACAAAATAATAAATATTGTGCTTTAAATGTACACAAAATTGGTGGTGGGTATGAAAGATTCGGCACAGCCGAATATAGTGCTCTTACTTGTTAATTAATAAAAAAGTAATAATAAAAATATTAAAAAGCATAAAATAGTTTATAATGTAAAAGAAACACTTCAAAACTGTAGAAATTAATAAAGAAACTTGAACTTAAAATATAAATTGAGTAAAAAAATATTTTTTATTGAAAAAAATATTATTCTCTAGATACGAGATCAAATATGAGCACAAAAACAAAAATACAGGTACTTCATTAGAATAAAATTTCAATATAAACAATATAAACATCTGCTTTCGAATCGTAGCCACTTTTTTATTTCCCATGATCCCGAAAAATAATCCCAGGAAATCGGCAATATATATATATATATATATAAATAACTAAAATTCCCGGGAAATAACGTAATTGATAGCACAAAATGCATTTGTTTGTTATTAACAGTAATCGCTATGCAATAGTCTCTAGTAGTAGGCGTGTTGAAGTTCTTTCTGCTTATAAGTACAACTTAGATATTTCAACATAGACTTTTACTATTCCAAAATATTTATTCATAGATAAATTATATGAATTCGAGATAAAACGTTACATGGGAGGTAGGCGTAAAGTGGGCGTATCACATTTTTTTCCGTTCCAACAGAATGTTTGACCAAAAAGCAATTTTCGCTAAATTTCAGAATCATACATCTAATTTTGTCAGTATTAGTAGGTTTTTAATTTTAAATATACTGAAAAATACACTGCGCGGTATAAATTTTCGTACATTTTGATCTATAACTCCTTTGCTAATGCGTCCATTTTAGCAATTTTCGATGAAAAATATTACTTTTACTCAGGAAATATATATTCGACTCTACGGTAATGCGGTTGGACACACGGTTTTTTTACCTACTCTTGCATTACGAGCTAAGACTCTCTTCCTGATATTCAGATTTAGCCCTCATTTAAATACCAAACAAATTTTGTGTATAAGAAAGATCCTGGCAAAATTTGAGCCCCCTAGCTTTTTTGGTGCGACCTCTATCGTGCTTTCAACAGACGGACGGACATAGCTAGATCGTCATAAAATCAAACCTCGATTCAGAATATATATACTTTATTGGGTCTAAAATGGATATTTCGATATGTTACAAACGGAATGACAAAATGAATATGCCCCCACCATTTTTTTGGTGGCGGGTATAATAATAACAAATACGATTAAAAGGAAACAGAGTTGGTTAAACATAAAACTTAATACTTGTAATCATGTTTAAGCCACAATCATAAAATTCTATCATAGTATGATGCTCTTTGCATTTATATCCTTGCACCAATTATGAAAAAACAATTCCATTTTTGATTATCATACTATTTTTTTAGTATACGACAACCCCTTCTATTTTTGCCCAAACACACACACACATTCATAGTTGCATTATTATTTTCCCTTGAATTTTTAAAACATATTTTCAGTTTATACAAAAACAAATAAAAAAATTTTATTGAAACTTAACAATTACTTTCTAGCAAAAGTTGCAATTTTTGCTAATATTTTTCATGGACTTAAAGTTTGAAAAAAAATAACAATAAAAATTCTTTAAATATTAGAATTGTCTCTAACAACATTGGCTTAAATATTCTATTGACAATAAATGAAACAAAAACTTTTAAAAACAACAACAACTTCAAATCCCACTGTAAATACGAAAAACAAATAAATATTATTTTTCTAGCAAAATAAAACCTGAAAATTTACGCACCATAAAACAATATCATGAATCGTAGTACGTGATGAAAAACTTCTACAACAGTTTAACCACATTATTTTATACATATGTACATATGTTTAATATTTATATATGTATGTATGTATGTATGTATAATATTAATAATATATAAAATAAATTTATTTTAAATCAAACACCCACACTCTACACCAACAGGAAGACTTAAATATTAAAATAAACGCATACGAATAAAAAACAAATCTCTAGCACATAAATCTTTAAATATCTACGATTGTAATACTGATTAATTTTTTTTTTTTTTTTATTTAATCACGTCACGTGCATGTTTTATTCTTCTTTATAATTAGTTAATAATTATGATTACGTTTTTAAACCTTTCTTGTCAAACTAATTAAGGGTAACTTTCAGTCCTCTCCCTTTTATCGTAAAGAGTTATATTTAAAACTCATTTGCCGGCGGGTATTAAATATTCAAATCAAAAACAGCCTAAAACATACAACTGAAAAAGATAAAAAGAAACAAGAAAATCACTGCCACAAACAATTAAAACACTCCTTTGACCTTTTAACAATCTTTTGAATCGTTTTAATTTTTTAGGGTTGATAAAGATTTTTCTGTCTTAACATCTTAAAAATAAACTGTTACAACAAATGACTGAACTTTGTTTATAGTCTTCACCAGTGATGCCAAGTATACATACTTTTCACAAGATTAGGTTCCAATCCCATAAACGACTATAAGTATGGAAGTCGACCAAGCGATTCCTGTTTGTATTGGTTGAAATTAACCTTTAAAAGCCCCCCGATTTGGACCAAACTGTAAGTGCTATCAATCTTTTGTAAATGAATATTTATTGCAAACAATCACAATCGCCTTATAACTTTCTTAGTATGAGCAAATAAACCTGACTTCTTTTATCTTTTTCCATAATTTTAACACAAAAATTAAAATTCTTCAGCCAACGGATCGATACTTTTGATACCTTATTTAAATAAGACATGGGTTTAAAAGGTTCTTGTTGATTGTTGCACACGCTGGTAACATCAAATTGAACGCTGCATTCTCAGAAATTAGTTCAAAGAAAAGCTAGCAATTCGTTTAAGTGAGATATAAGCAACAGTACACAATAAGTTGATAAAAGCCTAAAACATTACAACCTTCAGCACAATATTTGAGGTTTGTGCTGAAATTTTATTTCGATTTCTACATAACACATAAATAAGTCAAAAAAAAATTTAATATATTTTCAATATTTTTGTAGTTTCAAGAATATCATCTATTTGGAAGATATGTAAAACCAATTATAGACCGTTAAAAATGGTTGTTTTGTCTATTGAAATTTAATTTAACATTTACTAATTTCATAGAGTTGGTTTCCAGGAGTGAGCATCATGTGAAAGTTGATGTGGAAACTTACCACGAACCATTGTTATTTTTTTATAATCTGTTTATAGTTTAGCGAAGAAATTTTAATTAAACAAATTGAAAATATAATCATGCATGGTAAAAAATATTTTCTTATTTAGCAACTGACCCGCATCCTACTAACATAAGTCTTAAATAAAAATAAATATTTTTACACCCGCCACCAAAAAAATGGTGGGGGTATATTCATTTTGTCATTCTGTTTGTAACACATCGAAATATCCATTTTAGACCCCATAAAGTATATATATTCTGAATCGGGGTTTGATTTTATGACGATCTAGCTATGTCCGTCCGTCTGTCCGTCTGTTGAAAGCACGATAGAGGTCGTACCGAAAAAGCTAGGGGGCTCAAATTTTGCCAGAATCTTTCTTATAGACAAGGTTTGTTTGGTATTGAAAATGGGATAAATCGGAAGAGAGTTATAGCTCGAAAAGCAAGAGTAGGTCGAAAAAACCGTGTCCTTCGAACATCGAATAAAATGGAATTGTGTCCAAACGCCTTAACGTAGAGTCATGAAACTCCGAATATATATTTCCTGAGTAAAAGCAATATTTTTCCCTGAAAATTATCTAAATCTATGCATTAGGAGAGGAGTTATCGATCAAAATGTACGAAAATTTATACCGCACAGTGTATTTTTCAGTGTGTTTAAAAACAAAAACGTCATAAAAGCAACAAAATTGAATGTACGACTCTGAAATTTTGCACACTTTGCTTTTTGGTAACACGCTTTCTTGTAACGGCAAATCAATGTGCCACGCCCTTTTTTACGCCCACCTCCCATATAACGTTTTACCTAAAATTCATATAATTTCTCTTTTAATAAAGATTTTGGAATTATAAAGGACTATATTGAAACACCTCAGTTGTACTCATTCGCAAAAATAACTTTGACACGCCTACTATAACGCCCACTTTTCACGTTATCTACCGTTAATGAAATTTAAAAGCTCATAAAACCGCTAAAATTAGAGGTATGATGATAAATTTTGCTACGTCTATCCCCCTAGGCAATTTCATTACTATGCCAAAAAATTAAGGTGCCACGCCCACTTTTACGCCCACCTCCCATATAACGTTTTACCTAAAATTCATATAATTTCTCTATTAATAAAGATTTTGGAATAATAAAGGACTATATTGAAACACGTAAGTTGTACTCATTAGCCAAAACAACTTTGACACGCCTACTATAACGCCCACTTTCACTTTTGAATTGTGTCCAGACGCATAAACGTAGTCATGAAACTTCGAATATATATTTATCGAGTCAAAAGAATATTTTTCTCTGAAAATCGCTTAAATCTATGAATTAGGAAAAGAGTTATAGATAAAAATGTACGAAAATTTATACCGCACAGTGTATATTTCAAATTCAAAACGTAATAAAACTGACAAAACTATATGTACGATTCTGAAATTTTGCAAACATGGCTTTTTGGTCAAAGTCTTCGTTATAACGGAAAATAGATGTGCCACGCACACTTTTTTCCTTAAATTTTTATAAAAATATATAAGTCATATATATTAGCATTTATTCATCTTACACTGCACCATTTATTGTACTGTAGCTAAATATAAGATAAAGATGATAAGATAGATGACTCTACTAGCAACTACTAGATGGCATGCTAACAACTTGTGCTTATGTTCTCCTGAAGTTATGTTCTATTAAAAATGGGAATTTAGGAAAATTTTGACCTAAGTAAAAAAAATTATCTCTAAACATTATAAACAATTTATTTTCATGTGCTAATGGCTAACAAATTTTAAAATTATACAAAACTTATTTCGTTTGAAAATCTTTTAGAAGCAAAATGTTATAGAAGTTTAAAAATCAAAATCTTACTAATAAATTTCCCGTTTTAGAAAAATGCAGAGAACGTATATTTTAAATCACCTTGTGGCCCTTAAAATTTAACCTTAAATTCACTTTCTTCCTCTTAAATTCATGTAAATTCTCTATGAATAAAGATTTTGGAATACTAAAGGACTATATTGAAATATCTAAGTTATGTTTATTAGCAGAAACTTTATTGACACGCGTATTTTAACGGCCACTTTCATTGAAAGACTAAATTTACGAAACCATATTAGTAGCATACCGAAGTTATAATGGGTGGTTTAATTTTAAGGGACTATGTTGATTTTGAATAAAATTATTATGAAATTATTATCATTTATTTTTATAATGATAATATTTGTATGCTTCAATTATGTATGGAACAAAATATCGGCCAAATGGCCCCCCAACCTAGGCGGCACACCACGATCCGATAGTCCGATAGTCCAAATTTTCAATGACACTGTTGATGCTCGATTGTTGGGCACGATGATGAGTCGAGGTTGCTTGCTCTTTTGCCACGTTATCGTGAAAAACAGCAATGTTTCCTATTCAACGAATTAAGATGGCATTCACAGATATTTTCGCATTTCATACAGACCTGCTTTGTAGACATTTAAATATTTTTTACAAATCTCACGATTGTGGACGAATTCGAACGATTATGTTGACCAAAAAATCACGAAGTGCACAAAATGCGCCCATTGAACGCCCATTTTTATAAAAATCTTTAATATTTAAAAGCGTTGCTCGATTGCGTATCTTTCCACGGTTCAAATTGAGTTAGTCTGAGATTGAGAAATGTCAAATGAAATGCAAGAAAAAAGTTGAAGTTTAGGTGTGGTTCACCTTCAACATGGGCCCTTAAAATTTAGCCACCCTCTACAAAGAAAGTGTTGTTTGACAATGCATAGGGGGATATACGTAACAAATTTGATCATCATACATCTAATTTTGGCGGTTTTGTGAGCTTTTAAATCTCATTAACAGTAGATAACGTGAAAAGTGGGCGTTATAGTAGGCGTGTCAAAATTGTTTTTGCGAATGAGTACAACCTAGGTGTTTCAATATAGTCCTTTATTATTCCAAAATCTTTATTAATATAGAAATTATATGAATTTTGGGTAAAGCGTTATATGGGAGGTGGGTGTAAAAGTGGGCGTGGCAATTAGATTTTCCGTTACACAAAAGCCACTCACCAAAAAGCAAAGTGTGCGAAATTTCAGAGTCGTACATTCAATTTTGTTGCTTTTATGACGTTTCTGTTTTTAAACACACTGAAAAATACACTGTGCGGTATAAATTTTCGTACATTTTGATCGATAACTCCTCTCCTAATGCATAGATTTAGATAATTTTCAGGGAAAAATATTGCTTTTACTCAGGAAATATATATTCGGAGTTCCATGACTCTACTTTTATGCGTCTGGACACAATTCAATTTTATTCGATGTGCGAAGGACACGGTTTTTTCGACCTAGTCTTGCTTTACGAGCTACAACTCTCTTCCTAATATTCCGATTCAGCCCATTTTAATACCAAACAAACCTTGTCTATAAGAAAGATTCTGGCAAAATTTGAGCCCCCTAGCTTTTTCGGTGCGACCTCTATCGTGCTTTCAACAGACGGACAGATGGGCGGATATAGCTAGATCGTCATCAAATCAAACCCTGATTCAGAATATATATACTTTATGGGGTCTAAAATGGATATTTCGATGTGTTACAAACGGAATGACAAAATGAATATACCCCCACCATTTTTTTGGTGGCGGGTATAAAAACATCAAGCATTAGTATTCATAAAAACCTGTAATACCAACTTAATCCTCAAAATTTAAAAAAAAAATTATAAATCACAAAAAATAACAATTAACTATCTATGTGAAAAAGCAATTTCATTCTTAAATCTCGGTTTTAATTTATACGTACATTCATGTTATTATATCATTTTATTGTTGCTTCAAAACAACTTATTAAATATCTGTGGCTTAAAGCTAAAAGGGCCAATGTCAAAATATTTACTTTTGAGAAAATTTGAATTGAAGTTTAACTTTTATATATGCTTTCATAGTGACATTGGCCAGCATTTTATTTATGAATCTGTTCTGGGTTAAGTATGACTTTAGCTGTTTTACCATAATGAAAAAGAGCAAGAAAACAAATCTAATGCAATGATTAACTCAAAAGATCAAAAAAGTGACATTGGCTCTGTTAGCTCCAAGCCACAGATATATGCATATTTCTATCAATTCTGTGCTTTGTTATTGCATGTTTAATTTAAATATACACATACAATAATGTCATAGATTTTCAATTAAATCTTCTTGATAAGAGAGAATTAAATACAAGTATAATTTCAATTTAATGAGCATGTGATTAATATTAATTGAATGTAATTTTAATAAATCAAATGCAATTAAAAAAGACCATAAAAGAGATTAATGATTATAAATGAATACAAAAATATGAACAAGCGAGGAAAAATATAAAAAAAATAAGTGAGAGTAAACAAAAATTTTTAAACCCATACTGTAATATATGTTGTTTTAATTTTATTGAGCTAAAGATCAACTTTTTTATATAAAAATTATTATTATTTTATTCCAATATTTCGCTACCACATTCGGTAAAATAATATTAAAACAAAAATTTTATTATTTTGTTAATGACTGTAATATCTATATATGATGGGCAAGTTCTAGAAAAGGGTGACTTTTAAAGGAAAAGGGCTCCTCGAGACAAAATCATCGACTGTAAATACCGAATATAAGACGAAAAAATTTAAACAAAAATTTTAAGGGTTGATGTTGATTTTGAATTAAAAAAAAACTATTTATCAAATTATTGTCATTTGTTTTTATTCTGATAATATTGGTATGGCTCAATTATGTATGGAACAAAATATCGGTCAAATGGCCGCTGCAACCTCGGCAGCACACCTCCATCCGATGGTCCAAATTTCATCAAATACACAGAACACAGCAGGCTATCCAACATGAAGCAATTGACATTGTGCAGTCAGCTACATGATTATTTTGAAAACGACAGCAGCACCAAAAAACATGAATTGAAGAACAGGGGCCGAATTACGGCATTCGATATCAAACGAAATTTTACTCGAACGATCGAGTTCGCTGTGCTTTAGGTATAGAGATTCTAACAAGAATTTTCAAATTTCGATCACGTTCGAATGCCGTAATTCGGCCCCAGTATTTTTGTTTTAGAAATGTACATTTTAGTGATGCCACATTCAACTATTTCACTTTCGTAAAAATAAAATTGCTTAAATAAATTCATTTAACTTAAGCAAATAAATTGTTGTGTTTAAGCCATGTTAGTTTAAATCTAAATTTTCAGTAAATCAATATACAAATCTTTTTATATCCTTTTCTGGTACATAGAATAATGCCCATAAATTTAACAATATTACACAAGTTCTGCAATCTTGTCATTAAGTCTGATGTAAATGGTTTCATCATAATGTTTATTGCTCTCACTTTTCTTCACTATTTTCTGCTTACATCGATATTTGCTGGGCTTTCATCAACTGATCCGGCATTCTAGAACATTCTAAGTATTCTTCAACAACAACTGTTGTCAAAAGTTCAAAGTCGTTGCATAATGATACAGTGACTTTCCAGGTTGTATATACATTAAAGAGTATATATTTAGCATTCGCTTTAATATGCCTTTTTATGTCATTCAGCTATGGTGCGAAGGGAATATAAAGCTTTACCATTTGTCATGTCTACAATATGCATTTTCGATCATATGAAGTACAAATTTTCTAAAGTCAGTCCATGTTTTGGATAGAATTAACTTGTACAAGTCCCCACATGTTCAGCGCTTATGTCAATCTTTTGGAATAATTCGGATATAAATAGCTATTGGAAACCACCACAATCTTCCCATAACTTGCTGAGATATAAAAACCTAAATACGAATGTCTCTCTTTTCTCCTATATTTTACTACTAAAAGTTAATATTTTATAGCATGTTTTTAGACACGTTTGATATGCATTAGACAAACCAGTCAATAATCTGAAAAGTCATAGACTCAAATTTATTTCGTGACAGATTTCGAAGAAAAAGTAACACATTTTTTTAAAACTAACTGAGATAAAAGAACGAAAATAAAACTGATTTTTCAGCTTTAGTACAACCAAGAGAGAAATGGTTTGACTAGTAGAGTAGAAAGTAATAAATTCAACAAGTAACAGTGCTATATTCGGCCGTGCCGAATCTTATATACCCTTCACAACGTGTAGTCATGCAATAACAATTGTTTGTATCACCATTCATCTCATATAAAATACGTACATATGTATATACTGGTTAGACTAAATGTGGCATCGAATCCCAGCTGAGCCAAAAAAATTTTATCTTATTTTACTTAAGATATTATTTATATTTTGTTATTTTTTTTATAATTATTTTTAAAAAATTTTTTTATAAAAATTTTTAAAAAACTTTTTAAAATTTTTTTTAAAATTTTTTTTAAATTTTTTTTTTGTAATTTTTTTTATTATTTTTTTTTTATTTTTAATATATCTTTTTTTTTGTAATTTTTTTTTTTTGGCATGTTTTTTGCATGTATGTATATAAGTATGTTGTTGTTGTAATTGTGTGAAAAAACGAGGTGGTCGTGGTTTTTGGCTGATATCGCAGAAAGTTATGGGGCGATTGTGCTGAACTTCAATAGCGATTCATTCCTGGATATTTCCAAGAGATTGATACCATATACAGATCTGAGGAACATATAGTTGCTTCTAAAAGTTGATTTCAACCAACACACGGACAGACGGGCAGACGGACAGACGGTCAGGGCTTAATCGACTCCTCTATTCATAAGCTTTCAGAAAATATATACTTTATGGGGTCGGAAATGAAAATTGTAGAAATTACAAACGGAATGACAAAGCTATATATACCCTTGTGCACCACAGGTGAAGGGTATAACAAAACAACAGGACTAAATCTACGAAACGGTAGGATTTCCATTTTTAATTATGACTGACATAACTATTTGCATTCTGAATTTTGTAAGCATATAAAAGCGCAAAAAATTATGTCTTCTGTAATGCTTTTTGTTTTAGCAGTAAAAGTAGCACAAAAATTTAATTCAATTACAGTTTTAAAATCTTTTTTGTTGTTGGGACATTTTGTGTAAAAATTATTCCTTCATCAAATACTCTTGGAAAAAGTTAATCATTACGTAAGCGATTCAAGAAGAGCTTTTTGGAAATTAAAATTTTGGAATTTATACATTTTCGCTTAAATTGACACATTCATACAGGTTACTTTTCAGTAGGTGATCGTAAATCGAACTCATAGCACTCAGATTCTTATTATAAAAATACTCTGCAAATTATAAAATGTGTACAAGAATTAATGCAGCCAAAGAATCTGCATTTATATACAAAAACGGAACTTTAAGAACAGAAATTAGACTAGAAACAAACAAGGAATATGGTACCAGACATTATTATTAATGGATGGAGATATTTTACTAGTCCCTAAAGCTTTATGTCCGGGTTGCCATGATCTAATTCAGGATGACAAAAATGTTTTCTTAATATATCAAAGATTTAAATTCAAAGAAAATTTTCTCAAACGACAGTTTGATACTGAAATAGCGTCAACAATATTATAAGCTTACCTATTAATTATTACATTCTACTGGGTGATACAAATAAAGTCTAACGTGGATCACAAAATATGATGGATGATTGATGACCGATTTAATATTTAAAACTCAAAGCCTACTTATATCTATACCGAATGGAGAAAATGGAAAATAGCAAATGCGGGAAATAATTCGGAGGTATGAAACATTGTCACTGCTCAACTTTTTCCCAAGCTGAAGTTCAATATTTAATGAGTGAGACAATAAAAGACGTAAACTTTTTCAGATAGTACTTTTTTTTTTTTGTCTTCTTTCTTTCTATCTCTTCTTTCTTGCAAGGCACTTAAAAGGAACTGAAACTTATTTTTCGAAGCATCCTTTCTTGGAAAAAAACCTAACCTTTCTACACATTAAGTGTTCATCAAAATATTGTTAATGTAAAAAAAGATTCATTTACGTTACGACTATTATATAAATACTATCCAAACCCGGCGCGCGTTGCTACGCCCCTTAATGAATAAAAATGCATTCTAAATTTTAATTGAATATTAAGTGCAAGAAGCTAAATATTATAACCTTTTTTATGGGCGTGGCACTGCCCACTTTTCTAATCACGAAACTGTATAGTCATGAGAGCTCAATATGTGTGAAAAGTTTTAGAAAAATCAGTGCAGCGCAAGTACCTCAAAATTATAACTTTTTCATGGACTTGTCCATGCCCACTTTTCGAACCACAAAATTGTATAATCATGAGAACTCAATATGTCTGTGCAAAGTTCCAGAAAAATCTAAAAAGTTTAAGTAGTTAAAAATGATAATTTCTTTTTATGGGCGTGGCACTGCCCACTTTTATAATCACGCAATTGTAAAGTCATGACAGCTCAATATGTGTGTAAAGTTTTAGAAAAATCGGTCCAGTGCAAGTGCCTCAAAGTTTTAACTTTTTTCTGATGGGCGTGTCCCGCCCACTTTTTTCCATCCATAAACACTCCCTGGAACGTGTACAACAACTTGCCAAAGTTTGAGTCCAATCGGTTTTACAGTTTCGGAGTCTATAGCTAACACACACACAGACAGAGTTTTACTTTTATAATATAGATTCTTTTTTTCGTTTACAGATTAAAAAAATTAATAAAAATTCATTAAAAAATACCTAAACAGAAACGCATTGAAACATAAATCAGTTCTACAATCTTTATAAATAGCTACCAATATCTAACACATATTGACTTAAAAATAAGAAAAGTCTTTCACTTTGTTTGAAAATATTATGCGTTTACATACAATTTTTAAATACTTAATGTTACAATTACACTTTCTTATACGCTTTCTAGTCACGACTTTTATTATTTTAACATCGAAATATCAATTTAAGTAAATAACTAAAAACGTAATATATAAATAAAAATTGCAGTATTTTGCTATTTATGAACATAAAACAATTCAACAACATTAAAGTGATTGTACGAACTTCAGTACAATAGAAGTTCAAAAAGAATTTTCTAATTTGCTTTTAATTGTTACAAAAAAAATGTTTCTCTGTCAGTGTGTCCATTTTTTATGTTTTTATTGTTTATCATTGCATTGTTTTGTAACTTTTTTTATAACTTTTTGCAAAAAATTAAATAAAGAGCAACCTCAGTTTTTACTCATCTTTTGAACATTGACATTTCTTGTTTTAGTGACTGCTGCAATATGACCATTCTTTTTTTTTCTGATATTGCTTTCGGTGCTATGTATCTGTATAGTAGTGTTGTTAGTTGTTGGTCAGCTTATAGCTGTCGGTTAAGTCGGTGGTTTCAGCATGTTTACTCATGGTCATCTGTATGCAATTGCTTCGTATAGTTGGTATAATTTTTTTTTTGTACTGGTACTGTTGCACATTATTCTTGCAAAAAGTAAAAATTAAAAATAAAAATCACCTTAGAAATACGTATTTCACTACTTACATAATGCATCGTATAGTTTTTATATATATTTAAGCCTGTAATGTGCTTCTGTTGTAGTTCACTTTTATTCACCGAGTCACTACTTTAAAACTTTCATTTAATATTAAAGTAAAAAATTTTTCAGTGTTGCTGTTGATAGTGTTACGGATTATGTGACTGTGTAAGTAGTTGCAATTTTTTAGTTTTTTTTTTTCATTTTTTTTTTATTTTTTATTTTTTTTTGCTTTATGTATATCTAGAGCTGTCATTAACAAATTGCTTAACTGACACATCACAAAGTAGATTATGTTTGCAAAAATGTAAAAGTGCTAGCAGCATAAAAGGAAACAGCGAATAAAACAAACAACCAGCAACATTCATAAAACGTTGATGTTTCAATTAAAGTTAAAATGATTTTATTTTTTTTATACTTAAAGTAACAGGAATATTTTTTTTAATTTTTTTAATTACATAAATTCGAAATATTTTAAATAATTTTTACAAAAAAATCTGGCTGGATTGGTATTTTTTACATCAATTTTAAAATTAATTAATTGATTAAAATTAAATTAAATTGCAAGTGTTCAATAGTTGTTTTCTATCATAAAATATCAGCCAACGTGAGCTTTTTTTTTCTCTTTTTTTAATTTCTTCTGAAATTGTTAAAAAAATATACAATGCACTCGCAATCAAATGAACACCGCCTAACATGAACAATCTTTTGCTAACGTTGGCTACTCTGCAACGTCAACAAACTCAAAAACCCTATAGCCTGAATGTGTTTTTTAAGCATGTGGACAATACTAATTACTAATATACTAATTTATATTTTTAAAGTTTAGTATTTCTGTATGGCAATGAAATTTAAAGTATTTTTCTTATGAAAAGAGCTGGATCAAGCGGCATGAGTGTAAAAAGATCTAAATGTTTGGAGTTAATGGAAAAGGCAGGCATTTTAGATAGTTTGCAAAAGGAAATCTCATAACATTTGTAATGAATTTCAATTAATAATTTAGTTTCATATTTTAGTAATACGAAAAGTAATAAAAGAACTTCAATATATTCAAGAGTGTAGAACAGAGGCTTATATTGAAAAATTTTAAGATTTTTTCATTAAAGTCGTCAATCGCTAACGTAAACCATTTTGCTTACAAGAACTGCTTAGGTTTTAATTAGTTCACGCTACCGTGAGTTCACTGTATATCAATTTTGATATTTTCTCATGCAGTATAACGTCGCTCATACACGTCATGCATAGTCAATAGCCGAAAAAAATATTTCTTTCTAATTTACTGCATATTTGATGAGAAATATTTCATTAAATTCCAGAATACTGTTCCTACACCCGATACATTAAAAATGAATTCCTCACAAATCTGATTTAACCTAGTTTCTATACGACCACTATATAAAGGAAACAGCCAACGGAAGGAATATATTATAATATTTAATATAAAGACTGCCTTAACATCGTTTGTTACATATGTTATACCATTGTAGCATTGTGTTTAAGGATGTTTGACATTTGTTAAACCTGATTTTACAATCACACAAATCCACGTGTTAGTTGACTTGTTTGACCCTCAGACATGCAACTAAAATTAAATTATTACTTTTCATGAACTGAGTGCAAACAGAAACTAAATGGACATTAGAAGTGATAACAATTCATGTACGTTCATGCAATTATATGAAGAGATATCATATCTATGATATCAACACTACTTAAATACAATACTAATTTATTAAACATAAGCAAGATGTAAGTGAAACTAAAATAAATTGAAATTGAATTACTAAGTAAGTATTTCGTTCCTTGAAAGAGCTCAAAGCCAACACAAGATAATTAGGGACTAGACGAATACGTATCAACAAAGTGTGTGTTAAGGCGTTAACGAGGTCGGAAGGAAAAAGCAAGAGGGCTCAAGTTTTGCCGAAATAATTCTTATACACAAGGTTTGTTTGGTATTCATTATGGGGCTAAATCGGAATATTAGGAATAAAGTTATAGCTCGTAATGCAAGAGTAGGTCAAAAAAACCGTTTCCTTCTAACAACGAATAAAATAAAATTGTGTCCAAAAGCATCAACGTACAGGCATGAAACTCCAAATATATATTTCCTGAGCAAAAACAATATTCCCCCCCAAAAATTGCTCAAATCTATGAATTAGAAAAGGAGTTATAGATCAAAACGTATGAAGTTTTGTACTGCACAGTGTATTTCTCGGTATATTCAAAATTTTAAACTTAATAAAACTGGCAAAATTAGATGTATGATTCTGAAATTTTGAAACCGTTGCTTTTTTGGTCAAATGCTTTGTTCTAACAGAAAATAAATGTGACACGCCTAGTTTTACGACCACCTACCATATAACGCTTTTTCTCAAATTCATATAATTTTTCTTGAATAAAGTTTTTGGAAGAATGAAGGACTATATTGAAAAATATGAGTTACATTTATTAGCAGAAACTTTATTGACATGCCTACTTTAACGGCCACTTTCTTTGAAAACATTTTACCAGCATATCGAAGTAAGACAAAGAAAGTGATACATATTTTAGTATAAAGATATTATTCCATAGCGATTACTATTAATAACAAAATAATATATTCTGAGCTATAAAAGTACATCAAATTAGTGACGGGTATAAAAGATTCGGCACAGCCGAATATAGTGATTGTTCTTTTTGTAATTTTTAGTATGTGAACATAGATTCTTAAAATTCGGGATTAATGATTCGAGGTCTAACTGTAAATATTATGGACGGCCAAACAATTCCTTTTTCTAAGTTTTATTGTTTTATATTTTGTATACATAAAATTCTGAAAGTTGCTACTGAAAATCCAAGTTTACTTTCAAGATTTTAGTGGAGGACAAAATGTTACTAATATTATTTTTATTGTAATTTTTCCATGTTTTAAATTTATGAATTTGAAATTTTGGAACTCAGTAGCATTAGTATTGGTTTTAAGTAGAAAATTTATTCCCGATTTATTCTTACTATACTTTTTACTTTTCTAAATAAAATGAATCAGAGATAAATAAATTTAACCTAAAAATACGTAGCAATAACAAATATAACTTGAGTATTCAATAAATAGTAAGAGTTGGATAATATGCTAGCATAATATAAAAATATAAAATCTGTAATGACGGCCAATACTATATGGGTCAAATCTAGTATTTAGAAAATCACCCCTTTCAGTCCCCTTAATTTTGGTATCGAACAAAAGGACTTGACATTTAATTATGAACAAGTTAAAATCCAGGATAATAAATAATAAAAATAAAATAAATAATAAATAAAATGGCGGATATATGTTTAAAATGTAGTTATAGTTTCCTCGTCCCCTTTAACACCCATAATATTGGTATAAAATAAACAGCGTGACATTAAAATACAGTACACTATGAGAAAGTGTAAAATTCAAAATGGCGTCCAAAACAAAACGACAGAAAAAATTTCTTTTTAACTCTATTAACATGCTTACCAACAGCAGCTTGACTAGTAGAATGCAGTTTACTATGTAAAAACGCAAGATCAAAGATGGCGTCGGAAATAATAAAGAAAATGACGTATTACGTGAAATCTTAAATTAAGGCTTTGCTACGATGTGGTATTTATAATTTTGTACATGAGGGCGAAGGGTATTGTCAGATTCAACACGGTCGATTATAGCGCTTTTATTAGTTTTTTCATATTAAATTGCTCTTAAAAACTTAAAGCAACGATGCCCATAGTAATGATACCTCTAATTTTTGGTTAACTACGCACTTTATCAATGAAGCTAAAGACATACAAATTTTAGGTGTGAGCTGATGTAGTTCTTTATATTTGCCATAACTACTTCCAAATAACTCGAAAACTCAATGCAAAATTAAATAAAGGGTCCGCCATCTAACGTTTTTTTTTCAACTAGTGCTTATTTCATGAATGGTAGCACTTAGCTCATGTCTGATCGGACAGATAATTAGTTTTATCCTTCCGCTGAAATATTGCGACATTACTTTGGCCGATTTTCCAAAAAAAAATCATCTTTTCAGATGAAGCTCATTTTGATTTTGGCGGGTATGTAAACAAACAAAATTGTCGCATTTGGGGCACAGAAGACTCGCACGCATACATTTAAAAGCCGATACACCCAAAACGAGTCACTGTTTGGTGCGGATTTTGGTCCAGAGGCATAATTGGGACATTTTGTTTCGAAAATGAGCAAGGAGTGGCAGTAGTCAATGGCGATCGTTATCGGGCCATGTTGAACGAATTTTTGTTCACAAACATTGAAGAGGAGGATATTTACAACATTCGCTTTCAACAGGACGGTGCTACGTGCCACACAGCAGAAGCTACACTTTTTTTAATAGCATTTAAAAAAAAAAGTAATTTGGCGGACCCTATTTATATCTGACTGCATTAAACACAACAAAACCATTTAGAGAATTTTTTCTAAGTTTTAGGGAAAACTTTTTTGAAAATGCATATTTTTTTTCTGAGGCACCACTCGTCACAATTCCAATGTTGAAGTTATTTTATATATACATACATATATTTATATATATATATCAGTATATTAACATTTTAACGTTTTATTTCAATAAAAAAGATTTGCTTGAATTACTAACAAGAAAAAAAGGAGTGAAAAACTTAATTAACTGTAAACTTTCCCTTTAAATTATTTTTTAATCCGACATGGTTGGTCTGGTTTTCAATCCCTTTAAGACATTTCTCAGAACAAATATTCATTCCATTTCAAAAAAAATATAATTTTTTTAGTGGCTAACGGAAATTAATGTTTGTTAACAGTTATTTTAATTTAAAATTTTCCCCTTTTTTACATCGTTTTGTTGGCGTTTCTTTGCCAGTGGCGTTATTTAAAGAAGAAAATTCATGTCAAAAATAAAATTAGTTGACGGCATTAAATTTAAATTACTTAGAACTTTATTTTTATTTATTTAAGAAAGATTCAATTTTCAACAGAATTGTTTTTAGAAAAGGGTCGGTCAGGGAATTACCAGTTCGATTAACTTCAAATACTTTTTTGTTTAACTGAGTTAATTAAGTAAATAATAATAAATAATAAAGTTGTAATACATCCATATAAATATATATTCTTATAAAGAGTCTTTAAGAAGAACGTTTTGAAATATGTTAACGTGAAGTGCGCAAGTTGTTCAGCAATTTTGATAAGCACTTTTTAACATTATTTTTCTAAAGAAAATAGTGTACTAGATAGGAAAATTAGGTACAAAATGACAAAGGATAACAGTTTTTGAGGTTTTTATAAATTTTCTATTATCTACGAAACAAGTTAAAAATTATATTCTGTTTTTTCTTAGAAATTCTAAAAAAAAATCTCAGAAAAACAAAATGAAACTAATTTTTGTAAAAACTTGTTTAAATAATTTTATTAATTTTCAGTTCAATCAGTACATAGAAAGTGAGTGAGAAAAAAAGTTTTATTCCCGACAGAAATTATCATCGGTTCAACAAATTATTAATTTTTCAATGCCAGTCATGTGAAACTGTTATATCGGACAGCTAAAAAAAATACGTGAAGAAATAATTTTTCAAAAATGCGATGTGAACTCTCAGAAAAATAGCAAAAAAAAGGTTCATTGTTACACTATTTCAAAAACCTTTAAACAGTATAAGAAAGATTTTAACATTTAAAGAAAACCTAAATTAGGAAAAAAAACGTTGTAACAGATATTAGTAAGTCAAAACAAGTCGAACAACTCTTTCAAACAGCAGCAAACACTTTTATCCGAAAAACAGCCTGTAATCGTTAATACTTTGATTTTTTCGCGTATAAACTTTAGAGAGTTTCAGATCAAAATGCGGTTAAGAAATTAGTAGCAAAATAAGGACCGAAAAAATTTAAGTCAAATTTAATTAAAAAAAAAATCCACCTGCTGTCTTGTGTATAATGAAACTAATGTACAGGGGGATTTTTTAAAATTTCCAGGTTAAAATTTGTTTGCTGCCAATAGACTAAGTAATGTTCAAGAACAATACCGGACAAAAAAAAAACAAACGAAATTCCATTAGAAGTTTCTTTGCATTTGCAGTTATGGCAAAAGAAGCCAATCAATTGTATTTATATAAAAACGGAATTTTCTCCAATTCATGTTGTAAACAAACTTTGAGTGCTTTTTTAAAATCCTCTTTTTTTAATAATAAAAGCATTCTAAGACTAGTATTCTGTTCAATATTTTATGCGAACTGTTGTCAAACTAGATTCGTTAGTTATGGATGGACAGAATTCAATAAATCACTCTGAACAACGCAAAAACAAACACTTGTTTACCACTTCTACTGATACAAAAAATTTATTTTAAATTGCGTTTTCATAAAATAAATAAATTTTAATTTAAATTGAGCTCTTATATCTCTACTTAAGGAAAAAGCTTATACCGAGTGAAAAATCCCGTTTTCGTTTTGTTTTTATTTTCGCTTAAACAAATAGTTAATAGATTAGTAATTGCCTATTCATTTAGTCCTTGGAAAAAGAGCAAAAAAAACTTTAGTTGTTGTTAATGGTGGGAAAACTTTTCTAATTAATCTTAAAGAATGGTTCATAATTAACATTTTCTATTTGCTAAATATTTAAATGCTAGTGGCAGTTTCTTTGGCCAACAACAGAAACCAACCTAGAAGAAAACTCGAAACCACCAAATGAATCTGTGGCAGCAAAAGCAAAAACATTTAAAGTATGACAGCAATTGAAACTAAATGAAAACAAAAACAAAACAAAAAACAATAACACTTACGCCATTTTGTGCGTTTAGGGAAGAATAAAAAAAAAATTAAAACAGAAGAGATGGTGAAACCTATTTATTGCGAAAAAAAAACATTATATTACATTAATTGTTTAATTTTGTTTAAGGCGTAAAATGACGATAAATAGAATTAGGTTTATTTACTAAAGTATTTAATAAGTATTCTGGTATACAGATAAATTTATATCTTTAATGCTTAAATTCATTATTACGCACACACTTTTGTTGGGTTTTTATATTTTAAATTCATGAAAATATTCAAGTTTCATTAAATTGTCAAAATCTCTTTTGATTTTTTTTTTAATTTTTTTAACAAAACAAATATTAACTCTTTACTTTGTATATTTACTTGTCGTTTTTTCTTAACCACAAATTATTTTCAGCATTAGAAGCAATAAACTATATGGGCTGTTATATATCCACATATAAACACATGAGCACATACAGACGAATTTATTTACTTTCAGTAACAGCACGTGTTGTATATTATGGCAATCTGGGGAAAGTCAGAAATCACCCAGCAAAATTTCCATGTGTAAATTGTATACCCTTCACCTGTTCTGCCAAGGGTATATGCAGCTTCATCACTCTGTTTGTAATTTCTACAATACTCACGACGCCTTAAGGTATAACTTATAAACAGGGGTGTCGCTTAAGAAATATCCGTCTGTTCGCGAGTTGGAATGAATTAACTTTTAGATACACTCAAACAAGCAATGTATGTCATATAAATCTTTAGAACATTTTTGGATATGAAATCCTATTGAAATTTAGCTCTACAAGTTGATAAGATATGCAAATAAATACTACTGACTACACCTTTCCCATAATTTTACTGTAAAAATTAAAATTTTAGCCCTAGGATGATTTGTCGAAAGGTTTATTACTATTTAACATGAATATATAATGCATCTAGGGTTATTCGCTTTTTGGAAAAGTCGGTCATTTATTTTTTTTTTTTTTATTCTATACATATATTATTATTATAAATTTGTTTAAACACTTAAATGATTTTTGTATAAGGTAGTGACATCAAATTACTAGTCGTAGTTTCGAAGAGAAATTAGAAATACTCAAAAATTGGTTTAAAACAAAATGAGATACAAGCGGTTTTACTTGCAGAATATAATTAAAATGCTTAATTTCCGTCACTTTAAAATGGCGTATTATAAATAAATGCATGGAACAAATCTAATAATTCGAAATTTACCCTCTTCAACCTCCTCAATATTGATATTAAATAAAAGCATTAATAAGATACAGAATACAGTAGATTATAAAAAAGTTAAAATCTAAGATCTGAATCTGAAGCAAAATGATGAATAAATTTTTTTTTTTGTTTTGTTTTTCTTGGAAATAAAATGAATTAAAAAGATCTGTAATAATGAAGTAAAATGCACATAATAGTAAAGTGTATTATCAGATTTGGTACTGCCAAATAAAACACTGTTTTTATCAAATTGTTAAGATTTAAAATTTTAAAATTGTAAGAGTTTTTAAGGAATTTATGAATGCTTTCTCTAAAATCTAAATTAGGAAATAATAAAATAATTAATTTAACAAGAAGAAATTTGCAAGTGGTCTTTTAATGTCCTTTATTTTTGTTATTTAATTTATTTATGTATTAATATAATTGACCTAAAATGTTATGTATGCATCAGATGTCAAAGAATAGATGTGGTGTTTAACTTACAATTTGTTTTAAATATTAGCACATCTGCAATGGATTTTTTTTATTAAATTTACCTGCAAATAAAGTAAATTTAAAAAATATGAGTAATTTTTTATAATTCATTTAATATAAATTATGTTTGTATCTTGTAATTGAAGGGCAAACTAAAATACTGCCGCGGCACAAATTCATTTATTTATGTCAGTTTATTAGTTCTATTTTAAATAAATTGTTTTATTTTTTTTTTGTAAATAGTAATAACAAGTCTTGAAATTAACGCTATGAAAGTTTAATTACTAAAACACTATGATTAAAGACGACTTACGGTAACTCAAATCGAATATCGTTTGGGGTAGTCAGAATTGTCAGAATGAAAACCTAATCATCTTCGTATGAGTATTCTTGCGGTATTTCAAGTAAATCACAACGCCAATGAGTTTTCTTACTAACACACGCGCACTATGCTTCCATGTGTTGGTTGGTTCAGCTTTCGAAGCACTAAATTTAAAACACGCCATTTTTTTATTGTTTGTTTATAAAACAAATCTAGAAAGGATTATCTAAGTAAAAGAAGGTGCCATGCCAACACAAAGTTTATATTATTTCTAAACTACCTTTAAATATCAAATTCCGCTTTTTAGTTTTCGTTTTCGTTTAGTTTCAAACATTGTATCACTCCTTATGTAGAAATATTTAATGTTTCATAGTTTTACAAATAAATTTGAAAAACCAAATTAATAGCAAATCGAAAATAAAATTAGTGGTGTGTATCAAAAAAGAGCCGAATATAGTGCTCTTACTGTTTTTTTTTTAAGTTTGTGCCTTTAAAAACAATTTTTTTCAATTTAACAGCGTGCTCTTATCACAATTCGCCTGTTAGTGATAAATTTAAATTAAATTTAGAAAATTAAAACAAATTGTAGGAATACATTTTTTATCTGTTGCTTTATATTTACGTCGTAGATATGACGTAAGAAAAGTATGTCGATTCCTTCTGATGTATACAAATATAATATTTAGGCAATCACTGCAACTGTATATCTGTTACACAAAATAATCATTTGTGAAATTTCTAGATAATTTTTGTTAATTAATTATAATTACTTTGAAAACACCCACTTGAATTAAATTTTGCTTTTAGGTGGGTAAACGTATCTGTAACAACAATAAAAATTGACATGATAATAATATTTTATATTTCATGAGGGTGTTTGCTAATAATACACTTAATCTGTAACTGTAAATATTTTAAAGTGAAATTTTTTTTTATTATAAACAGTAACGGGTGTCTCAGTAAGAATGATTAAGTATTGAATATTATATTAATGCAAATTTTGGTTATTTTTGCGGTGTATTTAATTTCAAACTATATGACGCAGCACCTTAAAAACTAGTTTTTTGGTTATGATTTTAATTTTTAATATGAATTTTCTGTCGATTTTAATTATAACTTAACAGAGTATTTTTTGTATTAAATTATATTCAAGTTCTTTAAAATCTTTCAAAATCTCCGTGTCCCTGCTTTTCAACAATGAAAATCAATACAAAAAATATTTAAAAAAAGCTTCATTTAATAACCAGTTAAAAATAAATAATTAAGAAAAACCTAAAATGAAACAACATTTAACAAAAAAATAAGCGCACAACAAAAATAATCCTACAAGTTAAATACAACAACAATGAATACATATTTCAAAAATAAGCAAATATAGAACAAAGAGAATAAGAGAATAAGAAAGCAAAACAAAAACTTCTACATATATAGTAAATCAACAAAATAAGTCAGATTAAAGCAAAAAATCATGAAAAGCATGGAAAGATATATATTGACGGTTGAGCTAAATAATTAAAAATACATTTTGACGTGACCATTATGTTGAAGGTGTTGCTTTTATTTAGCTAATTTTACAGTCCAAATTATAATTAGGGAATAATAATTGCATGACCTCCCAAAAGAGAAAGAAAGCAGCTTGCTCTTTAGCACATTCCTTCATTTATCAAGGTCGTGACCATTCGTGTTATGTTGAGGCCTCCTTATGGTATACAGATTTAAAAGCCGCTGATCGTATTACGACAAGATAGATTCCCATAATGCCCGTTCTTGGCGTCATTCTTTTGTCCTTCGATCCCCCGCTTCTTCTTCACTTTTTTGTCTTTTAAATCTCCAGCATGGCCTCAATTACATAATCGGCTGTTAACACTCACTATCTCTCACTCTTTGCTTATCGTTCCATCATCAACATTTAAAAAACGTATGTGACATCTTATGACATGAACGATGTACTGATGTAATTCGTAGAATAGCTGTCCTTTATACAACCAGAAATACGTAAGACTTTCTTCTATCACTCATCTGCACTCGCCAGATCTCACACTCATAGAGTTAAATTCAAACCTTCGTTTGATCGGCAGTGGTCCGCCTTTATTTGACATTAATTGGCTTTGTTTCCCTATTATCTTTGATGCGTTGATTGAAGAGAAATGTATCTCACTCGCTTGGATTATGAAACCACTTCACAGACGTTGAAATCTATCTCCACCGGTCTTCTTGTGAGAAGTTTAATTTCTGTCTTAAGAGCATCATGCTGTAAATCGCGGGCATTGATCATAAACTGATTCAGTTTTTCTTTTACCTCTTCCATACTTCATGTTGTAACAACTCAGCTACAAGTTTTTAGGTAGTCCCTTATCATTTTTATTAGGTGCTGTGTTACTATGAAATTATTTGCAACTGCCTCTGATGTATATGGCCATCTTAGGCTATAAAAAAAATTTTCACATCCAGTGTAGCCAACAGTACGATTGGTCTAAGAGATTGGTCTTCAACCCATGTTGCCTTTATAAATAGGGCTCCTGCTTCATAGATTTCTTCACTTAGTCTCGCTTTAAGCAGCCTCCTAAATAATTTGCTACCAGTACCTGTACGCTAATGGAATGTCTGGATTAACTTTTCCTTTTCTTATTAGGACAAGTTTTTGCCCTTTCCATGCATCAGAAAATAGCCCCTCTTGTAGACCGGAATTGTACATTTGGAGCGTCATTTATTTAGTACAAAACACATTGTAAGATTAAGATTTTATGTAAGAGTTCGCCGGTAGACTAGTCAGTGGTGTGCTGATCTGCTCGACTACGGGTTTCGATGCGCTCAAGTTGCAGCTCACTCTCCACCTAACTTACCTAAAGTTTTATATCATCACTCGGCAACACAGTTACTAACAAAGTGATTAAGATTTTATTACAAAAATATATTTTATTTATATAGATTTAAAATCTTATATTTAATGACCAAAATATCAACATTTTGCAACTTGTTGTACTTTTGGCACTACTGTATTATTTTAAAATTCAGTGTATATTAAAAGTCTTTAATTATTTATAATGTGTTAGTTTATAGTACCATTGCAAAATTTCCATTTCGTTTAATATAATGTTGTTAATAATGACAATTTTCTTGATTAAAGATCATTAAGGCGATTTAACTTAAAGGGTGACTTTAACAATATGGTACTTTGTAATAATATAAAATAAACAGTTTATTGGCACAAAATAATAAAAAACTCATAAAATTTCATTTACAATGTTTGCTTAAGCTCAAATTTTATATACAGATACCAGGCATATAAATTGCGTATTCTGGAGTAAAGTATAATTAATGTTTTAAAAAATAAAAAAATCAATAATTCATGCATTCGAGTAACATAATATTTCTTTAACAAACAGGTCAAATATAAATCAAGTACTTGCAAATCATTGTAATTTTTATGAAACTGTTTATTAGCTCACAAATGTCGAAAGTGGAAATAATGATATTGATTGAGTTTTCCCGTTACAATACCGTCTACAAGACGTTCATTTTATAAAAAAAAAAAAAAAGTTTCAAAAGCAAATGACTTTTTTATATCCCTTTATTTTTCACGGATATAATAAGTTGTTTTTAAGAGACAACAATTACCGCTACTTAGTTACTTTATAGTAAGAAAGAAAGTATCATCACTGCTGATTTACCAATCAAGTGACAGCACAAATATGATAGACGTGGTGTCAAAAGACATCAGCTATTGCTCACTTTTAGTTTTGCTTATGAATATCTGTATTTTCTTCTCATTATGTATAACATTTTGTATTTTGTATCTGTTCATTTACAACAGATATCTAGAAACTTTAAAGGTAGCATATATATTAAACTTATCTTGATTAAGATCTTAATAAACCGGATAATTTATTTTCGATCAGAGGACGGAAAATCTTACTAAATATGGAAGATTTATTTGTAGTTTCTATCGAAATCCCATTACTACCTATAAGATTTTTATTGTTTTTTAAAAAATTAGTTACAACAATAGGATATATTTAAATAGTAAACGAGTTACCCCAACAGTCTTAAAAACAGTAACACTGTTAATTACCGTTTCGCCTGCTATAAATACAATAGAGACACCCAACCCTAAACAACTAATTAATAATATGTTGTTAGGTAGTTATTGATTCAATTTCAGCTCTTAACTGTCAAATTGACTTTTATTTATTTAATTTGTTCTCTCAAATTACAAAATATGAATAAAAAATTCAACAGCAAATACAAATGATAAAATTTTTGTACTGAATTAGGTGTTTAATTATGGCAAGGCGATGGCGATGACGTCTATTTTTTATAAATAGATACGTTAACAAGCAAAATTGTCAAGCTCTCTAATCAATATAAGATACAAGGTCAACCAACACATTCCAAACAAGTAAGAGCACTATATTCGGCCGTGCCGAATCTTATATACCCTTCACATAGCTGTAGTCATGCAAAAACAATTGTTTGTATCACCATTCATCTCATATAAAATGCGTACATACACATAAAAAACATACATATATAAAAACATCTCATTCTAAATTATAAATTTACGTATGTATGTTTAAAAAAAATAAAAAAAAATAACAATAAAAATAAAAATAAAAAAAAATTTTAACAAAATTTAAAAAAAAAATTTAAAAAAAATAATTAAAATATATATAATAAATATAAAACAAAAAAAAAAAAAAAAAAAAAAAATTAAAAAAAAAATTAAAAATATAAATAATATATTAAATACAAAATAAAAAAAAAAAAAAATTTAAAAAAAATATTAAAAAAAATTTTTTTTTGCCTCAGCTGGGATTCGATGCCACGTTTTCTCTAACCAGTATACACGTTTGTATGTATGTATGTTGTTGTTGTAATGTTGTTTTTGTGAATAAAAAATCGAGGTGGTCGTGGGTTTTTTAATACCGTTCTACTCCCGTATATTTCTGATATTTTAATACCTCACCCGGGTCCAAGCGATGTCGGGGGGCTTCAAAAAGTTGATTTCAACATACACACGGACAGACGTACAGACGAACAGACAGACAGACAGAGCTTAATCGACTCCCCTATTTATAAGCTTTCAGAAAATATATACTTTGTGGGGTCGGAAATGAAAATTGTAGAAATTTCACACGGAATGACAAACCTATATATACCCTTTTTCACTGTGTGAAGGGTATAAAAAGCAACTGGATATGTGATTTTAACAGGACAGCTACATATCTTATTCCTGCACAAGTAATTTTAGAGCTTGATCAAAGTTTTATAAGTATGGTAATCTCCGATCTATATTATACAAAACAGTACTAAATTTAAGAGTGTTGTTCTTTATAAATTATTCATTTGGAAAGATTATCAAAATGTTTTGTAAGGTTTTATTTTTTGTTCCATTTTCGTAATTAAAAGTGATTTAGAAAAATTAATATTGTTTCCTCTTAACAATACAGTTTAATAAACATTTTCAAAATTCATAAAATATCATTCATTGATATATTGTCATAGTAACACCAAATAGCAAGTCATATTTACTCTAGAAAAAAGCAACCAAATTGATATTAAACTTGCTGAGATAAAAAGAATAAACTAAAACTGTCTTAGTTTTGCATGAAAGAGTTTCGCAAGCAGAATTCAGTTCAATACTACAACTACTACTTGATAATCACACTTACCAAATGGTACACAAAAAAATTTATATAAGAGTTTTATCTAGAAACTGAAACTTTTCCTTCCGTAGCCTCCTCAATATGAGTGACAAATAAAAGGGCTTTACCAGTCAAATAAAGAAAACTATGAAAAAGTTTCTAATCCAAGATTGCATTTGAAAAAAACTGGCGGATATTAATTTTCTTAACCCCATCAATAAAGGTATCAAATTAAAGAGTTGACAAATGGAATACAGTTTACTAGATGGTGGGTTAATTTAAAGGGCCGATGTTCAAAGTGAACCACACCTAAGCGTCAAGTTTTTTTTCTGCATTTCATTTGACATTTCCCAATTTCAGACTAACTCAATTTGAACCATGGAAATATACACAATCCAGCAACTAAATAAATAAAAATAAGTAAGAGCACTATATTCGGCTGTGCCGAATCTTTTATACCCACCACCAATTTTGTGTACATTTAAAGCACAATATTTATTATTTTGTTAATCGCTATGGAATAATCTCTTTATAATAAAATATGTATCACTTTCTTTGTAGAGGGTGGTTAAATTTTAAGGGCCCATGTTGAAGGTGAACTAAACCTAGTCTTAAAATTTGTTTTCTGCATTTCATTTGACATTTCTCAATCTCAAACTTACTCAATTTGATCCGTGGAAAGATATGCAAATGAGCAACGCTTTAAAGTTATTCAGGTTTTTTATAAAAATGGACGTTCAAATCAAAATGCATTTTGTGCACTTCGTAATTCTTTTGATCAACATAATCGTTCAAATTCGTCCACAATCGGGAGAATTGTAAAAAATATTTAAATTTCTGCAAAACAGGTCTGTATAAAATGTTAGAAAATCTGTGAATGCCTTCTTAGTTCGTTGAATGGGAAAGAGCAGTCAACCTCGCCTCATCATCATGCCCAACAATTGAGCATAAACGTTGTCATTGAAAATTTGGACCATCAGATAGAGGAGTAGCGCCAGGGATGGGGGGGGGGGGGTCATTTGGCCGATATTTTGTTAAATACATAATTGAACCATACAAATATTAAATTTACAAAAAGAAATAATAATAATATCCTAAATAATAAAATTTAGCCACCCTTTATAACCTCGATATGCTACTTAAATGCTTTTGTAAATGTAGTCTTTCAATGAAAGTGGGCGTTAAAGTAGGCGTGTCAATAAAGTTTCTGCTAATATATACAACTTAGATATTTCAATATAGTCCTTTATTTTTCCAAAAACTTTGTCAATAGAGAAATTACAAGAATTTAAGATAAACCGTTATATGGGAGGTAGGCGTTAAAGTGGGCGTGTCACCTAAACTTTGTGGAATGAAATTGTATTGATAAGAAGGATATACGTAGCGAATTTGATCATCATACCTCTAATTTTGGCGGTTTTATGAGCTTTTAAATTTCATTAATGGTAGATAACGTGAGAAGTGGGCGTTATAGTAGGCGTGTCAAAGTTATTTTTACGAATGAGTACAACTTAGGTGTTTCAATATAGCCCTTTATTATTCCAAAATCTTTATTAATAGAGAAATTATATGATTTTTAGTTAAAACGTCATATGGAAGGTGGGCGTTAAAGTGGGCGTGGCACCTTAGTTTTCTGGCACAGTAATGATATTGCCTAGAAAAATATACGTAGCGAATTCGATCATCATACCTCTAATTTTGGCGGTTTTATGAGCTTTTATATTCATTAACGGTAGACAACGTGAAAAGTGGGCGTTATAGTAGGCGTGTCAAAGTTATTTTTGCGAATGAGTACAACTCAGATGTTTCAATATAGCCCTTTATTATTCCAAAATCTTTATTAATAGAGAAATTATATGAATTTTAGGTAAAACGTTATATGGGAGGTGGGCGTAAAAGTGGGCGGGCACAGTATGACATTGCTTAGGGCGATATACGTAGCAAATTTGATTATCATACCTATAATTTTGACGGTTTTATGAGCTTTTAAATTTCATTAACGGTAGATAACGTGAAAAGTGGGCGTTATTTATTTTGGTTTAAAAATTATGGTCACCGTACCGATAGAACTTAAAAACAAATCAAAAAGAATTTTGATAACACCTTATACAAACTTCGTTTTATTGTAATTTAAATATGGCAACAGTTTAAAGAAATACCTGTTTTCCAAATAAAAATTTTTCTTCGTTTTTTATTAACTCAAAACGGACATCATGTCGTATACGTAATACATAAATGACTCATTTTATATTATTACTTATACCACACGCTGTTTTAAATAATATATCCCAGCGGCGATGTAAGAATAAAGATTTTATCTTTTTTCAAAGATTTATAAATCAAAATAAGATTTAAAGACCTTTTTCTTCAAATTAGGATTCTAGTTGCTTAATACCTGTCACACGTCTTGTTTAAATTGTATACATTTATTTTCCTATGTCAGCTTAAAGTTATCTCAATAAAATAAAAGAATGACGTTTTGTAGAGAATTACCATTTTCATTACAAATATTTTTTGGCTAAAAATTCGCAGTACGTTTTATTTATTTTAGAAAGTTTGTTTGAAAAATTGAAGCTACCACATAGAATGCATACATACATACATATCATACATAAATTTTAAAAATGTTTGCTCAAATAAGCGTGATCACCATATAAGTTAAATAATTATTTACTGTTATAAAATCGATATTGCAATTGATTAAAGTTAGGAAAATGTGAAATTAGTTAAACATATGTTTATTAGAGAATAAATTAATACATTTTAATTGTTTCTTCCATTTCGTCAAATATTAACATAATGTGAGCATACCTTAAGGCATTTAAGATTTGTTCGGACAATAAATTAAATTAAATTGATTAAAGAACAGAGTTGTTTGAACAAACTTGATTCTCTCTCTCTCTCTATCTCTTTTTTTGTCTCTTTCTTAAAAAGAAAACCGTCAAAATCAATATAATAATAATAATAAATTTCGTCCAGACAAAAAATTTGTTCGATGCATATGGGTAAGTTCAGTATTATTTTATATTGTTATAAGTTAAGTTTAACTTAATGTATAGCATTTGTTATAAAACAATGACGTCATTAGTAACTGTGTTGTACTGTAAAGCATCTTCATCTTTACCTGCTAAACAAAATTAACAAAAAGTTTCTGTTATCCGGTCTAATAAAACTCTTCCGAAATTTAATTGATGATTCTTTTGCACAAAATTGTGCATTTAATTTAATATGCTTTACTAGTTCATCTGCAAACGTCGAACATTAACATTACTTTTACAACTTAAATTTGTGAATTATTTTCATTTATGTATAAAAAAAGTTCTGATATCATTTTTTGACTGTAAGTAAATGTAAAATTTATAGACACGAATATTGTTAAATATTTTTTTAAGATTAAAAACTAAGATGAATATATTGTTTTTATTTCTTCGAGCTAAAGATCACTTTTTTTATAAAAATTATTATTTTATTCCGATATTTCGCTACCACATTGGGTAGATTCTACAGGGAAACTTTTTTTTTATATTTTAATTGTTAATTGTTATAAATTGTAAAAATTTTCCCTGAAAAAGCTACCCAATGTGGTAGCGAAATATCGGAATAAAATAATAATTTTTATAAAAAAAAGTGATATTTAGCTCGAAGAAATAAAAACAATATATTAATATAAAAAAATTTAGGATTTTTTTATTTTCAATTAAGTTTTCAATTTTGACAAATGAAGATTTTTCTAAGAAACTTTGTGGTACCACTGCATTCCGGAAAAAAATGAAAGAGCTGCAAAGTTAATTTTATTTTTATACCCTTCACACAGTGAAAAAGGGTATATATAGGTTTGTCATTCCATGTGCAATTTCTAAAATTTTCATTTCCGACCCCATTGAGTGTAAATTTTCTGAAAGCCTATAAATAGGGGAGTCGATTAAGCTTTGTCCGTATGTCCGTCTGTCAGTCTGTCCGTCTTACCGTCACACAACAACAACACACATACATAAAAACATAGTATACAGGTTAGAGAAAATGTGGGATCGAATCCCAGCTGAGCCAAAAAAATTTGATGACTATCTAGCTATGTCCGTCCGTCTGTCCGTCTGTTGAAAGCGCAATAGTGGTCGCACCGAAAAAGCTAGGGGCCTCAAATTTTGCCAGAATATTTCTTATACACAAGGTTTGTATGGCATTGAAAATGGGCTAAATCGAAACATTAGGAAGAGAGTTATAGCTCGTAAAGCAAGAGTAGGTCGAAGAAACCGTGTCCTTCAACCTCAAATACAATGGAATTGTGTCCAAACACATTAACGTAGAGTCATTAAGCTTCGAATATATTTTTCCTGAGTAAAAAAATATATTTTTATCTAAAAAGTGCCTAAGTCTATGCAAAGGAGTTATAGATCAAAATGTACGAAAATTTATACCGCACAGTGTATTTTTCGGTATATTTAAAAAAAAACCTTATAAAAGCAAAAAACTTGGATGTACGATTCTAAAATTTTACAAACATGACTTTTGATCAAATGCTTTGTTGTAAAGGAAAATTAATGTGACACGCCCACTTTTACGCCCACCTCCCATATAACGTTTTACCTCAAATTCATATAATTTCTCTATGAATTAAGAATTTGGAATAATAAAGGACTATATTAAAACATCTAAGTTGCATTCATTAGTAGAATTAATTTCGACACGCCTACTATTACTCCCACTTTTCACGTTATCCACTGTTAATGAAATTTAAAAGCTCACTAAACCGACAAAGTTAGAGATACGGCAATGAAATTTACTACATTGACCTTCCGTCAATGTTATTGTTATGCCGTAAAATTAAGGTGATACGCCTATTTTTAACGCCTACCTTCCGTATAAAGGTTTATCTCAAATTCATATAATTTCTCTATGTATAAAGATTTTGGAATAAGAAAGGACTATATTGACTCACGTAAGTTGCATTCATTAGTAGAAATAAATTTAACACGCCTAATTTAATGCCCCCTTTCATTGAAAGACTAAAAGTACAAAAATATTTTACTAGCATATCGAACATATTTTTGATCTCATAGCTGAAGTACCTGTATTTTTGTTTTTGTGTTCATATTTTATCTCGTATCTAGAGAATAATATTTTTTTTTAATAAAAAATATTTTTGCTCGATTTATATTTTAAATTTAAGTTTCTTTATTAATTTTTATGATTTTGAAGTGTTTCTTTTGCATTATAAGCTATTTTATTATTTTTAATAAAAAGTTTTTTATTAATTAAAAACAAATTTATTTTACATTTGTTTTGCGGCGGGATCCCAGGATACTAAAAAATAAATCTCACATTCCCGGGAAACAAAAATTTTTGGGAAAAAAAAACTATCTATAAAAGAACAGAAAATTGGTGGTGGGTATAAAAGATTCGGCACAGCCGAATATAGTGCTCTTACTTATTTAATTTAATTTTTTACACACGTTGTTTTTATTACTTATATTTAAACTCATATATAAGCTAAAAAATAATTTATAATTAAAATCTAATGCATCGAAATTAGGCTCAAGTGACAATATTAAATTTCGATTTTTACCGTGTAGCAATATTTAAGGTAAGCCTATAAAAATTTAGTATTGTCTGTTGCGTGTCTACTATCATCACTTGCACTTGTTTCTAAATATATTGTTTCCAAAATATTTCATGAAAAAACAGGGTTTGCTATGACTTTACAAACACGGAAGTTATATTTACTGTCACTTTAACGAGTGATTATAGTTTCTGTTCCTTATTTTAGCTTCACACTTCACATTCCCTTATAACTAACCTATTATATCTAATAAAAGAAGAGTAAAAAACAAGTAAAAGTGCTATACTTGGCCGTGTCGAATCTGATAATACCCTTCACCATCATGTACAAAGGTATAATCCCACATCGTAGCTTAACCTATATTTCATGTTAAACGCCATTTTTCCTTATTATTTCCGAGGCCATCCTTAATTTTGAATTTTTAAGTAGTTAACTGTGTTTTGCTAGTCAAGTCCTCAACTTAATACTCATATTGATGGTGTTAAAAAAATTTTATCAGCAGATTTGTTTACTGTATTCTACCGGTCAAGCTCTTTCATTTGATGCCAATATTGAGGGGGTTCTAGAAGTTACATTTGAAAATACAAGATTCGACCCATATATAAATTTATTGTCTGCCATTTTGTAGTGGCGGCCAACATGAATTTTAATTTCTTATAGTGCTCATATTTCGCTAGTCAAGTCCTTTCAGATGATACCAATATTGACTCTCTCGGTTATCTAGAAGCTGAAAAAATTGATTTTAGCTTGTAAGTTTTTAGAATATATATAAAAACAAATTTGCCTATAACTTAACCGATTAGAGCCCGCTTTATTCAAAATTTTTCACGAATTTCTCTAGAGGCCTATAAATTATTCCATGGCTGAAAAATTTTCATTTTGGTTGTAAACATATGGGAAAGAAAGAGGCAGTTCTTTTTATTTGCTCATATTACAGAAAGTTATGGGGTGATTGTGCTAACTTTCACTGGCGATTCATTCCCGGATATTTCCAAAAGATTGATACCATACACATATCTAAGTAACATATGGTTGCTTCTAAAAGTTGATTTCAACCAACACAAGAACAGAATGGCAGACGGACAGACGGTCAGGGCTTAATCGACTCCTCTATTTACAGGCTTTCAGAAAATATATACATTATGTGGTTGAAAATTAAAATTGTAGAAAGTGCAAACGGAATGACAAAGCTATATATCTGTGGCTTGAAGCTAAAAGGGCCAATGTCACTTTTTTGCTCTTTTGAGTTAATCGTTGCATTAGATTTGTTTTCTTGCTCTATTTCATTATGGTAAAACTGCTAAAGTCAGACTTAACCCACAACAGCTGCATAAATAAAAAGCTGGCCAATGTCACTATGAAAGCATATATAAAAATTACTTCAATTCAAATTTTCTCAAAAGTAAATATTTTGACATTGGCCCTTTTACCTCCAAGCCACAGATATACCCTTGTGCACCACAGGTGAAGGGTATAATAACACAAGTTATTTGAAAAAGCATTTTTACTGAGACATCTTTTATAACACTTTCATTTTCCAAAAGTTTCGACTTTCGAATTTTTTTTTTTTTTTTAACTTATATTATATTGTTCTGTGGGTTTTTTATATACAATTAATTAGCTCTATAAACTAAGCTTTATTTTTTTACATACTTAGATGACAGATTTTCAATTTGTAATTGTAAGATTTTTAAAAAATGTTGCATGTAAAAAATATCAAAAATAAAATCGAATTATAAAAGCTCAGTTTTTTTTTAAAACTTATTTTTGATGCAATAGTAAATAAATTTCTTTAATAAAATTAAAAAAGCAACCAAACAAAAATCAGTTGACAAGAGGTTGTTGTCAATTTCATCTCAATTGATATGCAAGTCATGTTAGAAATTGTTGGTATATATGTATACGAAGCAAACAAACTTGAAAACTTATGTATTTACAAGCTTCAAAAACAGAGTAAATTAAATAAGCAAAATTAAATTTCTGCAAGCCCTGTTCTCCTGCGAAACAAAATTATAGCCACTGACATCTACAATTTTACTTTTTGCTTTTATTTTACTGAATAAAAAAGGAAATAAAAATATACACACAGCAAGTCTTGTAAAAAGAAAAAGAAAACAACGAGGAAAGTGTTTTAGCGTTATATGCGGTCAAATTGAATTAGAATTTAAAATAGGAATAGAGAAAATGTATGGTAGACGTTAAACTGAAAATATAAAAAAGTGGCAGCAAATATTTAATCAAATTGTGTTGATTTTGACAAACACGTTTAGTTATGAATAATTGGATTATTTCTCTTTTTTTTTATCGTCACAGTTGTCTCTCTGAACAGCTGCTTGAGCATCACTGCTAAAATTCAGTATATAAGTCATACTATGACTGTAGATGTACAATGTACGTCTGTTCAACTGTATGTATTGATGTTAGATTTTACATCAAAAAGTTGAGAGTTTTTAAATGATTTTAATATTTTTTTAGTGACAGGAATGTTACATTTTACAAGAACAAATGGCTAAAAATATTTGTAATGGTCTTTTGATAGAAAACAATGATATTGACATTGTAATTTCATTATAAAAAATGAATTTAAAAATACTTACTTATCTTTGCATTAATTCATTTAAATACACATAAGGAAGCCTTGAGATTTACACAGAATTTGAAGATCAGCTATTAATATTGCTGACGTAAAATATCACACAATTTAAATACCCACACCACCATCTATTACATGCAATAGTAGCACTGAAACAAATAAGGAAGCATCTCTAGTGCGATTATTTTATCTAATTCCAATTTGTAGAATTTTTATTGTTTTAATTTCTATTGTTTTCGTGGTTTCCTCGAAACTCTCATATTTTAGCTTGGTTTAAGCGAAGTAAAGTATCATATTATTAGAAAATTCTTGAATTGAATAGCATAGAATTTAATTTTTCGATCTTCCCTATGAACCATTAAGAGAAAATTTGTTGTTACACAAAAATTTCAATACAAATTTCTAATTAATTTTGTCTTTTCTTCAAATTATGGTTAACCCACTTTCCCTTACATTATGAGCTTACAATCATAGTTGCGTACATGCCTGCATTAGTAGAGGAACTGGGGATTTGGAAAACTTAATTTAAGTTCATTTTCTTCTCTATCTACTACCCACACATAAATATTTGCAACCTACCTACATATACAAAAATCATTATCGTTGCCATGGTTTTTTTTTAGCTTGAGTAATGCGTTCAGTACTTGTAAAACACACGCAAATATTTTCCCTTAAAATGTCATCTCTTTTATGGATTCATAGTTTGTTTGCAAATAAAACCATTTTTTACTATTTTTTAAATCAACTTGTTTTGAAAACAAAAGCTATAAGAGGAAATAATCTCTCAAGTTAATGTTAGTAACCCTAAAAGAGTGGTATAAAATTTCCAGGATTTATACACAAATATGCATGTAACCTTGTGTGTTGATAAATTACATAGTTATGTGGATCTCACATGCACTTTAACTACTGATTGCCAATTTATGATCCTTTTACTTTTGTGCTTGCAACTGAAGGTATGTTAGCACGTGTAAGTAAATGTGGTGTTGTCTAAGTGTAGAAGCATTTACTACTCTTACTATTCTCAAAATGTTTGTTCCACTTAAATAATTTTAAATTTATGATTTTGTATCCTAAGGTTTTAAGCTATTCTTTCTATTTGATTTTTTTTGTCCAACGCATCTGCACTTTTAAATCAATGTTAATCGTGCCGGAGTGGAAAATAATCTCCACTTAAAATGTTTTTCATGATACAAATACTAGTGCAACCGAACTTTTTTTAAATGCAAATGATAATTTTTTAGAAATGGAGTAGTTCAAATGGAAAATCGAATTTTTCTTAAACTAAATTTAGTGAGCCAGTGAGTTTCTTAAACAACCATTAAACGTAGAGTGAACAGAAACTTTCAAAGTAAAAAAATAAAAAACGTTCGGTTGTGTTTCATTAATATTAAAAAGAAATTGCTTGAATTTATTTCTACAGCTGTGGCAGTATTATGTAAAACACTTGTGTGAAGATGTGACTTTAAAAAGTTTACAAAAGTTTTCTCTGATTTAAATAATGTTGACTGTTATATTTTACTTCAATATAAGTGATAAGTTTATCCCCAAAAAGTTTTTAATCGGAAGAAATTCGTAAGTGTTATTTCTTTTTGCTTTCTCACAAATTAAAAATTCAAAATCAAACAGACATTCTGCATAGATAAGGGTCGACAAATGCCCCTAATTTTCTATACAATAGAAAATATGAGTTAAATATTTTACTTGTTTGTATTACTGAAAAGCTACGAGGGTTGTCTTTTTGGCTTTATACGTACTCGGAACTTTTTGACATACGAACGAAGACTTTTTGTGTTGTTTTTAGTAACTTAAAATGTCGGGCAAAGAAATATTATTAAATAGTGCCATATAATTTTAATATACAAGCCAATGTTTCTACAAATTTGGACTAACGGTATACAGTTGTAGGGAACAGTCAGTGATTCTAACACTGAAATATTAAAAAGGTTTAATTTTAAAACATTAAGGTCTATTGTCAATGTCCCATGGTTTAAAACAGTTAAAGCTTTTCATGGTGATTTATTATTTCCGATGGTAAAGGAAAAGGTTTAGTTATCATTGTAATCCATAATCTATAATACTGCACACATATTGGATAAACCATTTCGAAAATTAAATATCCTTTTAATACTTAATGTTATCTAATATTTATTTCTGATAATATTATCTTATAAATATGTTTATTGTTTTCGTGAGAGTTCAGCAATGAATGTTATTTATGTCTACTTCAAACAAGTACAAATAAAAAGAACTATATTCGTGCGATAATTTGTTAACAACTTTCTACGTTGATTAAATCAATAACACTGCAGTTATGTACTCAATTCCATTTTAGCAATAATGCTCCTTCAAGGTCCAGCGTCTATCGACTGAATTCAGTGCCCGTAGTATGCTTAACGACGAATTTTACGAAGGTCGCCAAAGTCGGTTGTTGCTTTGAAAAACATTGATGGTGGTGTCCATAAAAGGTTACTGCAAGATCGACCTGTAACTTATTGTGAGATTAAGGCAACCTTAGATATTAGTTCAATATTCATTAGATTCAATTCAATATTGCATAGATTTGTCTGCAAAAAAGATTTGTTCGCATTAGATTCCTCATAATTTGAACATTAATGCTCAAAAAATATGATTTCAATGCATCACAATACGGTATAACATTGCGACACATTACAAATCGTGAATCTACGCATGTGAGCCCGAAATTACACATCCGTTGACTGTATAAGTCTGCCAAAGCAAGTACAATTCTACACAAGTAGAATTTGACTCATTTATTCAGAATTAAAACACTACATCTAAAATTGATTCTCAAGTATGCAAAAGTATTTTGCTCTTCATAGAGAATATATTTTCAATAAAGTTATTTTCGATCATTTGTTGTCTCTACTAGCGATATATAAGAGCCAACCCTCGTAATACAGAAGGTGGCCATTTTTCGAATTCAAAAGTTTACACAATATATATTACTTTTTATATTCTAGTATTGAGATATAAATTTATTTTTACAGCTGTGACTACTTTATGTAGAAATTAAAAATATTCAAAGCTGATGAGCTTATCTCTCAAACCATTTAATCGGAATAATTTTCTAAACGAGTTTTTACGCAAGCACATGTACTTTACAACCACCACCAACTTTTCAAATGTGTGGATATTTTATTATTAAGCCAAATAAACTTAATTCTCTTAGCAGTAGACTAAATCCATGAAGTATTTAATACCAAACAAAATATGCCTTTGTAATAATCATAGTCTAAAGAGCAAATGACTACGATTTGAAACAGCTATTCTAGACTAGATTTATTAACAGAAATACAATTGTTTTTTCACAAAATAAACCCTAAACATTTAATTTAAATAGAAATTTGTATATGTGACATGTTTTAAAATCTTTGAAAAGGTATAGCAACTGCTTCCTTCTGTTAAAGTCATATTTTGCACTTTTATTATTTTTTTTATATAGTACTCTTCACCTTAAGTGAAAAACATTAGGGAAATCGATATAGCAAAGTCGATTTTTGATGTGTTAGTTGATGATAACTGTGAGCAAAAAATTGACGTTACACTTTCTTTAAAAAAAAAAAATTTTTCTCTTAATGGGTATACCCCAAACCGCTTTTCTGATTTCAACGAAGTTTTGCATTATAATCATTAGAAAATAGATTTTATTATTTCATCTGCCAAGATTCTTATAAATAGAATATCGTTCTTATGACAATCTCACTATCCAAATGGTATTATTTAAGCTCTTTAACAACCAATTAAAGTCATCATTTTATGAGCTTATGTCTTACTTATATTTTTCAAGTTATTAAAATGATAAGAAGACATAATAATTAAAAAATTTAAACATATTAATGTGGCTTTATCATGACAAAGATCGCTCATATCATTTTATTGTCTGAAAAATATTAACAAGCAATTAACTTCACAAAATGAGCTTTGGAACAGATAATAAAACCTTTGCGATGACTAAATAGATAAATAACAAACAAGAAGTAATATTTTACATTAATATTGGCCACATGCCCAAAATAAGGACAATTCAAGCCCAAATTAAAAAAATTCATTTTAACTAAATGCCCTATAGTCTTGTTGATATTTTGCTACTTGTAGAAAAGGTCTGCTCTCTACAAAAAAAAGTATGAATATTCTAACAATAAATTATAAATATTTCATATTTATTATTTATTATACCCTTCGCAGAGAGTGTAAGGTTTGTCATTTCGTTTGAGACTTCTGCAATATTCATTTCCAACCCCAAAAAGTATATATTTTCTGAGAGCTTATGAATAGGGGAGTCGATTAAGTACTACCCGTGTGTTCTCCTCTCTGTGTGTATGTTGAAATCATTTTTTTGAAGCCCCCCGACATTGTCAAGCCAAAATATCGAAATTTCAGAAATATGCGGGAGCAGATCTTTATTGGAAATCAGCATTATCCCTTAATAGCTTTCCGATATATGAGCAAATAAACACGACTGCCTTTGTTTTTTACGCTTATTTTTACCATATAAATTAACAGACATATGCATAAAAACTTATAAATAACAGGCTTTTAAGTCGTTTTTAAGCAAAATTCACTATTGTTGCATTCATAAACCATTAACAGACCTAAAAACGTTTTAGAAACTATTTATAAAACCAAACATTTCATTGTTGGATTTACCCTTCTTTAAACAAAAAATAAGGCGACATTTCATGCATATTTTACGTTAAAAAAATTTGTTAAAGAAATTTTGTGAAAAAATTTAAGCAAAACTTTTTGAAATGCTAAAATGGATGTGATTAACAAATTCGACGCGAAGGTAAGTGCAATTTACACAAAAGAAAATAAAAAATTTAACCTATTTTAAATTAAATAAAACTAAAAAAAAATTATAATACACGCAAAGAAAAATCATGGTTACGAAATGATCACGACGGTTGTATTATAGTTTCTATAACAATATTTGGTTGTCTAAAAAAACTAATGGTTATTTTTAATTTAATTTTAATATCATCATATATTTTGTCACGATAATCAAGCATTTGTTTGAATTGTATCATTTAATGTTTACTTTTCGTAAAAATTTCAAAATGGTTATCATTTCAAAATAGTATGATTAAAAAAAAAAATTATTTGTTAAATATAACATTTTATTCGAAAGCATTAAAAATTACAAATAATCATTAAATAATACGTGAGACAACAGTATGATTACGAAATTATCAAGCAATGATTTTTTCTTATTAATTATTTTGATTTCAACTGTTCTTCGTCTTGCTGAATAAATTTTTATTATTTTAAAAGTTTGAGATGTCAAAAAAATGAACAAAAATTTTGAAAAATTAAAGTAAATTTAAAACTTAACGAGAAAACGTAAAAAAATACTGGTATAAAAATTGCAATTAATGTGGTAAGTACAATCAATATGTGTATGTTACAGAAAAGGACAATAATTTGCCGTAAAAAAGGAAAAAGTGTCGATTTCAATTGTAGTCATGTATATATGATAATTGAATGATACTTTAATTAAACATAATAATGATAACTGGTAACCATTATATGTTTTAACGATAATCATACAATTCAATCATAGTATGTTGCTCTACGATTATGGTTACCACAACCATATATTTTTTTTTTTTTTGCGTGCAGTTATGTAAGGAAAACGTAAACAAACTTGAAACCCGAATACTTTTCTTATCGTTATTAACAAAATAGGTTAATAATTAATGTTTGGATTATAATTTTTGCTCAGACTTTTTCACACACCAAAGTTATATACGTTCTTGTATGCTTAAATTTTATAAAAATGTAACCTTTACTTGATAACCGGGTAAATCTTAAAGTAGTTATAAGCATCACTGATAATAAAATGATAACTAAATATAAAAAGAGTTGCCATACATATTAATAAAATCACAACAAACATTTAAAAACTATTATAGTATTATTGTACGTTTATAAATACAAGTTCTTATTAGTGGTTTATAATACAAAAAGCGTTTAATAACTATTGTACACTATTTATAACCACAAAATAACTACTGTACACTAAAACCACAAAATAAATATTGTTTATTGCCGTAAAACTTTACAACCTTAGGATAATATATGGACACGGCTGTTACTATTTATAGATTTCGTATGCCTTCATTCATTGATGAAAAATTTTCGACAAATTGGTCACTACTCGGCAAGGTTATATACAAAAATTATTTGAAAAAAAATACATTTTTTACATGTGTATGTATATCAAATTTTTTCAAGCTCCTAAATAATTTTTGACCACACTTAACACACCAGAATATAAGACATGATCTGTTCCAATCGTAATTGATTTGAAGCCAAATACAACTGCTTTGGTGTTTTTTTTTTAAATTTACAAATCTATATCGATATTTTTTAATTTTTATATAACCAAGGGACCCAAAATGGGGAACAATCCAATGAAAGGACTTGAGCATTAAAATACAGTTAGCTATAAAAAGAAAAAATTCCAACTGATGTCCTAGATTAAATGGCGAATATATGAGTCAAATAGTAGTTATGGCTTTGTCACTTTTAATCTTCACAATATTAGTATCAAATAATTAAAATGTTGTTAACTATTAACGAAAGTATAAAATCCAAGATGGCGTCTGAAACAAAATGGAGGAACAAACATTTTTTAACCCTAACAACATGTGTATCAAAAGAAAGAGCTTAACTAGTGGAATACAGATAACTACGTAAAAATTCCAAATCAAGGATGGCGTCGGAAATAAAAAGGAAAATGGCGTATTACATGAAATCCAAAATCTAAGCTTAGCTACGATGTGGTATTTATACCTGTATACATGACAGTGAAACGTATTATCAGATTCGTCACGGCCGAATATAGCGCTCTTAGTTGTTTTTTTTTATATATATTTCAAAATAAAATGTTAAAAATTCTTTCATCAACAAAATTTTTACAAAGTTAGAAATTTCATAGCAAATAAAATTACAAAAATTTAATTAAACTTACAAATGGACAGTATTCACCGTTGTTTCCCCACACACGTACATAAACTCGAATACAAAACCTTAACAAATTTGTTCTGCAAACTGTTACTATTGTGTGTAGCTAACAAATACTGTTACATGGAAGTAATAGTCATAATCAAAGTATTTAAAAAAAAATAAATTTATATATAAATGCTATTAAAACAAGTGATAACTAAACATTAATAAATGTTGCATTTACACATTCCTTTCGTGTTTTGTTTCGACACAAAAAGTTGCACAAGTTAAAGAAGACATAAATTGTAATTTTTATTACAGAAAAAAGTCAAATTTATATACTTTATGGATAATAATATGAATAACAAACTACATTTATTTGTTTGAGCAACTAAGAATCGTAAAAATATTTTTCTATTATCAAAACATCACAGCAAAATCTTATCTTACTTAGCAACTTAGCAAGTACTTATTTTTTGACCAAATAAAAACTTATTTTTGTTTACATACTTAACAAATATTTTAATAATATACATGCTTTAAAATTTATAAAATTAGTTTTAAGGTTGAAAATAATTTTTTGTTTAAAAAAATTATATAAAAGATATTAACGAAGGTCATCACCAACAGGTCATTATTCTGTATTATAAAATAATGATGTTGGTAATGACCCCTAATTGATATGTAATGTATGGAATACTAAACCCTTGTACCCAATCTCAAAAACATTTTGCTGGGATTCTAAAATTTACCAGAAATAAAATAAATGTGTTTGAGAAAATAATTTGGAGTAAGCAGTATTTTGTGGCAACTTAATTGAAAAAGTTTCTTTTAGTACTTTTTTGTTAAATAAAAAGAAATAAATATATTGAAATATAGTTTTGTCAAATTGTTAAATAGTACTTAAAATATAAAAAATACCTTAAAAAAAATTTTATAAATTATAAAAACTTTTTCCGTTGGTCACGGCATCACGCGTGAATGGGTGGGCCGATTTCACTAATTCTTTTTTTGTTGTATTTTTTACTTTTAGGAGAAGGTTCTTAAAAGTGGGCAGTGCCACGCCCATGCAAAATGAGTTACTATTTTTAGCTACTTGCACTAGATCGATTTTTCTGAAACTTTGCACACAAATTGAGCTGTCATGACTACATAACTTCGTGGTTATAAAAGTGGGCAGTGCTACGCCCATAAGAAATGAGTTATCATTTTTAGCAACTTCCACTGGACCGATTTTTCTGAAACTTTTCACTCATATTGAGCTGTCATGACTATATAATTTCGTGATTCGAAAAGTGGGCGGTGCTTTGCCCTTAAAAAACAAGTTTTAATTTTTAGATTCTTGCACTTGATATTCAATTAAAGTTCAGAATTCATTTTTATTTTATTTTTTAAGGGGCGTATCAACGCGCGCCGGTCTTGGCTAGTATATTATAAACGTATACTTTAAAAACATATAATAAATCTTATAAATTTAAATCAAAAACAAGAAATATTTATATTTAATTAGTTTTCTTATTAAATATTATAATTTAACTCAAAATGCTTTATTTTAATATACAAAAACAAGAAGGAAAGCTATATTCGGCCATGCCGAATCTGATAATATACTTCGCCATCATATACATAGATATTGTGACCACATAATAGCTTATTCTATGTTTCAGATTTAATATTATTCGTCATTTTGCCTTATTATTTCCTTTTTTTAATTTGTATACCCTTCACACAGTGAAAAAGGGTATATATAGGTTTGTCATTCCGTGTGAAATTTCTACAATTTTCATTTCCGACCCCATAAAGTATATATTTTCTGAAAGCTTATGAATAGGGGAGTCGATTAAGCTCTGTCAGTCTGCCCGTCTGACCGTCTTTCCGTGTGTATGTTGAAATCAACTTTTTGAAGCCCGACATATGTTGGTCCCGGGTAAGGTATTAAAATATCAGAAATATTCGGGAGTAGATCGGTATTGAAAATCAGAAACATCGGTACATAAACAACTGAGATATGAGCAAAAACCCACGACCACATCGATTTTTTTTCACAAAAACAACATTACAACAACATACAAACGTGTATACTGGTTACAGAAAACGTGGCATCGAATCCCAGCTGAGCCAAAAAAATTTTTTTTTTAATTTTTTTTTTTTATTTTTTTTTATTTTTTATTAAATATATTATTTATATTTTTATTATTATTTTTTTTAAATTTTTTTTATTTTTTTTTTTTAATTTTTTTTTTATTTTTTTTTTTTTTTTTTGTTTTATATATATTATATATATAATAATTTTTTTTTAAAATTTTTTTTTAATTTTTTTTTTTCGTTTTTTTAACATACATACGTGAATTTATAATTTTACAATAGGATGTTTTTAAATATGTATGTACGTATTTCATATGGGATGAATGGTGATACAAACTACTGTTATTGCATGACTACACGTTGTGAAGGGTAATAAGATTCGGCATGGCCGAATATAGCACTCTTACTTGCTAATTTTAGCATAGTTAGCTGTATTCTGCTAGTAAAGCTCTTTCAATAGATATCCATATCGATTGGTTGATTAGTTGATAATAAAATTATTCGCTGTTTTGTTTGTGGCGGCATGTTGCATTTTAACTTTTTCATAAATTACTATATTATACTAGTCAAGCTCTTTTATTCAATTCAAATATTGTGGGGGATAAAAGTCCAAGGCCATAATTTATATATTAAGCCTAAATATCTGTCATTTTATTTTGGACTCCACCTGGAATATAAACTTTTAAATAGTTTACTGTATTCTGTCGGCCAATTCCTTTTTATTGATACCAATACAGAATATAGACACTTAATTTTATATATAGTATAAATTTTTTGACAATATTCGAGAATAAATCGCAATTGTCTTTTAGCACAATCAGGCTAAAGCTTTCTGAGATATATGGAAGAAAACACTACTACTTCTGTTTTTTTTTTTTTTTCTAAAAAATCTGACAAATCGCTTTGATACTAAGTGAGATATAAGCACACAAATACAAATGTTTCTATGTTTTGTCTACGACTTATAAACAAAAGCCGAATTTCTCAGCTTCTAAACCACAGAGAGGTGAGAATAGTATTCAAAAATGACAAAATATAATGCACTATAAAATGCAAATATTTTATATGGGTCAAATCTAGTACTTAAAAATATACTTACTTTAAGCTTGTCAATATTGGCATTAAACGGAAGAGCAGTAAACCATGAAAAAAGTAAAATGCAATATGGCGCCCTAAACAAAACTTTAACTTTGAAAAATTCAAAAAGAAGATAGCATCGGAAATAACAAAGCAATATGGCATATAATATTAAAATTTAAATCTTGGGTAAGATAATCACAATAGCTATAGACATCATGGCGAACTTGATTATCTGATTTTCGTTATGAATGCTTTAGAATACTGTTGTTAAAAATCATGTTTCTTTATTGTAGTTTACATAAAATATCTGTAATAATTAAAATAAATTTAAGAAATACGGTCATCCTATAACACTTTATTAATAAATATATAATAAGTATGTATTATACCATCATATCAGTATAAAATAAAGTAAATGAAAGCACTAACTAAAATCAAGGTTGTAATATTTAAGGCAACAACAAAAGGGAACATAAATGTAAAACACATTCAAAAACATAATAAATTTATATGCTTGTTGCACATGCAAAAAGTAGAACACAGGTGTTTTTCAACTTAACACACAATGCAAAATTCATATCCTTTGAAACGAGTATGCATACTCAAACTCAGCAAGATTTCATCTACTGACAAACAAATACAATATGCACAATACAGTCAAAGCTTTCACAGGCGAACACCAAATACCGCAATAGTTAAAGCAGTTCATGGAAAATATTTACAGGGAAGAAATTCAGTGTTATTTAAATATAAAGTTAAAAAAAATTAGTTTCTTTAATCTTTTTCATACCCATCGCAAAATAATGAATATATTAAAAATCTCTAAAGACGGAACAAAAAATCTTAACGGCAGTAATAGATATGCGATGCTATAATTTCATTAATACGGCTGTTTTAGTGCAATATGCTCAATTTAACACTCAATTTCCATTTATGGCTTTTCATTTTCTTATTTAATTTCAAATCACAATAATAACTTATGACCACATTAGTCATATATAAATACATACAATAAAATTTCACAACTATATATATATCATTGAATTTCGTAACAGATAACTAGCATTCAAAGACGCAAAGAATATATATATTAAACTTTTATAAAATATACTTTCTATTTCTAGCCAAAAGAACAACCGTTGGCACGTATTGAATCATAATAACACTGTGCATGAAATTGACACTTTTTTTTCGTGACAAGCTGGGCACCTAGCGTTTCAACATAATTCGGGTACGCTAAATCCAGTGGTGCCCTCGGTTTTTTAAGATTGGCTCTGGTTTTCGAGATATACCGTTATTTCGAAAATGGAGGAGGTTGCACCACATATGTTCGCGTAACTCAAAAACGCTTTAGCTTATTCCAAAAACTTAAAAAATCGAAATTCCGCAATAAAATTTCCTTTAAGAAAAGTAAAACTTCTTTCTAATATCCGTAGTTGTTTTAGAAAAATAATTTTTTTTTTTTTTTAATTAATTTTTTTATCAAAATTTCGAAATTTTTGTTCTTTAAAAATTCGTAAAAAATTAAAAAATACAGCTAGACTTCTAATTTTTTGCAAACATATAAAAAACAAAGTTGCTAACAAAACAAGCCATAAATGATTAAAATCTGTTAGCAACTTTTGATTTTATTCACAAAAGTCGACAAATTTTAATTAATTTAAGAATTTCATAAAACGCAATATTTGTATGGGAGCCCCCCTAAGGGATGGTGATAAAGGGAAAGTATAATTTAAGAAAATGTTAAGAACAAAAAACAATGAAGGTCGGTCATACATTTTATCCCCCTAGGAGTGAATCCTAGGCCTTAGAAACAAATGTTGGGAATGAAAAATAAAGTTGCGCTGGTCATACATTTGGCCCGTTTAGGGGTATCTCAGGCGCTGCAGGTGCAAAATTAAGGCTAGGGTTCTACGCGTATAAAAAAATTTTAAATTAGTGACATGTAGCAAAACTGCTTTTAAGCTACTTTTGGAAGAATCAATAAATAAGCGCCAATCTCCAGGATTACATTCATTTTGCATTGTACAACGGTATTTGGCATGGTTCTTGGAATTAAAAATTAAAACATAGTATTTTTGAATTACCTGTGATTTCAAGTTATTGGCAATAAAATCTACACCTGGAAACGGTAGAAATAATATTCGTCCTTGCTTTTTTTTTACAAAACATGCGACTAGTACTTTGATTAAAACAATTACAGTATAAATAAGAGTTCCTCAACCCCTTCACTGTCATATGGAAAGTGCTTGCGAAAGTGATTAGTGAATTTTAAAGCCTCTGACAGTCTTGTATCTAAACAGTTATATTGAAATATCTAAGATGGGGCCGTGTAAAAAGTTTAATTACTTTTGTTATGTGTGTGGTAAATATAAAAATATACCAAGTCGCCGTAAAATCACTACTGAAACAAGTACCTTGTATGAATTACATTTTTCTTTAAGTGTTATATATGGTAAGAGTTGGACATCATCAAAAGTGTGTACACACTGCATTTACCATTTAAATAAGTAGGGAAAAAATGGAGACACCATGCCATTTGGTGTTTCAATGATTTCGAGAGATCCCATAGTTCATGTTGAAGATGAGTGTTATGCGTGCATAAATTATACAGCGGGTATGAACAGAAGAAAAATTACTTATATATCTTATACATTCTGATGAAATTCCTGTTCCGGATAGCCATATACCAACAGAATATATTTCCTCAATACTTCATTCTGTTGAAGCGGGTGGACCAGCTATTTCAATGTATCAACCGTCATGCATCACGGTTCCATGCAGTCACAATGAAATCACGCAAGATCGTCTGGATATAATGGTACGGCGTCTAAAATTATCTCAAATTCAGAGCATTCTCTTGACAAAAGAGTTAAAGCGAGCTAATATTTTAGCACCAGGTGTACAAACATACGGGGCTATTAATCGCCATAGACGATTTACGACTTTTTTTAAATCTATTGAGAATAATTCTATTGCGTATTGTACTGACATCCGCGGATTGGTTTTAACAATGCAAAATGAATATAATCCTGGAGATTGGCGCTTATTTATTGATTCTTCCAAAAGTAGCTTAAAAGCAATTTTGCTACATGTCACTAATTTAAAATTTTTTTATACGCGTAGAACCCTAGCCTTAAATTTTGCACCTGCAGCGCCTGAGATACCCTTAAACGGGCCAAATGTATGACCAGCGCAACTTTATTTTTCATTCCCAACATTTGTTTCTAAGGCCTAGGATTCACTCCTAGGGGGATAAAATGTATGACCGACCTTCATTGTTTTTTGTTCTTAACATTTTCTTAAATTATACTTTCCTTTTATCACCATCCCTTAGGGGGGCTCCCATACAAATATTGCGTTTTATGAAATTCTTAAATTAATTAAAATTTGTCGACTTTTGTGAATAAAATCAAAAGTTGCTAACAGATTTTAATCATTTATGGCTTGTTTTGTTAGCAACTTTGTTTTTTATATGTTTGCAAAAAATTAGAAGCCTAGCTGTATTTTTTAATTTTTTATGAATTTTTAAAGAACAAAAATTTCGAAATTTTGATAAAAAAATTAATTTAAAAAAAAAAAAAAAAATTATTTTTCTAAAACGACTACGGATATTAGAAAGAAGTTTTACTTTTCTTAAAGGAAATTTTATTGCGGAATTTCGATTTTTTAAGTTTTTGGAATAAGCTAAAGCGTTTTTGAGTTACGCGAACATATGTGGTGCAACCTCCTCCATTTTCGAAATAACGGTATATCTCCAAAACCAGAGCCAATCTTAAAAAACCGAGGGCACCACTCGATTTAGCGTACCCGAATTATGTTAAAACGCTAGGTGCCCGGCTTGTCTGTTTTTTCAACTAGCACAGTGTAATTAATCAAGTAAGCGTAGGTGTAGTTTATTAAAGATATAAATATGTACTTTGCAGAAATAATTATGATCTATATTATCTATATATTGGCATGTTACACATTCTGTCACACAACCTTTCACTGAATTCCTCATAATAAGGGATTAATGCAAAGCAATTATCATTATTATCCTTGTTAAAAATTCAAAAGTAAATCTTGTCTACAATATACCCTGTGATAGTTGATTTTATTCATTAATAAAACATAATATAAATTATATCAGTAAAATAGTCACCAAATCTACAATCAAGTAAATTCTTACTTAATTCTGATACATGATCCAGAGGCTCTAAACCAAAAATAAGACGTACTGATCTTTAAAAACGCCATTCATACCTATATATATATATATATATATTAGTAAAAAAAAATTCAGAAAAATCGCTCATTAACCAGCGGAGTTATAGGCAGAAATTGTTTGGAAAAATAAATACATTTTGAAAATATATCAAGATTCTCAAGCTCCATAATAATTTTCGGACACGCTAAAAACATCAAATTACAAATCGTTACAAATTATTCCTGAGAAAAACGAATAAATCGGTTTGAAATTAACTTGGATATAAAAATCAAAATACAACCGCGTTTTTGCCTTTTCTAACACTTTCATCTTTTAGATAATGACAAAATCCATACGAGTATCAAATGAATCAAATGTAACATCGATGATGGCTACTGCTACAAAACTAAATTTAAGCAATAAATGTATATATGGGTCAAATCTAGTTAGTATCAAAAGAAAAGGGTTTGACCAGTAACATATAATAAACTACGAATGATTTAAAATCCTGGATTGTGTCATATAAAATATGGAGAATATATGAGGAGCCGCAGAACAAAAGGTGCTTTTTCGCTCATTTCAAATTTTTGGGAAATTGAGATTTATTTTTTTCGCCACTTTAAAAAACTGCAAGAACCTGCAAATGCTAACAAGTATTTTACTTATCTACAGATGCATCTAACTGTCATAAGTCACCCTATTAAATATTAAGGATGTTTGATATAATTCCATTTTTATTTCGGAAAAAGCACCTTTTGTGAAAAAGAAAGCAAAAAAGCACCTTTTGTTAAAAAAAGTAAAAGAGCACGTTCTGTTAATAGAAGGAAAAAGTATATTTTGTAATGCGAATACACATAAATGACGATAAAATTTTGACTGAATGTGGTTAAACCTGATCTAATATATTAAAAAAATTTAAATTAAGTATATAATTTTTGTCGTTTTATTAAATAAAATTGCAACTTAAACATTTCTTTCTTAGCCTTAAATTAAATACATATAAAATTTGTTAAAGTTAAACTCTTGTTCCAACATCTTCTTCTAGGCAAGAACATCCAACATTTTCGTCTATTGAATCCTCCATACCTTTATCCTGGTTATACAAAATGTTCTTGTACCAAAATAATGACTGCTTTTCACTCCAGTCTTTACCAAACTGTTTTATTAAAAGACTTTCCACAAAGACTTTAACATCTGATTAATTTCACTTTAACTGTAGTTTGGTTTGATCATTAATGTAAAAAGTGAAACTACACAAAGATTATGGATAAGAACCTTTTGATAAAAAATAATCAAAAAAGCACCTTTTGTTAAGCATAAATTTTTTAGAACCCATTTACTTTGTAAAAAAAAATAATAATAATGCAAACTTGATTGTTTCTACAAGATTTCAACCTAAATATTATAAAAATACCAAAAAACCAATTTTTCGCGAAATGCGAAAAAGCACCTTTTGTTCTGCGGCTCCTCATATATTGATATACAACACCCCAAATTGTTGATATAAAATAATAAGGTCTAACTAGTAAAATAAAATAAACTATGAAAAAATGTAAAATCGAAGATGGCATCAAAGACAAAACAGCATACATTTTTTTCTTAACCCACCTAATATGATATTACAGTTTACTATATAAAAATTCAGAATCCAAAAATGGCGTCGAAAAAAGTAAAAAGTAAAGTAAGTCTAAGCTACTATACAATGTGGTCATTATACTTATATATATGTAAGGATGAAGGATATTATCAGATTTATCACGGCCGAATCCTTACCTTTTAGCTACCTCTAGATGATCAAGTCTTATGAAATTTTGCATTCAATTTCTATAAAAATAGAATTTTTGGCAAATTAAAAAAATAAATTTAAAAATACAACACCAAGTGAAATTGTATAAACCAAAATATTTACGAAGTGATATATGTATGTTGATAGCCACTACTTCCCACCCCTAAGCCATGGTAGCTCAGTTCCAAGACTCCATACATGAATCACCAGTTCGGTCTCCTACCTCTCAATCTAAGCGTTACAATTAATAGATACGTAAATAGATATTTCCCCTTTTAATAAATTTTTTCTCTTTCGCCCTATCGATAATAATTAATTTACATGCCTCTTAAATATTTCAGTCAAATAGTACAATTTTAAAAAATTATTTATACTTAGAGAAAAATTAAGCAAACATATTTCAACCGTAACTCGAACTAAAAAAAATAAAAATCTGGATATTTATTTTAGAATAAAAAATTCCCAGTAAAAAAAGTTTTTAAATTGTGTAAGAGATTGTCATTATTCCATATATTACAAAGTAATTAGTAATGCAAGGTTGCTATAAACTTCGTTACTTCAATAAACAAAGTAATGACCTGTTGTAATTGTAAATTTATACATACTTTTTATAACCAGTTTTAAGATTGAAACGAACGTTATTATATATATTATACTCTGTACCATATATTATAATATTTATAATTATCATTATGCAATGGTATAAAACTAACAGCTCTTATTCAGATTTATTGGTTACTGGCTATTTGCTTGTTTCTTGCTTTTATAATTGTAAGTGAGGGTCATAAATATTGGGACAAATAAGACAAAAATAATTAATAATTCGACAAAAAAAACAACCAGTTTATGTTCCAATAATACTTGTTAGCTTACTACGAAAGTAAAGGTTTCCTTGGATTATACTACACTTATACCTAGATTTGCGTCACCCCTACTATACGTCGATTCTACTTAAGTCGCCAAAAAAATATGTTGTGGCTTCGAATTGCGTCAGTGTTTATTCGATTGTGTCGTTTTTCAATACACGCGTATAGAGGAATTGTGATTTTATTTCTTGTGTATCACATTTTTTAAAAGGGGATATGCGTTACATGTGTGGTAAGTTTTTAGTAATATAGCTTTCAGTTTACATTTGTGTGGTTAAGTTGAAAGGTAAATTTTAAAGCACAAAAATAAGTCAAAAACAAAAAAAAAATCTTGGAATAAAAATTAGACATTTTTAAACGTTTTAGGCTTTGAAAAAAACTGGTATCATTAGCAGAATTCTGAGATTAGCTCCAACTAGTATAAATACCATTTGAAATCATAATGCTGACAAGATACAGGATTACGGAAAAGCTGACACATGTTTGCAGGCCAAATAAATAAGACTGGAAATCAATTGGTTTATTTAAAACTGAAACATTTATATATTTCCCTAACAATTATTTTTGTATGAGAATCTTATTATATTTGCGTTTCAATTAGCGTCGCGTTTTATCGGTCCCAATTAAAAACTGAAATCGAAGTATTAGTGTATAGTGATCACAAATATTATTCAAATTAAAAATAAAAGAAAAACAAAATATTGGTGGTGGGTATTAAAATTGCGCTCTTACATATTCTACTTCTAGATGTTTTAAAAATAAATTTTACATTTGTGATGTTGTTTAATATTTAAAAAATTTTTATAAATTCTTCCTTATTTTAATCTACCATAACTTACTTTATTTAGTAGATTAATAAATTTGTGCATAAAATATTGTCATAATTTTCTTTTTCGTTTATCAATTTGTTACACCCAGAAAAAAATTATTGCTCCTTTAGTATAACATATACTTTATAATATATTTTTAAAGTGCATTTAAATTATAATTGACTTCGTAAATTACTTTCATATTTTAATGCAATTTGGCATCTGAAAGCAAATTAAAATAATACCATGTAACAAAACCACTCAATTTCTTTAATATTTTGTGGCAAAAAATTTACCAAAATACTGAAATACAGATCAAAAACCACAATGAATTCAAATATTTTATGGATTTACTGTGAGGTTTTGTATGCATTTTCAAGTTTTAATAAAAACTATTTGTGTTAACTTAAATCATAAAACGAAATATTTACATAAGCATTTAAACTTACATTCATATAAACATTGTAAAATGTATATTCCTCACATAAGCACATATGTGCCACCCATTTTATAACAAATAAAATTAAAATTCACATACGCATATAGAAACATACATGCATACACATATATACAAAAGTATTTCCAACATTCAGTCATTCGTGAAACTTTTATGCCACAAAGAGAAAACAATCTATGATCATATAGCATGTGTATGTAGTGACAACATCCGTATCCGTTTTTTAGTCAACACAAACGTCATGAATACCGGTTAAGTACAGAAAAATTTTCACATCGTAGAAGTAGCAGAATCTCCAGGGAACATATATCACTATCATCATCATCATTTAACAAAACCAACCTATTAAACAAAAACAAACAAAATTACATTGTAAAACAAACCCTTTATTGTATTTTTGTGATACAGAAGAAAATTTTTACCAAGTTTCATGATTCCTATACTTTATATGTATGTCACTCAAGGCGTGTTTATACGTGTGCTATAAATGTTAAAATAAGGCAACAAGTGTATTTTCTTTTCGGGTTAAAAAGCAATAATACTAGAAAATAATGGTGATATTTTCAAGAGACATTTATGGCCCACCACAGAAGATAAACAAACACTATATTATGTGTTACAGAGAAAGAGAAAAGGTCTTAGTAAAATCTTTAGAGATATTTGGGATTGTTTAAATTAAAAAAAGAAATAGTCAAGTAATAACAATTATTACAGTTACAGTTCAGCAAATTGTGAGATAAAAGTATGTTATCAAATAACGCTTTAGATTTGCACAAGTGCGAAACACTAATTTTTGCCTTTGATAAGTCATAGTTTTGGCAGTCATAAAATAAACGAAATAATAATAAAACTTAAAACCACTCTCAAACCCGTAAGCTTGATTGGCTTGATTTCATATTCATAATAAAAAGCTGATGAGCATTGAATAAAATTAAATTAGTTTTTATATATTTGAGAACTACGGAATAAAAAATATTTCGTGAAAAAATTTGTTTGTTGTTATAAAATAAAATTTAATTAAAAACACCGAAACAAATCTGTACAGAAGTCAATACAGAGTTACATAAACCCACTATAATGATTAAACCTAACCTGATTATACGCTACACCATTGTATTTAAATATTAAAATTTTTTGGGGTCCGTTCCGTATTAGTACTTACTAGGGTGATCAACTCGGTTTTTTACTCTTTCAGCTGGCGGTTTTTTCTAAATGTTAATTTTTCGAATGTCGAACACATCGGTTTTTTTACTCACAGAAACCGGTTTTTTTCATTTTTAGTTTTATGTTCGTTTATCTTTGTAACCAAAAGTACAATACTATATTTATATCTCAAAAAATTTCAAGAATCAGAAAATTTATTTAATAATCTTCCATAATTTTGTAAGAAATTTATTTGTTGTTTCAAAAACAAATGTAAAATAAGAACAATAATTAGGTTAAAAATTATTTGTTTGGAAAGCAGGTATTTTATACGTTGTTGCGCTTATAATTTGCTGTGATAATCAGCTGTTCAGTTAATTTTTTTGACCAAATTATTGTACTTTGCAATACTTTTTGATCTCATTTTCGAATTTCATAATATTTTGCTTCTACGAAATCGACTTGTACTTAAGACTACCCATAGCTTAACTAATATCTCTGGTAACATATGACTTGTATGCTAAAATAGTTTGGCACAAAAAGGGTCATTATTACATCTTGGCTACAAAGTTAATGTTAGTAAAAGATAAATTCGACTACAGTGAGTAGTGAAGTGACTTTTTAATATTTTTCATTATTACAAACTCTTAGTAACAAAGTTTTTTTTTATATGGCAGTACCAGAGCAAACCGATGACTTTTACCAAATTAATTTATTTCTTAAAAAATTTTGCAAAACGAAATAACATTTTTGATGATTTATGTATTGTTTTGAGTCACGAATATTAAAAAATTAAAACTAAAAATAAAAAAAAATTTAAAAAGGTCGAAGTTTAAAAAATATATATATATATAAATAAATCACAATTTAGTTGCCATATTTAGTTTCATGAGGAGAAACAATGGCATTTTTAAATGTATAAATCTTACCTTAAAAGTTAAAAATAATTATAGCATAAACTTAACGTTTTGCTCACTTTTAGGTAAAAACATCTCTATTTTAAGTAACGGCATTTTATAATAATTCATTGAATTTGTGTCAACTTAAAATGCAATTAAACCATAAAACAAACTAGTTTATACGTATATATGTAGATATATATCTCTGTCATGGGTATAAGAAAGAATTATATTTTATGTATTCGACCGGTTAACCGGTTTTATTTAAATTTTTAAACAAGCAACCGGTTTTGTAAAATTCTAAATTCGAACTATTTGAAAACCGGTTTCTTAAAAATGTCGAATAATTGATCACCCTAGTACTTACTATCAACCTTCAAAGCAAAATTTAAAAATGTCCAAATATTTCTCGGAAAATACGGACCATTAATGGTTTGATATTACCAAATTGCTAAATCTATTTGTATTCTAACATAAATATTTCTAATATAAAACCCAAAAAAAAAATTAATTAAAAAAAACTAATAAATAAAACTTAATTATTAATAATATAATATTTTTATCAAATAGACATGCCTTGCGTAGTAAAGAGCTGCATAAACAGCCTTATACAATGATCATGTACGAATGAACGATCATCCAATATCGGACACAAACTAGCTACAACTGAGTATTAGACGTCTGCATGACTGCTCTCGAAAGCAATTTGAATACATTCGCTTCCCAGAAAAAAAATTGGAAGTAGTGCAAAGCGAATTACATTTACAAGACTTCTAAATCAATTGTGTAAAAGCATTAATTCTAAATGACTTCTTAACTGCAAAATAATTTGTCATAAATGATGTGCTTAAAAATGAATGCAACATCATGCAAAATATCTTAAAGAATTCATGTAAACAAACAAATTTAACACATGAAATATCCGATAATTGGCACCAAATATGCATGAGTTCCATGCACTTATTAGAATGGAGTGCAGTTCATTAAAATATTCATGTAAACACATGATCGCCAATGACACGCTAATGTTAAAATCATTAGTGTTTTCACCTAAATTTAATCACTTCGTCACCAGTTGAACCCCTGCAAAATCGCTTTTTTGTCATAGATTTTTTTGCATTCTATGTTAAATAAACAAAATAAATAAACTCTCATTCGAAAGAGAAACAAAAACAACATAAAACCATAGCAGAAAATGACTATCACACTCAAATAATTGTAACAGAGTAAAATGTGTTTAATATTTCAGTATGGTTTGAATATCAATTTATTTGAATTTTTACCAATTATATTAATAACTACTAGTAATTTTTGTAATTATTTGTAGTTTTGTTTTTTTTTTTCGTACATATGCTATGGTATGTATAATCACTTATTTTTAAAAATATTTGTTTTTGTTTTGTTTTTAGTAATATAAAACCAATTTATTCGTCTCAATTATGTGGGTTGTATCCATTAACTCAAATAACATTTATGTGTTGTGTGTTTAAGTATAATCTCTTATCAAATATTGCTATGTTTTTGCATGATCAAATGAATTTTATACGCATTAAAAAGGAACATGTAAAATGAAGGTATTGTTTTTGTATCATCAAGAAATACATACATTTCATTCGCTTTTGTGTTTTTACATATTTAGCTCCCTTAATTTCTCACAGACTAATATTTGAATGAGTATTAAGTTTGTTAAAAAAGCATATTTTCTTTAAAAATATCGGAATTTATTTAATTGCAAATAAAAATCAGCGCTCTTGAAATTAAATTAAAAAAGTTACAAAGCAGCTGAGATGCAAAACTCGCTTGTTACAAAACTTAAATTAACAAAATGACACTTCATTCTGATAGTTCTTTTATATATATATATATGTTCCCGTCGTTCCTATAAGGAGCATAGGGCCTCAACAAAATCTTTCCATTTAGATCTGTCCATTGCCATATTTTTAATTTCATTCCAGCTAGTTTGCATGTTTTTAGCTTCGATTTCAATTTGTCGTCGCCATGTATGCGCTGGTCGACCTCTTCTGCGGCTGCCTTGAGGGTTCCACTCGATAGCGGTTTTGGCAATATCTGTGACGGGCTTTCGCATGGTGTGACCTATCCAGTTCCATTTTCTTCTTTGGATTTCTGTAGTTATGGGGAACTGATTCGTTTGATGCCATAGTCTGTTGTTTGATATAGTCCGTGGCCAAAAGACTCGAATAATTTTTCTAAGGCATTTGTTTATAAAAACCTGCAGGGCATGCATATCACGAGAGGCTGCATTCCATGTCTCGCAGCCGTATAGTAAAACAGATCGGACGTTGGAGTTAAAGATATTTACTTTCACACGGCTAGAGAGATTTGAAGAGTTCCATATCTTATTAAGTTGGCCATAAGCTTGTGTCGCCTTTTTTATTCGATTGGCAATATCTGCACTCGAGCCGCCGGATGTTGTGATGATAGCTCCAAGGTAGCAAAATGAGTTGACCTCCTCAAGGGTCACATTATCGATTATAAAGGCGTTTGTGTTTTCTGTGTTTATTCGCATCACTTTAGTTTTGCTTATATTAATTTTAAGACCAGCGTTCTTCGCAATTTCTGTAAGACGTTGTAATTGCATGTTCATGTCGGAGTATCGGTGAGAAAGAAGACAGATATCATCAGCATACTCAAGATCGTTTAGACGGCTGAGAAGTCCCCAACCAATGCCTCTATTACCCGACATAGCATGGGCCATAACAATGTCCAACACCATATTAAATAACAGTGGTGACATCACGCAACCTTGTCTTACTCCTGTACCAATATTAATTTTTCTGCTCAGTTTGCCTTCGTGCCGAATACGACAACTAGCATTATCAAACATGCTCCTTATGAGCTGAATTAGTTTGTGAGGGACACCTTTACATTGAAGGGCTTTCCAAATGACGCTGTGGTTGAGAGTATCGAATGCTTTTTCGAAGTCGATGAATATTAGATATAGAGGAGACCGCCATTCGACCGACTGTTCCACTATTATCCTGAGTGTATTGACATGGTCAATACATGATTTGTCTGGGCAAAAACCAGCTTGTTCACTTCTAAGTTGAGGTGTTATAGCATCAGTGAGCCTTTTTGTTATTATATGGGTGATTATTTTGTTCACCATGCTGAGTAGCGTGATACCTCGTCAGTTGTTTCGGCTCGTTAGTTCTTTTAGCGCTTTATAAAAGGAAATATACTGATTATTTTACTGCTTCTTCCCTTCAATGTTTTTCGATTAAGCATTGTCAGTCTGTCCTGTGTATGTTGAAACTAACTTTTTGAAGCTCACGACATCGCCTGGACCCACGTGAGGTATTAAAATACCAAAAGTATTCGATACATAAACAAAAAACCAAGACCACCTTATTTTTTTTACAACAACCACAAGCAACACATACATAGAAAAGTGGTATACTGGTCAGAGTGAACGGCGGCATCCAATCCCAGTTGAGCCAAAAAATAATTATTTTTATTTATTGTTTTCTATAATGTTTTTTAATTTATTTTTATTTTTTTTAATTTTTTTTATATATTTTTTTTTTACATAAACTCTATTTAAATTTTACAATTTTTCAATATATGTATGTTTTTTAAATGTATGCCCGTACTTCATATGAGATGAACGGTGATACAAACTACTGTTATTGCATGACTACACGTTGTGAAGGATATATAAGATTCGGCACGGCCGAATATAGCACGCTTACTTGATTTTATTAGTCTTGTGGTGTTTTCTTTTCTGACGTTAATGTTGCCTTATGCCTTTTTTTGTGTTCTTTTCTTAAAAAGATGCAATATTATAAACGGGTGACAAATTCTTTTGTAATAATGTTGCCATAAAAATGAGAAAAAGTGTTACATATCGTACCCTGAACTAAATCAAAGGGTTAGAATATTGCACTCTTTAACAGCTGATATTAAAAATAATTTTTGGACTCAAATTATTAAAATAGATACAAGCAATGCAGTTTTACATAAAAATATAGCTTTTAAGTAAAAAAGCTGAAAATTTCTGTTCTATTCTTCTGATTATGAAGGTAGCATTTTGTTAGGGTGCAGGTGACCTTTAAAAAGTGTTTCACAATAAAAGGGCAACATTGTTTGTTAGAAAAGAAAACACCATTAGTCTTGTTAAGATCTTAATTGCTGAAATGTTCTTACTGGGTGCTATTTCAAATTAAATATTGCAATTTACAACAAATTATTCAAGTTGTATTTCAATATACTCTATCAACAAAATATACATAAAATATGTACATTATGGAAAGTTAGATGCGTGGTTCCTATATATGATTGGGAAACTGCTATATCTACTGTTTTGAAAGCGAATCATTATAAAGAAATAGGAAAAGAAAGAGTTTCTCCACAAAAATAAATTAATTACAGAACCAATTAATGCAATCCTTAAGCATTGCTAAAATGAGGAAACAAAATTATTGACATAATTCAAGAAGTACATCTCATCACTGAGGCGAATAAATAAAAAAAACAAAAATTTTAACCTAGATCGCTACACACTCTAATTGATTATTTTTTTATATTTTAGAATGTTTCGATTACTCAACTCTTAAATTTTGTTAAAGAATGGCATAACATTTTGTTTTGTTAGTGTCTTAGGAACGATCTTTTATTCTCAGCTAATCGTTTATTCAAACACACTTAAATATTACAATAAGTAGTTTATTAAATATTTCAATATAATTTAATTTAACTCTTTATTCTCTTATACTTGGTAAAGTTTTTTACTATGATAGTGAATCGCGAATTTTCCAAGCAACGTAATTTCTAGAAATAGTTCTTACAAATAGCCCGGAAGTATGCTACGAAATATGAATTGCTCATAGTTTAAATTTTACCAAATTTGTAAAGTTAAGTCTAACTAGACTAAAATAAATAACAAATGTAAATAGGAATTCTAATGTCAATAAAATTTATGTTAATAAAACTAATAAGCTTAGAATCTAATAAAACTGATATAATAAAAAATGTTTAAACTTTGTTCGAACTGTTTGTGTTTACCAGTCTTCATGTTTACAAACACACATGGTCGTTTGTATTCCTATTTATTTATCATATTTGCTCGATTTTATATTTTTTTATAGTTTATTGTATTCAACTTGTAAGGCCCTTTCATTTAATAGCCATAATAGTTTTGTCAAATGTATAGAAACTGAACAAAAACGATTTTCGTTTGTTATTTTTAGGGAAATCACCGAAGCAGTTGAATTTTGGTGCTTAGTTAGTTTCAAACCAATTTATTAATTATTCTGACAGTTTTGTTAAAGAAAATTTTACACACAACTCTAAAAGCATATCATATTTTTAAGCTGTCATAAGCGTGACTAAATACCTAAGAAATAATAATTTTTGTAATGAAAATAAGAGAAAAAAATAGAAGCAAATGTATTTATTTGTTAATTTCTCAGAAAGTTATCGGGCGATTGTACTGATTTTTTTTTGATAATTCTGATACCGCACACGAGTCCTGGTAATGTCGGAGGACTTTTAAATAGTGACTTCAACATATACACGGACCAAAGCACAGATATACAGACAAACAATGCTCAGTCGACTGTCATATTCATAAACTTTCAGATAATATACATATTCTTTTTGGGGTCGAAATTTAATATTGCAGAGATTTTACATAAAATGACCAACCTATATATTCCCTTACACTCTCTGTAAAGGGAATAACAAACTCTGTTTTCCATTCTTTATGCAGTCGAGTGAGTGTAATGCTTCTATCTAAAACAAATGGTAAGGGATAGATGAAGAAAGTGTGTAACTATTTCTTCCATTAATATTGTTCTATTAAATAGATCCATAACCATGATAAATGGCTGTAATACAAATGCCTAACAGTCTCTGTTATATCCTGTTATAATTTATTTAACAATTACAATGAATTTATTGGCGTTAATAATGAAAAACGGCCGACACCCAATGATGTATAACTTTTGCTATATTTACATTTATGGTAACGCCATAATTTTCATTCTTCATTCATTGTTGTTGCTGTGTTTTATTTTCATCAAGTGCTTGTAAAAAAAGTTATTAATGAAAATTTAAAATTTTCTATATGTTGCGTAACATCATTATACACTTGTATTCTATTTTAGATTTAATTGTCAGAGCAATTTTAATAAATTTGTGTCATTTTGTTTCATTCAATTCGTGTTGTAGTTCCCATTGTCATGAGGTACAAGAATATGAATCCATAAGTTTTTAATTACATTTGTAATTTCTGTGAACTTATAAAGTATTAATTGCGTGTATTTTGAAGGCGGAGAACTTTTAATTGGCAGCACTATTTTTCGTGAAGGCTTTACAGTTATCGATTTTTATACCCGCCACCAAAAAAATATTGGGGGTATAGTCATTTTGTCACTCCGTTTGTAACACATAGAAACATCCATTTTTGACCCCACTAAGTATAAATATTCCAAATCAGTGTTTGATTTTATCACGATCCAGCTATGTCCGTCCTTCTGTCCGTCTGTTGATAGCACGATAGAGGTCGGACCGAAAAACCTAGGAGGCTCAAATTTCGCCAGAATATTGCATATCCACAAGGTTTGTTTGGCATTGAAAATGAACTAAATCGAAATATTAGGAAGAGAGTTATAGCTCGTAATGCAAGAATAGGTCAAAAAAAACGTGTCCTTCCAACATCGAATAAAATAAAATTGTGTCCAAACGAATTGACATAGAGTCATTAAACTTCGAACATATATTTCCTGATTAAAAAAATTTTGAAAATTGCTTAAATCTATGCATTGGGAAAGGAGTTATAGATCAAAATGTACGAAAATTTATACCGCACAGTGTATTTTTCGGTATATTTTAAATTTAAAACCTAATAATCCTGAAAAAATTAGATGTAAGATTCTGAAATTTTGCAAACATAGCTTTTTGTTCAAAGGCTTTGTTCTAACCGAAAAATAAATGTCACACGCCCACCTCTCATATAACGTTTTATCTCAAACTCATATAATTTCTCTATCAATAAAGATTTTGGAATATTGAAATATCTAAGTTGTATTCATTAGCAAAAACAACTTCGACACGCCTACTATAACGCCCACTTTTCACGTTATCCACGGTTAATGAAATTCAAAAGCTCATAAAAATTACAAAATTAGAGGTATGATGATGAAATTTGCTACACATGTATATCCTTCTAGTAAATGTCATTGTTATGCCAGAAAGTTTAAGTTTATCTTAAATTCAAATAATTTATCTATGGAAAAATTTTTTAGAAGAATAAAGGACTATATTGAAATATTTCAGTTTTATTTATTAGCAGAAATTATATCGACACACCTATTTTAACCCCGACTTTAATTGAAAGACTAATACATATACATATTTTATATATAGGGATTATTCCAAAGCGATTACTGTTAATAACAAAATAATACATTTTATGCTATAAAATAACAGAAAGTTGGTGGTGGGTATAAAATATTCGGCACAGCCGAATATATTGCTCTTGCTTGTTTTAATTAGTTTGATTTGTCAATTTATCACGAATAAACTCATGCCAGAGGAACCATTATAAACTGTTTAAATTTATTTTGAAAATTAAATTTATGTTTAGTTCAGTACTTCATTTTAATTAAACGGCTTTGTCAACAAAGAGAATTGATACATTTGAAGCGCTGATAAAAACAGAACTATATAGTCAAAGGTTAGTGGATTTGAGATATTGTCACAAGCCTTTTTATGTCTCTATTAGAAGGTTTAACTATTGTTGGAGTGTAATGACTAAATTAACACGATGGTTCAGAGAAGTTAAACCAAATAATGAGATTTCTTTACAAAATCAGTTTCTAGGATTTCCTATCAAGCAATTGGTAAAAATAAAACTGAATGGAAATCGGGAAATAGTAAGCATGCGGGGAAATGCTTATTAAAAGAACAGGAAAGGATGCCTCTTGCTTTTAGAGGTTTAAATAAAATAGACACTATATTTCAATTCAATGTACTTACATACGTTATGAAGCAAAAAACTTATTTTTTTTAAATAAAAGGGCTAAAACGTTGTTGTGACGAGTCAAAGGCAGAATAATCAATGAAAGTTAAACTAATTGATACCACAAAACAGTAATTTGCAATTTTTCTAATTCAGAGCCTTAAAACTATGCCACTAATAACTATATTATTAAGTTCTTATAAAACCAAAATAGAATACTCCTTTGAACAGTAGGACATGGATCAAGGATCAAGGCATATTTTTTAGATAGTTTTATTTTTGTCAGCTTATTATATAAAAATACAAATAAAAAAATTATTTCCAAACTGAGACTCATAAATAAATATTCCTTGATAATTGATTTGTTGTGTCATTCGAATGTTTTCTCTACTTAAAATATATACAAATCTATGTTGTGTAGATAAGCCAACAATTTTGAGCACTTGAAAGCGAATATTCGATGCGATGCCCGAAATCAAACCAATGGGATGGCTAATAGCCATTTGTTTTCTTTTATTTTAATTTAAAATTCTAAAAATACACCATACATACATACATTCACACGAAAGTTATGCTAAGATCGATTGCAAACTCTGGAGAGTTTTAAGTCGAGAAGGTGCATATAATATGTCAACCACTCGAAGATTAATAAAAAAATTTAAAAAACGAGGTCGACAATAGACAGCAAGAGTTCGTATCGGTCGGTCTCTCGAAAACATTTCTACTGTAAAATGGAGTGTCAACGAAAACATTAACAACAACTTCACACTAAAAAAACCTCCAACTTCATTCGTCAAAAATTTAGCTTACTCAGGATAGCATTCCAGAAGTAGCGAATTTTAAAACAAGACCTCTATCTTCATGTCATCCTTTTCTCTATATTAAGTATAGAAGAAGTATACCTTACTGGGACACCGTTTATTTAGATGAAAGATTTCCCCAACAAATTTTAGATAGCAAAATAGTTTTCAAACTTTTTTGACTCAAATGACACTCTTTATTTAAATGATAAATAAATAAATAAAAAATTATTGACGTTGTCATTACTGCGGAAACACAACGCTTATTAATTTGTATTACGACCATACTAATAAATGTTCAATTTGAATAACAATAATTTATTTAAACAAATAAATTTGTATACATTTAACTCTTTTGTTTATTTTCCAGCATTAAAAACAACAAAGTATATAAACAATTAAAATATCGTCTATTGAAAATTGTGAGAAAGCTTTTTACAATTATTTTGATTTTCAAATACAAATTCAAACTCTGTAAATACTAAAAAAAATCTTCTCGACTTAACTACATGATTAATGAACACAATCTACATGTCTAGCATTTACAGTCACTAAATGCCACTTAAGACATTCTTAATACAACAAAAGATATATTCGGGAAAGTTTTTAATGCTTTTTTTACAAATAAGAACTTCCATTTGTCCCAACTCAATGTAAACAAATTGCAACTTTGAACTATATAAGAAACGGCATTAGTGACATGTTTGAATATGTATTATTTTCTCTTGAAGTTTCTCATTTTCCATGCGATTTCTTGACAGCTGTTGGGTTGATTTTGTTGAATAATTAAAAAAAAAAAAGCAAACACAAAGAAACAATAAAATTAATCCCGTATAAGCCAAGGATATTAAATTTATTTTCTTGCTATTAAATCAAAATACAAAAAAAAACAACAACAACAATAACAATTATTTAACATTTAATCTTTTGTTTGTTCTCTTTTGTCGCTCTGCTTTTACGTTTTAAATTAATATAAACGATATTTCTGAAATCAAGGTCGGCAACAATATAAAAAGAATGAAATTCATACTTAGTATATTTATTGTCAATGATGCTGATTTTATTTTATTGATAAGCCATACTACACAACTAAGTACTTAATGTATTGTGTTGGTGTAAGTGTATTAGTTTTCAATAACGCGCGTTTAATGCACACACCTATATAGCACGATCAAGGCTGTTTTACAATTCTTCTTTTATTATTTACAATTGTTTTTTTTTTCTAGCAATAATTGATTTGCTTTTAATGGTATTTTGTTTAATTCAAGTAAAAGCTAAATAAAAAAACCTTGATGATAAATATAGTACTAAAGAGTCTATATTATTTTCATAAATATCAAAATTTAAATAGCCAAAGATATTCGTTGGACATCTGTTGTCTCAACAGTATTAAAAAATGTTGTTTAGTATTATGATAAAATGTTTTTGTGATTCTACGGAGTACGTAAAAGTATGGTACTCGTATAGTGGAATGTACTTTACCTTATAAAATTTTTAGGTAATTTCTTTAAATATTTATTTTTTGGGGGAGTCGCACCAAAAACATACATCTTATTTGGTATGTTCTTGAGAATGCCATGAACTAAATAATTCCTTAAATGTCAGTACGTATATCTAGGTATATAAACATTTATTTGTATACTACACATACAAACTAATATTTTTTTACGTACTACTTATATTAATGTTTTTTTTTTCTTTTATTGTACTAGCTGATTGGCTCTTCATATAAGACCCTTATTTGTATTAACAAAGTTCTTTTTATTATTTTCTATTATATTTCTTATTATTTTTTTTTTTTTTTTTGTTATATAGCAGTCCCATTTATGGTAGATAATTAGGTTTGTAACCTAAGCCTCCTATTGTATATCGTTTAATTTGTTCAATTTTTTTTTTTTTACACGTCACTTATTATACAGAAGAGAATGAAATTATAGTTGTTGCTTAAAGTAAGTGAGTACATAATGAAAGATGTTAAAGAAACTTTTTTAGACATAGTCGAATTTAAACAATGATCTTAATAAGAATAATCTAAAGCTTCCAAGAAATACTTACAAAATATTATCTCAAAATAGAATGTTTATTGCAAAAGATTTCCAAAAAGAAAGTTGTAGTAAATTTTAAATGTTTTAGATAAACGTTTAGATGTTTCATTAATACAAATAAGAACTGTTTAAAAAAATATTCGATAATAATACGTAAAGATGAAACCATTTTTCAAATTTTAAGCACACTGCTATCACAGAAATAATTTAACTGTGTTGATTATTTAACAAAATTTTGTCTGCAAACGTTATTAAAAAAAACTGCGACCTATTACTAAATTCACGTTTGAAATATCAAATACTTTTATTGTTAAATTTTGCCTTGATCTTATTTATTGCTGCAACAAAATAGAAAAAACATATTTGCTTCATTCACACCCTGTCGTTAAAGTGTTGCATTTTGTAAGAAATTTAAAAAAAGGCATGCGAAGTTGTCCGACATCTATTAGATGTCTGTAAGCACGTAAGAATTCTATATAAATTCTGACTGGAAAACATATAAAGTGCTCGACACGAATTCTCACTGATATGTCGTGGGATATTCTGAGCTTTTTCCAATATACCTGACAGAATTCTGATGGAAAAAGCAGAGAAAATTCCGATTCGTACAGATTTCATACAGATTTCATACAGATCTCTAAAAGAATATCTATTAAAATTTATTAAAAACAATTTCACAGAAAGAAAATCAAACTAAGTTTTTTGTAATTTTTTATTTAATTATTTAATGGTAGTGATTAGAATTATTATATTGTTATTGCAGTATTTAAAATAACTCTTCGAACCATTTAATTTTTGTAAAGTACAATGGTCTGGCCAGCAGCAAAAAACGCCTTTGAATAATAATATGTGAATTATAGAGATTTTGACGTACTAAACTCAAATCCTTTTTCAGTTTTTTTTTTCATCGGGCTCAGATTTTTTTATGGGCATTCCTAATGTTTCGCTCAAAACACGGCTGTTATGCTTTATCACAATGATTAGTCTGATTTTAATTCAAATACCGGCAAATGGTTAACAATAAAATTTTCTTTTAGTCAGCTAAATATTGAAGTATTGTTAATAAAATAAGCTATAAACTATAAAAATCGGTTAAAAAATCTTGATTTAATTCAAAACTAAGTGAAGACTCCTGTACTATTAACATTGTGTTTTATAGCTTAAAATAAAAATAAGTACATGCATATGAATGTACGTACACAAACAACACAAAATGCATTACACAATTTCTGTCAAAGGGCCTTAAATAACTTGACTACTTTTGCAATACAACATGCTCTTACTAGCCTAGAGGTTGACGAGTACATTAGCAACTATTTAATATCTTCATGAAGTTCAAGAGTGGTTAGGGCAAAACTTAGTAACAGCACTATGTCCGGAAGTAATTAATGATCTCATATGTGATGAGTTGGGATTACTAGGAAACTTAGCTTCGGAAATTGGTCTGAGGGTAAATATAGGTGAAGCGGTACTGATATTGTTTAAACAGAGGACCAAAATTTCAAGTTTTACACTACCTAGGATGGGGAACTACGAAATTCGTCTATTAGAAAAAAATGGTATTATTCCAGACTCGAAGTTGTTATAGAAACTGGACATCCAGATTAAATTAAAGAAGGCTACGGTATCGTACTTTATATATCGTAAGATATTTGGTAAGAAATGGGGACTAAATCATGGTTAATTGGATATATACGGCAGTAAGACGTCCGATTCTAACTTTTGGATCTCTGGTATGGAAAACTGCATTTAGACGCAAATATGTGATCCAAAGACCCTCATATCTTCTCTGGTGAACTTTATATAGAGCTCAATTTCCGCTTTTAGAACGAGTGCAGTGTATTTCAATCTAAAATATTCGTTATCTATGTTATGTATCATGTCGGATACTTAATGAATGCACGAAAATATTGATAATTTTAACGACAGTCAGGCGGCACTATTGTAACTCAGGTCATATACTACTAATCGGTTATTAAAGAAAACATATGTCAATACTTAATACTTCTTGTTGAGATCCCTGCTTATAGAAACCACTATGTTAACGAGCGAGCGTATGAGTTGTACGTCTTATCTTCTCTGGATATCTCAAACGTAAATTCAGTCGCAATCCCCTTAGAGACTCGCAAGATATCCGGAAACTATTTTGAAAGAACAAATATTTATCTAACGATATTTTATGTCAGACAAAACTATATGCTCATAGACTCCACTTGACAGTTGGCGAGTAGTAAATTATCATAATAACCAAAAAAAATCATATGAAGCAGTCCACACATATTTCGCTATAAATTTATCCACTACTGTAATTACTTACTTGTTGTTTTATACCACCTTCAACATTGTTTGGGTGTGTTTGCTTTATTTCTCTTATTTTTCACTGCGTTCGAGTCATCAGGCATTTTTTTTAGCTGATATAGTGTTGTTTGGATATTTTGTTTTCAGCTCTGTGTGTTCTACGTTGGTGTATATGTTCAAACGCCTTAGTTAGATGGTAGTGACTGTTTATTGTTGTTGTGTTTCTTTTTATTGATGGTTTAGTTTAAGCTGCTTAAATAATTCTAGATGGTTTTGTGTGTTTTAACTTATTTTTTACTTGGTCTTTGATGCTGCTGTTGTTTCTGCTGATTTGACTGATGTTTTTATTATTATTTTTTATTTATTTTCATTATATTTTTATTTTTTCTCCTACCAAATGTGTCATTTATTATGTTATTACGGTTTTACTATACTTTTCTTCAGTAAATGGTTTTGTTATATTCAATTGTTAAAAATGCGTTTTCGTGTAGTAAGCCCTAGTTTTGTTATTAAGATAAAAACAAGTCTGTAATTGCCGCTATTTTTTAAGAATCACAAATATTAAAGAAATATAAAGTGACAGTGTATGCAATTATATTTTAATAAGTTAGTTTAGTTACTTTATTTAATTATTTAGTACATAAAAATAATTTTTTAAGAAAAGAAAAATACAAATTTTACATGAAAGGGACTAATTTATGTTGAAGACGTACAAATTATTTTAATGAGGCAATTCTAGCAAAACTCCGTTTGGTGAAATTAATTTGTATTTAGTTTAAAGTCTCGAGCGTAGCTTAGAACAAAAATGAGAAATATTGAAAACCTATCTACAGATATAAAAAATTAGTGGTCAAGAAGCTTTTTTGCGATACATGCCTAAAGAACATGAAAATAAATTTACTGATTGTTTGACAAATTCTTAGTCTATCATCTTAACGCAGTATTGATTTTGATATTATTTTTGCGCTACCTTGTATACAATTTTTATTCTATGTTAATTCCAATATATAATTAAGCACATTTATTCCTGATTGCTAAAACTATTAGATTTAACTTATCTTTTTCTCTTCTTACAATATTACAAGAATCGCCAACTGGACAAGATCTGATTACATCTAAGATACAACGAGTAAGAGCACTATATTCGGCTGTGCCGAATTTTTAATACCCACCACCAATTTTGTCTACTTTTATAGCACAAAATGTATTATTTCAGTGTATAATCTTTATATACTGAAATATGTATTACTTTGTTTGTGTAATTTTGATTTGCTATTAATTTATTTTCTTAAATTTATTCTTACAATTAAACCTTAAGAATTTCTGCATTTGAAATAAAACTGTGTCTCTTTTACTACAATACTGTATTTTTACGGAAACTGCAGAGTATAATTTGATACTCAAAGGTAGTCAAAAATATTATTACCTTTGTACAGGCATGGTACTTCTTACTTTTAAAATTATTAAATAATAATTGAATTCAACTTAGATAATCTATTACAGACTTCATTTTGATCATTTTTGTCCATATAAAAATTATATGATTTTAAGATAAAGCGTTAAATGTAAAATGGGCATGTCTCCTTATTTTTGGAATTATACTGCCGATTTTATGAGCTTTTAAGTTTCTCTAACAGTAAATTATGTAAAAGTGGGCGTTAAAGTAGGAGTGTCAAAGCATATTATACCTACATATATTTACGAAAAAATTTATATACGCAAAATTTCATCATCATACATCTAATTCAGTCGCGTTAATGAGCTTTTAAATTTCATTAACAGTAACTTATGTAAGAATTTGGAGTTTGATAAAAAATCCAACTAATATATTTCAATTTAATAGAGAAATTATTTGAATTTCAGATAAAGCGTTATAAGGGAGGTGGGCGTTCAAGTAGGTGTGTCATTTTAATTTTCCGTTATTCCCAGTCTTTTAATCAAAAAATAATGTTTGCAAAATTTCAGAATCGTACATCAAATTTTGACAGTTATATTATTATTTAAATTTTAAATATACTGTGACACTGTGAGGTATAAATTTTCGTGAATTTTGAACTCTAACTACTTTGTAATATAGCGATTTGAGCAAGTTTTAATTAAATTTACTCAGGAAATATACTTTCAAAATTGTATCGCTTTACGTCAATGCGTTTAGATACAATCGCATTTTATTCAATGTAAAAAAAACATTGCTTTTTACGACTTACTCTTGTAATACGAGCTATAACTCTTTTCTAATATACCGATTAAGTCACGTTTTCAGTACCAAACAAACCTTCTGGCAAAATTTGATCGCCCTAACTTTTTCGGTTTGAGCTCTATCGTGCTTTAAACAGACGGACATATGGAAGGACGGACGGACATAGCTAGATCGTCATAAAGTTAAACCGAGATTCAGTAAATATGTATATACTTTATGGGGTCTAAAATGGAGATTTCAATGTGTTACAAACAAAATGACAAAATGAATATTCCCCCACCACTTTTTTATTATGGGTATTAAATGGAGACAATTTTATAAAAAAACACATACAATGACTTGAAAAAACTAAGGCAACTAAAGTTAATCAGATGCAAAAACGAATTATGAATAATATAGAAATTAATACAAAATTAATTACAAAATTGAAAAAAAAGGTAACAAGATAAATTCACATGTAATATACAGTACAGTAGGTAAATGTTTGCATCACTACATGTTTAAGTCCTAATTACTAGACTAATTCGTAAAAAAAAGTTTAATATCGGCTTTATTAGACATAACAAAATCTGCAATTGAGTAAAATTTTAAAGACATCCATAATGGGCTAGGAACAGGAACATTTTGTAAAACAGTCTTCTACTTTTTAGGACATATTACTCTTATGCAGAAGGAAGATTAGGTTTGTTCACTTTCAATCATATCTACTAAATTATTTCATTTTTAAATACACGTTCAAATAATTTAAAGTTAGATTTAGTACTTTGATATAGGAAACCCAAATTTTATTTTAGTTCTTTTATATAAATTTTTGGCTTAAAGTCTTTGCTGAGTACTGAAAAGTGAGTAAGTTTTTCCTTTTAAAAATCCTATACAGTTTGAGTAAATTTGTCAGAATATAAAAATAATTTTTATCAACAAATAAAACCAAATAATCTTTAGCTTTAAAAATCAATACAAATAACTTCATTGACCACAATCAGAATAAATTAAAGCTTAATTGAAAAGTTTAAGATTTTCCCAAAAGGCGACCTTGCGTAGTTTGAATTTTTTATCTTGTTTTCATTTCCTTTCTTTTATTTTCCCTTGTTAAGTACATACGAACATAATACGAAACATAATTTAAGTGTATTTAAGGCCTTTATTGTTAATGCCATTTGTTGCTGTTGTTATCCAAGTTGTGTTGTACTTCTATATAACACAACATTTATCAGAGATTGACAGACAATAATAAGAACAATAATTATATAAGGAGAGCGCATGGAAAAATTGATGCCTACTTCACCACTTATATCTTTTACTATGAATGAGAGAAATAAATGCTGTGATTACACAAGTTGCTATTCTCAGCAATAATTTGTGGAATTTAATTCTAATTGCTTATAACGAACTTATTAACTTATAATTAAACTTGTAATTAAAATTTTTTATTATATTTTGTAATGCTGAAAAAATAAATATATTCAATTTTGATATTTTTATACATTACTATAAAGAACAAAATATGTATTTTTCAAATATAGAACTACTAAGAAAACGTTTGATGGCAAAAATAAAAAATTGTTTTATAATTATGAATGTTTATGTGTAAGAGCCGTTTCTATTTCACGCTTAGGCCTGGTGACCTGTGATATATTTTGTTTTTGTAAAATCAAAACTCTCATATTAGATATACAATACGTGTTAATGAAAAGTATTAAAGCGTGATTTTTTAAGAGCTATAGGAAAGTTAAAAAAAAAACATAAAATTCAGAAAAATTCATGAAATCTTTATTTGAATCGATAATATGGTCCACATAATTTAATGTTTAAAGATTATTCATGCAAATGTTGACCATGACTGCGCCTTAAATGGTCCAACCGCTTAGTCCAATTTTGGCATACTCCTCCCCTTAATATTTCGGCTGGAATGTCATGAATAAATGCTTCAATGTTGTCTTCCAATGCGTCAATTGAAGCGGACATGTGTGCCTTACATAGCCTTACAAAAAATAGTCTAAAGGTGTTAAATCGCACGATCTAGGCGGCCAATTGACCGGTCCCGAACGTGAAATAAAATGTTCACCAAACTCGCCTTTTAATAAGTCCATTGCTAAGCGTGCTCTGTGGCACGTGGCACGTGGCACGTGGCACGTGGCAACGTCTTATTGAAACCACATGTCATGCAAGTCAAACTCTTGCATTTTGGGCAAAAAAAAGTTGGATATCACCTCACGGTACCGCTCACCATTCACAGTTACGTTACGATTCACATCATCTTTGAAGAAGTACGGTCCAATGATGACACCAGCCCATAAACCACACCAAACTGTAACTTTTTCTGGATGTACTGGTAGCTCTTGCAATGCTTCTGGCTGATCTTCACTCCAAAATTGACAATTCTACTTATTAACGTACACATTGAGGCAAAAATGAGCTTCGTCGCTGAACACAATTTTTCGATAAGAAGCGCGCGATGAATTTTCTTAATAGAGGACGCATTTTGATAATAAAATTCAATAATTTGCAAGCGTTGTTCGTTTGTTAGACGATTCATGGTTAAATTATAGACCAAGGATGTTTGACAGTGAAACAAAACACGAAACGTGCGTGAGCTTTTTAAACCAGTGTTGCCAAAAAGATAATAGCTAAAAAATCACCCTTTACTTTTACGACTTTTAAAAACTTATTATGCAAACACTACATGACGCGAAACTTGGTCAAAAAATTAAATTAAATTATTCATGCTGAGAGCTTTAAAAATATCTTTAAAAAGACAGACTTTAATTAACACAAAAAAAAATTGACTAAAATTTTAATGCAAACAAATGTGCAAATGGATTGAACTGGCTCAATAAACGGGAATTATATTAAAAAAAGATGACTTTTGTTACAAAATAAAATTTCTAAAAATTGAGCACTTTTAGTCGTGACGTTATTGTCTTAAGTTTGCGATGTTTTTACGTTAAAAAATTGACTTAACATAAAAAGCTTTACAATTTGATAATTATAAGTATAATTAAATTTTTTTTTTATTTTTCAGTGCGCACTCCTTATATAGTGGAAAAGCATAAAACAGATTGAAAATCATACAAATGTGTACATAAATACAATTTAAGCAATCAGGAACGAGACCTCACATTGAGATAAATCCTCATGTTGTGTTTGTATGTGCGTATGTTTATAGTTCTTATAGACACTTATATATGTAAGTATATTTGTGGATATAAACAAAACAAAGAAAGGACAAGTAAATAAAGACTTAAAATATAAAAAGAAAAAAAAATAAAAGAAAATAAAATAAAATAAAGTTAAGCATAAGAACTACTTTTGAAGTTTGTTTTTTTTTTTTTCTTAAATTAAAAATCTGTATAGAATATATATGTATGCGTGTATGTACATTAGATTTAAAACCATTAGAAAAAAGCAAATAAATTCATTTCTATTGTTGTGAAAGTACGGAAAAAATAACCAATGTATTTATGTGCATGTATTTATACAAGATTAGATTTAAGCTTGAAAGCCAGCTTGTTTTTAAATTATTTAAAATTCTCACAAAAAATCAAAAATTAAAGATATATTTAAAATTATATTACGTTCAGGCAAAATCTTACTTGACTTACAAAGAATTGTTTAAAAACAAAAAATTAAAATCGGCTTTAGATTAAACCAGGATTCAAGTTACGGCTATTGCAGACTAAATCAAACGCTCAACATATTTGTAATCTTGTTATAGAGATTCTATGAGAAATTATAAAATATCAATTATGTTCGAGGACTATAATTTGTCCGCTGAGAACATTTGTAACAAAAAATTATTACGTTCAAACTATCTACAAAGTTAACCAATCCTAATAAAGTATTTCATTTGTAAAAAAAGGTCATACTTTCTTTGGTACAGAAACCATAATGATTTTCAAAAACTGTGTTTGCAACGCAACTGAACAAAGGCATTCCTAAGTGCAACTTTATAAGCATTGAAAATGTCTCCCGCCCCTTAATGTATAAGAAAAATTATCGATGTACAAACGAAAGAGATCTGTGTATCATTTATTTTGCTGCTACTTTAGCACACGTCTCTGTATTTTTTTACAATTGCATAAACCACTAGAATATTATACATTTTTGTAAATTTTTAAATTGTTTTTAGTTGTTTCATACAACAGCCCCATAAGTTTTCCAAGATTATATTTTTAACTGATTCCAAGTATGGCCTTTTTTAATGCAAGAAGAAGTATTTTAATTTGTAAAACAAATTTTGCCACAAAGTAAACCACACAGTACGATGTGTATTATGCAATAGCTTTTAAATTGCAAAAACCATTATTTTTAATTATATTTTTTAAATATTAATTATTGTTATTTACTAAATTAATCGGGATATGCTTCCATAATTCTTCAATAATATTTATTTGGTTGTTGGGTTAAAGCTGGTTTATAACTTATAAAAATATTAAACTTTTTCAAGAACTTGGGTAAAGGTTTACTGATGATCTGGCATAAGCACCAGTGAAATGCATATAAACCAGCTGAAACCCAACAACCAAATAAATATTATTAGATTAAATAAATTTTTGTCCTTTTTTCTTCTTTTAAAATAAATATATTATTATTAAAATTAGTAGTAAGAAATGTTGCCATATATATTTTTGTTATACTGGTTTATTGGCCTTAATGGCTTAAAAAAACTGTGAATTGAATAAATAAATAAATAAATAAAATAATATTTTTCCTCTCAGATATTGCATAAAACTGTATTGATTTTGTTATATTAAATTTGATGCAGTGTAATTTCTAAAGGCCTTTAGTTTTATATCTAATGCTTATAACTTTGATACTGCCTCCTTTACCACAAACTATTTAAAACAAAAGACCGAAAATATTTTCACCATAAACATTTTGTGTAACCCTTTTTCAAGACAACAAATCAATAAATATTTAATAAATTATCCAATTTGAACATACCGAAGATAAGAATTTAATATATTTTAGTCCATCTACTAACTGTCTATTCTATAAGAAATTTAAAGTTTAAAAGAAACAGTAAAAGTACTTAAAAATTTTACTTAAGGAAGGAAATAGAAATTATAATTTTTTCGTTTTTACTTTTTACAAACAAAATTTATAAAAAAAAAAAACAATATTTTGACATTAAATTTTAAACATAGAATTAAGTTACAATGCCTCAATAATAAAACGGCTTCCTTTGTGTAATAATATATTCAAGATTATAAGTGCATCAATATCATTCAAACAAAAAATACACATACAAAACCATACTCCATACTTATGCGCATACTATAAAATGTATGCATTAACTTGTATAAAATTCATGTATACAAATATAATACAGGGTGGGTCCAAAAACAATGAGGTCCTTACAAATGTGATAAAAACCAAAAATAATAGAATTTTATTATTCACCGATCAACTATTTTTACCCCAATAGCACATAGTCGATACTTTAGCATTATAATTTCGGCTTCTAAATCAATGATTCCTTGCTCAGTTTATGGTAACCACCATCATGGCACGGTAAGAGATTTTCCTAGAATAGACCACGTTTAATTTCCACTGCGAAAAATATTGAATGTGTAGTGTGAAGTGTTAACAAAATACCCAAAACATCCACAACAAGGTTCTCTGCAAAGCTACGAATAGCTCGTCCATCACAACGGCGCATTTCAAAAAATATTTACTGTTATATAATCATGCAAACAGCAATTGGTGCATTAATTAGGACCCGAAAGTCTGATCATGAGTAATTAAGCTCATTTTGGTGTCTGTGTTAATAAACATAAATATAAAATCCGGGCTTCTTAAAATTTAAGAGCCATTTATCAACCCAAAACATCCACCTAGGTGTATATTTTGATGTGATATTACATCTGAAAATATCATTGTGCTTTACCTTTTAGAAAATAATGATGGAACTAGTGTAACCTGAAATAGATACCACCATCAGTTTTTAAATATTCTACGCCCCGCTCTTGAGAGCAGACCATAGGTTTAATTTAAATAGGATAGAGACTCTGCTGCACAATACAATTGCACTTTAAAAACTACTTACCAGCGCTTTCGACATATTTGAACCCCACCATTTTTTTTTATTTAAAGGAGCTAATGTATGAAAAGTAAGTCCAAGACAATCTGTGCACTCAAGTCAACATTACTGCAGAAGTTCAATAGTTACGGCCACAAATGTCTTGGAGATTTTACAAAACGAATCCATTAATATAAAACTGAAAATGAAGTCATTTATGTGACATTATTTTTTATACATAATAAAAAAAAGTATTTCCATTGTGTATATTTTACCATCAAGAAAAAAATAAAAAAAATGCAAACCAAAATGTTATTAAATTTTTTAACCTCATGATAACTTTTTACCCACCCAGTATATATTGCTGCACTACTCTATAATATATTAACTTAATATTGTATTACTATAAATTTATACAAAAAAATATTTTTCCTTTTAAAATCTCAAACAAGAATCTAAAAAAAATGTTAGATGTAAAAAAGAAAAATACAAAATTAAATTATAGAAAATATGCTATTGGCAATATGCTGCATACTTTTGGAAAGCAGAATGCATAACTTAGCCATTATCATTGCAATCAATACTGACATGTACTGATCTAAAAATAAATAATGAAATATGATGGACAAGAAATTCAATAATTTGGGTTGGCTTTTTTGCATACAAAATGTCAAAGTAAAGGAAACAAAACCTAACAAAAACAGAAACTAATGTTGTGCAACATTTTACGCAAAAAACTGACATATGAGATTTTTCACATTTTTAGCTTATTTCGACCAGCATTATTAAAGTATTTTGTTGAAAAAATTTTTAATTATTAAAAACCAACAAATACATTGACATTATTCAGAGAAATAAAGTTTGCATATTGTCAGAGAATACACGACGTATGCGTAATATTCCGTTAATTTGTTTAACATTTGCATAACGTATACGCAGCAATGCATGTTATATATTTAGTTTCAGTAGTTTCATAAGATAAAATCCATTAATTAATATTAAGGCAAAACCATTTGTTCATATTAAATCGATTAAAAGGTTGTTATCTTTAAATAATACTTTTTTATTCTTATATACGGCGCAAAAAATGCAAATAAAATTAAAATGATTTTTCCGCTTTTATTTCTGACTTCTATTACAAACTGTTTTATGGTTTTACTTTCCGTTTTTTTAACAAAATAATAGTTATAAAAATTGTTTAAACATTGGTTTTTTAGAACTTCTGAAAATGTTAGTACATTTTAAAGAAAATGTGCATATACATTCTTAAACTCTTTTGCAATCAAAAATAAACACTTAATTGCTTTAATAAATATTGTACCATTCGAATTTAATCGATTAGAAATGTATTTAATGTAATGAAATTAATTTTTAAACAAATAAAAGCAATAAAAGAAATCAATGATTAAATGAAATTAGACACACACACTTGAATATAAATTCAAATAAAAAAAACTTAATTTGAAATAATTTTTAATTTTCACCATTATTTGAATAAACCATTTGCACACAAACTTTTATTCATTTCGTCTGAACATAGAACGACAATTAAGTTTTTTTTCGTTTTTTTAACTGCATTTACACAACTTAAATCGTAGCTGTTAAATTTATTACTCTTTTTGTATTTCAAAAACAATTTAAACTAAATCACTTTTGACATTTCTCAAAGTAGGTACTCTTAAAGCATTAAATAAACAGTTTAAGTCATGAAAAAGTTATTTTTAAGATATAATAATCGAAGTAATCAAAACAAAAAATTATAACGTTTATATATATGAACAACAAATAAGTTTATCAACTGAGTTTATCACTAAACATTTTATGTATCTTAAATGAATCATGAGAGTTTTGTAGTTATGTTTTTGCAATAACCATTTATTAAACGTAAAATATTTCCGATAGCAATAACTGTAAAATAAGCTAACTTACTAATAGAGTATGTTTGAATTTGTTTCCAGCATATTTAAGCAAATAACCATTCAAAGACAAAGAACAATGTTTACAAATCATGATAAATTATTTCCAATAGTTGCGCTCTGTTCACCAACTTATAGAGAACTTTGTCAAGTTAACAGTGCTCATAATCATCTATCTTAGCAAAGAATATGCAAAAATGTGAATAAATTTATCCCCACGTTTACTTTTAATCATATTATCCAAATTAAGCCCGTAGCGTGTGTTTTCAGAAGAATTCGTCGCCGTTGTAAACGCGAGTGTAACAGAGGACTTGGATTTATCAATACGACGTCGTTTTCAGCAACTCCACTTCTGTCTGTCAAATTCTAATCCTATCTACTAATCCTAAAAAAATCCAACTTAAGTTTAACCAGATTTTGTTTTATCAAATCATCTTCAGTGATGAATGATTCCACCCTAACGGTTATGTTAAAAAGAAAAATTGTCAGTTTCTTAGATACTCTTCAGATTCCAGTATATCCCGAAAAAATCACTGTTTCTTCCTGTTTGTATGCCAAAGGCATCATCGGTCTATTTGTCTGTTTAACCGAAACTGGTGTCAATAATATTATGAATGGCAAAAGCTACATACAAAAAAAAATTTTTTACTTTTTATTTCTCATGTCATTGAAAAGAGAAATGGTTTCCAAAAAGCAGCACAATATAGCTCGTAAAAACATCAGTTTGTTCATATAAACCTTTGGTGTCCGAAGTTTCTTAAGAATTAGCATTTGAATTGGCCAGCTTTTTCATGTGCTTTGACACGTTTGAACTTCTTTTTGTAGATTAATGTAAAATTTTAGCTCTATGTTGTTGAACTAGCAACGATTGATCATTTAGGAGTCAGTATTCTACGCCGATTATTCTCTAAAATATGGTTTTAAATTGTAACAACAAAAAAAGGAAGTCTGTATAATGCATAATCTATCAGAGATGCTAACCCTTAGTCTTGGTCAGTCTGGGTGATTTCCTGATTAAGTTCGGAATTAAGAAACTGATGCCAGCTAGGACAAGTTCGCTCGAAGCGGATAAAAAACCAGATAACTACTTCTTTTCATTATATATTTTTTTATCTATTTTTCTTCTTTCCTTTAATATCTGACACGTATCTTAAAGGAATCAATATGTTGAACTCAAGTGACGTTTTAAATAACCATCAGTGTTACCTAATCTAACCTGAAATCATTGGTATTCCACTGAATTTATAGTGTTTTATTTAACGAAAATTCTATTTTTCTGAAACAAAATAATTGCTACAAGTTCTTACAGTTTATTCAATAATTTTAACCACAAATCCTGTAATTTTAATATTGTTTTTATTTTAAATTTCCTTTTTTTCCTTCTTTAAATGATGGATACTAATAGAGACAACTTGCTTTTGTTACTTCAAATATTTAAAAAAAAATGTTTATCATTTCATAAGAATTATTCGATTAATCAAGGATCAATATCATATTATTTGCGAATCGACTAAATTTTGTAAAAAAAATATTCAGTTAATTTTTGTGGAATAACCAAATATTTGCATGCAATTTTCAACATAACTTTTTTCTAAATAATTACTACAAATTGTTTAGTTAACTTTGGATTATCATCTCTGTGCATGCTCGCCCAGTTCGTACTGCGGTAAACATTCCACTTCTTCTTGCCAAGACATATCTGATTCCAAGTTTAGTTTATGGATGTGAACTGTTTGCAAACTGTGATTCAGTTAGCAAAAGAAAATTAAGTACCTCATTCAACAATGTTCTGAGATATGTGTACGATATAAGACGTTTTGATCGTGTTTCATTCGTTTCAAAAGTCTGTATGGAGTCTCTTTTGAAAATCTTTTGAAAATCCGAACACTTATTTTTTTACACAGAGTGATAAACACTGAAACCCCCAAATATTTATTTGAGAAAATACGTTTTTTTCGCTCTCAAAGGAACCATAATATTATAATTTCACGACATCAAACCTGAGTATCCGAATGGCAGTTTTTTTTGTTCATGCAGCTCGTCTTTGGAACACTCTACCACCAAATCAACAACTGAATGGTAATACTAACAGTTTCAAAATGTTTTTAAATAACTTTTGTTCATAATTGCTCTTGTTTTTTTATACCCGCCACCAAAAAAATGGTGGGGGTATATTCATTTTGTCATTCCGTTTGTAACACATCGAAATATCCATTTTAGACCCCATAAAGTATATATATTCTGAATCGGGGTTTGATTTGATGACGATCTAGCTATGTCCGTCCGTCTGTCCGCCTGTTGAAAGCACGATAGAGGTCGCACCGAAAAAGCTAGGGGGCTCAAATTTTGCCAGAATCTTTCTTATAGACAAGGTTTGTCTGGTATTGAAAATGGGCTAAATCGGAATATTAGGAACAGAGTTTTAGCTCGAAAAGCAAGAGTAGGTCGAAAAAACCGTGTCCTTCGAACATCGAATAAAATGAAAATGTGTCCAAACGCATTAACGTAGACTCATGAAACTTCGAATATATATTTCCGGAGTAAAAACAATATTTTTCCTTGAAAATTGTCTAAATCTATGCATTAGGAGATGAGTTATCGATCAAAATGTACGAAAATTTATACCGCACAGTGTATTTTTGGGTATATTTAAAAACAAAAACGTCATAAAAGCAACAAAATTGGATGTACGACTCTGAAATTTGGCACACTTTGCTTTTTGGAGAGACGCATTTTTGCAACGGAAAATCAATGTGCCACGCCCACTTTTACGCCCACTCCCCATATAACCATTTACCTAAAATTCATATAATTTCTCTATTAATAAAGATTTTGGAATAATAAAGGGCTATATTGAAACACCTAAGTTGTACTCATTAGCAAAAATAACTTTGACACGCCTACTATAGCGCCCACTTTTCACGTTATCTACCGTTAATGAAATTTAAAAGCTCATAAAACCGCCAAAAGTAGAGGTATGATGATAAAATTTGCTACGTATATCCCCCTAGGCAGTGTCATTACTGTGCCAGAAAATTAAGGTGCCACGCCTACTTTTACGCCCACCTCCTATATAACGTTTTATCTACAATTCATATAATTTCTCTATTATTAAAAATTTTGGAATATTAAAGCGCTATATTGAAACACCTCAGTTGTACTCATTCGCAAAAACAACTTTGCCACGCCTACTATAGCGCCCACTTTTCACGTTATCTACCTTTAATGAAATTTAAAAGCTTATAAAACCGCCAAAATTAGAGGTATGATGATCAAATTTGCTACGTATATCCTTCTAACCAAAGGATATTTTTGTGCCAAAAAATTTAGGTGACACGCCAACTTTAACGCCTACCTCCCATATAACGGTTTATCTTAAATGCATGTAATTTCTCTATTGACAAAGTTTTTGGGAAAATAAAGGACTATATTGAAATATCTAAGTTGTATTTATTAGCAGAAACTTTATTGACACTCCTACTTTAACGCCCACTTTTACTAAAAGAAAACATTTACAAAAGCATTTTAATAGCATATCGAAGTTATAAAGGGTGGTTAAATTTTAAGGACCGATGTTGAATTTAAATAAAACACAAATTATTTAGGAAATTATTATTATTTCTTTTTGTAATGATAATATTTGTATGGTTCAATTATGTATTTAACAAAATATCGGCCAAATGGCCCCCCTCCCCATCCTTGGCACAACTCCTCTATCTGATGGTCCAAATTTTCAATGACAATATTGATGCTCAATTGTTGGGCATGATGATGAGTCGATGTTGACTGCTCTTTTGCCACACTATCGCAAAAAACAGCAATGGTTCCCATTCAACAAACTAAGAAGGCGTTTACAGATTTTCTAACATTTTTTAAAGACCTGTTTTGCAGAAATTAAAATATTTTTTACAATTCTCCCGATTGTGGATGAATTTGAACGATTATGTTGATCAAAAGAATTACTAAGTGCACAAAATACATTTTGATTTGAACGCCAATTTTTTTAAAAAACCTGAATAACTTTAAAGCGTTGCTCATTTGCGAATCTTTCCACGGATCAAATTTAGTAAATTTGAGATTGAGAAATGTCAAATGAAATGCAGAAAACAAATTTAAAGACTAGGTGTTGTTCACCTTCAACATGGGCCCTTAAAATTTAACCACCCTCTACAAAGAAAGTGATACATATTATATTATAAAGAGATTATTCCATAGCGATTAACAAAATAATAAATATTGTGCTTTAAGTGTACACAAAATTGGTGGTGGGTATAAAAGATTCGGCACAGCCGAATATAGTGCTCTTACTTGTTTTTTTTTTAATTTATATGACTTATATTCTTTATAATTGTATTTTTTCTTAATATTTTATTTTTTATTTTGTTATAATTATACATATGTATGTAATTAAATATTCTTGTAACATTTTATGCTCCTGTACTGTAATTATCAGACATTGTCTTGTTGTACAGGAAATGAAAATAAATAAATGAAATGAAATGAACCTGGACGATATGTGGTTCGAAAAGAATGATGAACGGTGATGCGAGGAATTCAGTACTATTTCAATTTGTGGTGATTTAATTGGCCACATCGATGAAAATCATAGAAATAACGATTGGATTGCTTTTTTTTTTTTATAACTCAAAAAAACCAAAAAAAAAATTAGATAAAACTAAAGGCGTACTTATTTGTCAGGTAATCGCAGTTTAGAAAAAAATTGTTGGTTACGCTTTTTCTTATATAAAATTTGACTTTTGAAATAAGTAAAAGAAGAGAAATAAGAATTTTTTTATATATGAAAGTTGAAATTTAAAATAAGTGGAGATAAAAATAATTAGCTGACGAATCAAGACTAATTAATAAATTCAATTGGGTAAAATAAATAAAAAAAACCTTATCAAAAAAAATATTTATTTCCTATCCCTTAAAAATTGCGTAATAAGTCAATAATAAAATGTTTAGTAAAAACGGTTATTGGTATAAGCGATTTAGTGTAAAATACGGTTTTTTATACAGGAATATTAAAAAAGTCTTAATTTTAAAATGTATTATTTACTAAATGATAATATTTATTCCCTACTACCGTCACCTTTAAATCTTCAGTTAAGAGTATTGTGTTATTAAAACTAACGAATGTAATTTAATATTCTGAACAATGTTTAACATCTAAAGTGTGAGCAAAGAAAATACAGAAAATGTGACACATTTGCCTACAAACGCTTTTGCTAAAACTTTGTATGAAATACATTAACAATTTTTTATATGCAAATGTATGTAAAATTTTATTCTTAGAAATTTAATAAAGCTAAAAAATCTAGATAAATAAGAATATATTTTAGGCTTTTTAGCAGTAGGTAACAGTTTTGATTATAACGCCTTATTTCATTTTACGGTTTGGTCATGGTATAATATGCTTAGAATAAGGTAAATAAAACTGAAAAAATAACAATAATATTAAAATTACACTGCTCTGCAGCAAAATCCTCCATTTAATAAAACTATGTGAACTATATGGATTTTGACGCGCTGAACTCAAATCCGTTGTCGGTTTTTTTCCATCAGATCTGGATTTTTTTTTATGGGCGTGGCAAATTTTTCCCCTTAAATTAGTCAGGTACGGACACATATTTCCTCCTAACTCGAGAACCAGTCATCCGATTTTCAAAACTGAAACACCAAAAAATGTGTAACAAAATTGTCGTTATTTTAATGGAATACAATTTTTCTTTATTTCTTATCGTTTTGGAGTTATTTAGAAATTAATGGAGAAAAAACAATTTTTTCGTGCAAAATTCGTAATATTTTTCAAATTAAAAATGAAATTAAAAAAAACATAAGGCAAATATTCAACATTTTAAACTTTTATCTAAGAGCTACTTACCTTAAAAATAAAAAAGGCCATAAACCATAAAAATCGGTTAAATAATGTAGATTTTATTGTCAATTTACCGCAGGTACCCAATATTGTAATGCAACCAGCCTTAGTTATGATATATGTAACATTTCGTTGAGTGAGCAGCTAATGGAACTAAATGACAACGGTATTTTACATAGTTCTTGGAAATAATATCTTTAACAGTATTTTTCAATTACCTGTGATTTCAAATTAAGAACATTAGGGTAGATTATGGTATTTATTGTATATATAGAAGATAATGGGCAATAAGTAAGTCACTTTTAATTTGAATATCGTGCGGTTAAAATCGGCAACAGTCAATAGATCTTATAGTGTACTTTGTTATTGTGTAAAGAAATAAAGCAATTAAAGAATCCACAGACGCTTTCATACTACAAAATGTTAAGGATTTGTAACAAATCTCTAAATTTATTTTGTTACGCTTGTGGCAATCTAACTTTAAGTTCTCAACGGGAGACAATATCTTCCAAGCTTAAAGATGCTTATTGCCGTTATTTTGAGTTTCCTATCGATGATAGAGATAAAAATTGGCTGCCGAAAATATGTTGTAGTAGCTGTGGTAAATCTTTAAGTGGTTGGTTAAAAGGAAGTCATAAGTCTTTATGAAGACGTTTATGAAGCCAGCGATTTGGAGTAAACCAAAAAATCATCAAAATAATTGCTACTTTTGCCATACTAAAACACGTGGGTTTACGAAAAAAAACAAAAAATAAAGTTACATATCCAAATACTTTATGCGTCAAACGACCAGTTTTCCAGTTTACAAGTAAATTTTTACCTCCATTACCTCCTATAGACGATGAAGAAGATGGGCTTTTTGCAGCAACTGAATCTACTTACGCCAGCATTGGTGTTTCTTCGCATTCATTTGGAAGTCCAACGAGTACAGCTTATTTTCCGAATTAAACTGATATGAATAACTTAGTTTGTAAATCAAGGCTTTAAAAAAACCAAGTCTGAGCTTCTTGCATCCCAATGAAAAGAATGGAGTTTGGTGCCAACGGACGTTAACGTCTCTTACTTTCGAAATAAAGAACAACCTTTTTTAATATATTTCAGCAAAGAGGAAGGTTTGATATTTTGCGATAATGCTGATGGACTTTTGCGACAACTGTGTTTCAGTCATAAATCTCAGGATTGGCGGCTTGTTATTGATTGATTGATGATAAGTTTGAAAGCCGTTTTACTTCACATTGGCAACAAATTTCCATTGGTCCCACTCGCGTATGTAAGAAATATGAAAGAAAACTATTGTAGCATGAAGATGATACTACAAAAATTAAATATTCACATTACTCATGGAATCTGCAGATTTGAAAGTCGTAGCAATGTTAAATGGATTGCAAAGTGGATATACTAAGTTTTATTGCTTCTTATGTGAATGGGATAGCTGCGCAAAAGGAAAACACTACAATGTTAAAATTTGACCGAAAAGAGTAAATTTTATTCCAGGAAAAAAAAGTAGCAGAAGAGCCTTTAAAACAAAAGGGAAAAAAATCTTCTCTTCATATAAAGCTAGGTCTAATGAAAAATTTTGTCAAAGCAATGAACAAGGATGGTGAAGCCTTTCTATACATTAAGAGCAAATTTCCTAGAATCAGAGATGCTAAAGTAAAAGGAGGCATATTTGTGGGTCCACAAATACGACAGCTTATGAAGGACGAGGTCTTCAGAACGAAATTGAATGATGTAGAAGAAAGAACATGGACAGCTTAAGCTACGTTTTTATTTTAACAATGTTTCCTAAATAAAAATTAATAATTATTAACAAAATTTTTGTGTTATTTTAAATAAAATAGTCTGTAAATATTTTAATTTTTATTGTAATTTGAAGTTATCTACGGGTGACGACAGGGTGGGTGCTTTAAGCGAGGCGTTGCTACAAAATTAAAATCTGGCAAATTTTTTTGCTTGTATTTATTTTTGTTGTACGAAAATAGATAGAAGTAAAAAGTTGCCATTCATTGATGCTACAAGGCGCTTTGGTGCGCCCACTCTACACCTTGTTTGCTGCATTACAAATATTTGGTCAATATTGGGTACCTGTGGTAAATTTACATAAGATCCACATTTTTTTACCGATTTTTATGGCTTATGGCTTTTTTTATTTCCAAGATAAGTAGCTCTCAAACAAAAGTTTAAAGTGTTGAATATTTGCCTTATATTTTTTTTAATTTAATTTTTAATTTGAAAAATATTACGAATTTTGCACGAAAAAATTGTTTTTTCTCCATTAATTTCTACATAACTCCAAAACGATAAGAGATAGAGAAAAATTGTATTTTAAAAATTGTATTGTAACGACAATTTTGTTACACATTTTTTGGTGTTTTGAAAATCGGATGACTGGTTCTCGAGTTAGGAGGAAATATGTGTCCGTACCTGACTAATTTAAGGGGAAAAATTTGCCACGCCCATAAAAAAAATCCCGATCTGATGGAAAAAAACTGACAACAGATTTGAGTTCAGTGCGTCAAAATCCATATAGTCCACATAGTTTTATTAAATGGGAAGACAAAAAATTATTTTTTGCAGAGCAGTGTTATATAATCAAAAAAATATCTGAAATAAAAAACAAACATGAAAACAACCTCAAATATGTAGTTGCTTATGTAAGCGAGTACAACAAAGATGGCAAAAAATTGTGTAGCTTTAACAACTAACAAGTGATTTTATTAGCAGTTAAATGTAGCTTACAGTAAAAAACCTACTAATAAAGGCCTTTAGATTTTGTACCCAAAGTTTACTTAACTTGCACCTAATACCCAGCAAAAATTACTGCATACCCGGAAGCAGGTTTGTAAGGGAGAGATAAATGTACTCTCCTTTCCCAACCTGCTTCAGGAAGGCATGCTTTTTATATGAGATGTCCCACTTGGTAGGGCTCTTTGATGCTCTAATTATTTGCTATTTTCACAATTGGTTAATGCAGTAATATCATGTCTCTTTTATGTGTTTTTAAGAACTACAGTAAAGAGAGATGTAATCATTCGCTTACATTCCTGCATCCTCGTAAGCGAGAGAAGTTGCAGTAAGTTGTTTTGTAAAAAATGAAATATATTTAATAGAAATTTCTGACTTCCAATTATAGCACCCTCGAATGCGCTCTAATATTGCGCTTTAAGAAGGCATGATTTTTTTTTACTGCTTACCGGTACAAAATAAATTTTTGCTGGGTATATACATATTAGCTGAACCCGGACCGCTTTGGTGGTTTTCACAAGGTTCTATATTTTTCCAAAAATACAAAATGCTTACTTTGGAAGTTAATTTAATAAACTGTAAACATCAAATTTAAAAGACAGAAAATATAAAAATAATATACATTTAAAACGGGAGTTAAACTCTAACGCTCTCTCTCTCTCTTTTTATTTGTTTTTTACCATACAAATTTGTATCAATTTGCAAAAACTAAAATATATTGGTATTAATGAGAAAAATAAAATTTCACTGGGAGAAAAGGGCGTAATTTTCAAAAAAATACTGCTAATTGCTTTAGGTAAAAATTTATGAAAAAAAAATTTTTAAATATGATGATAAAAATTTGCATTGGCTGAATTATGTCGTAAATTTTATGGAGATAATTCTATGTTGCAATAATATAAATACCGAGCGCTGTGATTAGTTAAACATTTTTTTGGATAAAAGGACAACAACTTAAAAAAAAAGTTTTTTTCAAAAAATATACAAATAGATTTGAAAAAAAAATTTTGTTCTGTGTGCCTAAATAAAAAAACCAAACAAATGCATAGAGTCCTACTCATGTTTACTCGCCGCTTTCTGATCGATGACTAAATGAAAAAGCATAAATAAGAATGTGTGTGAGGTTTGTGATAAAGGCAGCGTATCACTGAGCAACATGCATTACTTTTTTTCATTGCATACAATGTAGCAACTTTAAGCTGGTAAAAAAAAACTGTGTTACAAGATGTCGACTTATCTATCAATATAAAAAATAAAGTTGCGCAAACGTTGCCACCTAACGTTTGTCTGGTTGTTATATTTTTATAATTAAAAAACCGTTACTAAACCAATTAATCCGCCATTTTAAAGACAAGAATATAGTTTGCTCTAGCAGCAAGTGCCGTTATTTGAATACTGTCTCGCCAGGTGGTTAAGTTTCTAACGACCGACCACTCACTGTATGCCAAGTTATGCAACAACCGAAAATACACTGATAACTTTAATTCCATACAATATATTTATATCGGCTTAAATGCTCGGGACCATCTTAAACCTAATTCTTATTATCTGCTATGAGACTAGTAATGTTTATCAGTAAAAACATTCGGTCTTCAAGACGTACGCAACTTAATAACCAAGTCAATCTGGTATCAAAACACCGAGAAGTTCGTAGTTGCCAGAAATTCCAAAGTCCACCACATATGCACGCATCAGTCATTTAACCCTCGGTATATGTATATTTCTGTAGGTAAGAAAACCCCACCCAGAATAGTTAGTGATTGCCAGCAGTCCCCACAAAACCTAGCATCAGTCATTTAACTATCGGCGAATTTGCTTTCCCTCTTGGAAATAAACCGCAGCCACCAAAGGTTTTCCAAAAGTCCTCCCCAATAACCAGTCTAGAGCAAGTTCTAAGGGCTTACTGATTTTTATAGTACCAGAAAGGACTCTGATTAGTCAAAGGTATCGTTATTATCTCTATACTTCAACCTGACAATAACATCAAGTATACTCCGACGAGGGCACATGCTCTCGGGGGAAGTTCTTATAGACAAAAGTATTTATTCCACGTCGTGTTTTTGTCATACGTTTTGACTTTACAAATGTTAAAGTAGAATTGATATATATCTTAATGCCGTCAACGCAAGGATAATTCCACCCTATAAGTATCAATACCCCATTATTTTTCTGAGTTTATGCAGAAATCGTTACGCCCAAAAAAGTTATTCCTATTTACACTTCAATCTCAATCAGAGTTATTTTCCGAAGTAATATCAATTCTCTTAAAGTTACTGACGGTACTAACGAGTTACTGAAGGTTAAGAAAATAAGCAAATAGATTCAAACTTCGCTCAAACTACCATTGTCGCATCTGTCTTTATTTTGAGAAAGAAGAATTGGTTCAGCTCTGCCTTCCAAGATATACAGAATACTAGGAAAACATATACTGTATAACCTCTCTGAGATATCCGATGTCAGACTGAACGATCTGCTGAAATAACTCACGGCTACGGAGGTATTAGTGGCATACACTTATTCCAAGAGTAAAAAAATCTGTAATGTAGTAATGTGGTGTTGTCAAAACGTTGTTATGCAGACTTCACTTGACAGGTCGCTTCATTCCTTTGCCGTATTGCATCTATGGAAATGCCTAAATTGTTTGCATACAAAAGCATATCAAAGTAAGTTTTGTTTACTGTTTATATACATATACATATATGTATATAGACTAAGTATATATGTATATATACCTCTCCCTTATTTGATACTTCCTTTTCAGCAGTGCGTATGGGGAAGGCATGATCAAGATATTTCTGGTAGGGATTAAACTAGCGCTTATTAATTACATAAAATAGAACTACGTAGTGAGACATTACACATACAAATCATGTCTTTAAGAAGCGCTCATGGTAACAGGAAAGTACGAAGTAAGAAATTCAAGAAGAGCCTTTTGGTAATGAAAACGTATTGTTAGTTTATTTACACCAGTAGCTCTTGTTACTTAAGCAAAAACAAAAACAAAGACGGAAGCTACTTGTATTTTATTAATTAAATCATTTATATATATGTAAATAATGTAGACTTTTCTTAAAAATGTTACTGAAACTCTGTTCAATAAATAAATAGAACATATTGTTTCTAAAGATATCTTTAAAACTTTAGAAAGTTTATTTCATTTGGCTAGCTTTTCTAAGAATAATTACAATAAAATCGCTCTAATTTATCTTTGGTGTTAGTCAAAAAATTCTTAAGTCAGAAAATTTAGTTCTCTAAGCCAAAAAATAAATGTGTTTTGCCTAACGAAAGCACTTTACGTTGAAGTCAAATTGCAGTTTGTTGACCTTTTTAACTAACGACAAGGATATATTAAAAAGAGTGAATAGTAAATCTTTCCAAAACAACAAGTTTGCGTTGTAATTATAGTTATAGGTAAAAAAAACATAAAAAAATAAAACTTTCAAAATAAATACAGAGAAAAAAAATAAACGAATGCAGATTTTTAATCTATATTTTAATTCATAAATTGTGCACTCCATTGAAATATCATTATTTATAAATTTTTTTTGCGTTTAGAAAAGGATTAAATCGACTTAAATAAAATAACAACAGAATGGTATTTGGCGGCGTATTAACAAAGAGATGTCTAAAACCGTATATTTTTGGTCTTAAACAAATAGTTAAATAAAGTATAAATTAAATTCAAAATATATTTTTATACACAGATATTAAAAACTTTTGTTTTTCTACAGTTTTCAATTAATATTAGAAATAAATATTAAATGATGTAGCCATACATATTAATTTATACAAATTTTATCTTATTTATCACAAATTAAGTTTCGATTATTATTGCAAAAAATTAAGTAATTTGCACATATTCAAATAAAACTAACTTAAATATAAATAATATTATTATTTAAATTATATTGAAATTATTATTAGATTTAAGACTTGTTTTGTTCTCTCATGGTAAATGGAAGCAATGAAATATTAGTTGCTTTATTTTTAATTTAAATACTGCAATTTTACAAAAAAAATTGCACAAATTGCTCATGTGGTCAAAGGTCAAAGGTCACACAATAAATATTATTATTAAACAACTAAACTAAATCATACGTTTTTTTTCAATGTTTACATGTGCAGATATTTGGTATTTTTGGGCTTAAATTTTTAATATTTGGGACCATGTTTGATAAGTTCACAAAAGTTAAAGCATAAGACAATGCTCATTGGTCAAAATTCCACCTTTTCTGTCCATAATTATTTATCGAAAATATACCAAATTATCGTGTTAAATATTTTTGTTCTACAAAAAAATTATTTTCTCTATTTGTTTTAATAACATAAGTCAATACAGTTTTTCACCTCTTTGGAGTCATTTCGCATCGATATTTATTTTGTTTTTTTATTCTAATGTTACCTAACATAAGAAAGAGTGCTATATTCGGAAATTCCGAATATGATGATTTCCTTCATCATCATGTACATAGGTAAAATCATCTCATCGTAGCTTAGCCTAAATTTCAATTTCATGTTATACGACATTTCGATGCCTTACTTCCTCAACCTCGTATCTTAAAAAATAAAATTTTTCAGGAGAGAAAAAAAAAACGGTTCATCTTTTTATACTTCGGTGTTTGGTTACAAGTTTAAATGCAATTATTAAGGAATTGATTGTATTTATGTATATTAGTAGTAATAATATACTAATCTTTTTTAGTTAAAGCATAAAACAATCGTTTGATATGAAAAAGTCAAACCCGTATTTTTTAAGATACGAGGTTGAGGAAGTAAGGCATCGATTTGCTTCATTATTTCCGACGCCATATTTGGTTCTGAATGCTTACATAGTTAACTGTGTTTTACTAGTCAAGCCCTTAAATATGATGCCCATACTTATGGAAAAAAAAATGTTTTTTTCTTTGATACCAATGTTGGAGGGAACACGATCGTGCATTTTAAAATGCCGGATATGACCAATATATAAATTAATTTACTGTTTTTTTATAGTAGCGGCCATCATAGATTTTATTCTTTTTTATACTGTATTATACTGCGCTAGTTAAGTCCTTTCATTTGATAGCCATATTGACTATTTCGGTTGCATAGAAAGAGAAAAAAATCAATTTTTGTTTGTAACTTTTTGGAAAAATACCAAAGCAACTGCATTGCTGTGCTTATATCTCAGTTAGTTTCAAACCGAATTACAGGTTTTTCTCAGAAATAATTTCTGAGATCATTGCTCATAAAAAATGTAAACACTCTTTGACCAAGCCCCTGCAACAACCTTTACACTGAATTCTCCAACAATATTTAATTAATAATACATAACGGTAAAGAAAAAATAAATCAATGTTTTATTGACTTAAGTGTTTCAAACTCATAATAATATACATAAAACGTACTAGAAAAGTAAAAAGAATTACACTTTGGCAAGAAAAACTGGAAAAACGTTATTAAAAATCTTTATGAATAAACCAACCAGCTAAAAGTTATAAACGATAAATAGCTTATTTTCCATGAAAATTAAAAAAAAAACTGTACAAAAAACTTAAAAAACTATTAATACACTACCTTTAACAAAAATAGGCATTTGTTTTTTTTTTTTTACTTTTCGGACATAAAACTCATAATGTAATTTAAATTTGTTTAAATGTCTGCTATAACCATTTCCATAAAGGAAAAGTGGGCGTTATAGTAGGCGTGTCGAAGTTGTTTCTGCTAAATAATTTTATCAGTTTTATTACGTTTTAAATTTTGAATATACCGCAAAATACACTGTGCGGTATAAATTTTCGTTAATTTTAATCTATAAATTATTTCTTAACTCATAGATTTAAGCAATTTTCAAGCAAAAATATTTTTTTACTCAGGAAGTATACATTCGAAATTTCAGGACTCCATGTCAATGCGTTTGGACACAATTTAATTTTATTCGCTGTTGGAAGGACACGGTTTTTTTGTCCTACTCTCGCATTACAAACTATAATTCTCTTCCTAATATTCCGATTCAGCCCACTTTTAACACCAAACAAATATTCTGGCAAAATTTGAGCCCCGTAACTTTTTCGGTTCGAGCTCTATAGTGCTTTCAACAGACGGACAGACGGATGGACATAGCTAGATCGTCATCAAATTAATCAACAATTCAAAAAATATATACTTTATGAGGTCTAAAATGGATATTTCGATGTGTTACAAACGGAGTGACAAAATGAATATACCTCCACCATATTTTTTTGGTGGCGGGTACAAAAATTAACAATCTAGAAAATAAAAAAAAATCAATTACACCAATTACCTTATTAGCAAATCAAATAACTTTCATTTCTGTAAAGAGATAAGAAAAAAATTCAAGTCTTTAAATAAAATTTTACTACATGCTGTGTGTATATGTATTTACAATTCAGTGATTTATGATGAAAAAAATTAAAAAGCATTTCATTTTTGTATTTAATTAAATTCTAATAAGCAAATCAAATTAAATCACAACAAAGCATTTAATGATCATAAAGTAAGATTATAATGAATATGATGATTTTAATATTTATATAAAACTTATAAACAGAAAGCAAAATTAAATTAAATATGAAAATATTAAAAGGATAATTTCCTTGGAAATACGATAACATCGTTATCATTACTATTAAATACACAAACATTTCGAAATGTTTAAAATTTTATCATGGAGAAATCTTTGTGGTAAATAGTCAAATACGAAATATAAAATTTTGGTTTAAAATTAATATAGTAAAAATATAAAATATTGATTTTGTTAATATCAACAATAGTTTCTATTTGTTTAAAATTATAATTTTTTTATCTAAACAATTTCTAGTGTGTAATAATGATAGAAATTTGGTTCAATCAAATTTATATTGTATTAAACAAAAATAATTCTTTTTTAATAATTTTTCAATAAACTCGTTAACAATCCCAAATAAAATACCCTATTTTTGGGGTATACCACCAAAAAAATTTATTTATTTTATCGTTCAATAGAATCTAAACCAATTGAACAATAATCCACATCCACATATCCTACGAGTTTCTGGTTTCAATTTATCAGAAATATTTTCGGACGTGCAAAATCTACAACATGCTAAAATCAGTTTTGAATGTAACAACTTCCATTTAAAAGATTCATTTCTATGTTTTCTTTTCCTATATATATATTTTCTTAGTCCTGGTATCATTTTAGGACGATCTAGCCATTACCGTCCGTCTGTTAAATGCACGATAGAACTCGATCCGAAAAAGTTAGGGGGTTCAAATTTAGCTAAAAAATACACAAGGCTTGTTTGGTATTGAAAATGGCCTATATCAGAATATTATGAAGAGAGTTATAGCTCGTTATGCACGAGTAAGTCAAAAAAAACCATGCGATGAAATGTGGAACTTATAATTCTTAAGTAAAAAAATATCTTTCTCTAAAAATTGCTCAAATCTATACATAACGATTATAGATCAAAATGTACGCAAATTTATACCGCACATTGTCTTTTTCGGTATATTTAAAATTAAAAACGTAAGAAAACGGACAAAATTTGATGTATGATTCAGAAATTTTGCAGAAATTACTCTTTTATCAAAAGACCTGCAAAAAAGGAAAATTAAGGTGACACGCCCATTTTATCTTAAATTTTTATAATTTTTCTCTGGAAGAAAATTTTAGAAGAATAAAAGACTCTATATTGAAATATCTGATTTAATTTTATTAGCAAAAACTATTTTGACACGCCCACTACAACGCCCAATACTTACATAATATATTGTTAATGAAATTAAAAAGCTCATAAAATTAGACGGAATTAGATGTATAATAATGAAATTTTGCATGTATGCATTTCTCTTCAATATAAATATAATTTCAAAAATATAAGGATGACACGCCCACCTTCCATATAACGCTTTATTTTAAATTAATATTATTTCTCTATGGAAAAAAAATTTGGAAGAATAAAGGACTCTATATTGAATTATCAAAGTTGAATTTATTAGCAGAAACAACTTTGGCACGCCTACTTTAACGTCCACTTCTCACATAATTTACTGTTAATAAAATTTAAAATCTCATAAAATCTACAGAGTTATAGGTATTATTATATTAGGAGGTGACGGACCAACACAAAGCAAATATTATTTTTTAACTACCTCTTGGTACAATAAAATATTACACAAACAAAGAAAAACGTTTTTCAGTATATAAAGATTATTCCATAGCGATTACTGTAACAAAAAAATAATAAATTTTGTGCTCTAAAAGTACACAAAATTGGTGGTGTGTATTAAAAGTTCGGCACAGCGAATATAAAGGTCTTATTTGTTTTTTTTTTTTTTCTCTTGTAAAATTCTTATTTATTTTATTTCTAGGATTATTTTGCATATCTTTTAAGCTACGGTCACATATGGCAAATATTTGCTCAAATAAGCGTGACCATTAAAATATATTTATTTCTCCCAAAACTAATAAATGTTTATTTAATTAAAAATTTTCTTAATTTGATCAAATTGCGATGGTAATCTGTTGTTCTATGTTTTGACATTATTTGGTGTAAAAAATAGCATTAAATTAAATAATCATTTAACAAAAAAAGTGGTCACGCATATTTGAGCAAATATTTAATTTATGTGACCGTAGCTTTAGTAATAGGTTTTAGTTTCTAAACTATTGAATCTATTTGAATATGCGCACCTTTAAACTTGTATTTTTTTTTCATAACAAAATTATATTGTATCTTTATATAAATTTCACAAAAAAAAATTTGTACAAAACCTTTTTTTCCACTTTCTTTAAAACATTTTTTCCAATATCCGTTTAAGGAACCACTGACAAAAAAAATTTTAAAAAAGGAATAAAAACATGTCGTATTCAGTTTAAATTTCTTTAAATGCAAGTCATGCTGTAGCAGCATGTCCATACTAAAATAAAACGTTTATCTAAAATTATTGTCCGGAATAAAAGAAGGGTTAAGCCAAGAGAAGTAACACTGAATATGACTTTTTAATAATTGAGTATTCAGTTATGTATTCTTTAAGGGAACTGTTTGAAAGAAAAACAAAAATGTCAAAATCTGCTTATGTAGCAGAATTTTCACATGCTCCCAAGCACAATTACATACATGCAAACATTTACAGTGTGATAAATATAAGCCGTTATTTATTTTACAGTTATTAAGATATTTATTATCAGACGTATTAAATATTTTACTTTTAAATATTTTAAAGTAAAAGACAAAGAATCTAAATTAGCTATATTAATCTGTCCGTCTATACGTCCTCGTGAGCGTTGAAATCAACTTTTTGTAGCTCTCATATATCCCATGGCATCCTATGCAGCTTCAATTTACTATAAATGTTTTCAAAGATTCTTCTATTAAAATCAGAAATTTTGACCCATTATGAATGAATGTAATGCAAAGTTTTTCGTTTGTGTACTGTACGTTGCATGAACTTGATAAAACAACTGAACAAAGAAATAGAATAATAGATTTTTATATTAAAATCACCGGTGAATTATTTTAACGCAAAAAACATATCGTCAGCATTTTAATGTCGGAATTTCGCCCACCAAATAAATGATTCGATGCTTAGATTATCTTCACTTTCAACTCGAACGGGTAGACCTCGTTGAACTCACACTGCGAAAAATATTTAACGTGCAGAGCAAAGTGTTAACGAAACACAAGAAACATCGGTCAGAACGCGTTCTGCTCATCTACGCAGAGAAAACAGATTCGCTATGACAACCGAATTTGTTGCCAATCGAATTCCTTTGGTTCCAAGTACTATCTCTCAATTGGTTCACAATAACAGAAATTTTTGTTGGTATTATGGATATCAAAAAAAGCCACCCTTTTTGTGATTCCAAATATATTATTAATACAACTGAAATAAAATATAGAATTAGAAATTCCAAAAGGATAATCAGTCGTCATTATCAATTAAAGGATTTTTTTGAAATATTTGATACAAAAACAAGAAATAATGGCATAAAACACTTTTCTTTTTTTATTTATATATTTTTATTAGAATTATTACTGCTCTTATTTGACCTTTATTTTATAAAATTTTTTAATTGATTTTTCAAGCTCGAGGTCTTTATAAATATTTGTTGATTTATTTATTATTCAATATTTGTATATATAAAAATTTTGTAAAAACACACAATTTCTTTCCTGAAGATGCTACACAAAGGAGTAGCGAAATATTGAATAATAAATAAATCAACAAATATTTATAAAGACCTCGAGCTTGAAAAATCAATTAAAAATTTTTTTATTAGAATTTATTACAAAGACACATATAAATCTATTATATTTATATCTAAATGTATACATTTTAATATTGTACATATATATATATTTAATTTTTATGAGTAAATATAAATACTTTTATGACCAGGAATTAAATAATTATTAATGCTTTTAAATAATATGCATAATATTTATAACATAAGCTTGTAATCCTATTTGATAACTTTTTTTATAGTTGATGAAATAATAGTATGTATAAGAAATATATTCTAGTTAATTTATCTGAAAATTTTTTATTATTAGGGGTTTATGCTAACAACATAAATTTAAATATTTATTGGGTTGATAATTATAAGTGATTTCATATACAAACATTTGTGTATATATCATTCGGATATGTCCAACTACACATTGATGCTTCCTACTTCAAAGAATAATGCTCGTATCTGCATTTCCATTTCAGCTTGAGTTAGATTTTACATTTAGTAATCGCACACAAATTGTAAATAGTTCTGAAAACTAGATAAATATATAAGTACATATTAAGTGGAGTTAAAATCATTTAACAAGGACCATTAATTTTTGAAAATTAATTTTGCATACATATACTTACATAGATGCATATGTATATCTGTCAATCTCTTACCTTTATTAAATTGATTCTCTAATTTTTTTTTTCAAAAAAAGAATTGGCAGTAAAATCCATAATTTCAAAAATAACATTCATATTTATTGTTTATAACAAATAATTAGTACACATGACTTTTATTCGTTTGTAAATTCCAAATAATGTTGAACTTTCAGTTTTGTTTACTACAATCGAATTATTATAATACAGGTAAACAATGATTAGTTACAATTACTAAAATTACATTTTTGTAGACACATAGGTTTTTTTATTACACAGATCAATATTTAGTATTTCACACCAAAACAGATAATTAAATTCGATTGTGACAAAAGTGATGCGGGCATTTAGACTATTAAGTTATGAAAACTAATTTAAATGGTTTCAGCATTAAATTTCTGTATTTTTTCGTTTGCGAATATTTACAGTAATATATTAGTTCTTTGCAATAAATTTGTATGGTTCTTACCATTTTACAACCAATGTGTGTAGGACATGTAAGGTGCAATTGGGGCAAAAATTACAACCTAAACATCATCGGCAACGTCTAAATTTTGCAGCCACATTTTAACATTTGACCAGAAGATTATAGAAAGTCTGATTATGAGTGATATGAAGCTCATGTTTATTTGAATAGCTTTGTTAATAAACGGAACTGTTAGTGTTGTGGTTCTAAAAATTCAAGAGCTATTTAACAATGCCAAATTCACCATATTAGGTGTCAAGTATAGTGTTGCATTACATGTAACAATATCATTGGGCCTTATTTCTTCGAGAATAAAGTTCTGTAACCGTAAATTAATGGGGTATCGGTTTAAGATAGATTTTTTTTACGTCCTTCTCCTGAAAACAGACCTGAGCTGTAGTTTTAGCTGTATTTATTATGCCAAATATATTATATTATATCGTATAATTTGCAGAAATTCGAAAATTAATTGGCCATCTTAAGCTAAACGCAAACATTAAAAATGTGGTAATGACGTGTAAAAGAGAATACAGGAAAAACATATGTTGGTTAATTTCGTACTATCTTAATGATACATGAAAGGTAAATTAGAACAAAAAATCTTTATTTAAATTTTATTTAAAATGCTGAATTAAATTGTTGATATTTACACACAACACTTGTAGTTCTGATCAAAAGTGTGCTGATGAAGCGACTGAAGCTGGTTTCGAAAATGCATTCCACTCAGCTAGTATCGGATGACTAATTTTTCCTTAATATTCTTGTCGTTATCACATTGAACTTATAGCCTAAAATTTAAAAATTTAATATATAATACAAATTGAAAAAGTTCATAAAAATTAAAATAAATTTTTTATTGTTTTCTTCTACACTGTAATCTGAAACAAGAACACATCTTATAGACATTATTTAATGATATTGCCTTCAAGTGCGTATTCAAGTACATAAATACATATATACTTAAATCACATGTTTGAATGTATAGACGATTTAACCTTCCGTATTATATAATTCATTTTGCTCTTATGGTGTTATACACTTATACTTCCAGCAACAATGTACGCACACTGACTCTTATAACACTAATAGAATGTGCAAAGCAACAATTCGTTTCCAGCCTTAAGGCAATTTTTTTTTATTTTATTTCAAGTTCGTTTTTCTTTTAGGTTTTATTTTAGCCGGATTTTATTTTAGCATCAATTGAAAGTGACTACTGCATGTTACGCCATTGTTGAAATTTAAGAGGAAGACTTTAAAACTACTCTTTGGTGTAATTAAATTCTTTGACCAGTCCTAGTTGTAATTTATATAGAAAATTAATTAAGTTAATTAAGTTAGTTGTGATCTGGAAAACAAAAAAACATTTATAGGGAGAAGTCACAATATAGATCTAAATTTCTAAATATCATTTATGACACAGACTTTATGAGCTAGAATTTTTAAATTTTGTAGCACTTTGCTACTATTTAATACATAAGAAATACGGATCCTAGAGATCCATAGAGACATGTCATATACGTTGAAAAATAACCGGTTTCTTTTTTTTAAATTTAGAAGAAACTGGTTAACCGATTAACCGGTTTGAGTACGTTAAACTTAATTCCTAAACTAGTTTGTTCGATGGTTTAATTACATTTAAAATTGATACACATTTGAAATCATTATTAAAACATGCCGTTAATTATGTTTTGTTCCACTGATTACAATTTGTTTCTAGATTGTTTGTAGATTTTGCCATTTAGTTTAATTGCGCTGAGTCTTTTAATGCTTTTTTTAATTTGCTATATTTTTGTTTTCACATATTTCAAAACAATGTAGAGTCCAAATTTTTTCCAGAATACTTAGTTATATGTCAGAAAAAAGGCTCCTCGATATGCAGTAAACAACTGAAAACAAAGTTTGTTTAATGTTTGTATTGTGAAAAAGTATTTAATAAATTTTTTAGTTTTTAGAAATTTTGTAAGTAATAAATATACTCTGGTACGATTGGTTACTTTAAATATTAAAAAAAAACCGGCTTGTGTGGGTAAAAAACCGGTATATTTGACATTCGAAAAATCAACATTTGGGAAACCACTAGCAGAAAGAGTAAAAAAACGGGTTTTCCACCGATCGTAAAACCGATTCGATAATTCCAGTATACAATATATAAGTTTTTTATTCCGTTTGCAATTTGTATAATATTATTAATTTGCAACCCCATAAAGTTCTGAAATCATCATAGACAGAAAAGTCGATTTAAATATGTCTGTATGACCGACTGTCCGTCTTTTCGTCAATGTGAGAGTTTTTGATAAATTTTTTTAAGGTCACATATAACCCACGGAAATACTTTAAAAAATTTGGGTATTGCAAATTAGCAATTTGGACTTTTTATCAGCAACTGGGACATAAGAAAACGTATGCCTCTGTTCTTTATTGAGATTGAAATAACAAATTTCTACTTTAAAAAAGCAAAAGCAGGAGATGTTGTAAATATATGATGGTAAAATATGTGTGGGTTGTTATTTTTTGTATGCTTATTTATGTGTACGCATGTTTATAATGCGAAGTTCTTCGTTTGTTAAGTAAGCAAGTGCAAATCTGTTTCTTATTAAAACATGTTTGTTAAATTTACTTTTAACCTCAAACATATTTTACAGAAATTTGCAGACATGTAGACATAAATAAGATTTAATATTTAAACATCAATATAAAAATCAATTATATAAACGAAGAAAAAATTCAAACACTTTATCTTTATTAATTATCTAATTATCTGATTCATAGCCCCTTTGTAATATTATGACAGCACTAAACTTTTGGCAATACATGGAGATAAGAAAGTTTTCAGTTTTCATAACCTTAATTTATTATTGTCCAACTTTTTGTTTTGAGCTAATCCTTAAATTTTATTCAGGCTTTAGTTAATTTTTAAAATTTTATTTTTATAAAGAAATTTAATTGTTATAATGAAAGATTAATCCAGAAAAGTATATTTTTGCCAACACTTGCCGAGTGTAATGCATTTTCGAAACCATTTACGGTTAAATATTAGTGTAAATACTAATTTTCGGACTTCGTAATCATAAATATAAAACCTTCAAGATGACTTGTTAACACTTGTAGGGTTTTTTGCGTATCGAGTATTTAAATATGTTTTAGAATTAAGTTGTTTGGCCATAAATCAATAGATTAGTCTCTTTTAGTAATTTTTATTAAACTATTTTGTAAAATAATGTGTTTGAAATATTTTTTTAAATCATACAGGAATAGAAAACAGTTTTTGGGGAATGTTAAGACTTTTTATATTGTTTTTTTTTTTGCTTGCTCTCAGTATAACAAAATCTTACTTCCTTTTGTTAGAAATGCAAACTTAAAATTTTTATTAAATTTTTTTTATACAACTTTGCTGAAGTAAAACACACCACAAAAGTTTCTCTAAAAATACAAAACTGAAATGTGCTCTAGATATCACGTTCTTCTCATTCTTTACTGAAAATATTTCTCCATTTGAATTATCAACGAGTTTGCGATTGGATACAAATGTTGCATGTTTTTTTCTATTCTTCTGTGTGGTAATGCGTTATTGGATTTGGTGTTTGTAATTTGCTCAAGCCTGCATGTGTTACTAAATTTTAAAATTTTTATATTATTGATTTATTAAATTTTTTATGAATGCTAATGTTTTATAGACAATATTAGTTTCAGGCTTGAGTTCATTTATTTTTGAATGATAATAAAGAGGTGAAAAATAACAAAAAAAAAACTAAAAAAGCTTAAGTTGTGGTAAATTTTATTTTCACTTTCTGTGGCAGTAAATATGAAATCAGTCTTCTATTGTTTAATAATTTAAATATATTTACATCCAATACTAAACATTAATATCGAAGAGTGAATCCTAATGATGAACCTGAAATTGCATTCCAATCGGCTGGTGTCTGTTTAAAACTTTTTCAGTTTATATTTTTACTATAACAAATAAAAAATTCTTCATTGCTTTAAAATTAAAAAAAAAAAAGTTGATGTATTTCCAGCAATAAAAACTTGGAAGTAGTGCACAGTGAATTATATTTTTAAGACTTCTTAATAAATAAATTAAAATATAATGTAGTCTATGAAATTAAAATCACTTATTCGAAATGACTCCCTAAATCCAAAAACCATTTGTCATAAATGATTTGTTTAAAAATGAAAATATCTTTAACAACTCATGTAAACAAACAAACTAAACTAATGGAACATCGGATGCTTTCACCAAATATGCATGAGTTCTATACGCTTATTAGAATTAATTAATATATTCGTATAAACACATGATCTCCAATGATACGCTAATGATAAAATCATTAGTGTTTTTACCTAAATCAATTTACTTCGTCACCAGTTAAACCCCTGCAAAATCGCTTTTTTGTCACAGTATTTTTTGCTACGATCATTTATAAATCATTATTTTAAGACATTTGCTCGGACTTTTTAAACTAACCTCGTTTTAAGGCACAAAAACTTATAGTTACATACATATACAAACACTCAAACACATGCTAAGGCTTTTCATGAGCATATCACAGTTAAAGTGTCATTTTGTGTTCGTATTTTGTTGCGGTATGTTGTATGGTGGTGTTTTCTGTCTGTCATTCAAGAACTATTTTTCATATTCGTTTGATGGTATGCGCATAACAATAAATTGCTGTTTTTGCAACTAACCACTACAAGTTTCACTACGACTATCTCTACAATTACAAAATTTGATAAAAAATTCGAAATGAAAAATGTGTACAAGATGGTACAATAATAAATTGTTGATTGGTTTCGTTCAGAACTTAAAAACAAAACTAAAAACTAAGCCACAAAAGTAGCAACCTATTTAATGTGCAGAAGAATAATTTGCAATAAATAAATCGTTGCGTGATTTCGGTACGAAAGAAGAAAAAATTTAAAATATTTAAGAATTATTGTTGTTATATTATTTCCACATTTTGTGTTACATATTTTTCCCCCCGTCGCCCCCTTAGTAACTAAACCGAGTTAACTTCCCTTATACGGTTTATTTTTGTTACACTTGAATGATTTTCTACAAAAAATATAAAAGTACACCCAGGGGATTTTTACTACAGAAGTACATATCTTATTTTAACTTATTGACTAAAAAGTACAAGAAACAAATTATTAATTTCAATAATAAAAATGTCATCTAAATAACGGCTAGCATAACTTATGTCATTACGTTTTCGTTTTCAAAAAAAACATAACAAGCATTTAAGGTTGTTTTTTTTTAATTTTCTTAAAGTGTAAAAAAGTTAGAGAATAGGAAATTAAGTAATGTGATGTTAGTCTTTTATATTTATATTTTAAACTCTTATAGCCCAAATCCGAAAGTAATATTACCTAAAAATATTAGCTTTAGTAGAACAATTTTTAATATTTATAATATGGTCATATAACGGATTTACTTTGTAAACTCAAGAGAGTGCCTCCTTACACAAATATAAACAACTAAGAGCATTATAGTCGGCTGAGCCGAATTTTAGATACCAAGCAACAGTTTTGTATACTTTTATAGCTCAGAATATATTATTTTGAAATAATTTCTTTAAACTAAAATATGTATTAATTTCTTTATATAACTTCGGTTTGCTATTAATTTTTTTAATTATTTCTACAATAAAACCTTAGTATTTCTACATTAGGAGTGATACTACTCACTCTTTATACTACAATATGGAAACAGAAGTATATTTGGAAGCCAGAAGTAGTTACAAAATAATATAAGTTTTGTGTGGGCATAGCACTCCTTCTTTTAAATTAAAATAATTGCTATTTAAATTCAACTTAGATAATCCATTATAGATATCTTTTTTTAAATTTTAGAATGAGGGTTATTAGCATGTCAGCGTAAAAGTGCACTTCTCACCATTATTTTCTGGTCTTATAATAAAATTTGTCAGAAATGCATATAATTCTGTCGCTTTTGTGAGCATTTACACTCATACCCCGGTTTGCGTCGCTTCGGTTTGCATCGTTTCGAAGTTGCGTCTTTTAAAAATTTCCGTGATTTCTATGTTGCGTCGTATATGCTTCTGTTTGCGTCGCATGGCTTCAAAGTTGCGTCGTTAGTGCTTTGATTTGTGCCATTAATTTGAAAATCTTCGTAAAAACCCAAAATAAACAAGTAAGAGCACTATATTCGGCTGTGCCGAATCTTTTATACCCACCACCAAGTTGGTGTATATTTAAAGCACATTGTTTATTATTTTGTTAATCGCTATGGAATAATCTCTTTATAATAAAATATGTATCACTTTCTTTCTTGACATTTCTCAATCTCAAACTTACTCAATTTGATCCGTGGAAAGATACGCAAATGAGCAACGCTTAAAAGTTATTCAGGTTTTTTATAAAAATTGGTGTTCAAATCAAAATGCATTTTGTGCACTTCGTAATTATTTTCATCAACATAATCATTCAAATTTGTTCACAATCGGGAGAAATGTAAAAAATATCTAAATTTCTGCAAAACAGGTCTGTAAAAAATGTTAAAAAATCTGTGAATGCCTTTTTAGTGCGTTGAATGGGAACCACTGATAGTTTTTGCGATAGAGCATCATTGAGCATCAACATTGTCATTGAAAATTTGGACCATCAGATAGAGGAGGGGCGCCAAGGATGGGGGGGGCATATGGTCGATATTTTGTTCCATACATAATTGAACCATACAAATATTAAAATTACAAAAAGAAATAATAATAATAATATCCCAAATAATTTGTGTTTTATTTAAATTCAACATCGGTCCTTAAAATTTAACCACCCTTTATAACTTCGATAGGCTACTAAAATGCTTTTGTAAATGTAGTCTTTCAATGAAAGTGGGAGCTAAAGTAGGTGTGTCAATAAAGTTTCTGCTAATAAACACAACTTAGATATTTCAATATAGTCCTTTATTTTCCCAAAAACTTTGTCAATAGAGAAATTACATGAATTTAAGATAAGCCGTTATATGGGAGGTAGGCGTTAAAGTGCGCGTCTCACTTAAACTTTTTGGCACAACAATTACATTGATTAGAAGGATATATGTAGCAAATTTGATCATCATACCTCTAATTTTGGCGGTTTTATGAGCATTTTAATTTCATTAACGGTAGATAACGTGAAAAGTGGGCGATATAGTAGGTGTGTCAAAGTTGTTTTTTCGAATGAGTACAACTAAGGTGTTTCAATATAGCCCTTTATTATTCCAAAATCTTTATTAATAGAGAAATTATATGAATTGTAGGTAAAACGTTATATGGGAGGTGGGCGTAAAAGTGGGCGTGGCACCTTAATTTTCTGGCACAGTTATGACACTGCCTAGGGGGATATACGTGGCAAATTTTATCATCATACCTCTACTTTTGGCGGTTTTATGAGCTTTTAAATTACATTAACGGTAGATAACGTGAAAAGTGGGCGTTATAGTAGGCGTGTCAAAGTTATTTTTGCGAATGAGTACAACTTAGGTGTTTCAATATAGCCCTTCATTATTCCAAAATCTTTATTAATAGAGAAATTATATGAATTTTGAGTAAAACGTTATATGGGAGGTGGGCGTAAAAGTGGGCGTGGCACCTTAATTTTCTGGCACAGTTATGACACTGCCTAGGGGGATATACGTGGCAAATTTTATCATCATACCTCTACTTTTGGCGGTTTTATGAGCTTTTAAATTACATTAACGGTAGATAACGTGAAAAGTGGGCGTAATAGTAGGCATGTCAAAGTTATTTTTGCGAATGAGTACAACCTAGGTGTTTCAATATAGCCCTTTATTATTCCAAAATCTTTATTAATAGAGAAATGATATGGATTTTAGTTAAAACGTTATATGGGAGGTGGGCGTAAAAGTGGGCGTAAAAGTGGGCGTGGCACATTGATTTTCCGTTACAAATAAGCGACTCACCAAAAAGCAGAGTGTGCAAAATTTCAGAGTCGTACATCCAATTTTGTTGCTTTTATGACGTTTTTGTTTTTAAATATACGGAAAAATACACTGTGCGGTATAAATTTTCGTACATTTTGATCGATAACTCCTCTGCTAATGCATAGATTTAGACAAGTTTTGGGGAAAAATATTGCTTTTACTCAGGAAATATATATTCGAAGTTTCATGAGTCTTCGTTAATGCGTTTGGGCACAATTCCATTTTATTCGATGTTTGAAGGACACGGTTTTTTCGACCTACTCTTGCTTTTCGAGCTATAACTCCCTTCCTAATATTCCGATTTAGCCCATTTTCAATATCAAATAAACCTTGTCTATAAGAAAGATTCTTGCGAAATTTGAGCCCCCTAGCTTTTTCGGTGCGACCTCTATCGTGCTTTCAACAGACGGACAGACGGAGGGACATAGCTAGATCGTCATCAAATCAAACCCTGATTCAGAATATATATACTTTATGGGGTCTAAAATGGATATTTCGATGTGGTACAAACGGAATGACAAAATGAATATACCCCCACCATTTTTTTGGTGGCGGGTATAAAAAAGAGGATTTCCCGTCTAAGTCTAATTTAAATTTGTATGTGAAAGTTGTCTTCAAGTTTGTCCTTGTTGGTTGTTTCAAATTACACTTGGTAAAGTGAAGTTTAACCCAAATATTTCTCAACAATAAGTCAAAAAGAAAGCAGATAAGCTTTGAATTAAAACTGAATACTTTAAAGCGTTTTAAGTCAGGGCAGAAAACTGTCGATATTGAAAGAAACTTGGGATGAATTAGCCCCTTTTACAATAAAAAACATTTGTTCCAGAGACGCTGATAGGATTTTACTTTTTAATTTATGTTCTATGAATTTCTTTTTTTTAATTTTAATCTTAATATTTTTGTTATGTATTTTAAGTGTTTTTCAGGAACTGCTTTTTTTTTTTGATTTTAATAAAAACTATTTAAAAAAAATAATAATACAATATTTGTATTTTCTATTGAAAAAACAATTTTTTAACTAAAATTTTGAGTGTCGGAACGAACTAAATAAAAATTAATACAAATGTATGGAAAGCAGCGATTCGGTTTGCGTCGTTTCAGTTTACGTCTCGTTTTCCGGTCCCAATTAGCGACGCTAACCGGGGTATGAGTGTATTTCATTAACAGCATATTATTTAAAAAGTTGTCGTTAAAGAAGGCGTGTCAAAATAGTGTCTGCTAATAAATTCAACTTAGATATTTTAATATAAATTCTTTTATTCTTTTAAAATCTTTGTCAAAATTTTTTTTTAAATTTAAGTTATAGCGTTTTGTAGGAGTTAGGCTTCAATTTTAGTCTATATCTCCAATTTTCAGGGAAAGATTTTATTTTTACTCAGGAAATTTTATCGCTCTACGTTTATGCGTCTAGACACAATCGCATTTTATTCGATGGAAGAATTAGCCAGTTTTCAATACGAAACATTCCTTCTGTATTAAAAATATTCTGTCAAAATTATTTCTCCCTATTTTTTCGGTTCGAACGAACAGACTGTGCAAATTATATGTTCATATGTAACTGTTGTTTAATAGTTTATTTAGTCTAAAGATAAAAATTTTACTAGTACACTAAATTACAAAATGAATATACCTCTTACACCAAACCCCTCCGCATCCAAAAACAATTTGGTAAAACAATTTCGAAATTTTTCCAAGGTAGGGCTAGCTTTTTCCCATTTTTCTGAGCTAAGTGGCCCTTAGAGCAGAATATTTGTAATCCCGGAACATAAAAGTAAATAAATTGCCTATTTTTAAATACCAGTGACATTAAAAATTAAAAAACTTAAACTCAATATTTGGCGAACACCTTAAATAATTACTTTTTTAAATTATATTTTAAACGCGCGTTGCTACGCCCCTTCATGAATTTTAATCGCATTCTAAATTTTAATCGAATATCAAGTGAAAGGCTAAAAACTTCTTCTTTATGAGCGTCGCAATGCCCACTTTTCTAATTACGAAACTGTATAGTCATGACAGCTCAATAAGTGTGCAACGTTGCAGAAAAATCGGTCCAGTGTAAGTACCTCAAAATGATACCTTTTTTTTATGGGCGTGGCACTGCCCACTTTTCTAAATGCGAAACTGTATAGTCATGACAACTCAATATGTGTGCAAAGTTTCAAAAAAATCGGTCCAGTGAAAGTACCTCAAAATGATACCTGTTTTTTAATGGGCGTGGCACTGCCCACTTTTTTAATGGCGAAAGTGTAAAGTCATGACAGCTCAGTATGTTTGCAAAGTTTCAGAAAATTCGGTCCAGTGCAAGTAGCCAAATCTGATAACTAATTTTTTATGGGCGTGGTCCCGCCCACTTTTTCAATCACGAAATTATAAAGTCATGACAGCTCAATATGTGTGCAAAGTTTCAGAAAAATCGGTCCAGTGCAAGTACCTCAAAATGAAAACTTTTTTAGGGGCGTGGCCCCGCCCACTTTTCTTATCACGAAATTATTTAGTCATGACAGCTCGATATGTGTGCAAAGTTTCAAAAAAATCGGTCAAGTGCAAGTAGCTAAAACTGATAACTAAATTTTTATGGGCGTGGCTCCGCCCACTTTTTTTCACCCATAAACACTCCCTGGTATGTGTACAACAACTTACCCAAGTTTGAGCCCGATCGGTTTTACAGTTTCGGAGTCTATAGCTAACACACACACACACAGAGTTTCACTTTTATATATATAGACTAGCCAATCCCGGCGCGCGTTGCTACGCCCCTTCATGAATTTCAATCGCATTCTGAAGTTTAATCGAATATCAAGTGCAAGGCTAAAAATTATAACTTTTTTTATGAGCTTGACACTGCCCACTTTTCTAATTACGAAACTGTATAGTCATGCCAGCTCAATATGTGTGTGAAAAGTTTCAGAAAAATCGGTGATACTTAAGTAGCTGAAAAGTGATAACTTTTTTTTCTGGGCGTGGCACTACCCACTTTTCTAATCATGAAATTGTAAAGTCATAACAGCTCAATGTGTGTGCAAAGTTTCAGAAAAATCGGTCCAGTACAAACACCTCAAAATTATAACTTTATTTTATGGGCGTGACCCTGCCCACTTTTCTAATCACGAAATTATAAAGTCATGACAGCTTAATATGTGTGCAAAGTTTCAGAATAATCGGTCCAGTGCAAGTACCTCAAAACTAAAACTTTTTTAGGGGCGTGGCCCCGCCCACTTTTCTTATCACGAAATAATTTAGTCATGACAGCTCAATGTGTGTGCAAAGTTTCAGAAAAATCGATCCAGTGCAAGTACCTCAAAATCATAACTATTTTTTATGGGCGTGGCCCCGCCTACTTTTATAATCACGAAATTATAAAGTCATGACAGCTTAATATGTGTGCAAAGTTTCAGAATAATCGGTCCAGTGCAAGTACCTTAAAATTAAAACTTTTTTAGGGGCGTGGCCCCGCCCACTTTTCTTATCACGAAATAATTTAGTCATGACAGCTCGATATGTGTGCAAAGTTTCAGAAAAATCGGTCAAGTGCAAGTAGCTAAAACTGATAACTAATTTTTTATGGGCGTGGCCCCGCCCACTTTTTTTCAGCCATAAACACTCCCTGGTATGTGTACAACAACTTACCAAAGTTTGAGCCCGATCGGTTTTACAGTTTCGGAGTCTATAGCTAACACACACACACAGAGTTTCACTTTTATATATATAGATAAGACAGTCAAGCTCAATATGGAGAATAGTGTAAACTAAGTGCACAATTATCCTGTGTTAGATATTAACTTGAAAAACTAATTTAATCCACTTAAAATATAAGCTGGTTAAAACTATATTTTTGGTTCCCTATGTAACTTCGAAACACATAAACCTAAAAAAAATTTTAATTTTATTATTCAACTGGAAAAAAAATATTGAGAGATTTTTAATATTCACATTTATAAGGTGTTTAAATTTTTTCTTTTTAAATAACAGTATTTTTATCTTATACATTTTTTGATTATTATAATCGTCAAGAGAATATATAGAGAGAATATATTTAGGTGAAATTGTTGGAAATTTTAACGAGGACGAAAGAGGTACCCAAAAAGGTAAAATACAGGAAAATATATATAATTTAAATTTACTGGGAAAATTCGGACGGAAATTTTAATAGATATAAAAAAATTTAATTTAGTTAAAGTTAAAAGACATCGATTACGGCATAGAAAGAGTAAAATAGAACATATTCGTTTTTTACACAAAAAAAGTTAATTTATTCTCATTAATTCATGTCTCTCTAAATAGTTTATTGTTAAAAGGGATAATGAAATCCTTTAAACTTAGAATTTTCGCTTTGATATAGTAAACTCTAAGAGGTAACTTTTCCCAGTTTTCTATACATTTTTGTATTTTCCAAGTTCATGAATTTAAAATTTTAAAATTAGATTGATTTAATGTAATATAATATGGGCTACCCAAAAGGTACTCTTTGCCAATTTTTTAAGAACATATTTGCGTTTTCTTAGTTTTTCAATCTAGAATTTTGGAATTAGGGACTTTTGATCCATTTTGCGAATGAAATTTAAATAGGCGAAACAAAATGTTCTTTTTCACATTTTTTTTGATACTTTTTGTGTTTTTCATTGTTGTGAACATAAACTTTCGAAATCGTTAAATCTAAAAAGTACTTTTCTTAAACTGTAGTTTTAGTATTTTCTACGTTTATTGATATAGATTCTTGAAATTAGTTACTAAGGTAAGACTGGAAATGATATGGGCAACCTAAAATGCATTTTTTTCACTTTAATGGTACTTTTTATATATTGTTCGCTTGTAAATATTCTTTAAATTAGTGACCATATGGTCAACCCAAAAGGTAACTTTTTCGTTTTTTATAAGAAAAGTAGTTTTAAAACTAATTTATTTTTTAACTTAAAAGAAATTTTTTAATTTAATTTACATTATTGACAAAATTTACTTTTTGTATGATTAAATTCAAATAAGCGTAAAATTAGTATCAATTTGTGAGTATGGGAAAAATTCTGGAGTTACTTTTTTCATCGCAAAATTTTGTTCAGTGATGAGGCTCATTTTTGGTTGAATGGCTACGTCAGCAAGCAAAATTGCCGCATTTGGAGTGAAGAGAATCCACATGAGACCCTTTAAACGCCATTACATCCACAAAAACTGACTGTTTGGTGTGCTCTATGGGCTGGTGGAGTCATTGGGCCATACTTCTTCCGAAATAATGCTGGAGAGGCAGTTACCGTTAATGGAGAGCGGTATAGAGCCATGATAACCGAATATTTTGTTCCCGAATTGGATGGCATGAATGTGGATGAGTTGTGGTTCCAACAAGACGGCGCTACATGCCACACAGCGCACGTCACAATCGATTTATTGAAGGAAACATTCGATGAGCGCATAGTTTCGCGGAATGGACCTGTCAATTGGCCACCAATATCGTGTGATTTGACACCATTGGATTATTTTCTTTGGGGATATGTGAAGTCGCTCGTCTACGCCAACAAACCAGAAACGTTAGGGGAATTGGAAGCCAACAATCGTGGCGTTATTGCCGACATACGGCCCCATATTTTCGAAAAAGTGGTTAAAAATTGGACCTGTAGAATTGGCTTTATTCGAGCCAGCCGCGGCGGCCACATGCCTGAAATCAAATTTAAACATTAATGGCATAAAATTATCCTTCCAATAAAGCCAAATTGATGGTCATTAAAACGATTTTCTTGTGTTTTATTTCAATTCGAAGTTCTATACCACTGAAAAAAACACCCGGTAGTACAACTTATATTTATGCAACAACTTTGAGCTGGACTTATGTTTTTATAAAATTTTTTGAATTTTCTTTATTTATTTTAATTGTTTTATATTTTTCTATAAATCTTTATTATTTGTAAAATTTCTATAAATTGCTTATTTGTAAAAATTTGTATTTGTATTTTTCTGCTTTATTTATTAAAACTTTTGAAAAAGACTTACTTGTTAATTTTAATAAATAATTTATTTGAAATTTTAAGGACAACTTAATATTTATACAAATTATGATCAACCAAAATAGATTTTGTTTTCGCAGTAGAAACTTTACCAGTGAAGGTATGGTATATGCAATTATAATAAAAATGTTTATTTAAAAACAAACTTTTTTAATTTATATTTAAAAATTTACATAAGCAAAGTCTTTTTTATACGAAACTCTCATACCTATTCTCAATTAAACAAAAATAAATTTGTTTGTTGGTATCTTTAAAAAATCTTTTTCATCCTAATTTACTTCCTTTTTTAATTTGAAATACAAATATTTGTTGACTGAACCCCAAAATTACTAAATGGTATAACAAAAAAAACAAGACAAAATTTACATGATAATTAAAATGGTACCCCTTTATTTAAAACGAAAAAGAAAAAAAAAACTAAAATAAAAATCAAATAAAACTAACCCCTATATTTATAACCAATGTGTAAGTTTATCAAAGGTTTATAAAACAAATGTTCATATAAAATTGTAAAAGAAAAAAAAACAATATTGTCAGATAATGTAAATAAGAATAAGCTAACGGCAACATCACACAATAAGAACATACAAACAAATACAATGGAGGACCAAGTTCAAAAAGTTTTTTTTCTTAAGTCAACAATATACATGTATTCGCACATATGTGTAGGTGTTATACTTATTTTTATGCGTATGTAAGAGTACGAAATAGTGCCGTTAAATATATTGAAGGCTAAACGGCGAAAACGGAGAAATAGTTTTAAATCTTAAAACAATCCCTGGCTATATTTTAAAATGAATCATTAATGCAACAATGTCAACTCTAAAATGAATGCGAACACAACGACGATACAAATATATTTATGAACAAGATCGTTTTTTTTTTTCATCTAAAAAAATATGCAATAAATAAATAATTCAAAAACTCATCTCCTTTTTTTCATTGGTTCCAGCTTCTGAGACTCCATTATATCGGTAATCAAATGAGTTACATGGTATCTAGTGAGTGTTTTTTAAAACTGTTAGAACAACAATTGGTTTAACTGTCAAACTAACATGCGACGCTTACTTTTCCACATTTATGATCACTTTGCTCTGACAAATCATCATGGATAGATTGATGCTGGCACATTGCTACCAAATTATCCTAATTAACTGTAAAAATTTGTCACCGAATCGATTGATGTATTATCCCAAAATTGTGTTTACGACGAGACTTATTTTTGCTTAACGGGTTTTTTATTAGACAAAATTGCTGCATGTGGGGTCAGACCAAGGCATATCCATAAGGTACTCGTATCAAATCAGTTTTTTGTTTTTTTTTTATATACATTTCATAAGTGCTGCCAAGGCATATTCATACAGGTATATGCAACGGCGAATTGATACAACAAAGCAAATTTTTGGGGGATTTTTTCTTTCAAGGCCAGTATGTATAACAAGGATGGAAAAGTTGTTTTTATATGTTTAATTCAATAAAAAGTATATGTGCTTGTGAAGCACATTATAAATGGTGCAAGAACAACAAATATACATAAGTTTTTTTAAAAGTCATGCCTGCATGTGTCAAAATTAATTTTTTAAATTTAATTATACAATAAATAAATCGCAGTTTCAGTTGGTTTAAAACGTTTTAAAAAATACAAAACCGTGAATAAAAAGTTTTCGCTTTAAAGTTTTTTAAAAGTTATTCAAATTTAAGAAGAAAATTAAAAAAAAATTGTTTGCCATATGTCGGCATATATACAAAAACAAAATACATGTGTTTTTTATAGTTGTGTTTGTAGCCGTGATGCATATACCTTATGGATATGCCTTGGGTCAGACCATTCCACAACATCTGAACATATGAATTTCAATATTTCATATTTTGGTGTGGTTTAAAGGCTGTTGGCAACATCGCATTTTATCTTTTTTTTTATGCTCAATAAATTTTTGTTTGAAAACACAGATGACATTAATCTGGGTTACATAAGCCAGTATTAGTTGGGGGCCAACGTTGTTCGTCTTATTTACGACATACCGCTAGCAATGCCAAAAAAATTAAAACAAAATTGGTCGCCGTTTTATCGTTTTATCAGGAGCCATCCCGACTGTAATATTTCTTAATAATGCTGTCATATATTCATCTTTCGAATTATAAATTTCTTTTGATAAAAATTGACTTTTTGTGTTATTTTCAAAATTTCAAACTCTGAAATGCTAAAAAAAATATATATTAACATAACATATTAATATAACTTAAACACTGCTTGTCTAATCTTTATGGATGTGCTTAATCGGAACACAGCTATAAAAAGCCGAGAAATTTAAATCAAACTCTTTCACTCTACCGGTAATACAGGAGCCGAATTACGGCATTCGATCACGATCGAAATTTTACTCGAACGATTGAGTTCGCTGTGCTTTAGGTATAGAGATTCTAATAAGTATTTTACAATTTCGATCACGTTCGAATGCCGTAATTCGTCCTCAGGTCTTGTAATATTTTATTATATTTTTATAAAGTATATATGTTCTGAAAGCTTATGAATATGGGAGCGAGGTGCTAATATTAGTGCGTTGGTTTAAATAAACTTTAAAAATTTCACTAATGTTGTACTGATGTATTTTAGTAATGACTTGACATAACTTTTTATAATTCGCATTTAGTTTAACACGTATAGGTTAAAAGTAATAAGTATTTTGAAAACAGCGGCAAAGCATTTCATTAAGTGATGACTTTCACTGATTGTTAAATTTCAAATTAACATACCGCAGAATAATCTAACCGAATTTTCGTCTTTAGAAGAACCGCACGACTTCTGTAAGTCTATAATAGTAATGGGTTATTTAGGTTATTAAAATAAAGTACTTATATATTGCTATAAAAGTAAGTACTTATTTTAGAACCATGATTATTTGTTTTGGATTTTTTTTCTGTACTCCTGGACAGAGTTTTAAACTTTAAACAAACTAACATACTCTGATATGCTCACGAGAATTCAAAAAATTTTTAAATAGTCAGTGCTGATTACACATTTAACTTCAGAAATTATGTTATTTACGTAGTCGTACAATCATAAAATTATATAGCTACAACTAAACTACAAGATTGGTAGAAATTTTTGTTTTCATAGCCGAGAAAAATATTTGCAAATGTATAAACATAAAAATATACTCACAAAAATAAGCTAATTAAGATAAACAGTTTTTGCTTTAATGACATCTTACAACAAAATCCCTACAGCCATACACATACACTTACTTATTCTCATTATTAGCCAGTAGGAGACAATAGGGAGAAATAAATTCTGCAATAAAATTCAGCAAATATCATACAATGGAATTTTACAAAATCCGAAAGTAACATAAAATAAAATAAAACGCATATATGTAGTACGTAAACCAAAACACATACACAGACATCAAATGACGTTGAAAGTCACTCAAGTTAGTTTTTTTTTTATCGTATTTTGTCAAATAAGCAAGAAACCAGCATTTCTTGAAATAAAATCAAATAAGCATTTGTACTCGACTCTATAATAATATATACGCACAGTTGTGAATACTTTAACAAATCTCACTTTGACAGTTGCTTTTATTGTTGTTAACCTTGAAATGGTGCTAATGTTATGGGTGTTTGAATATGTGTTATGTCTGAGTACGTGTGTGCCTGGATATATTATGTTAAAAATAACCAGTCACATGGGAAGTGAATGTCTATGTTTATGTTAACATTAGAATTGAATAAAAAAAAAACTATTTAAAAATCTGTTAGCACAAAGAATGTTTAAAACTGATTTTAAAGATTAATTAGTTAGACATTAATTGTCAGCTATGTCAGAACTTTGATGACAAGAGAATTTGTAAAATAATAAAAGACAGATATGTCTGAAAAGCACGAAAGCATACAAATAATTTGTAATTTATGAATTACATTAAGTTCTCTTAGCAATACGCACATACATATGTATGTATGTATGTACATTACGAAGCGAAACATGGAAAATATTATTAAAATCTGATATCTATCACAAGTTTTTATTTAATAAAAAACTTTTATATATACTTTATAGCACAGAATTTATTATTTTCTTATTAACAGTAATCGATATGTAATAATATCTTTATACTAAAATATGTATCACTTTCTTTGTATAAATTCGACATGCTAGTAAAATGTTTTCGTACATTTAGTTTTTCAATGAAAGTGGGCGTCAAAGTAGGCGTGTCAATATAGTTTCTGCTAATAAATAAAACTTACATATTTCAATATAGTCCTTTATTATTCCAAAATCTTTATTCATAAAAAAATTATATGAATTTGAGATAAAGCGTTATATGGTAGGTGGGCGTAAAAATGAGCGTGTCACATTTATTTTCCGTTAGTACAAAGCCTTTGACCAAAAAGCAATGTTTGCGAAATTTCAGAATCATACATCTAATTTTGCTGGTTTTATTACGATTTAAATTTTAAATATATCGAAAAATACAATATAAGGTATAAATTTGCATACATTTTGATCTATAACTCCTTTCCTAATGCATAGATTTAAACAATAAGAAGAAATATTGTTTTTGCTTAGGAAATATACATTTAGAGTTTCATGACTCTACGTTGATGCTTTTAGACACAATTTCATTTTATTTTATGTTGGAAAGACACGGTTTTTTTTAACCTACTCTTATATTACGAGCTATAACTCTCTTTTAATATTCCGATTTAGCTCATTTAGCTCAATACCAAACAAGCCTTATCTATAAGAAATATTCTGACAAAATTTGAGCCCTCTAACTTTTTCGGTGCGACCTCTATCGTGTTTTCAACAGACGGACGGACATGGCTAGATCGTCATCAAATCAAACCCCGATTCAGAATATATATACTTTATGGGGTCTAAAATGGATATTTCGATGTGTTACAAACGGAATGACAAAATGAATAACCCCCACCATTTTTTTGGTGGCAGGTATATAAATGATCATAAATTTTGTATTGAAATACAAAAAAAAAATATCAACTAATTTTAAAATTTTAAATAGTATATTATAAATACTATTTGATATAGTTGATATAATGAGATTTATATATTTATCCTAAAAACAAAGTAAGAACAAAGAAAGTTTTATTTTCACATTTCCAATAAAAACTTTATCAAAATCATTTTCTCATATTTAACCGATTTTCCTTTATTAATTGTGATTTTCCTTGTCAAAATTTTTGTATTCTAATGTCACGTTATTATTATGGAAAGCTTAAATACGAGGGCTGAACTTTTACTAAAACTTATAATTTTTAAAAAGCCAGTTTTGTACAAAATTTCGTAAAGAATTAAGACTGTGCGCATATAACAAAATCGTAATATTTTTCAAATGACATAATTGCCCTCGTTTATGTAACTTTGTATCTACAATGCTTTTGTTGTTGTTATAGTGAAAGTTTCGTATAACATACTGTTGTAAGTTTCTGGACAAAAATTTACTTTAGCATAAATAACAAGTAAGAAAGTTGTTATCAGCAAAGCCCAAGTATTTGATGCCCTACACCACAATATATTGTTTAAAAATAAAGAAAAAACAAGTATATGTTCTTATATGTAAGTACATATATGTTGTTTTGGGGGCTTTTTTAAAATTAATTAAGTCACTGTTGTCAAATTTCAATTCCTAGTCATACGATTAATCACAAACACGCACCAAAATTATAACTTTATTTTTTTGTTATTTGAACCCTGTTCGCATTGCTGCCCCCAACAATATATTTGTATGGATTGTTGTTATTAGTGAAATTTTTTTTTATATTTTCTCTTCTGTCGTACCCGAATATGCATTTGTTTCTTATCGACATCCAAGTACTATTTAAAATACCATTTTATTTACTATTTGACTATTTCCCGTTGGAAAAGAGATATTAGAGTGGGTTTTCCGAAAACAATTCTGGGGGGCATGGCACCTCCATTGCAAATAAAAGTTGTAGGAATTGTGTATATGATTAAACAAAATTTGTTTTTAAAGTTATAAGAGTTATTGTTATGTATTGTTGCAAAATAATCCAATAGAAGCAGCAACTCCATATTAAATTATGCTGAAGCTTTACTCAATATTTAAATATTTTAAATAGTGAAATATGATTGTTGAATTCTTGTGCAGTGGCTAGGAGAAATATTGCGCCAATTGCAACCAAATATTATACTATCAGTGCTTAAAAACAAGGATTTGTGTTAATTTGTGTTTAACTTAGAATGTCATTCTAACTCTGCGGATATACATAATGATGGCTGTTAAACTTTTTCGTTTAGTAGAGTAGGGTACATACTTAAATTAATAAACAAAATATGGATTCTAATTTTCTTTTCTTCACTTTTGTAACTTATATATATACATAGTTCTCAAGCTATTAGATATTTTTAATACTTATTTGGAGAGGAAACTTTAGCCATTATAAACAATAAACACGAATTCGTTATGACTAGTAAATGGAAAATATTGACGTAAATGATGAACGTGATGACGGTGATGAAGAGGACGTTGTTGCAAATAGCAATGTAATGTTCGTTCATGTTGTTTTAGTGGGATACCCGAAAATACTTTAAAAATATATACTTTACACTTTAAACCGAAATAAGAAAAAAAGTAACAAATGCCTTAAAATATACAAGTAAGAGCGCTATATTCTGATAATACCATTCACCATCGTAGCATAGCCTAGAATTCATATTTTGAATTTTGAATGTTTTATTTTAAAACTTTTACATATATAATAAGGTTCTTTCATTTGATACCCATATTGATATTGTTAGGAAGCAAAATTATACATTTTGTTTCAGATGCCATCCTGGATTTTACAAATTGCATAGTTTACTGTAATCTGCTGGTCAAGCAATTTCATTTGATATCAATATTAAGAATGTTGAAGGGGACAAATCTGTAATTAATATTTGACCAATATATCAGCCATTTTAATTAGGGTGCATTCTTGGATTTTAACTTTTGCATGGCGTAATATATTCTACTGTACGAGCTCATTTGATACCAATACTGAGCGCGTATATATTTTGAATATTAAATTTTGGCCTATATATAAAATTATTGTACGACATTTTGTCATGGATTTTAAATTGTTTAATGTATTACATTTTGCTAGTAATGCCCTTCCATTTGATGTTTATATTGACTATCTCGCTTGTCTGGCTGCAAAAAAAAATCAATTTTCGTTTGCAATATATTTTACAACACCGAAACACTTGTATTTTGTTTCTTATATCTGAGTTAGACTCAAACCAATTTGTCAGTTTTTCTCATGAAATACTTTTGAAAGCACGGTTTATAATTTGCTGTCTTCAACGTGTCCAAAAATGTATTAGAAAAATGTCCTCATCTGATATATTAAAAAATAGATATTTTTAAAAAATTTTTTGCCTACAACTTTGACGATTACTGACTAATACGTCAAAAATTTTTCACGAATATCATATCTATTGATAGTAAAATACGTGTCTATAAATTATAATTACAATTGAGATGGAATGTGACTCTAAAATTCCATATTTAGATACATTAGTAATAAGAAGGGGTAATAATTTGTCAAAAGATTGGTACCAGAAACCAACTTCATCTGGAAGAATCATAAATTATTATTCGAAACACCCCAAGGAAATTGTTATTAATACGGCAAAGAATTTAATTGAGAGGGTTTTAAAGATTAGTGATACAAAATTTCATAGAAATAATATAGAAAAAATCAAAAATATTTTAGATGATAATAATTATCCAATCCAGATAATTTGTAGATTGATAGGACAATATAAAAATAAGAAAAATAGTAGCACAAGACTGACAACTGAACCCAAAATTTATAAATCATTAACTTATCTGAAAGATTGAAAAACTCAAAATTTTACGACTATTAAACATATATAATGGCCCACAAAACATATATCACGTTAGGTTAACTGTTTAGTAAAACAAAAGATAAAATAGATAAATTTGAAATGTTTAATTTAGTGTATAAAATACCATGTAATGGTAATGATACTGAAAGTTGTGACAAGGTTTTTGTTGGAACAACAAAAAATAAATTAAAAACTAGAATCGCTGGACATAGATCTGATCAGAAATACAGGAACACTTCACTGACACAAAAAAACAGCATTATCATTATATTGCGCTAGTTCTAATCATTATCCAGATTTAATAAAACATTAATTTTAAACAAAGAAAACAACGTAGAAATAAGTTAGAAATGTTACAAATTATTAAAGTACCACCTACACAGAGAATTAATTATAAGACTGATACTGCAAATGTTGCCCAAAATTATAGATTATTAGTTAATAAGATCTGAAAACGGTAGTCTAATAGTATTAGTTATTTTTGTAAATTATTACTAATGAATGAATTATTTTTGCTTGTTTGTTTGTTTGTTTGTTCGTTTGTTTGTTTGTATATTTAAAAAATTGTTTATATTGAAAAAATATTTTCCCGTCTTTTTTACAAAATATTTTTTCAATTTGAAATTGTTTTGAATTTGTTTTTTATAAAATTTGTATACATATTACCCTGATGAAGCTACCCATTGTTTGGTAGCGAAATATTGGTTAATAATAAATAATTTTTTGTAATAAAACCAAAAAAGTTGATCTCAAGCTTGAAAAAATCATATATAATCAATAAAAAAGATCAAGAAATTTAGACGATATATTTTAAATTTTAAATAAAATTAAAAAATTAATATAAACAGTTGTTTTTTTGTACTGAACTTGAGTTCACTCAAATACTAATTTCAAATATCTTCTAAGTTACGAAGTTTTTTTTTTTGTTGATCAAAAACGATTCCACTTGTATTAAATAAATTAAAATAACGTTCAGATATAAACAAATAACTTATTTTATTTATATTTTTTATTCGTATTAAAGATAAGTATTTCAAAAATTATTAATTTTTGTTGAAAAAACACTTAAACTCTGATCATTTGTAAATATTTCTAAATTATTTATCTGTTATTTATTTGCACGATACTGTACTTAAATATCCATATATATACTAATATCCATGGATATACTAATCCAAGTAGACATAATAGACTAATGTTTTGTGAATTATGATGTTTCGCAATATTCTTAAACAAATATACTAAAAATTTTATATTTTTAGAATTTAGCCCCTAAATTACACATCTGTGCTATTTTTAAGACTGCTTTAATATGTATGTAAAGTATTTAAAGTCGATATAAGGCAATATTCTAAAGTTTCTCTATTATAGCAGTTAAATTTTTAAAAAGCTTTGCTTACAATAATTTTTGGAAACTCTGCTAATGACAGCGTAAGAGATACTACCCAAAAGGGAATCCTATTCATAAACATTTCTTGATTTACCTTTTTTTTTTGGTCTGATAAAAACTTTTTAAATCTGACTTAAGAGGTTTTACATATTTCTAGTTAAAAATTAAAAAAAAATTAAGTCTATATAATTGGACAATATTGTACAAATTCTTAATTAAGTAGTCTTATGCAATTTTTATATTTAGTATTATTTGTTGGATAATTTTTTATTAATTCTGTCCTCTTAATATATACAAAAGAAGACATTTAAAAATTTCTAGTTAATTATATATAATTTTGTTAAAAGCTTTTAGTTGTCTATTTTTGTTTTCCATGAATTATCTGTTAATCGAAAATTAATAATTAATTGCTTATTAACAAAACAAACTTTAGTATTACGTCGAACCTTAAATATAGAAATTGAGCTATGTACTTGTAAAAAAAATACTCTTAATGACGACTGAGTTTCCTATAAGTATGTTAATTAGCAAGTTCTCGCTATGATAATTGGTTCATTATTTAAGGAGTGTAAGAAATTTAAGTTGATACTAATACATGTTGCTACTAATGTATTAAAAGCAAAAAAAAAAAAAGCAATGTTCAAATCAACTTTTAAAATTGTAGACATGTTGCATATGCTGAAAATATTTGGAAACAAGTCGCTATTGAAATCCAGCCCAATCACCATATAACTTTTCGAATCAACAATACTGCCCTTTTTGAGCCTTAGATGAACTTACAGACACATTTGTTATTATTTAAAGATATGATATGCTTTTGGATCACTGATTGGCAAAGTTTTAGGCAAAAATTATTTAGAAAAATATATTTTTTTTAAACAACGAGTTTCTTAAGCTCCTACATAATTTCTGGACACGCTAGTGACATCAGATAACAAACCGTAGCCTCGAATATTATTTCAGAGAAAAAGTAATAAACACCAAAACAAAACTACTTAGATGTTTTTCCTGAATTTTACAAGTGAAAGTCATCTAGACAACTTTAACAATCAATATGAGTATTAGATCAAAGAGCTTTACTAGATCCCCTAAAATTCACGATGACCGCTAATTCAATGCAGCATACAATAAATGGGTCAAATCTAGTATTTTTACTAGAAAAATCGGCCATGTTCTGCATTCCGAGTGATATTAAATTGCTCAGAATTGTAATAGCATTGTTACTATAAATTATAAAACTGCAATTACCATTCCAAATGATTTTATTTTACTCGTAGAATTAAAAAAAACTTATTTTGCATGAACAACTAAATAGCCCACATAAATTCTAAAAGATTAGATTTGACAGGTTTCGTTAATATCAATATTGATTACCCTTTTTCTGAAATACTCATTAATACAAGTATTATAGTTTCTAAATGTTAAATAAAAATGTACAGAGATTTATCAACAAAGATTAATATTTTGTTTTTTTTTTTTTTGGTATATGAGTTGCCAAACTCCACAAATAAAATAATCCTACAAACACAAATATTTGTGTTGTATTTCAAACATCTTAGAAAGCATACACACATACATATTTATTCACATATCTATTAATTTTAGATAAAATAAAATTTATTATTATTATTTTTTAAATTTACGATTGGCTTTCCTACTGACTGTCTTTAATTGCTTTGTTAACATTCAAATAAATGGATATTCAGATGGATAAATGTAATAAAAGGTAAAAACCTAAGATATTCAAACAAATTGTTCAAAGAATTGCTACCAAAAGAAATCAAAAATTAAACCAAGAACGCCAACGTAAAGCATATTTATTTTAAGACTCCCAAAGGTATTATACGCATATTTTATTCTGACATTCTATGTATGTATGTGTATTGTATAGTATATTTTACAACATTTTGTATATTTATGCTTATTTGCAACATCAATCGTTTTTTAAATCGAGATATTAAATGAAAGTCATTGAATTCGTACAGCCAACAAACACTTTTACGAATATACCAGCCATGTTCGTTAATAGAAAGTATTTAGTTTTAGTACAAATAAATCATTATTAAATTGGAATTGGAATTCTTGTATTTGAATACATATTTGACCGTAAAAGGGAAAATCAAAAATTATTGCTTTATATTTTTTTTAAAAGACAACAAGTGTTAGCAGGTGCACGTATTGTTTATTTTTGATTTATCTTTTTTCTGTCGAATAATAATATATTAAATATTTGTTAGGAATTGATGCTTTATTAAATATTATATTTTAATATAATGTTTTAAATACGAGCGCGAGGCTGTTAAATCTTAGTGCTACCTTGGTGGCATTTCCCAAAAATATTTAATGTGTATTATTAGGTCAATGATAAAAAATGGACCTGGCAATTTTCAGGGAAATTTGTCAACATTTCTGAATAAAATAAATTTATTATTATATTTTTTTAATTTTTTTATTACAAAAATCAGTTTGACATTTTCTTTTGAGATTTTTTAAGCTCCAAATCAAATTCAAATCATAGTTCGGATTTCTTTAAAACCTTTAAAACCTACATTGACTACCAGTTATTAGAATAACTTTTCATAAAACCTATTACAGCTTTTCTATTAATTACCATAGTAAAACTCAAGCTTAATCATTAATTGCTTTTACGAAGCACATATTAGCCACATATAAGATCGTTAAGCGTTAGGCATCAATACTGGACCCTCAACGCACTTTAATATGGCTGTTAAAATGCTGTAAAGTTAAAATTTTATATTATACAATATGTAAAAAAAACTAAAGAGTAAAATGGATGTTAACCCAAAGTAAACCAATTGTGTAAACATTTTCCGTTTTTCGTATCATGTTTCAACAAAGTTTTTTACCTGGGGCCGAATCGTCACATCCGTGAACTTACAACTCGTCACGTAAAAATGTGTTTTTGAAATTATAACATACGTGAACGTACTGCAATTCACAATAATTGAAATTATATCATTCGTTATCGTAAGACTGAACGTATGATTTTTACGAACTTTCATCCGTTAGCAAAAGAGCGTTCGAAAACATTCACAAATTCTTAGAATTTTAATACAAATGCAAAGTGCTTTTAATATTTTGGAAAAAATAAAATTCTTATAGTGCTGTTATTATTTATTATGTTATTATTTAGGACTAATTACAAAAAGCTAAATCCAAAACAGAAAGAGGTAATGGCAGGATTCATGTTTTTAGGAGTATAATTTATTTTAAATTTAAGACATATGTTATGAAGGGCAGCAAACACATTTGTAAATTGAGCCACTTTTAGGGGACCATATCTGCCAGAATCCCCTGTTAAAATAAATATGTACATATGTATATTAACTGTAAAGTTCTCTCTGTAAAATAAAACAACATACCTAAAAGCCAGTTATTTTTATTTCTGGTTGATTCAAATAAGCTCTTCAATACAATCCTTTGGTCCGAGTGCTTCCATACGAATGAATCATGAGCTGCTCCTCCACAGCGACAGTTGATGGCAAGAATCCGGTATTTGTGCCCACAAATCTTTTAATAGTATTATAAGTACAAATATAAACTTAGTACTTACTATCATTGCACTTAAACTGTGAACCCCCTTCCTGTTGAAAAACATTTGCTCATTGTTTGTTGGTATTTGCAGTCGAATATGAGTACCATCAACGGATTCATTTCTTAGTTTTTCTTGTTTTAATTTAAATTTGTTTTCCTATTTTGACAGTTACATAAATAAGTATACATAAACATAGTTATTTTGAATTAAAAATAATATTCACAGTAAAGAACTACTGTGAATCAAACAAATAATTAAGATCCGTATACAATCGTATGTGGTGATGCCATTCAGTTCATACGTTTACCGTAGGACGTAATTAATTTTCGTACGATTGCCGATACGATCACGGATGTGACGATTCGACCCCTGGTAATGCTGAAATAGTATTGCGTCTGCAAAAAAAAAACAGTAATGCTAGGCGCCCAATTGGGACGAACGACGAATTTTTCGTCGCGAATATTCATCATCAATATTAAAACAAATTTGTGTATGTGAGAATGCATATAATTATGGCGTCGGTCGAAATTCGCTATACGCGGCGATCTCTGCAATATATTTATTACTATTTTTTACGCCGGCGAACGACGAACAAATGGTACAAGGTGACCATTGCTTATTATATTTGGTTTTACTTTCCACCTTTTAAGAATGTAAAGTTAGTTTTTACTTTAATAATTGTTTTATTTTTTATTTTAGAACATTTAAAATAAATACAAAATAGTTAACTACAAAACCTTTGTTTTTATTTGTGTTTTTGCAAGTCTTTAAGTTTTTTAAGTGATCTTTTTTTCATAAGGTCACGCTATTAGCTGTTATATAAAAACAAACTTTTACGCTTCGAGGATAAGCTTTTCAATTTTGTGACTTATTTTAGATGTAAGTATTGGTATTTTAAAAAGATTTTAAAAGTTTTCTGTATTTTTATTTAAGTTTTATCCATCCAAATAAAACTTTTATAAAAGTGATAATTTTATAAAAGTTTTATTTGACAATTTTAGTACAGAGTGAGCCACAAGTCATCATGTGGGTTAAAAATTTAATAACTCATTCGTTTATATATATTTTTTTTACTTGTTTTTTCAGATTATATAAATAACACCTGAACACAACTAAACAAAGAACCAGAGTAATAAAATTTTATTATTCAAGTCAGCCATCAATTATTTTAACGCAAAGAGCACATCGTCAACATTAAAACATAAAAATTTCGACTTCTGAACAATTATTTCTTGCTTAGTTCATCGTCATCACTAACATTTTATCGTAAGAAATTTGAAACGAACCGGTGGACCTCGTTTAATTCGGATTGCAGAAAATATTAACCGTGTAGAGCAAAGTGTTAACAAAAAATCAGAAACATCCACCAGAGACGTTCTGCTCAGCTAGAAAAGACTCTTGCGTCACTACGGCGCATTTAAAAAAAAATTATTTGTTATTTCCTTATAAGGTGCAAAAAGTAGAAGTCACAGATCGTCGGCAACGTCTAGGTTTTAGGGTTAAGTTTAAACAGTTGGTCAGAAATGAAATCAACCTTATTAAAAAGCTGACAATTAGTGATTAAGAACATTTGCATTTGAATGACTTTGTTAATACTTAGAACTGAAGATTTTGGGATTTTAAAAATAAACGAACCACTCATCAATGCCAATTAACACCTCATTTGGTTTACAGTATAATGTGGCATTAATCTATAAACATCGTTGTACATTACTTCTTCGAAAACGAAGACAGAAATGTTGTAACCATAAATGGAGAGTGGTATTGACTTTTGATAGAACATATTTTACGTTCAACTCTATAAAACACACCTAAGATATGGTAAACACAGGACGAAGGCACTACCCACACTGCCCGATACACAATGTCACTTTTAAGTAAAATTTTTTAAGAGCGAATAATTTCCGAGAATTCGAAAATAATTCGGCCAGCGCATTCAGTCAGTACACGATTATTTTCTTTGTTATTTGAAGGAGCGAGTACAGAAGTTGCAGAATTTCTAGCGCTATAGCCACAAATTTTTAAATATATTATGCAGAGCTGAAAAAAAGCTCATTAAAGTGACATTATTTTTGATTCTTAAAGTACAAGAATTCCATTTTGTATATTTAATAATTAAAAACATATAAAAAATATATAAACGAGAAAGTTACCCTATGGTGACTTTTGACCCACCTTGGAGGCAAATTACGGCATTCGAACACGATCGATATATTAAAATTCTTATAAGAATCTCTATACCAAAAGCACGTTGGGCTCAAGTGAAATTTCGTAACTATCGAATGCCGTGATTTCAATCATTATATTTTTATACGCAATATTCTTGTCTCTTACTCTGTGTTTATTAATTTTAAACTTTCGTTGTATAATATGTCTGCTCGTATTCAATAAATGGTTGTTCAAATTAAATTAAATTTTAAAATTCTAAAATGATTTTTGTCCTAAACTCGTTGGAAACTTTACAAAAGTATAATGTATCAAAAATCTTGCTGAAAATTAACTATAAATTGATGATGACTAAAAAATGTTATATTAACCGAATATTAATAATTACTCATTTATAAGTCGAAAATTTATTAAAATGCTGTTCAATTAAAAATTTAAAAATCCCTTTGAATATAAAATTTTGTTTACATTAAAAATGTAATAAAAAATTTTATGTATATAAGACAATTTATAAAAAATGTTTTTGTAAATTAATCTTCTATAAATTAATCAAGTGTTCGTATAAAATGTTCTCTAAACATTTCTCATAAATTTGATATCAAAAGAGACTACGTTGTACTTTTAACACATAAAAAAAATTATTGAATTTAAAAATAGATAATTTATCAAAAATGAGTTTTTATGTAAATATAGGAAACTTATTAAATAAAGAAATGTTAAAGGATAAATATATCAAAATTGACGCTATTCTTTATTGGCAATTAAATATGGAGATAATTACAATTGAACTTTTAGATTAACTTCATTCTCTTATGGTGAAAAACGTCAAAAAAATATGCTTCCTGTACAAATGTACAAATATGGTAAATTTTATTTTTTTTAATTTTCCAGTAAATACAGAAAATATATTAAATTTGATACAACCAGCAGTGGCTCAAAGATTATTAATGATTTTCACATATGCATGCACATTCAGGATATTTACATAATTAATATTTTACTTGAGAGCTTATAATATTTGGCTTAACTCTGCTTCTCTTATCCTAACCTCATACATATTAATCATTATTATTTGGATACATATGGTTCTTCGTTTTTAATTAATGAAAAATATAAAATTGCCGTTTATCTTATAAACGGAAAAAGGAATTATATTGATGTCTTAAATATCCCAGAAAACAAATGCAATTAAACAAATAAATATTTCTGTTAGTGATGCCTAAATTAGAATAATGAAATTTTTTAACAAAATCAGCAAGTTTACTATGCGTAAAATAATTTTAAATCCAAATTTATATTGCACCATCATTATAGATTCTCTTAAAATTACTATCAGGTGTCAACACCCAATAAACATGTACAAAATGAATAAAAAGCGCCATTAGTCATGATAGCGTAAATACACCTCCACAATTCTCTTCTAGAAAAATCAGAATTTCTCAATATAATTCAAAGAAGAAGATACAAAACTAAGAAGAAGAAAATTTTGCAGCAATTCGTAAGATATTAAAGGCGAAAGCAAAACTAAATAACGGCAAATAAACAGTATGGTGCCAAACAGCAACATGAACAACAGTCAACAGCATGTAACAACTAACACTCCTAGTATTATAGTCTTACAAAGTTAGGACTTAAATTATAAATATTTCCAAATGAATGCCTGCTATAATTGTTTTCTTTTCATGAAATTGTTTTTACAAATGTCTCTCTGTGTGTGGGTGTGTAATAAATTTCCTTACACTCTTCTTCATTACATCTACGACTACTATTATACGTTAAGTACTTCCATTTTTATGCCCTCCACCATTATTGTTGACAGAGGGTACATACATATTTACACATAAGTTTGCCATTCCATTTTCAATATTAAGAAATGTTCAAACAAAGTGTATGTGTATGTTTTCTAACTAAACTTTGTTATTGAAAAAGATTTAGTCTTGGCAGAAAAAAATGTAGTATGTCTCAATATTGAGTATACATGATAGTTACTGCCTGACCAGCTTTATTTTCGAACGTTTATAGTCCAACAAAATTGTTACACGTTATGAAACCATTCGTCTTTCGACAATGACAAATAGGTTCTTGAAACCCAGAAAAGGAAATTTTTAGAATTAGTAAAGTCCTAAAGGTAAAAATCCGCTTACGGTTTTTGGTCTTTAGTAACCCATTCGACAAATTTGGCTTCCTGTCATTGTTCTTCATTTATGCATTATGCATCATTTAAAGTTTTTAAACATGGAGACACATATCTTTAATGAGTATACACTAAAGAGCTGCGTAAAATCTTCTAAAAGTTATGTGTTCTATTTCACACTACTTCTTATCACTATATTTAAGTGTAAACATAAAAAACAAGACATTACTCATGTAAACTTATCTCGTTACAGAACATTAAAATTAATATTAACACCCTTATTCAGAATTTCGTAATAAATTCAAAACTGTAGCATGAATGTAGTAAAACTGAATTTTTAAAATTTTTATATGATAATTGACACTTAAGCCAAATTTGTTGCAATTTTAGTAGCAACATATAAAGAATAAGATTATAAAAGTACATTTCATTCAAAATCAGTCTTTGGTTATTTCTACTACTTAAACATTTTAGAATATATTTTATCTATGTTTAAATTCAGCTTTATATTATTCCGCCCTTATTCTATTTCAGTTCTGTTCTATACTTCAAAGTTTTTATCGTAAAAAACTTCGTAAAAACAAATATTTTGCAACTATGTATTTTATCATTAGAAAATAAAATACACACACTTTTTAATAAATGTTAAACTGTTCTTTCGCTTACACTCTCACACACTTGAATCTTGTTCTTATCTGGAGTCCGCTAGTTTTTATTGCTTTTACTTTACGAAAGCTATCAAATACAAATTAGCGAATCCAACGAAATATTTAGCTATCTTAAGCTACGATATTATTTGGAAAATGTTTTCCAAAATAAACCCAACAGTCGTAATTCAGCTCTGATCTGGCCAAGAGCTCGCGTGTCATTGTCATTATCGTTGTAGAATAAGGACAATCAGGCCATCATTTTCATCGGTCTTCGAGAGTTTTGCGTCTTACTCTCGCATTGGTTAATTCTGTGGTTTTCATGGGCAACCGCGTATGTTCATTTTATACGACTTTGAGTTAATAATGCCATATTGCTTGGTTTTAAACGGCCTTTACTTGGTCTTAAAAATTTCTCAAATAAGATGGACCTATTCCGATTATTTTAATGGCAAAAAAACGTAACTTTTATATATATTAAAAATCGGTCAGCAGAAACACGGTTTTGTAGCTCTCCTGAAAAATTTGATTTTAAGACATACGTGGTTGCCCATAAAAACCACAGAATTGCGTGACGTCGGTTAGCAGTTTCGAGATACAGTTATCTGGAGTCAAAACTAACCACATGCAGAATTTTGTATAAGGAGTCGAATTCGGAAATGCCGGTTTCCTATACGAAGGTATAGGTCGATTAGCAGTTACTGAAAGAAGCCCTCTGAAATATTGGACAATATAACCGAAAATAATTGGTGATGGCAGATTTTTTTTTTGACAGCCCAATAATTGTCTAGTGCTAGAACTCAGAACCTTCATCTTTTCTTCTTGTTATAGAAATGCGATTGGATTGAGACGCAACCACTAATTCCTTTAACCATTTATTTAATGTTAATAATCTTTCTTACAGCAAATATATATTAAAAAAATTTAAACTTGAGAAATGTTTGCCTAAAGAGCAGAAATTAATAATAAACAAGTAAGAGCACTATATTCGGCTGTGCCGAATCTTTTATACCCACCACCAATTTTGTGTACATTTAAAGCACATTATATATAATTTTGTTAATCGCTATGGAATAATCTCTTTATAATAAAATATATATCACTTTCTTTGTAGCGGGTGGTTAAATCTTAAGTGCCCATGTTGAAGGTGAACTACACCTAGTCTTTAAATTTGTTTTCTGCATTTCATTTGACATTTCTCAATCTCAAACTTACTCAATTTGATCAGTGGAAAGATACGCAAATGAGCAACGCTTTAAAATTATTCAGGTTTTTTATGAAAATGGGCTTTCAAATCAAAATGCATTTTGTGCATTTCGTTATTCTTTTGGTCAACATAATCGTTCAAATTTGGGAGAATTGTAAAAAATATTTAAATTTCTGCAAAACAGGTCTGTATTAAATGTTAGAAAATCTGTGAATGCCTTCTTAGTTCGTTGAATGGGAAACACTGCTGTTGTTTGCGATAGTTTGGCAAAAGAGCAGTCAACCTGGACTCATCATCGTGCCCAACAATTGAGCATCAACATTGTCATTGAAAATTTGGACCATCAGATAGAGGAGTGCCGCCAAGGATGGGGGGGGTAGTGGGTTGCATTTGGCCGATATTTTGTTATATACATAATTTAACCATACAAATATTATCATTATAAAAAGAAATGATAATAATTTCTTAAATAATTTGTGTTTTATTTAAAATCAAAGTCGGCCCTTAAAATTTAACCACTCTTAATAACTTTGATATGATAGTAAAATGTTTTCGTGAATTAAATCTTTTGTGAAAGTGGGCGTTAAAGTAGGCGTGTCAATAAAGTTTTTGCTAATAAATTCAACTTACATATTTTAATATACTCCTTTGTTATTCCAAAATCTTTGTCAATAGAGAAATTACATGAATTTAAGATAAACCGTTGCGTTGGAGGTAAGCGTTAAAGTGGGCGTGTCACCTTAATTTTCTAAAACAGTAATTACATTGCCTGGAAGGCTATACCTAGCAAATTTCATCATCATACCTCTAATTTTGTCGGTTTTATGAGCTTTTAAATTTCATTAACGGTGGATAACGTGAAAAGTGGGCGTTATAGTAGGCGTGTCAAAGTTAATTTTGCGAATGAGTACAACTCAGGTGTTTCAATATAGCCCTTTATTATTCCAAAATCTTTATTAAGAGAGAAATGATATGAATTTTGGGTAAAACGTTATATGGGAGGTGGGCGTAAAAGTGAGCGTGGCACATTGATTTTCCGTTACAAAAAAGCCTCTCTCCAAAAAGCAAAGTGTGCAAAATTTCAGAGTGGTACATCCAATTTTGTTGCTTTTATGACGTTTTGGTTTTTAAATATACCGAAAAATACACTGTGCGGTATAAATTTTCGTACATTTTGATCGATAACGCCTTTGCTAATGCATAGACTTATATAATTTTCGGGGAAAAATATTGTTGTTACTCAGGAAATATATATTTGAAGTTTCATGAGTCTACGTTAATGCGTTTGAACACAATTCCATTTTATTCGATGTTCGAAGGACACGGTTTTTTCGACCTACTCTTGCTTTTCGAGCTAAAACTCTCTTCCTAATATTCCGATTTGGCCCATTTCGGTGCGACCTCTATCGTACTTTCAACAGACGGACAGATGGATGGACATAGCTAGATCGTCATCAAATCAAACCCTGATTCAGAATATATATACTTTATGGGGTATAAAATGGATATTTCGATGTGTTACAAGCGGAATGACAAAATGAATATACCCCCACCATTTTTTTGGTGGCGGGTATAAAAATATACAAGAATTACTACTTGTCATATTGTCATCATGTTGTTAATTTCCAAAAAAATTTAATGTTGAAAAATTATTCAAACCTTTTTCAAAAGTTTTAAAACTTATAATATTATGATAATATTGGACAACACTAAGCACACTTTAAAATTTAATTCACAGTTTACAACTAGCCATATAAATATGAAGGTATTTGTATATGTAGTTTTTGCACTATGAATATAAAACTAAAAAATGTTTCCCATACAACACAACTCAAAATTTTATATGAGCAATCGTACAAAAGGTGACTTTTAAAATTGCAATATGTTTTTTACTGAAAGAAGCTGACGTATAAACATTGTAGTAAATTATCTATCTGTTATAAAAAATTCTTCACTATTGAAATTTTTTCTTTTATACTAAATTTTTAAAAATTGAAAAATACAAAAACTTTAAGTTTTTTCAAAGTTATCATATGAGACAATTTCAGATAAAATTATTCAAATTGTTTATAGCATTTTTTGAAATATATTTGATTTTTATATAAATTTTTTACAGAATATTTTTCAAAACGAATTCGATCAATGAATAAACAGAAATTAAAAAAAAAAATGAGGAAAGCTTAAGTTAATGCAGGATATTGAAAATTCTACACAGATGAGTGTATCATCTTGCTTGTTTCTAATTAATTTTCTCTTTTCTTTTGCACCCCTTAATTTACTTTTACTAAGTTTTAATGCTTATTTAATGTTTTTCCTTACAAATAGCTCAATTTGCACACCCTGCAAAGTGATAAAAGCTTTTCATCTTTTTAAGGCCACTGTTACTAATTTTTGAATGAACAATCTCATTATATTTTTTTTCTTATTAGAATTTTTTATTTAAATATTAAAACACAAATTAAAGTAACACATTTTTTGCAATAAAACAATAGCGCTTAGAAATCTATGCTTGAATAAGTTTGTAAAAAAACTGTATCTGTACTTGAAATATTTTTTGAAAGTTTTAATGGTTGCACAGTGCACTCGCATCCCAAAATATGAACACTTTTTTCTACCATTGGCTACTCTAGAATATGAACTTAGTGAAGGTTAGGTTTGATCCGGCAGCCGCCCGAAGGCATAGCTCACATGGGTCCTCCGAGGGCCCCATTGTGATACCGTAGGCACCAACGCCCGTTTGTCTATGTCCTCTGTCCATCGTTCCTCACCCTTCCTGTCCTGTTTATAAAGGTGTGGATCTTTCCCAGATCAACTACGGAAAGACAAGTTTTACTTTCAAGTATTCGCTGACCTAGAATCTGGTGTCTCAGTTCCCCGAATGCAGGACAATTACAGATAAGATATTCAGTTGTCTCCTCCTCTTCCTCGTTATCGCAACTTTTGCAGAAGTCGTTATAAGGGATATTTAGCCTTTTCGCATAGGCCAGTGTCCGGTAATGACCGCTATGAGGTTCCTAAGGTGGATTCGGGGCATATTCAACGCATATTGCGTCCTATGCACATCCATGTCAGGCCAGATCTTTCTGGTCTCCAAGCAAGTGGGTTCTCTCACTCATCTTTCCTTGGCATCCAAATAGAATCGATGCGATTTTAGCTGCTTACCCTTCGATAAGGGAATATCCAAAGCACAACTGGATTCAACCGAATCTAAGGTGGTAGCGGCTTTTGCAAGTGCATCAGCTCTATTATTACGATCAATATCCCCATTTCCTGGGTAACCGTCGAATGTCTCGCTATCTCCTCAAGAGATAAATATATAAATATCCCTGCCAGATATTCCATTATACTGAATCTGTTCCGCGGCTGACTTAATAGCCATTAATTCGGCCTGTATCGCGCTACAATAATCTGGTAGCCTCAGGGATAATTCCAAACCCAACTGGATAAAAAAGATACCACATCCTTAGACTTTAAAAATATAAACAGCTGAATTTTGTTTTCTTAAGGATTTTATCTACATCAACAGAATAGTATTTAGTTATCTTCTGATTCAACTGAAAATAATATGAAGATTTCTCTAATGATTTGCTTTAAAATTTTCTTTAGCTGTCAATTAAAATTACTTACATACACGTTTCAGTTAATGCTCACATTTAGCTAGAATAATAATTTTTTGAATAAATTTAACGTACAATGTACTTAAATATACATACAAAAAAAAAACATTTAATTAATTTTAAAAGATAAATTATATGGATGGTTTTTGAATATATGAGACAAAAAGTTACTTGTTAGCAGGCCTACATATTTTAAAAGAAAACGCCAAAGGTGAGGATGACATAGAGTGTAGCGGTAATTAAATGGAGAAGGAGCTATTTGCTTAAGATGATTATTTTGAGGTAACAAAGGAAAACATTAGAATCGGCCCAAAGTGAAAAGATTGATCAACAAAATTTCAATTTACTCAGATAGTTAAGACAGTGGGTCATTTTAAAGGTGGTTAAATAAAAGAAACATTAAAAAAATTACACATATTTTGCCGACCTGTGTTTTACGGGCATCCATTAATGCCAACCAACGGAAGTAGTTACTTGGTAAATTGTTCGATTTATTTTAAACCGCAAATCCGATTTTGTTGCTGATTAATCTCATAGCCTGGTAGGAAAACATAAAATAAGGGATAGATAGCCTAAATTCATTAGCAAAATGCCTTTTCATTAAACAAAAACTCAATGAAGGAAATTAATTAACTTGTAGAATTAATGTGTAGAATTTAGATAAACCCCCTGTGACATAATCGAGATGCACAATACCATCACGTTGGTTGGGCGTCACAAAACCAGCTCGTTGGTGAGATCACCAGCAGAATATAACACTCGTTACTGACGTTACTCAAACCACAAAAATGTCTTCCATAACTCAATTGACCTAAAACTACTGGATAAATTTAGGTATGATAGCTGGATTAACACAAAGGATATTTTACTTTCTTTCCAAGAGAAAATAGAAATCAAAAACGAACACGAAAGTACGCTTTTATCAAGTTAAATAAAACTCAAAATCGACAACACAATTAAACTGACAATAATATAAAATAAAACCCTCTTGGAATCATTCTTTTGATCCAGGCATACTAGTTTTTTTTTCAATAAATTATTTTCCATCAAACACTGAATCACGCTAATACGAATACTATTTTTATTTTTTCATCTGATTTTTTTTGTCACTATATTACTTTTAGATTTGTGTTATTTGTATTAACTTTTATCTAAGTTTTTCTTCTGAACATTTATTTAAGGCTTTAATCTATTTTCTTCTCTTTCTTTAACTAGTTTTGTACCTAAAAAAAGGGGTGAAAATAAAATGGTTGAACATTTGCCTTTCTAGGTCTTATTTACTATTATCTAAGTGACAGTAGGGTTTGAATTTCATTATTCCTTTTCTACTTTAGGGTTTATTTAAAAAAGGGTATTTTATTGTTAATTAAGATTGGCTTTTATTAAAAGCATTTTGGATTTTTTTACGAATGTTTGAAATGTCATGGCGTATAAGTGAGTGTTAATTTAAATGAAATATTCATTAGGCATATGACATATAGTGACTTGCGTAGATGATAAATTGAAAACAAATTGTAATTGTAATAAAGCAGATAGGAATTTATATTAAAATAAAATTTAAATTTTATTTAGACTTGAGATTATTTTAAAATTTTCTTTTCTTACAAAGAAATTTAAGTGTGCTAATGAAAGAGTAGTCAGACACTACACAGAAAACAGTATTGTTTAAAATTATTTAATTTATTGACTATTTGATTTGTTTTCAAATTTATTTTATATTTTCAATTATTTTAGTTTTTTTACTAAAGACTCATGTTTTTGCTAAACGAAGAAGTTTCTAACAATACTTATTAATAATATATCATAAATTTTTCAAAAATTAATAATCAATCTGGTTAATCTGGATAAAAAAGATGGAGTAAGTACGAAGAGAGCCATATATCTATATACTTATTTCTTTACTTGAATCAAATGTTTTTGAAATACAAAGAAATTAATGTCAGCTAAAAATAAAATAGGAAAATAAAAAAAAATATCAAACAAAAAATATAATTTTTCAAGGTTTAATTAGGCGATTATATATGAATGCGCACAAAAATAGTTACCTAAACTAAATCATTTAAAAAATTAAATAAGTTATCTTAAAATATATACATACTTTTTCCCTTTTTTGGCAATTTTATTTCAAATAGGTTTAATTATTGATTAATGATTCAATAAATTTTTTAAATTAAATTAATAAAATTCTGTAATTGTAAACTTTATTAATTTTTTTAATAGATTTTAAATATAATAATATCAATTTTAATTAAATATTTTGTACTGTTTTCTTTAAAATTTTAGTCAATACTTATTCAATTAAAGAAATTAATTTTTATTTAATTGATAATTTCATTTTAATTATTGAAGAAACATCTAATAATATTTTAACTAATACTATTAATTTCGTGACTAAAATTTAATTTTGTTTTCCTATGTTATTAATTTTTTGAATTCAATCATGCCTTGTTACCGCCAATACCTTATATTGTTTATCACCCATTATTTTTAGAAGTCCCGTGTTTTATTACAACAATAATTTCTACTTATTATTAATGGTCATAATGTGATTCAAAATGTATGTACATATTGATGGTCACAGGTAAAAAGGCTCTAACTCGAATTTTTACGAAACTGAGTTTTTCAGTGATTCCAATAAATTTCACACAAATACATCTAGACACAAAAATTTAAAGTAATATTATAATAACCAAAAGTTTTATAAGCAATTTTAAAAATTACATTACATTATAATAATATTGTTTCTATTACGTTTTTAAGTATATTCTCCTGTAAACTTATAGTTATTTTATTTAGGTGACCGTCTATATGTGTGTTAAATAAATATGTAAAAAATATATATTTTTCTTTTCGGGAAATTTAGTTTTAAATAGGTTCAAAAATTTAAATAACTAATATAACAAATCTACAATTTCAATTATAGGAATGATAAAAGTAATTAATTTAATTTTTGAAAATTAAATTAATTTTTTGATACTTATTTAATTAATATTTTTCACAAAATTTTTTTTTTTTTTTTTAATTACTAATTTCTATTTAATAAATTATTTTGGAGCAACCAAACTAATAACACGCCCGCAGAAGATGATATAGCAGAATTTAACAGCGTTTTAGCTATGAATAAATTTAAGACGCCTGGGCTGAGCATGTTCAGTTTTTTATACGTCACACTATGGGATTTCTGCTGCAAAAAGGCATTTTTTGACTATTACTTTAAGAAAACCTAATGATGCTATTTTAAAGAGAAGAGTCTGGCAAACAAAATTCTTCATTTCTTTTAAGCTATATGTATATATATTCTTAGAAAAGATCGGTTGAAATCAGGTTAATGTTGTGAAAGGGAAATATATGGTAATTTTGTTCAAATTCAGAGATTTATATATCGAGCGAAAAAATCTGAGTGTCGATTTTATTTAAATCCGAAGCCTTGTTTTTAATTTAAAGGAAAAGAAAAAGTTATTGCGTACATAGTTTGGGAAATTGTCCTTAAAAATTCAGCATTGGCTGTTTTCGGAGAAAAAGTCAGTTAGCTCGGTTTACTTTCGTGCTTTCAGTATACGGACTGAAAGGTAAAAGGCTCTCTTTCGAATTAGTCAAAAAAAAATCACCAACTTTTGTCAATCTTTTAAAAAAATCCAAATTTAGTAAAAAAAAAGTCACGAATATTGCCCCCTAGTATTTGTAATAAAAAAAATTTGCATAACTTAGGCTTAACGTTTTAAACGTTTTTAACGTTTTAACAACAATTTGTTAATAAATTGTTGACAACTGTTTTTAAAAGTGAAAAAGAATAAAAAAAAACAAAATCATATCTATATATATAAAAGTGAAACTCTGTGTGTGTGTGTGTGTGTGTGTGTGTGTGTGTTAGCTATAGACTCCGAAACTGTAAAACTGATCGGACTCAAACTTTGGCAAGTTGTTGTACACATTCCAGGGAATGTTTATGGGTGGTAAAAAGTGGGCGGGCTACGCCCATAAAAAATTAGTTATCATTTTTAGCTACTTGCACTTGATCGATTTTTCTGAAACTTTGCACACATATTGAGCTGTCATGACTATATAATTTCGTGATTAGAAAAGTAGGCGGGGCCACGCCCATAAAAAAGTTATAATTTTGAGGTACTTGCACTGCACCGCTTTTCTGAAACTTTGCACACATATTGAGCTGTTATAACTATACAGTTCCGTAATTAGAAAAGTAGACAGTGCCAAGCCCATAACAAAAAGTTATAATTTTTAACTTCTTGCACTTGACCGATTTTTCTGAAACTTTGCAGTGCCACGCCCATAATAAATAAGTTATCATATTTAGCTACTTGCACTATATCGATTTTTCTGAAACCTTGCACACACAAATTGAGCTGTCATGACTATATAATTTCGTGATTAGAAAAGTGGGCAGAGCCACGCCCATAAAAAAAGTTATAATTTTGAGGTACTTGCTCTGGACCGATTTTTTTTAAATTTTGCACACATATTGAGTTGTCATGACTATACAATTTCGTGATTTTAAAAGTGGGCAGTGCCACTCCCATTAAAAAAAGTTATAATTTTTAGTTTTTTGCACTTAATATTCAATTTAAATTCAGAATGCATTTTTATTTATTAAGAGGCGTAGCAACGCGTGCCGGGCTTTTCTAGTGTTTTAATAAAAGAAAATGTATAGAAGAAAACTTCTTGAAAGCAAGATTTGCAACGAGTAAATAATTAACGTTAATAAATATTGTAATAAAATTTAAAGTATAATTCTAAAAATTGTCTTATTTTCTGTGTCATATAATGAATTGTACCAAGAACTTATTGATTGTGGTAGCAATGTCGATTTGTTAACAAATTTTATATAACAGGAAAATTCGGTGCTTACTATTGATGAAATTAAAATAGTAAAAGAGGCAGTTCAAAAGCGGGTTTTTGGTCATTTTTTAAATCGTTGGGGAGAAGCGCACAAAATCAAATCTTATTTTTTTCGGAAAAATGCGACTTGGTTAGAAAATAAATACATCTTTAAAGGCATGTGCTAAATTTAATTAAATTCTATTGAGAATTGCGCCCTATACATTGAAAAGACAAATACGTAAAAAAATGGGGGTCCAAGGGAGGGTAGACGGATTTCAATTAAAATAAACAAAACTATCTCAAGTTTTATCAAATTATATTGAGGATTACGGCCTATATATTCAAAAGAAAAACAAGTGAAAAGATTGGAGGTACCCCTAGGAGTCGCCGGATTTTAAAAATTTTTTAAAAATTTTTTTTTCTACTTAAAATTAAACAAGTGCTCAAAATTTCTTTGTTGTAGGATCACTCCTTCTATTTTTTGCAGTAAGATGTATGAAGTAATACCACTGTGCGTCACTCAGCTTAATATTCTCTCAAGCTTTGCACAAAAAAATTACAACCCATAGGGTTTGATAATATGCATCATAAGTAATATATCCATATGCCATTGATTACTCACGTTTTCAACACCATCATTACCACAAATAATTTTTCTGTTAAGTGAAAGCATACAAAAATAATTCCAGTTCCTAAATCAAATGATGAATATCATCCAAATTGAAAAGCTTTTAAAAGCCTTTGAGAAAATTTTACACTGTATTCTCACCGAATTATAGATGTAAGACTGCTTCACAATTACACAATAGGTATACGCTAATAACAGATTATCCAATTCTTTTGACCTAGAAAGACGCTTACCTCAGAATCGAATTTGGCGCGACTATTCTTTTTATACCCTTCACACAGTGAAAAAGGGTATATATAGGTTTATCATTCCGTGTGAAATTTCTACAATTTTCATTTCCGACCCCATAAAGTATATATTTTCTGAAAGCTTATGAATAGGGGAGTCGATTAAGCTCTGTCAGTCTGTCCGTGTGTAGATCGGTATTGAAAATCAGAAACATCGGTACATAAACAACTAAGATATGAGCAAAAATTTTTATTTAATATAATTTCGACAAATATTATAAATATTATTTAGTTGAATTTATTCTTTTTTTAGAATTTTAAACTGATTCTGCAAACCAACACTTTTAGTGAGATTCATAAAGTTTAGATGTAGAAATGTTTCCGACAGAAATAAATACATCAACTCAGAAGGTCACAAGACCTTCAAATATTGGGCTTTGTTGGGCTTTATATGAATATATGTATCTTGTTTTGAAGTAACAAACCAATAAACTATGTATATGTTTCCTTTCACCCTGCTTCACAACTGCTTCTATTGAAAAGTATAAAAAAGACGTAAAAAAGAAGAAAAAAAACATTTTAATTCAAATCTTTCTTTAAGTTAAAAACCTATGTATGCATAACGATTTTCAAATACTGAATCCACATTTAACTGAATTTGTGTTCTTGACAAGTAACCTTTGCTTTTGTTTCTTTATGATTGCCATTCGATATGTATGAGGATTATTTTGTTATTTACAGATCCTTGAAATTGTTTAACATTGTTAAAATGATACTAAACTGGCCCAAAATCATTGTATATTGTAAAGATGTTTAAATTTGCGCAATTATTGTATATTTTTCTTATCATCCCACTATTCATGTTTACTAAATTATTTTGAACCTTTTTTGCGCCACATGATTATAGATTGTAGTTGTTAAAAGTTCTTTTTGTAATGGAAATCCTAACAAATATTTCAAATTTACTGAAAGAAAATATTGTTGAAGTTTTTAGCTTAATAACATTAATATTCATTATTTATCTTGAATTTGCTTCTTTTTTTTTTAAAGAAATTTTGTGTCCATACATGCATACATACACAAATATTTTATTCCTCAGTGTGTGATATACATAAATATTTTCCATAAAAAACAGCAGAAATACAGAGCCCCAATAATGTTATAATATTTTTTCTAACAACACAGAAAAAAATATTTTTTTATATATATTGAATAAATTAAATAATTGTATTATTATTTACAAATTTTAAAAATATGTCACATAAAAAACTAAAAATATATATAAATATCTAAGAATAAATAAAGGATAAAGAATTTTATTAAGATGTTATAAAAACTTTTTTTATACACCCAATTTCATTACAGTAAGAAATGTGAAAACATCTGTGAATACCTTATTAGTTCGTTGAACCAAAAACATTGTTGTTTTTCGTGATAGTGTGGCAAAAGAGCAGTCAATCTCGACTCATCATCGCGCCCAACAATTGAATATCAGCATTGTCATTGAAAATTTGGACCATCGGATGGAGCGGAGGCAATCATTGATTAATTGATTTAATAAATATTTTAAGTAAATTTAAATAAAACTTTAATTAATTAATTAAATTTAATTGAAATTGAAATTTTATGCAACATTATTAATATTTATTTGATTAATAGTATCATTTTGATGATTGGACCGAAATCATATTAAATTTTATTACGTTATTTTAATTTCTTATTTTAAAATCATATCTAATTTTTTTTTTTAACAACTAATAGAAAAAACTTATGATATCAAATAAAGACAAATAAAAAAAATCCACTCGCTTAATATTTACATTTTTAACACAATTGATTTTTTCCTTAAGATGTATTTTTTAAAGTGATTATGATTCAAGTTCAGAATAAGTTACTTAGCAAGTGTTACAAGAATATTTAAACAATTAAAATATTTAAATATTTAATTGTTTTCCACTGCATAACTTTAAATTTTTCTACAATATTGCTGGCAAATTTTTTTTTTTTAACTTTTTTTGTGGCATTTGTTGTTCAAGTTAAAATTTCAATCTTGTAAAAAAACATTGTTTCATTTATTTGTAAAATGAAACTAATTAAAGTATAGTTTGTTTTCATTTAATTTTCTTTTAATTTTAAGCTAAAAAAAAAAAAAAAAACATAAAACTTCTCTTTAAGAAATTTATTTATTATGTTTTGTTGTTGTATGTTTATATGTATAAAATGAGCTAATAAGGTTCGTCCCTTACACGTACAAAAGCTTTACAAAGTGTCAGGATTTTTTTTAATAATGCTTATACACTCATACATATAAATATGTATCTGTAGCTAAACTAAACTAACATATAAGATAACAAAATTCGGATGTACCGAATCTTATATGCCTTTTACAAATACATTTATATGTATATAAATATTTACAGTTATAACTCAACTTGCGACTTTAATTGGGACCGATAAAATACAACGGGACAAAAATGTCAATCGAATAATTCCACTCCACAAAATTTTCATTAAATTGGTGTATATAACAACAACAAAAAGGTATGGTAATTCACTAAGCACTCACAAATAAAAAGTTGAGAGAAGGCCACGCAAGTCAAGTCAACGCAAAACGGGATATTAGTATAACTAAAAATAAAAAATAAAACTATTTTATTTGTAAAATATCTTAAAAGTTTATTCACAAAGATACACATGTAACTAACAAATCTGTTAGTTGTCTCCATTACCATCTCTCCGTCTGCATAAACTGATCTGTGTTCGAAGGACAAATGAAAATTTTCGAAACTTAATTTCAACATACAACTAGATACTGTGGCATAGGAAATTCCTAAACACTGTACATAAAGAAGTTAGGAAGGTTTAAATGCCGATTAAACGCATGAGTGAAAGTGGTCGAAAGGCTTATAGCGGATGGATCAATGCACAATAACTTCGTAGATAGTGGCATCAATATCTTTACCGATAGGTTCCTAATGATCGGGAGGGCAGGTGCTAATGTAAAGCTAAGCTTATCCTGTTCCTTGAGTCTAGAGGAGTACGTGTACGCCTTTCAGGCAGATATTATTTGATTGCTGCAATAAATAAGCACCTGCTAATAAAACGATACTTAATGTAGGTTAAGGGAGAACGATAAGCTGAGAAACTGTATTGATTGCGAAAACGCCGATGGTTATATTAGATTCAATGAAAACGGAGCGAAAGAAATAATGGCAATCGATAGCCTTGAAATCACTTGTGACCAAAGGCGGTCGAAAAGGGACCCAAAATTGCAGTAGTTTGCTTTAGCACTCCCCTCACAAATATCTGTTTAGATATTAGTAGATATTACAACAACATTGACTTAATTTTCCTGTCTGTAAAGATTTAGAATATACATACATATATGTATTTGACGAGTCGCAAATGAATTTCTTAGAAATTACAAACGAAATGACAAACTTATATACGTCTTTGCTGCTAATGTTAATGGTATAAAATTATATACATATAAAATGACAACAACAGAAATTATATGCTATTGACAACATGAAAAAATTTTAGTTTCATTTATTTTCCAATAGCAACAGGCTGTTCTCCTAGAAATAATGATGATGAAAATAAAAAAAGGTAGAAATGCTTTTATTAAATCTAAACACATGATAATGTTTACAGTGTGTTTTTCTTAGTTAGAGGAAGTTGTCCATAAGAAAATCTTTCAGTGACACATAACTGGTAAAAAACATAAAATAACTCTTTAAATTGAATTTTTTTTTTTTAAATAAATATAAATTTTGCTTCATCAAATTTATTTTTTTTAATTATTTATTGTTTTATTGTTCTGTCCTATTGATATATTTCTGGCTCCTAGGTCACACTTAAATAAATCTTTACATATTTTCACAATCATACTTCCCCACAAAATTTTGTATAAATAAAAAATTATTTGCTTTGAAACAAAAATGTATGTCATGCTGTAAATGTATACCTCTACCCTACTAGCAAAATAACTTTTGTAATTTTTGATATTATTGTAAGCCTACACTGCCTTAAGTTGACTTCGGAATCTTTATATATGTGAGATGTCCCAAAATTACTGGTACATAAACATACATAAATTAAACTAAATGTTTGTTTCCCTTTTAAAATAAAAGAAAAACTGTATGCAGTTTTGGATATTCTGAAGAATAGGTGTATGCAGTAATGTGTACACAATAAAATATTTAAAACATGGAAAATCGGAAAGTTATCCTTAAATATATCTCCACGTTTTATTTAAAATATATTTCAATCATCTCTTAGTATCGCTATCGTTGTCGAATAAAGACAATCAGGCCGTACCTTTTCATCTGGCGTCGGTTAGCGGTACCGATGTACAGTTACCCGAAGTCTCAATTAACCTCTACAAAACTTTGAAGAAGAATATTTCTGGCGTTCAGCTCCGACTTCCCATATGAAGGTATAGGTCGACCTACGGATACTGAATCATCGTGGGATGCTCTGGCTCTACCTTGCCATTAAAATACAATTAAAATAAACATCTAATTGACGGTGATTTTTTTAGACCTTGAATGCAATACAAGACATATACGCATATAACATAACCTCACTTGTATTTTATGACAGCAATTTTATATACATTTCCCCCTAGTGGTTTTGAACGTTAATAGCGTACTAACGAAAAAGCGAATAATATTTACATTTTTTTAAGAAAACTAAATCATATGCGATCATTACATTTATTTCATTAATCTTAAGTATTTTTTGGAATAAATCTTGTTTGCAGGGTATATGCCTGTGAATGTGAATTACTGATTCTGTCTGTTGGTGTATTTTGTCTGCTGTTTATGTGTAAAAATTTGTGTAAATGTGTATGAGAACAAGAAAAAAATATAAACATGTCTAACGTCAAATGTGGGAAAGACAATTATGAAAATTTATTTACTTCTATAATTTGTTGCTCGCTCCTCCATAAAATATTGCAATGAATTACAAAAGCTTTGCAAGTAATATTCTATGTAACGAAATAATGGAATATACTGTTATGCTGGTATTTTTGTATGTATGTATTTCTTCATATTGTAGTGTAGTACGTGATAAATTGTATTTAGTTTAAATGTGAAGTTTTACCAACATTTTCTCAACCTCAAACAATTAAATCAAAATATTTTCAACATGTAATAAGAATTAAAATATATAGAATCATATATATATATATGTTCCCGTCATTCCAATAAGGAGCATAGGGCCGTATATATAATCATGATCGCTGTTAAATAAGATTCCTCAATTTGTAGCTTTATAACATGTAAAGCAGTTGCGTTTTCAACAATAGGACAGTTTTACTTTTTTAATATTTACATAACAGTGACAGTTTTAATGGAGACTGATATTTATTTTCTGAAAATAATTGACCTTCATTTTGTAGTAGGATCTCTAAATAGTTCAATTATCATAAAAAGGAGAACTAGAAGTATTTAAAAAAAATTTGACAGCACATAAGAACAATAAAAAAAATTATTTATTTATTTATTTCAAATTTTAGTTTATAAAATAAAATCAAAATATATGCAAAATCGTTTGTTATATCCGCTAATATAGATGCAATTAAAAAGTTGATATGAAAAAATAACTTATCACAACTTTTAGCAAACGAAACAACTATTTATGAAAATATTATTTATTTAAAAAAATATAAGTTTTAATAATTAAAAAACTAGAAAATTTTGTAATAAAATACTTCTTTAATAGAGAATTTGTTGAAAAAAACGTGCACTGTACTAAGCTGTGGCAAATTTTTAATACCCAACAACAATTTTGTGTAGTACTTTTACACTGCAAAATGTATTTTATTTTTAACAACTGTAAGAAAAATCTTTTCTTAATAAAATATCTATTAGTCTCTTTGTTTAAATTCGATTTTCTATTAATTTATTTTCTTATACTTAGTCCGAAAACCTAAATAGTTTTTATTTTGTAATTGAGAAATGGGTGTTAAAGTAGTGCTAAAGTGATTTCTGCTAACGAATTCAACTTAGATACTGCAATATAGAGTTTCTTAAATAGTCTTTTAAAATCACTTTCCATAGAGAAATTATATTAACTAAAATTTACTACGGTCGACCAATTGCAACGTAAACTAGTTGTAAATTATTTTTTAAGCTAAAAATATATAACTTTTATTTAATTAATTTTGTGTATCTATTAATTTCGTATTTCTATCCCAAAGTAAATTTAATACTGTGAACACCAAATCGAAAACAGAAAAAAAACAACAAAATGTCTTCTAAGAGAGTTTGAGAGTTTTAATTGTTACCCCGTAATGGTAGTTGTGTTGTTTTTTTTCTACCATACACATGTATTACTTTATGATCATCTACGGAAAAGTTTCTTTCAAATATCATATTCTTTTATTAAAATCGTTTGTATATCAAAGAATCAACTTGCCTATTAATATATAAGGTTTAAGAAACATCCTAATAGGGAAGGATCTTATATGTATAAGTAATACTGTCGGTTTAATGACTTTTTTATACCCGCCACCAAAAAAATGGTGGGGGTATATTCATTTTGTCATTCCGTTTGTAACACATCGAAATATCCATTTTAGACCCCATAAAGTATATATATTCTGAATCGGGGTTTGATTTGATGACGATCTAGCTATGTCCGTCCGTCTATCCGTCTGTCCGTCTGTCCGTCTGTTGAAAGCACGATAGAGGTCGCACCGAAAAAGCTAGAGGGCTCAAATTTTGCCAGAATCTTTCTTATAGACAAGGTTTGTTTGGTATTGAAAATGGGCTAAATCGGAATATTAGGAAGAGAGTTATAGCTCGTAAAGCAAGAATAGGTCGAAAAAACCGTGTCCTTCAAACATCGAAAAAAAGGAATTGTGTCCAAACGCATAAACGTAGAGTCATGAAACTTCGAATATATATTTCTCGAGTCAAAAGAATATTTCTCCCCAAAAATTGCTTAAATCCATGCATTAGAAAAGGAGTTATAGGTCAAAATGTACGAAAATTTATACCGCTCAGTGTATATTTAAAGTTTAAAACGTAATAAAACTGACAAAACTATATGTACGATTCTGAAATTTTGCAAACATGGTTTTTTGGTCAAAGTCTTCGTTATAACGGAAAATAAATGTGCCACGCCCACTTTTTTTTAAATTTTTATAAAAATATATTAGTCATATTCATTAGCATTTATTCATTGCAGATTGTTGAAGGCGCCACTACATTTTGCAAACACTGAGGATGATGTCTTTGCTAAACATCACGTAGAACACTAGATGACTCTAGTAACATTTTTTTGCACAAACTACAAAGGAATTTTATAGGGGTTTGTGAAAACGAAAATGACCGAAGTTTGTTGACAAAAATTAACTAGAGTAATGATTTGTGCCCAACTTTACATATAGTTGTACACACAGTCTTATGAGGTTTAAGATTTAAAAATATTAAAAAAAAATGTGCATCAGTAGATTTAAAATAAGTATTTGAATATTTAAAATACATATTTTAACAAATTTTTTTTTATCTATCTATTTTTTTGTAAAGGGTGGTTAAATTTTAAGGGCCACAGGGTGATTCAAAATAGACATGCTCAGCATTTTGCTAAAACAGGAAATTTGTTAGTAAGATTTTGATTTTTAAAGTTCTATAACCTTTTACTTTTAGAAGATTTTCAAACGAAATAAATTTTGTATAATTTTAAAATTTGTTAGCCATTAATATATGAAAATAAATTGTTTATAATGTTTAGAAATAATTTTTTTTTATCTTTAGGTCTAAATTTTCCTAAATTCCTTTTTTTAATACACCATAACTTCTAGAAAACATAAGATAACAAAAAGAAATTAGCACCATTTAGTAGATAAAACTCTCCTATACCTCTATACCCCATTTTGTACCCGTTACGATCCGACCGTGATCAGCAGACCAATTTTTGTGACACAAGGTCAAATATTTTTTGCAAAATTTTAGTAAAAGAGCTAAACAAATTTTTTTGTAATGTGTTTTTTTTAAGTATTTGAGTTTTTATATCCGCCACCAAAAAAATGGTATGTATATTTGTTCAGACCTTCACAATGAATTTCTTTCATATGTGTATAAGTACGTTTGTATAAATGTACAAACATACTCACGTACATATGCCTGCACGAAATTAGTTGAACAACCTTAAATTGCTGATTTCATGTAATTTTATTATTTTTATTTTTGCTGGAGTTATGCATTTTCCCTTAATTTAATTCAACAGTTAATTCAAATTATGAGAAAAGAAAAACCTTGAACGTCTGATTAAATTTCAAGTTTTGCTATAGTTTTTTGTTTACTTTAAATTCTTTTACTTTAAAAATTTAATAACAACCTTGAACTACCTTTAAGTTTATTTGCATTGCATTTGTCTGAGGGTGTCAGGTTCCTGGAATTTCTAACACGCGTGGGAAAATGCATAAGCACAAGGCAGAATTATATTATTAATAAATACATTAAAAATAAGTTATTGCTATTTAGCAATAAAATAGAATTTAAGTACATTAAGAATAACTTATTGCAATTTGGCAATAAAATAGTATTTAAGGCCATGGTTTAATTAAAACAAACTGAGAAATAATTATTCAATCAAACTAAACAGTTGTTTTATTATATTCTCCAATCCTCCACAATAACCAAGTTTAAGTGCTTGTGTTATACTTAAAAAAAAATTAACCAAGTTTATGTGCTTGTGTTATACCTATACACACATTAAAAATAACCAAGTTTAAGTGCTTGTGTTAAACACCATAATTGTCCCGGTGTTTCCGCCCGGACAAAGCAACACCGACCAGCAAATCAGCTGAGTCAAAACATTCTGGTGACCCCGACGTGATTCAACTTCGAAAAAAAAGAAGAAAAAAATCTTCAGCTCCTCTTCCCAGGAACAAATTCCTAAAGGCACAACCAGCTCGAATAGGCAACATCATGGCTACTGGTGAAACAACCTCCCCAATGGAACAACTTACAACTATCCAGCGAGCAACAGGAGAACGGATAGAGTCCATCATTCGGAATTTTAAAAAGGATCCACCATCCAGAAAGACTGTCCACTACTACGAGGAAAGAATCAAAAGATTGGACTCCGCTTGGGTAGAATTCGAACACACCGATAATGAAATACGATGCCTTGAGAAGCTCCAGTTAGACCACAAATATTTCGCAGAAAACTACTATCAGAACATTGAGGACCTCGTCACAAAATACAGGGAAATATTTGAAGCAGGCATAAATGAGACATCAAAAACGTCAACGCTGGACACTTTTCAACAAAACACCAATAAGGCACCTGCAGCATCTGCAAGAACATCTTTGACATGTAATTCAACAAATGCGACAATAAAAAGGCACAATGTCATGATGTCATCATTAAAAATGCTGCTCGACACGGATCCTACGGCAACCAATATAAAGCTAAAGGAAAAACTGTGGGGCGAAATCCAAGAGCTGCATTTCAAAATATGGGAAACAAGCGATGACCCATTGAAGGACGGATATGACATGAAGTCATACGAAAACTTGGAGAATCGAGTCATTGAAAATTTCAAGCTGGTTTCCCGCACACAACAGCAAGATTTCCAACTAATGCAAAATAACGTACTACCTCTGCCTAAAGTCACGATCCAAAAATTTAATGGAGACTATTTAAAATGGAGATCATTTCACGACTTGTTTACACAACTAGTAGACAACCAGCATATTCCTGCGGTACAAAAGATGTGGTACCTAAAATCAAATTTGGGGGGCGAAGCTGAAAAACTAATAAGTCATCTTTCAGCCACAGCCGAAAACTACGCAACCGCATGGAGCCTATTACAGGAACGATACAATAATCAACGCATTCTTGTAACAACGCTAATGCAACAGCTTTTGGATCAACCAAGCGCCGGACCATCAGCTGCTGCTATCAAACAATTGCATGATACAACACAAGAATGTTTACATGCGCTAAACAACATCGGGATCGATACCGTCTCATGGGATCCCATGCTGTTTCACATACTTGTCAAAAAATTGGATCGGGGCACTCTTGTTCTATATGAGAGGACCATTAGCAATTCAAAAGAGCTACAAAGAATCAAAGACCTATTAACATTTCTTGAAAATCGTTTTCAATCCCTGGAGGCCATAAACCAGAAAGAAAGATCATCAAAGGGTATGTTTCCACTACCTCAGCTAAACAAACAGAAGTCATGTGTTCACTTTGCAAAAACAACGTTCACCAACTGTATCGGTGTCAGAAATTTCAAAAACTATCGCCAGCAGACCGTCTGAGTTTCATTCGGAAGCAAAACCTGTGTGTAAACTGTCTTAAATCAGGACACACAGCCAAAACTTGCAAATCAGGATCATGTTTGACATGCAAGAAAAAACACAACTCGCTACTTCATCTAGAGAACTACATTCAGTCATCAAACCAAAGATCAACAAGTGAAAGAGTATCCCAGAAAACATCATCAATCGCTACTAATCAACCCGAAGTAACTGGTCCGGCTTTCAATGAAGCGATATCTTATCCTCCAGAAGCATCCTCACTAGCGGCAGCAAATGGTGAGGTGTCCAACTCATACGTTCTTCTCAGCACAGCTCTAGTAACAATCAAAACTGATATAATGGAGGTTGAATGCCGCGCTTTACTTGACTCTGGCTCACAAGTCAATTTGATTACGGAGCGTTTGGCAAAACGACTTAATATTGCAAGACAAATATCATCAGTAAACATCAATGGAATCGGGGACTCCAACACAAGAACACAACACCGAGTCAATGTAGCTTTGCATTCTCGAATTAATGGATTTTCAACACGCCTGGAGGCACTTGTCCTGCCTCGAATTATCGCACCACAACCATCACAATTTATCAACATAGATGAGTGGCCACTACCAAAAAATCTTATGTTAGCTGACCCAACATTCAATCGATCTAATAAAATCGATATATTGCTGGGTGCCGAGCATTATCACCAACTGCTCGCAATTGGGCAAATAAAATTATCTCCACAACTTCCCATTTTGCAGAACACGGTTCTTGGCTGGATTGTAGCAGGAAAAATAAATAGAGAACACATTACAGACGCATCCTGTGGAATATGTACTGAAGATGAAGGGCTTGAAGCTTCCATCGCTCGACTTTGGGAGCTAGATGAAGTTAAAACAACTAAAAAACCACTATCAATAGTTGAAAGACAATGTGAAGAACACTTTGTACAAAATACAACTAAAAACCATCAAGACCGCTTCATAGTCAGAATACCATTTCATCAAACCCCTAACACCCTAGGCGACTCACACGCAATGGCTCTCAACCGATTTCTCGCTCTCGAACGGCGCTTGCAAAAGAACCCGGAATTGAATGCTAAATACATTGAATTTATGGATCAATATGAATCAATGGGACACATGACAAAATTGGAAACAGACTCCATAATACCTCCAACCTACTACATCCCACATAATTGCGTACTGAGGCCAGAAAGTTCAACCACTAAGCTCAGAGTAGTATTCGATGCCTCAGCCAAAACCTCCTCTGGCTACTCGTTAAATGACCTGATGTTCACGGGACCAACACTACAAAGCGAACTATTCTCCATACTATTGAGATTTCGAATGCCGAGGTTCGTTTTCACCACTGACATTATAAAAATGTATAGGCAGATATTGGTTGCTCCTGAAGATCGTCAATTTCAGCTCATAATTTGGAGAAAGGATTCCACAAAGCCCATTGCATACTACCAACTCAACACGGTCACATATGGCACAAGAGCTGCTCCATACTTAGCAACGAAATGTCTTGATCAACTAGCGGAAGAAAATAATATACGTCATCCTCTTGCTTCACAATTTATTAAAGAAAATTTCTATGTAGATGATGGCTTGGGCGGGTCAAATAGCTTATCAACAGCAATACAATTACAAGAGCAACTCGTGCAAATTATGAAAAAGGGCGGCTTCACGTTACGAAAATGGTGTGCAAACCATCCACAATTACTCCACAATATACCACAAGACAACTTGGAGGTTAACTTAGATTTTGAGAGCATTGAAGCCGACAGCATCAAAACGTTAGGACTTGTTTGGCTGCCGAAAACTGACAAACTGGGTATTAAGGTCAATACTGGCAACATTAAGAAAGTAACTAAGCGAACAGTAACATCTGACCTTGCAAGATTATTCGACCCATTGGGGATTCTATCTCCCATTATAGTCACGCAAAAATCTTCATTTAAGAATTGTGGGAGTTAAAACTTGATTGGGATACGTCTTTGCCTGAATCGCTGCACACTAAATGGATCACATTTCGCGCAGACCAGAATGTGTTAAAAAATCTTCAAATATCAAGACATATTTTCAAAGGAAGAGTTCCAGAATCCCAACAACTACATATTTTTACAGACGCATCCGAAAAGGCTTATGGGGCTGCGGCTTACATCCGGTCAGTTTTCAAAGATGGCACCATCATGGTACACTTACTCTGTGCTAAATCCCGCATAGCTCCACTTAAACGGCAAACAATACCACGATTGGAACTATGTGCAGCCACGCTTGGAGCCCAACTATCTACAAGAATCAGGTCTGACCTTCGATTTAAAGGCCCAGTATGGCTATGGACTGATTCAGAAATTGTGCTATCATGGATAAATTCATCATCGGCTTCATTCAACACATTTGTAGCAAATCGAATTTCAGCAATTCAAGAAGAAACCCACGCAGAACAATGGCGTCACGTGAGCTCAAAGTGCAACCCTGCAGATATACTATCTCGTGGGATGTCCCCAGCGGCTCTTAAAGAATGCACTCTTTGGTTTTATGGGCCAATGTTTCTCCATGGCGTAGAGAAGGTGTGGCCAACTAAGTTCAATTCAAGTTCCAACATCTCAACAAATCTCGAACGAAAAGCAAAGCTGCTTGAATCACGAGCAATGACAACAACGGAACCGACCTTTGTTTACCAAATCAACCATAAAAATTCATTCCATCGTCTGCAGCGAATTGTTGGATATGTTCTACGCTTCATTGCCCACACCAGATGTCAGAAGCAGATTAGAAAACCATCAAAATTAATGACAACAACGGAACTTAGCCAAGCACTAATTCCTATTATTTCACAAATGCAACTCTCAGAGTTTAAGGAAGAAATAACACAACTAAGAAAATACAAACAAGTACAAGGAACAAGCACCATCCGGAATCTTACCCCCTTTTTGGATCAAAACGGACTAATACGGGTCGGTGGTCGGCTTGACGCTTCTTTGTTGGCATATGACTCAAAACATCAACTTCTTATTCCATACAACGATCCCATTTCCAAATTGATATTTCAAATGATTCATGAAGAACACAAGCATTGTGGGTCGCATACATTATTAGGAATTGTTCGTCAACGTTTCTGGCCAATAAAGGGAAAAATTATGGCAAGAGCCACAGTTCATCGATGCACGACATGCAGCAGAGCTAAGCCAGAATTATTTCACCAAATAATGGGAAACCTACCCTCGACACGTGTCACACCAGCCCGTGCATTCATCAATACCGGAGTCGATTACTGTGGCCCAATTACTGTGCATTATAAACTTAGGGGAAAACGACCACACAAGGCCTATATTGCTGTATTTTGTTGCTTTGCCACAAAAGCGGTACACATGGAACTAGTGAGTGATCTCACAACTGAAGCTTTTATAGGTGCGCTTAAACGTTTCATAGCCCGGCGTGGACATTGCCAAAATTTATATTGCGACAATGCAACAAACTTCGTCGGAGCGAAGAATAAATTACCTGAACTTTCCACAATTATACATGCATCAGATGCAAAAGAAGCCATTACGAATGTTTGCAGCAAAAAGGGTATACAATTTAACTTCATTCCGCCAAGAGCACCACATTTTGGTTTTTTCTAATAGGTGAACCACTAACAGCCCAAATTGATGCTCAAGCAAAGTCTACAAACCTTAAATTGGAAACACGATGGAAATTAGTGTCTTATCTCAAGCACGAATTTTGGAAGAGGTGGTCACGAGACTACCTAAATGAACTACAATACCGAAACAAATGGCGAGAACAATCAAAGAATCTGAAACCAGGGGCGATAGTTATTATAAAAGAAGATAACGTTCCAGTCATGAAATGGCCTCTGGGGCGCGTAATAAAAACATATAAAGGACAAGACGACGTGGTAAGAGTAGCAGATGTCCAGACAGCTTCAGGCATCTTTAAACGAGCAATTCAATATTTAGCTTCACTCCCTAAGCTCAATGACGAACCCGAAGAAGAAGAACAATCATGTCCTCAAATCAGAGAACCTAAGGATAATCATGAGATGTTAGCAGAAAACCAATCATCAAAACAGTCAGTGGATGGAACGTTTCATGAACGAAACAACGGCATTGCACCACTTATGCAGCCGTCTAACTCAAAGGGCGACTTGTTCGAGCGTTCTCCAGGCAGTTGACTTCAGCCTAGCAGGATTAAAGGATAAAAACCTCTTACTAAAGAGGAGAGCTAAGCGTGGTGCTATTAACATTGTTGGCAATATCGCTAGTTCACTGTTTGGTATTCTGGATTCGGATTATGCTGAACAAATGTCAAACACCATCAACGCAGTAAACGACAATGAAAACCATCTCAAACAACTCCTCATAAATCAAACATCAATTGTTGATGCAACTCTAAACGTCCTTAAACAAGATGAAGAAAATGTGAAACAAAAGTTCAACAGTGTAGATAATCAATTATCAGAAATTGCATCTAGATTACAAGAAAATGAAAAAGAACAATATCAAGCAAGACTGTTTCAAATATTCATGTTACGATCAGTTCAACTTTCATTAACATCAGCAAGGTTACACCGAATTCAAGCAGAAATCATAGCAGCACTAACGGATTCACACCATGGAAAAATTAGCCCAATGCTTTTGTCACCGTCACAACTTCAAGCCGAGCTAGTACAAGTAAGAAATCATCTTCCAACATCCCTAGAACTACCAGTAAGCAAAGATAACATTCTACAACTGTACAAAATTATGAATGTAAAGGGAGGTGTTACAAAAGACCACGTCATTTTTCACATATCTATTCCGTTATCTGATCCTGAAATATTCGAACTTCTGAAACCACACCCAATTCCTGTTCAAATAAATGGCACAATGCTTGCTATAAGACCTTGCAGCGACTTTCTGGCCATAAATGCTCATAAAGATCAGTATTTCGTGTTGGCGGAGAAACAGTGGACCACATGTGTAACAACAAGAGAGAATGAATTTCTATGTCCACAAATGCATACAAAATTTACTGCAAACGCTGACAAATGCCTATGCGAGCTATCACTTCTTAATTTTAACCCTCCAACAAGTTGTAACATTGTTCCTGTTGCTGATAGCACGTCACTTACACAGTTAGAATACAACAATCAATGGCTTTACACTATGCAGCAGCCGTCCCGAATAAATTCCGTATGTGGGCAAGAAAAATCACAGCTAACCTTAAAAGGATCTGGCCTCTTAAAAATCTCACCAGATTGTACAATTAAGCTCAACGCAATCATCATCAAAGGTCATCAAACTATCTCCACATCTCTTCAAACATCATACACAGCAATAAGCAATATAAGTGACATCAGTTATCCAGACGAGGGTCAAATTGCAGGAATTCATCACAAGATCTATTCCGACCAAATTAAAAATATCTCCGAAATTCAAAGTAAATTACACCAAACGGTATCTGCTGAACTTCCGTCACAAATTAAACATATCAAATATCACCATGGTACCATTGCCTATGTTGCTCTCGTTCTCGTAATCATAATATGCCTAAGGATCGCATGGAGAAGGGCATGCTGCAAAGGAATTAAACCAAATCAACAAACTCCACGTCCAGCTGTACGTCAACATATTCCAACACCAGAATTTGAAGTATCAGTAGTTTAAATATTTAATTCTAAGACATATGAAGGGCAATATAAGGTTGTCACATTTATAATTTTGTTGAGCATGACTCAACGGCGGGGTACATGTTCAGACCTTCACAATGAATTTCTTTCATATTTATGTGTATAAGTACGTTTGTATAAATGTACAAACATACTCACGTACATATGCCTGCACGAAATTAGTTGAACAACCTTAAATTGCTGATTTCATGTAATTTTATTATTTTTATTTTTGCTGGAGTTATGCATTTTCCCTTAATTTAATTCAACAGTTAATTCAAATTATGAGAAAAGAAAAACCTTGAACGTCTGATTAAATTTCAAGTTTTGCTATAGTTTTTTGTTTACTTTAAATTCTTTTACTTTAAAAATTTAATAACAACCTTGAACTACCTTTAAGTTTATTTGCATTGCATTTGTCTGAGGGTGTCAGGTTCCTGGAATTTCTAACACGCGTGGGAAAATGCATAAGCACAATGCAGAATTATATTATTAATAAATACATTAAAAATAAGTTATTGCTATTTAGCAATAAAATAGAATTTAAGTACATTAAGAATAACTTATTGCAATTTGGCAATAAAATAGTATTTAAGGCCATGGTTTAATTAAAACAAACTGAGAAATAATTATTCAATCAAACTAAACAGTTGTTTTATTATATTCTCCAATCCTCCACAATAACCAAGTTTAAGTGCTTGTGTTATACTTCAAAAAAAATTAACCAAGTTTATGTGCTTGTGTTATACCTATACACACATTAAAAATAACCAAGTTTAAGTGCTTGTGTTAAACACCATAATTGTCCCGGTGTTTCCGCCCGGACAAAGCAACACCGACCAGCAAATCAGCTGAGTCAAAACAATATTCTTAATCGGAGTTTTATTTGACGACGATCTAGCTATGTCCGTCCGTCTGTCCGTCTGTTAAAAGCGCGATAGAGGTCCCATCGAAAAAGCTAGTGGGCTCAAATTTTGCCAGAATATGTCTTATACACAAGGTTTGTTTGGAATAGAAAATTGGCTAAATCGGAGTATAAGGAAGAAAGAAAAATTGCCTAAATGCATGTATTAGGAAGGGAGTTAGAGATCAAAATGTACGAAAATTTATACCGCGCAGTGTATTTTCCAATATGTTAAAAATTTTAAACCTAATAAGAGTGACAAATTTAGATCTACGATTCTGAAATTTTGCAGGAATTGCTTTTTGGTCAAAGGCTTTCTTCTGACCGAAAATAAATGTGACACGCCAACCTCCCATACAACGTTTTCTCTCAAATTCTTATAATTTCTCTATAAATCGAATAATAAAGGACTTTATTGAAATATCTAAGTTGTATTTATTAGCATAAATAACTTCGATACACCTACTATAACGCTCACTTTCCACGTTATTTACTGTTAATGAAATTTAAATTTATAAAACCGACAAAATTAGAGGTATGATGATAAAATTTGCTACGGAAATCCTTCTAGTCAATGTTATTGTTATGCCAGAAAATTTAGGTGACACGCCCACTCTTACGCCCACATCCTATATAATGCTTTATTTCAAATTCATATAATTTCTCAATGAATAAATATTTTGGAAGAATTACGGACTATATTGAAATATCTAAGTTGTATTTATTAGCAGAAATTTTATTGACACGCTTACTTTAACGCCCATTTTCACTGAAACACTTAATTTACGAAAACATTTTACCAGCATATCCAAGTTATAAAGGGTGGTTAAATTTTAAGGGCCGATGTTGATTTTGAATAAAACACAAATTATTTAGGAAATTATTATCATTTCTTTTTTAATGATAATATTTGTATGGTTCAATTATGTATGGAACAAAATATCGGCCAAATAGCCCCGCGACCTCAACGGCACACCTCGATCCGACAGTCCAAATTTTAAATAACATTGCTGATGCTCAATTGTTTGGCACGATGATGAGTCGAAGTTGACTGTTTTTTTGCCACACTATCGCGATAAACAGCAATGCTTCTCATTTAACGAATTTAGAAGGCATTCATAGATGTTCTAACATTTTATACAGACCTGGGGCCGAATTACGGCATTCGATATCGATCGAAATTTTACTCGAACGATCGAGTATGCTTTAGGTATATAGATTCTAATAAGAGTTTTCAAATTTCGATCACGTTCGAGTGCCGTAATTCGGCCTCTGTTTTAAATTTAAAATTTAACCACCCTCTACAAAGAAAGAGATGTATATTTTATTATAAAGAGATTATTCCAAGCGATTAACAAAATAATAATTATTGTGCTTTAAATGTACACAAAATTGGTGGTGGGTATGAAAGATTCGGCACAGCCGAATTTAGTGCTCTTACTTGTTTTAATTTTAAATAGACATAAAAGTACACTGGTCGGTATAAATTTTCTACATTTTTATATATAGCACCCTTTATAATGTACGGATTTGAAACGTATGTGATTTGCTCAAGAAATATTCTTGTGAAATTTCACCACCTTAAACGCAATCGCATTTTATTCGATGTCCAAAAGGCATTTTGTATGACCGACTTTTGCATTACAAGCTATAACTATCTTTCTCATAGACCGATTTAGATTATTTCGAACCGAAATATTTCTGACGTATAAAAAATATTCTGACAAAATTTTCATTCACTTTCTGTTCGTGCTCTAGCGTGCTTTTAACGGAAAAAATAAAACCAAGGCTTAAAAAATGTATAATCTACTAACATACACCCCGCTACTTCGATAGCGCAGTTTTTACTAAGTATTTATTGAATATTCAAGTTTTATTTTTAATTATTAAATATTTTTGCTTCAATTTAGGAAAGTTTGTATCTCTGATTCAATTTACTTAGAAAAATAAAAAATAGAGTTAATATATATCGGGCATATATTTTCTACCTAAAACCAAGATCAATGCTATTGAATTTCAAAAATTAAGATTCATGTATTCAGAATTTGCAAAATTAACCCTAAAAATAATAAGAGTAACAGTTTTCCTTCACTAAAAACTTCCACTTGGTTTATTATTACCTACATACATACAATGAGTAAAAGTAATTTTTTGGTCGTCCACAATATTAGGAGTTAGACCTCTGACCAATAAACACTAATTTAAAGAATCTATGTTTACAAACTTAAAAATACAAAGAGTTCAATAAAAATGCAAAAAGGCTTTCTTTGTGTATCCAATATTATTTTAATTCTCAATTTGAATTAACAATTCTTTATTTCACAATTTTAGCTTCATAAACGTAGAAAATACAAAAAGTACCAAAAAAATTCAAAAAAGTACCTTTTTCGTCGCCCATAACATATTTAGTCGCACCTCGTATCAATAGTCACTAACTTCAGAATTCTAGCTTCGCAAACGTTAAAAATACAAAAAGTATCATAAAAATTTAAAAAAGTACCTTTTTGGTCGACCATAACATTTTCAGTCTCACTTTGTATCAATAGCCACTAATTTTAAAATTCTAGCTTCTCCAACGTTGAGAATACAAAAAGTACCATGAAAATTCAAAAAAGTACCTTTTTGGTCGCCCATAACATTTTTGGTCTCACCTGAAATCAATAGTCCTTTATTGTCTAATCCTACCCTCATTAACGTAGAAAATACAAAAAGTACCATAAAAATTTAAAAAAGTACCTTTTTGGTCGCCCATAATATTTTTAGTCTCACCTGGAATCAATAGTCCTTGATTGTACAATCCTACCTTCATACACGTAGAAAATACAAAAAGTACCATAGAAATGCGAAAAAGTAATAGACATGATTTAAAGAAAATTTACTCTATTTTGCAAAAAAGTAATTATGTTCTAAAAAGTACCAAACTCAATTTTCAACTAAATTTTTACTAAATTACATAACTTTTTATGTCTGGTAAAATCCCAATAAAAAATTTTGTGAAAATTGGCCGTCTAATTAGGAATTACATACATTTTCCGGAATTTTCCCCTTTTTAGTAAATTTTTTGTCCCTAAAAAAGTTTCCAAAAAATTCACCTAAATAATTGTCCATATTCTATTAGAAAATATTTATTATCAAATTTTGTTCCATTGAATAATATTAAAAAAGTTTCTTTTAAAAAAAGTACCAAAAAAAGGGACAATTTTTACCCCTTATACAAGTGAATTTGAAAAAAGTGACGGATTCGTATTAATATTTTTTCACAGATTACTTATACAGTTTAAATTTTTTCGTAGCTTTGCGTGTTTGGAAGTTACATAGGGTACCAAAAAAGTACCAAATTATAGTTTTTACCCGATTGAAAATTCAAAAAAGGCCAGACGCCTGTCAGCTTATTTTTTGTACAAATTACAATACTTTTTCAATTTAATTTGTATCATTTTTAGTTTAACAGATATAAGATTACCGATTTTACCCGTTTTTACCCTTTTTTACCCCCTTAAGGTACGAATTTCCAAGGGCCTTCTTAGTGAAGCTATACATTGAAAGAAGAACCGGTTATCCAAATTTCATATCTCTAGCTCTTTGCGTTTGGGCTGTGCGATGATGAATCAGTCAGTCAGTCACGTTGCTCTTTTATATATAGTTTGGGACTTAAAAAAATATTTCGATGTGTTACAAGATGGATAAATATTATAGCCCCACATCATTTTTTGTTGGTGTGTATGAAACTAATTAAAAATGCAACAATATGCTATTTCAAAGTTGGTCTCTATATGATGAGGTAGCCTTAGAAAATGTGTAAATTAATGTGAAATTTTACTCGCAGTTGGCATATAATTATTTATATTGGAATATAACACTGTGTTGATTAAATCCTTTTAAAAATCTAAAATCAGCTTTTCATATTTTAGAGCTTTTGCAGGTTCATATTTCCGAATACCCAATGGAATAAAAAAAGTTATTTTGGGGTGCTTATGTATAAGGGCGTTGTTGCGAGTGCACGGTATTGAGTACATGCATTCAAATCATATAATTATAAGATCGATTTACTAAAGATAAAAACAAATTTAACGCGCCTACCCTTTTCTTTTCATTCAATTAATACCATATTTTTAATTTATTTGCTAAGACCATTTTGCCCTTGCTCTGTATTTCAAGTGAAGTTAAATTGTTGTTAAAAAACATTAATGTTATTAGTTAATCTTAACAAAAATTCATTTGTTTTCTTTTAACTTTACCGATTCTTGACAGATTTGTTTATATTTCTACAAATGAACCGAAGGTAGATCATAAAACAAATAATAACAAATTGTTAAAAAACTTAAAATATTAAATACTTATGTTAGAAATGTAAAAACGGTCGTGCGTTTTTTCATTTGAATGTTTTGCACTTTACATAAAACCATTTATCATACACACCAATTGAAAAAAATTAAATTAAACAATTTTTCATTCTGTTTATCATTTGAAATTGTTGTTTTTTACTATTTATTTATTAATAATGTACCATAAAAGTGACTAATGTTTTTATTGCCATTGAGAATTAGCTACAAATAAATTTAAACAATATAATTTTCAAAGACTTTGTTCTTTTTTCTCTGTTAAAAAAATTATTCATCAGCATTACCATAGAAAATTAAAAGAAAACGTACTTTTTTATGAAAAGTTGCCCAAAAGGGATTTTTTTCGACAACAGAAGACCACTTAATTAATGACACGGAAAATACACTAATACACTTAAACCTAAAAAATATTGTTTAGAAACAAAGTTATCATAAAAGGACTACAAGGGATAAATTGAATAAAAAGCAGCAAACACCTTCGCACAACATTAAAACAGTCACTAATACTTATACGACGTGAAAAAATGTACGAACTTAATGTTACCAAAATTAACACAGTACTATGTATAATATATTACAAAAAAAATATCCTTTTTATACCCGCCAGCAAAAAAATGCTGCGGGTATATTCATTTTGTCATTCCGTTTGTAACACATCGAAATATCCATTTTAGACCCCATAAAGTATATATATTCTGAATCAGGGTTTGATTTGATGACGGTCTAGCTATGTTTGTCCGTCTGTCCGTCTGTTGAAAGCACGATAGAGGTCGCACCGAAAAAGCTAGGGGGCTCAAATTTTGCCAGAATCTTTCTTATAGACAAGGTTTGTTTGTATTGAAAATGGGCTAAATCGGAATATTAGGAAGGGAGTTATAGCTCGAAAAGCAAGAGTAGGTCGAAAAAACCGTGTCCTTCGAACATCGAATAAAATGGAATTGTGTCCAAACGCATTAACGTAGACTCATGAAACTTCGAATATATATTTCCTGAGTAAAAGCAATATTTTTCTTCTGAAATTGTCTAAATCTATGCATTAGGAGAGGAGTTATCGACTAAAATGTACGAAAATTTATACCGCACAGTGTATTTTTCGGTATATTTAAAAACAAAAACGTCATAAAAGCAACAAAATTGGATGTACGACTCTGAAATTTTGCACACTCTGCTTTTTGGTGAGTGGCTTTTTTGTAACGGAATATCAATGTGCCACGCCCACTTTTACACCCACCTCCCATATAACGTTTTAACTAAAATTCTAATAATTCCTCTATTAATAAAGATTTTGGAATAATAAAGGACTATATTGAAACACCTAAGTTGTACTCATTCGCAAAAATAATTTTGACACGCCTACTATAACGCCCACTTTTCACGTTATCTACCGTTAATGAAATTTAAAAGCTCATAAAACCGCCAAAATTAGAGGTATGATGATCAAATTTGCTACGTATATCCTTCTATTCAATGTTATTGTTGTGCCAAAAAGTTTAGGTGACACGCCCACTTTAACGCCTACCTCCAATATAACGGTTTATCTTAAATTCATGTAATTTCTCTATTGACAAAGTTTTTGGGAAAATAAAGGACTATATTGAAATATCAAGTTGTATTTATTAGCAGAAACTTTATTAACACTCCTACATTAACGCCCACTTTTACTAAAAGACTACACTTACAAAAGCATTTTAGTAGCATATCGAAGTTATTAAGGGTGGTTAAATTTTAAGGACCGATGTTGATTTTAAATAAAACACAAATTATTCAAGAAATTATTGCCATTTCTTTTTATAATGATAATATTTGGTTCAATTATGTATTAAACAAAATATCGGCCAAATGGCCCCCCTCCCCCTTTCTTGGCGCCACTCCTCTATCTGATGGTCCAAATTTTCAATGACAATGTTGATGCTCAATTGTTAGGCATGATGATTAGTCGAGGTTGACTGCTCTTTTGCCACACTATCGCAAAAACCAGCAGTGGTTTCCATTCAACGAACTAAGAAGGCATTCACAGATTTTCTAACATTTTATACAGACCTGTTTTGCAGAAATTTAAATATTTTTTACAATTCTCCCGATTGTGGACGAATTTGAATGACTATGTTGATCAAAAGAATTATGAAGTGCACAAAATGCATTTTGATTTGAACGCCCATTTTTATAAAAAACCTGAATAACTTTAAAGCGTTGTTTATTTGCGTATCTTTCCACGGATCAAATTGAGTAAGTTTGAGATTGAGAAATGTCAAGTGAAATGCAGAAAACAAATTTAAAGACTAGGTGTAGTTCACCTTCAACATGGACCCTTAAAATTTAACCACATATTTTACATACATATTTTATTATAAAGAGATTATTCCATAGCGATTAACAAAATAATAAATATTGTGCTTTAAATGTGGTGGGTATAAAAGATTCGGCACAGCCGAATATAGTGCTCTTACTTGTTTGTTGTTGTTTTCTTTTTCAGTTCTCAAACACAAAGAACTGTCGAAGGTATCGGAAATTATTTTAAAAATAAATTGGAGTTTTGTTTAACAAATGACACGTGTTGAAAAATTTATTGGTCTTCTTTATTTATCGTTTTTAATTTTTTGTATTTAAGTAGTAATAATTTGCTCAACTGTCATGAGAGATAACTTGTTCATCAATCTTGTTTAACATCAGTCAGTAGCCATAACTTTTGAACTAGAAAAATTAAAAAAACAAAAATTTCACATGTATGTCATAAGATGTTGATAAACAACTAACACAATTCCTAGAAAAAGGATGGAAAATAATGAAACTTACTGCAAAACTGTTGCCTCCTTTTTTCTTCCATACAGATACATCTGTATCTGGCATACAACAGAGAGAACAGAAAGTTGAGGCTACAGGCCAAAGCTTAATTGTTTAAACATAATTAGTTTAGTTAAAAAATAATGGTGAATTTCATTGAAGATTTTGACTTGTCTTTTTTCTTTTTTACCTTTCTTTTAAGAGAAATAGAAGTATTTAAATTAATATTTAAATTTTAATCAGGCTTGCGTTCATATTAAGATTCCTTATTTTTACAAAGAATTTTTAATTGTGATAAATGAAAGAATAAATCTGAAAAATTATATTTTCACCGACACTAGCCGAGTGGAATGCATTTTCGAAACCAGCTACGATTTCGTCATCAGCACTCTCTGATCGGTGGTTATAAGTTGGTTACAAGTATCATCTATTTTACTCCCGGGTCTTAAGTTAATTGAATTCGGTAACTACTTTAGTTTTTTCCTTTTTCACATATTTTTACCACAACGAGTTAGATTGAAATTTTTAACCAAACAGCAACTCTTTTACTTTTGTTTGTTATTATTATAAACGAAAGATTATATCACTATTTTTGTCCTGCTCAAGATACCAGTTAGGAAGCGATAAGAAAAAATGATTGTTTTTAACAATTAATGTTTATAAACATATATTTGCAACCAACATGTAACCACCGATCAGAGAGTGCTGATGATGAAATCGTAGCTGGTTTCGAAAATGCATTCCACTCGGCTAGTGTCGGTGAAAATATAATTTTTCAGATTCATTCTTTCATTTATCACATTAAAAATTTTTTGTAAAAATAAAGAATGTTAATATGAACTCAAGCCTAATTAAAATAAAAATATAAGTTTAAACGAAAAAGTTCGACAAAATAAAAATTCAATTTGAAGCATTTAAAATAAAAAAAAAATTAAAATAAAAACTATTTAAGTTTGTATTTCTTTTAAGCAAAACTTTTCAAACAATAAAAAGAAGGTAAAAATCTTATTGTTTTTCTAAGTTACTGTTTTCATTTCATTTTCCTTAAGTAAATAACATGTTCGTTTTATTAAGTTTAACAGATGTCCGGCACAGACAGTATTTTTTGTTTTTGTTTTTATTTAATTTTAAAATTCTTATTTATTTGTTTTCATCCCACAATTAGATTTTTTCCTTCAACTGAATGCTTTAATAATTTGTTGTAGATAATTTTCCGTCAAAACTAAACTTTAGTCAAACCGATGTTTAAAATTGTGCTTCATCATTGACAAACATGTATTTAAGCTTTAGAAACATATTTGCTTTCGAAAATAGGTTTAAAATATTTTTAATTAAAAATGTAGAAAATAAATCATTACTTACAAATACTAGGACAAAAATCTTACATTATTTTCGATTTAGATCTTCAAACAATATATTAAACTATTTTCAGGAAATGACACAATTTATTTTGTCTTATTTTTTTAATTAAAGCAGTTTCATGTACAATTTATTTAACAAATTTATAAAACGCTTTATCAACACTGCTTCCAAAAATAAGAAAGTGCGTTTCAATTTTCTGCAGTTTCAGTAGAAGCAACAAATTGCCAAAATAATGAGTGTCTCAGTAATAAAATTGGAGCATTTTACGATAGAACAAACATTTTGAAACTTATGCTGAGATCGATTGCAAAGTTCGAGAATTTCCAGTGGGGAAAGTACAACTAATCTTTCAGCCATTTGAAGAGATGTCAAAAACTGTGAAGAAACTGATTCGATTAGGAACAGTAAGATTCCTGTGCATCGAAATACCGGTAGGTCTATTGAAAACATTTCTGTTGTATAATATAGTGTTGCCGAAAATCCGTATACTTCAAATTTCTCGAAGAACTAAGCAGTGAATTTTGGCAAAGAACCTTAACCCTCATACATACAAAAATCTGCTTCTTCTGGAACTCAAATCAGCAATAGGTAATGGCGAAAAGTCAATGGTAATTCTTCGAAAAAAGTCATCTTCTCCGATCAAGCCCATTTCCATAAATACAAAAAAATGTTGAATTTGGAACACAAAAACTCTTTATACAATCCTGCAACAAGCAACTGTTTAGTGTATAATTTAGTCAGAGCCTGTTCACTAAATGGAATGTGAACTTATAATCGAGAGAAAATAAAAAAAGTGTATAATTCAAATGATTTTTATTACTTAACTTAACTTTTTTCTTTCAATTGTTCGTTAAAATATTTTGCTTTTGCTTTAATTAATTCACTTGTAATAGGTTAATTGATAAAGCTTCGCCTCCACCAACGGCATTTCTCCATTTCTCAATGTTTTCCTTTTAATTTTGCCTTCACATTTTGCAGTCACTTCCAAAATCGCCTTTTTATTTTTCTTAATAGCACAAATTGTTGACTTGGCCACTTCATATCTATGTGCAAGAGAAGTAACGCTTCCGCATTTGTCTAAGCTTGAAAAACTATGTTCGCTCTTTGAAACCTCCTATGTTTAAATTTTGTTGTTCACTATTCTGAAAGTTTACATAACTGGGATATTCATGTAACCAAGCGGCTACTGTATTTAGTAAAAGGTAATAAGATTCGATATAGCTAAACATAAACAACTGATCATAAGTACATATGTTTAACGAAAAGAAACTTGTTTTTAAATTTTTGATTGATTTTTAAAATACAAACTAATTGGCAGACATACACACTAATGGCTTAATATAAAAAGAGCGTATCTCGATTTTTAACAAAATCGTGTTTTTACAAACAAAATTATTAACTCTAAAACCTTTAGTGAGCTAAGGTTAAAAGTAATTGATTTATAGCCAGAAAAAAAAGCTGCAACTCATTACATTTTTTTTAAATTTTTATTTAGTATTTTGCTTAGGCTGTAAAGTAAACAAAAAATTAGATACATGATTTTTATATTAAGCCAATGATTTTTATAAAATTACCAGGCTGCCCAAGTACATTTATTGAAACTAACTGAAATTCAAGTTAGAAGCTTTTAACCGCTAGAATTTTCTTTCGATATCTAAAAATTGTCTTTATTGTCAATAAAAATTTTAAATCTTTTAAGTTTATAATTTTTCTTCACATAATATTTTACACCTCTACTGAATAGTGATTTAGAAAGTAGTCATTGAAAAAAAATTAACCTTATAACAAATAATGCACCTCCACGTTTTTATATTTTTTACATTATCATTTACAACTGTTTTATTTTTACATATTTAAAAGGAAGATGTGTGCTTATTGGGCAATATGTTTGCTAATACTTTATGGGAATTTATGCGAAACTATTAGAAAACAAAACAAAATTGTGTTAGATTTTAAGCTTCTTATAAATTCTTAGTGAAATATCCTTCTTTTAATCTTCTTAAGCTAGGTTTCCTTAACTATTTTTAACCTTCATATACACAAAATTTGCATAAAATAATTCTGCCTTATATATGTTTGTAGTTAGTATTTTTTTTTTGTATTAGATTTAAAAAAAAATTTTAATCATGTAATAACATCATTTTATTTCATTTTGTATATAAAAGTAAATAATATAACATAACTAATTTTGTATTTTTAACAATGTTTTTATTAAAATAATAAATGTTTACTATAGTAATACAAAAAATATCGTCCACTAAAAAACAGAATTTAAAAAAAAATTAATGGTCTATTGTTTTTTGTTTTTAATCATTTTTACTTCTAGCTGAAAATAAATTTGTTGCAACAAATAAAAGAATAAATTTTCGTAAAATTGTCGTCACAGTAAAAACAAGAAAAAAAGGAAATTATAGTCGGTCAAGTCCTACCTTATTATACTCTGCGCTACCACATAAATATTTATTAATATTTATTTCTTAATTTTATTTATGGTTTTTATACCCACCACCAGAAAAATGGTGGTGGTATATTCATTTTGTCATTCCGTTTGTAACACATCGAAATATACATTTTAGACCCCATAAAATATATATATTTTGAATCGGGGTTTGATTTTATGGCGATCTAGCTATGTCCGTCCGTCTGTCCGTCTGTCCATCTGTTGAAAGCACGATAGAGGTCGCACCGAAAAAGCTAGAGGGCTCAAATTTTGGCAGAATCTTTCGGAATATTAGGAAGAGAGTTATAGCTCGTAAAGCAAGAATAGGTCGAAAAAACCGTGTCCTGCTAACATCGAATAATATGGAATTGTGTCCAAACGGATAAACGTAGTGTCATGAAACTTCGGATATATATTTCTCGAGTCAAAAGAATATTTCTCCCCAAAAATTGCTTAAATCTATGCCGCACAGTGTATACTTGAAATTTAAAACGTAATAAAACTGACAAAACTATATGTACGATTCTGAAATTTTGCAAACATGGCTTTTTAGTCAAAGTCTTCGTTATAACGGAAGATAAATGTGCCACGCCCACTTTTTTCTTTAAATTTTTATAAAAATATATAAGTCATATATATTAGCATTTATTCATTGCAGACAGCATCATTTGTTGAAGGCGCCACTACATTTTGCAAACAATGAGGATGATTGATGTCTTTGCTAAATATCACGTAGAACACTAGATGGCTCTAGTAAAATTTTTGATAACATCCTAAAAATGTGCATCAGTAGATTTAAAATATGTATTTGAATATTTAAAATACATTTTTAACTAAATTATATTTTTATCTATCTACTCTTTTGTAAAAGGTGGCTAAATTTAAGGAAATTATTATTTAGGAAATTATTATCATATCTTTTTATAATGATAATATTTGTATGGTTTAATTATGTATGAAATAAAATATCGGCGAAATGGCCGCCGCACAGTGGACCATTCTACGAGAAGGCGGCCAAAACTAATTTTTTCATTCGAATGTAGACACTAGTGTACCTCGTGAGACAAAAAATTGAAGCTTTATCTCACATACATATATTACCGAGAAAAGGGTGATTCAAAATAAAAATTTTAAGTATTTTGCTTAAACGGGAAATTTATTAGTAAGATTTTGATTTTTAAACTTCTAGTTTAGTATAATTTTAAAATTTGTTAACCATTAGTACATGAAAATAAATTGTTTATAATGTTTAGAAATAATTTTTTTTTATTTTTAGGTTCAAATTTTCCTAAATTCCCATTTTAAATACACCATAACTTCTAGAGAACATAAGATAACAAAAAGAAATTAGCACCATTTAGTAGATAAAACTCTCCTCTATACCCCTATACCCCATTGTATACCCGGGACGATCCGATAGTGATCACCAGACCAATTTTTGTGACGCAAGGTCAAATATTTTTTGCAAAATTTTAGTAAAAGAGCTAAAAAAATTTTTTTGTAATGTGTTTTTTTTAAGTATTTTAGTTTTTATACCCGCCACCAAAAAAATGGTATATATATATTCTTAATCGGGGTTTTATTTGATGACGATCTAGCTATGTCCGTCCGTCTGTCCGTCGGAATATAAGAAAGAAAGTTATAGCTCGTAATGCAAGATTAAGTCGGAAGAACCGTGTCCTTCCAACATCGAATAAAATGGAGTTGTGTCCACCAGCATCAACGTAGAGACATGAAACTACAGATATAAACTACCTGAGCAAAAACAATATTTTTACCCAAAAATTGTTTAAATGCATACATTAGGAAGGGAGTTAGAGATCAAAATTTATGAAAATTTATACCGCGCAGTGTATTTTTCAGTATGTTCAAAATTTTAAACCTAATAAGTGTGACAAAATTTGATCTACGATTCTGAAATTTTGCAGGAATTGCGTTTTGGTCAAAGGCTTTGTTCTGACGGAAAATAAATGTGACACGCCCACTTTTACGCCCACCTCCCATACAACGTTTTCTCACAAATTCTTATAATTTCTCTATAAATCGAGATTTTGGAATAATAAAGAACTATATTGAAATATCTAAGTTGTATTTGTTAGCATAAATAACTTCGACACACCTACTATAACCCCCACTTTTCACGTTATCTACTGTTAATGAAATTTAAATTTATAAAACCGACAAAATTAGAGGTATTATGATAAAATTTGCTACGGAAATCCTTCTAGTCAATGTTATTGCTATGCCAGAAAACTTAGGTGACACGCCCACTCTTACGCCCACATCCTATATAATGCTTTATCTCGAATTCAGATAATTTCTCAATGAATAAAGATTTTGGAATAATAAAGGACTATATTGAAATATCTAAGTTATATTTATTAGCAGAAATTTTACTGACACGCTTATTTTAACGCCCACTTTCACTGAAACACTAAATTTACGAAAACATTTTAGCAGCATATCGAAGTTATAAAGGGTGGTGAAATTTTAAGGCCCGATGTTGATTTTGAATAAAACACAAATTGCTTTTTGTAATGATAATATCTGTATGGTTCAATTATGTATGGAACAAAGTATCGGCCAAATGGCCTCCGCGACCTCAACGGCACACCTCGATCCGATAGTCCAAATTTTTAATAACACTGTTGATGCTCAATTGTTGGGATGCTCAATTGTTGCGTCGAAGTTGACTGTTTTTTTGCCACACTATCGTGAAAAACAGGAATGCTTCTCATTTAACGAATTAAGAAGGCATTCATAGATGTTCTAACATTTTATACAGACCTGTTTTAAATTTAAAATTTAACCATCCTCTACAAAGAAAGTGATGTTTATTTTATTATAAAGAGATTATTCCATAATGATTAACAAAATAATAAATAATGTGCTTCAAATGTACACAAAATTGGTGGTGGGTATAAAAGATTCGGCATAGCCGAATATAGTGTTCTTACTTGTTATATTTGATATCAGACTATTAGTTAGAGCATTTACTGTTTTGCTCTTATACCAGAGGACGGAGAATAGGATAAAGTAAAAATATCCAAGGCACCAATCTTTATACAGACGTATCGAGAATTAGCAATTGAATTGAAATGGCTTTCTATAACAATAACCAAAGCTGAGGAAATTTCTTTCATCTATCAGATCACAAATAATCAATACCTAATGAACTTTAATTTTAATCTTAGAGTTGTCTGCAATACAAGGGCGAGATAAACTTATAAAATTTAAACATCTATAGATAATACGGATACCACACGCAAAGAAAAAATATGGTTGTGGTAACCATAATCGAAGAGCAACATACTATGATTGAATTGTATGATTATGTTTAAAATAATAATGGTTACCAGTTATCATTATTATGTTTAATTTAAGCATCATTTAATAATCATATATACGATTACAATTGAAATCGATAATCTTTGCTTTTTTACGGCAAATTATTGTCTTTTGCTGTAACATACACATATTTATTGTACTTACCAATTTAATTGCAATTTTTTACCAATATTTTTTTACATTTTCTCGTTTATTTTTAAATTTTCTTTAATTTTTCAAAATTTTTGTTCCTTTTTTTGACATCTCAAACTTTTAAAATAATAAAAATTTATTCAGCAAGAAGAAGAACAATTGAAATCAAATTATTATTAAAAAAAATCATAGCTTGATTATTTTGTAATCATACTGTTGTCTCACTTATTATTTAACTAGCCAATCTCGGCGCGCGTTGCTACGCCCCTTCATGAATTTTAATCGCATTCTAAATTTTAATCGAATATCAAGTGCAAGGCTAAAAACTATAACTTTTTCTTTATGAGCGTGGTACTGCCCACTTTTCTAATTACGAAACTGTATAGTCATGACAACTCAATATGTGTGCAAAGTTTCAGAAAAATCGGGCCAGTGCAAGTACCTCAAAATGATACCTTTTTTTTAATGGGCGTGGCACTGCCCACTTTTCTAATGACGAAAGTGTAAAGTCATGACAGCTCAGTATGTTTGCAAAGTTTCAGAAAATTCGGTCCAGTGCAAGTAGCTAAAACTGATAACTAATTTTTTATGGGCATGGCCCCGCCCACTTTTCTAATCATAAAATAATATGGTTATGACAGCTTAGTATGTGTGCAAAGTTTCAGAAAAATCGGTCCAGTGCAAGTACCTCAAAATTAAAACTTTTTTAGGGGCGTGGCCCCGCCCACTTTTCTTATTACAAAATTATTTAGTCATGACAGCTCGATATGTGTGCAAAATTTCAGAAAAATCGGTCAAGTGCAAGTAGCTAAAACTGATAACTAATTTTTATGGGCGTGGCCCCGCCCATTTTTTTCCATCCATAAACACTCCCTGGTATGTGTACAACAACTTGCCAAGGTTTGAGTCCGATCGGTTTTACAGTTTCGGAGTCTATAGCTAACACACACACACACACACACAGAGTTTCACTTTTATATATATAGATGATAATTTTTAATTTTTAATGATTTTGAATGTAATATTATTTTTGTCAAATTAATTTTTTTAAATCATACTATTTTTAAATGATAACCATTTTGAAATTTTTACGAAAAGTAATCATTAAATGATACAATTCAAACAAATGCTTCATTATCGTGACAAAATATATGATGAAATGAAACAAAAATAACTATTACTTGTTTTCGACAACCAAATATTGTTTTAGAAAAAATAATATAACCGTCGTGATCATGTCGTAACCATGGTTTTTCTTTGCGTGCAGGTCATTACGGCATAATAGAAAACGAAAAAGCCGACAAATTAACTAAGTGGTTTTGAGTGTGCAAAAAGGAACTTAGAGAACACGTCAGAAAGTGATAAAATACTGACAATCATACTATGGAGTGACTTAAATACTAAGATTCTGAAACTGAGTAGGGAAACACTAAGCACGCTAGCTAGTATAATAACAGATCTCATTAAACTGAAAACTCATCTAGAACAGTATAGGATATAACATGTAGAGCATGCAAATGCATTGTCCTTCGTTTGGTTATCAAATATACGAGAACTGTAACGGTGACACTAGGCTGAATTTCAAAAACCTAAGTAATCTATTTGGAAATCCCTAAGCAAATACAAAATATTCAGGGGCCCAATTATGATATACCAACTCAATCGTAGCTTAACTTGATCATTCAAGTTTTGTATAATATTGATATTAAAATTCTAATAAGAATTCTAAAATTACGACCGCTTTCATATGTCATAATTTGCCCTCGTATTTACATACATGTATTCTGGTCAAAATATTATAACTAGTATTAATTTTATTTTAGCTAGTATGTTCTACGGTAGACCCACTTGACCGTAATCTAGTTGTAAATAAAATTTTAAGTTTAAAATATAACTTTATTTTAAACATTTATTTTTTTAACCAATCAAATACCTACCTCAACTTTAATTTATTTTCTAAAATAAATCCAATAAGCTGTGAACACCAAAGCTAAAGCAGAAAAATGTAAAACAAGAAAATCTCTTTTAACAGGAACTCAAAATTTCTACAATACAGTAGTAACAATGACTATACCATATATAGAAAACATTTTGCAAACACAATTTGTATCAGTACGAATTACTGTATTTATTCATTTAGTTTTTACATATGATTTGCTTATGTTTTAGTAGCAACTTTAAACGCTTATACATTCAAAAATACTAAACTAGTTATAATAGGATCTATACTGAAGGCAATTCTTTTAAAATAATATATTTTTCATTGAAATCAGTTATATAATAATTACAACATATTTAAAATTGATATATAATTTTTATTTAAGCAAATTGTTTTATTATATCAAATACACTTTTTAAATTGTTTTATAAATAATTTCTACTTTAACAGGTTTTGCTTTTTTTAATTTTATTAAAATTTTGTTAATAATAATTTTTTTAAAAACGAAAAAAAAATATTTTTAATACGAGTATAAAAAAGAAATGAAAACTCAAAAAAAAAATTACCAAAAAAAAACAAATAAATAACTTTTGTTGAAAAATCGATTTTAAAATAAATTTTTTACAAGCCCATGTTTCCTATAATTCATGTTACTCTCACTACAAAAAATTACCATTAAACATGTTTAATTTTTTCACTTACGCTATGTTTATTTGCAAAAAAAAATAACAACATTTTAAGTAAAAAAAAAAAACAATGTTAAATTTTATACTTAATTTCAGGGTAATAAATCTCTGTTAAGAAAAACAACTTATTAAGTTGACTTAGGTGAAAGCGAGGAAGAAATAAAGACCAATTTTTATGTGCCATTAAGCGAAGTTTACGTACGATATTTCTACTTGCGTTTTTAAGTAATTTATATTATTTAATGATTGAATTTAGTTTACAAAGAACAAGTTGTTCTTCTGTGAAGAAACAGACGAAATATAGTAACTTTTACTAAAGAGGATTTAGCCATTACTAATATCAGATATAAACAGTTTTTCTTTATTGACACAGAAAAAACCAGTTAATAAACTTCAATGATACTTGGAAACTAAAAATAAAAACATGCATGCACGGCAAAACTAAACGAAATTTATAAAATAATTTATATGTGCTAACAACTGTACAATGTTAATTTTTACTATTATAAATGTTAAATTATTTCTTTTAATGTGTGCACTAAAAATTCGTACGTACATACAAACCTAGTTGAAATCAAAAATCGGCAAACTAGATAAGAATATAAAAATTGTAAAAAATTTGCTATAAAGTTTTCAATCATTTGATATTTTCTCTGGATAGTTAGAGCAAAATTTTATTCTGCTTTAATTTTGATTCTATTTCAAGAAAAATAATTTTATGTATCAAACATTCTATACCAATTGCTCCTTTAAACAAGTAAGAGCACTATATTCGGCTGTGCCGAATCTTTTATACCCACCACCAATTTTGTGTACATTTAAAGCACAATATTTATTATTTTGTTAATCATTATGGAATAATCTCTTTATAATAAAATATGTATCACTTTCTTTGTAGAGGGTGGTTAAATTTTAAGGGCCCATGTTGAAGGTGAACTACACCTAGCCTTTAAATTTGTTTTCTGCATTTCATTTGACATTTCTCAATCTCAAACTTACTCAATTTGATCCGTGGAAAGATACGCAAATGAGCAACGCTTTAAAGTTATTCAGGTTTTTTATTAAAATGGGCGTTCAAATTAAAATGCTTTTTGTGCACTTCGTAATTCTTTTGATCAACATAATCGTTCAAATTCGTCCACAATCGGGAGAATTGTAAAAAATATTTAAATTTCTGCAAAACAGATCTGTATAAAATGTTAGAAAATCTGTGAATGCCTTCTAAGTTCGTTGAATGGGAACCACCGCTGGTTTTTGCGATAGTGTAGCAAAAGAGCAGTCAACCTCGCCTCATCATCATGCCCAACAATTGAGCATTAACATTGTCATTGAAAATTTGGACCATCAGATAGAGGAGTGGCGCCAAGGATGGGGGCGGGGGTCATTTGGCCGTTATTTTGTTAAATACATAATTTAACCATACAAATATTATAATTACAAAAAGAAGTAATAATAATATCCTAAATAATTTGTGTTTTATTTAAATTCAACATCGGTCCTTACAATTTAACCACCCTTAATAACTTCGATATGCTACTAAAATGCTTTTGTAAATGTAGTCTTTCAATGAAAGTGGGCGTTAAAGTAGGCGTGTCAATAAAGTTCCTGCTAATAAACACAACTTAAATATTTCAATATAGTCCTTTATTTTCCCAAAAACTTTGTCAATAGAGAAATTACATGAATTTAAGATAAACCGTTATATGGGAGGTAGGCGTTAAAGTGGGAGTGTCACCTAAACTTTTTGGCAGAACAATTATATTGATTAGATGGAAGTACGTAGCAAATTTGATCATCATACCTCTAATTTTGGCGGTTTTATGAACTTTTAAATTTCATTAACGGTAGATAACGTGAAAAGTGGGCGTTATAGTAGGCGTGTCAAATTTGTTTTTGCGAATGAGTACAACTTAGGTGTTTCAATATAGCCCTTTGTCATTCCAAAATCTTTATTAATAGAGAAATTATATGAATTTTAGGTTAAACGTTATATGGGAGGTGGGCGTAAAAGTAGGCGTGGCACCTTAATTTTCTAGCACAGTAATGACATTGCCCAGGGTGATATTCGTAGCAAATTTGATCATCATACCTCTAATTTTGGCGGTTTTATGAGCTTTTAAATTTCATTAACGGTAGATAACGTGAAAAGTGGGCGTTATTGTAGGCGTGTCAAAGTTATTTTTGTGAATGAGTACAACTTAGGTGTTTCAATATAGCCCTTTATTATTCCAAAATCTTTATTAATAAAGAAATTATATGAATTTTAGGTAAAACGTTATATGGGAGGTGAGCGTAAAAATGGGTGTGGCACATTGATTTTCCGCTAAAAAAAGCGTCTTACCAAAAAGCAAAGTGTGCAAAATTTCAGAGTCGTACATTAAATTTTGTTGCTTTTATGACGTTTTTGTTTTTAAATATACCGAAAAATACACTGTGCAGTACAAATTTTCGTACATTTTGATCGATAGCTCCTCTCCTAATGCATAGATTTAGATAATTTTCGGGGAGAAATATTGTTTTAACTCAGGAAATATATATTCGAAGTTTCATGAGTCTACGTTAATGCGTTTGGACACAATTCCATTTTATTCGATGTATGAAGGACACGGTTTTTTCGACCTACTCTTGCTTTTCGAGCTATAACTCTCTTCCTAATATTCCGATTTAGCCCATTTTCAATACCAAACAAACCTTGTCTATAAGAAAGATTTGAGCCCCTTAGCTTTTTCGGTGCGACCTCTATCGTGCTTTCAACAGACGGACAGACTGACAGACGGACAGACGGACGGACATAGCTAGATCGTCATCAAATCAAACCCTGATTCAGAATATATGTACTTTATGGGGTCTAAAATGGATATTTCGATGTGTTACAAACGGAATGACAAAATGAATATACCCCCACCATTTTTTTGGTGGCGGGTATAAAAAAACATATGTGAGATTAATGTCACACTTACAGTGTGAAAATATAAAACAATGTTGTTGATTCGGCGAAAAAATGTAAAAACCAGATGTGGCTAAAAATTTATAGATTTTTTACGTTTTGTTTTTAACAAATTACTTGTTTTAATTAAACGAAATTAGAAAAGAGTATCAACTAGACAGATTTGAATACGTGTATGTACATAAATATACGTATACGTAATACGCAATAATAATATTGAATTATATTACGTATACGTACGGAGGTGAGTATACAAATATTAGAAGTATAAAGTAAATTACATTTACTTTAAGACTAATATCGCGGAAGCGTTCGTTTAAAAAAATATTAATAAACTATATATTTAAAAAAAAAAATTCAATATTTAACCATAGTTAATTGCCCATTTTTCAACAGAATCAAAAAAGTTTTTTCTGTTTTATTTCATCATCATATCATATAGGATATATAAGTAAATTTACTATAATTATATAACGAGGCAGTTGTTATAGAATATTTCACATATATTCATTTGTATAAAAAATATGCAAAAGTACAGAATCAAAAACCTAATGTTACTAAGCAACTTATGTTTATTTTGTAAATTGATTTAGCGTATGTTCACACTGAAATTTTCATATAAACCCAGCAAAACAATTTTAAAGTTAAAAGCAGAGCAAAGTTAATTACATTTTCAGGACTTCAAAATAAAAATGCAAAAGGAATCGTACTAAACGACTCCCTAATTAAGAAATAACTTTTCATAAATAATGTGCTTTAAAATGAACGCAGAATCATGCAGAATGTTTTAAACATTTCATGCAAAAAAACATCGGTTTCCGAATATGAATGCACTTACTAGAACTAACTAAAATGGACCGCCTTGCTGGTCGCCATAACGTTTAATACTATTGCTAAAAATGTCTGAAGTAGGAAAATACTCCTTAATTTAATAGTAAGTCCGCCAAACTCTGAACACTAAATAAATAAGATAAAAAACATCTTTCAAACGGGAATTTAAATTGTTATACTCTCTCTCCCTCTCTGTTTTGTTTTTCTACCATACAAAGCATACTTTTTGCAAAAACAATTTGTATCAACAGACATTACTTCTTTTTATACCCGCCACCAAAAAAATGGTGGGGGTATATTCATTTTGTCATTCCGTTTGTAACACATCGAAATATCCATTTTAGACCCCATAAAGTATATATATTCTGAATCAGGGTTTGATTTTATGACGATCTAGCTATGTCCGTCCGTCTGTCTGTCTGTCTGTTGAAAGCACGATAGAGGTCGCACCAAAAAAGCTAGGAGGCTCAAATTTTGCCAGAATCTTTCTTATAGACAAGGTTTGTTTGGTATTGAAAGTGGGCTAAATCGGAATATTAAAAAGTGAGTTATAGCTCGTAATGCAAGAGTAGGTCGAAAAAACCGTATCCTTCGAACATCGAATAAAATGGAATTGTGTCCCAACGCATTAACGTACAGTCATGAAACTTCGAATATATATTTCTCGAGTCAAAACAATATTTCTTCCCGAAAATCGCTTACACCTATGCATTAGGAAAGGAGTTATAGATAAAAATGTACGAAAATTTAACCCGCGCAGTGTATTTTTCAGTATATTTAAAATTTAAAACCTAATAAAACTGACAAAATTAGATGTACGATTCTAACATATTGCACACTTTGCTGTTTGGTAAGATTCTTTTCTGTAACGTAAAATCAATGTGCCACGCCCACTTTTACGCCCACCTCCCACATAACGTTTTACCTAAAATTCATATTATTTCTCTATTAATAAAGATTTTGGAATAGTAAAGGACTATATTAAAATACCTAAGTTGTAGTCATTAGCAAAAATAACTTTGACACGCCTACTATAACGCCCACTTTTCACGTTATCTACCGTTAATGAAATTTAAAAGCTCATAAAACCGATAAAATTAGAGGTATGATGATCAAATTTGCTACGTACTTCCATCTAATCAATATAATTGTTCTGCCAAAAAGTTTAGGTGACTCCCACTTTAACGCCTACCTCCCATATAACGGTTTATCTTAAATTCATGTAATTTCTCTATTGACAAAGTTTTTGGGAAAATAAAGGACTATATTGAAATATCTAAGTTGTATTTATTAGCAGAAACTTTATTGACATGCCTTCTTTAACGCCAACTTTCACTAAAAGACTAAATTTACGAAAACATTTTACTATCATACCGAAGTTATTAAGATTGGTTAAATTTTAAGGGCCGATGTTGATTTTAAATAAAACACAAATTATTTAAGAAATTATTATCATTTCTTTTTATAATGATAATATTTGTATAGTTCAATTATGTATTTAACAAAATATCGGCCAAATGACCCCCCCCCCCCCATCCTTGGCGCCACTCCTCTATCTGCTGGTCCAAATTTTCAATGACAAGGTTGATGTTCAATTGTTGGCCATGATGATGAGTCGAGATTGACTGCTCTTTTGACACACTATCGCAAAAAACAGCAATGGTTCCCATTCACCGAACTAAGAAGGCATTCACAGATTTTCTAACATTTTATACAGACCTGTTTTGCAGAAATTTAAATATTTTTTACAATTCTCCCGATTGTGGACGAATTTGAATGACTATGTTGATCAAAAGAATTACGAAGTGCACAAAATGTATTTTGATTTCAACGCCCATTTTTATAAAAAACCTGAATAACTTTAAAGCGTTGCTCATTTGCGTATTTTTCCACGGATCAAATTGAGTAAGTTTGAGATTGAGAAATGTCAAGTGAAATGCAGAAAACAAATTTAAAATCTAGGTGTAGTTCACCTTCAACATGGGCCCTTAAATTTTATCCACCCTCTACAAAGAAAGTGATACATATTTTATTATAAAGAGATTATTCCATAGCGATTAACAAAATAATAAATATTATGCTTTAAATGTACACAAAATTGGTGGTGGGTGGCCGAATATAGTGCTCTTACTTGTTATACCCGCCACCAAAAAAATGGTGGGGGTATATTCATTTTGTCATTCCGTTTGTAACACATCGAAATATCCATTTTAGACGCCATAAAGTATATATATTCTGAATCAGGGTTTGATTTGATGACGATCTAGCTATGTCCGTCCGTCTGTCCGTCTGTCCGTCTGTTGAAAGCACGATAGAGGTCGCACCGAAAAAGCTAGGGGGCTCAAATTTTGCCAGAATCTTTCTTATAGACAAGGTTTGTTTGGTATTGAAAATTGGCTAAATCGGAATATTAGGAAGAGAGTTATAACTCGAAAAGCAAGAGTAGGTCGAAAAAACCGTGTCCTTCAAACATCGAATAAAACGGAATTGTGTCCAAATGCATCAACGTAGACTCATGAAACTTCGAATATATATTTTCTGAGTAAAAGCAATATTGTCCCCCGAAAATCGTCTAAATCTATGGATTAGGAGAGGAGTTATCGATCAAAATGTACGAAAATTTATACCGCACAGTGTATTTTTCGGTATATTTAAAAACAAAAACGTCATAAAAGCAACAAAATTTGATGTACGACTCTGAAATTTCGCACACTTTGGTTTTTGGTGAGACGCTTTTTGTAACGGAAAATCAATGTGCCACGCCCACTTTTACGCCCACCTCCCATATAACGTTTTACCTAAAATTCCTATAATTTCTCTATTAATAAAGATTTTGGAATAATAAAGGGCTATATTAAAACACCTAAGTTGTACTCATTCGCAAAAATAACTTTGACACGCCTACTATAACGCCCACTTTTCACGTTATCTACCGTTAATGAAATTTAAAAGCTCATAAAACCGCCAAAATTGGAGGTATGAAGATCAAATTTGCTTCGTATATCCTTCTAATCAATGTAATTGTTGTGCCAAAAAGCTTAGCTGACACGCCCACTTTAACGCCTACCTCCCATATAACGGTTTATCTTAAATTCATGTAATTTCTTTATTGACAAAGTTTTTGGGAAAATAAAGGACTATATTGAAATATTTAAGTTGTATTTATTAGCAGAAACTTTATTGACACGCCTACTTTAACGCCCACTTTCATTGAAAGACTACATTGACAAAAGCATTTTAGTAGCATATCGAAGTTATAAAGGGTGGTTAAATTTTAAGGGCTGATGTTGTTTTTAAATAAAACACAAATTATTTAAGAAATTATTATCATTTCTTTTAATAATGATAATATTTGTATGGTTCAATTATGCATTTAACAAAATATCGGCCAAATGGCCCCCCCATCCTTGGCGCCACTACTCTATCTGATAGTCCAAATTTTCAATGACAATGTTGATGCTCAATTGTTGAGCATGATGATGAGTAGAGGTTAACTGCTCTTTTGCCACACTATCGCAAAAACCATCAGTGGTTCCCATTCAATGAATTAAGAAGGCATTCACAGACTTTCTAAAATTGGCCCTTACAATTAAGCCACCCTCTACAAAGAAAGTGATACATATTTTTATATTATTATCACACGGTGATTCAAAATATACATTCTCAGCATTTTGCTAAAACGGGAAATTTATTAGTAAGATTTTGATTTTTAAACTTCTATAAAATTTTGCTTTTAAAAGATTTTCAAACGAAATAAGTTTTGTATAATTTTAAAATTTGTTAGCCATAAGTACATGAATATAAATTGTTTATGATGTTAAGAGATAATTTTTTTTTACTTATGTCAAAATTTTCCTAAATTCCCATTTTTAATAGAGCATAACAAATATAAATTAGCACTATTTCATAGATAAAACTTTCCTCTTAAATTCATGTAAATTCTCTATGAATAAAGATTTTGGAATACTAAAGGACTATATTGAAATATCTAAGTTATGTTTATTAGCAGAAACTTTATTGACACGCGTATTTTAACGGCCACTTTCATTGAAAGATTAAATTTACGAAAACATTTTTCTAGCATCCCGAAGTTTTGAAAAAAATTATTATGATATTATTATCATTAATTTTTATAACGATAATATTTGTATGCTTCAATTATGTATGGAACAAAATATCGGCCAAATGGCCCCCCTAACCTAGGCGGCACACCTCGATCCGAAAGTCCATATTTTCAATGACACTGTTGATGCCTGTTGACACGTTGATGAGTCGAGGTTGCTTGCTCTTTAGCCACGTTATCGTGAAAAACAGCAATGTTTCCCATTCAACGAACTAAGATGGCATTCACAGATGTTTTCACATTTCATACAGACCTGCTTTGCAGACATTTAAATATTTTTTACAATACTCACGATTGTGGACGAATTCGAACGATTTTGTTGACCAAAATAATCACGAAGTGCACAAAATGCATTTTGATTTGAACGCCCATTTTTATAAAAATCTTTAATATTTAAAAGCGTCTCTCGATTGCGTATCTTTCCACGGTTCAAATTAAGTTAGTCTGAGATTGAGAAATGTCAAATGAAATGCAAGAAAAAAGTTGAAGTTTAGGTGTGGTTCACCTTCAACATGGGCTCTTAAAATTTAACCACCCTCTACAAACAAAGTGATACAAATTTTATTATAAAGAGATTATTCCATAATGATTAACAAAATAATAAATATTGTGCTTTAAATGTACACAAAATTGGTGGTGGGTATAAAATATTCGGCACAGCCGAATATAGTGCTCTTACTTGTTTTTATTTGTCTTTTATACGGCTTTCTTATGTGTTACTAAATATCAACATTAAACCCTAAACTGATATTAATCTAATCGATCTAGACTTTGTACATCTGCAAGAAAATTCCTTTTAAATTGTGTATTTTTATTTATTTAAATCAGTTGTATAATGTTAATTGTATAGCAAGAATCCGACTTTCATATAAATAAACAAGATGAAGTGCAGTTAATTAATATATTGGATTTCGCATTATTTCAAATACAGCTTTTCTTTTTATAGCTGGATACATTTACTGATCCCGCACATAAGGACTTGTTTAAATAGAGGATATGGTGACCTAGGTGAGCGGATCTGTGTGCTTAAGATCGTACCTGCACCCTTTCGAATATTCCGTTCGGTGTTGTAGGGGTAACGTAGTGGAAGATTCCCGACATGTCTTCTTTATCTGTTCACGTTTTCACATTTGGAGGGCGAATTTTAGGAACATGGTGCGATAGCGCGACTCCGGTAGAAATAGTACCGGCGATCATATCTGCTTTGTATAAACGGAAGAATGTATAAACCTTTGTAAAATCGGTTCTGGTTAAATTTTATAGGTTGAAAGAGCTTCGAAGAAAAAGTATTGTAGAATGTATCGAGTTGTACACCTTTCCTACTCTGTGACGGATAGCTTTGCGGCAGTATCACAGGGGTAAATTGGTTAAAGTAACGAGATTTTTGAGTGTAGTTAGAGTCCCGTACTCCTGGGAAATTGGGCGCAAGAGTCTTAAGACGATTTTTAAAAAATTTATATTTAAAAAAATATACATATATGCGTTATCTTTATATATCCGAGATTCAGTTTTAAGAGGGAGTATCTCCATCGACAACTCGGCACTAAAATGAAATCCGATAACACTATTCAGTTAATGGCGTATTCACCAGTGGTTTGGGGACCCACACCAATTTATGTCAGACAGGTAATTTTACAACTGCCTAGCCCTTAGAGAATCACAATAGAGGTTGAAAAACCTACCCATCTTCGTAAAGAAATACTTCAAGGTGGTACCGCCAGGGTAAAGATGACGTTTAAGGTTAAGTATGTAAAAGTCTCGCACTTTGTCTTTCGTCGATTTCACATCGTTAAAAAAAAACTTACATACATGCATACAAATTTAAGTTTCTTTTGTACATATATTTTTATACTTACTTATATGTTTTAACTATGTAAAATATGAATGTTGTATTCCCAAGAAGTCGTAAGTATCATATAGTCATAGTGTCATATAATTCCAAAAAATTTATAATGAATAAAAGTTATTGTATTTTTTTTTTTTTTTTTTTTTGTTAAAATTTTAAACTTTTTTAACATTTTGAAGGCTTATGACACTATGACAATACGACTCTGAGGGCTCCTTGTAAATTCATTAAGAACATTTTTTATTAAAATTGATAAGTTAAATTAAAACTATGTATATGCATAAACAGTCATAAACATGATGATATAAAAAAATGTTTCAGTTTCCAAATTTTTAAAAATAAAACATAGATAAATGTTTCTTTGTTAATAATTATCTTATTTTTTGTTTTAATTACCTTGACGCATAAATGAATTTCAATTTAATGTTGCACTTTTTACACAAATAAAATCCATTTGAATCATTCATTTAATAGGTTTCCAGATGATTAATTTTAGTAACATTTATAAAAAAATAAATTTACAAACAACATGCCATTTAAAGCATTTAATATAATTTAAAATTTTTTTTCAAGTTGAAGAACAATTTTTTAGACTTTGAATTTATAAAATTATCTATTAACACTTCACAATATTTACAAAAAATAATTTGCTTAAAGTTTACTTTATTAATAACCATTAATTTTTTTTACTATTATGTTTAATGCACAATTTTATATTAAACTTGTAAAAGCTTTCACATAAAAATTATTTTTTTGCAAATTGAATTTAATTAAGTTTTTTCAACCCAATTTTTATTGTAATTATCGCACTATTAATTTAATGTTTTTAATTTTTATTGATTATATTTTTTTCTTTTAATTCACGTTTCTTTGATTTGAAAGCCAACTGTTGCTGTTTCAAACTGTTTGGTAATTATTATTATTTTTTTACTTGTTTACATATGTATGTAACTTTTGCGATTTGTTTTTATTGTATTAGCTTCTCAAAACGTTGTTGAATGTTCAAAGAATCTCTATAAACTGAAAATATTTTCCAGATGTATCCTAATAATATAGAAAGCAAAAAGATATTTGTATGTGTCTGTTGATTTTTCAAATGTTTCACAAGGATACAAAAATTTTGTTTCATTTTTGGATTACTTACAAAATGTCTATGGCGTAGTGATACATATATTGGTAATATCATACACATCAATGTAAGTGTATGTGTTAATTTGATATAAGTTGAAGAAGAGAAGCAACAGTGTTTAAAATTTATCCCTAAACAAATAAAAAATTCCCTCAAAATGACAACTTTTTGTTAACTGGGTGTCAACATTTCTGATTAAAAAAGCTAAAATTATTTAGCGAAGACAAAAACTGTTCCGTTTTAAGCTTGATAAAGCTTTTATTTATTTTTTTTATAAGAATGGACATATACCTTTGTTGGAGAACTAGATTTTGCGCTTTGTTTCAGAAACTCTCTTTACTTGAGTTTCTATACATTCAAAGTAAATAGAAACTAGTCAAAAATCGACAACAATACTACTTTAATTGTAGTGATTATCTCTTAAATATTTTCTCCTTCTTAAATATAAATTTTTTAGAGATATTCTAGTTACACAGTTTGTGCATTTTCTGTCATATTTTGGTAAAATTTTATTTTTTATGTGAACTAATAAAAGTTCTGTACACGCAAAAAAAACATGGTTACCACATGATCACGACGGTCATATTATATTTTCAAAAACATTATTTGGTTGTCGAAATTAAAAAATAGTTATTTTTAATTTATTTCATCACACATTTTGTCACAATAATCAAGCATTTGCTTGAATTGTATCATTTAATGTTAACTTTTCGTAAAAATTTCAAAATGGTTTCCATTTATAAAAAGTATGATTTAAAAAAAATTATTTGTTAAAAATAACATTATATTCAAAAGCATCAAAAATTACAAATAATTATTAAATAATATGTGAGAGAACAGTATGATTACAAATCAATCAAGCAATGATTTTTTTTTTTAATTAATAATTTGATTTCAAGTGTTCTTCTGAATAAATTTTTATAATTTTATAGTTTGATATGTCAAAAAAATACACAAAAATTTTGAAAAAATTGGAGAAACTTGGAAAACAACAAGAAAATGTAAAAAAAAATTGAGATAAAAATGGCAAATAAAAATATATGCAAGTACAAAATATGTATTTGTATGTTACAGCAAAAGACAACATTTTGCCACAGAAAAAAGCAAAGGTTTTCGATTTCAACTGTAGTCATATATATATGATTATTGCATGATACTTTAATTAAACATAATAATGATAACTAAAAACCATTATATGTTTTAACCACAATCATTCAATTCATTCATAGTATGTTGCTCTTCGATTATGGTTACCACAGCCGTTTTTTTTTCTTTGCGTGAAATAACAATAATATTAATAATAATAATAATAATAATAATAATAATAATAATAATAATAATAATAATAATAATAATAATATATAATAATATTAATAACAATAAAAATAATTATATAAATAAATTATTATTACTATTATAATAGTAATATATTAATATCGTTCCGAAACTAACTCGAATATGCTGCAGCTAAATCAGCTCCGGTGACAGTTTCTCTCAGAATACTTACAGCGAATACTGGGGTCCTATATTATTCCAAGAGAAAACGTATAATGGCAATGACCCAGTTAATTCTTTAAAATGCATGCGAAATCTGGGCTGATGTTTACTGGCAAAATACAGAAGAAATATGTACAACGCTAAGATATTTCAATATAGTCCTTTATTATTCCACAAACTTCGTCCATAGAAAAATTATATGAATTTAAGATAAAGCGTTATATGGGAGGTAGGTGTTTAAAAGGGCGTGTCACCTTCATTTTTTGGCATAACAGTGACAGAAAGATATTGGTGCGAAATTTCATTAGTATACCTCTAATTCTGTCGGCTTTATAGGCATATACATTTCATTGACAGTAGATAACGTGAAAAGTGAGCGTTAAGGTAGGCATGTCAATGTAGTTTTTACTAATAAATCCAAATTAGATATTTAAATATAGTCCCATATTCTTCCAAAAACTTTGTCCATAGAAAAATTATAAGAATTAAAGGTAAACCGTTATATGGGAGGTAGGAATTAAAGTGGGCGTGTCACCTTAATTTTCTGGCATAACAATGACATTGACTAGAAGGATATATGTAGCATCGTACCTCTAATTTTGTCGGTTATCTGCCAATAAATACAACTTAATATTTCAATATAGTCCCTTATTTTTCCAAGAACTTTATCAATAGAGAAATTACATGAATTTAAGATAAACCTTTATATGGGAGGTAGGCGTAAAAGTGGGCGTGGCACCTTAATTTTCTGGATAGTAATGACATTGCCTAGAAGGATATACGTAGCAAATCTGATCATCATACCTCTAATTTTTGCGGTTTTATGAGCTTTTAAATCTCATTAACGGTAGATAACGTGAAAAGTGGGTGTTATAGTAGGCGTGTCAAAGTTGTTTTTGCTAATGAGTACAACTTAGGTGTTTCAATATAGTCCTTTATTGTTCCAAAATCTTTATTAATAGAGAAATTATATGAATTTTAGGTAAAACGTTATATGGGAGGTGGGCGTAAAAGTGAGCGTGTCACTTAAAGTTTTTGTTACAACAATTACATTGATTAGAAGGATATATGTAGCAAATTTCATCATCATACCTCTAATTTTGGCGGTGTTTTGAGCTTTTAAATTTCATTAACAGTAGATAACGTGAAAAGTGGGAATTATATAAGGCGTGTCGAAGTTGTTTCTGCTAACGAATACAACTTAGATATTTCAATATAGTCCTTTATTATTCCAAAAAGCTTTATTCATAGAGAAATTATTTGAATTTGAGATAAATCGTTATATGGGAGGTGGACTTAAAATTGGGCGTGTCACATTTATTTTGCGTTAGAACAAAGCCTTTGACCAAAAAACAATTTCAGAATCGTACATCTAATTTTGTCAGTTTTATTACGTTTTAAATTTTGAATATACCGAAAAATACACTGTGCGGTATAAATTTTCGTACATTTTGATCTATCTTTTCTAATTCAGAAATTTAAACAATTTTTAAGGATAATTTTTATTTTTACGCAGGAAGTACATATTCGAAGTTTCATGGCTCTACGTTGGTGCGTTTGGACACAATTCTATTCTATTCGATGTTGGAAGGACACGGTTTTTTACCTACGAGCTATAACTTTCTTCTTAATATTCCAATTTAGCCCATTTTTAATATCAAACAAACTCTGTATAAGAAATATTCTGGTAAAATTTGAGTTCCCTAGCTTTTTCGGTTCGACCTCTATCGTGCTTTCAACAGACACACAGACAGACATAGCTAGATCGTCATAAAATAAAACCCCGATTCAGAATATATTTACTTTATGGGGTGGTCTAAAATGGATATTTCAATGTGTTACAAACGAAATGACAAAATGAATATTCTACCACCATTTTTTTGGTGGCAGGTATAAAAATGTGTTGATATAAATATCTTATTTTAATAAAACACAAATCACTGCCGAACATTTTTGAAATATTTTATACTTTAATAGAAATGATTTGGGATATTTTTTATATACAAGTATCATGTACTAAAGACTTTAAGAAGACTATCCTTAATGATTTCATTTAAAAAAAAATACAAAATTTGTTAAAAAAATTTTTTTACATATAATGAACAAAAAATAAATAAAAAATTTTCAAAAATACATATTTAATTATATCTTTAAGCTGTGTAACCTAGCATTTACACATGAAAATAAATGCCTTAAATTCGCAATTCACTCACACAGCTTCACTAACATACTAAATTTTTTTTACTTTCAACCAAAAACGATATTAAGAAGAAAGTAATTTTTTTAGATTTTCAGAAAGTGAAATTATAATAGGTTGCCTATTTAAACTGCTTATTTAGATTTACGAGATTGTAGTAAAACATTGTAAATATAAATGATTTTGTATGTATTTATATAAATATATATAGTATAATATTTGTTATTCAAATAAGCATTAGGAAGACAATGATCTACATTAGTCTCAAAAATTACTTCTAAGCAAAACTGATAAATTGGTTTAAAACTAACTGAAATATAAGCACAAAAATGCAAAAGCTTCGTTATTTTTCTTAAAATTTACAAGCGAAAATAGATTTCTTCAGCAGTTTAACAGCAGAGTGGATCAATATGGGTATCAGAATAAAGGGCTTGACTGGCAAAATATAGAGCATTAAAAAATATTTAATGCAAGATGGCCGCCACTACAAAATGGCGTTCAATTATTTTATATGTGGGTCAAATCTAGTAATTAAAAATGTACCCACATCAAGCTTCTTAATATTCAAACCTAAGGAATTAGCCAGTGTAATAAGTAGATAATGAAAAGGCTAAAATCTAAGATAGCGTCCGAAAAAAATGGCGGATATATGGTCTAAGCCCCTTCAACTGTGTATCAAATAGAAGGGCCTAACTAGAAGAATACAACCAACTATGTACAAATTCAAAATCAAAATAGGCATTGTAAATAATAAAGAAAATTTAAATCTAGAATAAGTTCCGATGTGGTCAGAATACCCACATACAAGATGGTGAAGGGTATTATCAAATTCGGCACGGTCGATTATAGCGTTCTTACTTGTTGTATATGTTGTCCGGCAAGAAATATTCGCACACCAGAGAGTGATTGCAAACAATATACACAAATATATAATTTAATTCTTTTGAAAACCTATCTTCCCCATTTTAACCAATACGTTGCAATGCTCCTTTAAAATAAATCAATTTAACTTTCAAGCTTTTTATTTTGTATTTCCCCTTTCGAGAAAACTGTAGGATTAAAAACTTTTTCTAAAAATTAAACTTTTTTTATTTATTATACGAGTATTATGTTTCCTTCAGTCACTCTCTCTCTCTTTTTTAGTAAGAACATATAACATAAAGTTTTTATTTTTTGTGCAATTGTTAGTTATCCTTGGCCTTCATTTTTTTTAACTTACATACATATGGATGTGTACTAAGATATTTTTTGTTGTCCTTAATACTCCCAAATGAAATCATTACAAGATTTATTGTTGCATGCGTATAAATTCGTACATGCGTATAAATTCGTATATACCCAGCAAAAAAAACTTTGACAAAGAAGTGGTTTTGCAGGGGTTAAACTGGTGACGAAATGATTTCATTAAGGTGAAAACACTAATAATATGTTCGTTCGAGAACTCACAAATTTGTACGAATTTGTACAAATTTTTACTGCATTTTACGAAATTGCGTTCGTTTACACAAATTTGTAGTAAATGAGAGCACAAATAGAGAGCGAAAAGTGACAGTTCTTGACTGAGTATTTGCAAATTTGTACAACAGAAAATGCAAAATATTATTAAATTTAAATTGTTTGTGAAATAAAATTAGTTAACAATGTCTACAGATGAAAGAATGGAACTGCCTGAATCTGGCGCAGGTATACATACTTAAATACATATTTGCACATATGTATGTATGTACATAGTTCCCATTAAACTTTATTTATTTGCCATCAGCTGTTGCTTTAACCTTACGAATTTTTACAAATGTCTGTTCGAGTACTTTTTTGGACAAATTCTCTTTTTGAGAGTAAAATTTTCAATTTACTAAATAATTATTCATTTACTACAAAGTGCAGTAAAAGTACTCGAACAAATCCAATATTAATATTATCTTGTCATTGGAGGTTATGTATTTATATATATTATTAATATATTATTTTTAATATTAATAAACTGCGCTCCATTCTAATAGAACTAATGCAAATTATGTGAAAAAATCGGATGTTTCATGAGTTAATGGTGCTTGTTAACATGAATTGCTTAAGATATTTAGCATGATTTCGCATTCATTTTGAAGCACACCATTTATGACAAATTATTTCGCATTTTGGGAGTGATTTGAAATGAATGCTTTTGTACTATTGATTTTGGCCCTTAGGGCTTGATATAACTGTATTAAATATATCGAAATTGAAATTGAAAAATGTAATTCACTTTGCACTACTTCCAATTTTTTTTGTATGTTGAAATCAACTTTTTTAGCACCCCGACATCGCCTGGACCGTGAAGTATTAAGATATTGGAAATTTTCGGGATTGGATCGGTATTGAAAATCAGACAAATTGGTACATAAACAACTGAGATATGAAAAAAACCACGACCACCTCGTTTTTTTCACAACAACACATACATATGTACATACTAGAGACCTGCATTACTTTATTGAATTCTTTAAATAACAGTGAATTAAGCTTAATACTGTGACACAATTCACTACACAGCACACACCAAGAAAATTAATGAGATTGAGAAAAATATGATTAAAAAATATTGCATTCACTTATATATGATCGTATTTTTTCTGTACACTACACAGCACAGCAATAAAAACAAAATGCTTTACACCACTTTAAAATCATGCATTCAATAAAAAAATAATGTACACTCTTTTCTTTGGCTTTTCAACATAGAGCAAAAAAATGAGTAAAGCGAGAGTAAATTGCAAGAAGAGAAATTAGCATTGAATGGAATTTATTGCAGGGATGCCACTTTAATGCGATAGATTTTTTTTATTTGTGCATATTTTGGCGCTTGGTTGAAAGAATATTATTTCTAGTTGTAATATACAAAGTTTACTTATTTTTTAACTTACTATTTTAAATTAATAATAATAATTTAAGAAAAATGGTAGGTTTTAGTAGTTTTATTTTAATTGTTTAAACAAATTTAGTAGAAAATTTATTTTTGTTGTGGCATCCCCGATTGTTTTATTACGTTTTTGTATGCTCAGATTTTTATACGCGTTTGAAGTTGAAGTATCAGGTGAATATTGTGTTTTTACTATTATTTAAAATTTAAAGATTAATTACTTCAATGGAGAACGTACAGTCCCTGCCAAATTATTAGACGAACTTTTATGTTTCTTACGTGTTTTTATATATATATTATTATATATATATATTATTATATATATATTATATATTATTATATATATATTATTGATTTTCATTTAAAAGAATTGGTGTAGACTACATATTTGTAATTATTTTTAACATATGGCAACACTGTGTTGACAAAGTGATACATGAACGTAAACAAGTACAAACCTGTATCAGTCGCTATCGGATTTGAGTCAGGTACGGACGTGTTTCTGTGGCTGAATGAACTGTGATTGGTTGTTTAACTGTTTTATACTACACAGTTATTACTTTATTTTGTAAAAAAGTAATTGAAATATTTTGATTATGGTTAGAAGTGGCGATCTCTCACCACGTAAAAAAGCTGAAGTGAAGGCCCTTGCGAAAACCTTTACAAACAGAGAAATATCGCGAAGATATAAAAAACAAAATACTAATCAATTTAAAATAATAAAACGGTACAATTTCACTCGGTAAATAATATTTTACATGAAATCTTGCAGTGCGTTTAAAATTTGGCCAAGGACTGTAAGTCCTTTATAACACTTTTATGTTTATTACCTTTGTGATAATTTGGTGTGTCAACGTTTGTGTGTTTATACCTAAGTTTTTTTTTATACCTAATACCCAGTTTTTGAACTCCAATTCATTCCTAAAAATTCACATATGATTTATTTTAGTAAACTTAAAAACACATATGCATGTAAGTTTTTCTTAAATGAAATGAAATATCATTTACAAGTAATACTTTTATTAAAAAATGTTTTCTTTCTTAATAAATTTTTTAATATAGATCCGTTTTAAAATTAATTTGATTTATATGTATTTAAAAAAATATTAATTTTATCTATCAGTACTTAAAATTTTTTTTCAGTTATCAAAAAAAAAAAAAAAATAAATAAAAATATATTAAATAAAATAATAATTATAAATTAAATTGAAAGGAAAAAAACAATTTTAACAATTATATTGTTATCTACGAAATTTCCAATCCCAATTACGTTAAAAATTTCGTAAACTGGCAACGCTTAACCTATGTATATTGATATCTTTATTTAAAAAAAATGGTACAATACCGTAAATGCATACTGTGTTAATGATTACTGTGCTAATGATTCATTTAAGGAGCAAATACACGGCATGTTTTTTACATCTGACTTGGCGAATTCCACACTGCCAAATACGAACATGTCGTGTGTTACCTTTAAAATATTACATCTGTAAAAAACATGTGTTGAGACATCTGACAAAATTTCAATTAGAGCGCGCTCTATTTTCTTCTGTCAAAACATTTGACAACAGCCGCACATTGGGTTCAAATGGTATTAAAGTGGCGATAAATTGAAATTTAGAAAAAAAGTTTTTATGATAAAGTTTAGTATAGGGTAAAAGTAGATAAAATTCTGCATCACTAGCTGTAAAAATCAGTTAACTAAGTTGTTTACTTTTTATTCAGCGAGCGTTTAAAGTTATCAAGTTGTTGCTGTTTTTAAAAAAAAGTGAAAAAATTGGAAATAGTTACAATTCAAGCGATTATTATTAGTGTTAAATCTATCAAAAGTAAATCTTTTATAATGGCACCTTAAACATCGGGTATTAAAGAATATATGTAATAAATATGTTTCTTATAAAAATTATGTGTAAATATGTTTCTTTTCTTCATTTCTTTAAAAAAGGTCCATAATTGGGATATTTTCGGCATTTAATGGACGACATTTGTCATTTATTGTCATTTATTGAACAAGACCAATAAATGTGTTTTTTGGGTTTTAATATTGTCATTCTTCTTATTGTTTTTGTTTTTTAATTTTTTTTTTTAATTTTGTTTTTTTAGACATGAGTGCGTGAGTGATTTCGGTTACTTAAGCTCACGTACAAAAAAATGTATCACGCACAATTTACAGGAAGTAAACATATTTTTAATACTTTTAGCTAGATTCAAGTGATCAAATTTTAATTCAATCACGATCACAAATGGTTTACGCACGCTCACGAACTTACTCAAACGTACTTTTCGTAACCAAAGCCATTATTACCATATACTTTATGTTATATAAATTTTATTTTATAATAAATAAAATAAGCAAGTTTTAAAATTAAAGTTACACACCTTTAATTATTTATTCTCGTATCTATGATAACGCTAGATATTTGAAAAAATATGTCACGCGTCCATCTCTATTCGGATTTTGTTTTCTTTGTTTTGTATTTCTGTTATATTTTTTGTTGTTCAAAATGTAATGTGTTTTTAATGTGTTTAATGTATTTTGGATAAAATTAGGTATTCGGTATTTGGTAAAGGGGTAATCGAATAAAACTTTCACTTTAAGTTAATCAAATCTTTTTTAGGAACAAGTCCCAAAACCATCTTTATTTCTCGCCGCGAACTTTTTAATTTTATGAAAAATATAAATAGTAAATGAATGGAGAAATTATTGTTTTTAGAATAAATGTCATTAAACGTATAAATATAAAAGATTTTAACCAAAGACTTAAGAACTTCATTATCGACTTAAAGACTCGACATAATGAAAGTCATCATAAACATGAACGCTTTTTGAGCTTAAATAAGGAATGGTTAGGTGCTTCTATCTCGTTTGTAAGGTAAAACGAAAACAAAGATTCCCCAAAAAGTTTTATATATTTTATTTTTTCAGATTAATTTTTACATTTACTGAATTTAGTAAAAGCAAAAATTGGATACAAATTTATAACAACAGGAATACATATTATTAACTTTTTCTTTAAATTTATTTTGATTTCAAAGTTACAGCGAAAAGATTTTTTTTCTGAAAAACAAAAAACGCCTTACAGGTTAAAAAAATGTTTTCTTCCATTTTTTTAAAGCTGTGTTTTTGTGTATTTAGGATTGTTCATTACTACAAAATTATAATATTTTTTTTTTGTAGCTTTTTTAAAAATAATTTGTAAATATATAAAAATTTTTAAAAAACAAATGTTGAAATTTAGATTCAATTTATGCTAATATAAATACGTATAATTTAATTTAATTTAATTTTAATTTTTATACCCGCCACCAAAAAATGGTGGGGGTATATTCATTTTGTCATTCCGTTTGTAACACATCGAAATATCCATTTTAGACCCCATAAAGTATATATATTCTGAATCAGGGTTTGATTTGATGACGATCTAGCTATGTCCGTCCGTCTGTCCGTCTGTTGAAAGCACGATAGAGGTCGCACCAAAAAAGCTAGGGGGCTCAAATTTTGCCAGAATCTTTCTTATATACAAGGTTTGTTGGGTATTGAAAATGGGCTAAATCGAAATATTAGAAAGTGAGTTATAGCTCGTAATGCAAGAGTAGGTCGAAAAAACCGTGTCCTTCGAACATCGAATAAAATGGAATTGTGTCCAAACGCATTAACGTACAGTCATGAAACTTCGAATATATATTTCTCGAGTCAACAACAATATCCCTTCCCAAAAATTGCGTACATCGATGCATTAGAAAAGGAGTTAGATATAAAAATGTACGAAAATTTATACCGCGCAGTGTATTTTTCAGTATATTTCAAATTTAAAACCTAATAAAACAGACAAAATTAGATGTACGACTCTGAAATTTTGCACACTTTGCTTCTTGGTGAGATTCTTTTCTGTAACGGAAAATCAATGTGCCACGCCCACTTTTACACCCACCTCCCATATAACGTTTTACCTAAAATTCATATAATTTCTCTATTAATAAAGATTTTGGAATAATAAAGGACTATATTGAAACACCTAAGTTGTACTCATTAGCAAAAACAACTTTGACACGCCTACTATAACACCCACTTTTCACGTTATCTACCGTTAATGAGATTTAAAAGCTCATAAAACCGCAAAAATTAGAGGTATGATGATCAGATTTGTTACGTATATCCTTCTAGGCAATGTCATTACTGTGCCAGACAATTAAGGTGCCACGCCCACTTTTACGCCCACCTCCCATACAACGTTTTACCTAAAATTCATATTATTTCTCTATTAATAAAGATTTTGGAATAATAAAGGACTATATTGAAGCATCTAAGTTGTACTCATTAGCAAAAACAACTTCGACACGCCTACTATAACGCCCACTTTTCACGTTATCTACCGTTAATGAAATTTAAAAGCTCAAAAAACCGCCAAAATTAGAGGTATGATGATGAAATTTGCTACATATATCCTTCTAATCAATGTAATTGTTGTAACAAAAACTTTAAGTGACACGCTCACTTTAACGCCTACCTCCCATATAACGGTTTATCTTAAATTCATGTAATTTCTCTATTGACAAAGTTTTTGGAAAAATAAAGGACTATATTGAAATATCAAGTTGTATTTATTAGCAGAAACTTTATTGACATGCCTACTTTAACGCCCACTTTCACTAAAAGACTAAATTTACGAAAACATTTTACTATCATATCGAAGTTATTAAGGGTGGTTAAATTTTAAGGGCCGATGTTGATTTTAAATAAAACACAAATTATTTAAGAAATTATTATCATTTTGTTTATTCTTATAATAGTTTATATATATAGTGAATACCCTTAATATTAAGTACTATTAAGTGAATACGCCTAATATTGTATATATCAAATTTCCGTTAATTATAATTGGTCAATTTCAAGTTTATTTTATTTTAACATCTCATGTTACATATTTTCTTTTATTTGATTATGATTGGTTAATTTCAAGTTTATTTTGTGTCAACATCTCTAATTACATTTACTTTTATTGTTTAAGTCAGCATAATTTGTCTTTAATTTTAGTATAAATAGTTCAATAAAATTGACAATATTTTGGCATTATTTTTAATAAGCAAGAATCTTTGTTTTATTTTGATTTGCCTAATTTTCAAGTTCAAGTGCTTGAAGATTCAACAACAACAATATAGTACAATCCAAATTCAAGTGTTTGGATTGAGTCATACTATGATTTCACAAATACAAGTTTTTGTATTATCATTTTTGGTGACCCCGACGTGATCCGTCATCCCTCGAAAAGGACACCCTACGTATAAGGATACCAATAAACATTTGGTAACCCTTCGACAAGGACAATCATCCTTGCGAGGACATTTAGTTGTAGTAGCATTCATCTACTACAAATTCAACGGCCTATCAATTAACATACTGGTGAATCCTGGTCCCGGACGTTGCTCGTGGAATATTTTGAGTGTCTCTTATCAGCAAGGAGGCCAACATGAAAAATCCAAATCAACTTCTAGAGTCATTGTTGAAGACAGGTGAGGCCATTCAGGCGCTCATCCGCAGTTTTAAGAAGGATTCTGCCAGTCGAAAAACAACACCAGGCTACTTCGATGACCGTGCGCGACGCCTCACTGAACTCTGGGATCAGTTCGAGGATCAGGACAATAGGCTACGATTACTTGATGTTGTCTCAACCTTGGCCACAAGTCACGAGTACTTCACTGAGGATTATTACTCGAAGATAAACGAACTCGCAAGGTCATATTTGGAAATATTTAAGGACGAAGCTAGACGTCTCAAGACAACACCTCAAGATCAACAAAAAACGTCAGGTACGAATCATGACGTTCCTACCCAAAAGCAGGAACATCTAACTCATGAAGTTAGTACTCCAGCAGATGCCACTCGACAAGGCCTCATCCGCAGGGCATCAGCCAGGATGACAACCTTAAGCCGAATGTTAAGAGACTCCACGATTGGCGATGAAATTCATCCTCGTGCATACTACCGCGTAAGGCTAGACACCATCAATAAGCTTTGGAGCCAAATTCAAGAATTATATGATGAAATCCTTGAAATCACTGAAGATCCATCAGCCTCTGGCTTCAATACTGAAGACTTTTACATCCTGAACGATCTAGTTCAGGAAAGGGTAACCAACCTGTCCATAATGGCTGACAACGCTGGTGCAGCACATGCAACTGTCGAAATACCAAGTGCATCGATCCGAAGCTCATTACAGCTACCAAGGCTCACTATACCGCAATTCGATGGAGCCTACTTAAAATGGCGGCAGTTCTATGAGTTGTTCTCTGAAATGGTAGATAAGCAACCGGTACCTGCAGTCCAGAAAATGTGGTATCTGAAGAGCAATGTATCTGGGGAAGCAGCACACCTAATAAGCCAGTTTTCCCTATCAGACGCAAACTACGTTGCTGCATGGAAAACGCTACAGGACCGGTACAACAACAAACGAATTTTGGTGGCAAACTTGGTTGACAAAATAATTAATCAACCACCGGGTACTTCAACTGCATCGGCCATTAAGGGTCTTCATGACACCACCAAGGAATGCTTATTAGCTTTAAACAACCTTGGCATTGACACAAAGTCATGGGACGCAATATTGCTACAGCTTTTAATCAAAAAACTAGATAAAACCACACACATCAGGTTTGTTCAGTCATTAAAGGAACCTAAGGAAGTGCCTACTATCATCAACTTACTATCCTTTTTGGAAATCCAGTTCCAATCAATGGAAGCTATCGATCAGAAGGAGAAACCCATAAATAAGGCTACTTTATCGATAGCATCATCAAGGGGAAACAACAGTTCCTGCAACTTTTGTAACAATGGAATCCACAATCTTTATAAGTGCATCAAGTTTTTACACCAGCCAGCATCAACCCGACTACAATGGGTTCAGAAACAAGGGCCTTGTGTAAATTGCTTCAAAACAGGCCATACATCCAAAACTTGCAGTTCAAGCAGCTGCAAAAGGTGTATGAAAAAACACAACACGTTGCTGCATTTGCAACACACTTCGCAACCAATCTCGGACTCAAAATCAAAAACCACACGCCCTGAATCAGGTGCTCAATCGAGTTCATCATTAGACAACGCTGTGGCAATAACATCAGCAGCCACAAATGCTAAATCGAGGCGGCAGGGCTTTGTTCTATTAGCAACGGCAAAGGTGATTATCACTGCTCCTAACGGTATGTCAGGCCAATTCAGGGCAATACTTGATTCCGGATCACAAGTGAATCTTGTATCGAAACGTGTGACACAAAAACTGTTAATATCTCCAACGGAAACCTCGCTCTGCATCGATGGTGTTGGCCAAACTCAGAGAAGATCAAGCCATCGGGTCAAGGTCGACATGAAATCAAGGGACCTTAACTTTTCAGCAAATCTAGATGCGTATGTACTACCAAGCATCATACCACCACAACCAAGTCAACATATTGACATTTCAACGTGGACCATTCCAAGCAATATTCCATTGGCAGATCCCCAATTCAATGTTCCTGAAAAAATAGACATTCTCCTTGGAGCAGAATTCTACTACAAACTTACCCAAAGTGGAACAATACGGCTTGATGACGACTTACCAGTGATGCAGAACACTGCTCTTGGTTGAATTGTAGGTGGTTCAATCTCTGAATATTCATCACTAAATTCACAACGTGAATTTACCTGTGCGATATTTAATACCCCTACATCGTTAGAAGTAACTATTAAACAACTCTGGAAATTAGACGAGCTTAAGACCGGCGAAAGACCACTCTCACCTTCTGACAAGTTATGTGAGATGGACTTTAATCAACATGTGCATACTAACCAGGAAGGTCGGTTTATAGTCAGACTTCCCTTTCGGGAAAACCCAGAAGCTTTGGGGGAATCGCATGCCATGGCTTTCAACAGATTCATGAGTCTAGAGCGCAAGCTCTTAAGAAATGAAGCCATCCGGACACAATATGTAGAGTTCATGAGGCAATATGAACAATTGGGCCATATGCAAAAAATTAATATCGATAGCTTGTGTGGTCCAAAATACTTTATTCCTCACCACAGCGTATTGAAACGAGATAGCTCAACAACAAAACTTAGGGTGGTCTTTGATGCATCGGCGAAAACTTCTTCAGGCTACTCATTGAATGATTTAATGTATACGGGTCCAACTGTTCAAAGTGACTTGTTCTCAATTCTTCTCCGATTTCGATTGCCAAAATTCGTATTTACCACAGATATAGAAAAAATGTATCGACAAATTCTACTTGATCCAAACAATCATCAGCTCCAATTAATTATCTGGAGGGAGCATCCAGATGCACCCATTAATTATTATAAATTAACCACGGTTACGTATGGTACACGTGCAGCGCCTTACCTGGCCACGAGATGTCCACAAAAAATAGCCGATGAAAACAATGGCAAGTTCCCATACGGCTCTCAGATACTAAAGAACAATTTTTATGTGGACGATGGTCTTGGAGGCTCAGATAGCCTCAGTGCAGCAATTAAAATGCAAGAGGAACTCATCACCATGTTAAAACAACATGGCTTCAGTTTAAAAAAATGGTGCGCTAACCATTCACAATTGCTGAAAAACATCCCCATTGGTGATCAGGAAGTCAATTTGGATTTCAATGGCAGTAATACGAACACCATCAAAACACTTGGACTATTTTGGATACCCAAAGCCGATCAATTCTGCGTCAAGGTGAAACTTAACCAACTTCAAGTAATTTCGAAGCGTACTGCAACGTCTGATATAGCAAAATTATTTGATCCTCTTGGTCTTCTCTCCCCTGTGATCGTTAAAGCGAAGATTTTTATTCAACAATTATGGCAACAAACCCTAGATTGGGATGAACCTCTACCTAAAAATCTTTGCGCGACCTGGAAGGCCTTTAGAAGTAGTAAGTAGTTTAGACGGCTTTAAAATATCACGCCATATATTCAATGATGAGATTCCAGTAAGGTCGCAGTTGCATGTGTTTGCAGACGCATCTCAGAAAGCATTTGGTGCGGTGGCATATATTCGCGCAATTCTTAAGGATGGACGCGTGATCGTACGACTACTGTGTGCAAAATCACGAGTGGCTCCTTTAAAACAGCAGACACTACCTAGACTAGAACTATGTGCGGCAGTAATAGCGGCCCAACTTGCAGATAGAATGAAAAGCGACCTCAAGTTACAGAATACACCAATATATTTATGGACCGACTCCGAGATTGTATTGTCCTGGATAAACGCACAATCCACCTCTTTTAACACCTTTGTGGCCAACAGAACATCAACAATCCAATCATTAACGCTACCTGATCAATGGCGACATGTCAGATCAAGGGATAACCCCGCTGATGTTTTATCTAGAGGACTTCAAGCAGCGGAATTGCCAACATGTAACTTATGGCTGTACGGACCTCTTTTCCTTCACGGAAGGGACGAGTCATGGCCCTCAAAATTCTTGCCGCAACTGGCAATCAATAATGACATTAAAAAGAAAAAGGTAACTCCTGTCGCAGCAATTGAGGTATCAACTAGTAACGATCTTGTATACACGATCAATCACAAGAATTCCTTTAGGACACTGCAGAGAATTCTAGCATATGTTATGCGATTTGCAAGCAATTTAAGGATACCGAAGATGAATCGTCCAAGGGAATTATCCTTGACTTCAAGAGAATTAGATAATTCACTCTCTTTAATTATCCACAAAATTCAGGTTGCTGACTTTACACAAGAAATCGAACAACTTCAGAGATACAACGAGGTTGAAAAAAGGAGCTCAATTAGCAGCTTGTCTCCTTTCCTTGATGAGAAAAATTTACTAAGAGTAGGGGGCCGTTTAGAGGCATCATCCATACCATACGATGCGAAACATCAAATGCTGATTCCTTATAATGATCCCATCGTAAAACTTCTATTCACAATGGTTCACGAAGAAAACAAGCATTGCGGACCACAAGCATTATTATGTATTATACGACAACGATTTTGGCCAATAAAGGGCAAAATTATGGCTCGAGCAACAGTCCAGAAATGCATTAGATGTATCAGGGCACGGCCACAACTAATCCACCAATTCATGGGAAATTTACCTCAACCTCGCGTCACTCCTGCTCGCCCCTTTATTAATGCAGGAGTTGACTATTGTGGACCATTTTAGATTCATTACAAGACCAGAGGTAAAAGGCCAACCAAGGCGTATATAGCTGTCTTTTATTGTTTTGCAACTAAGGCAACACATCTTGAACTGGTAACCGATCTTTCAACTGAAGCATTCATTGGTGCATTGAAACGCTTCATTAGCCGACGAGGTCGGTGTCAAAACATATATTCTGACAACGCCACGAATTTTATTGGTGCTAAAAATCAACTGTCAGAATTAGCTGAAAGCATCTGTTCCGATAAGGGACAGGAAGCAATTGTCTCCACTTTCAGCTCAAGGGGTATTCAATTCCATTTTATTCCACCGCGAGCACCACATTTTGGCGGGTTATGGGAAGCTGCAGTGAAATCAGCAAAACATCTCTTATTACGCAGTGTTGCATCAGCATCTCTAACACAGGAAGAACTGGAAACAACTATAATAGAAATTGAGGCGATTCTTAACTCTCGCCCATTGACGCCAATGTCCAATGATCCAAATGATCTTGAAGCGCTAACCCCTGGTCACTTTCTTATTGGTGAGGCGCTCACATCGCAAATAGACAGCAGCGCAACCCCAGCGAGGGTATCAGGCCTATCTCATTGGAAACTTGTCTCTCATCTCAAACAGGATTTTTGGAAACGATGGTCTACTGAATACCTAAACCAGCTCCAGCAACGTTATAAGTGGACTAAACAGTATCCTAACATCAAAATTGGAGACATGGTAATAGTCAAGGAAGACAACCTACCAGTTATGAAATGGCCCTTGGCGAGAATTGTGCAAATTCACCCTGGTGATGATGGTGTCGTTAGAGTCGTACAAATAAAATCTGCTAATGGAATATTCAAACGGCCAATACACCGTCTGGCTCTTCTACCCATCGATCAAGATTCCAAGGCAGCTGTTATTGATACGGATGATAATGATCAAACTGTCGATAAATTCTCCTCTGACTGCAATGAAGAACCCAAGGTCAAAAAAAAGAAAACTTGCACAAATCCTCTCAATCTAGCATTATTCATAATAATGTTTCTACTACCATTAGTATTTGGAAACCCAGTCGAAAATAAGAAATTTGGAACAAGGTTAGGAATTCATTTTGAGCAAATTGGTACCGCCGTCATGTCAACTACTGAATGGAATATACTTGTGTACTATGACTTGAACACCTACTGGTCGGAAACATCAAGTCTGACCAATGGCACAAAATCGTTAGAAGGACTTTGTAAAATGATAAAGCAAAACGAATCATGTCTGAATATCATTAATCACTTCAAGCTACTAGAAGGTGAGTTGCAGCTAGAGAATCGACTGTTACGAAGCAAAAGAGGAGCACTGAATATAGTTGGAAATGTTGCTCACTCATTATTTGGAATATTAGACTCAGAATATGCTGACCAAATATCTGATACAATTCAACAAGTAAAAGAAAATGAGTCATTTCTACTAAAATTGTTCAAAAATCAAACATCGGTTGTTGATTCTACACTTAATATCATACGACAAACTCAAATGGCAGCTAATGCAAGGTTTGAGCAATTAGAGCAGAAAATAAAAACCTATTTAGAAACCATGGAAAAACTCAGTAATTGGCTAGTTCAAGTACAACTTACACAACTATTTAATTCTGGAGTCTTAGAATTAACGTTAATTGCAAACAACGTAAGAGAAATTCAGTCAGCAATTCTCAACACCCTCATAGATACGCATCACGGAAAATTCAGTCCATTATTACTAACCCCAGACCAGTTACAAGGTGAAGTGGATCAGATAAGACTACATGCACCAATGTCAGCCAGACTTCCCGTGACTCAAGGGGATGAGCTTCTACAACTATTTAGACTGATGAAGGTTCAAGGTAGGCTCACTCATCAACATGCAGTGTTCAAAATAACTCTACCGTTAATTGAAGATGAGGAGTTTATGCTGCTATATCTGACTCCTGTACCTAACACAATAAACAACAACATGGTAGCCATCAAGCCATGTACTACTTTCTTGGGTATAAAGGCATCCCGTAAACAATATATACTTCTTACAAGGTCAGAGCTAAACTCCTGCGACATCATAAAACAAGACAGGTTCATATGCTCAAACGCTAATATACGATACAGTTATGGTTCAGAGATATGTGAATGTGAAATAAATTTGTATAATAACAAAACAACACCGACTTGCAAAATTGAAAACTCAACCGCTAACTGGACTCCACTTAACAAAAGAAATCAGTGGATATATGCCACTTCGTCGCCATCACGGGCAACAGCTGTTTGTAACAGAGACATTATTAATCTTTCGTTAAGGGGATCCGGCTTAATTGCGCTCCATCCAGAATGTGTTCTTAAGCATGAGTTTGTCACTATGAATGGACAAAGAGCTATATCTACTATAATAAAATCCTCATACACAAGGCTTGGCAAGATCTCCGAAATATCGATAAAAGGGGATGGTACGCAATCTATGAATCAATCAACTTCTATTAGCCTGAATAACGCGGATGACAAAAACATAAAGGAGCTACTAACGTTACAGAAGTCATTAAGGGAACAAGAAATTTTGGACTTACCGAACAAACTTAAGTCCCACCAAGAACATAGTCATGCAGTTGGCTACCTAGCACTTTCATTAAGTTTGGTGACACTCATCACACTGCTAAATAAATGTAAGAAAATATATAAGACGAATAAACCAACGACCACTGAGATCACTCATGAGAACATCGAATTACAACATAGCAATGTGACACCGATACCAATGCCCCGTCAACAAGCTCATAGATTCATCCTAGATGTCTAATTTGATCAATTTTCCCGGATATAGTTACTGCCTTGTTTTCTCTTCAACTTTGTTGAACATCCGTTCAACGCGGGGGAGGATGTTTATTCTTATAATAGTTTATATATATAGTGAATACCCTTAATATTAAGTACTATTAAGTGAATACGCCTAATATTGTATATATCAAATTTCCGTTAATTATAATTGGTCAATTTCAAGTTTATTTTATTTTAACATCTCATGTTACATATTTTCTTTTATTTGATTATGATTGGTTAATTTCAAGTTTATTTTGTGTCAACATCTCTAATTACATTTACTTTTATTGTTTAAGTCAGCATAATTTGTCTTTAATTTTAGTATAAATAGTTCAATAAAATTGACAATATTTTGGCATTATTTTTAATAAGCAAGAATCTTTGTTTTATTTTGATTTGCCTAATTTTCAAGTTCAAGTGCTTGAAGATTCAACAACAACAATATAGTACAATCCAAATTCAAGTGTTTGGATTGAGTCATACTATAATTTCACAAATACAAGTTTTTGTATTATCACATTTCTTTTTATAATGATAATATTTGTATGGTTCAATTATGTATTTAACAAAATATCGGCCAAATGGCCCCCCTCCCCCTTCCTTGGCGCCACTCCTCTATCTGATGGTCCAAATTTTCAAGGACAATGTTGATGATAAATTGTTGGGCATGATGATGAGTCGAGGTTGACTTCTCTTTTGCCACACTATCGCAAAAAACAGCAATAGTTCCCATTCAACGAACTAAGAAGGCATTCACAGATTTTCTAATATTTTATACAGACCTGTTTTGCAGAAATTTAAATACTTTTTACAATTCTCCCGATTGTGGACGAATTTTCACGATTATGTTGATCAAAAGAATAACGAAGTGCACAAAATGCATTTTGATTTGAACGCCCATTTTTATAAAAAAAACCTGAATAACTTTAAAGCGTTGCTCATTTGCGTATCTTTCCACGGATCAAATTGAGTTAGTCTGAGATTAAGAAATGTCAAATGAATTGCAGAATACAATTTTAAAGACTAGGTGTAGTTCACCTTCAACATGGGCCCTTAAAATTTAACCACCCTCTACAAAGAAAGTGATACATATTTTATTATAAAGAGATTATTCCAAGCGATTAACAAAATAATAAATATTGTGCTTTAAATGTACACAAAATTGGTGGTGGGTATAAAAGATTCGTCACAGCCGAATATAGTGCTCTTACTTGTTTAATAGCACATTGAGTATGCTTTAATTTGCAGTTTTATTCATTAAATTATCGCTTTTCGGACTAAAAAAAAATTTTTTCAACTGTTTTTTCTAAAATGCTGTGTTTTTATGTGCTTATAATAACTCATCAATAAAAAAATTTAATATTTTAAGACTACGGCTTCTATGAATTAATAGCCACTTTGGGTACTATCGAACCCACTGTGAGCCGTTGGCGGAAATCTCTGCTGCTGGAAAGCAGTCAGCGACGCACAGAGGAGTATTTGGCCTGAGAAGCTGGCCAAAATTATTAAACGTGTTTTTATACCCTTCACACAGTGAAAAAGGGTATATATAGGTTTGTCATTCCGTGTGAAATTTCTACAATTTTCATTTCCGACCCCATAAAGTATATATTTTCTGAAAGCTTATGAATAGGGAAGTCGATTAAGCTCTGTCAGTCTGTCCGTCTGACCGTCTGTCCGTGTGTATGTTAAATTAACTTTTTGAAGGCCCCGACATCGCTTGGACCTGGGTGAGGTATTAAAATATCAGAAATATTCGGGAGTAGATCGCTATTGAAAATCAGAAACATCGGTACATAAACAACTCAGATATGAGCAAAAACCCACGACCACCTCGATTTTTTTTTCACAAAAACAACATTACAACAACAACATACATACATACAAACGTGTATACTGGTTAGAGAAAACGTGGCATCGAATCCCAGCTGAGCCAAAAAAAATTTTTTTTTATATTTAAAAAATTTTTTTTTTTTAATTTTTTTTTTTAATTTTTTTTTTATTTTTTATTTAATATATTATTTATATTTTTATTATTTTTTTTTTTAATTTTTTTTTTTTGTTTTATATAAATTATATATATTTTAATTATTTTTTAAAAAATTTTTTTTTTTAATTTTTTTTTTAATTTTTTTTTTTTTTTAATTTTTTTTTAAATTTTTTTTTTTTAATTTTTTTTAACATACATACGTAAATTTATAATTTTACAATGGGATGTTTTTATATATGTATGTTTTTTATATGTATGTACGTATTTCATATGGGATAAATGGTGATACAAACTACTGTTATTGCATGACTACACGGTGTGAAGGGTATATAAGATTCGGCACGGCCGAATATAGCGCTCTTACTTGTTTGAATTAAAAGTTTTAGTTTTTTGATAGTTTTAGGTGTAGTATGATATAAAAAGTCTAGTGGCAGATTTTGAAAAAATTACACTGCGCAAAAAAAATTGTTTGTCTACCCTAGAAATAAAAGTACGTGGACTATATGGATTTTGATGCCCTCAATTCAAATCTGTTTTCCGTTTTTCTCTAGTACTTAAGGTTTTTCTTTTAAAGGCGTGGCATATTTCACCCCCTAAATCATTGGGTTGCCTAATATATTTTGTCATAACATTAAAACGGGTTCTCCGATTTTAATAGCAGGAGAATCAGAAGATGCATCGGTAAATTCTGCTTAAACTTACCAAACGCGTTTCTTTTCTATCATTACTATTTCGGAGTTATTAAAAATTTAATGGCGAAAAAAAATTTTCCTGCAAAATTCGTTAAATGTTTTTTGTTTTTAAAATGCAATAAAAAAATTAAAGAACCAAAAAGTTTAAGTTTTTGAGATTTTTCCAAAACTCACATTTCTAAGGAATAAAAGACGGTATAAATAGTAAAACTGAATTAACAAATGTTGATTTTAAAGGTTAAAACTAATTCTTGACAGACTGTATGTACATGCATATATATGATTTACGGTCTAATAAAAAAAAGAAAAATTAAAATTGTAGGGCTCTTATAAAACAATATTTTTTTATGGAAAAATGCTTTATTATGTTTATTTTATATTATTTTTAATATACGGAAACTGAAATAAATAAAAATTTCTTAATAATTATTATGTCGTATGTATATCTTTATTAGCTGTATCATCGGTGTCAGGAAGAAGTGTGATGGTTTCTGAAGAAAAAAAAAATATTAGTTCGTTATCTTTGCGTACTGCAGCTTGAAAAAGGGTCACTGCTCAGAAATAATATATTCAAGACATCTCGATTTGTATCGCTTCTGCTGAATTTTTTGTAAACTTATTTTTGTGTTTAATGCTTTTAATAATTATTCTTATTAGGTACGTATATTTATTTTTTAACAAATAATGTTTTGTAGAGCAGGTACGTATATAAAAATATCTTTTATGGGGATGGGTGTATAACTATTATCGATAATAAAGAATTTTTGAAATTTATAATTATAGGCAGGTATTAACATTGTGAAGTGTTAAAAGTGATTTGAATAACAATTGAAATCAATAATTCAAAATACATAGAAGTTTATAACGATATAAATGTATAAGAAAAAATGCCTGATGAGCAAAAATAGAAGAAATGTGAAAATTAAGAAAAAACGGTCAAAAATAATGGCGCAAACTTGCGCACACTTTTTTTTTTTTTTTTTTATTTCTAAAATAAGAGATTCTAAATTTTACTGTGGTATCAAGCACAATTCGTAGAGATGCTAACCTCACTTTTAAAAACCTCTTATTTTTCTTTTTTTTTGCAAAAAAAGTGTATAATTTTTTTTTTAGCTTTTGAACGAATTGTTATAACATGAATGTACAACATATTTAAATTTTTTTCTTTTTTAAATAACTTTTGATCAAACCTTTCAGCGAAAAAAAATCATTAAACCTTTATTCGTTTAGCCGCAAAAAAAAATATCATATAAACATCCAGAAAACGAAAAAAGCATTTAAATCTCATATAATTTTCTTCACTTTCCTGATTTTAGCAGTCTCAGAGCTACAAATCGCAACTAAAAGTCTTCAAAATTTGCAATATAATGTAAAATATTGTTGTCTATTGAGCTTCGTACTTAGTTCTTAAGATTTCTTAAAATACAGTTTTGCCTTTTTGGCCAGCTTTTCAGGCCAAATACTCCTCTGTGCAACGGTTGCCTGTAGAAATATAATTTTGACAGACATTTAGATTAACATATGTATGTCTCACAAATTTTAAAGTCAGATGTAAAAAATATGCCGTGTATAATAACCTTTAACAAACAACATGTGGCTGAATGCAAAGAATTATGAACATAGAAGTGTACGATGTGTTTCCAAGAGAGCAATACACAGTATTCACATTCAACAATATAAAGGGTCCGCCAAATAAATGCTATAAAAAGGGTAGCTTCGGCTGTGTGGCACGTAGCGCCATCCTGTTGAAACCAAATGTTGCCAATATCCTCCCCAATAACGATCGCCATTGACTACGGTCACTCCTTGCTCATTTTCGAAGAAAAATGGCCCAATTATGCCTCTGGACCAAAATCCGCACCAAACAGTGACTCATTTTGGGTGTATCGGCTTTTCAATGTATGCGTGCGGGTTTTCTGTGCCCCAAATGCGACAATTTTGCTTGTTTACATACCCGCCAAGATCAAAATGAGCTTCATCTGAAAAGATGATTTTTTTTTTGGCAAAATCGGCCAAAGTAATGTCGCAATATTTCCCATCGTTGTTCAAGCGTATACACAACCATATTCGTTCAGTGGAAGGATAAAACTAATTATCTGTCAAATCAGACATGAGCTAAGTGTTAGCATTCACGAACTAAGCACTAGTTTAAAAAAAAACGTTAGATGGCGGACCCTTTATGTGACATGACAAGCAAGATTCATTTTGGGAATGAATGCCAATTTTTCGATTTAGTATCATACCTTAGTACGCCAAAAATTATGTTTGCGAATACAAATTCATTTTTTTTCTCTCGTTTTTTGAATTATGCTCTGAATTAAACAAGATAAAAGTTGCGAGACTAGGTGTAGTTCACCTTCAACATGGGCCCTTAAAATTTAAACACCCTCTACAAAGAAAGTGATACATATTTTATTATAAAGAGATTATTCCATAGCGATTAACAAAATAATAAATATTGTGCTTTAAATGTACACATAATTGGTGGTGGGTATAAAAGATTCGGCACAGCCGAATATAGTGCTCTTACTTGTTTTTTATTTAATTCGTTTGCAATACAAATTTTATTTTTAAAATTTGCCGTTTTTCATTCCTCTCACAAATTAAAAATATTTCATTCCAAGCAAAATAGAATCAAAAACAAATAATTCTTTTCAAAAATTACGTCTTTTTATTTGTTGTTGTTTGTGGTATGAAAATCTTAACATTAAATAATGTACAGTAATTTAAACAACACACAATGCGTTCTTAACAGATTGGATTTTGCTTATATGTATATAAGTAGCTGTATCGTATATAAATATTATCTATATATATAAAAGTGAAACTCTGTGTGTGTGTGTGTGTGTGTGTGTGTGTGTGTGTGTGTGTGTGTGTGTTAGCTATAGACTCCGAAACTGTAAAACCGATCGGGCTCAAACTTTGGTAAGTTGTTGTACACATACCAGGGAGTGTTTATGGGTGGAAAAAAGTGGGCGGGGCCACGCCCATAAAATATTAGTTATCATTTAAGCTACTTGCACATGACCGATTTATCTGAAACTTTGCACACATATCGAGCTCTCATGACTAAATAATTTCGTGATAAGAAAAGTGGGCGGGGCCACGCCCCTAAAAAAGTTTTAATTTTGAGGTACTTGCACTGGACCGATTTTTCTGAAACTGTGCATACATACTAAGCTGTTATAACCATATAATTTCGTGATTAGAAAAGTAGGCAGGGCCACGCCCATAAAAAAAGGTTATAATTTTGAGGTACTTGCACCAGACCGATTTTTCTGAAACTTTGCACACATATCGAGCTGTCATGACTTAATAATTTCGTGATTAGAAAAGTGGGCAGTGCCACGCCCATAAAAAATAGGTATCATTTTGAGGTACTTGCACTGGACCGATTATTCTGAAACTTTGCACACATATTGAGCTGTTATGGCTTTACAATTTCATGATTAGAAAAGGGGGCAGGGCCACGCCCATAAAAACAATTATAATTTTGAGGTACGTGCACTGGTCCGATTCTTTTGAAACTTTGACACATATTGAGCTGTTATGACTTTATAATTTCGTGATTAGAAAAGTGGGCAATGCCACGCCCATAAAAAAATTATAATTTTTAGGTTTTCGCACTTGATATTAAATTAAAATTCAGAATGCATTTCGATTCATTAAGGGGCGAAGCAACGCGCGCCGGGTTTGGCTAGTATTTTATATATATGTAAACATATAATATTTTTATGATCACAAATTTAATTATTATTGATTTAAAGATGCGGGCAAGAAAAAGAACTTTATAGGTCTAATAAAATAATTAGGCATTTATATAAAAAAGGTAAAATCTTAAAAGGATATACATACGTATTAGAAAAATACATAGATACCTGAATATGTAAACAGAAAATTCTTTATATTCTTAATTTTTTTTTTTTTACTCAATAAAGTAAAAATCCTTGTTTGTCTTAAATTGAAATTTGGTATAAAAGCTTCCTTATATATAAGCATATGTCAAGCGCCAATAGGTAAAAAGTTGTGTGTCACACTGTAACCAATGCCTCTTTTAACAACAACAATACCTTAAAAAACAAATAGCATCAATAAGAAGGTATATGTGAAAATTATCCCTTGCAAAGAATACAAGACAAAAAATTTTTGGCGCCACATAAAAAAAATGTCTGTATAAAAAAATATGTAACACAGTCGGATTCGGTTAAGCTGCCGCCGTTTAATTGAAGAAATCACTTAACTAAAATTAAATATTTTTACTATTATTTTTAAGAAAATGAGTTCGCTTAAGGGAAAATCAGTTTTACAGCTTTTTTGTTTTTATACCCGCCACCAAAAAATTTTGTCATTTTGTCATTCCGTTTGTAACACATCGAAATATCAATTTTAGACCCTACAAAGTATATATATTCTGAATCAGGGTTTGATTTGATGACGATCCAGCTATGTCCGTCCGTCTGTCCGTCTGTTGAAAGCACGATAGAGGTCGCACCGAAAAAGCTAGGGGGCTCAAATTTTGCCAGAATCTTTCTTATAGACAAGGTTTGTTTGGAATTGAATTTGGGGCTAAATCGGAATATTAGGAAGTGAGTTATAGCTCGTAAAGCAAGAGTAGGTCGAAAAAACCGCGTCCTTCGAACATCGAATAAAATGGAATTGTGTCCAAACGCATTAACGTACAGTCATGAAACTTCGAATATATATTTCTCGAGTCAAAACAATATCTTTCCCTAAAAATTGCTTACATCTATGCATTAGGGAAGGAGTTATCGATCAAAATGTACAAAAATTTATACCGCACAGTGTATTTTTCGGTATATTTAAAAATAAAAACGTAATAAAAGCAACAAACTTGGATGTACGACTCTGAAATGCTGAGATGCTTTTTTGTAACGGAAAATGAATGTGCCACGCCCACTTTTACGCCCACCTCTCATATAACGCTTTACCTAAAATTCATATAATTTCTCTACTAATAATGATTTTGGAATAATAAAGGGCTATATTGAAACATCTACGTTGTACTCATTCGCAAAAACAACTTTGACACGCCTACTATAACGCCCACTTTCACCTTATCTACCGTTAATGAAATTTAAAAGCTCATAAAACCGTCAAAATTAGAGGTATGATGATCAAATTTGCTACATATATCCTTCTAATCAATGTAATTGTTGTCCCAAAAAGTTTAGGTGACACGCCCACTTTAACGCCTACCTCCCATATAACGGTTTATCTTAAATTCATGTAATTTTTCTATTGACAAAGTTTGTGGGAAAATAAAGGACTATATTTAAATATCTAAGTTGTATTTATTAGCAGAAACTTTATTGACACTCCTATTTCAACGCCCACTTTTACTAAAAGACTACATTTACAAAAGCATTTTAGTAGCATATCGAAGTTATGAAGGGTGGTTAAATTTTAAGGACCGATGTTAAATTTAAATAAAACACAAATTATTTAGGATATTATTTTTATTTCTTTTTGTAATGATAATATTTGTATGGTTCAATTATGTATTTAACAAAATATCGGCCAAATATCGGTAAAATGAGAAATGTCAAGTGAAATGCAGAAAACAAATTTAGAGATTAGGTGCAGTTCACCTTCAACATGGGCCCTTAAAATTTAACCACCCTCTGCAAAGAAAGTGATACATATTTTATTATAAAGAGATTATTCCATAGCGATTAACAAAATAATAAATATTGTGCTTTAAATGTACACAAAATTGGTGGTGGGTATAAAAGATTCGGCACAGCCGAATATAGTGCTCTTACATGTTTTTTATTTAATTCGTTTGCAATACAAATTTTATTTTTAAAATTTGCCGTTTTTCATTCCTCTCACAAATTAAAAATATTTCATTCCAAGCAAAATAGAATCAAAAACAAATAATTCTTTTCAAAAATTACGTCTTTTTATTTGTTGTTGTTTGTGGTATGAAAATCTTAACATTAAATAATGTACAGTAGCAGCCATAATAATTTAAACAACACACAATGCGTTCTTAACAGATTGGATTTTGCTTATATGTATATAAGTAGCTGTATCGTATATAAATATTATATTTTATATATATGTACACATATAATATTTTTATGATCACAAATTTAATTATTATTGATTTAAAGATGCTGGCAAGAAAAAGAACTTTATAGGTCTAATAAAATAATTAGGCATTTATATAAAAACGGTGCAATCTTAAAAGGATATACGTATTAGAAAAATACATAGATACCTGAATATGTAAACAGAAAATTCATTATATTCTTAATTTTTTTTTTTACTCAGTAAAGTAAAAATCCTTGTTTGTCTTAAATTGAAATTTGGTATAAAAGCTTCCTTATATATAAGCATATGTCAAGCGCCAATAGGTAAAAAGTTGTGTGTCACACTGTAACCAATGCCTCTTTTAACAACAACAATACTTTAAAAAACAAATAGCATCAATAAGAAGGTATATGTGAAAATCATCCCTTGCAAGGAATACAAGACAAAAAATTTTTGGCGCCACATAAAAAAAATGTCTGTATAAAAAAATATGTAATACAGTCGGATTCGGTTAAGCTGCCGCCGTTTATTTGAAGAAATCACTTAACTAAAATTAAATATTTTTACTATTATTTTTAAGAAAATGAGTTCGCTTAAGGGAAAATCAGTTTAACAGCTTTTTTGTTTTTAAAGCTACAAAGTTCAATAAAGCAAACACTGCTTAGTAGGAAAAATTTATCATTATTAGATATACGACGAAATACAGTGCTACAGCAACATTTTCTATTAATTTGTTTTAAAACAATATAAAAAGTAGACAATCTATTTAACCAAAATGGTTTCAATTTATCCAAAATTTTTTATTAATAAACATCTTGCATAAGCCAAAAAAAATAAATCCTTCAATTATCAATTTCCCTTACCCGAATCCGACTGTAATGTTTGTAAGTATGATGTTTGTGTACCGCTTATCAGTTTAAAAAACCAACACACAATAAGAAAGTATTCCGTTTATGAATGCAAGAAATACAAAAACAAAACCTACATATGAAACATTGTTTCTGCCGGCACCAAATATTCGTAATAAAATTGTGTATGCATTTAGGTATGTATGTTGCAATAAATTAAAAAACAAGTTGCCACAAGTATGTATTTAACTAAATTTCTTTAACAAAATTTTCAACTTTTGATGATTTTGAGTTAATAATGTCATATTGTTTGGTTTTAAACGCCCCACAGTGGCGCCTTTACCTAAAACCCGTGCAAAAATACAAAATTTCATGACAAATTTTTGTGAAATGAATGAAAACATCTTATAAGGAACTACTTACTGATCGCAATTCAAAAACGTTTTCCTTAATTGCATAAAAATTATAGTTTGTGGAGCTGCTCAAAATCAACAATTTTTAAGAAAGCAAAAAGATCTTGAAAAAATAAATGAACTTTAGAATTAAAGCGTCAGAAATATTGTCGTTTGATTACTACTTTTTTGGTATTTGTTTTAAGGTATGTTTGTTTTTAATTAAAATAAGTAGTAAAATGTTCAGCATATGCCCTACTTTTTCGGCAGTAGCCGCTTTTCAGAGACCCTATGTTTAGGTCATTTTTACAAATAAAATAGAGCATATCTAAAAATGGTCTCGCCCATATTTTCTGAGCATATTTGTTACATAATACTTGAAATAATTTAACTAAGTTTGGCTGCCGTAGGTTGCCGCTGTAGGTGAAATAAGAAAAAAACTGTTACAACCTCATAGCGAAAACGAGAAAAAAATTTGTCTCATTTTTAAAGAATGTAACAAAGATGTGTGCAAAGAAATGTGAAAATAAATAAAAAAGGGTTTCCAAAGTTACTTGTTGCATATTTGTATTGCTTTTCGTTAAATAATAAACAATATTTTGCTCTGCCATTCAGGTAGGCATAACTATTGCAATTTTTTTATTTATTTTAATTTAAAAACACCTGTTATAAAAGTAGGCTGGTAGTTTTAAAACTTTTTTATACTGAATAAAATATAAACTGCAGGTATACATATATTCCAGTTAATTTTTTTTTTGCTCAAATTAGGTAGTTGAAACCTTTTTTTAATTTTTGGGTACAAATTAAACCGCAATTGTATAATGCAGCCAGTAAGGTTTTTACTTTCTAAAACTAATGATCAGTAACAGAACTTGTAAAATTTTATTTTAAAGTGCGATAATGTCATTTACCAATTTAGAATTGTTGGAGTTATTCACAAACTCAGATAATGAAAATGCATTTAAATTGGCTATTGTGGAAAAACTTAACGATTTACCAGGATACCACGAAATGGATGTTCATAGCAAAATTCACTTCGTTTCCCTAAAAAAAATGCCTTACCTCACACCGTACGAAAAAAGCATTTATGAAAAACAACCCAGACTGGCTAAATGGAGTTACAACTTTTAAAAATATAGAAGAACCACATACATCCTCTGACAGCAAAAGAGGAAGACCAGCAAAAACTATAAACGAGTGTTCTGAGTACACAAGAAAACGTAAACTTGAAAATGCCACAAAAGATATATCTAAATCGCATCTTTCAGAAGCATTATGTCTTAAGTTTGTAAAAGATAAATAAGGTCCGACATTACAAAAGCTGTGGTACTTGCAAGCCCAGATCGACTGCAGAGAATCAAAGGGAGTATTCTTCCTGGATACAAAAAGATTACATCTGCCAAAAAGAAGCAGTGCCACCTAATGTAAAGGTTACTGAAGTATCGGTAGAGGTAAAACTGCAAGACTTAATGGATCATACAGCCAAACGCCTTATTCAAAGTTTGCCTGAAGAGGAAGCAGTATCACTTCCAGATTAGCTTACATTGATAAATAAGTGGGGATGTGATGGATCATCCGGTCCGCGTAACAGCCCGAATTACTGGGGTCGACAATAATATATATAAAAAGGTTGGCAGTTATCCTAAATGTTATAAACTCTAGAGAAATGGTAAATGGCCCAAAGTTTGATAATTATGCATCAAAAACTTCCCAACTTTTAGCTCAAATGTACCCTGAGAAGAAAATAACTCCTACGGTTCATAAGATTTTGGCTCATGGCAAGAGTTTAATTGAATATCAATGCTTACCGATTGGAGAGTTGTCAGAAGAAGCCCAGGAATGCAAAAACAAATACTACAAAAAATTTAGATACACGAATACTTTCAAAATTTCACGGATTAGACAGAATGCGGACCTTTTTTATATGTTGGCGTCCTCTTCAGACCCACTAATTTCATCACGAAGACATAAGATAAGATCTCAAAAGGATTTGGAAGAATAAAATTATAGCCCCGATATGTTAAATCTATTAGGTAACGCTCCCAATGTTGATTACTATTTCAAAGAGAACTAACTAATAAAAACCAATTATTCTAGCTAAATAAAATATATACTAAATAACATTATATCTATAGCAAAAATATATTTATATTAAAAATAATTTAAAAATGTGTTTCTGTAATAGAAACAAAAAAATTTAATATTGGTTTAACATGTTATATTAGATTGCTTTTTTCTAAACTTTCGGATTTGAACAATGTGCATTGCAAAGCGCACCGGGTCAAACTAGTTACTTAATATAAATTTACTTAGATTTAAATATTAAAAGTATATAAAAATGTGTATTTGCGATACAAAAAAAAACTTATATTTAAAAAAACATGTTAAAATTTAACTGGAAAAATTATCCTATTATATATATTATCTTAATTATTTCAAAAGTTATGATTTTTGCAACGAAAAAAGTCAAAAGGCGCCACTGTGCGCCCTTTACTTGGTTCTAAAAATGTCTGAAGTAAGATGGACCCATTCCGATTTTTTTAATTGCATGACAACGTAACTTCTATATATGTATATTCAAAAAGCGTTCAGCACTTACGCAGTATGTTTACTTACGTGTGCTTAATGGCAAATTATTTTATTTTTTAGAAAAACACACAACCACATACGCTGTTATTTCTGAATACATTTAAAAGTAATTTTCTGATAATTTTTCAGTTTACTAGAAGTGTGTACTACCTACTTATGTTTATCTGCACACACTTTTAGTTTTCGTACCACTTTGTTTATTTTCGTATTCGCTATTATATAATTTTAAAAGGATATTTGTCTGAAATTTTTATAAGAAAATTTTAAGATCTCTATTGACATGAATGGTAAAAAAAGTTTAAAAAGTTCAATACCTAACCCGTTGTTTTATATAAAACGGTTTTATGGCAATACTGAAAAATTTGATTTTAAGACATACCATTCCCATGAAAACCACAGATATAATTATATTTAATCTGAATTGCTTGTTTGAAACCCGTTTATACTTTTGTTTTTTTATCACTAATCAGACATACATACAATAATTCTTTAAAATTTCATATTGCCTGGTGTTTAATACTAAATTAAGTTGCCTTTAACGTATGTATTTAATATGTTTAACAAAAATTTGGGGAGAAACAAATAGTTGGAAAAACTAAAAATTAAAGTCTTTAAAATATTTTCTTTAATTCCTTAAATGGTGAAATTGTCCCCATTAACACAACAAAAATAATAAACTACAATGGCAACGCTGTTAACTTTTCTTCAAGGAAAATAAAAATTCAATTTGTGAATCGATTTTTTTTTAATTTTTCGATTATGTTCTTTGAATGAATGATTCTTGTAAGGAATTTAAAATTAAAAGCGTGGAGAGAATTTTTTTTTCAATTTTTATACCCGACAACAAAAAAATGGTGGGGGTATATTCATTTTGTCATTCCGTTTGTAACACATCGAAATATCCATTTTAGACCCCATAAAGAATATATATTCTGAATCAGGATTTGATGTGATGACGATCTAGCTATGTCCGTCCGTCTGTTGAAAGCACGATAGAGGTCGCACCGAAAAAGCTAGGGGGCTCAAATTTTGCCAGAATCTTTCTTATAGACAATGTTTGTTTGGTATTGGAAATGGGCTAAATCGGAATATTAGGAAGAGAGTTATAGCTCGAAAAGCAAGATTAGGTCGAAAAAACCGTGTCCTTCAAACATCGAATAAAATGGAATGTGTCCAAACGCATTAACGTAGCCTCATGAAACTTCGAATATATGTTTTCTGAGTAAAAACAATATTTTTCCCGAAAATTATCTAAATCTATGCATTAGGAGAGGAGTTATCGATCAAAATGTACGAAAATTTATACCGCACAGTGTATTTTTCGGTATATTTAAAAACAAAAACGTCATAAAAGCAACAAAATTGGATGTACGACTCTGAAATTTTGCACACATGGCTTTTTGATCAAATGCTTTGTTCTAACGGAAAATCAATGTGGCACGCCCACTTTTACGCCCACCTCCCATATAACGTTTTACCTAAAATTCATATAATTTCTCCATTAATATAGATTTGGGAATAAAAAAGGACTATATTGAAACATCTAGGTAGTACTCATTGGCAAAAATAACTTTGACACACCTACTATAACGCCCACTTTTTACGTTATCTACCGTTAATGAAATTTAAATGCTCATAAAACCGCCAAAATTAGAGGTATGATAAAATTTGCTACGTATATCCCTCTAGGCAATATCATTACTGTGCCAAAAAATTAGGGTGCCACGCCCACTTTTACGCCCATCTCCCAAAAAAAATTTTTACCTAAAATTCATATAATTTCTCTATTAACAAAGATTTTGGAATAATAAAGGGCTATATTGAAACATCTAAGTTGTACTCATTCGCAAAAACAACTTTGACACGCCTACTAACGCCCACTTTTCACGTTATATACCTTTAATGAAATTTAAAAGCTCATAAAACAGCTAAAATTAGAGGTATGATGATTAAATTTGCTACGTATATCCTTCTAGGCAATTTCATTACTGTGCCAGAATATTAAGGTGCCACGCCCACCTCCCATATAACGTTTTCCCCAAAATATATATAATTTCTCTATCAATATAGATTTTGGAATAATAAAGGGTTATATTGAAACATCTAAGTTGTACTCATTCGCAAAAACAACTTTGACACGCCTACTATAACGCCCACTTTTCACCTTATCTACCGTTAATGAAATTTAAAAGCTCATAAAACCGTCAAAATTAGGGGTATGATGATGATATTTGCTACATATATCCTTCTAATCAATGTAATTGTTGTGCCAAAAAGTGACACGCCCACTTTAACGCCTACCTCCCATATAACGGTTTATCTTAAATTCATGTAATTTTTCTATTGACAAAGTTTGTCGGAAAATAAAGGACTATATTGAAATATCTAAGTTGTATTTATTAGCAAAAACTTTATTGACACGCCTACTTTAACGCCCACTTTAATTAAAGACTACATTTACAAAAACATTTTAGTAGCATATCGAAGTTATAAAGGGTGGTTAAATTTTAAGGACTGATGTTGTATTTAAATAAAACACAAATTATTTATGAAATTATTATTATTTCTTTTTGTAATTATAATATTTGTATGGTTCAATTATGTATTTAACAAGATATCGGCCAAATGGCCCCCCATCCTGTGCGCCACTCCTCTATCTGATGGTCCAAATTTTCAATGACAATGTTGATGATCAATTGTTGGGCATGATGATGAGTCGAGGTTGACTGCTCTTTTGTCACACTATCGCAAAAACCAGCAATGGTTCCCATTCAACGAACTAAGAAGGCATTCACAGATTTTCTAACATTTTATACAGAACTGTTTTGCAGAAATTTAAATATTTTTTACAATTCTCCCGATTGTGGACGAATTTGAACGATTATGTTGATCAAAAGAATTACGAAGTGCAAAAAATTCATTTTGATTTGAACTCCCATTTTTATAAAAAACCTGAATAACTTTACAGCGTTGCTCATTTGCGTATCTTTCCACGGATCAAATTGAGTAAGTTTGAGATTGAGAAATGTCAAGTGAAAAGCAGAAAACAAATTTAAAGACTAGTTGTAGTTCACCTTCAACATAGGCCCTTAAAATTTAACTACCCTCTATAAAGAAAGTGATACATGTTTTATTATAAAGAGATTATTCCATAATGATTAACAAAATAATAAATATTGTGCTTTAAATGTACACAAAATTGGTGGTGGGTATAAAAGATTCGGCACAGCCGAATATAGTGTTCTTACTTGTATTTTTTTTATGTATGGACTTTGACGAGAAAAATAAATAAAAAATATAATAAGCTTGTTTTTGTAAGATTACCTTGTAAATTAAGGCAGATGATTTTTTACAGAAGAAGTAACCACAAAAATTTAACAACAGAACGGCACGTCACATAACGACAACAGAAAGTAAAGACTAATGAAGCCTTAAATTTAATAAAATAAATTAATAGCAAATTAAAGATACATAAAGGAAGTGATACATATTTAACTTTAAAAGTTTATTTAATAATCATTACTGTTAATAACAAAATAATTAATTTTGTGCTATAAAAGTACATAAAAGTGGTGGTGGGTATCAAAAATTCGGCACAGCCGAATATAGTGCTCTTACTTGTTTATAAGTATGTAGGTATATACACTCAGGTCTTTTTTTATGCGGTAGATGCTTTCCGCTTAAAACCGCATAAAAAAGACTCTAGCTCCATACAAAAACTAGGGATACGTTCCGGAATTTAAAAAAATCGCATAAATTGAAATTAAAGTATTAAAAATGTACCAAATTCGCATAAAAAAGGAAATTTCATTTTTTTTGATGGCTCTGATTGATGATTCCCCTAGTTTAAAGTGTCTGCCAGAGCCTTATTTTTAGCTACATTTGCTAAGCGGTCCAAAATTTCGATTTTGGTCTCTAAAGAAATCGTTTGTCTTTTTTTTCTTATTTTTCTCCATATCAATTTCTTAAAATCGAATCCAAAAGTTTTATGTTAGCATTGAAACCATAGAAAAATTACACTTACTTTTTGGAGCGAAACTTCAACACCTACGATAATTCAAATTTAAAAATCTCTGTAAAATTCCACCACAATAAATATTTTAAATTTAATGCAAAATTCAACAGTCAATGACTAAACTGCAAACGTACGTTAGAACATTTCTTCGTCGCCTGCTTACAAAATCTATAAGGAAAATCCCAAATTTCAAATAATCGCTGCTGGTCATCAATTCTCGTTCTATGAAACTATGAAATGAAAAGTTTTTGTGTGTAATATCATATGGTGCCACCATACCCTTTGATATACAAAAACTTTTTCATTTCACAGTTTCACAGAACGAGAATTGATACCCTGTTCTTCGCATGAAACGCATTAATTAACAGAAAATACAAACCTTAACAGAAATATCAAAGCCCAGTGTTATCATGGTGTAATTACATAAGGTGACAGCGTAAAGGAGAGCAATTTTTGTCTCTCTTTTTTTATGTATGGAGTTTGACAATTTCCAAAGTTGAAATAATTTTTTTAAGTATGTATTTTGACATTCTCCAGAACACAAAAAAATTGTCAGCTGGGCTTGCACCGCCACCTTGTATAAGTGTACCCTGAGTGTTATCAATTATCTAAATATTATTTTTATATAAAAAAAAATTTTTGAATATTTAAAAACCGCATAAATTCAAATTCGCATAAAAAAATACCGCATAAAAAAGACCTGAGTGTACATAGTTAAAAAAAATATATTACGAATATAAAAGAATAATGTCATTTGATAGGAAAAGAAAGACAAATAAAGTGAAATCTGGCTTAAAGGGCACTTCCCATAAGCGGACACCCTCTTTAGACGGACATTGTTGCCATTTTCCCTGAGCGCTCTATAAGAATGCTTTTCTGCAGTAGCTTTGCCTTAAACGGATGCTTATAATGAGCTGACGCAGACACCCGCTTGACAAAAAAATATTCTCTTCGATGCACAATTCGTTTTCGTAAGGCAGGGCTTACATTTTACAGTCAGGAATGTCCGACAGCATTTGATGTTGATTTTGAGCCTGAGGATAATTTGCTATTAAATCTGCTAGCCAAAATGAAGAAAAGATGTGTTGCGGGAATCAGTGAGCAAAGCCTATAACATTTTAGAAGATCGATGATGACTATGTTGGAAAATACAATTAAATACTTGTGATATAAATACTTTGTAAATTATACATCTAGATTGTATTTGAAAATTAATAATTATATTTTTTTCTTTTTCTTGAGTAATACCTTTTTGAAGTTTTGGTTAAACTATTTTTATAAATAAATTTACTCCTTTATTTACCCTAACAAATTGGTTTATTGTTTTTATCTGGTTATGGGCCCAGACATGGCTGAAGGAATTTTTTCTATTAATTTGTTTGAGGGTCGGAATTTTGATAATTGGAGATTCAGACTGGAAGCGGTTCTGGATGAACATGGTTTGCTTAATTTGATTGAACAAGATGTCGAAGAATTGGTAGCTCAAGAAGCCGTTGCTATCAAGAAGGAAGAGCTAAAAACAAATGATAAAAAGGCAAAGTCTTTAATAATCAGAAGAATTCCGGATTCTCATTTGGAGTACGTTAAGGACTGCAAGAGTTCGTATGAAGTGTTATTGGCACTTACAAATGTGTTTGCAAAGAAGAGCATTTCTAATCAGTTATTTTTGAGAAAGAAACTGATAACAATGAAGTATGAAGAAACTGAAAGTTTAAGCAAATTTTTCCTAAAATTTGATGGACTGGTACGACAGTTAATATCATCTGGTGCTAAAATGGAAAAGCTAGATATAATTTGCCATTTGCTCATTACCCTACCGGAAACTTTTTATAATGTTGTCACTGCGATCGAAACTTTAAATCCAAATGATTTGCAATTAGATTTTGTAAAAAACAGATTGTTGGAAGAAAAGCGTAAGCATGGAAATTTTAGTAAAGGAACTAACGTTGAAAATGTTGCAATGAAAGCAAGTTTTAAGTTTAAGTGTCATTACTGTGGAAAGATTGGCCACAAAAAGAAAAATTGTTTTAAGTGGAAGAAAGATCAGTCCGGTAAGAAAGCGAATTTTTCAAGCAGTGAAGTAAGTTTTATTGCGAATGAAAATTGTTTTGGTGTTGAAGCAACTAGTTACATGAAATGGATTGTAGATTCTGGAGCGAGCGATCACATGTCGAATAATGAAAAATACTTTGATGAAATTCATGTTCTTAAAGATCCTGTAATTATTGGTATTGCTAAAGATGGTGTTTCCATTGAAGCAAATAAAATCGGAACAGTGCGCGGAGTTATAAATGTAAAAGGTAATATGATACGTGTAGAAATAAAAACGTACTATTTTGCAAGGACTTGAAATGTAATTTACTCTCTGTTCGGCGTATTGAAGAAGCAGGGTTAAAAACAGTATTTTAAAATAAAGCTGTTAGAATTTACAAAGGTGACTCATTGGTATTAAATGCTAAAAGGAATAATAAACTTTATCAATTTGATGTAAAATATTATAAAAAGGCATTTGTGAATATTACTGATGAGCGAAATGTTATGGATTTGTGGCACCAACAACTAGGTCATTTGAATTTTTCTGATATGAAAAAGCTGAAAATAATAGCTGATGGTTTAAATGATTTAGTGAGAAAAATCCTTCTGTGAGTCATGTGTTTTTGGTAAGCAAACGCGAAAACCTTTTAAACCAAAGCTAAAAGTCAAGACTTCAAGAATTTTACAACTAATTCATAGTGATGTGTGTGGTCCAATGAATATTAATTCTTGGGACGGTAAACAGTATTTAATCACCTTTCACACTTCACTTCAGTATATATGATGTCAAAGAAGTCAGAGGTTCTAGAATATTTTAAAACTTTCAAGTCGATTGGATGAGTTCTCATCCAATGCCTTCAAAGAATTCTGTAGAACTTCAGGGATTTCCCTTTAATATACAAATGCTTATACTCCTGAGCAAAATGGAACATCCGAGAGAATGAACCGTACATTGATTGAGAAAGCAAGATCTTTAATTTGTAATTCTGGTGTTGAAAAGTGCTTATGGACTGAGACTGTGTACTGTGCTAATTACCTGACTAATAAAAATCCTACAAGTGCCATTTCTAATAGTCATACTCCGGCTGAAATTTGGTTTGGTGTAAAACCGAACTTATCACACCTTAAAATTTTTGGATGTATTGCATATTCTCACATTCCAAAAATAAAACGGAAGAAAGTAGATGTGAAATCTGAAAAACTAATAATGGTAGGCTATAGCGGCAACGGATATAAGTAGATTATGGAGCCCTGATAAACGTAAAATTATTCTGTCTAGAGATGTGGTTTTTAACGAAAATGATTTTCCAAAATCAAAAACAGATAATACAAATAATTCACAAATTTTAGAATTTGAAAATTCGCAAAAAGAAATGAGAGATTCTATTTTCAACAGACAATTTGTGGAAAATGACAGTGACAGCGAAGAGCAGTTTAAAGAAGCAATAAGTGAAGAATATCATAATCAGAATCAAGAATACAATGAAGAAATTAGTGATGAACTTAATGTAAATGAACCAGAGAGAACAGATGAAATGGACATAGAAGAATCTGATATTGATCAACCAGTTTCATCTTTGCGTAGAAGTACAACAGTGAGAAAGCTAACAAGCCGATATAATTATAATTTTTTAGCATTAAATGCGGAGCATTTTGTTTGTAATACACCTACAACATATGAAGAAATAAAAAGCTGTTCGGGTTCAATTAAATGGTATGAAGCCATTAAAAGTGAATTAGATTCGTAAAATAAAACTAAGACCTGGAATTTAGTAAAACATCCTGAAGGAAAAAGCATTGTTGATTGTAAGTGGATTTTTAAACGAAAATTAGATAATAATGGTAATTTTGGTGAATATAAGGCACGTGTTGTAGCAAAAGGATTTACACAACTTCAAGGCTTCGATTTTCAAGAAACATACTCCCCTGTTGCCCGAGTCGGTACTTTTCGAATATTACTTGCTGTTGCAAATAAAATGAAATATTACATACAACAAATGGACGTTAAGACAGCATTTCTTAATGGTTATCTTCGAGAAGAGATATATATGAAACCCCCTAAAGGTGTTAAATGTGATTCAAGTATGGTATGTAAATTAAATCGCTCATTATATGGATTAAAACAGGCTCCACGTATGTGGAACGAGAGATTTAATAATTATATTTTAAAATTAAAGTTTCAACGGTCCAAAAATGATTATTGTTTGTATATTCGGAAAACATGTAACAATATAACATACTTATTAATATATGTAGATGACCTCTTACTTGTTGGTAATAATATTGATGAAATTAAAATCGTTAAAACATTATTGAAGGAAGAATTTGAAATGAAAGACTTAGGAAATATTGATATATATTTAGGAATCAAAGTTATTCGAAATATTGAAAATTCCGAAATCAAAATTACTCAAAAGTCTTTTATACTTCATTTACTTAAACGTTTTGGCATGGAAAGCTGTAATGGTGTTGATACACCAATGGAACCAAAATTGTGTTTATCTAAAAATTCTAAAGATGCTCTTACAAATGAAGAATTGATAGGATGCTTAATGTATTTGATGCTAACCTCAAGACCTGACCTTAGTGTCAGTGTAAATTATTTAAGTCATTTTCAAAACTGTGCTACGGATTGCCATTGGAATCATCTTAAAAGAGTTCTGAAATATTTTAAGAAAACAATAAACTTGGAGCTTTTATACAATGGAAAGACAAGTGATATATTGGTTGGTTATTCAGATGCAGATTGGGGAAATTATGTGAATGATAGAAAGTCTGTAAGTGGTTATTTAATTAAATTATTTGGCTGCTCTGTTTCGTGGCTTACTAAAAAACAACCTACGGTTTCACTGTCATCTACTGAAGCAGAATATATAGCTCTCTGCGTTACCGCATGTAAAATTATTGCAATAAAGAAACTGCTTCAAGATTTTAATGTTACAAGAGAATCTCCTATTTGTATTTATGAGGACAATATGTCGTGTATAAAAATTGCCGAAGATCCTAAAAAACATCAAAGAATGAAACATATTGACATTAAATATAACTTTGTTCAAGATTTAGTTCAAGAAAAAGTAATAAATGTTGAATATAAATCAAGCAAAGAACAAGTTGCAGATTTCTTCACAAAATTATTATCGAAATTACCTTTTCAATATTTTAGAAATAAGATTCCATTTATTTAATTGGGGAAGGGTGTTGGAAAATACAAATAAATACTTGTGATATAAATACTTTGTAAATTATATATCTAGATTGAATTTGAAAATTAATAATTATAATTTTTTCTTTTTCTTGAGTAATACCTTTTTAAAGTTTTGGTTAAACTATTTTTATAAATAAATTTACTCCTTTATTAACCCTAACAAATTGGTTTATTCTTTGATTCTTTGGTTTATTCTATCTGACTACTTATTCAAGAATTAAAATTTTCCCACCTATGCTCTATATTTACCTTCCGAACGGACATACGCTATATCAAGGCGAATTATTTATTATTAAATTTCAGTTGTTATTCTCGAATTTTTTGTTTTAAACTAATATTTAAATTTTATTCAGACTTGAATTATGTACATATGTAATTTAAAAACTTATTTTATTTTTATAAAGAAACTAGCTGAACCCGAAACGCACTGCTGTCCCCAACAAATATTTTTGCATTGAATTCATAATATATTAGGGCTTCACTCCCACTTTCCAGTTCCAATTAGAAAGACCTAATGTCATTGTATACATGACATTATGATACATGGCTTAACAAATTTTCAAGTGACAATAAAAATCATAATATGGAAACTTGAAAGCAATTAGTTGATATTGGTATGGAAATATATAGGAAAATCTAAATGCCATTTCTACAGAATCAGTGGGTCGATTTCTTGCTAATCTACCATCATACCCTGAAATTTTGGTTGAAATCGGTCATTGGTGACATCAATGTATACACTTCTTTTTATATACATACATAGAAAATTTAATTTTGATAATAGAGGACTACAATTTCAAAAGTTATATTTTTCCTAACAAAATAGCTATAATTTTATCATCAGCACTCTTTTACGTGATTAAAAGTATAATGTGAATATAATCTATTTAACTTTCATGTTCTTAGTTAATTGAATTTAATAACTATTATTATTTTTTTTTTTTGGTTCTAATAATTAAGTAAATGGCTAGTTTTCAAACTAATAATGCCAGGGTATCCCACGAAGGTTCAGTATCCGCAAGTCGACCTATACCTTCATATAGGAAGTCGGAGCTGAACGCAAAATTATCTTCCCAAAATTTTTGCATATGGTCAATTGAGACTCCGAGTAACTGTATCTCGGTACAGTTAACCGACGCCACGCAATTAACCAATGCGAGAGTGAGACGTGAAACTATCGAAGACGGATGAAAAGGACGGCCTGATTGCCCTTAAGAGATAATGGCAATGACGCGCAAGCTCTTGACCCGACCAGAGCTGAATCACGACTGTAACTATTATTTACATATTTTCTAACCACGAGTTGGAATGAAAGTTACCAAACAAAATTTTGATCAGCATATATGCTTAGTTAAAAATATATATTTTTGTTTAACGGCATTATTTTCGAAAAGTTCGATTAATGGTATTAAAAAACTACAAATCACAAAAAATCTTCGTTTAGTTTAAAAAAAATATTAAAAAAAAACAAGTAAGAGCACTATATTCGGCTGTGCCGAATCTTTTATACCCACCACCAATTTTGTGTACATTTAAAGCACAGTATTTATTATTTTGTTAATAGCTATAGAATAATCTCTTTATAATAAAATATGTATCACTTTCTTTGTAGAGGGTGGTTAAATTTTAAGGGCCCATGTTTAAGGTGAACCACATCTAAACTTCAACTTTTTTCTTGTATTTCATTTGACATTTCTCAATCTCAGACTAACTCAATTTGAACCGTGGAAAGATACGCAATCGAGCAACGCTTTTAATTATTAAAGATTTTTATAAAAATGGGCGTTCAAATCAAAATGCATTTTGTGTACTTCGTGATTCTTTTGGTCAACATAATCGTTCGAATTCGTACACAATCGTGAGAATTGTAAAAAATATTTAAATGTCTGCAAAGCAGGTCTGTATGAAATGTGAAAACATCTGTAAATGCCATCTTAGTTCGTTGAATGGGAAACATTGCTGTTTTTCACGATAACGTGGCAAAAGAGCAAGCAACCTCGACTCATCATCGTGCCCAACAATCGAGCATCAACAGTGTCATTGAAAATTTGGACTATCGGATCGTGGTGTGCCGCCTAGGTTGGGGGGCCATTTGGCCGATATTTTGTTCCATACATAATTGAAGCATACAAATATTATCATTATAAAAATAAATGATAATAATTTCATAATAATTTTATTCAAAATCAACATAGTCCCTTAAAATTAAACCACCCATTATAACTTCGGTATGCTAGTAAAATGTTTTCGAAAATTTAGTCTTTCAATGAAAGTGGCCGTTAAAATACGCGTGTCAATAAAGTTTCTGCTAATAAACATAACTTAGATATTTCAATATAGTCCTTTAGTATTCCAAAATCTTTATTCATAGAGAATTTACATGAATTTAAGAGGAAGAAAGTGAATTTAAGGTTAAGGGCCACAGGGTGATTTAAAATATACATTCTCTGCATTTTTCTAAAACGGGAAATTTATTAGTAAGATTTTGTTTTTTAAACTGCTATAACATTTTGCTTTTAAAAGATTTTCAAACGAAATAAGTTTTGTATAATTTTAAAATTTGTTAGCCATTAGTACATGAAAATAAATTGTTTATAATGTTTAGAGATAATTTTTTTTGACTTAGGTCAAAATTTTCCTAAATTCCCTTTTTTAATAGAGCATAATTTCAGGAGAACATAAGCATAAGTTGTTAGCATGCCATCTAGTAGTTGCTAGTAGAGTCATCTATCTTATCATCTTTATCTTATATTTAGCTACAGTACAGTAAATGGTGCAGTGTAAGATGAATAAATGCTAATATATATGACTATATATTTTTATAAAAATTTAAGGAAAAAAGTGTGCGTGGCACATCTATTTTCCGTTATAACGAAGACTTTGACCAAAAAGCCATGTTTGCAAAATTTCAGAATCGTACATATAGTTTTGTCAGTTTTATTACGTTTTAAATTTGAAATATACACTGTGCGGTATAAATTTTCGTACATTTTTATCTATAACTCTTTTCCTAATTCATAGATTTAAGCGATTTTCAGGGAAAAATATTCTTTTGACTCGACAAATATATATTCGAAGTTTCATGACTACGTTTATGCGTCTGGACACAATTCAAAAGTGAAAGTGGGCGTTATAGTAGGCGTGTCAAAGTTGTTTTTGCTAATGAGTACATCTTAGGTGTTTCAATATAGCCCTTTATTATTCCAAAATCTTTATTAATAGAGAAATTATATGAATTTTAGGTAAAACGTTATATGGGAGGTGGGCGTAAAAGTGGGCGTGGCACCTTAATTTTTTGGTATTGTAATGAAATTGCCTAGGGGGATAGACGTAACAATATCTATCATCATACCTCTAATTTTAGCGGTTTTATGAGCTTTTAAATTTCATTAACGGTAGATAACGTGAAAAGTGGGCGTCATAGTAGGCGTGTCAAAATTATTTTTGCGAATTAGTACAACTGAGGTGTTTCAAGATAGGCCTTAATTATTCCAAAATCTTTCTAATAGAGAAATTATATGAATTTTAGTTAAAACGTTATATGGGAGGTGGGCGTAATAGTGGGCGTGGCACATTGATTTGCCGTTACAAGAAAGCGTGTCACCAAAAAGCAAAGTGTGCAAAATTTCAGAGTCGTAAATCCAATTTTGTTGCTTTTATGACGTTTTTGTTTTTATATACCGAAAAATACACTGTGCGGTATAAATTTTCGTACATTTTGATCGATAACTCCTCTCCTAATGCATAGATTTAAATAATTTTCGGGAAAAAATGTTGTTTTTGCTCAGGAAATATATATTCGAAGTTTCATGAGTCTACTTTAATGCGTTTGGACACAATTCCATTTTATTCGATGTTTGAAGGACACGGTTTTTTTGACCTAATCTTGCTTTTCGAGCTATAACTCTCTTCCTAATATTCCGATTTAGCCCATTTTCAATACCAAACAAACCTTGTCTATAAGAAAGATTCTGGCAAAATTTGAGCCCCCTAGCTTTTTCGGTGCGACCTCTATCGTGCTTTCAACAGACGGACAGACGGACGGACATAGCTAGATCGTCATCAAATCAAACCCTGATTCAGAATATATATACTTTATAGGGTCTAAAATGGATATTTCGATGTGTTACAAACGGAATGACAAAATGAATATACCCCCACCATTTTTTTGGTGGCGGGTATAAAAAGTGACGTTTTCTATTAAATGCATTATATTTATTGAGATCCTGAACCAACAACTATTGGTATATCATCGTTTAAATTAATTTCTTCGCCTGGTGAATATAAACCTAAAGCAGAACGTTCTGGTAATCCAGGTAAAGCTCGATCATTAGTGTCATCATCCTCATCATCATGGCTATCAGAGTCGTCGCTATCATCATTAGCTACAAAACCAATTGCTTTATTTAAGCACAGTTTTAAATGAACTTACACACTAAAATTACCATCTTCATCATCTGTTTCTAAGCCAGGCATTGTTAAGACTTTTCCTAATGGATGCAAATCGGCAGCCGCATTTTTAATTGCATCTAACTGAAGATGAATATATTATAAAGTACATTTTCGAAAACCACTATTTAATTATTTATTAAAATTATTTACCCAACTGTGATGCTCACGTTCATATTTGAGTACCTCGGCCTCCTCATTAATGGAAGTACTATCAAACCATACACGATTAGCAATTGGAGGACGCAAAGAAGGAAAAAATGGTACCATAGACATGACTTACATATATATATATATATATATATATATATTATTGCAATAGATGTTTAAATATATTCTGCAAAAACAAATTATTTAAAATTTTGTCAAAACTTTTTTTTTTTTTTTGATAAATATAAACAAGGTGAATTCATACAGATCAAGGCAAAGCATATTCATAAGGTATATGCAACGGCGAATTGATACAACAAAACAACTTTTCAGGGGATGTTATATGTCAAGGCCAATTCATATATCAGATATGGAAAAGTTGTTTTTACATATTAATTATAATACAATTTCATTAAAAAAAAGGATATAAATTTTTTAAACACATTATTAATGACGCAAAAGCTACAAATATACATAAATTTAGCACATTTTATTCTCAAAAAAGTACAATCAAGTTAATTGTTTCACACCGAAACCTAAATCACATTTCCTATCCCTGCAATAATAAATAAAATAAAGGCGAATTCAACCAATTTTGACAAAAAGTTCCCCATCAGATGGGCTGATACAAGGCGAATTTATACAGGTGAAATTATCAGCCCAGCTGATAGGGAACACTGCTGTCAAACTCCATGTATAAAAAATTATTGTTTGTTTTTATAAGTGGTATTTGACAGAGAACATCACAGCGAATTCGCCGTTGCATATACCTGTATGCATATGCCTTGGGCTGATAATTTCATCTGTATGAATTAGCCTTGATACAGGTGAAATTATCAGCCCAGCTGGTTGGGAAGCATAATGTCAAAATTTGTTAAATTTACCTTGAATTCATTGTGCAAGAATCTAAAATGAGAATATGATTTCGATATTAAACAATGTTTAAATCAACTTTTGAAACCCACGACATCGCCTAGTTCCATGTAAGGTATCAAAATCTCAGAAATGTTAGGAAGCAGTTGGGAATTGAAAATCAGCAAAATCGCCCCCTAACTTTTTGCTGTATAAACAAATAAACACGACTGACTGTTTTTCGCTTATTTTTACCATAAAAAGTAAAATATATTTTAGCCCTAGTAACACGGTTGTTACTTTTTATATTTATTCATGAAAAATGTTGAACATATTAGTCACTAATCGGCAAAGTTATAGGCGAAAATTGTTTGAAAATATATATATTTTTATATATATAAAATTTTTTCAAACTCCTAAATAAATTTTGATCATGCTTAAGATACCAAATTATAAACCGTAATCTCAGAATTATTTCCTAAAAAAACTAACAAATCGGTTTGAAACCAACTGATATATAAGCACCAGAGTACAAATGCTTCGGTGTTTTTCCTAAAGTTTACAAACGCAAATCGATATATATCAGTTTTTATACAACCAAGAGAATCAACATTAAAATATATAGTTAGCTATGAAAAGAAAAAAATCCAATATGGCGTCCTAGATAAAATGGCGAATATATGAGTCAAATATCTACTACGGCTTTGTCCCCTTTAACCCCCACAATATTAGTTTTAAATAAAAGAGCTTGACCATTAAAATGTAGTAAACTATTAAAAAAGGATAAAACCCAAGATGGTGTCTGAAACAAAATGTCGGAACAAAAGGTCTTGACTAGAAGAAAACAATCACTACATAAAAATTCAAAACTAAAGATGTCGGAAATAATAAATAAAATGGCGTATTACATGAAATCTAAAACCTAGGCTTAGCTCGATGCGGAATTTATACCTACATACATATGTAGGTAGATGACGGTGAAGGATATTATTAGATTCGGCACTACCTACATAGCGCTCTTACTTGTTTGATACCAAATGTTCCAAATTTATGTTTATTTGCTGCTTTTTACCATTAATAATGCGTTTCACAAATAAATATCCTCTTTTTAATCAAATTTTATTAAATTAAACATAACGTAACAACTTTTCCATCCTTAATATACGTATTGGCCTTGAAGAAAACATCCCTTAAAAGCAAGGCGAATTCATATAGGTGAAATCAACAGCCCAGCTGAATGGAAAGCATTATATCAATATTTGTTGAATTTGCTTTTGAATTTGTTGCTTTTGCACAATTTATAATATGTTTTTCAAATATATATCGTCTTTTTAATAAAGTTTGATTTAATTAAACATATCATAAAAAATTTTCCAGCCCTATACAGGTGAAATTATCAACCCAGCTGATTGGAAAACTTTTTGTCAAAATTGGTTGAATTCGCCTTGATTTCATTTAATAATGCAGGGATAGAAATGTGATTTCGGTTTCGGTATTAAACAATAACCTTGAGTGTACTTTTTCGATAATAAATGTACTAAATTTATGTATATTTGTTGCTTTTGCGTCATTGATAATGTGTTTCAAAAAATTATATCCTTTTTTTAATGAAATTGTATTATATATAAGATGTAAAAACAACTTTTCCATCCCTGATATACGAATTGGCCTTGACATAAAGCATCCCGCGAAAAGTTGCTTTGTTGTATCAATTCGATCGCCATGAACATAACAAACAATTGAACAAACAATTTTCATATTCTGGCAAACAATTTTCACAGTTGCAAAAAAAAGTACATTGTCTGTATACGTGTGAGCACGTGTGTTTTTGCATCTGTATTAGTAAAATATTTTTAACTTGCAGTGTTGCTATAATGAAAAACGTTAAATTCTACTGTAAAAATCTCCAGAATCAATTTTTTTTATTAATATATGCAATTGCATATAAAATGTTTATGAAAAAATCATAAACCGTAACGATTATAAGTAATACTACAAAAATTACAATTTAATTTATTTTGTTATATATAATGATTTTTTATTGTAAAATAATCAATAATGTATGAGTTTTATTTATTAGTTATTGATAACTTTTAAATTTTATTTTTTCTTTAATAGAACTAAATTCCATTTTATAGTTTGAAAGTTCCAGGTTTCACATGGAATACAGAACAGGCGAATTTCTATTTTTTCGTTAATATATGCATAGTTTTAGTTCTATATGTTTCTGTTCATATATTTTTATCGCTCTTAAGTCTCTTAAGATGTTAAAGTAGCTTTCCCTGCTGTAGTAAGTAAAAGTGTAGGTGCGTAAAAATAAATATATATTGCAATCGAAAACTACAAGTAAATTTTTAAAAGACAGCATTATACCTTCACAGTTTTGAATTAAATCATTTTCCAAATTTTGAAAATGTTTCAGTTTTAAACACCGATATTAATTATAAACGTAGATTTACATATGTTAGAAATGTTAAAAATTATTAATGTACCATCAACACTTAAAATTAACTATAAGGCAGAATCTGATGAATTGCTTGTATGTATCACCATTCATCTCAAATGATATACGTATATACATATAAAAAACATACATATATAAAAACATTATAAATTGAAATATTAACTAAAATTATTTAAGCATCGTCAGGAAATATTTGTTTTTATTTTTTTGTAAAAATTTTTTGTGTGAAAAAATAAATAAATAAATAAGTTTATAAATTAATAAATTTATTTTTTCAGACAAAAAATTTTTACAAAAAAATAAAAACAAATATTTCCTGACGATGCTACACAACGGAGTAGCGAAATATTGGAAGAATTAATAAAAATTAAATATATTATTTAAATTAATTAAAAGACCTCGAGCTTAAAAAATTTTAGTTAATATTTAAATTAAAAAAGGTCAAAAAACTAAATAATCATTATAAATTGAGTTAACGTATGTATGTTTGGAAAAAAAATATATTAAAAATGTAAAAAAATAAACAAAAATTTATAAAAAAATTAAAAAAATAAAAAAACATATGTATATAAACAAATATAACCCAAAAAAAAAATAAATATTTTTTGGCTCAGCCGAGCCTCGACCAGTATACCACGTTTGTATGTATGTGTTGTTGTGAAAAAAACAAGGTGGTTGTGGTCTTTTGCTCATATGTATCTCAGTTGTTTATGTACCCATTTTTCGGACTTTCAATACGGATCTGCTCCCAAATATTTCTGATATTTTAATACCTCACGCGGGTCCAGGCGAGGTTGGGGGGTTTCAAAGTTCAAAATTTCAACATACACAAGGACAGACGGATAGACTTGCAGAGCTTAATGGACTCCCTATTCATTAGCTTTTAGAAAATATATACTTTATAGAGTCGGAAATGAAAATTGTGACACATTTAATATAGACGGACATATTTACTTACTCAACATTTTGAAATATCGTTGGAAAAATGTGCACTTAATTTTTATTAAATTAAAAAACAATCACATTCTCAAAAACCTAGAACTTATGTCATGGGTATCAATTCTCGTTCTGTGAAAACTTTTAGTGTGTTATACCATATGGCGCCACCATATCCTTTACTGTAGAAAAACTTTGCATTTCACAGAATGAGAATTAAGCCCTTGGTAAGATATACCTTGTCATGGTGTAACTATAAAAGCAAAGTACACCAAAAATTCCTAAGACGACATATAAAAGGTTTTCCAATAAGAGTGATATGATTTATTTAAAAAAAACACTTGTTATAGAAAGTTTTTTTATTTAATGGGAAGTACAATTGATACAATCAAGTTCTAAATAAAACGTCATTCAATAGGCCTCCACGACTTCTTCTGCAGGAACGAATTCGATGAACACAATTTTCGAGCACTTTTTCCACTAGATCAAGTCGTCATGAATGAAACGTTTAATATTGACTTGTAAAGCTTGAAAAGAGTCTGGTTTATTTCGAGAAACCAATGACTTCAAATAACCCCACAAGAAATAGTATAACTTTCTTGAATTAATCGAATCTCCAAAATTTTCTCGTAATAATTCAATTTTTGCATTTGCTGTGTGGCACCTAGCCCCATCTTGTTGAAACCAAATGTTGTCAAGATCAACTTCATCCAATTTCGGCCATAAAAAGTTGGTTATCATCGATCTATACCGCTCTCCATGCACAGGTTCTGTGTTATCAGCTTCATTTCCAAAGAAGTACGGACTGATGATTCCAACCAAAAACCTCATCAAACTGTAATGGTTTTTCATGAATAATTTGTAGATCTTACTCGCACCAGAATTGACAGTTTTGTTTATTTACTGCACTACTCAGATGAAAGTGAGCCTCATCGGAGAAAATAATTTTCTTAAAAAAGTCGTTATCGTTTTCAAAAGTTGTATTTGCGTATATCTCCCCATGATGAAATTGTATACACTACTGAATACAATGAAAAACAAATGAAAGATCATGACATATTACAAATGGCCTTAACGCCACTTCAAAATCATAACATCCCTATTAAGAAAACCTTTTATTTTAGATATGACTTGTCAAATTTTCCACGTCACTATTGATAAATTCATGTATAGACAGCTATATATGTACATACAAAAATACATATTTTTATCATTTTAATAGCATACTACCCGCTAAATCGATAGCGCAGTTCTTACTATATACTGAATATCAATTTTTTTAATTACTAAATATTTTCTGGTTAAAGTTATGAAAATTTGTTTCTCTGATTCATTTTAGTTAGAAAAAAGTACACTAAGGATATTTCGGGGATATATTAGTTCACAATATGCAAAAACAACTATAAAAATAATAAAAGTAACATTTTGTTCTTCACTGAAGATCAAAGTCAACTTGGATTATTAGTACCTTCTTTTAGAATTCTATGTATACAAAATATAAAAACTTCCAAAAAATTTTGAAATTACAAAAAGTACCATAAAAAAAATAAAAAGTACCTTTTTGGTCGCCCATAAAATTTCAATCCCACCTTGTATCAATAGTCCCTAACTTTAAAATTCTAGTTTTATAAACATATGTAGAATATACAAAAAGTACAATAAAAATGGGGAAAAGTACATTTTTTAATACAAGTTCAAAATTTCAAGTCTAATAATAAAATCACCCATTACATTTTCAGTCTTATCTGGAATCAATAGTCTTTTATTTTACAATTCTACCTTTAAAAACCTAGAAAATACGAAAAGTACAATAAAAATTGGGAAAAGTACATTTTTTAATACAAGTTCAAAATTTCAAGTCTAATATGTTCAAATATCTATGTAACAAAATATTTTAATAGACATGATTTAAAGTTAGTAAATCTACTATTTTTTCCATGAAAGTAATTATGTTCTAAGAAGTACCAAACTGTTTTCCCGAATTTTCCTCTTTTTACCCTATTATGAATGTGCTTAAATTTTTACTAAATTACTAAATTATGTCTGTTAAAATCCCAATTACAATTTTTTGAAAATCGGTCCTGTAATTAGTACCTTGTTTGTCCCCCTAAAAGTTTCCAAAAATGTCACCTAAATAATTGTACGTATTATATTAAGCAATAATTTGTCCAATTAAATAATATTAGAAAAGTTTCTTTTAAAAAAAGTACTAAAAATAGGGACAATTTTTACCCCTTATACATGCGAATTTAAAATAAGTTTCGAAATCCTATTAATATTTTTTTTTCGCGGATTAAGTAATACAGTTTAATTTTTTTTCCTAGATTTATGTGTTTGGAAGTTACCAAAAAAGTTTTTTTCCCTTCGGGGTTGAAAATTAAAAAAAGGCCAGACACCTGTCAGCTTATTTTTTGTGCAAATTACAATACTTTTCAATTTAATTTGTATCATTTTAGATAAGTATGTATAAGATTACCCCTTTTACCCGTTTTTACCTCCTTAAAGTTCAAATGTCCGAAAATCCCTTCTTAGTGGAGCTATACATTGAAAGAGGAACCAATTGTCCCTACCGGGCCACTAGTAAGTTTTATATAAAACAAGTTTTTTTGTCTATGATTTAAATTTTTGTATCTATTTAATCTCAAAATTTATGACAAACTCTCTACAAATTATTAATTTGTATTTGTAAAACTTTTACTTTTTTTAATTTATATTTTATTTTTCGCAAATAAAAGTTTTAGATATAAACATTTTTTTTTAATTTAGGGAACACATAATTATACCATCTTTTTAATCATTTCACTCAAGGCGAATTCATACAGGTGAAATTATCAGCCCAGCTGATTGTGAAACATTTTGTCAAAATTGGTTGAATTTGCCTTATTAATGCAGGGAAGGGAAATGTGATTTTAAATTCTGTATTAAACAATTAACTTACATGTACATTTTTGATAAAAAATGTGCTAAATTTATGTATATTTGTAGCTTTTGCGTCATTAATAATGTGTTTCAAACAATTATATCCTTTTTTTAATCAAATTTTATTATATTTAATATGTAAAAACACCTTTTCCATCCCTGATATACGAATTGGCCTTGACTCTACGTCTTGACGAGCCATCGATTTGTTTAGACTAGAACAAAACGTCGTCAGAGCAACTGTCAAAAAATTGTTCATGTTCTTTGATATGGAGAAAACGTATAAAGAGTATTTTGTTGGTATTTTTATATGTCGTCTCTTTCTTTCATATTCAAAATGCCTTTTAATGTCAGACATCGTTGTTCGAACAAATGTTCTGACAACGCTGTTTGAACAAGAACAAAACATCGACAACAGCGGTCCACACCAGGCAAATTCATGTGCGCACAAAAAATTGTTCGTTGTTCAAACAAATCGATGGCTGGTGTAGACCGTAGGTAACATAAAACATCACATGAAAAGTTGCTTTGTTGTATCAATTCGCCGTTGCATATACCTTATGGATATGCCTTGATTTCACTATACGTCTTTAAACCATAAAAATTTGCTATTTGTGTGCTTTTACCAAAACTAAAAATTACGTTTTTTTTTAGAGTACACAACACTTAAAACCCACCCCAATTAAAAAAAGTAAATAAAACAGAAACATTACTGCTAATGTATTTTATTTTTAATATTTGCACACATATAAGATAAAAACTTGTTTATATGAATTATATTTGGAGTCCTTTTTATTAATCCTATTAGTGGTCAATTGACATTTTAGTGTTCAACGATTTTTTCATTAAAAATTCTACCATTTCCTATTGGATTTTTACATGGGCAATTGTGTGTTAGAGTATAGCTCCTACCTGTAAGTACTTGGGAGGGTTATCTATGCATTTTTGGAATCTACTCAATGTCCACTATTAGCGGCCATATGCCAATATAGGGCTCAACGAATATTTTAAAAATTATTCAATAAAACTTTTTACCATTTTCTATAGGATTTGTTGTGTATTGGCAAATGTGTGTTGGGGTATAGCACCTGTCTGTAAGTACCTGGGAGGGTAATCTATGCATTTTTGGAATCTACTCAATGTCCACTATTAGCGGCCATATGCCAATATAGGGCTCAACGAATATTTTAAAAATTATTCAAAAAAACTTTTTACCATTTTCTATAGGATTTGTTGTGTATTGGCAAATGTGTGTTGGGGTATAGCACCTGTCTGTAAGTACTTGGGAGGGTAATCTATGCATTTTTGGAATCTACTCAATGTCCACTATTAGCGGCCATATGCCAATATAGGGCTCAACGAATATTTTAAAAATTATTCAAAAATACTTTTTACCATTTTCTATAGGATTTGTTGTGTATTGGCAAATGTGTGTTGGGGTATAGCACCTGTCTGTAAGTACCTGGGAGGGTAATCTATACATTTTTGGAATCTACTCAATGTCCACTATTAGCGGCCATATGCCAATATAGGGCTCAACGAATATTTTGAAAATTATTCAAAAAAACTTTTTACCATTTTCTATAGGTTTTTTTGTGTATGGGCAAATGTGTGTTGGGGTATAGCACCTGTCTGTAAGTACTTGGGAGGGTAATCTATACATTTTTGGAATCTACTCAATGTCCACTATTAGCGGCCATATGCCAATATAGGGCTCAACGAATATTTTAAAAATTATTCAAAAAAACTTTTTACCATTTTCTATAGGATTTTTTGTGTATTGGCAAATGTGTGTTGGGGTATAGCACCTGTCTGTAAGTACTTGGGAGGGTAATCTATACATTTTTGGAATCTACTCAATGTCCACTATTAGCGGCCATATGCCAATATAGGGCTCAACGAATATTTTGAAAATTATTCAAGAAAACTTTTTACCATTTTCTATAGGTTTTTTTGTGTATGGGCAAATGTGTGTTGGGGTATAGCACCTGTCTGTAAGTACTTGGGAGGGTAATCTATACATTTTTGGAATCTACTCAATGTCCAATATTAGCGGCCATATGCTAATATAGGGCTCAACGAATATTTTAAAAATTATTCAAAAAAACTTTTTACCATTTTCTGTAGGTTTTTTTGTGTATGGGCAATTGTTTGTTAGGGTATAGCACCTGTCTGTAAGTACTTGGGAGGGTACTCTATACATTTTTGGAATCTACTCAATGTCCACTATTAGCGGCCATATGCCAATATAGGGCTCAACGAATATTTTGAAAATTATTCAAAAAAACTTTTTACCATTTTCTATAGGATTTTTTGTGTATTGGCAAATGTGTGTTGGGGTATAGCACCTGTCTGTAAGTACTTGGGAGGGTAATCTATGCATTTTTGGAATCTACTCAATGTCCACTATTAGCGGCCATATGCCAATATAGGGCTCAACGAATATTTTAAAAATTATTCAAAACAACTTTTTACCATTTTCTGTAGGTTTTTTTGTGTATGGGCAATTGTTTGTTAGGGTATAGCACCTGTCTGTAAGTACTTGGGAGGGTAACCTATGCAGTTTTATAATCTACTTGGTGTCCACTATTAGCATCTATATACCAATATAGGGCTCAACAAACTTTTCATTCATGATTCTTAAAAAAACTTTCTATAATTTTCTATATTTTATATTTTAATGTTTGTTGTCAATGTTTTATCAATAGTTACGTTTTTAGGGATAATAAAAGAATTTGGTTTTTAGTTAGTTCAAATTTGGATAAAAATATTTTTTTATATTAAGCACGTGCTACTTTGTTTACATTTTTTTATGATTTTGTGTTGTTTTTTTGAGCACGTGGCATTTTTTTTGCATTTTCTTAGAAAAAAGTACCTTTTTGCAACTCTGGAAAAATGTTTGCCAAATTTCCAATGTTTGTTTTTTTCTTGTGCGTATCAATTCGACGTTGCACAAGGCGAATTCATACAGGTAAAATTATTAGCCCAGCTCAAGGCGAATTCATACAGGTGAAATTATCAGCCCAGCTGATTCTGAAACATTTTGTCAAAATTGGTTGAATTCGCTTTGATTTCATTTATTAATGCAGGGATAGGAAATGTGATTTTGGTTTCGGTATTAAACAATTAACTTGAGTGTACTTTTTTGACAATAAATGTGCTTAATTTATGTATATTTTTTGCTTTTGCGTCATTAATAATGTGTTTAAAAAATTTATATTCCGTTTTTAGTCAAATTTTATTATATTTAATATTTAAAAACAACTTTTCCATCCCTGATATACGAATTGGCCTTGACATAAAACATCCCATGAAAAGTTGCTTTGTTGTATCAATTCCTTATGGATATGCCTTGGCCCAGCTGATTGGGAAACTTTTTGTCAAAAATGGTTGAATTAGCCTTGATTTTATTTATTAATGCAGGGATAGGAAATGTGATATTGGTTTCGGAATTAAAAAATAAACTTGAGTGTAATTTTTCGATAGTAAATGTGCTAAATTTATGTATAATTGTTGCTTTTGCGTCATTGATAATGTGTTTAAAAAATGTATGTCCTTTTTTTAATGAAATTGTATTATATATAATATGTAAAAACAACTTTTCCATCCCTCATATACGAATTGGTCTTGACATAAAGCATCCCCCGAAAAGTTGCTTTGTTGTATCAATTCGACGTTAATATACCTTACCACCGACCACACAAGCGATTGATTATGTCTTAATATAAGCAATAACGCCGGCAGCATAACGGCATCAAATTGCTAATGTTCAAGCTTATATCTCTAGGTGGAGAACACGTAAATATCTTAAAACATAAAATTAAAAATTTTCCTGGAGATTGATTTATAATTAAAAATTTAAAAAAAAAAATTACAAAAATAAATTTCACTAAAAACACTAGATGAAAACGATTCTTTTGCAATTATATATGTAAATATAATTAAAAAACTTAAAGTTTTTTATAATAACATTGTTAATTTTAATTTTTTCTTTTTTTTCTGCGTCGTTTTCTTATACATTCATGTTGTTGTTACATTTTATTTGTTTGCAATTGAATTTGACAGCTTGTGTTAAAAGATTATTGCTCAGCAATGTATTATAACATTTATTGCTAAATATGTTTTCTAATACATATTCATGCAGTCCACACGTTAATATCTTGTGTTTGCAATAGAATTTGACAGTTGCTGTGGCAATAATTGCCAAACACATTGCTCGTGTGGTCGGGGGGTTATGGATATGCCTTGCCTGTATAAATATGCCTTGCTTAAAAGATGCTTTATTGTATCAATTCGACGTTGCAAATACCTGTATGAATATGACTTGATTCAACAAAGCAACTTTCAAGGCGAATTCATTATCACAACGCAGCTGATCTACTTTTTTATTTGCAAAAATTATGATTGAATTGTCAAATATTATTTATGTTTACATAGATTACTCCTTCCCGCGCAAAAAAACACAAACAAAAACCATGTAGTTTTTGACACATCGATAGTCGAAAGCAACAATAAAAAACCAAGTCATATCCATAAGATTATGTAACGGCGAATTGATACAACAAAGCAACTTTTAAGGGAATGTTTCATGTCAAGGCCAATTCGTACATCAGGGATGGAAAAGTTGTTAAGACAATTATATATAATAAAATTTGTTTAAAAAAAGCATATAAATGTTTGAAACATATTACTAATGACGCAAAAGCTACAAATATACATAAATTTAGCACATTTATTATCAAAAAAGTACACTTACTTACTTGTTTAATACCGAATCAAAAATTACATTTTCCTTCCCTGCATTAATAAGCCAAATCAAGGCGAATTCATTATCAGGTGGTGTTGACAACGCAGCTGATCTACTTTTTTATTTGCAAAAATGATGATTGAATTGTCAAAAATTATATATGTTTACATAGATTATTCCAAGGTCTATTAAATAAGGTCTGTTCAACTAATCAGCTGACAGAGACCTGCGCCGAGCATTTTTGTAAGCGGCGGCGGCTAGCCAAGAAATTGTCGGCGGCGGCTTAATTTCGGCTGTGAGCCGGCTGAAAGTACACGTAATGAATGCAACATAAATACACCGAAGATGTGTGAAGGTTCTATTATTTCTTTTTGAATCGTTTCAACGCTGAAAATGTAAAAAGCTTTGTATTATGCCCTAAAAACTAAACAAATAATTAAACAAGTAACAGTGCTATATTCGGCCGTGCCGAATCTTATATACCCTTCACAACGTGTAGTCATGCAATAACAATTGTTTGTATCACCATTCATCCCATATAAAATACGTACTTACGTACACGTTAGAATAAATGTGGCATCGAATCCCAGCTGAGCCAAAAAAATTTTATTTTATTTAATATATTATTTATATTTTATTATTTTTTTTTATATTTTTTTTAAATTTTTTTAAAAAATTTTTTTAGAAAAATTTTTAAAAATTTTTTTAAAATTTTTTTTTAAATTTTTTTAAAATTTTTTTTTGTAGTTTTTTTTATTATTTTTTTTTTATTTTTAATATTTTTTTTTTTTTAATTTTTTTTGTTTGGTATGTTTTTTACATGTATTATATGTATGTATGTTGTTGTTGTAATTGTGAAAAAAACGAGGTGGTCGTGGTTTTTTGCTCATATCTCAGAAAGTTATGGGGCGATTGTGCTGAATTTCAATAGCGATTCATTCCTGGATATTTCCAAGAGATTGATACCATATACAGATCTGAGAAACGTATAGTTGCTTCTAAAAGTTAATTTCAACCAACACACGGACAGACGGGCAGACGGACAGACGGTCAGGGCTTAATCGACTCCTCTATTCATGAGCTTTCAGAAAATATATACTTTATGGGGTCGGAAATGAAAATTGTAGAAATTACAAACGGAATGACAAAGCTATATATACCCTTGTGCACCACAGGTGAAGGGTATAAAAAATACGTTTTTAAATCATCGTCTGAAGTGGGTGTTATAAGCTTGTAATTATAGAAAGTTTGCCTGCGAATACGATGTAAACTCCTCTAATTCAATAAAATACTAAATAATTAATTATTAATATGGCATCTTATTAATTTGTATATATATATAAGTTTTGTTGGTCTGGTCGACACAGTTAAACTAATCCCAAGCAATTTTATTCCTAAAATATACTTAGAAAATCCACCAAATTTAAAAAAAAATCCAAATTAAGGGATAAATTCCCAAAACTGGGACACCTGTATGCACGAATGGCTTAAAGAAAAAAATAACAAAAAATAATGCACGGCGGCTTATTTTAAGCCGTTACGAGCCGGATATTTCTTCGGCGGCGGCTAGCCAAGAAATTGTCGGCGGCGGCTCAAAATCGGCTGTCAGCCGGCTGGCGCAGGTCTCTGTCAGCTGATCGTTTTTTGCTCCCCTATGTTTACTACTCGAAGTTGTCAAAATTTGTTTACCTTTTTAGAGCGACATTTATGTTTTTCAATTTTATGATTGATAATTTTTCAACTTATGAATATATTTCCGAGCCGGACATGCTGGTAAAAGGCGTTTCTGTACCCAAGGCCCAAGGACTGAGCCACACCAACAGCTATAGCAGCCTTGCCATTACTTGGCTCACAGGCCAAGAAAATACAACGATTAGCTATTTTGCCTGCACGCACCATTTGTACAACACCAGCAGCGAAACGAGCATCTTTCTGTCTTAACATACCTTGTGAAACAGCACGCTTCTTCAAGACATCGTCTAGACTTCTATTTTATCTTTATCAGCCATATTTTTAGCAAATATTTACTATTAACACAATTTATTTTTGTTGTCTTGAAAAAATTGTTAAACAAAATGAAAACACAAAATTTAATAGGCGTTGGGCATATTCATACAGGTATATGCAACGGCGAATTCGCTGTGCTGCTCGCTGTCAAATACCTCATACAAAATAATTTTTTATACATAGAGTTTGACAGTAACGTTTCCCATCAGATGGACTGATAATTTCACCAGGGATGAATTTTTTGGTATTTTAGTCAGCTGTTTTTGACTACCTTAGAGTAATTTTACACTAACAAAATGCCCGTATATTTTTTTTGCTTTTTGTTTTTGTAGAGTTGCACAGACCTTATTTAATAGACCTTGGATTATTCCTTCCCGCGCAAAAAAACACAAACAAAAACCATGTAATTTTTGACACATCGACAGTCGAAAGCAACAATAAAATTTGTTGTAGGATTACCACCACCTGATAAATAAATTCGCCTTGAGCCAAATTAAACCTATCTTGACATAAAGTCTCCCCATCAGCTGGGATGATAATTTCACCTGTATGAGTTCGCCTTAATAAAAAACCATGTTGTTTTTTTAATGTTGTATTTGTTGAAGAATTACCACCACCTGATAAATAAATTCGCCTTAATTTTGTATTTCAGTAAAATTCCCGAAAAATATTAACTTTAAAAAATACAATAACTATGATAGAAATTACTTGCAATGATCGATTGGGCAAAAAGGTTGAATAAGTTTGATTAATAAAGTTTTGTAATAATTAAAAAATTCTATTTGATTGCACAGGTTCGAGTGAAGTGTAACCCGGACGACACCATTGGTGATCTAAAAAAATTAATTGCTGCCCAAACCGGAACAAAATATGACAAAATAGTTTTAAAAAAATGGTATACCATATACAAAGACAATATTAAATTATCTGACTGTAGGTAATTAATTTTGTAATTCAAATGATTTATTTTTTAAAGTAATTTTATTCTCCTTACAGACGAAATCCACGACGGCATGAATTTGGAATTATACTATCAGTAAACTTTCAAAAGGTTTAAATTAAAACATTTTTTACTTGCTTTAAAAATAAAATTGTATTTTATGATTTTTATAAAAAAATTCGGCTTAAATCTAGTTTACCAACGCACCTCCAAATTAAAAATAGTTACATATGTAGATCGATAGAAAATTGAAAAATAAGAAAATTTAAAGTGGTAACATTGTCGGAAACACTTAGTTTTCGAGTTAAAGTCCGCTTAAGGTTTCATATTTAATTCAAATAGTAATACCTAGAAAGCTTATAAATCCAAAATATACATATTACATGGTAGTAAAAAATTCTAAGATTTTTCACTTCATTTCTCAACATATATGGGTAATAGTCATTTGATAGCATTTCATTAAATATTTCAGAATATATTTTTTTTTAAATTCTTAACATAAAAAAAAAGCGGGGATAAGTTTATGAAGAGAGGAGAAAATCCTTAAGGCCGGTAATGCAGAAGCACTTTAGTTGGCGAAGCCGATGTTTGTTATACTATAGAGGAGAAGATTCTTAAGGCCGACTATGTAGGGAAATTTTAGTTGGTAAAGCCGTTGAATGTTTATTAATTAAATCATTGTAGGTAACACTTTTTTAAAGAAACTACTTAATTATTTAGTGAACGTAACTTTTTTTTTGCAAAAATTTTGTTGAAACTTGGTTAAATTTTTTTAAACATTTTTTGTATATTCTGAAAGATCTATTCAGAGGCTTTTAATTGATACTGCTATATATGTATATATATATATATATATATATATATATATACATATTTATATAATGTTATCATTTAAATTTTATTTTATGATTTATTTTTTTAATTTTGATATACATAAACCCTATTTGTGTAGTCATTTTGTCAATAATTTTCAAAATAGGGTCTCAACCTTTTTTGATCAATTTCATTTTACAGCTTTATTTGTATCATGGTATGTTTTCTTGATATGTCGATTTTGTTTTGATTTTTGCACTAATTTGTTTGTCACATATTTGTAAATTTTAAGCCACCCTTCAATCAACGCTGCTTTAAGGTAAATTTTCTTTGAAATTGTGCATTTTCGGACTCTTCGGTGTAATTCATCCCACAAATGCTCAATAGGATTTGGTCTGGGGACTGCGGAGGACGTAGCAAAACATGAGCTGTATTATACGCCGTGAGCTGGATGTTTTAGTCATTGCCGTGTTGGAATTTGAATGCGACATGTAGATTAAATTTTTTCCACTTTTCTTGACATTTACCTCAAAGAAGGTAAACAGTTTTGTCCATTATTATACCATCAGGTTAAAAATATTAAACTTGCTCTTATCTCAGAACAACACCTATTCCCAGCTTTCCAACTGTTTTGCATAAGCCGTTTGTATCTGCTATAAATGGCTACAATCCTTGATTATGCAAGTGTAGAATAATTTTTCGCTGGAATTCTGCAGTTTCACTTTATTCTGGACTTATTATTTTAAATTTATTATTATTATTTACAGTTTTTATATAAAGTTGAGTGTTAAGTGCAAGTCTCTGACTTATGTTGAGCCATCTTAGCGATTCAAGCATAAAATTGATTGGTGTGTATCTGTTGCATTTTAATATTGTTCTTATTACTCCATTTTGAAGTTTTTGTAGCCAATCTATTTGTTGCAAATTGCAGCATGAATATAAAATTGTAGATCTAAATTCAAAATGTGGTTTTATTATGGTATTATATATGTTGATTGCCGTTATAACAGACATTTGCTTTCTTATTCTTTTGAAAACCCCAATTTTTTTATCAATTTTTTTGCATATATAGTCAATATCTGGGGCCGAATTACGGCATTCGATCACGATCGAAATTTTACTTTAACGATCGAGTTCGCTGTGCTTTAGGTGTAGAGATTCTAATAAGAATTTTACAATTTCGATCACGTTCGAATGCCGTAATTCGGCCCCTGTTTTAAATATTAATTCCTTATAATAACACTGCTGCAAAAAATAATTTTTTGTCTTCCCATTTAATAAAACTATGTGGACTATATGGATTTTGACGCGCTGAACTCAAATCCGTTGTCGGTTTTTTTTCCATCAGATCGGGATTTTTTTTATGGGCGTGGCAAATTTTTCCCCCTAAATTAGTCAGGTACGGAGACTTATTTCCTCCTAACTCGAGAACCAGTCATCCGATTTTCAAAAATAAAACACCAAAAAATGTGTAACAAAATTGTATTTATTTTAGTGGAATAAAATTTTTCTCTATCTTTTATCATTTTGGAGTTATTTAGAAATTAATGGAGAAAAAAAAATTTTTCGTGCAAAATTCGTAATATTTTTCAATTTAAAAATGGAATTAAAAAAATTATGAGGCAAATATTAAAAATTTTAAACTTTTTTCTGAAAGCTAGTTGTGTTGGAAATAAAAAAAGCTATAAACAAAAATGTGGATTTTATTGTAAATTTACCGCAGGTACCCAATATTGACCAAATATGTGTAATGCAGCAAACAAGGTCAGAGTGGGCGCACCAAAGCGGCTTGTAGCATCAATGAATGGCAACTTTTTACTTCTATCTATTTTCGTACAACAAAACCAAATACAAGCAAAAAAATTTGCCAGATTGTAATTTTGTAGCAACGCCTCGCTTAAAGCACCCACCCTGTCGTCACCCGTAGAAAACTTCAAATTACAATAAAAATTAAAATATTTACAGGCTATTTTACTTTAATTAACACAAAAATGTTGTTAATAATTATTAATTTTTATTTAGGAAACATTGTTAAAATAAAAAAGTAGCTTAAGCTGTCCATGCCCTTCTGTCCACATCATTCAATTTCGTTCTGAAGACCTCGTCTTTCATAAGCTGTCGTATTTGTGGACCTACAAATATGCCTTCTTTTACTTTAGCATCTCTGATTCTAGGAAATTTGCTCTTAATGTATAGAAAGGCGTCACCATCCTTGTTCATTGCTTTGACAAAATTTTTCATTAGACCTAGCTTTATATGAAGAGAAGAGCTTGTTTCTTTTGATTTAAAGGCTCTTCTGCTACATTTTTTTCTACTGGAATAAAATTTACTCTTTTCGGTCAAATTTTAACATTGTAGTGTTTTTCTTTCGCGTGGCTATCCCATTCACATAAGAAGCAATAAAACTTAGTATATCCACTTTGCAATCGATTTAACATTGCTACGACTTTAAAATCTGCAGATTCCATGAGTAATGTGAATATTTAATTTCTTCATGCTACAATAGTTTTCTTTCATATTTCTTGCATACGCGAGTGGGGCCAATGGAAATTTGTTGCCATTGTGAAGTAAAACGGCTTTCAAACTTGTCTTGAATGAATCAATAACAAGCCGCCAATCCTGAGATTTATGACTGAAACACAGTTGTCGCAAAAGTCCATCAGCATTATCGCAAAATATCAAACCTTCCTCTTTGCTGAAATATATTAAAAAAGGTTGTTCTTTATTTCGAAAGTAAGGCACGTTAACGTCCGTTTCCACCAAACTCCATTCTTTTCATTGAGATGCAAGAAGCTCAGACTTGGTTTTTTTAAAGCCTTGATTTACAAACTAAGTTATTTATATCAGCTTAATTCGGAAAATAAGGTGTACTCCTTGGACTTCCAAATGAATGCGAAGAAACACCATTTTGATGATTTTGTGGTTCACTCCAAATCGCTGGCTTCATAAACGGCTTCATAAAGACTTATGACTTTCTTTTAACCAACCTCTTAAAGACTTACCACAGCTACTACAACATTTTTTCGGCAGCCAATTTTTATCTCTATCATCGATAGGAAACTCAAAATAACGGCAATAAGCATCTTTAAGCTTGGAAGATATTGTCTCCCGTTGAGAACTTAAAGTTAGATCGCCACATACGTAACAAAATAAATTTAGAGATTTGTTACAAATCCTTGACATTTTGTAATATGAAAGCGTTTGTGGATTCTTTAATTGCTTTATTTCTTTACACAATAACAAAGTACACTATAAGATCTATTTACTGTTGCCGATTTTAACCGCACGATATTCAAATTAAAAGTGACTTACTTATTGCCCATTAGCTTCTATATATACAATAAATACCAGAATCTACCCTAATGTTCTTAATTTAAAATCACAGGTAATTAAAAAATACTGTTATAAATATTAATTCCAAGAACTATGTAAAATACCGTTGTAGTTTAGTTCCATTACCTGCTCACCTAACGAAATATTACATATATCATATGCAAGGCTGGTTGCATTACAATATTGGGTACCTGCGGTAAATTGACAATAAAATCTAAATTTTTAACCGATTTTTATGGTTAATGGCTTCCTTTATTTCCAATATAAGTAGCTCTCAGAAAAAAGTTTAAAATGTTGAATATTTGCGTTATATTTTTGTTAATTCCATTTTTAATTTGAAAAATATTACGAATTTTGCACAAAAAAATTGTTTTTTCTCCATTAATTTCTAAATAACTCCAAAACGATAAGAGATAGAGAAAAATTGTATTCCACTAAAATAAATAAAATTTTGTTACACATTTTTTGGTGTTTTATTTTTGAAAATGCGGATGACTGGTTCTCGTGTTAGGAGGAAATATGTGCCCGTACCTGGCTAATTTAGGGGAAAAAATTTGCCACGCCCATAAAAAAAAATTCAGATCTGATGGAAAAAAACCGACAACGGATTTGAGTTCAGCGCGTCAAAATCCATATAGTCCACATAGTTTTATTAAATGGAGGATTTTGCTGCAGAGCAGTGTAATCAATCCTAAATATTTAATATGATTCACTTTTTCTATAACTTGATTGTTTATTTTTAAAACCTGATTGCTATTTTTATTTATTTTTAATATTTTTGTTTGGTTCTCATTTAATGTAAGCTTGTTCATTTCCAACCACTTGCTAACGTTTTCCATATCTTGTTTGAGTTTATCATAGTACTAGCATTTAACCCGCTAATTCGATAGCGCAGTTCTTACTATTTATTGAATACTCAAGTTCCATTTATAATTATTAAATATTTTAAGTTCATAATAATTATTTAGTTTTTTGACCTTTTTAATTTAAATATTAACTAAAATTATTTAAGCTCGAGGTCTTTTAGTTAATTTAAATAATAACGGAGTAGCGAAATATTGGAAGAATTAATAAAAATTAAATATATTATTTAAATTAATTAAAAGACCTCGAGCTTAAATAATTTTAGTTAATATTTTTATTTTAAGTTCAATTTTCCACTTGGTTTATTATTACCTACATTCAAAATTCTATGTTTACAAAATATAAAAAAAAGAGAAAAACTAATTTTGGTCGTCCATAATATTAGGAGTTAGAACTCGGATCAAAAACACTAATTTTAAGTATCTTTATAAGTTTACAAACGTAAAAATACAAATATTTCAATAAAAATGCGAAAAGGCTTTTTTGTGTCTCCAATGTCATTTTAATTCTTAACTTGAATCAATAATAATATTTCACAATTTTAAATTTGTAAATGTAGAAAATACAAAAAGTCCCATTAAAATTCAGAAAAGTACCTTTTTGGTCGCCCATAACATTTTCAGTCTCACCTCGTATCAATAATCACTATTTTCGAATTTTAGCGTCGCAAACGTTAAAAATACAAAAAGTACCATAAAAAATCAAAAAAGTACCTTTTTGGGTGCCCATAACATTTTCAGTTTCACCTGGAATCAAAAGTCCTGATTGTACAATCCTACCTTCATAAAGGTAGCAAATAGAAAAAGTACCATAAAAATTCAAAGAAGTACCTTTTTGGTAGACCATAACATTTTCAGTCTCACCTTGTATCAATAGTCACTAACTTCGAAATTCTAGCTTGGCAAACGTTGAAAATACAAAAAGTACCATAAAAATTTAAAAAAGTACCTTTTTGGTCGCCCATAACACTTTTGGTCTCACCTGAAATCAATAGTCCTTTATTGTATAATCCTACCCTCATTAACGTAGAAAATACAAAAAGTACCATAAAAATTTAAAAAAGTACCTTTTTGGTCGCCCATAACATTTTTAGTCTCACCTGGAATCAAAAGTCCTTGATTGTGAAATCCTATCTTCATAAACGTAGAAAATACAAAAAGTACCATAAGAATTCAAACAAGTAACAGTTCTATATTCGGCCGTGACGAATCTTATATACCCTTCACAACGTGTAGTCATGCAATAACAATTGCTTGTTTGTATCACCATTCATCTCATATGAAATAAAAAATATTCATATATAAAAACATCCCATGCAAAATTATAAATTGTTTCTAAAAAAATTACAAAATAAATAAAAAAAAAATATATATTAAAAACAAAAAAAAAAAAAACAAGTAAGAGCGCTATATTCGGCCGTGCCAAATCTTATATATCCTTCACAACGTGTAGTCATGCAATAACAGTTCATCCCATATGAAATACGTACATACATATAAAAACGTCCCATTGTAAAATTATAAATTCACGTATGTATGTTAAAAAACAAAAAAAAAAAATAAAAAAAAATTTAAAAAAAAAATTTTTAAAAAAAATTTAAAAAAAAATTTTTAAAAAAAAATTTAAAAAAAAAATTATTATATATATAATATATATAAAACAAAAAAAAATAAAAAAAAAAAATTTTTTGGCTCAGCTGGGATAAAAATAATAATAAAAATATATATAATATATTAAATAAAAAATAAAAAAAAAATTTAAAAAAAAAATTAAAAAAAAAATTGTAAAAAAATTTTTTTGGCTCAGCTGGGATTCGATCCCACGTTTACTCTAACTAGTATACACGTTTGTATGTATGTATGTTGTTGTTGTAATGTTGTTTTTGTGAAAAAAAACATCGAGGTGGTCGTGGGTTTTTGCTCATATCTCAGTTGTTTATGTACCGATGTTTCTGATTTTCAATACCGATCTACTCCCGAATATTTCTGATATTTTAATACCTTACCCGGGTCCAACCTATGTCGGTGGGCTTCAAAAAGTTGATTTCAACATACACACGGACAGACTGACAGGGCTTAATCGACTCCCCTATTCATAAGCTTTCAGAAAATATATACTTTATGGGGTCGGAAATGAAAATTGTAGAAATTTCACACGGAATGACAAACCTATATATACCCTATTTCACTGTGTGAAGGGTATAACAATAAAAAAAATTACAAAAAAAAAATTTTAAAAAAATGTAAAAAGTTTTTTAAAAAAATTAAAAAAAAATATAATAAAAATATAAATAATATATAAAATAAAAAAATAAAATGAGTAGTAGAAGTTTGTAGCCAATTATGGCCTAGAGGCTTGCTTGCCAAAATTTAAATAAATAAAAAAAAAAAAATTTTAAGTTTTTTAAAAAAATTTTTTTAAAAAAATTAAAAAAAATATAATAAAAATATAAATAATATATAAAATAAACAAGTAACAGTGCTATATTCGGCCGTGCCGAATCTTATATACCCTTCACAACGTGTAGTCATGCAATAACAATTGTTTGTATCACCATTCATCTATATATATATAAAATTTTTTTTTTTTTTTGCTTTCGAGCCGGTAGTGTGGAATCTTCATAGATACTAGTGGCCCGTGCCACAAGCATGTACGATTCGCAGTAGCGCCTACGTACTAAACCACAATAAACCTCGATCTTTAACGAACATCCCCACGGGACTGCCGCTAGGTATTACTTGGCGGGGGCCGTTGGCATTCACGCCTCCTCCTCGTTGGACCGTCCAGTCCTTTCCAGCCTTCTTAGGTCCTTAATTATCCGGGAGCACACTCCACTAAAGACCTCCCAGTTTTCCACATTCTGACACTTATGCCGAAGAAACTCCGATGGATTCCTCATACCCGAAGTCCACCCCATGTATCTAGGGCATCGGAATACGACATGTTCCGCATTTTCCGCCTCTTCTGGGCAGGTTTGAGAATTTTCATGGCCAACCCTGTGCAGATGTTGCTTAAAAGCGCCATGATCCATCATGTACTGTGTCAAGTAGAAGTTCACATCCCCAGCTTTCCTATTTATCCATACCGCAATATCAGGGATGAGTTTATATGTCCTTCGCACTTTAGTCGATGTATCCCACCTTCTCTGCCATTCTCTGATTGAAAACGATCTTTCCTCTCTCTTAACTGCAGCTAAATTTATTACTGCCTGGCCAGTCGTTCACCTATTGTAGATTCTCTGGATTTCCGCTGCCAGTATGTCTATTGGAATCATTGCCGCTATGACACAAGCCGCGTCGTCCGATACCGTCCTAAAGGCACTTATTGTCCTGAGCGCGCATAGTCTATGAACCGAGGACATTTTCCTTCTATATTTCTTTATCTTCAGAGCCTGTGCCCAAACAGGGGCTGCGTAAAGCAATGTGGAATTGGTAACCGTAGTTATAAGCCTCCTTCTTGGACCCCTTGGTCCTCCAATATTAGGTAGTATTCTAGCAATGCTCCTTTGAATTTAAGTCTGTTATCCATCACGACCCCAATATATTTGATTGCCGGTTTAGAACATATCTCCTGGTTTCCCACCTTCACCTTCATAAATTCCACTTTTTTCCTACTTGTAATTAGTACAGAAGACTGAAGCAGTACTGATTACAAGTAGGAAAAAAGTGGAATTTATGAAGGTGAAGGTGAGAAACCAGGAGATATGTTCTAAACCGGCAATCAAGCTTCAGTCTTCTGTTCTGCCAGTTTGAGATTCGCCGAATCTAGCCATCTCTGGATCCTCACAATTGCATCGTTTATAGCCGATTTTAATCCCACAATATGTTTCGCTACACTGACAATCACTATGTCATCTGCGAACCCGATTATCCTTGTCGAGCTCGGTAGTTGTGTTCTAAGGACTCCGTCATACATGATATTCCATGGTAGTGGACCAAGAACCAATCCCTGTGGAACACTTGAACTAACATCATACATCCGTGGCCCATCGTCCGTTGCGTAGATCAGTTTCCTATTCGAAAAGTAACTATCCACTATTCTAATTAGGTACTTCGGTGTGTTCAGTCTCTCTAGAGCTACCATTATGAAATCCCAACTGGCAGAGTTAAACGCGTTTCTAATGTCAAGCGTGACAACACCACAGTATTCTTTTGTCCCCCATCTCCAACGTTCTCCTGCTATTGCGCCCGCAGCTGTGTCTACTACCCTTTTTATGGCGTCAATCGTGGAGCGTGATTTTCTGAATCCGAATTGTGTCTCGGAGAGTCCATTCTCTCTCTCAACGATGTCCATGAGTCTGTTGTTGATCACCTTTTCCAGTACTTTGCCCAGCGTATCAAGAAGGCAGATAGGGCGATCAGATGAAGGGTCGCCAGCTGGTTTGTTCCCCTTCGGAAGCAAAACTAGTCTCTGTCTCTTCCATTGGTCCGGGAAAATACCCTCACTTAGGCAACTTTGCATAATTCTCCTGAACAAGCACTGTCGTCGATGTATTGCGGCTTTAATGGCTTTGTTGGGAACTCCGTCCGGGCCAGGTGCCCGGTTATCCCCAATTTCCCTACCTATCTTGAGAATCTCTTCCTCCGTGACAGGGGAAATATTGCAGTCCGTGAATCTGCTGTCGACGTATACCCAATAGTTCTCCCGCTGTGAAAACAGGTGCGATACAATGCCCAGTAGGAGTGTTGGACATGTTATCTGAGGAGCCGCTTGGCATTTAAGCTTCTTCATTACCGCCCTATATGCTGTACGCCAAGGGTTTGCATCTACCTCCTCGCAGAGGCGCTTGAAGCTTTCTCCTTTGCTCTTCCTAATTGCGGTTTTGAGTTGCTTCCTAAGTTCCCTGAATTCCTCAATCCTCTGAGTGTGGTAGCTTTTCCCTCTTGATCGCTGTGCCTTGCGCCTCGATATAAGACGTTCCAATCTGAGGCTTCGTATCTCCTCATTCCACTAATAGCATGGAGAACCAAATTTGTTCGGCTTACGTTGTGGCATTGACGCATTGCAAGCTCGTTCTGTTAACCGGCATAGTTGCACTGACGATATCTGCGCTGGACCTTCCTCGATCTCCTCGTCCATTACTGAATCATTGAATGTTTCCACGTCAAAACGTGAATCCTTCCACTTTGGACCCGGTGTAGGCTTAGTATGTCGCCCACGGCCACGGCATCCTGAGATTACGAACATTACCGCCTGGTCATCACTATAAGTGAAATCTTCGCTGACCCACCACTTCGTCCTTGGAGTTAGCGAGCTGCTGACAAACGTAATGTCGATGATAGAGCTCCGACCGGCTTTCCTGAAGGTCTAGCTCCTTCCATTGTTAGCCACGTCTACATCCAGAGGTACAAATGCCTCCAGGATGCTGCGCCCTCTTCTGTTTGTCGATTGGCTGCCCCATTCCGTCGCCGAGGCATTGAAGTCACCAGCTATTACAAGTGGGGACTTCCCAACTGCATCATTCACAAGTTCCTGCAACATAGATTCGTATTCTTCATGGGACCAGCTCGGTGGAGCATAACAGCTGTAGAAGAATATGCCCTTTATCCTTGCTCGAGTGAAGCCTTTTCTTTTATCACCAATGTTCTGAAAAGCATGTTTGCCACATGCCCATATTGCAGCCTTCGAACTTTGATCGCTTGTCCAAACATTGCTACTTCTTACTCTATATGCCTCGCTTATTATCGCAACATCTGTTTGCTTTTCCCTTACTGATTGTTACAGTAGGTCGTTTGCCAATTTGCAATGGTTGAGGTTTATCTGCATGATCCTTAGCTTTATATTTATTTCCTAGTTTCGAGAGCTCTCCTGAATACCGGACATCTACTGCTTCCAGCAATGTGGGCTGAGTGGCCTGTATTATTGTTCTTGCAGAACATGCATACGGAATTTTTTTCACATGTCTTAGCCATGTGCCCTTTCTTACCGCATCTCCTACACATCTTCGATCTATCCATAGCATTTTCGCACTTGACCGCCACATGCCCGAATTCGAGGCATCTAAAACATTTTAGGAGGCTCTTCTCCTCCCTTCAGAGAAGCAAGCCGTATCGGCGCGGCTGGCGGCTAGCCGCTTAGTCGATTTTTTTATTTAAGTCGCGCCGCCGCCGATACGTTCGGCTGAACGGCGGCTCAGTTTGAATTTTTTTTTTCTTCTGTTAAAAATGAATCATATCTCGGAATATTATTGTCAAAATTATCACAAAATTAGTTTTGATAAAAACTAAAAACCAAGGCACATTTATTCAACAGGTAGTCTTGTTTCGTCAGTTGATTATTTTTTTTTTTCACTTATTGAATTAATATGCCTTGCTAAAAACTATATGCTTATGCTACTTTTGATTTATTTATTCGACATCCAACTAGTTTTTTTACAGTTTTCTGCTTTTTTCAATTACAGATATTTGGTATTATCAATAATTGTTTAAATGTATGAAATTTTTAAGAATTATTAAATTGCTTTTTTTTTCGATGAAAATGAAAAATATAAGAATACAAAAAATTGGTATTAGTGCAAAGTAAAATACATTTTCAAGACTTTAAATCAATAGTGCAAAAAGATTTATTCTTAATGTCTTTCTAAATGTAAAATAATTTATCATTAATGAAGTAATTCAAAATTAATGAAATATGTAAAATACCTTAAGGGAATTATGTAAACAAACATCTTCAACTTATGAAACATTGGTTTCTTTTAACCAAATATGCATGATTTCTATGCACTTATAAAAATGGAATGGCGTTCATTAATATATTAAAAAATGATACGCTAATGTAACAGTTATTATTGTTAAATTAAATTTATTCACTTCATCATCAGTTGAAGTTCTGCAAAATCACAGGGTACTTTCGCAATATTTTCTAATAATCGTTTTACAATTATATTACTTATTTAGATTTTTTTGATATTTCCGCCTCTTCAGAAGAAGAATTCTCGGTTGTAGGGATTTGCATTACTGCAAAAAGAAGTAGGCTCAACCCACTGACCGTAAAGAGGCAGCTATTTATTCATAATAACAACCATATTGTCGAACCTATTTTAACAAATCAGTTGAAGTTCTGCAAAATCACAGGGTACTTTCGCAATATTTTCTAATAATCGTTTTACAATTATATTACTTATTTAGATTTTTTTTGATATTTCCGCCTCTTCAGAAGAAGAATTCTCGGTTGTAGGGATTTGCATTACTGCAAAAAGAAGTAGGCTCAACCCACTGACCGTAAAGAGGCAGCTATTTATTCATAATAACAACCATATTGTCGAACCTATTTTAACAAAGGCAGAAAACCATTAAGAAAATGCTTTAAGATATTTAAAATGTAAATATTAAATTGTTCAAAAATAAAAAAAACAATACTTAAAACTCGGGTGAGCCAAATATTTCTTTCTGCCGATAAAAGACTCAGCGCAGAGCCGATTAGCCGCCGCCGCCAAAGATTTTTGCTTTAAAGCCGCCGCCGAAATTTTTCAATCGGCTTGCTTCTCTGCCTCCCTTGTACGCCATATTGCTCAATTTGTAGCGACTTTCCCCATTTTCAGAAGCATTTCGGCTCTGTCTACTGGCAAACTAATTTTGGCGATCTGTGTTCCACCGTAAGCACTTCTAAGTTTTAGCATCTCTACCGGGTCAGAGTCTCTTAGCTTTAGTTGCGCCCTAATTGTCCTAACTACCTCCTCCTTCGTCGTTACTTCATCGATATTTCTGATTTCTATAACTTTCCTTGGTTTCAGACTCCTTACAGACGCCCGGCCTTTTAAACTCTGACCGATCGCCTCCTTACACTCGTCTGTCCGCTCGCCCGTATTTCGCAGTTGGAGTAATAGGTTACCATTATTGGTTCTCCTAATCCTGGATACTGCCTGACCTAGTTCGTTGAGACTCGGATCGGCCTTCACTTAACGCAGGATGTCGGCGTAGGAACTATTCCCAACTGCCTCTATTACAATCTCGTCGGGTTTCGTCCTTACCCTATTGCGATTCCCGTTTGACTTCTTTGTCTTCGCCTTGACGTTACCACTTTCCAACCATCATTTTCCCGTATAATGGCGGTTTCCTCCGGTTTTGCTTCCTCGTATTTCTTGCCTTCGTAGACTTTCTTTGCCATAGGTTTCTTTGGTACTCCTTCCGGTTTCCCTTCTGGTTTTCTCTTGGGCTCTTTTCTCCTTAACCATGGCGAGGTTTGAGAGGATTTTGAGCTTCTGATGACCTCTTGCGCCTTTTCGTCATGGTTTTCTATCGCCGATAGCTCGTACAAGGCCTTAATGCTCTCTATAGCATCCCGCATAGGTTGATGAATCGAACGCCTTTTCCCATCTTTCAGTCCCCTGTGTAGTAACTTTATTTACTTTAATTAACTTTTCCATCCTTGTTTTATTATTCTGGGATCATACCCCTAGCGTTTTTCGCCTTCCGCCAGGACAAAAAGAACAGCCGCTCCTAACATGGAGACAGACGCTGACCAGGAAGCCGCCCAATGTGGGTCAGACGCTCCTGGATTTGAATAACCTACCATTTAGTCATAGTGCTAGATTTTGATCACCCCCAGGTATTTTATTTCCCTGGTACCCTTCACGCCCTGAGAAAGGCATGATGAGCGCTCCCAATTCGCCGAATGGGAGGGTCCCGATGGAGGATCTAGCCAACCCCACACGGGGAAACTCTGTGTGTGTGTGTGTTAGCTATAGACTCCGAAACTGTAAAACCGATCGGGCTCAAACTTTGGTAAGTTGTTGTACACATACCAGGGAATGTTTATGGGTGGAAAAAAGTAGGCGGGGCCACGCCCATAAAAAATTAGTTATAATTTTAAGCTACTTGCACATGACCGATTTTTCTAAAACTTTGCACACATATCGAGCTCTCATGACTAAATTTCATGATTAGAAAAGTGGGCGGGACCACGCCCATAAAAAAGTTTTAATTTTAAGGTACTTGCACTGGACCGATTTTTCTGATACTTTGCACACATATTGAGCTGTCATGACTATACAGTTTCGTGACTAGAAAAGTGGACAGGGCAACGCCCATTAAAAAATTTAAATTCAGAATGCATTTTAATTCATTAAGGGGCGTAGCAACGCGCGCCGGGCTTTTCTAGTCTCATATAAAATACAAAAAATATACAAGATTTAAAATACATATTCTTTAAAAAAAAAAAAAACTTTAACGGAATTGCTAATCATCTGCCTGTTAATGGCAGCAACATCCCATAAGCCACATTTTAGATGGACAGTAAAATAGCACAAATTCAAATTTTTGGAATAAAAAGAATATTTTTTAATAAATAATAAAAATATTAATGATTTTAGTTTACTTTGTCAATATTTAGTAGTGTAACGTTTGTTTTCAAGTACCACTTGACATCTACGGGGCATACCTTTAATTAAATTTTGGCAACGAGTACTAAGCAATATGTATTTCAGTCCAAAGATCATCCAAGTTTCTGTACTTATGTTGAGCAATTGTTCATTTTACATCGTTCCAGAGGTTTTCAATTGGGTTCAGGTCGGGACTTTGAGCTGGCCAGTCTAAAACGTTAATGCTTTCGTTAGAAAACCAAGCTTCGACGAGTGTTTGGGATCATTATCCTGTATAAAAGTGTATGAAACTGGCATGTGTTCAAAAGCATAAGGCTCCATTTGGTTCTTAAGAATGTCCAAGTACTGATAGCGATCCATTTTTCCATTAATTTTCACGATGGAGCACACACCGTGCCATGAAAATGATTCCCACACCATTACACTTGCTCCACCATGTTTCACCGTTTTTTAATTGTATCGTGGAGTCAATGCCTGGCATTTTAGGCAATTAACAAACATTCTACCATCCGGTCCCGTACGATTTACCTTAGTTTCATCACTCCAAAGTATTTTTTTTTCGAGAATGAGAGGCCTTTAGACTTGTGGGTGCGAGCAAACAATAAACGCTTGGCAATATTTTTTTTTATAGAAGTGGCTTCTTCCGGCTTGCGCGTCCAAACAACTGTGCATCATTCAGGCGTCTTCGGATGTGCCCGTTTGATACAAATAATCCAAATTTATTGATAATTTCATTCGCAATATCGCGTGATGACAAGAAAGGATGCTTCTTATACTTTCGAAAAATAGCACGGTCGACTTCATTTGTTGTTTTTTGGCACGTGGCTTATGTTTCTTGGATTCTATTGCACTCATTGAGTTTATTTCTATTGTAATAATCGCATTATAAACAAATTTTCGGAGCGATGCAAATTTTCTGCAATTTCAGCCGGTTTTTTTCATCTTTCCACATGCTGACAATAATACGTCTCTCCTCAGGTGTGCATTCTTTTCCACGTCCCATTTTTTGGAAAAATTATATTAGGTAACACAAATTTAAAATAATTTAACTTACGAACGATTTTTTTATTTTTGCGCAAAAAAAACAACTTTTACGCGAGTTGTGCTAATTTGCTGTCCAAGCCAAATGCATATAATGACACAAAACAGCAATCAAAACGAAAATGATTGTATTATAAAGGTAATAATTTTTGTTATACAGAAGCATATTTATACCCTTCACACAGTGAAAAAGGGTATATATAGGTTTGTCATTCCGTGTGAAATTTCTACAATTTTCATTTCCGACCCCATAAAGTATATATTTTCTGAAAGCTTATGAATAGGGAAGTCGATTAAGCTCTGTCAGTCTGTCCGTCTGACCGTCTGTCCGTGTGTATGTTGAAATCAACTTTTTGAAGCCCCCCGACATCGCTTGGACCCGGGTGAGGTATTAAAATATCAGAAATATTCGGGAGTAGATCGCTATTGAAAATCAGAAACATCGGTACATAAACAACTGAGATATGAGCAAAAACCCACGACCACCTCGATTTTTTTTCACAAAAACAACATTACAACAACAACATACATACATACAAACGTGTATACTGGTTAGAGAAAACGTGGCATCGAATCCCAGCTGAGCCAAAAAAATTTTTTTTTTTATATTTTAAAAAATTTTTTTTAAATTTTTTTTTTATTTTTTTTTTATTTTTTATTTAATATATTATTTATATTTTTATTATTTTTTTTTTAATTTTTTTTTTTTTTTTTTTTGTTTTATATTAATTATATATTTTAATAATTTTTTTAAATTTTTATTTTTTTAATTTTTTTTTTAAATTTTTTTTTTAAATTTTTTTTTTTTATTTTTTTTTTTTACATACATACGTAAATTTATAATTTTACAATGGGATGTTTTTTATATATGTATATTTTTTATATCTATGTACGTATTTCATATGAGATGAATGGTGATACAAACTACTGTTATTGCATGACTACACGTTGTGAAGGGTATATAAGATTCGGCATGGCCGAATATAGCGCTCTTACTTGTTTTTTTGTGCAACAGTGCAGACCAAAATAATTGGTCTTATTAGAAAAAATATATTAAAAACAACACAGTCCAAATTAAGAGTGATTTTGTGCTAATTTAATGTCCATGGCTGTACCCTTGTGCACCACAGGTGAAGGGTATAAAAAGGACCTTTTTGGTCACCCATTACATTTTTAGTCTCACCTGGAATCAAGTCCTTGATTGTACCAAACGCAAGAAAAAATTATACATCGCAATTTAGTTGTCATTAGACTTGTGCCAAATAGTTCATTTTAGTGACCGGTCATTTTAGTTCATAGTCCAAAAATGAACTTGGTCGTTCATTTAGTTCAATCGCTCTTTTTTATTCCTTGAGCTTCCATTTAGTTTATAGATCGCATATAGGTTAAAATGTATTTATAATATCGAAAAACCAATTAACTTTCCTTTAACATCCTAAGTTCCCTTTCTGATTAGGCAAGTTTCTTTTTAGTTTTTTATTATACCCTTCACCTGTGATGCACGAGGGTATATATAGCTTTGTCATTCCGTTTGTAATTTCTACAATTTTCATTTCCGACCCCATAAAGTATATATTTTCTGAAAGCTTATGAATAGAGAAGTCGATTAAGCCCTGACCGTCTGTCCGTGTGTTGGTTGAAATCAACTTTTAGAAGCAACCATATGTTCCTCAGATCTGTGTATGGTATCAATCTTTTGGAAATATCCGGGAATGAATCGCTATTGAAATTCAGCGCAATCACCCCATTACTTTCTGAGATATGAGCAAAAGAACACGACTGCCTCTGTTTTTTCCCATATTTTTACCACCAAAATTAAAAATTTTCAACCATAGAATAATTTATAGGTACTATTGCTACTATTTGTAGATATGATATGTCTCTAGAGATATCCGTGACAAATTTTGGATAAATTGGGTCCTAATCGGTAAAGTTATAGGCAAAAAAAATTTTTTTAAATATATATTCCAAAAGTTTACAAACGAAAATCACACAACAAAATGCCGGACAATAAATTTATATATGGGTCAAATCTGGTATTTTAAAACGTAACTTCTCGAACACCCTCAATATTGGTATCAAATGAAAGGGCTTGACCAGTAGAATACAGTTAATTGTTAAAAAATTTAAAATCTAAGATGGCATCTAAAACAAAATGGCGGATCAAATTTTTTGAACCCCATTAATATGGGTATCAAATGAAAGGGCTTGAATATTAGAATACAGATAACTACGAAAAAATTAAAAATCAAGGATGGCGTCGGAAATAATGGAGAAAAATGGCGTATAACATGAACTATAGGTTAAGCTACGATATGGGATTATACCTATGTAGTACATGATGGTGAAGGCTATTATCAGATTCGGCACAGGCGAATATAGCACTTTTACTTGTTTGATTTTGATTTCTTAATCGGCAAGTACAGGCAAATATGAGAAATTTTTCTCTTACCCGACCTTACCCCTTTTATCCATAAACACAAGAGAGACTTGCCCCATCTGAAAGGAGTCAAGTAATACCCTGTTCAGACAGATATTTTTAATTGTTTCAATTTAGTGTTGATTGAGCAATTAAAATAAGTGTTCAGACATACTCAATTTATCTTACTCCATTAGCATTTGATAGCTGTAAAATACGATGTATTTATACCAAATCAAATAATGCCTTCTTTTCAGTGTTTTTCCTGTTGACAAAATATATTTACAATTATATTTATACATATATATACTTATATGTATGTATTTGAATTTATTCAAACATTTTTTAAAATTTTCTTAATTTTTATTTATTTTATATTTATTTGTTTGACATTAGAAATGCCACCTATAGAGTTTTCTTTTCACTGAACATACTTCTCAAGAGTTGTATTTCGAGTTTTAGACAATAAGTGAAACAATTAAGTATATATTGCTCAATTTAAAAATAATTTTTAGTATTGTAAATTGAGCTCAATTAGGCCTTTAATTGTGATATTATAAATTGACAATTAGGGCGCCTGTGTGAACATAGTATAAAGCTAACAAGATAATTAAAAAATATTTATTTTGAAATCATCTTCTGAAAAGCGTGTAGGATTTGGCGGCATTATTCTTACCTGTTTTATTTTTCCTTTTTATTTCATTTTACAAATTAGAAAAACCCAAGTAACTTTTCACTTGTCCTTTTTATTGTTATTAAAAATTGCTATATTTTTTAAGTAGAATCTAAGTTTCAAATACTACATTATTTATAATACAAAAAAATCATAGATTTACCTCATTTTTATCTTGTGAACTGAAAGTGGATGTTTTTCTGTTGCTTAAATTATAAGCTTGTAGTTGTTTTAATTTGAATGAAAATAATGCGTATTTAAAAACTACAGTTGTAAAATATTAACAATTTTATGTGAGTCGCAGCGCATTTTATCAAAAGTATCTAAAAATTAGGAGGATTCTAAAAAGAATAACTACTTAAATTTTAATTAAATTGGTACTTAAGTTTAAGAAAAAAATATTTTAACGGATATTTTCATACTGAAAATATACGGAAATGGGTTTTTTACAATTATATATAAAAAAATAATATCCAAAAACAGAAAAAAAAACCTTCAATTTTTGAATAAATTTCATTTAAGAGCATTAATTATCTTTAAACATTGCAAATGTTTTGTTTTTTATTTAAATAGAGCAAATTGTTTGTTAAATCTTTTAATGACGATCACGTGAATCCGATCGGCTACGTCTGTCACGTGAAAAGCTGCGTGAACGGGATCGAGAGCTGCGTCTGGGAGAACGGGATCTGTAAAAATAATCATTAAGGCAAAAATACAATAAATTCCGTTATATAATAAAGAAAAAAATTGATAAATTAAGGATAAATTTTAAAATTAAAAAAGCTTTAAAATTAAAAAGAAAAACTATATAAATAAGTATACAATTTGCTTAAATAGCAAATAATTTTTTAAATAAAAAAATAATGAATACATATAAAAAAAACAATGACAGTTTAAAAAAAAATTGGACCTTTCATAAGATGATCGTTCTACTGTCATTGTTTTATTAAAGAAAACAAACCACAATTGTTGATTTTTGTTGATTGATTGTTTTTCTTTATGGTGGTAAATGGTTGCTGATTTTTAATACTTGTGGCAGTGAGAAGATTAATTCTTTAAATAATAATGATGTTGAGAGTTTTAAACAATTACTTTCTTTGTAATTAAAATTTGCTTGCTGTAACGATTGCTGATTGGTTGATTTTGGTAGGATTTGGTGTTGATTTGATTGATTTAGTTGGTTTTGATGATTTTTTTTTTTTTTGTTGCAGTTATTTATAAGTTTACTAAATGTTGTAGGAATTAAGGGCAAAAGGATGCAGTAGAGTAGTGAAGACGACCGACCCATGGCAACTCTAGAATAACATACACACAAATTTGTTTTTATTTTTACATCCCCTTTGGTCGACTGGAGATTGATTATTTTTAATGCTGTAGCTTAGATTTGAAATTTTTCCAAAAGGAAATATCTATTGCTACTTGAAGCTGATGTTTTTTGTGGTAGAAAAAAACAAAATTAATAAGAAAAATCTCTAAAATTTCGCTGCTCATAATAATGATGGCATTGTTTCAAAGTGTTGTTGATTATGTGTGTTAGCTTTTGCTTTTTTTTACTATTTATCTTGTATGAATTGTTGATTTTTATTGATGTTCCAAAAACGATGTGTTAAAGCATAAAGATGATTTTTAATTTCACGCACGATTTTTTCATTTTGTGTTGCTGTTCATTAACACTCAAATTGTTTAGTTTAAATGGAACAAAAAAAAATAAAAATACAAAAAACGTTATTGTTATTATATCGAGAAATATTAAAAAAAAATTAGGCACATAAACATATTTATGAATTTTCTCTAGAAAGTAAAGCACAATTAATTTTACACTCATTAATTTAGAGTAGAAAAATTTGTAAAAACAATATATGTATGTATAAAACGAGAAAGTTTTTTTTAAATTATCCTAAAAATAAATTATACTTTCTTCAGACATGAGAAAATTTATTCATACTATACCCTTCATTAATTTTGTGTGTTCGAAATGTACACATGTTGGCGTTTAGATGGTTGATTTTGTAGTCGCGGTGATATTTTGAAGATATGAAGAATTGTTGATCGTTGCTGAAATAATAAAAGCTGGGACTGGAAAAAGTTCTAACGCTGTAAATAGTTGTAGCTGTCAAAAATAATGACTTTATGTTTCTAACGGACACAAAATTTAACAAGTTTAGAGAAACAAGCAACACCATACAATAGGTTACAAATGTCCAATTTTTATATGTGGTCGACTTAGTGGTAAAACTAACCATTTTTAATTTGTATTAAATTGATACTGGCATTATATTATGTATAAAATTAACGTACCGTCTTTAAAAACTTTACCAAATGGAATAAATGAACAAATTCAGTGGAGTTAGTTAAAATTACACTGAAGTATATAACAAAGCTTTTAAGTGCTAAGTAGTATTTTTATATGTCTGTTAACAGTCAATTAATAATAAAAATCCGCTGTTGAAGTAGAATTTTGTTGATAGTCATAAGTGTTCTGGTTTGTTTTTTAACATTGATGAAAATAAGATTTTTTTCAAACTATTCGCTATTGTGGTTGGTTATAGTTGAATATGAGGTAGTAGTTGTTGGAAAAGACGGCTGCAAAGTTGTTCAGTTGTTGAGATGTTGTTCAGTAATGATTAACAAGCCAAAAACCCAACTGAGACAGCTGTAGACAACCAATAATTAACTTGATATAAACTGTAGAAGCGATATGGATCTTAGTGGTCATTTTGGTGTTAATAATTTTTTACTACTGTTAAGAGGGGACGAGTTAATACTGATATTGGTAGTGATAGTAGTAGTAGAGGTAGCTGTATTGGTGATTGTTGTGATGTTTTCAATAGTAGTATTGTTGGTGCTTTTTATGGATTGAAGTAGAAGCATTTGAAGTTGAAGTTGTTGAAAAATTTGTTTAAAATTATCAACTTTAGTTGAAGATATGGATTATTTCAACATTTACGTTTCAGGTATATACTACAATTGTAAAGATGTCTTTGGTGGTGTTGGTTATGGTGGTGGTAGCGATTTTGGTGATAGTTGTGTTTTTGATGAATTTTTTCAAAACAACAACAACAACTACAGTCAAGTCCAATACTTTTACAGTTCTTTTAGAAACGTTTGTCTTGTTTTAAACCGATCATGATAACAATAATAAAAAATTAAAATATCTAACTTGACTAATATTGTTAAAGAGACAAAAGCAGTTAAAAGGTTGCTGATGTTAATTTTTAATTTGCCTAGTGTCGTGTAGTTGTTGCTGTTGTGTTTATATTGTTTAATGGTGTTGGTTTTGTTGATAGTATTAATAGTTCTAATGAAAGGAATTATTGTTTTGGTGAAATTGTTTCTAATGTTGTAGCAGTAGTAGAAGTTGTAGTCGTTGTTGTTGAAGTTGCTGATTGTTTTGTTGTAGTAGTAGTAGGAAGAGGAGTTGGTAGTAGAAGTACTTGTAGTACAAATAGAGGTAGCAGAAGTTGTCTTTTCCCTGTAAAAATGAGGAGCGTATACCACTTTTAAAGTAATTAACCAATATAGAAAATATTTTTTATACAAATACAAATGTGTACAAATAATTTAACAAGGACTTGTTTGTTCTATTCAAATTGTAATTTAAAATTAGACAAATGAATAAACAAGTAAAAATACGACATATTAGCAAAAAAAAAATTAACTTATGTATGTATATGATGTTTCAGAGTTGCGATTAAAAAGGATATTAAAGTTTCAAAATTAAAAATGATAACGTAGTAAAAATAATGACATGCTTAAAATAATATATGTATATACAGAGAATGTTACTATTTTTATTTATTTATTTTATTTAAAGAAAAAAACAAAAATTTAAAATTGATAATGAATTGAGTCACACTTCCACTCTACTTGTAATATTGCTAAACTTTACAAAAATTTTTTACCTTCATTTTATTGTAAATTAACCTATTGAAATAGTCACTTATTAGTTATTAAAGTGGCTTTTTACATTACATGAATAAAAAAAATAAAATAATACACTTTACTAAAATTATAGTAGATGAACCAGGACGCTTTCCAAGTTTTTTTTTTATAAAAATCGTTTGTATTAGGCAAAACACCCCTTAATTTGAAAGTAAATGAAAATAAAATTTTTTTTTATACCTTACACATAAAAGAACTCCTTACAAAAACAATTTGTATTTTAAATATCTTAGATAATTAAAATCTAAAAGAACTAACTAAGGGGTGAGTCAGAAAAAAATTTATACACACTGGGCCAATTCAAAGTGGTTGCATATCAGTCGTATTTGTACTATTTCATATTATTTTATGCATGCTTAAAATTTTTGTTAGTAATTTCCATACAAAAAAAATAATATGACTTTACACATTTGTTTCCTATGTATAAGAAATTGTTTATGTTATACTTTTAACCATACTGTCTCTCAAAGAGAATTTCTTTGCTTCTCACCTCTCAGAGAGAATATTTTATATTTTCTTCTTTCCTGTATACATACAATTTTTAACAGCGTCATCTCTTTGTCTTCTTTCTTGTATTAAATACATAAGTTGTTAACAAAAGGTGTTCAAAGTCACTAGTCATATTAATATGAATTATATGATATAGTACAATATGAGAGTCAACTTTGAATTGGCCCACATTTCAGTCAAATTTTATCTTACAAAATAATTATTTTTTTAATGACATTACCTCTTACAGAATGGCAGATATAATCTTATCTTAATCGTAATTTTTTTTTTTTTTTTTGTAGAATCTGATAATACCCTTCAACATCATGTAGCTTAACATATATGTCATGTTATACGCCATTTTTCTTTATTATTTCCGACGCCATCCTCGATTTTAAATTTTTAAGTAGTTATCTGTATTCATTTGATACCCATATTGATGGGGTTAAAAATTTTTTTTAATAATTTACTGTAATTTACTGGTCAAGCCCTTTCATTTAATACCAATATTGTGGGGGTTCAAGAAGTTACATTTAGAAATACCAGATTTAGCCCATATATAAATTTATTGTCCGCCATTTTGTAGTGGCGGCCAACATGAATCTTATTTTTTTTATAGTGCTTATATTGCACTAGTCAAGTCCTTTCAGATGATAACAATATTGACTCTCTCGGTTGTCTAGAAGCTAAAAAAAATTGATTTTAGTCAAATAGATTTGCAATTTATATTTTTCGAAAAAAAATTTTGCCTATAACTTTACCGATTAGAGCACGCTTTATCTAAAACTTTTCACGAATATCTCGAGAGGCATATTTTATCTACAAATAGCAGCAAAGGCACCTATAAATTATTATATGGCTGATAATTTTTAATTTTGGTGGTAAAAATATGGGAAAAAACAGAGGCAGTCGTGTTTATTTGCTCATATCTTAGAAATTATGGAGCGATTGTGCTGAATGTCAATAGCGATTTCAACCAACACACGGACAGACCGTCAACGCTTAATGGACTCCTCTATTCATAAGCTTTCAGAAAATATATACTTTATGGGGTCGGAAATGAAAATTGCAGAAATTACAAGCGGAATGACAAAGCTATAGTATATACCCTTGTGCACTACAGGTGAAGGGTATAAAAAAAGGTATACGGTGAGAAGTTATTCCATAATTTGATTCGAACGAAAATATAGGGTGCTAGAAGCAAGAGATACCCTCACTCTGAGACCAGCATTGTCCATTGTGTTCCCTTTACAAGAAAAGCCGAAATAAGTAGCAGAAAAAAATAGAAAGAGAAATAGTACAAAAGAGAAATGAATAAGACAAGTTGAAACCCCATCGGCCCTCACTGTCCGTTCACAAGCCACCCGACCCCCATAATCAATCCAATGATGTTTTCCAGTTTGCACTCCGAGACATTACCCAAATCTGCTTCTGTAGTCTCGGGCAGTGACTGACGTGTTCCAGTTTCCAACTTCTCCTCATCCTCACACATTCTACAATAATCCAAAGTGCCGAGATCCCATCTACTAATCCTAGCTCTCACTAGACAATATCCGGTCAATACCCCCAATAGTCGAGCAACTCTTTCGATGATCACCTAAAACCTTTTATCAGAAAAGCAGGCGGTAAGGTTAAATTATCAGATTTTTAGTGTAAGTAGACCACCTCACCCAAAAAGGTAACGGAAGCAACAATAAGATTTGTGGAAAAGGTGGATACATTTATTAATACCGAGTAATATGACAATATTGAGATGTTTAATGAATTTGAACAATATTTGAATAAATTTATGTATTATTAATACTATTTATAATGAAGGTTTATGTTTTATTTAACTTAATACGTTAAAGTTTTTTCTGACTCACGCTTTTTATGTAAGCATATGTATATTTACACTACATAATGACATACATATTAGCAACTAAATAGTATCTGATAGTGAAACGTTTTTTCTGAACTGGAACAGAAACTAATATCATATTTGATCATTTTTACTTTATTTCGTTTCTTTAGAATGTGTTTTTGGATTGAAATTGCTTTAAGGGTATGTACAATACATAAAAATGTATCACAATAAATCGTTAATTTGGATAAATTGTATTTTAGACATAATGATTTTCAATTTTTAAATCTTCTTTAATTTTTTTGTTTTTTACTCTAAACATTTAACGTTTTCATTAGAAAACTTTACGCTAGGCGTAAAAAAAGTTAAACATTATAAACCTAATTTTCATATATATATCTGTGCCAAAAAGGAATAACTGCTTAAGTGGAAAGTTAAAATTAAGCTAAAATGTGAAATTGATAATCACATCATTTGGAATAACTTGTTTTAACTTATAATTATTTTGTTTTTTTTTTATAATTTGTATTGCCCAGAAATTATTTTTATTTCATTTTATTTTAAGGAATTTTTTTTAAATCAACTCAAATATTTAAAAGTGCTTTCCTGGAAAAGTATAAAAACTGTTATAAGCAGTTTTTCCTTATTGTCACACACATACATATGTATACAAATATACACTTGTGAACATACAATAGTCATCTTCGCAACATTACTTAAATTTGAAGTAATTTTAAAGATTTAAGAAAACTGGGAGCAAAACAACTAATATTATTTAGTTTAAATCCTTAATAATGAACTTAAAAATTATTTTATCTGCAAAACAATTTTTTACCACGGGAGGCAAATTCACCAACTGTCCAGAACTTTGGAATGTGGAAATTTATTGCGCTCTTGTAAAAAAGAATTAAAGAACACAAGAAAGGTACCAAATTTTATGCGGTAAGGTAAACGATTAACGTACCGTAATTTAAGCAAAGAAAAATATAATGCATGGATAATTGTATGTCAAAAGTATATATGTATATATAACACACATAAGTTTTTACAAATAATAAGCAACATTATTTCTAAATTTGCTCGTAATTTGAGACTTAAAAGGAATGAAAATGATTAAATTGCTAGAAAATGAAGCAATGTCCTGGGATGTCATTATTTTGCATACATTATTTATAGTGTTATCACAAAAAAATGTTTCTTAATTTAAAAAATATATTAAGTAATAAAAATTTTTAAAATAAGTGACATGAAGTTAGAAAATAATTAAGTAGATTTAATTACAAAAAAAAAAAAAAATAAAAAAAGTGCTATAAAATTGAAACATACCTATAACGGCTTCCACCGCCGCGACCACTGCTGCTGCTTTCACCACCACCCCCACGTCCTCCGCTGCTGGTACCACCACGTCGTCTGTTATCACGACGGGAACGACCAGATGACATTTCAACGCGTATACGTGTACCACAGCAACGTCTATTATGAGAACAAATTTTATAATGCAATTAAATAGAGTTGGCGAATATTTTTTTTAACTCACGTTCCATCTAAGCCTCTAGTTGCATCCTCGGCGTCACGTCTATCTTCGAATTCAACAAAAGCAAAACCTGGTGGATTACGTGCAACCCAGACATTACGTAGAGGCCCGTATTTACTAAAAGCATTTTCAATTTCATACTTTGAGGCAGACGATCCCAAATTACCTACATAAACTTTGCATGCCAAATCCCATTCACGATAACGTGGCATTTTTTGTGTTGTTTCTCTTGATCTTAAATTTAATAAAAAATAAATCAAGGATTTTAAAACGTAAAAAGATTTCCCAATACATATTGATTTTTTTACTTATATCTATACAAAACAAAATGGCGGACAATATGTACAGATTTTTCTTAATATTGATTGCATAAATTCTAGAAAATTAATGTTTTTATTTTACTTAATGCTTACTTCGAAATGATGAAATATTATTATTTTATAGTATATGAAAAAAAATTTTGCAACAAATTAATGTTAAACACTTTAGTAAATCAATTATACTTTTTTATCTTTATAACGCAAAAAACAAGCAAAACGCAACCTTTCACAAAAATTTACCTTTTATAATGGCGAATTTCACATAACATTAGCTGACACTGTTGCCAACTATTTCAAAGATTAGCTGTCAAAAGGGCCTTCACACATATAACCAAGGTCTATTAAATAAGGTCTGTGCAACTCTACAAAAACAAAAAGCAAAAAAAATATACGGGCATTTTGTTAGTGTAAAATTACTCTAAGGTAGTCAAAAACAGCTGACTAAAATACCAAAAAATTCATCCAGGTGAAATTATCAGTCCATCTGATGGGAAACGTTACTGTCAAACTCTATGTATAAAAAATTATTTTTTATGAGGTATTTGACAGAGAGCAGCACAGCAAATTCGCCGTTGCATATACCTGTATGAATATGCCCAAGGTATGTTGGGCCAGAAAGATGCTCGTTTCGCTGCTGGTGTTGTACAAATGGTGCGTGAAGGCAAAATAGCTAATCGTTGTATTTTCTTTGCCTGTGAGCCAAGTAATGGCAAGGCTGCTATAGCTGTTGGTGTGGCTCAGTCCTTGGGTACAGAAACGCCTTTTACCAGCATGTCCGGCTCGGAAATATATTCGTTAGAAATTAATAAAGCAGGATCTGTCACAGGCTTTGCGTAAAAATTTTGGTGTACTTATTAAAGGCCATGACTGACTATCCTACAAAGTCGTGCGATTATGTCAAATAAAAATCTGATAGTTTTCTGTCCTACATGAAAAAATCGCAACAAAATGTGTTATTGGATGCCACACTGTCATACTTGCTTAGAAAAAGCAACTCTGATCGCACAGACTCTATTATTTTATGAAAATTTTCAAAAGATTATCAAATCGGACACACATGTCAAAAAATCTGTCACACATGTGCACTTTATGTCCACACTATCACACTTTCTGAACACACATACAATTTTTGACATATCGAACGACTAAATCTGATAGTCAGTCATGGCCTTAAGGAGCAGATAGATAACATAGTTACCTGCAAAATAAGTTTTAAGGAGAAAATTCAATCATAAAATTGAAAAACATAAATGTCGCCCTAAAAAGGTAAACAAATTTTGACAACTTCAAGTAGTAAACATTGGGGAGCAAAAAACGATCAGCTGATTAGTTGAACAGACCTTATTTAATAGACCTTGCATATAACAATTATAAACTTTGATTCATACATAGTGGGCACCAAATTTGTCCATAAACACAAAAATAGAAAATCAAGAGACAGTTTGTTTTTATACAAAGCGTCTAGTAATCAGGCCTGGGCAGTATTTGAAATACAGATACAAGATACAAATACGTATTTTGTATCTGTATTTGAAATACATGGTTTGAAAGTATTTTGTATTTCAAATACATGTGGCTCAAAGACACACTTATACAAAATACATTTATTTTTTACAATAAATTCAAAAATAAGTTGTGTTATACAAAAGCGAAAATCGCTAAAAACTGTGATCATTCAAATTTCACATTTGACAAAAATACTATTCAGCTTTAAATTGTTTCGTCTAAGGCGAATTCATTAACACTAATCATGTGATATCAAATGAAAAGCTAGAGTTATATTTGCCGAGGCATCTGAGATGTGTCAGCCACACATTAAGTCTTTTAGCCACAACAGATATGAATACTTTTATAAAAAATTCTCGTGCCTGTAGGATTCACTACTCGGCAATTGCTAAATGTACTTTATTATAGAATTAATCCAGAAGACCCAAAAAGCTGAAGTCATAAAAGATTGCCTCGGACATCAGTTAGTATATCCATATCCCACAAGATGGAACTCTCTTTTCGAGTCCATAGTACAGCTAATGAAAAGAAAATCAAAATTAAATGGATTATTTGTTAAGTTTGATAAAGCTAAGACGTTCTCAGCTATAGAGCTGGAGTACTTAGAGGAATTCATTGAAATATTGAAACCAATAGCTACGGCTTTGGACTACATACAGGGAAATAATTCCTATTATGGAAAACTTTTGCCTACTTTAACATCTGTAAGAACCAGATTAGATCGGCTGCAATGTAACAATTTGATACATTTCAGTTGTATTTTGCCAAAACTAAGGGAGAGCGTTGAGAGAATATTTGTAAAGTTTTTCATGCTAGCACCTGAAGCAAATAGAGACATATTGGCGTCATGTTTCCACCCAAGTTTTAAAATGCGTAGGCTGCCAGAAAATATCACCGGAAACGAGAGGCAACGAATTAAAAACTTGGTAATAGATACCTTAGAAAAAAATTACAAAATTAAAAATGCATTAAGAGAATTTAACAGTAGCTTGTGTTCCTCAGGGCCTGTAGAAAGATTATTTTCCTTAGCAGGTTTTATACATTCCCCAACAAGAGGCTGCTTATCTGATGATTCTTTAAAAAATCTAGTTTATATTAAAGGAAATACCTGTTTTATTGAATAATTTTTTTATTTACTAACTATTAAATTCTAAATATGCTTTTTTCACTTACCTTCCCCAGTAAAAACTTGAAAATTAAACGCAAATTTACAAAATAAGTCTCTCAAATGTAAAAAGTAAATGAACTTTTTACTAATGAAAATTTTACACTTTAACAATTTATTTATTAAATTGTGTATCATATGTACGTACATACTTATATAGTAAGTAAATAAAATATTAGGTGGGCAACTAAGTAATTGCGGAATTTTTTTAGAAAATCAACATATATATATATATATATATATATATATATATATATATATATATATATCTGTGGAGTTTTGACAAAAGCACATAAGTCCTTTTTTCAAACTTTTCAGGAGAGCAGAAATACTGATTAAATGCATATCATTGTTTCTGTGTTCTTATTTAAGAAAAAATTATAATTTTGTATTATTTAGTTTTTTTTTCTTTAATTTTGATTTTTTTTAAAAAAGCTATTACAGTAGTATTTTTCAAGAAATGAAATAAAACACTAAATATGTTCTTTTGTCATACGAACTTTTACAAGAAAAAGTAACATTTTTTGAGATATGATATTTTGTCAAAAGTAAAATTAATAAATTTCCTGCCACCTATTTTTACTTACGGTCTTTTGCCAGACTAAATCTATTTAAAATATGTTAAATAAGTTATTTTTAATGAAAGTTGATTCAAATAAAATTTTATTTTTAAATAAGATTATTTTAAGATTATTGCATACATGTATATAAGTTTTACATACTACTTGTATATGTAAGTCATACATTAATGTTTATTAGTTAATAATGATAAAATAATTTTGAACTTCAGAATGGATTGTAAGTATGTAATTTTTATTATGTTTCATCCACTAAATCCAAATCTGAATCGATTTCGATTACGCGATCACCTTCGACTTTCAGATCATGGTAAAATTGGTGAAAACTTTTGTTTTTTTTATATCAGCCAGCTGTTTTTGACTACCTTAGAGTAATTTTACACTAACAAAATGCCCGTATATTTTTTTTGCTTTTTGTTTTTGTAGAGTTGCACAGACCTTATTTAATAGACCTTGCATATAACAATTATAAACTTTGATTCATACATAGTGGGCACCAAATTTGTCCATAAACACAAAAATAGAAAATCAAGAGACAGTTTGTTTTTATACAAAGCGTCTAGTAATCAGGCCTGGGCAGTATTTGAAATACAGATACAAGATACAAATACGTATTTTGTATCTGTATTTGAAATACATGGTTTGAAAGTATTTTGTATTTCAAATACATGTGGCTCAAAGACACACTTATACAAAATACATTTATTTTTTACAATAAATTCAAAAATAAGTTGTGTTATACAAAAGCGAAAATCGCTAAAAACTGTGATCATTCAAATTTCACATTTGACAAAAATACTATTCAGCTTTAAATTGTTTCGTCTAAGGCGAATTCATTAACACTAATCATGTGATATCAAATGAAAAGCTAGAGTTATATTTGCCGAGGCATCTGAGATGTGTCAGCCACACATTAAGTCTTTTAGCCACAACAGATATGAATACTTTTATAAAAAATTCTCGTGCCTGTAGGATTCACTACTCGGCAATTGCTAAATGTACTTTATTATAGAATTAATCCAGAAGACCCAAAAAGCTGAAGTCATAAAAGATTGCCTCGGACATCAGTTAGTATATCCATATCCCACAAGATGGAACTCTCTTTTCGAGTCCATAGTACAGCTAATGAAAAGAAAATCAAAATTAAATGGATTATTTGTTAAGTTTGATAAAGCTAAGACGTTCTCAGCTATAGAGCTGTAGTACTTAGAGGAATTCATTGAAATATTGAAACCAATAGCTACGGCTTTGGACTACATACAGGGAAATAATTCCTATTATGGAAAACTTTTGCCTACTTTAACATCTGTAAGAACCAGATTAGATCGGCTGCAATGTAACAATTTGATACATTTCAGTTGTATTTTGCCAAAACTAAGGGAGAGCGTTGAGAGAATATTTGTAAAGTTTTTCATGCTAGCACCTGAAGCAAATAGAGACATATTGGCGTCATGTTTCCACCCAAGTTTTAAAATGCGTAGGCTGCCAGAAAATATCACCGGAAACGAGAGGCAACGAATTAAAAACTTGGTAATAGATACCTTAGAAAAAAATTACAAAATTAAAAATGCATTAAGAGAATTTAACAGTAGCTTGTGTTCCTCAGGGCCTGTAGAAAGATTATTTTCCTTAGCAGGTTTTATACATTCCCCAACAAGAGGCTGCTTATCTGATGATTCTTTAAAAAATCTAGTTTATATTAAAGGAAATACCTGTTTTATTGAATAATTTTTTTATTTACTAACTATTAAATTCTAAATATGCTTTTTTCACTTACCTTCCCCAGTAAAAACTTGAAAATTAAACGCAAATTTACAAAATAAGTCTCTCAAATGTAAAAAGTAAATGAACTTTTTACTAATGAAAATTTTACACTTTAACAATTTATTTATTAAATTGTGTATCATATGTACGTACATACTTATATAGTAAGTAAATAAAATATTAGGTGGGCAACTAAGTAATTGCGGAATTTTTTTAGAAAATCAACATATATATATATATATATATATATATATATATATATATATATATCTGTGGAGTTTTGACAAAAGCACATAAGTCCTTTTTTCAAACTTTTCAGGAGAGCAGAAATACTGATTAAATGCATATCATTGTTTCTGTGTTCTTATTTAAGAAAAAATTATAATTTTGTATTATTTAGTTTTTTTTTCTTTAATTTTGATTTTTTTTAAAAAAGCTATTACAGTAGTATTTTTCAAGAAATGAAATAAAACACTAAATATGTTCTTTTGTCATACGAACTTTTACAAGAAAAAGTAACATTTTTTGAGATATGATATTTTGTCAAAAGTAAAATTAATAAATTTCCTGCCACCTATTTTTACTTACGGTCTTTTGCCAGACTAAATCTATTTAAAATATGTTAAATAAGTTATTTTTAATGAAAGTTGATTCAAATAAAATTTTATTTTTAAATAAGATTATTTTAAGATTATTGCATACATGTATATAAGTTTTACATACTACTTGTATATGTAAGTCATACATTAATGTTTATTAGTTAATAATGATAAAATAATTTTGAACTTCAGAATGGATTGTAAGTATGTAATTTTTATTATGTTTCATCCACTAAATCCAAATCTGAATCGATTTTGATTACGCGATCACCTTCGACTTTCAGATCATGGTAAAATTGGTGAAAACTTTTGTTTATTAACGGCAGCATCTCAATCAAATCTCGCTTTTTGTTAATTGAAATAGGCAGCTCACTGCTGTAGCTTTTGTTTAAAGGACCATATTCAGTTTTTCGACGACGCGGTTCGATATTTAACCTCTTGAACTCCTCCGGTAATTCTAGAGAATATTTGTATTGTAAAATTCCTGGTAGTTTCTTTTCATAACGCATCCAACGAACAAGTTTCCATTCAAATTTTTCACCTAAAAATAATAAACAAAGTAAGATGATATACAAAAATGGTAAATAGATTAGTTTAACTAACCTGCAATGTTACATGTTTTCCAGTTATATCTTTCTTTCAACAAAGATTTAAAATCATAAAATTCTTCTTGTTTCAATTCGTGAACTTTATACTTTGAACTTGTAGCAGCAATTAAATTAACCCAATCATGAGGATGTTGAATAGAGCCTGAAGATTTTTTTTCTTTTTTTCAATTTGTGCGTGAACTGTGTCACATTCAAGATGAGTGTGACCTACAACAAGAAATTTGTGATCAATGGTGGTAATACTTGGATGATCTTGTGTGACTTTTAAGAACATAGAGCTAATGTAGGAGTTTCGATTTTGACCGGGGCATGAATCGCTATATAAAATAACATGTTTCACCAAATTAGGTAAATCAGTGAGACACTTAAAAATGCAGGAACCAATGTCGTTTGCACCACGTTTGGCAATAGTTTCATTCCAAATATAGCAATGAGCATTTTTAGATGCACCATCATACATAGTAAAATTAAAAGTCCACAAAGGACGTTTGTAGAAGAATATTGATGCGTTCAAGTACGGAGTTGGAAGACATTGCTGTAAATTAAATGAAAACATTTTTACGGATTGGTCACTTTTAGATAGCTCTTTATCATCTGGCATCTCTGCCTCAAACCGTGAACATCGTGTTATTTTTTACTCTAAATTGTTAAACCAATTTTATATATTAAAAAACAATAAAAATAAAACTTTAAGTGATTGTGTATTTCTGACAATGTTGTCGCAGAAAAGAAAAAAACTCTGGGGTAATAACCCAAAATTTAAAGTGCCAAAAATATCCGACGTACCTAGCAGCAGTGCAAATAGATTTCAGCTACTTGCAAATGAAGAAGAAGAAGAAGACAGTACTCACAAGGAGAAAATACCACCTATTGTAGTGGACTCAGTTCATAGTTTTTCGTCAGTTTTTGGGCTAATTGGAGAAAGGTATAAGTTTAAAAGAATGTCAATTGGAACAAAAATATTATCTAGTTCAAGAACTCTTTATGAAGAGGCCTTAAATCTACTAAGAACCAAAAAGTACCAGTTTTACACGCATGAAATAAAAGATGCGAAAACCTTTAAATCAGTGTTGTTTGGTCTTATTCAAATGGACACTAAGATAATCAGTGATGAATTTAACAAATCACACAACATAAATCCGGTAAGTGTTAAGGAAATCACTACCAAAAGGTCTACCGCCGACGATACACTATATCTAATTGAGTTTGACCGCCAGCAAGTGTCGAAGAGGGATATATTAAAAATTAGGTATTTTAGTAATATTGCCGTTTACTGGAGAAGACCACTCAAGGGCAGTAAAGGTCCTACACAATGCACCAAATGCTCTATGTATGGTCATGGTGCTAGAAACTGTAACAGAGTAGTAGTGTGTGCAGCCTGTGCTGGTAATCATGAATTTGCAGATTGCCTATTGAACAAAGCTGCAAATAGTGATAACGTCGTTTATAAATGTCACAACTGCACAAAAAAGAATTTTAGAAATGTGAAGCACAGAGCTGACGACCCTAAATGCCCATGTCGTCAGGAATATCTTGAGATTCGACAACGTACCACAGCCAGAATGAAGGTGCCACAAAGGAATTATATGATGAACTTCAACGTCAATGAAGTTAATTTTCCACAACTGCCCGGTAAGGAGCATCAAAATTATCCACGTGACTCTGGTGCTAAAAATATACTGTACTCTGATATAACAAGAAGTAAAAATCTTGTGAACAGAAATGAAGATGATATTTCCAATGAGAAATTAATGGAAATATTTTTTGATGCTGTCGATGCACTTCAAAGATGCCAAAATAAGTACGACAAGCTACGAGTGCTGGGAATGATGCTTCAACATGCCATATAAATCAACAGTAAGTCACAATGTTCATGTTATGCACTGGAATGCTCAAGGCATAACGACTGAGTCAGCAGCTTCACAGCTGGAAAAATTTTTATACGACAAGGAAGTTGATATTCTCCTTGTCAATGAGACTTTTTTGAAACCCTACCATAAATTTAAACTTGGGGGCTACAAAATTTATAGAGAGGATAGACCAACACATGGCGGAGGTGTACTCATCGCGATAAAATATAATGTTGAACACGAAATATTACCAACTATAAATACGCGTGTGGCGGAAAATATTTCGGTACGAGTAATAATAAATAGGCGCCCTGTGATATTTACATCTGCGTACAATCCGGCTCACACTATACATTTTAAAACTGATATGGATGCCTTAACTAATCGTTCAAATGACTTCTTTTTATTCGGTGATTTAAACGCTCAACATACTCACTGGAATTGCTTTTCAAACAATATTGCTGGTAATGAGCTTTATAGCCATTGCCTTCAATCGAACTACTATATTTATTACCCGAATGCATTTACTCGTTTTGGACAAAATATAAATCCAGTACAGCCGTCTACAGTAGACATCCTTTTAACTAACTCTTGTCTTCATTTTTCAACCTTGGAAACACATCCAAATATTCTGCAGTCGGACCATGTACCAATATCTTGCGTCATTTATGGAGAGGTACATAATAGCATTTTGTTGGTACCCCTATATAATCGAGCCGATTGGTTATCAATAAAAAACTGGGTGGAGAATGAAATACTATTACAAGATATAAATCAAAATATTACAAACACAGGTAATCTAGATGTATCATTAAGTAAACTAATATATATTGTAAAAGAAGCTACTAATAGAATACCAGTTGGTCATAGAAACCCCTGGCAACGGCAAATTTCAGAAATTAGCAAAATGCTAATTGCTCAGAGAAACAAATATAGACGTAAATTCCAAAGATGTAGGGATTTAAATTATAAAATGCATTTATATTGTGTCTTGAAACAGCTAAATAGGCTTATTCACTTTCACCTGAATAAAGACAGGAATGAGTCTTGGTCGAAATTCATTTCAAATCTGCCTACCGGTTCCAAAAAGTTTTGGAAATTAACTAAAACTTTTAAAGGCAAGAATCCTACATATTCTAAACTTCATGTAGATGGATCAATTCTGAATTCTGACGTCGAAAAGTCAAATGCAATAGCTGACGTATTTGCTAGTTCACATACTATTACTATTAACAATCCATCACCCATGGACTCGGTTGCATCAAGATGCATTAATGACCTTAATCAAACTCTTATCGACAATACAAGTATTAAACTAACAAATTTGGCTGAAGTCAAATCATTTGTCCATTTGCTGAAAAATAATAAAGCTCCTGGCTTAGATGGGATTAACAGTATAATACTTAAAAATATGCCCGACTCCTTTTTTGAAATTTTAAGTAAATTATTTAACTTCTGCCTGAGCAATGGGCACTTCCCACACGTTTTTAAAATGGCTAAGGTAATTCCAATCCACAAATCTGGAAAGGATCCTAAATTGCCCTCCAGCTATAGGCCAATAAGTATTCTTAGCCTATTGGATAAGGTGTTCGAGAAAATTATTCACTCCAGAATTTTAGATTTTTTAAATTGCAATAATATCATAAATAAAGAACAATTTGGTTTTCGAAAAGAGCACTCCACTGTACATCAACTTAAGAGAGTTGTTAACTTTCTTGAATGTAATAAAAGTAATCGAAAAAGCACTGGAGTCGTTTTTCTTGATATCGAAAAAGCTTTTGACTCAATCTGGCATGATGGACTAGTGTATAAATTAAATACGTTAAATTTTCCAATTTACCTTCAAAAACTTATCAAAAGCTTTTTAGATAAACGTACGTTTGTTGTATCTGTCAATAACAAATTTTCTAGTGAAAGGCAAATACCTGCGGGCTTGCCGCAAGGATCAGTATTATCCCCTACACTATACTCGATATATACATCTGATGTTACTCTAAGAAGAGACCATGATGCAGCTTTTTACGCGGATGACAGCGCCTTTATTTGTTGCGGTAAAGTCTCGAATGCGATTATTAGAAGAATGGAAAATAATCTTAAATTAATTCGTAAATACTATGACAAATGGAAAATAAAAGTCAATGACGATAAAACTCAAGCAATTATATTTCCATTCAACAAATCGCGAAAACGCTTTCCTACTAGATATTTATCGTCTAGGGGAACAATTATCCCATTGAAGGACGAAATTAAATATCTAGGAGTAATCCTTGACAGAAAACTTTTATTCAAACAGCATGTTAATTACATTTGCGAGAAGGCAATTAAGTGTAGTCGTGCCTTATACCCCTTAATTGGCCGAAGATCTAATCTTAATATAAAGAACAAAGTTCTTATTTACAAAATGTGTATTCGACCGATTATGACCTATGGTTGTCAAATCTGGTCCCAAAAGGCTGCTAAAACGCATACAAAAAAATTGCAAATCATTCAAAATAAAAACTTGAAAATAATACACAATCTACCTTTTAGATATCCAACTTATCTTCTACACAGAAACTTTGACTTCAAAATGTTTAATTTATTGACAAGGGAACTGACGCTGTCATTTAATGAAAAATGCAGAAGGTCAAATTTTGAAATAATAAGAAATTTGCTGAACAACCACTGAGGGTCTTTTGTTTAAAAGACACATTTCAGTGATTGTTTTAAAATCTCTTATAACTTCAAAGTTGATGCGAGGTTTTTTATGAACAACTTTTCCTTAAATCTGTGATATTAGTATTTTCTTTATTTTATTAATAAGATGTTAATTGTTGTAATACTATATGTAAATTCTCATAACTCTGTTAATGATATTGATAAAATGAATAAGTTTTTAATAAAGGATAATAATAATAATAATAATAGATAGCTCTTTATCGTTTCTTTTTTGATCGTAAGCAAAATCAGCCTCATGATGGTGTGTAGATAATTGCATGGAAAGTTCAGCCTTTACGTTTACATCTTCAGAAGTTTTAATTTTGGCCTTTAAAATTTCACAACGAGTGCATAAATCAAGTTGTGGTTTCTTAAAATAAATGTCTAGCGTATGAAATACTTGCTGAAACTTTGATTCGGACACTGGTCGAGATATTTTTTCCGTGTAAAGTTTATATAATGTTGCGAGATTAAGTCCACGATGGAAATACACCTTGTTTGTGTGACGGCGGCTGTAATGGCTTTGGTATTTTGGGAACTCATTAAAAAATTTAACAACTTCATTATGTTTTTCGATAGGCAAATTGTGAGATGGAGCATGTTTGCCGCGTTGGTCATTTTGTACAAAAACATGTGTACCTTGTGTCTTATGGTTACATATGGTTTTAATTGATTGGTTAGTTTCGCCAAAAATATTTAAAAAGCATCGTTTACAAACTCTTACTTTTTCACCGTGAATTTCAAAGTGGTATAAATAATTATATTGACGATTTTTTGGATTTTGAGATTTTTTAAGAGTTGAAGTTTTTTTCGACTGGATTTCGATTAAGTTTAATAAAACTTGACGTCTTTTATTATAATCTCCCAAGTTCCAATAAGACTCGAAAATAGATTTCTGTTGTTTAAACCTTATTTTTGTGTTGCATTTCTGTCTACAGTTTCCCAACTCATGTGTTTCTTTAGCAGAAATAACTTGATTTTTGTACGTTACATACTCTTTTCCTAGATTTTTATTGCGTCTATTATCTTTTCTTTTAAGTGATGAACTTGGCAACTCATTTTCATTTTGTTCACGTGATTCAAAGTTGTTCAAATTAGCTTCTAAGATAGCTCCCATAGCCCTAATACTCTCTGACGAATTATTTCTCGAAGGAATAAAATCCGAATCATCGAAGTCAGTTTCGTGAAATACATCCTCTTCACTTTCGCTGTCAATTTTACCAACACTACTACTAACAACTTTGTAATCTTTTGACTGAAGTTTAGGCAACATATATTCAATCAATTCCACATCGTGCGAGGTTGCTGTCTCATAGGGAAGCTCCTTCCATATTGACTCTTTTTCGCTAGCTAAACTTTCCAGACTCTTTTTCTAAGCATGCTTCTATTTCATCTTTCAAACCCGGTTTTTGCCTTGCCATAGCTGTAAGCATACGTCCTCTCTTCATTATGCTTATATAATTCTCAAACAGAGAGCAGAGACCTGTTTTCTTGAAATTAAAAATGCTACTGGTGAAATTTAATTATTTTTCTTTGTTGACAATCGTATGCAATAAATGCAAAGGCAACGTAGTTACTAGGCACTCTGTTCAAGCATAAAACTTAGATGAATAAAGAAAATAACGTATATTTCTACAAAAAACAACTTAATTATTTGTATTTTCTCGTATAATGCATTTGACAAAACCCCTTATAACAACTTAAAAAATGATATTTTAGCTCAAAAATTTTGACAAAAGCTCTTTTTTTAATATAAGTTGTTTTGTCGCATTGTAAATTTCAAAAATTTTGATTCATTTAATAAACTTATTTCGATTTGAGTCTGCTGTTTTAATTATTTCACTTACAACAAATGCCAATATATTGAGATATGTTGTTTTGTGAAAAGTATGTCAAGAGAAAAAGCAGACTATTAAAATAAGATAAGATGTTTTGTCAAAAGGAAGTTAACCTATTTCTATGATTTTTTCTAAATGTATTCAACATATTTAAAATAAGCTGTTTTGTCAAATGTAAGCTTATCAAACTTTTAGTTAAGTTGATTTTTCGTGTGTGATATCTCATAAACTAAACGGCATAGACGTATGCCGATAAGACAGAAAAATCCGCCTTGAAAAGTTATTTTTATAACAAAAAATCTGGCCAATTTTCTTAAGTCGACTTATGTGCTTTTGTCAAAAGTCCACAGATATATATATATAAATATATATATGTGACAGCGCATAGAGAAAGGGACCTAAGGGTAAAAACAGGTTTTGTTCAGGAGAGCAATTTTAAAAATTAAATGATTTTTCTATTTTTTTAAATTGTTCATAAGGAAAAAAAATAAATTTTTTGTAGTTTCGTAAAATCAAGTTATATTGTTAATTTAGTAGGGGAAAAAATTAATATAAATAAATTTTACCGTTAGGTCCCTTTCTATTTGCGCTTAGAATCTACGTCACATATATGTATAACTTAGCTTTATTAAATAAAATATTTAGAAACAGAACTAAGAAGAGATACATATGTATGTATGCATATATGTAAATTTTAATGAGACTGAAATCCAAAAAATATTTGTATTTTGCATCTGTATTTTGTATTTGAAATATACAGCTTAAAAGTATTTTGTATTTGAAATACACAACTTCAAAGCATTTGTATTTTGTATTTGAAATACACAACTTGAAAGTATTTGTATTTGAAATACATCAAGGTATGTATGTATTTTGCCCAGCCCTGCTAGTAATAACATATTTATCAAGGTGGATTCGCCTTAAATTTTTTTATTAATCTTTAACGTATGTCAGGCATGAAAATTTAAAGCTTTTGCGGTATCAAATTATTTTATGAATATTTAATTAAAACATTTTATTTTTTAGCTTATATATATGAGCCTGTGTTTACATTGCAAAAGTTTTCTTGCAGATATTTTTTTATATACCCTCTTTAAACTTGCTCAAGGCGAATTCATACAGGTGAAATTATCAGCCCAGCTAATGGGGAGACTTTATGTAAAATAGGTTGAATTTGCCTTATTAATGCAGGGAAGGGAAATGCGATTTTGAATTCTGTATTAAACAATTAACTTACGTGTACTTTTTCGATAATAAATGTGCTAAATTTATGTATATATGTTGCTTTTGCGCCATTAATAATGTGTTCAAACAATTATATACTTTTTTTAATCAAATTTTATTATATTTAATATGTAAAAACAACTTTTCCACCCCTGATAAACGAATTGGCCTTGACATAAAACATCTCATGAAAAGTTGCTTTGTTGTATCAATTCGCCGTTGCACGGCCCCTTTTGCATTAGGCAACTATAATTGCGCAATTCTTGTGTTTGTTGGTGTGAGAGGAAAGGTCGATGTGAAGGGGAAAGGGGGGGGGGGGGAGTACAGACTTGCTTGTACTTGGCAATTCTGCTTCTGCTGTCATTCTTGTCTTGGAATATTTATTTGTTTTTGACATTGTCTTTTATTTCTTCTTCGGTGTGTTGTGTAATTTTGTGTGTGTGAAAATTTTATTTGTTTATAAGTGAATCAAATATTAAAAAATGATGAGAAATTGGAAGAAACTTGAAGAAATTGAGGAACCAAGTTGCTCAATGTGAACATAAAAGCAAGTTCAAAAGAAAATAAATAAAAATTAAAATTATACTTGCGCAATTATAGTTGTCTAATGCGAAAGGGGCCCATATACCTTATGGATATGCCTTGAACTTGCTCTTACGTTGACACAGAAAAAGTTTTATTGCATACAATTTTATTGCATTGCAGCCACACTGTAACTTTAGAATTTTAAAATAGAATATTTTATAATAATATTTTGTATTGGATATTTATTTTATGTGTATTAGAACCAAAAATAATTATCTACTAATTAAATAAAAATCCGATAGGATAACAAATAGCATGTTTCCACGGCAACGATATTCGTAATTCGTTGTCTTATTTATAATTCAAAGCCTAATTACGAACTGAATTACATAATTTTCCCATGCAAAACTGTCAAAGCAAATAACAATTTTTGTGGGTAATTCATTTAGAATTACCAAGCGTATTATAATAAAATCAGTGTCTTCTCTAATTTTTATCGGTAGTTTATCATACCCAGCTGCCAAAAAAATCAAAGCAAAGTGAAAACAAAAAGAAAAAAAGTTATAGATATTTCATATATACAAAATAAAATGGAAGCAAAAAAGGAAAATTTTAAGAAAGTTATTGAAAATATTCAGAAAATATATACTTTATGGAATGAAAATTGTAGAAGTTACAAACAGAATGACAAAGCTATATATACTAGGTTGATAGATTCGGTCTTACAACCTGTGGAAAACCCGGTTTTTTACTCTTTTAGCTGGCGGTTTTTTCTAAATGTTAATTTTTCGATAGCTGAATACACCGGGTTTTTTACTCAAAGAAGCCGGTTTTTTCTTTTTTAGTTTTAGTTTTATGTTTATTTATCTTTGTAACCAAACGTACAATATTATATTTATTACTCAAAAAATTTCCAAAAATCAGAAAATTTATTAAATAATTTTCCATTATATTGTAAGAAATTTATTTATTGTTTCAAAAACAAATGTAAAAATAAGAGAAACAATTAGGCTTAAATATTATTTGTTTTAAATGGAGAGCAGGTATTTTATATGTTGTTGCGCTTAAAATTTGCTGTGATAATCAGCTGTTTTCGACTAAATTATTGCACTTTGCAATACTTTTTGATCTCATTTTCGAATTTGATAATATTTTGCTTCTACGAAATCTAGCGACTTGTACTAAAGACTATAGCTTAATTAATATCTCTGATAACATATGACTTGTATACTAAAATAGTTTGGCAGACAAAGGGTAATTATTACAAATTGCCTATAAAGTTGACTACCGTGAGAAGTGAAGTGACTTTTTTATATTTTTCATTATTAAATCCTCCTGGTAACAAAGGTTTTTTTTATATAATAGTACCAGAGCAAATACCGGTTACTTTTAACAAATTAATTTAGTTCTTAAAAAATGTTGTGGCAATAATGTAAATTTATACATTTTATTTACAAAACGAAATAAAATTTTTGATGATTGGAGTTCAAGTAATTGAAGCACAAACTTAACGTTTCAATCACTTTTAGGTAAAAAGTGTCTGTCCTTTAACATCTTTATTTTATATAACGGCATTTTATAATGTCATTGAATGTCTGTCAACTTAAAATGCAATTAAACCATAGAACAAACTAGTTTATACCTATATAACTATCTATGTCATGGGTATAGGAAAAAATTATATTTTATGTATTCGACCGGTTAACCGGTTTTTTCTAAATTTTCAAAAGAGCAACCGGTTTTTTTTAAATTCTAAATTTCAAACCATGGTACAATTATCAGGTAGCCTCACTAAAACAGCTGATTATTTTTTTTTCCACCTTAAGGTTTAACTTCAACAAAATACATTTAGGATTTTGTTGTTGCAGAACTGAGGCTACCTAATGATTGTACCATGTTTCAAACTCTTTGAAGCCCGGTTTTTTAAAAATGTCGAATAATCGATCACCTTAATATATACCCTTGTGCACCACTGGTGAAGGGTATAATAAAAAAAGCACAAAGAAGAACTGTCAAATCAAGTTAACAATACATCGTGGAAACAGGGTAATTCACTTAAGAAATTTAAAGAGATAATTAAGTAATTGAATGTGTCGTTGAAACATGCTATAAGCCAAGGTTAATGCGTACACCAAAAATTTTACGTAAAGCCTGTGACACAGGGTTGCAAAAGTTGGTACAATTGTACTATTTGTGGTACAATTTAAACCTCAAAAGTACAATGGTACACCAATTACCCATTTAGTACAATTTACTAACTTTCGCATTTTATGTTTTTTATAGAATTTCTCTAGTTTATCGCAAGGCGAATTCATACAGGTGAAATTATCAGCCCAGCTGATGGGGAATGCTACAGTAAAACTCCATGTATAAAAAATTATTGTGTATTTTTTATATGTGGCGTCTGACAGCGAACATCACAGCGAATTCGCCGTTGCATATACCTGTATGAATATGCCTTGGTTTGTCGTCTTGATTGATTTACGATTGTAAAGCTGTGTACAGACGGTTGTTAGATCTGACATAATTGCTTTACCTAAACATATGCTAACAATGGAATGACAATGAAGAATTGCTTTCATAAGGTAAATTGTCAGTTCAGACAGTTGTCAGACTTTTATCAAAAAAGCCAACAATTTCATTGGCAGATATTGTTCTAACAATAACTTTATCTGACGATGTTGTCCGACAAAAAATTTTAAGTTTAGACGGTTGTCAGATGACGATAAAAAAATTGTTAGATGAGTTGTCAGAATTGCTTTGGTCTTGTTGTTTTTTTGGATTTTAGATTTCTATGGCGTCTGGGAATCTGAAATCTTCTATTGATTTAAAAATGGAATACTTTGAACCGCCCTCCTTAAATTCACAATAAATTTTTTTTATTAATTATTTTATTCTCCAATTATTGACACAAAACTAAAAAAACAAGAAACATACAAGAAAATTAATAATTTTGTTTTGCAAAACAGCTGTTGCATTGAAATAACCTTTTAAAGTGATGCCATATGAAAAAACATACTTAAAATTCCTACGTTTCTAAAAAATTCTCCCAAACATGTCCTAGTACACAAAATAAAGAAACTGACAAATAGATTAAATAACATTATGTATAACCTATAAATTCAAGATGGCCGCCAACAAAATAGCGGACAGATCTGTATATATGAGAAAATTTTGTAATGAACACCACCCTTAATAGTGTTATCCAATGAAAGGGCTTGAAAATTCTTGATCTAAGATGGCGTACAAAACAAAATGGCGAATTACATATTTTTTCCAACCCCACTGCAAAATGACGTACAACGGTATAAGCCAATCCTATATTAAGCATATGTGACAGCGCATAGAAAAAGGTACCTACGGGTAAAAACAGGTTTTGTTCAGAAGAGCCATTTTAAAGATTAAATGATTTTTCTATTTTTTTAAATTGTTCATAGGAACAAAAAAATTTGTTGTAGTTTCGTAAAATCAGGTTATTTTGTTAATTTAGTAGGGGAAAAAATGAAAATAAATAAATTTTACCGTTACGTCCCTTTCTATTTGCGCTTAGAATCGTCGACTTTACTTTTATGAAACGCGTATATCTCTGGAAGGGAACACTTTTGGGGCAAGGGATCGGTCTCATTCGATGCTCAGATGTTGTCCACATCAAAAAAAAAGTGAAAATTGTTTTTTTTACCCTTAGGTCCTTTCTTTATGCGCTGTCACATATAATAATTCATATATGCAAGTATGTATGTATGTATAGAAGTTCACGATTATATAGTACACTGCTTGTCATAAGAATAAGGCCGCGGATTATTACAAACATTTTTGCTTCTTTACTTTAAATATTTTGTTGTAATTGTTATTTTTTTTTGTCATGTTAAAGAGCATACTTCACTAAACTTAAAAACCCGTAAAAAAGATGTAAACAACTTACTATTTTATTTTATTTCAAGTTTTTATAAACAGGTAAACTTTAACTATTTTTTTAAATGCTTCTTTAGAATAAGGCCACATGGGTAAGTAGCCAAAAATACAACTTCAACCCTTTTTAAATGTTTTTTTTTTTTTGACATTATACTAAAATGTGTACGCTTTTATATTTTGTTCAACCTCCTTTGTTTGAAATTACTTCAAATATTCTATTTGGAAATGAATCATAGAAAGACTTAAGATAGTCCAATGAAATTTGGTTCCAGGCTTCCTTGATAGCTTTTGTTAATGAAATTTTGTCATCAAATTGCCTTCCATTTTCATATACTTCTCTTGTCATCCAGGTCCAGACGTTTTTAATAATTTTAAGGTCTGGTGAATACGGTGACCACTGCATGATCTCAACATTTTGTGCCTAAATCCAGGATTTCACAATTCTAGCTGTGTGTATGGGTGCGTTGTCATGCTGGTAAGTCTAGGATATTGGTCCGAACAGCTCGTTAAAATGTAGAAATGCTGATTTCAGAATACGTTTATAAGATTCCGCTGTCGTTTTAGCGCTCTCGAAAACTATTTCCGTTGTTCCATAGTAAAACACTGCACCCCACACCATTACTCCCCCTTCCCGAGAATGATGTTTTTTTAAAAGTCGTGGCTCTTTTCTTAAGTCATGGAAATAAAAATTGTAACCGTCGGAACCATCTAGATTAAATATCTTTTTCATCGGAAAATACCACGGTTCTTCATTCGCTGCTCCATGTCATTTTAGCACGTCCGAAATCAAGCCTCTTTTCCTTGCGTTTTTTGTTTAATGGTGTCTTTTTCTGAAGTTTTTTTCTTTGTAAATGCGCGCATGATTTTATAACTCATCTAACCGTAGCCGTAGAAAACAAGAAACATACAAGAAAATTAATAATTTTGTTTTGCAAAACAGCTGTTGCATTGAAATAACCTTTTAAAGTGATGCCATATGAAAAAACATACTTAAAATTCCTACGTTTCTAAAAAATTCTCCCAAACATGTCCTAGTACACAAAATAAAGAAACTGACAAATAGATTAAAGAACATTATGTATAACCTATAAATTCAAGATGGCCGCCAACAAAATAGCGGACAGATCTGTATATATGAGAAAATTTTTGTAATGAACACCACCCTTAATAGTGTTATCCAATGAAAGGGCTTGAAAATTCTTGATCTAAGATGGCGTACAAAACAAAATGGCGAATTACATATTTTTTCCAACCCCACTGCAAAATGACGTACAACGGTATAAGCCAATCCTATATTAAGCATATGTGACAGCGCATAGAGAAAGGTACCTACGGGTAAAAACAGGTTTTGTTCAGAAGAGCCATTTTAAAGATTAAATGATTTTTCTATTTTTTTAAATTGTTCATAAGAACAAAAAAATTTGTTGTAGTTTCGTAAAATCAGGTTATTTTGTTAATTTAGTAGGGGAAAAAATGAAAATAAATAAATTTTACCGTTACGTCCCTTTCTATTTGCGCTTAGAATCGTCGACTTTACTTTTATGAAACGCGTATATCTCTGGGAGGGAACACTTTTGGGGCAAGGGATCGGTCTCATTCGATGCTCAGATGTTGTCCACATCAAAAAAAAAAAGTGAAAATTGTTTTTTTTTACCCTTAGGTCCTTTCTTTATGCGCTGTCACATATAATAATTCATATATGCAAGTATGTTTGTATGTATAGAAGTTCACGATTATATAGTACACTGCTTGTCATAAGAATAAGGCCGCGGATTATTACAAGCATTTTTGCTTCTTTACTTTAAATATTTTGTTGTAATTGTTATTTTTTTTTGTCATGTTAAAGAGCATACTTCACTAAACTTAAAAACCCTTAAAAAAGATGTAAACAACTAACTATTTTATTTTATTTCAAGTTTTTATAAACAGGTAAACTTTAACTATTTTTTTAAATGCTTCTTTAGAATAAGGCCACATGGGTAAGTAGCCAAAAATACAACTTCAACCCTTTTTAAATGTTTTTTTTTACATTATACTAAAATGTGTACGCTTTTATATTTTGTTCAACCTCCTTTGTTTGAAATTACTTCAAATATTCTATTTGGAAATGAATCATAGAAAGACTTAAGATAGTCCAATGAAATTTGGTTCCAGGCTTCCTTGATAGCTTTTGTTAATGAAATTTTGTTTTTTGCATAGCTATCCTTATTTCAAAGAAAATTATTTATAACGGTTTTACTCCTACCAATTTTTGCATCTATAGTACGACTGGAATAACCTTTTTCCCTATATGCTTAAATTTTAGCCCTTTCTGCAATGGACAATGATGGTTTTCTACCCATTGTTCTTAAAAAAGCTTAAAGCTGGCTGATTAAATTATGTTCTTAGTTTTTTGTTTAAGAACCTCACTCTTCTAATGTCAAAACGCAACTGGCCTTATTCTAATGATGCATTTTAAGAAAGTATTATTTAATATCAACTTAAATATGAAAAAAAAATTATATAACGGTATTCTCAAAAATGTTTTATTCTCTTTTTATTGTACAGCTGTAGTGATGCTTCGTTTGCTAAAACAACAATTTTGGGGTTTTTATAATAAAGAAGAAAAATTATTAAAAAACAGTGGCTTTATTCTAATGACAAGCAGTGTATATGTATGTATAGATGTCTTTGATTATAGTATACAGATGTATGCAAGGCGAATTTATTTATCAGGTGGTGGTAATTCTACAACAAATACAACATTAAAAAAACAACATGGTTTTTTATTGTTGCTTTCGACTGTCGATGTGTCAAAAACTACATGGTTTTTGTTTGTGTTTTTTTACGCGGGAAGGAGCAATCTATGTAAACATAAATAATATTTGACAATTCAATCATCATTTTTGCAAATAAAAAAGTAGATCAGCTGCGTTGTCAACACCACCTGATAAATAAATTCGCCTTGGATGTATGTATATTTTTTTTGCTTTTAGTTTTTCTTTGTAAATTAGGATTAAGTTATTTTTGCAGAATTTAAGCGAGTGCCTAAAAACAAAACAAATGCTGGTGAAGTGTATATTAGATTCGGCACAGTCGAATATAAAGCTCTTAGTTGCTTTTATTTATATGTTTTATTTGAACATGTTTAAGTAACAATATAGAAAGTACAAGAAAATTCCTAGAAACAACATTCTATTCAACAATACTAAAAGCAAAATTTTATACATCTGACATCACTGACTTGTATGACAATGACGCCATTGTCAAATGCACAAACTTGTACATCTGCCAATTTAAAATTATATGATAATATGTGTCAAAGGTCTGAGAATAGCGACTAAGGGTGTTCAGACAATTGTCATATATCGGACAATATTGTTGCCAGGTGACCGCCTGTCAATGGTCTGACAATGATTTTTCTGCCAACATTGTTAGGAAAAAATTGCCAGTTCACACGGTTGTAAGGCATTTATTACCAATTTTTAGGCAATATTGTACGATCTGACAACCGTGTGTACAAAGCTTAACTCATTGTTGCTATCATTTCTTTGTGATTAATTGTTTGCATTCACCTGTTTATTTTCAAACAACTTTTAGACTTTTTATGTAATTTATTTTATGTTTAAATATGTACATAGATATGTATACATATATCTTAGTGCAGTTTCTTTTTTTTGAAACAAATACTTTTAAAGTATAAATGAATTTTTAAGTACAAATGTTAATTTTAATATTACAAAAATGAATTTTTATGTACAATTTTATGTTAAGTTTATGTTTTTTTCTGGCTTTTATTTAAAATAAAAAAAATTGTTAAAATAAAATTTGTTGGTACAATTGGGGTCGAAAAAGTACACTTTTATGAGCATCATGGTACAATTTTGATGTTCTCATTTTGTAACCCTGCTGTGACAGATCCTCAGTTTTTTTCATTTCTAACGAACATATTTCCGAGACGGACATGCTGTACCCAAGGCTTGAGCCACATTAACAGCTAAAATAGTCTTGCCAGTACTTGGCTCACCGGCCAAGAAAATGGAACGACCAACTATTTTGTCTTTACGCACCATTTGTACCACAACACCAGCAACGAAACGAGCATCTTTCTGGCCCACCATACCTTGTGAAACAGCACACTCCTCCAAGACATCCACGAATGTGCTCCAATACGATCAATGCGTTTACTATTTTATCTCCATTAGCCATTATTTTTAAATATATTTTTAGCACATATTTATCAAATAAAACTTTGTAATAATTAATAATATTATTTATTTTTGTTGTCTTGCAAACTGAAAAATTTTTCAACAAAAGGAAAACACAAAAAATACTCAAAAAGTAAAGCGTTTTTTTGGTATTTTAGTCAGCTGTTTTTGACAACCTCGTTATCGGTTTACACTAACAAAATGCATGTAAATTTTTTTTGTTTTTGTAAAATTGCACAGACCTTATTAAATAGACCTTGCTATCTATCTATATACACCAATACCTCGCTTTGAGTCGTTTCGTTTTGCGTTTTTTCGAAGTTGCGTCGCTGCTAAATTAGTACTAATTTTCACTGTGCGTCGTTAGATTTTCGAAGTTGCATTGTTTTGGTATTTAGTTTATTTTTGAAATCTTCTTTTTTTTCTAAAATATGGCAACGACTTATTTCTACATAATTGCGCTGACTGATATAAATGATTTGCTAACCTCGCACAACCAAGAATTGTCTAATGAAGAACTTTTGCAACTGGAATTGCAATTTGCTAATGAAGATGACAGGACCGTTCAATAGAAATCTCCGAAGAACAAAATTTGACCTCCAAACGAATTTTCAAAGCGATGTGTTTGATTGACGAAGCTATGGAGATATTTAAAAAAAAAGTGTCCCAGACGGTAGCTACGAATATCAATTGCTACAAGAAAATTTATTTTACGTTGAAAAAAAAACTGTTCAGCAAACATTGAACCAATTTTTTGTGAAAGAAAGCCGACTTACGACAACATCCACTATGGACTCATCAGACAGTGATTAATTTTTATTTTGTTTTTTATTAATTAATTGAATATTTTCTTTGAATTGAATTTGGTTTTTTTTGTTTGTTTTTTTGTATGTATGTAATACAATTTTATATTATTTTTGTTTTTTATATGTTTACTTTGTTCAATTTTCTTTTTAAAAAGTAGTATTTTCGTAACCCTGGAACCTATCTTCGATCTTTACATGGTTTGCTATAGAAAATCATAATTCACTTTGCGTCGTTTCAATTTGCGTCGCGTTTTTTGGGAACGTAACCACGACGCAAAGTGAGGTATTGGTGTATATAAAAGTGAAACTCTGTGTGTGTTTGTGTGTGTGTTAGCTATAGACTCCGAAACTGTAAAACCGATCGGGCTCAAACTTTGGTAAGTTGTTGTACACATACCAGGGAGTGTTTATGGGTGAAAAAAAGTGGGCGGAGCTACGCCCATAAAAAATTAGTTATCAGTTTTAGCTACTTGCACTTGACCGATTTTTCTGAAACTTTGCACACATATCGAGCTGTCATGACTAAATAATTTCGTGATAAGAAAAGTTGGCGGGGCCACCCCCTAAAAAAGTTTTAATTTTGAGGTACTTGCACCAGACCGATTTTTCTGAAACTTTTCACACATATCGAGCTGTCATGACTAAATAATTTCGTGATTAGAGGAGTGGGTTTTTGCACTTGATATTCAATTAAAATTCAGAATGCATTTCGATTCATTAAGGGGCGTAGCAACGCGCGCCGGGTTTGGCTAGTAAGCTATAAAATTAAAAAAATATATACCATTTTAGGTTATGCCCATGGTACAATCATCATGCAATTCTGCAACAACAAAATTCTAAATGTATTTTGTTGTTGGAAAACGATGACTTAAATGTCAAAAAGCAAATGTGTGTGCGTGTTTTTTTGGTGGTAGAATATATACGTACACAATATATACACATATATAAACAAAATTTGACATTTTAGCTAAACCTTATGGTAGAGAAAAAAAAATCAGCTGTTTTAGTGAGGCTACCTGATAATTGTAACATGGTTATGCATGCTTCAAGGTACATTTATAGCAGGTAACCGCGAGATTACAACAATTGAACAATAAAACAAACAACAGGCCTTTTTATTGTTGTAATGTGATAAGAACTGTCAAACAGCAAAGGGGTTGATAAAAGACAAATGAAAAACAAACAAGAAAAAACGCCATTAAACGAAAATAGATTCATTTTGTTTATCATTTAATAAACTTACTTTTAAAGTTCATAAGAAAAATTTGTGATGTGTGTAATTTTGTAACAAAATATTTTTGTATTTAATATTTATATGAACATCAAACATGAAACACCTTGTGGAACAGAGAAAAAAGTTCCATTTCCATTTTTTTGTTTTTTTTTTGGCCCACACTACTCTTTCTCATTTTATTTTCTTTAAATTAGTCTTTTTTCTAATTATATATATTTAAGTCTATCAAAAATTGTTATTTATTAGAAATCACTTTGATTTTCTTTTGAAATTTATCACTTTTTACTTTGATTAAAAAAACTTGTTTACTTTTAAGCTAGAAATTTAACACGTGTTGAAAAAAACATAAACAACATTTGACAGTTCGTATCACAAAATAAGCCAATAAAAAAATAATTAGCTGGCTTTCCGAGACTACCTGCTATAATTTACCATGGCCTGTTTGCTTAACTTGTACTCAAGGCGAATTCGCCCTGCTCCTACTCGTCTAGAGTATACTTAACAAGGTACTCGTTATTAATCAGCCGATGTATAAATCAATGTCAAATTCCATATAAAAAAAACTAATTTTTTCCAAATGTTTAATACATGCTTGAGAAAGCGAATTCAATTGAATTCGCCGATGCATGTACCTTGTAAAGTGTACCCTGTTCTCGCCATTATCTGTCTTGTCTTCTTCTGTGTTCAGTGTTTTACGTGGAGTTTTCTGTCGTTTTCTTTTTTATAAGTTTACTACGAATTAAATTTTTATAATCTTACAATAACTTAAGTTAAAAAAGTTATACAAATAATAAAAGAAACTGGTAAAAAATCTAAAAATAAGTTAAAAGCAGTTTATTGGACAAAGAGAAAGTCCACAAACACTAGCCAAATCAAAAAGACCACAGTAATAAATATAGGAAATGAACATCCCAAACGAATATATTTCAAAAACAGAAGATGTGGCGGATCAGGTATGTTTCGAAGGACGAATGTTAAATTAGGAAGAAGTTAACAAATTTTAAAATTGTTTTAAAGTTTGCATTATCGAACACGTTATCAGTTACGAAAAAAAAACTGTCAACGTCATCCATTGGCGCACGACTAGTTATAGTTCATTATTCGGAAATTAATATTACGGAATTTTCGAATGTTGCATTCGACAGGTATCCTACATAAATTTTCGCTACTAATGATATCTTTATCAGAAATACAATTATAAAATATATAAAATTTACTACTTTTATCACAATATCTTGCACTTTGTTTTTATTTTTTGTTTGCTTTTTCTTGACAATTTCGTTCTATTTTGAAAATTGTTATCAAAAAAGTTACTCTCAGTACGATACATATTGTAATCTGTTACATATATATTTTTTGTTTCCATATCGTAGGCATGCAACAGGAGTGTCAAAGTTGATGCAATTTTATCTTTTTTGTAACTTCAATCAAATCAAGGTTAGCAACCTATACAGATAAGGGTAAAAAAATCATTAAAAACTGACAATATTGATACTGAAATTATTTACTGCGATTTTCAAATATAGTAGTACATAGGAACTACCCAAGGCGAATTCATTCATGGATATGCCTTGGAACTACCGACTTATAATTCAAATTTTTTTTATTTTCATATAATAATGGTTACATATATATATATAAGGCAAATATTTTATAAAATAATCATTAAAATGTAACAATTTCTGCCATAATTAATTAATTTTTATTTAATTACAAATGGTCTTAATCTTAATAAATTGTAATAAAATTTGTTATATTATTATTATTGGTTATTATACCTAATATTCGATTGAAATAAACTATTTAAGTTCAATTAATTGAATTTAGATAATGGGTTTCGAAAATACATCCTACTTGGCTAGAATCGGATTAATTTTACAGTTTTCTTAAATACTATAAGTACCTATAATAACAATAAAACATAAAATTATATTCAGCCTGTATAATTGACTTATACTTTTTATAAACTATACTTATAATAAGGAAAATTAGTATTGGTAAACTTAATGCTTTTTTACTTGATTTATCTAAAGCTTTTATTTCTATTTGTCATAAACTATGATTAGATTTAATTTTTTTAACTCTGCTTGTAGACTATATTTTCGTATCTTATTTAAAGACAACAGTTTGTCTATGCTGGTTTTCCTCAGGGTCTGTATTGGGATTTCTTACTAATTCTATTTGAGAATAATTTGTATCTTTTATTTATTTTGCTGATATTTTTTCTTTTACTTAATGAAAAAAAAATTTAAAAATTTCCATAAGGGAAAGACACCACCAGTTCGTTAGTTAGCATACTATTTGTTATTATGCATCACTCGCTTAGAAAAAATCCATTTACTTATTTTTTTTATCTTTGAAATTATAGATTTGAAAGCGTTTATCGGCATATGCATATGTTGTGCTTGACAGTGATATATGTTGATCTTTTATCTCGTTAAGTCTTGATTTAAATCTTATTGTCAATGATGGTTAGATTTGTTTATAATGTTAAGCGATTGGATAGTATATTGAATATTATATATTAATAGGCAAATCTGTAACGAAATTTGCGCTTAGATTATCCAAAATCAAATCCATATAAAAATAAACATAATTTATTTGAATTTTAATATTAAGGGTATGTTTGTATTTTGGTTATAATTTGTATAACTGATTCCCAGTTAAATTTTAAGTTTTATGGGTCGTAAAGATTTTTGTTTAAACAGTCACAATATATATACAACATTCTTTTCATTATTATTTTTGTAATTTTCAGTATATCAAAATAAATTTCTGAAAAATTTTCGAACTAAATACTTGTGTATAATAATTAGTTCTCTTCTCTATGTTGGTTTTTACCAAGATATTTTCACTAACTATATGTTGAAAGCCTACATTCTACAAAGCGAAAAAAACAGTTTAAGATCAAAATGAGAAACATCTCAAATACTGTTTTTAATTAGATTCAATGAAATTTGAATAAGTGAATCAGTATTAATTTTCAAATTTGTCTTTTTTCAACATGTTCATATTCTGTAATGTATAACGAATATAAAAGAATATGAACATGTTGAATAAAAAAATGTCATTTGATCATAATTCAAATTTTATTGAATTTTAAACTACATAGTATTATACCGATAAAGAGTGCTGATGATGAAATTGTAGCTGGTTTCGAAAATGCATTCCACTCGGCTAATATCGGAAATAATTTTAAAGAATATTCCTAAAAATGATTGCAGTTTAATTTAATTTGAATTATAAAATAAAAAATAATAGAATAAATGAACTTAAGCCAAAATAAAAATGATTCACATTAAAATGTAATTAAATAATTTTATTCATTCTCTACATTTTATTCATTTATTGGTTCTCTTTTTTCGTTTCAATTTAAATCAGCTTAAACTATAACGACAATATATGAAATTCGTTGGAATGACTGTCGAAAATTGCTCGTATCAACTTAGAAACCTTGTGGGCTTAAGCACAACAACTTAGCTAAAGATCATCACATGATCAAATTCATAGCTTACGATACTATAAAGAACATACAGAAAAACATTAGTTTTTACATACATAAGTATATATGTAGGTTTATAGAATAGGGTTCTATATTCTACGCCATAATATACATAAATAACCACATCACAGCATAACCTAGATTTCTGATTAAACCTTATACCCAATTTTGCTTTATTATTTCCGTCTCTGTTTTTGAATTTTTACATACTTAACTGTATTCTGATAGTCAAGCCTTTTCTAGTGATTGATGGGATTTCCGCCAAGAAGAAGTCATCTTAGATTTTACACTTTTTCTACCTGTTTAACCCTTTCAACAACTACCAATATTGTGGGAGAAGTCTTTACATTTTTAAATACTATTACATATTAACTAATTATATGCCTTTTTGTAATGGCGGCCATTATGGATTATATATATTTTTTTTAAAATATATTATATTCCGCTAGTAAATTCTTTTCCTTTGATACGAATTTTGACTTTGTCAGTTGTCTAGGAGCTAACATTTTGATTTGCGTTTGAATTTTTTTTATAAAATCATAAAAACAGTTGTATTTTGATTATCCTACTATCCTACTATATATATACATATATAATATAATAAATGTGAATGTTTGTATGTTTGGCTATTTGTTACTCAATCACGCAAAAACGGCTAAACGGAACCAAATGAAATTCGGCACATAGATATAAAACAACCTAGATTAACACATAGGCTATTTTTATAACGATAATAACGCGAAGTCGTTGGCAAGCTCATCACACATCTTAAACGGGTTTTCTGTGTTGTAAATATTTTTATTTTTGTTGTTAATACTTTTATCCCGATAACTATGCAGACGAAGTCGCGGGCACAAGCTAGTATCTACATAAGTTTTAAACCGATTTGTCAGTTTTGTTTAGAAATAATTTTTGAGACTACGGCTTGCAATTTGATGTCATTAGCGTGTCGAAAAATATATATACCAATTTTTCCAAAAAATTTGTTTCCTATAACTTTGCCAATTAGTGGCCGGTTTGTCCAAAATTTTGTACAAATATCTCTAAATATTAAATATTAATTTATAAATACGTGTCGATAAATTATCTTTGGGCTTAAAAGTGTTAATTTTTTTTGGTAAAAATATGGAAAAACCAAACAAAGTCGTTTTCATTTGATTATATCTCGGAAACTTATAGGCCAATATTTCAATAGGGATTCATTCCTGAATTTTTAAAAAATTTTTATCACACAAATATGTGCAACATGTGGTTACTTCTAAAAATTGATTTCAACCAATACACGGAGAAATAAATATGCTCAATTTTTAGAATTTTTGTGTCTTGTTGACCTTGGATAAAATTTAGTGCTTAGATGTCAGTTTAAACATTTAGTAATCTTTAAACCATAAAAAAAGTAAAAATGTACGCTATTTTACCGATTTAAATACATATGTATGTACATACATAACAGTAGAAAGTTAATATAAAACAAATGCATGCTCTGATACGACATACAGAGAATATAAACAATTTTCACTAACAGTATTAGATATCTAGTGATGTCAGGTTCAGCTAGTTTTAAATAATAATCTCTTTTGAACAATATTAAAATTAAATATTTAAATAAATAAATTGTAAAAGATTATTACTTTCGTTTTAATTGATATTTTTCCATTTATTTTTTAATAAAAAAACACATGTAATATTTCCATCTGGCAAAATTTTCGATCTCCATAATTAAACTTTTTTCAAAGCAGCACATAGGTACATAATTATGTTGACCTTATCAATTTTATTTTAATTTATATGCATGACTTTTTAATATTATATGTACATATGTATGTATAAACATTGTATACATACATATGTAAAAAAAGAAAGTTTTAAATCATATGTTAAAACATACATGCATAGATATGTACATACATACACCTTACATGTGTGTATGTTTTATATATTTAAAGGAAAATCTATTTTTTGTTACGCAGTTTACGCTCGCATTATACAACAGATTTTAATAAAAAAAATTACAACTTGAAATGAATTAAAACTAGTTCAGTATTTTAGGAGTTTTAAGACATTGAACTAACTAATAACACATGCGCAAGCCATATGTAATGTGATAAAAACAAAATAATGCATGTTAAATCAATTTTTTTTGCAGTGTTTTTTGTGTATGGTATAAAAACAAAACAAAGGTAGAATTCAAACTCCCATTTAATAAACGTTTTGTTATTTTAATATACCCTTCGCCTGTGGTGACAAGGGTATACATAGCTTGTATTTTCCGTTCTACAATATGCATTTCCGACTCCATTAAGAGTATATATTATGAAAACTCGAAAATTTAAAAGTGCTTTCTTAAAAAAAACCATTTGTGTTGACTTTCTACATATGTTTGTATATGTATGTATGTATGTATGTATATAGCCCTGGAGGGATATTATTTAGTAAAATAAGGATTAACATATAAAGATAAGAAAAACATAGTGTTGTACTTCTGTACCTGTTTAAAAGTTCATTAATCAATTATAAAGACAAAAACTTATTGCCGATAAATAGTAACCATTTTTACTTATAATATCGGACAAAACTAATGCACGGACTCCTGCTTATTAAGAAACATGAAAAATAAAGCTTATTTTATAAAAAATATATTTGAAAGAATTCACTCTACATGTTAAAATCAAAGGGAGCTAAACTGTTTCTTGTAGTTAAAAAATTTTTGTTATATTTGCAACAAAATTCAAAAATGCAACGGCAAGACTAAAGGCCTAACTATATTATGCTTTTGCTGGCTTAAGCTAATGTCAAAAACCAACGAAAAGTCTGTCAAATGCTTAAGCAAATTTTTGAAGACTTGTCGGTGGATATATTGTACTTTTTAAACTTAAATACTTACCATGATTAGTTGCAAATATTTGTACTTTTGCAAAAGCTGTTTTATTTCTGTATATCCTAAATATATTGGGCCAATTCAAAGTAGACTCTCATATTGTACTATGTCATATAATTCATATTAATATGACTAGTGACTTTGAACACCTTTTGTTAACAAATTATGTATTTAATAGAAGAAAGAAGACAAAGAGATGACGCTGTTAAAAATTGTATGTATACAAGAAAGAAGAACATAGAAAATATTCTCTTTGAGAGGTGAAAAGCGAAGAAATTCCCTCTGAGAGACAGTATGGTTAAAAGTATAACATAAACAATTTCTTATACATAGGAAACAAATGTGTAAAGTCATATTATTTGTTTTGTATGGAAATTACTAACAAAAATTTTATGCATGCATAAAATAATATGAAATAGTACAAATATGACTTATATGCAACCACTTTGAATTGGCCCATTGATATTGTCACAAAATTATTATTTAATGTGAAAATGTAAAAATATTTTACTATAAACTATTAAATTTATACATTTTTTCACTAATTTAAAAAAACAAATGACAACATTAATAAAAAAAAGTGCTAAATAATGCAACAGTGTGTACATATCAAATGAAAATCTATTTTCGTAAGCAAAGTACGCTCAGATTCGCAGTTTGCTTAAGCAAATGACACTTGACGAAACTTGACGAAAAGTTTCTTAAGTACAATATAGTTGCATAAATTTAATTTTGTGTATCCGCACATTTGCTTAAGCCAGCAAAAGCATAATATAGTTAGGCCTTAACGCAGAATATTCTTTATTGCTTTTAATATAAAAAAAAAACTTAAAAAAATGCCGTTATTTTGATACCCGCCACAAAAAAAAATTGTGGGGGTATATTAATTTTGTCATTCCGTTTGTAACACATCAAAATATCCATTTTAGACCCCAGAAATTATATATATTCTGAATCGGGGTTTCATTTTATGACGATCTAGCTATGTCCGTCCGTCTGTTGAAAGCACGATAGAGGTCGAAAGCTAAGGTACTAATTTTGCAAAATATTTCTTATACACAAGGTTTGTTTGGGCTAAATCGGAATATTAGGAAGAGAGTTATAGCTCGTAATGCAAGAGTAGGTAAAAAAACGTGTCTTTCCAACAACGAATAAAATGTAAATGTGTCCAAACGTAAAGTCATGAAATTTCGAATGTATATTTCCTGAGTAAAAAAAATATTTTTCCTCAAAAATTGCTAAAATCTATGAATTAGGAAAGGAGTTATAGATCAAAACGTATAAAAATTTTAACCGCGCAGTATATTCAAAATTTAAAATGTAATAAAACTATAAACAGAAACAGAAACTTTATTGACACGCCTACTTTAACGTCCACTTTCATTGAAAGACTAAAATTACGAAAATATTTTACTAGCATATAGAAGTTATACAAAGAAAGTGATACATATTTTAGTATAAAGATATTATTCCATGGCGATTACTGTTAATAACAAAATGATATATTCTGAGCTATAAAAGTACATCAAATTTGTGGTAGGTATAAACGATTCGGCACAGCCGAATATAGTGATCTTACTTGTTTTATTATCAAATTAAGTGCGTGGCATTTAACTTTAAGTTAATTCCGTTCTATAAACTCGTAGTCGTTTTTCTTGAGTTACTTACCAAATGGCACGAAATAAATGCTCAATACATATAAAAGAAAAAATAATAGCTGATTTTAATAACGATTAAGCCGTTACCTCAATTGCAAAAAATATTATATTAATCACAGGACGTACGTACACGAAAAAACAGCAAATGATATGACCAAGCTAATATTAATGGTAGGTAGGTAGGTAAGAAAGGCTGGTGCGTAGTTACCCTCACACCTTCACCCAGAGACCAATACGGTCCATTGTGAAGCCTTAAAATAAAGATTAGATAAGAATAAGAATAGAAACAAGTAACAGTGCTATATTCGGCCGTGCCGAATCTTATATACCCTTCACAACGTGTAGTCATGCAATAATAATTGTTTGTATCACCATTCATCTCATATAAAATACGTACATACATGTAAGAATTATAAATTGAGTTTACGTATGTATGTGTTTCGAGAAAAAAAAAAAAATAAAAACAATATATATTAAATAAATATATTAAAACAAAAAAATAAATAAAAAAAAAATTATATCGTCTAAATTTCTTGATCTTTTTTATTGATTATATATGATTTTTCCAAGCTTGAGATCAACTTTTTTAGTTTTTTTATAAAAAATTATTTATTTTAACCAATATTTCGCTACCAAACAATGGGTAGCTTCTTCAGGGTAATATGTATACAAATTTTATAAAAACAAAAAACAAATTCAAAACAATTTCAAATTGAAAAAATATTTTGTAAAAAGGCGGGAAAATATTTTTTTCAATATAAACAATTTTTGAAATATACAAACAAACAAACATACAAAAATAATTCATTCACATATTTATAGTAATAATTTACAAAAATAACAACTAATATTATTAGACTACCGTTTTCAGATCTTATTAACTAATAATCTATAATTTTGGGCAACATTTGCAGTATCAGTCTTATAATTAATTCTCTGTGTAGGTGGTACTTTAATAATTTGTAACATTTCTAACATATTCCTACGTCTGTAATTGTTTTCCTTGTTTAAAATTAATGTTTTATTGAAGTCTGGATAGTGATTAGAACTAGCGCAATGTAATGATAATGCTGTTTTTTGTGTCAGTGTAGTGTTCCTGTATTTCTGATCAGATCTATGTCCAGCGATCCTAGTTTTTAATTTATTCTTTGTTGTTCCTACATAAACTTTGTCACAACTTTCAGTATCATTACCACTACATGGTATTTTATACACTAAATTAGACATTTCAAGTTTATCTATCTTATCCTTTGTTTTACTAAACAGTTTACCTAACGTGTTATATGTTTTGTGGGCCATTATATATTTTTTATAGTCGTAAATTTTTGAGTTTTTCAATCTTTCAGATAAAAGAGGGACATAAGTTAATGATTTATAAATTTTGGGTTCAGTTGTCAGTCTTGTGCTACTATTTCTCCTATTTTTATATTGTCCTATTAATCTACAAATTATCTGGATTGGATAATTATTTTCATCTAAAATATTCTTGATTTCTTCTATATTCTTTCTATGAAATTTTGTATCACTAATCTTTAAAACCCTCTCAATTAAATTTCTTGCCGTATTAATTACAATTCCCTTGGGGTGTTTCGAATAATAATTTATGATTCTTCCAGATGAAGTAGGTTTCTGGTACCAATCTATTAACAAATTATTACCCCTTCTTATCACTAATGTATCTAAATATGGAATTCTAGAGTCACATTCCATCTCAATTGTGAATTTTATATCATCATGAAATGAATTAAATGTTTCCAAAATATTATCAATTGAATGATTTGGGACAATACAAAACAAGTCATCAACATATTTTGTTATTATCTTTGGCCTTACATTTAATTTCTCAATGCAACAATCTAATAACTTCTCCATAACAATATCTGCTATAATTGGAGAAGCCGGAGATCCCATTGGGAGTCCTTTTTGTTGTATATATACTCTATATATACTCGGACTCCCAATGGGATCTCCGGCTTCTCCAATTATAGCAGATATTGTTATGGAGAAGTTATTAGATTGTTGCATTGAGAAATTAAATGTAAGGCCAAAGATAATAACAAAATATGTTGATGACTTGTTTTGTATTGTCCCAAATCATTCAATTGATAATATTTTGGAAACATTTAATTCATTTCATGATGATATAAAATTCACAATTGAGATGGAATGTGACTCTAGAATTCCATATTTAGATACATTAGTGATAAGAAGGGGTAATAATTTGTTAATAGATTGGTACCAGAAACCTACTTCATCTGGAAGAATCATAAATTATTATTCGAAACACCCCAAGGGAATTGTAATTAATACGGCAAGAAATTTAATTGAGAGGGTTTTAAAGATTAGTGATACAAAATTTCATAGAAAGAATATAGAAAAAATCAAGAATATTTTAGATGAAAATAATTATCCAATCCAGATAATTTGTAGATTAATAGGACAATATAAAAATAGGAGAAATAGTAGCACAAGACTGACAACTGAACCCAAAATTTATAAATCATTAACTTATGTCCCTCTTTTATCTGAAAGATTGAAAAACTCAAAAATTTACGACTATAAAAAATATATAATGGCCCACAAAACATATAACACGTTAGGTAAACTGTTTAGTAAAACAAAGGATAAGATAGATAAACTTGAAATGTCTAATTTAGTGTATAAAATACCATGTAGTGGTAATGATACTGAAAGTTGTGACAAAGTTTATGTAGGAACAACAAAGAATAAATTAAAAACTAGGATCGCTGGACATAGATCTGATCAGAAATACAGGAACACTACACTGACACAAAAAACAGCATTATCATTACATTGCGCTAGTTCTAATCATTATCCAGACTTCAATAAAACATTAATTTTAAACAAGGAAAACAATTACAGACGTAGGAATATGTTAGAAATGTTACAAATTATTAAAGTACCACCTACACAGAGAATTAATTATAAGACTGATACTGCAAATGTTGCCCAAAATTATAGATTATTAGTTAATAAGATCTGAAAACGGTAGTCTAATAATATTAGTTGTTATTTTTGTAAATTATTACTATAAATATGTGAATGAATTATTTTTGTATGTTTGTTTGTTTGTATATTTCAAAAATTGTTTATATTGAAAAAATATTTTCCCGCCTTTTTACAAAATATTTTTTCAATTTGAAATTGTTTTGAATTTGTTTTTTGTTTTTATAAAATTTGTATACATATTACCCTGAAGAAGCTACCCATTGTTTGGTAGCGAAATATTGGTTAAAATAAATAATTTTTTATAAAAAAACTAAAAAAGTTGATCTCAAGCTTGGAAAAATCATATATAAAAAAAAAATTTAAAAAAAAAAAATTTTTTTAAAAAAATTAAAAAAAAATAATAAAAATATAAAATATATATAAAAAAAAAAAATAAATAAAAAAAATTTTTTTGGCTCAGCTGGGATTCGATGCCACGTTTACTTTAACCAGTATATATGTATGTTGTTGTTGTAATTGTGAAAACGAGTGGTCCTGGTTTTTTGCTCATATCTCAGAAAGTTATGGGGCGATTGAGCTGAATTTCAATAGCGATTCATTCCTGGATATTTCCAAGAGATTGATACCATACACAGATCTGGGGAACTATTCGACTCCTCTATTCATAAGCTTTCAGAAAATATATACTTTATGGGGTCGGAAATTAAAATTGCAGAAATTACAAACGGAATGACAAAGCTATATAAGTATACCCTTGTGCACCACAGGTGAAGGGTATAAAAAGAAAGAAGATAGACTTATGGTAAAGTAAAGGATATCAAATCAATGCCAAAAAAGAGCCAAAACCCTACAATTGACCTATTCCCAGTCTCGTGTCACGAAGCCAGGTCATTCCCATTACGAATCCTAAAAGATTCTCGAGTCCACAGCTCGAGACATCCCCTAATTCGCCAAGAAATCTGCTACCTAGACATTTCAACCTGCTAATCTCCAGTCTGGAACATTGGCATAGAATGTGCTCAACTGTATCCAACTCCTGTGGATCCTCACACAGCCTGCACATATCCGACAGGTTCAGTCCCATTCTTGCCGTCATCCTGCCAAACATACAGTGGCTAGTAATCATCCCATTCTCACGCAGACCCTATCTCTGTCAAGAAGCAAATTCGAATCAGATTTACTGAGCATCGGCCACAGCCTTCGTGATACTCTGCAGTACGTTCGGTTACTCGAATCTCAATTAGTCTCGCTGAGAACCCATTTCCTGATCCTACCGAAATAGAAACCCAAAGGTGGCCAAACCACCTTCACCCTCACCGAGCCAGTCTCAGCCATCTCATCTTACCCTTAACTATTTCTACGGCCCTCAGGATCCCTAGAACCTCCGCCTGAAATACACTGCAGTTGTCAGGAAGTCTATATGACTTTCTGAAGTCCAGATCCTCAATATAGACCCCTGCACTAGTGCCCCCATCTTCGAGCCATCAGTAAAGACAGCAAAGCCACTAAACAGTCTGCCTTTGTCTGACCAGTCTCCTCTGACTGGCATGACCACCCTCGACAGACTCCCAAAATCGACTCTAGCACCCACATAATCCGTGGAGCCGGGCAAGCCCAGGCAATAACCACTACTGCTAAATTCACCCAAGAACCGTGAATGACCCTGCATAACATTTCCCAACAATCCTACCTCCCTCAGTCTAAGAATGCTCCTGGCTGCCATTCCCCTTACATACTGCTCAATAGGCAGAAGATGAAGAATAACATCCAGGGCTGCCTTAGGAGTACTTCTCATGGCCCCTGTCATGCCGATCAAAACACATATCTGAGCCTTAAACAGAAGGTTCCTACGACTATCCAGCCCCAATGCCTGCCACCAAACACAGAATAGGTCTGACCACCGAAGTATAAAGCCATCTTACCACTGACGGCCGGAGTCCTCAACTCCTACCTATCGATGATCTGCAAGCATAGTAGGAATTGAGACCTCTCTTCACCCTTTCCTGAGGGTTCTTCCCGCAGGACAGCTTGCTGTCTAGAAAAACTCCCAAATATTTAGCACTACTAGATAGTCTAAGCTCTACCCTTCGCAATCCTACCACCTTGTACCTTCTAGTAAAAAGAACTAACTCTGTCTTCTCCGGATTGACTCCTAGACCCTCATCAGTAGCCTATGCTGACAGATCGTCCACCGCCACTTGCATGACTTCGCCAATTGTCGGCAGAAATTTGCTCGATACCAATATAAGGCTGACTTCCAACGTCAGGGCAAGCGTTACCACACCTGACAATTGCAGCCTTCAAAAACTCGAAAGGTCTTTTGATTGCCACAACTGACGGTTTTGACACCCCTTGCCCAATCGGCACCCCCTGACCGCTACCTCGTCTGACCAACACTTCATGCTGAAGATTTCGTCGAGAAGTTTGTTCTCTAACACCTGCCATCTCTACACTGATCTTACCATTGTAGCAATATATTTACAGTGTAGTTATATATTTTATTATTAACAGTGTACCTGTCATTACTGTTTATTTCTTTAAGTGTATTCTACTTTCAGGGATAACGGTTTTTATTTGTTCTAGAATATTCTTGATAACTATATTTGTCTCTTTCCTACTCATAGAGTGTGTATTAAGAAAACGTAGCGAGTGTAATAAGACCTAGTTTTGTAAGATTTTTTGAAAATGATGCAATAATAAAGTAGCCGTGAAACAAAGAAGACGTGTTGTGTTTTATTTAAATCGCCTATAATTTCAGAAGTGGGATTCGAGGAAAAAAAAAAATCTATTTTTTTTTGTTCACACACGCTAGTGTTTTAAAAATTTAAAATTTATTTACAATTTTGTTTAAAAACATTTCGATTGATTAAAGGAAAAATATAAGAGACTGCAAAGAATAAATATTAATGATTAAAAAGGAAAAAAAAGAAGCCTTTTACACAAACGTGTAAAATTAGAGAAACAAAATTCTATTAAACAAAGGAAGGGAAATAAATAAAATTAATTAAATTAAAAAAAAAAACTATTTGCAAATAAAAGACAGTTTTTGTAAATTCAAAGAAAAATTTGACGCTGACAATGGATAACAGTGTGTGCGGCAATAATTATACGGTGGCGCAGCTGCGTATGTGGTTGCAGCATTTAAATTTGTCGTCGTCAGGCTCAAAAAGCGCACTTCTAATTAGATTGAATGAAGTGGTACCAGAAGAGAGAGGGGAATGTCCAACAAATGAACGTGAACAACCCGAAAATGAATGTGAAGAAAATGAACGTGGTGAAAATGATTTTGTAGCAGAACAACAAACAAACGATTGCCAAACAAATGAAGAAGCGACAAATGAGTGTGAAAACGAAGGTGCAACAAATGATAGTGTATTACAACAACAACAACGTAAGGGTAGAAATACTTTTGATTTATTGAAGAAAGAGTTGGAAATTATAAAACGTGAAAGCGAGGTACTACGTAGAGAAAATGATTTGCTAAAAATGATTGCTGAATATGAAAAGAAACGTGACAAAGAAAATGTTGAGAATGCTAATAAAGGAAAAGATAAAGAAACGAGTGTATGCGCTACAATTGAGGGGGAGCATTCTGAAAACGTCAAGATAGATGTACCATTTAGCATTTTAAAAGATATAATACCTGATTATGAGGGGTTGTTGTGTCCTGAATTGTGGATTACACAATTTAATAGCATAAATAATAAGTATAAAGTTGATGAAAATACACTCAAGGCGCTTTTAATGTGCAAGTTGAAGGGAAAGGCCCAGGCTTGGCTACATTCAAGACCAAATTTTATAAATGAAAGTGCTGATGCAATACTGAATGAAATGAAGAAAATTTTTTCTACAAAAGAAAATAAATTAATAATGCGTCGTAAATTTGAAGCACGTAAATGGAAATATGAAGAAGCATTTTCTGATTACTACAACGATAAAATTGTGTTGGCTAACAAAGTTGGTATTGATGATGATGAGCTGATTGACAACATAATTGAAGGTATTCCTGATGAACAACTTCGGGTACAAGCTATTTTACAATGTTATACGGATAAGACACAACTTCTGCTAGCTTTTTCTAAAATTGAATTAACTCAAAAAAAGCAACAGTTGGTAAAGAAAAATGAGCAGATTAGATGCTACAACTGTAACTCGTTTGGACATTTTGCAACTGCATGTAGAAAACCAAAACGTGAGATGGGTGCTTGTTACGGATGTGGAAGCTTAGAACATCGCGTTAATGCTTGTCCGGAAAGAAAGGCAGCAGTCCAGTATGTGGATGGTAATAAAGATGAATATGTAAGGTATTTTAAATTTTCTTTAGATTCTAGTTTTAATTATAATTTTTCTTTAGAATGCCTAATCGATTCGGGTAGTCCAGTCAGTTTTGTGAAAAAATCGAAAATTATAAATGAAATGAATTTAAATGATCTTTTATGTTCTAATTTTGAATTTTTTGGAATTAATAAATCGAAATTAAATGTTTATGGGAAATTTAACTGTTTTATAATTGTAAATGAGAAAATTGTAAATATGGAAATTTTGGTAGTTTCTGACGAATCGATGGCGTTTGAATGTGTACTGGGTAGAGATTTTTTAGGGAAAGCGGAATTTAAACTGATGTCTGTTGAAAAGGAAATTTGTTTGGATGATGGTAAGGATTTTAGTAGTGCAATTTTGTCTATTGATTTAGGGGATAATGATAATTTTAGACTTAATATTGGGGATAGTGTAAGTTATGAAAGTAAAATAAAATTGTATGAATTATATGATGATAATTATGTGCGACCTGAACGTCCTTCTAAACCAAAAGTGTATAGTGAGCTAAAGTTGAATTTGAATGATGATAAAACTTTTAATTGTAATCCCAGGAGATTATCATACGCGGAGAAAACGGAATTGCAGATTTTGTTGGACGAGTATTTGGAAAAGGGGTACATAAGGCCGAGTGAGTCGGAGTTTGTTTCTCCTATCGTGTTAGTTAGGAAGAAAACTGGGGATTTGAGGATGTGTGTGGATTACAGACTTTTGAACAAGGTGACAGCTAAAGACAGTTATCCTATTCCACTGATTGATGATCTTTTAGATAGACTTGCAGGGAAGAAAATTTTTACGAAATTGGACTTGAAAAATGGATTTTTCCACGTTTTTGTTCATCCTGATTCTGTTAAATATACATCTTTTGTTACGCCGTTGGGTCAATTTGAATTTTTGAGAATGCCGTTTGGTCTAAAAAATGCTCCATCGGTTTTTCAAAGATTTGTTAATAAAGTTTTCGCAGATATGGTTAGAGACGATAGAATAATAATTTATTTGGATGACATCATGATAGCTACGGTTGATATTTCTGAACATTTACAGATTTTAAAAGAGGTTTTCGAGCGATTAGTTGAGAATAATTTAGAACTGAGGAATGATAAGTGCGAATTTTTACAAACATCAGTGAAGTATTTGGGGTACACTATAGATGGCAGAGGTATAAGTGCTGATGATAAAGGATTACAGGCTATAAAGGATTTTCCAATTCCGGACAAACAGCATTCGGTGCAAAGTTTTTTAGGATTGTGTTCATATTTTCGAAGATTTGTTAAGGACTTTTCTCTTATTGCAAAACCATTGTATGACTTGACGAAAAAGGATAAAAAGTTTGTTTTTGGTGAATTAGAATTAAAATGTTTTGAATTGCTCAAGAAAAAGTTGATGGAGTCACCGGTTCTTGCATTGTATGATCCCAGGGATGAGACTGAGCTCCACTGTGATGCGAGTTCTATTGGTTTTGGTGCTGTGTTGTTGCAGAAGAAGGAAGACGGCAAATTCCATCCAATTTTTTATTTTTCTAAAAGGACAACGGATGCAGAATCAAAATATCACAGTTTTGAACTTGAAACGCTCGCCATAATTTATGCATTGAAACGGTTCCGTATATATCTTCAGGGTAGGAAATTTAAAATTGTAACTGATTGTAATTCTTTAACTATGACGTTAAACAGAAAAGAGCTGAATCCAAGGATAGCACGGTGGGCTTTGGAGCTTCAAAACTATGAATACGAGCTGGAGCATCGTTCTGGAAAAAGAATGCAGCATGTTGACGCGTTGAGCCGAAGTACTAATATAATGATTGTAGAGTCGAATACATTTGAGGAGAATCTAATTATATGTCAAAATAGGGATCAAAAGTTGGGAGACTTAAAGGAAAGACTTCAGGTTAGTGAGCACAGTTTGTACGAAATGAGAAATGGAGTACTGTATAGGAAGACAAAAGAAGGTAATTTGTTGTTTTACGTTCCTGAGGAAATGGAGGATCATGTTTTATACAAATACCACGATGAGATGGGACATGTTGGTATTGATAAAATGACTGAGCTTATTTTAAAGAGTTATTGGTTTTCAGGGATCAGAGCCAAGGCGGCCAGGCATATAGAAAATTGCATGAATTGTATTGCGTATTCTTCTAAGCATGGTAGGCAAGAGGGGTTTTTGCATAGTATTCCTAAATCGAATAGGCCATTTGATGTTGTGCATATAGACCACTTTGGACCGGTGGATAATGGTCGAATTGTTAAACATATTTTGGTGGTTGTTGATGCTTGTACTAAATTCGTAAGGTTATATCCGACAAAAACTACTAACACTAAGGAGGCAATTATGGCGTTGAAGGATTATTTTAGATCATATAGTCGTCCGGGAACAGTGATAAGTGATCGGGGAGCATGTTTCACGTCGAAGGACTTTTCGGAATTTTTAAAGGAGAATAATGTTTCCCATATTTTGGTGGCAACTGGTTCGCCACAGGCGAATGGCCAGGTTGAGAGAGTAAATAGATCGATAGGCCCAATGTTGGCAAAATTAGTAGATGTTGAAAAGGGAATATTCTGGGACCATGTGCTTGAACAGGTTGAGCATACTTTGAATAATACCGTGCATAGGGCTGTTGGGGAACATCCTAGTGTTATGTTGTTTGGAACAGGACAAAAGGGGAGGGTTGTTGACTTGTTAAGGGAATGTCTGGATGATTTTAACGTAGATCGGAATGAAAATCACAGTACAATAAGATTGAGGGCGGCAGATAGACAGATAAAGTTGCAGGAGTATAACAAGGAGTATGTTGATAAAAAGAGGAAGACACCTAGGGTGTATAAGCACGGAGACTACGTAATGGTGAAAAATTTCGACTCTACGGCCGGTGTTTCCCGAAAATTAATTTCAAAGTATAAAGGTCCATATAGGGTATCGAAAGTCTTACGTAATGATCGTTATTTACTGGAGGATGTTGAAGGGTTTCAACAGTCACGTACTGCGTATAAGGGCGTTTGGGCAGTCTCTAATATACGCCCATGGTTTAGAGGACGCGAAGGGTCATGTATGGAATAAGAGATCAGGGGATCTCGCTGTCAGGATGGCCGAATTGTAGCAATATATTTACAGTGTAGTTATATATTTTATTATTAACAGTGTACCTGTCATTACTGTTTATTTCTTTAAGTGTATTCTACTTTCAGGGATAACGGTTTTTATTTGTTCTAGAATATTCTTGATAACTATATTGTCTCTTTCCTACTCATAGAGTGTGTATTAAGAAAACGTAGCGAGTGTAATAAGACCTAGTTTTGTAAGATTTTTTGAAAATGATGCAATAATAAAGTAGCCGTGAAACAAAGAAGACGTGTTGTGTTTTATTTAAATCGCCTATACCATCTGGATCGTTGACAGCCGCTAGGATACCGTCCTTACTCGACGATACCCTCAGCTACCTCGATGTCGAGGGTTGGTCCTCTCTGGATCCAGTCCTCTTACTAATCTAACCAACCCTCTTAGCCGCAGGGGATTTCTGGTCATCACCAGACCTCACCCTCTTTACGCCCCCTGTTCTGGAGGGTTTGGACAGTGATTATCTAATTTCCCTGCAGATTAAGACTGGTTTGTCCCAGTTGAAACTCCTTTGGCGAGTCCCTTTTGGAAATCACCTCCGGAGATCACCAAGAACTTGCCAGTTCTCATCGCGCAGCTAGTAGAGGGTAAATAGTAACCAGGCCTAGCTCCCTTTATTGTAACCATACTGTCACTATTAAGAGGGCCAGGTAGTTTACTATTTTTCCCCTTCTTTACAACACCTGCCAAATCTTCGGAGGATACAGCAGCAGAGGATGCTGAAGAACTGTTGTCCTTGCCTTTGCTGTATATCCCGCAGGATAGGGAAGCCCTAGGATAGCATCGATAAACCCTTACATTCGTTCGAATCTAGCCACGTTCTTCCGTTGCTTCCTGAGAACATGCCTATTCCGCCCATCGTGCAGTGTAGAGTCCTTCTTAGCTATCTTTCCAGAAAAGCTAAGGAGACCTTTACACCACACTTGGCATTCTCGAGGCTCGTTCGTCCTTCAGAAGCGACCTGTTCTGTCGCATCCTGTCGAACAGTGCTATTCGATTCAATCGCCAACCCACTCACTGTCCCGTGTGTGACCCCAGAAATTGGCGTTATAGTTCCCTGGTCCTGACAATGAGCCGAAATCAAAGTTATTTCATGCTCATCCCCAGATCCCAAGTCCAGATTGCCGAGTCTTTCAGAGGTCCCAGTACGCGACAGGGAGTCGTTTATGGAGCCAATCGCCTCCATCATTGTCAGTTCTGTTTCAACTGACTCTCCTGTATCAGAATATCCCTGTGAATACCCAACAGGTCTAAATCTGACACCGAACCTACTGAGCCGTCAGTGATATCCCCTACACTAACTCCTTCTCTTACATCCTTCTGTTTCTTTTTTAAATTTGATTCTTCCAGTTTGTTTCCACGAGTGTTCCGTAAATAAGACGACCATATCGCACAGTGACAGATTAGGCTAAAAGTACAACTGACCTTTGCCATCGGCATCAGAGGGAAGCCGTTAACGACTAGTTTCTTTTTTACATTTGTTAAAAAAAATACATTCATATCGTCAAAAAACATTGCCTCACAATTATCATTAAATATTACTCCCAGAACAATCCAAGGACAAGCTGTAGAAGGTGGCCTAAAAGCCACAACAAAGTAAAAAATCCCTTTATATCAGGAAAATAGACTAGCCAGGATTAAATTCGCAAGAGAGCACATTAATTGGACCACCACACAATGGAATACTGTGCTTTCCTTCAATAGGTCAAAATTTAGTCCGAAATGTTCCGATGGTTTAAATTTATTTCGGAGACCGAGGGGTCAACCTCTTAATCCAAGTTATACAAAAGGTACAGTGTCACATGGCGGCCGTAACGTTTTGCTCTAAGGATGTTTTTCAGGCCACTGCATCGGCCCAATTCATAAAATGAATGGAATAACAGGTCGTTTTCTTTATAGATGTAATGCTGCCACATGCAAAGGAGGGTATGCCCATTAAGTGGAGTACCAACAAGATAACGACCCTAAACACACATCTAAATGTGTAAAAGAGTAGTTCATAAACAACAATATTAACGTTTTGAAATGACCAGTGCAATCGCCCGATTTTAATCCCATAAAAAATCTAAATTGTAGATCGAAAAATAGTCCGCGATAATTGTAATAATTTAGATGAGCTTTTCAGGAATGTGTTAAATCCTGGAATAGCATTTCTTCTAAAGTATTAGCTTTCTTAATAGACTTTATGCAACAAAGATATGTACACGTTACGACACTAAATATTAAGTTTTTTTTTACATTTTATTGACTCAGATGGCTATGGCGCGATACATTGTTGTCGAGGAGATGCATATGGAGAAACCTGAAAGGAAGGATTTTCTGGACATTATTAGTATATCATTGCCTGATATCAAAATTAATAATATATCTTTGCTTATTATGTCACTTTACAAATCGCAAAAGTGTACTATTAAATCTTTTAACAGGTTTATGGTAACCGGTGAATGATGATAATTAAAAGGCTGGATATTAATTCATTAATTATAGTATATATTTTAATATTAATTCAAATAGACAAAAAAATAGTATTAGCACGAGCAATGATTAGAAGAGAATGAATCTATGACAAACTGTCAAATTCGTACATGCACTTGCAACTCATTGCATAAAGTTAACAAACGTATGAAGTTGACAACTGTTCATAAATCAGAGATGTATATAGTGTATAATAATTCTCCCACTCTTAATATGACGCCATAGATTAACCTAGTCCAAGACGTAATCTTCCAAATAGCCCGGAGCCTTGCGTTGTCGTGAAGATTCCCTGTTTGAACGGGGTATTTGATGTAAATCCGGGTTTTCATCTTCACGTGGAATATAGATAGTATCATCGCATGACCTGGCGTCCTGCATGGACGATGACTCGTTTGACATAGCTGCTAACTTATTCTTGAGGGTTTGTATGTTTCTTTCAGCTAGACCATTTGTGGCTGGGTGTCCAGGAGCTATAAACTTTTGAAATATACCGCAATCCTGGCAAAACGATGAAAATGTACTACTTTTGAAAATTGTTGCATTGTCGGATACCATTACGTCGGGGTATCCGTTTCTTGTGAAGATGTTGAGTAAAATTTCGATTGTTGAAGCTGATGTTGGTGCTGCTGTACATATGCCTACCTCTATCCATTTGGATTTAGCATCTACTACCATTAAGAAGTAGTGACCTTGATAGGGACCCGCATAATCTATATGTATACGTTCCCAGTTGTTGTCCGGCTCTTCCCACGGGTGAAGTGGAGCTTTTACTGGGTTATTCTTGATAGAGGCGCAACCTGGACAAGCTCGTACAAATTTTTCGATATCCTTATCGATCCCCATCCAATACACGTAACGTCTGGCCAATTGTTTCATCTTCGTGGTCCCTATGTGGGTGTGGTGAAGCTCGTCCAAAACTGTATATTGTAATGAGGATGGTATTATTATGCGTTGACCTTTAAATAAAATGTTTCCATCAATGGTGAACTCAGAGTCTGTCGCCTCCGTATGACGCAACTCATACAGTATTTTAGAAAGTTTTACATCATTTCGTGCCTCTTCTCGAATTTTCCCGAAACTTAACTTTTTCGAACAAATTTGGTTAAAAGAAAGATTGCATAATTGATGCACTTCTCTATTAATTGAGTTCACAGAGTGCTCATTCTGAATTACTGGTGCTCTTGAAAAGCAATCTGCACTGACGTTCTCCACACTTTTCTTATGAATAATTTGGCAATTGTAACCGCTTAAAAATGCTGCATACCTTTGTAACCTGGCTGACGTCATTTGTGGTAGTTTGTTGTTCTGATGAAATATCCTCATCAATGGTTGGTTATCCGTAATAAGATTAAATTGTCTGCCAAACAGATACTCGTGGAACTGCTGAACAGCGTAATAAATAGCCAAAGTCTCTCTATCCAACTGCGAATAGTTTTGTTCTGCGCTTGTAAATGGGAAAGAACACCAGCTATTCCAGTTGGACTAGCATCACACGCCAGTTGAAGTGGCAACTCGGAATCATATGGCATTAGTACTCGATTGCTCGCGATTTCCTTTTTCAATTTGTTAAACGCTTTACGACATTCATTTGACCATTTAAACTCTATTTTTATGCAATAATTTCCGCAATGGAGTTGTCGTTGTGGACACATTCAAAATAAATCTCGAGTAGTATATGACCATTCCCAAAAAACGCCTGACGTCATCAACCGTTTTTGGTTCTGGCATCTGTACAATTGCATCAATTTTCGAAGCAGATTTTTTTATTTTATTGTTTTCAATGGTGTGGCCTAAAACTTCTATTCTTAAAAAATGAGCATTTTGAGCGATTCAAATGTAAGTTGTACTTCCTTAGTTGTTGTAAACAACATTTCAGATTTGATTTGTACTCCTCAATAGACTTACCATGTATGATAATGTCGTCAAAGTAGGATTCAGTGTTGGGTACCTGCCGCAAAATTTGATCCATTATACGGTTGAATTCTGCCGGCGCAGTCTTTATACCAAAAGACGATCTGTTCATGCGGTAGGTTTCTCTGTGCGTAGAAATGGTCTGAATGATACTGGATGGTTCATCAACAGCAAGATGGAGATAGGCTTTGTATAAGTCCAAACGGCAAAAATATTTGACATTACGCAGACTGTTGAAAATATATGTTGAATTCTCCGAATTGGGTAATGAGCATTTACCAAACGTTGGTTTACTCCTACTTTGTAGTCTACGCACAGTCGAACCCCCCCATCTGACTTTGGAACCACAACCAAAGGAGAACCCCAATCACTGTTAGAAATTTTTGTAATTATACCCGCATTCTCCAAACTGTCCAGTTCCTTATTGACGCGATCTGTTAGGGCGTAAGGAGTCTGACGTTCTTTTGTATAGACAGGCTTAGCATTAACTCGTAATTTTAAAGATACATTGTAATATGGGATGCAACCGACTTTTTCCTCGAAAACATCTGAAAATTCCCTCATAATCTCTTCGATGTCGTTTTGATTATAAAAAATGTCCATCGAATTCTCACATGGATCAAAATTGACCAGTTCAGTCAAATTGATATTGAGACGTCGAATCCACGATCTCCCCACTAATGCTGCACATGTATCCGGAACGATGTATACATCGTCCGAGGTTGTCACACCATTAAATTCTATGTTGACACGTACTTTGCCATCTGGCACAAAGGTATTTTGCGTGTATGATCGAAAAATTACATTTGTAGTGGTAATTACCTTATTTAGGTTCAATTCTCTGAATTGTTTCCTAGGAAGAAATGTAAAGCCAGACCCTGAATCGACTTCGAATTTTACTGGTTTCCCCTCAATGTTGATGTTTGCGTAATAACGCTCAGAATTAAAATTTTGAAGATTGCTCTGATAAACATCAATTATCTTATAAACACCGTAATCCTCGTATTGTTTGTTTTGAATTTGATCCGAGTTGTTGTGCGATCGTACCATGGCGTTCGTTTTCAATGACGTTATACACACCTTACTAAAGTGTCCCTTTTTGTTGCAACTCGAACATTTTAATTTGTCCTTTTTCGTGCGGCATTCTTTAGCCTGGTAGTTGTTCCTCCCGCAGCGAAAACATAATCCGGCAATCCCTAAATCTTCATAATTTGTCTTTTTGCCGCTGGCCTGTCGATTGGGACGTTTTTGTTTAATCTTAATTTTTGAAACTTTATTTATATCCGTAGTGACAGTCGAAGCACCGGCTGTATCCGCCAGCTCTCTCGCATCAACCTTTGCGGCCTCAAGCGCTAAAACTTTTGTGACAATCTCATCAAATTTTAGTGAACCCGCCTGTAATAATTGTTCACGCATGTAATTATCCCTCACCCCTCGAATAAATTGAGCACGGAGAAAAATATCTGCTATTGAAACCTTGCAGGTACAGGGGGATGTGAAATCACACTCGCCTATTTCTGCACGAAGGGTTGCAACAAACTCGGCAATTGTTTGTTGGTCATTCTGGTATTTGGACAAAAAACGATGCTGTGCCACTAGTATATTTCTTGTTGGTGAAAAATTACTTTTCAACAATTTCATTAAGTCATCATAATCCAGTTCAGCTGGAGTTTTCGGGGCAGCTAATGCTGTGATTATGTTGAACGTACTTATCCCAATTGAATTCAGTAGGAGTTTCAAACAATAATCTTTATTAGCGCCAATGCCCTTCATTTCAATGTAATTTTGAAATCTTTGGATGTAATTTTTGTACGGCTCCTTTGCCGGGTCAAATGGATCGAAGTTTGGTACCAAAATTGTATTTGCCGTGTTACCTTGCACTTGTGCAGTATTTGATGACATTCTCATTTGTTCGAGCATTTGCATCTAGAATTTTCTCGAATTGTTTGGCGTCCATTTTGTTCTGTAAAATGCGTATAGACTTTTTCGTACTATTGTTTGAAATGTAAATTTCCGTATATTGTTTTGCCTCGTCGCCAATTTATGGTAACCGGTGGATGATGATCATTAAAAAGGCCGGATATTAATTCATTAATTATAGTATATATTTTAATATTAATTCAAATAGACAAAAAAATAGTATTAGCACGAGCAATGATTAGAAGAGAATGAATCTATGAAAAACTGTCAAATTCGTACATGCCCTTGCAACTCATTGCATAAAGTTAACAAACGTATGAAGTTGACAACTGTTCATAAATCAGATATGTATATAGTAGGTTCGTTCGAGTACTTTTACTGCACTTTGTAGTAAATGAGTAATTATTTAGTAAATTGAAAATTTTACTTTAAAAAAGAGAATTTGTCCAAAAAAGTACTCGAACAGACATTTGTAAAAATTCGTAAGATTGAAGCAACAGCTGATGGCAAATAAATAAAGTTTAATGGGAACTATGTACATACACACATATGTGCAAATATGTATTTATGTATGTATACCTGCGCCAGATTCAGGCAGTTCCATTCTTTCATCTGTAGACATTGTTAACTAACTTTATTTCACAAACAATTTAAATTTAATAATATTTTGCACTTTGGTTTGGATTTTCCTTTTTTTAATATTTTTTTCACAAATTGTATACGTTTTGTTTGCTTACTTTTGTTTGTTTACCTTTTGAATCATATGTTTTTTGGTTTTGCTAAATCTTACAGCAAGAAATTTCTGTTGTAAAAATTTGCAAATACTCAGTCAAGAACTGTCACTTTTCGCTCTCTATTTGTGCTCTCATTTACTACAAATTTGTGTAAACGAACGCAATTTCGTAAAATGCAGTAAAAATTTGTACAAATTCGTACAAATTTGTGAGTTCTCGAACGAACCTAGTGTAAAGTTACTGAAAAACTCACTTTTAAAAATTCGCCATGTATCTATATTGGAGACTTTAACAATAACCTCGTTGTCTATTGGATATTTTTTATGAATATTACTTTAGTTCATGTCATGAGTGAATAACAAGGCCTAGTAGTGAATCTTGCATTGACTGCGTCTTAAGTACTACTGATAAATCAAATTCTTTATTTATAAGTTCAATTTACAAAAAAAAAATCCGATCATAACTGAATTTTTTGCGGTATTAAATCTAAATTTATACTCCAAGAGAATTTTGTTGAGAAAATAAAAAACATACAAAAAAAAACTTAAAGATTTTTAGATAAACTAATTGGCAAAAACCAACATGTTGCTAAATATTTAATAACTAATAAAGGTAAAACTGTCCGGCAATATTTTTTTCATTACCAATATTTTAAACTTTCTTCAGTTCAGTTCATGTTATGCGCAGATATAAGTATATTTCAATATACCTCAATCAGATGACAATATTTTTTTAATTTGTTCAGAAAGATTTTGTCTAAAAGAGACATACAGTTCACAAATTAGTTATTTTATAGAGGATTTGGATTGTTATAAAAGTTATGACAATAGGTTCGTTCGAGAACTCACAAATTTGTATGAATTTGTACAAATTTTTACTGCATTTTACGAAATTGCGTTCGTTTACACAAATTTGTAGTAAATGAGAGCACAAATAGAGAGCGAAAAGTGACAGTTCTTGACTGAAATTTCTTGCAGTAAGATTTAGCAAAACCAAAAAACATATGATTCAAAATATAAACAAACAAAAGTAAGCAAACAAAAAGTATACAATTTGTGGAAAAAATATTAAAAAAAAGGAACATCCAAACATAAGTGCAAAATATTATTAAATTTAAATTGTTTGTAAAATAAAGTTAGTTAACAATGTCTACAGATGAAAGAATAGAACTGTCTGAATCTGGCGCAGGTATACATACTTAATTACATATTTGCACATATGTATGTACATAGTTCCCATTAAACTTGTTTCAACACAATAGGTCTGTCTGCGTACTTTTCCAGTAGCAAATACTCAGTAAATTTTTTTGGGTGAGTAAGACCAATTTTACTCTGGCGGCTAAAAATATATCAAAAAGTACGCAGACAGTATCCTGTAAAATTTTGCAAGAAAACAGCTGATCGGTGTGTAAACAATTGAAATTACAAAGCAAAAGAGTTTTAGCATATGTGTACGCGAAAGTGAATTCTCGCGGTAAATTAAAAAATGCTAATTTTATCGGTTCTGCCAATCCACTTACATTACGGTAAAATGTTGTTTATTATAATATTTTATAAACGTTAAAAATCACCACATTTCTAACTACTTACCTCTGCCATTGTTAAATTTCATTTTTTATTTTCGTTTCACAAAAATTTTTTCATAATTAGTAAATAAAAACAGCTGTTCAAACTAGTTGCAAAATCGTGCAAGAAGAAATTTCTCCAACAACATTTTGCAAGTTCTCAACTTCCAACAATCAAAAAATTTTCTTTTTTGCTCTCTCGCTGCAAGAGATTTTGAGTACGCAGACAAACCTAATATTTAATTGCCATCAGCTGTTGCTTCAATCTTACGAACTTTTACAAATGTCTGTTCGAGTACTTTTTTGGACAAATTCTCTTTTTGAGAGTAAAATTTTCAATTTACTAAATAATTACTCATTTACTACAAAGTGCAGTAAAAGTATTCGAACGAACCTAATATCACGCCCAAAATTTTGTTAATACGTTAAAATTTTGTGCCTGACATTATTGAAACTATATTTGAAGCAAGGTATCCAAACAGTTTAAAAATTCATAAAATTGTTCCCATACCTAATCATGAATATTGACATTGATGGAAAGTTGATAAAATAATCTGATTGTATAACTTGGGAATAAAATTAAACCATATATTTTGTGGGTTAATCATATAAATCAAAAAAAGAGCAAAATAGCAGCTGGTATTGGGACTAAAATATTTTGAAGTAACAGGTACTTTATTTTCGATGACGACCATTTTATTTTTGACCATATTACCTGGGGACTGAATGTTTTGAATTGAAGCGTATTTACCATTTAATTTTTTCCTTTCTCTGCGGCAATATCTCGCTTATCAGCTATTAGGAATACATCTTCGACTACATTGTCGTTGATGGCGGCTAACAAATGGTTGTTTGATATAGTATCACGTAATCAAAAATAAAACACGAGTTCATAAGGTGAATTTACGTCGCATTAAAGATCACGTAACCTCAGGTCTTAATTCTTCGGATTTTCAGTTAAACATCGTTGATATGTCAGGGTTCTATAGTTAGCACGTTACATTGAGGAGTTCTTTTTCTATATAGTATATACATATGTATCAAAATTTTTTTTGTAGCACCTCACGCTTTTTTACAATATTTTTTTTTAAATAACATATCGTCACTTAAAACGCAAAATTCCCTAACTTACATTTTGATAATTTTAGAGTTGATGAAAAAAAAAGAAATATGACTTTCAAAACAAATTTATTTAATGAAATTGTAAGTAAAATTGGTATTTTTGTTCAGAAAAGTCTTATATTACTGTGGTGATATATTTCAATGAATAAAACAGGAATCAATTAAAAGGCTGGATTTCAAAATTGTTAGTTAGGACGTTTTGCGATTAAGATGACGATATGCAATTCTTATTTTTTAATATTATTTCAAATTATTTTATTATAATGAATTGCTAGACTTTTTATGGATGTAGAACAAGCTTTTCATACTTAATTTAATTTTTTAGTTTGTTTGGTATTTAAAACTTGAGTTTTCCTTTTTATTTTTACAACGCACGTAATACTTCATAAACGCTAATTGTAAAATACGTTAAAAAAAAATATGTAAAATATAATTTACTTATTATTTTTGTCTAATTGCGAATATTCATAATTTTTTTATTTTTTAGGTCATTCGTCGCGGTAAAAATATTCTGCCCACAGTTGCACGTTTGTGTCTTATAGCCACATTTTTTGAAGATGGTTTACGCATGTACTTCCAGTGGAACGAACAGCGCGAATACATGGATATGAGCTGGGGTTGTGGCAAATTTTTAGCTTCCGTTTTTGTTTTAGTTAATTTAATTGGACAACTGGGTGGCTGTGGAATGGTCATTGCTAGATTTAAAGTTGACATTGCCGTTGGTATTCTTTTCTTCATTGTTGTGTTGCAGGTAATTATTAGTTATATATAAAAAATAAAAATGTTTATAAAGTAGTTTGACTAAATTTAACTATTATTTTGTTTTTAGACAATTGCCTATTCAATATTGTGGGATATACAATTTTTATTGCGTAATTTAGCCCTAATCGGCGCATTGTTGCTGGTATTAGCAGAGTCTCGAGTTGAAGGTCGGAGCCTATTTGCTGGTGTACCCACGTTGGGAGACAACAAACCCAAAAATGTTATGCAACTCGCTGGTCGTATTTTGCTAGCATTCATGTTTATAACCTTAATTCGTTTCGAACTGAGTTTTTTGCAGGTTCGTAAAATGTTATTTTTGATTGGTTTCTATTCATGGCTTTTACTTTGTTGTTCAAATTTACTTAGATTCTTCAAGATATTGCTGGATCAATTTTGATGGTTTTGGTAACAATTGGTTACAAAACTAAATTATCTGCTCTGATTTTAGTTGCTCTATTGACTGTTTTGAACCTTTATCATAACGCGTGGTGGACTATTCCATCCTACAAGCCTCTCAGAGATTTTCTCAAATATGACTTTTTTCAAGTAAGTTTTATATTAACTGTATGATACGAATATGCTTAAAATAAACTATGATCTAACTTTTTTTTTTCTTACTCTTGTTATTATAGACTTTGTCTGTTATTGGCGGTTTATTAATGATTGTGTCCTTGGGACCCGGTGGTGTTTCTATGGATGAACACAAGAAAAAATGGTAGATGTGTCAGAAGGAAGTTCATTATTACTTGTTACTTCTTTTTTAGTTCATACTAGATGAAAGAAATTTATACATACAAAAGTAAAAACACTCCACGTAATTGTATTTTAATTTTGTTTCGTTCATACATGTTTTAAAATAGTTGAAAAAAAAAACTTTTTAAAAATTTTTTATAAAATATAAAAACCATAAAATGGCTAAAAAATTAAATAATAAAAAAAATAGTAAACTTTAAAATTAATTCAATTTTAATGTGTTTTTTAGTTTTTATATTAGGTAAATCTTTTGATATGTATTGATTTTTTTAAAGATACTAAATCAGATCAGTTAATCTATTCTTAAATAGGCGTGTTTCAAGTCGCACAGTGGCACAATTTGAGTTTTTTCGTTGCAAAAATCATAACTTTTGAACCAAATGAGATAATCAAAAAAATCAAAAGGCATATCATAGATAATTGATCAGCCTGTGAAGTGATTGTTTGAAGGGTTTTGCGCCTTTTAGTTGCCTACTTATAGACTAGTTAAAATTTGTGGAAAAATCAGTTTAATTTTTCTATTTTTATGTATATCTTAAAGACTAATTAATGACAAGCTAAATTCAAACCCGTTTTCAGTTTTTTTCTATCGGTCTCAGATTTTTTTAAAGGCACGGAATAAGGCGGTTATGCTGTTGCATTTCATAAGAACTTTAAAAGGATAAGTTAATTTTAATCAAAATACCAACAAATGCTTAATAATAAAATTTTCTTTAAGTGAGCTAAATAAAGTTTTTTATATTTTTAATTGTTTAGGAGTTATTCAGAAAAAATTGACATTTATATATTTTTTCATGTAAAACGAGTACTAGTTTTTGTCTCCAAAACGTAATTAAAAAATTATTAGGTCAACAATTTTATAAATTTTAAAACGCAATGTTTGGTAGGCAATTACATATATGTGACAGCGCATAGAGAAAGGGACCTAAGGGTAAAAAAACCAATTTTAATTTTTTTTTATGTGGACAACAGCTTAGCATCGAATAAGACCGATCCCATGTCCCAAAAGTGTTCCCTCCCAGAGATATGCGCGTTTTATAAAAGTGAAGTCGACGATTCAAGCGCAAATAAAAAGGGACCTAACGGTAAAATTTATTTATTTTAATTTTTTCCCCTACTAAATTAACAAAATAACTTGATTTTACGAAACTACAAACAATTTATTTAATAATTTAATCTTTAAAATGGCTCTCCTGAACAAACCCTGTTTTTACCTTTAGGTTCCTTTCTCTATGCGCTGTCACATATATGTACATATATATATTTTTATAACTATAGCTAATAGAAATATTTTGTAGTTTTTTTTTCCTTTCACATATTCAGCTGAAGTTTCTCGTACAATCGACCAACAAAAATCTGGACGTATTCTTTCTAACCATTTTTTATTTCTCATATACGAAAAAACTTCAGAAGTCGAAAACTAGCGATTCCGAGAATGTTACCACTTAAAATTTTCTTATTTTTCTAACTTCTATTGACCTATTTAATTTTTTTTTAAATTTGCAGGTGCGTTGGTAAACTAGATTTAAGCGTTCAATAATTATTTAATTTCAAATTCTTTATTGTTTTTATTTAAAATTTTTGTGGCAATAGTTAAATATAAACTTCACCTAGAATGGAACAATAATTTGCTGTCGTTTTTAAAATGTTTTAGATATTTTCTTCTTTTTTATTAGTCGTTTGCAGCTTTATGCTCGCAAAAGTATATGGATGTTTAATCCAAAGCGGCAGCACCAGAAATAATTTCAATCAACTCACGGGTAATGACAGCCTGTCTAGTACGGTTAAACGTCAATGTCAATTTTTCAATCATTTCACCGGCGTTTTTAGAGGCGTTGTCCATAGCAGTCATGCGGGAAGATTGTTCGGAGCAAGCACCTTCCTTCATGGTGTAGAAGATAAGAGAAGCCAACGAATATTCTAAATAGCTTTGAACAACATCAGCGTCCAAAGAATCGTATACAGCCAGTTTGTCCGACTTTTCTACGACGGGGGCACTAAAGATGGGTAACTGGCTGCATTGATATGAAACAACCGACTTGAAACGGTTATATACGATTTGTCCTTCGGTGAATTCATAACCGCACTTAAGAACTTCGTGAGCAATACGCGAAGCGTCCAAGAAGGTAGGAGGCAAACGGCCAACTTCATTAGCTACCATCAAGATATTTTTGCCATACAAACGGGACAAGATACCACGGGACTTGTCACCAACGCAAATGATCTTAATGTTGGTTTCATCTTTAGCCAATTCACCGCGAATGTAACGTGCAACACCAGTATGAACAGCACCACACAAGCCACGATCTGAAGTCATGGCAATCATTAATTTTTTGGGTTCAGCTTTTTCGTCGGCCTTAATTTCAGTCTTTTCAAAAAACTGTTGAGCACCCACACCATAGGGGCGAGCAGCTTTTAATTCACGTTCGGCGCGAGAGTATTTTGCAGCTGATACCATCTTCATGGATTGCGTAATTTTCTGAATGTTTTTTACAGACTTTAGGCGAATGGAAATAGCCTTTAATGTAGCCATACCACGCTGTTGTTGTGCCTGTATAGAGGCCTCAACGGCCATGGGAACCAAAATGGCTGAAGCACGTTGCATAAACATATTAGTTGATTGCTCAAAAGTTCTGTGCTATAATCTAAAAATTAAAAGGAATAAATTAAAAACACTTAAATATTTTACACAATTATAAACTGATTATGCAAACCAGTAGGGATTTTTACCAGAATTTTTCACGACACGACCGAAACAGACATAGGCTAGATAGTTTCGCTTATGTAAGTGGAAACGGAATTGCCAGATTTGAGAACGATATGCAAAACAAAACGCCAACCAGTAGTTTTCTATCGGAATCCCAATAATGTTATTTAACTATTATATAAATTAAATAGAAAACTTATTAAAACAAATTTGATTAAAATTGTCTGAATTAAATTTTTGAGATAATAAAACACTATTTTCTGATGGCAACTTTTTACTTCTATTTGGATAATAGAAAGTAGACAGCGTTGTAAAATCGGTGTTTTAACATGTTATTCGTGATTTTTAATTGTCGAGTAAGTGCTTTGTGCGTTTTTTTTATACCCTTCACCTGTGGTGCACTAGGGTATATATTGCTTTGTCAATCCGTTTGTAATTTCTACAATTTTCATTTCCGACCCCATAAAGTATATACTTTCTGAAAGCTTATGAATATAGGAGACGATTAAGCCCTGACCGTCTGTCCGTGTGTTGGTTGAAATCAACTTTTAGAAGCAACTATATGTTCCTCTGATCTGAGTATGGTATAAATCTTTTGGATTTATCCGGGAATGAATCGCTATTGAAATTTAGCACAATCGCCCCATAACTTTTTGAGATATGAGCAAAAAACCACGACCACCTCGTTTTTTTCACAATTACAACAACAACATACATATATACCCAGCTGAGCCAAAAAAAAATTTTTTTATTTTATTTTTTGTATTTTATATATTATTTATATTTTTATTATTTTTTTAATATTTTTTTTTTAATTTTTGTAAATTTTTTTTTAATTTTTTTATTGTTTTTTTTTTGTTTTTAATACATTTTTTTTTTTTATTGTTTTTAATTTTTTTTTTTAACATTCATACCTAAACTTAATTTATAATTCTGCAATGGGATGTTTTGTATATGTATGTACGTATTTCATATGAGATGAGTGGTGATACAAACAATTGTTATACACGTTGTGAAGGGTATATAAGATTCGGCACGGCCAAATACAGCACTCTCGTTTTAATTTTTAGTGCTTGTCTCTTTATTCGGTGATACTAAATTACCAAATTACATTAAAGGCAGTTTTTGTAACGGTAAATTTAAGATACAAAAATACTCATTGTTATGATATTGAGAATATAGAAAAAATACTAAGGGCCATTATTACAACTTGCCGTTAGTTAAAGGCAGGATTTTGTCAGACCAATTAATCGCTTTGCATTATAAAGCCCTCATTTATTATTTTTTATCTATTAAATATTAATATTGTTAACAATAATTTCAATAAAAAATTAAAGTTGTATTAATGCTAAGCTATTTATCGGGCACAAAAAATCCTACCTTTAATTAAAGGTAAGTTGTAATAATGGTCCTAAAACTATTAATTAGAAAAATAAGGTTTAGTACACGATATTTCTGTTTTTGTTTTGAACCAGCAATTATTTAAGAAAAAATAGTTAAGAATATATTACAAATATTAGATTATTATTTATTATAATTTGAAAATACTCTTTCAGATTCCGATATTCGATTCTTGATATCTTGTATTGTTTATAAAATATAAAGCGCATAATTTTTATACCCTTCATCTATGGTGCACATAAGTTTATATAGCATTGTCAGTCCGTTTCTAATTTCTACAATATTCGTTTCATAAAGTACAGTGAACTCGCAGAAAAGTGAACATCCAGTAACATGTACTACCCAAAAACATGAAAATTTTTTTTTATTACATTGACTACTCTAAAACGTGAACAAAGGCTGAACGCTCTAAAACGTGAACTTTTTATCGAACGTTAAAATTCAATTTTGTAAGCTCATTTAAAATTTTTTTTCCTCGCAGAAGAATTTCGTAGTTTGTTTGTTGTAAACAACTTTTGTTACATGATAAGTAGCTTTAGTATTAATGCGGCAGTTCTACTGGAAGCATCTCTCTGTGCTGACTTTACATATAGGTATATAATAATAAAAACAAGTGATCTCTTAAAATATTTTTATTGAAAATATGTCTAATAAAAAACTAAAAGTGTTAAATCTTCAAGAAAAGTCAAATATTTTAGAGCTTTTACGCAAAACCAAATAACCATGGAAAACCTCTATTTTGGATGAATTCAATAAATAATTTAGAAATAAGTATCTTAAAACCCTTTTGCAAACCATAGTAGCTATGTAGTATATTAAAATATGGCAAAAGCTTACAAAAATTTGAATCAAAACATGTCTCATAGGTGGAAATAACGTACATACTTTATTTTAAATTATATAAAAGATAAAAGAGACTAAAATATGTTATAGAAAAAATGCAATCTAAAACGTGAACAAAATCGAAAACGTGAACACCCTTGATTAAAATTAGTTCACGTTTCTGCGAGTTTACTGTATATATTTTCTGAAAGTTTATGACTAAATTAAGCCATGTCCGTCTATCCGTGTGTTGGTTTGAATCATCTTTTAGAAGCCTCCACATGTTACTGAGATATGTATGTGGTATCGATATTTTGAAAATATCTGGGAATGGATCACTATTGAAATCCAGCACGATCACCCTATAACCATCTGAGATATGAGCAAATGAACACGACTGCCTCTGTTTTTTCCGATATTTTACCACAAAAATCATGTGTTCGTTTATTTCTTTCGTGAAAGTAAATTTTTTTTAAACTCTTTTTCAGATTATAGCTAGACAATTTCCATTGTGTCTTTTACATCTTTTTCATTTTTCCGGATCTACGCAAAATTCAACATACATTTTATCAAAAATCAACAATTTCACCTTTGAAAGATCTTTTTTGGTTAGAGCTTATAAACTGTGGAAGGACTTACTTCATAATTTGAAGAGATTTGATTTTTCATTATTGTCTTTTAAAGGAAAATTGTTAAAAATGTTTACTGACTATTAACTGCTGTCGAGTACTGATAAATGCCTTCTTTTGCTATTATTAAATTGTTTTTTTTTTATTTATATAATACATATATTTACTTTATTTATCTATATACTTATCTATATATATAAAAGAGTAACGTGACTGACTGACTGACTGACTGATTCATCATCGCACAGCCCAAACGATAAGAGCTAGAGACATGAAATTTCGACAATCGGTTCCTCTTTCGATGTATAGCTCCACTAAGAAGGGATTTTTGGAAATTCGTACTTTAAGGGGGTAAAAAAGGGTAAAAACGGGTAAAATCGGTAATCTTATATCTGCTAAACTAAAAATGATACAAATTAAATTGAAAAAGTATTGTAATTTGCACAAAAAATAAGCTGACAGGTGTCTGGCCTTTTTTGGAATTTTCAACCCCTAAGGGGAAAAACGGGTAAAAACTATAATTTGGTACTTTTTTGGTACCCTATGTAACTTCCAAACGCATAAAGCTAGGAAAAAAATTTAAACTGTATCAAGTAATCCGCAAAAAAATATTAATAGGAATTCGGCACTTTTTTCAAATTCATATGTATAAGGGGTAAAAATTTTCCCTTTTTTTGGTACTTTTTTTTAAATAAACTTTTCTTATATTATTCAATGGGACAAAATTTGACAATTATTATATCCTAATAGAATATGGACAACTATTTAGGTGACATTTTTGGAAACTTTTCGGGGACAAAAAAGGTACCAAAAAGGGGAAAATTCCGGAAAATGTATGTAATTCCTAATTAGACGGTCAATTTTCACAAAATGTTTAATTGGGATTTCACTAGACATAAAAAAATTATGTAATTTAGTAAAAATTTAAACGCGTTCATAACAGGGTAGAAAAGGGAAAAATCGGGAAGAGTTTGGTACTTTTTCGAACATAATTACTTTTATGCAAAAAAGAGTAGATTTACTGACTTTAAATCATGTCTATTAAAATATTTTGTTACATAGATATTTGAACATTTTAAACTTGGAATTTGGAACTTGGACCAAAAATGTACTTTTTCGCTTTTCTATGGTACTTTTTGTACTTTCTACGTTTATAAAGGTAGAATTGTAAAATAAAGGACTATTGATTCCAGGTAAGACTAAAAATGTTACGGGTGACCAAAAAGGTACTTTTTTGAATTTTTATGGTACTTTTTATATATTCTACGTTTGCGAAGCTAGAATTTTAAAATTAGTGGCTATTGATACAAGGTGAGACCGAAAATGTTATGGTCGACCAAAAAGGTACTTTTTTGAATTTTTGTGGTACTTTTGGGTTTTTTCTACGTTTATGAAGGTAGGATTGTACAATCAAGGACTATTGATTCCAGGTGAGACTAAAAATGTTATGGGCGACCAAAAAGGTACTTTTTTGAATTTTTGTGGTACTTTTGGTATTTTCTACGTTTATGAAGGTAGGATTGTACAATCAAGGACTATTGATTTCAGGTGAGACTAAAAATGTTATGGGTGACCAAAAAGGTACTTTTTTGAATTTTTATGGTACTTTTTGTATTTTCTACGTTTATAAAGATAGGATTATACAATCAAGGACTATTGATTCTAGGTGAGACAAAAAAAGTTATGGGCGACGAAAAAGGTACTTTTTTGAATTTTTATGGTACTTTTTGTATTTTCAACGTTTGCGAAGCTAGAATTTTAAAATTAAGGGCTATTGATACAAGGTGAGACCGAAAATGTTATGGTCGACCAAAAAGGTACTTTTTTGAATTTTTGTGGTACTTTTGGTATTTTCTACGTTTATGAAGGTAGGATTGTACAATCAAGGACTATTGATTCCAGGTGAGACTAAAAATGTTATGGGCGACCAAAAAGGTACTTTCTTGAATTTTTGTGGTACTTTTGGTATTTTCTACGTTTATGAAGGTAGGATTGTACAATCAAGGACTATTGATTCCAGGTGAGACTAAAAATGTTATGGGCGACCAAAAAGGTACTTTTTTGAATTTGTATGGTACTTTTTGTATTTTCAACGTTTGCGAAGCTAGAATTTTAAAATTAGTGGCTATTGATACAAGGTGAGACCGAAAATGTTATGGTCGACCAAAAAGGTTTTTTTTTGAATTTTTGTGGTACTTTTGGTATTTTTAACGTTTATGAAGGTAGGATTGTACAATCAAGGACTATTGATTCCAGGTGAGACTAAAAATGTTATGGGCGACCAAAAAGGTACTTTCTTGAATTTTTATGGTACTTTTTGTATTTTCAACGTTTGCGAAGTTAGAATTTTAAAATTAGTGGCTATTGATACAAGGTGAGACCGAAAATGTTATGGTCGACCAAAAAGGTACTTTTTTGAATTTTTGTGGTACTTTTGGTATTTTTTACGTTTATGAAGGTAGGATTGTACAATCAAGGACTATTGATTCCAGGTGAGACTAAAAATGTTATGGGCGACCAAAAAGGTACTTTTTTGATTTTTTGCGATACCTTTTGTATTTTCAAGGTTTATGAATGTAGGATTGTACAATCAAGGACTATTGATTCCAGGTAAGACAAAAAATGTTATGTGTGACCAAAAAGGTACTTTTTTGAATTTTTATAGTACTTTTTGTATTTTTAACGTTTGCGAAGCTAGAATTTTGAAATTAGTTACAATTGATACAAGGTGAGACTGAAAATGTCATGGGCAACCAAAAAAGTACTTTTTTGATTTTTATGATACTTTTGGTATTTTCTACGTTTATGAAGGTGGGATTGTACAATAAAGGACTTTTGATTCCAGGTGAAACTGAAAGTGTTATGGGCGACCAATATGGTACTTTTTTAAATTTTTAAGGTACTTTTTGTATTTTCTACGTTTATGAAGGTAGGATCTTACAATCAAGGACTTTCGATTCCAGGTGAAATTGAAAATGTTATGGGCGACCACAAAGGTACTTTTTTGAATTTTTATGGTACTTTTTGTATTTTTAACGTTTGCGAAGCAAGAATTTCGAAATTAGTGATACAAGGTAAGGCTAAATATGTTATGGGCGATCAAAAAGTTACTTTTCTGAATTTTAATGGGAATTTTTGTATTTCCTACGTTTATAAAGCTAAAATAGTGAAATAAAGGATTGTTGATTCAATTTGAAAATTAAAATTATATTGGAGACACAAAAAAGCCTTTTCGCATTTTTATTGTACTCTTTGAATTTTTACGTTTGTAAACATAGATTCTTAAAAGTAGTGTTTTTTGATCCGAGGTCTAACTCCTAAAATTATGGACGAACAAAATTACTTTTTCTCTTTTTATATATTTTGTGTACATAGAATTCTGAAATAGTATTCAATAAATAGTAAGAAATGCGCTAACGAAGTAGCGGGTTAAATGCTAGTATGTACATATTATTATTTTTTTATACCCTTCACCTGTGGTGCACAAGTGTATATATAGCTTTGTCATTCCGTTTGTAATTTCTACAATTTTCATTTCCAACCCATAAAGTATATATTTTCTGAAAGCTTACGAATAGAGGAGTCGATTTAGCCATAGATTGTCAGTCTGTCCGTTTGTCCGTGTGTTGGTTAAAACTTTTAGAAGCAACCATATGTTCCTCAGTTCTGTGTATGGTATCAATCGGGAATGTATTGCTATTGAAATTCAGAACAATCGACCCATTATTTTCTGATATATGAGCAAAAAAAAACACGACTGCCTCTTTTTTCCCAAATTTTTACCACCAAAATTAAAATTGTTGACTCATAGAATAATTTATAGGTACTTTTGCTACTGTTTGTAGATATAATATGCCTCCAGAGATATACGTGAAAAATTTTGGATAAAGCGTGCTCTAATCGATAAAGTTATAGGAAATTTTTTTTTTTTAAATATGTACTTATATATTCCACAAATTTACAAACTAAAATCAATTTTTTCAGCTTCTGACAATCGAGAGAGTCAATATTGGTATTATCTGAAAGGATTTGACGAGCGCAATATAAGCCGCCACCACAAAATGGTGGACAATAAATTTATATATGGGTTAAATCTGGTATTTTAAAACGCAACTTCTTGAACCCCTTCAATATTGGTATTAAATGAAAGGGCTGGATTAGTAAAATACAGTAAATTATTAAAAAATGTAAAATCCAAGATGGCCTCTAAAGCAAAATTGCGAAACAAATGTTTTTAACCACATCAATATGGGTATCAAATGAAAGGGCTTGACTAGTAGTATACAGATAACTACGTAATAGGGCGAAGACCAGTAGGAAGGCTGAAGATTGGGAGAGCTATAAAGTGTGCTTTAGTAGGTAAATATAAAGGGGATCTAAAGAGGACCATAAGGGCATCACAGACGAGGTTTTACGAGTCCATTAAGTCTGCAAATGAGCTATTAAGGTTCAGAAGAATATTGTCCAAAGACCCTACGGTACCTGGTTATATTTAGAGAATGGATGGCTCGTGGATAGATTCTTGCGCGGAGACCCTGGAATTACTTATGGGGACACACTTCCCCGGCTGTGTGAATGGGAGGGATACTCATTTAACAGAGGTCGACCTGGGATCGATCGATAGGGAACGGAAGATAGTTTAAATGGTAACGACGGATGAAGTAGCATGGCTGATTTATACGTTTAAGGCCTATAAGTCCCCGGGTCCGGATGGGATTATCCCTGCCATGCTGCAAGACTTCTCAAATAATTTTCTTTTTGTTTAGAGCGTGTCTCCTGGGGAGATACATACCTAAGGGCTGAAGAGAGGTTAGGGTTATTTTTATACCCAAGGCACTGTGTGTAAGCCCGGAGAAGACTGAGCTAGTTCTCTTTACCAGGAGATAAAAGATCGAGGCGTTTAGGCGGCCGATACTTAATGGGGTGGAGTTAGAATCTGCGGGCGGGGCGAAATATCTTTGTGTATTCATTGACAGCAAGCTGTCATGGGATCAGAACACGCGGGAGAAAGTGAAAAGGGGCCTAAATGCCAGCTACACTTGCAGGAACTCCTTAGACAAGAATTGGGGTCTACAACCAAGGGTGGTGAATTGGATTTACACTACGGTGGTAAGACCTATTCTAACATATGGATGTACTGTATGGTGGGAGGTATTGGAAAAGGGTTGTTATAGGAAGCTCCATACAAAGGTCCTGAGATGTGCTTCACTTGATATCACTGGTGCCATGAGAAGCACCACCTTTAGGGGTCTCTAGATAGAGTTTTGGGTGAAGGGAATGGCGGCAATTGGCTGGATTAGGCTACGTGAGTCGGGGTTGGGTAGAATACTTAATATCGACCACACTAGACAGACTGTATGAGGGGTCTGCACTCTTTGCGGATGGATCGAAAATGGATATAGGCACAGGGGCAGGTGTCAATATTATGGGAGAGAATATCAGGAGCTCTTACAGACTTTCTGATAACTTAAGTGTGTTCCAAGCGGAGTTACTGGTTATCTATAGGGCAACAGATCTTATATTGGAAAGGACATTATGTCAAATCTAGGCTAGTTGAGAAGTGCAGGAGGGCACTCGATAGGATAACGAACCTCTTTGATGTCAGATTGTGTTGGGTGCCAGGGCACAATGGAATCGTCGGCAATGAAATTGCTGACGAACTTGCGCTCGGTGGATCGGCACTGGTTTTCGCTAGCGAAGAGAAGATGGTGAGGCCTCTGATAGGTTACTATTTTGGGCGTTGGTATCCAACACGATCAATATGGCGTAAAGGGACAGAAGAGACTGCAGTGTGTCAACGGCTTTATGGCCCAAGTTGAACTCAGCGGACTATACGTTACTTCTGGGTCTGGAAAGGGCGTGTCTGAGGGCCACTATTGGGGTTTTAACAAGGCACTGTCCTGTGAGAGCTAGGATTAGTAGATAGGATCGCGGCACTCCGGATTATTGTAGGATGTGTGAGGACGAGGAGGAGCTGGAAACTGTGGAACACATTGTCTGTCACTGTCCGAGACTACAGAATCACAGGCTAATGTGGTTAGGTAGACGATGAGTTAGGTGATGTTTCGGAGTGCAAACTGGGGAATATTATCGGACTGATCATGGGGGTCGGGTGGCTGGTGAACATGCAATGAGGCTCGTAGAGAATCTGTATTTCTTTCTTCTTTTCTATTTCCTACTAACTACTTCATATTTTCATTTATTATATCTTTGGCAACCCTCTCTCACCCTCTCTCTCCCTCTCTCTCTCTCTTTCTTTATTATATAAAGGGAACACAATGGACCATTTTGGCCTCCGAGTGTAGGTGTTGGAGGCGGATCCTGCTTCCTGCACCCCCCTTTCCTACCTACCTACCTGACTACGTAAAAATTCAAAATCACATGAAAATAGGTTAAGCTACGATGTGGGATTATACCTATGTACATGATGGTGAAGGATATTTTCAGATTCTTGTTGATATAGCATTTGAGGCAGATTGAAAGAAAAATATTTTTTTCTATTTTTTCTTCAACCTTTTTCAGAAAAGCGTCATTTACAAGAGGCCCTAAAGAGGACGAAAGAGATGATTGATGAGTCATTTGACGAACTAAATTTAAAATAATAAAGGCTACGCGAGACGACATAAAAAAATTATGGTGAAAAAACTGATGCATGCGGTGATTCCAGAAAGTATTGTTGAAAAAAGTCTGAAATTTATAGACCTATAAAAATATCGAAAAAGATACTGAAAACGATACTCGTTAATAAAAATCGATGTATCGATAAATTGGTTTTTTGAATGTCGGCGATATATATCGATATTTTTTTCTTACAATATTAAATATTTTGGCCTGGAAGGCTTTGTATTGTTGCGTTGAATAAATAAATATTTTGATATATCGATATTTCTTGCCCATCCCTTCTTATTGTTGATTTAATTTACTGATGTGTCAAAAGCTACATGGTTTTTGTTTGTTTTTTTTTTAATATTTGCGTGGAAAAAAGTAAAATTTATTATGGTAAATAATATTTGACAACTTAGCCAGCATTTGTGGAAAGAAAAGAGTAGATCAGGGGCTCAATATCACAGAACAAGAATAGAGCCCCAGCTGTGTTGTTAACACCACTTGATAATTAAATTCGCCTTGGTGTGTATTACCATCACTTCTGTTATTGTGAATATTTTTGTACCGTTTTTACACTACACATTTCAATTTGTTTTTCAGATTAAATTAGCTGATCAACTGATGCTTTTTCCTAATGTCAAAATCCATACATTTCACCTCAAGGCGAATTTAATTATCAGGTGCTGGTAATTCTACAAGTACAACATTTAAAAAACAACATGGTTTTTTATTGTTGCTTTCGACTGTCGATGTGTCAAAAACTACATTGTTTTTGTTTGTGTTTTTTTGAGCGGGAAAGAGTAATCTATGTAAACATAAATAATATTTGACAACTCAACCATCATATATGCAAATAAAAAAGAAGATCAGCTGCGATGTCAACACCACCTGATAATAAATTCGCCTTGTTTCACCTCTGTATTTTTATAATGTCAAACTCTATACGTAAATCATTTAAAGGAAAAATCCTCACCACCTTATATAGTAATACCATGCATTGTTATTCAGGGTATCAATTCTCGTTCTATGAAATGAAAAGTTTTTGTGTGTAATATCATATGGTGCCACCATACCCTTTGCTATACAAAAGCTTTTTCATTTCACAGTTTCACAGAACGAGAATTGAGCCCCAGGTATTGTTTGAATTTTGGGTAAACTATTTACATATGTTTATATATTTTCAGTTATAAATCGTTTTTAATTTGTGTAAACTAATGAGCAATCCACAAGATGAGTTATGTCCTCCACCATCGGAAGATGATGAATTGACTTTGCCGCGTGCAAGCATCAACAAGATCATCAAAGAAATGGTGCCATCTGTGCGAGTGGCCAATGAAAGTCGTGAATTACTGCTTAACTGCTGCTCAGAATTTATCCACCTTATAAGCTCGGAAGCTAATGAAGTCTGTAATATGCGCAACAAAAAGACAATCAATGCTGAACATGTTTTAGAAGCTTTGGATAGATTGGGTTTTCGCGATTACAAACAGGAAGCAGAAGCTGTTCTTAACGACTGCAAGGAAGTGGCAGCGAAGAGACGCAGACAAAGTACACGGTTGGAAAATTTAGGTATACCAGAGGAAGAATTATTGAGACAGCAACAAGAGCTTTTTGAAAAAGCTCGCGAAGAACAGGCACAAGAAGAACAACAGCAATGGATTAGTATGCAGGCATCATCAATACAACAGAGTGCCAGACAAAATCGTGCTGCAGGCGCTGAAGAAGATGACGAAGACGATGATGACTATTAATAAAACACAACTTGAAATGTTAAGCAATATCTTAGGAAATTTTTTTAATTATTTATATATTAAATCTTGGTTGTTAGACGAAAAGGTCATAAGTAAAACAAGTAACAGTGCTATATTCGGCCGTGCCGAATCTTATATACCCTTCACAACGTGTAGTCATACAATAACAAATGTTTGTATCACCATTCATCCCATATAAAATACGTGCATACGTACACGTTAGAATAAATGTGGCATCGAATCCCAGCTGAGCCAAAAAAATTTTATTTTATTTAATATATTATTTATATTTTATTATTTTTTTTATATTTTTTTTAAAAAATTTTTTTAGAAAAATTTTTAAAAATTTTTTTTAAATTTATTTTAAAATTTTTAAAAATTTTTTTTTTGTAGTTTTTTTTATTATTTTTTTCTTATTTTTAATATTTTTTTTTTTTTGGTATGTTTTTTACATGAATCTATGTATGTATGTTGTTGTTGTAATTGTGAAAAAAACGAGGTGGTCGTGGTTTTTTGCTCATATCTCAGAAAGTTATGGGGCGATTGTGCTGAATTTCAATAGCGATTCATTCCTGGATATTTCCAAGAGATTGATATCATATACAGATCTGAGGAACATATAGTTGCTTCTAAAAGTTGATTTCAACCAACACACGGACAGACGGGCAGACGGTCAGGGCTTAATCGACTCCTCTATTCATAAGCTTTCAGAAAATATATACTTTATGGGGTCGGAAATGAAAATTGTAGAAATTACAAACGGAATGACAAAGCTATATATACCCTTGTGCACCACAGGTGAAGGGTATAAAAACACAGTTTGAATTTGCTGGTATGTTCGTTCGTTTACTTAAAAGTATTGACTACTTTTAACTAGATTGCGTTCGTTTACACAATTTCCATATAAAACTTAAACAATCCAGTTAAGTTCAGTAAAAAGTAGTAAAACCCTGTAGTAACAAAGTTTAGTAAACGAACAAACCAAGGTGGATTCGCCTTGGAACAAACCATTATTTAATTTTTTTTTGCTTAACTTCAAGAAAATTGTATTTTTCCCAATTTTAAATAATGATCATAGAAATGTACATATTTTACTACTAAAAAAATATTTTTCATACAATTTTATTATTTATTTAATCTTTTTGTTGAGCTTGAGATTACTTTTTATCTATATATATAAAAATTAATGCCACTTTTCGTTGTAATTTTATAACTCCAGAACGGGCTCACCACTCCGAACCAAATGTTTAGGCTTTTTTTGGACTATTCAGAAAGGACCTTTTTTTGAATAAACGAATTTGATGTTCCAACTAAATTTTTTTATTTCACTTGATACGTAGCGAAGCACGCTACCAATATAAAAAAATTTTTTGCAAATAAAATTAAATATTTTGGTTTAAGAAAAGACGATTGAAATAGGTTGATGTTTATAAAATTTATTTTTTATAGTATACATACAAATGCATTCTTTTCAACATCGATTTCATATGGATTCGCTTATTTGTATTGTTTTCTTAATTCAAATTACATATAAAAATCATTCAGTCAATTGTTGATATTTTAGAATTATCGCCGGGGTTTTAAATATGTTTATCAAAAGTGTTGAAAGGGGCAATAGTTTTGCCTTGTTTACTTATTGTTAATATACACTGTACTGCATCACAATATTTAGGGTTTGAGAAAACGTTCATAACTGTATTATACATTTTTAAAATTAGTTCGTCATATATTTCCGAAATAGCCCTTATATTTAAGTGTCTTTATATTTCTTTTTACCAGTTGTTAAGGAAATCAAATCCTTTGCGTATGTTGGAATCACCGTCGAGTAAGTGAACATTTTCTGTTTCTAGAGTCTTTTCATCATCATCAGATGTAGCAGCCGAAGAACAAGAAGCTGTAGCTATATCACTTTGAGCACAATGTTGCAACAAGTTAGAACTCTCCTCTGCAATGTTGTAAGCATCTGAGAAAACAGCATAGTTGACTTCTATTTTTGGTACCTCATTTATTTGAGTTGAAATTATGTAATTTTTCAGAACAGATGACTTCGATGATGTGTTATCCTTATTATCCAAATTAAAAGAAAAATCGGGAGGTTTAATAATTTTGCAATTAACTAAAATACTACTTGGCTTTAAAGATGAAGATGATTTTTGTAAATCTTGAGATTTGTTTTCGTTTAGGTTCATTTTTAATTGATGTTGCAAGAGGTGATAATTATCTTTAAATTTAGGCGTGTATTCTTCCTTTGGTTTTGGAGACATAATTTTTAAAGTAGTTTCAAAAATCTTACTGGGAACAATTGAATTGAGAGTTTCCTTTGATTCTATAGTTGGTTGCAAAACGAAGAGATTAATTTGAGACTTTGTCCTATAACAAAATGGGCGTGAATGTTCATCACGAAAGGACCCTAAAGCGTCATCCTGTATTACTTTTAGGCCCACTTTTTGGATTCCATACGAATGTAAGGTACGTCCATCGTACGAGTAAAAATTCATTGCATGCGTGTTGAATTTTCCTTCATTTGATTTTATTGGTGTATTTTTTTTGTCTCCTTCATTTCTAGATTTACTCACATCCTTAAGTACAATGGCTGTCAGCGAGTCCGATGAGGAGTTATAACTATTTGCAGACGAATTCGTGGGAGTGGGTGTTAAGAAATTATCGAAATAACGCAAGGAAATTTCCGGCTTAATTAAACTATCATTGATTATGTCGTTTTGTTCATGATAATTTAAGGTTTCCCATAGTGGACCGTAGAGTGCTTTGGTATCATTAATATCATAGACAATACGCTTAGCAATCGGATTCAGTTGGGCAAAATACTCCTTAATTTCATCCAAGGAAAAAGAACTTATATGTCTGTTATGCTGAACAGGATCATGGTAACCTGGCATACTAAATTCTACGTTTGTAAAAATCTTGTATATTAAATAAAACACTTTTTTTAACGCTCTATGATATAAATTTAGTTTAATAAAAATAAATCCTTTCTATTTGGAAAAAATTTTCGAAAAACAAAATGAATTTTTTTCTTCCAAAAAAGGCTACCAGACATTATTTTACATTGCAAAAAATAAATACATAATTAAACACAAACTATGCAAAATTCTAGTAACTTTATATGAAAAATAAAAAACAAGAAATAATAAAAATTAATACAAATAGAAATAGGAAACTTTTTTTGTTCATATTAACAATAATTAAATTAAACACAAAATATGGTAAACTGGTAAAACGAATATATGATTGCCAAAGCCGAAAAGTGAGATAAAATAAAGGATGTAAACAATTTACATTAGGTTTGTTCGTTTACTCAAAATGTGTAACAATTGTTTATAAATTTTAACTGATATTAGAGTAACTATTCTATCTTACCTCCTTGAGCAAAAAAAAAACATGTAAGAGCACTATATTCGGCAGTGCCGAATCTTTTATACCCACCACCAATTTTGTGTACATTTAAAGCACAATATTTATTATTTTGTTAATCGCTATGGAATAATCTTTTTATAATAAAATATGTATCACTTTCTTTGTAGAGGGTGGTTAAATTTTAAGGGCCCATGTTGAAGGCGAACTACACCTAGTCTTTAAATTTGGTTTCTGCATATCACTTGACATTTCTCAATCTCAAACTTCTCAATTTGATCCGTGGAAAGATACGCAAATGAGCAATGCTTTAAAGTTATTCAGGTTTTTTATAAAAATGGGCGTTCAAATCAAAATGCATTTTGTGCACTTCGTGATTCTTTTTGTCATCATAATCGTTCAAATTCGTCCACAATCGGGAGAATTGTAAAAAATATTTAAATTTCTGCAAAACAGGTCTGTATAAAATGTTAAAAAATCTGTAAATGCCTTCTTAATTCGTTGAATGGGAACCATTGCTGGTTTTTGCGATAGTGTGGCAAAAGAGCAGTCAACCTCGACTCATTATCATGCCCAACAATTGAGCATCAACATTGTCATTGAAAATTTGGACCATCAGATAGAGGAGTGGCGCCAAGAATGGTGGGTGGGCCATTTGGCCGATATTTTGTTAAATACATAATTGAACCATACAAATATTATCATTACAAAAAGAAATAATAATAATTTCCTAAATAATTTGTGTTTTATTTAAATTCAACATCGGTCCTTAAAATTTAACCACCCTTTATAACTTCGATATGCTACTAAAATGCTTTTGTAAATGTAGTCTTTCAATGAAAGTGGGCGTTAAAGTAGGCGTGTCAATAAAGTTTCTGCAAATAAATAAAACTTAGATATTTCAATATAGTCCTTTATTTTCCCAAAAACTTTGTCAATAGAGAAATTACATGAATTTAAGATAAACCGTTATATGGGAGGTAGGCGTTGAAGTGGGCGTGTCATTTAAACTTTTTTGCACAACAATTACATTGATTAGAAGGATATACGTAGCAAATTTGATCATCATACCTCTAATTTTGGCGGTTTTAAGAGCCTTTAAATTTCATTAACGGTAGATAACGTGAAAAGTGGGCGTTATAGTAGGCGTGGCAAAGTTGTTTGTGCGAATGAGTACAACTTAGATGTTTCAATATAGCCCTTTGTTATTCCAAAATCTTTATTATTAGAGAAATTATATGAATTTTGGGTAAAACGTTATATGGGAGGTGGACGTAAAAGTGGGCGTGGCACATTGATTTTCCGTTACAAAAAAGCGTCTGACCAAAAAGCAAAGTGTGCAAAATTTCAGAGTCGTACATCCAATTTTGTTGCTTTTATGACGTTTTTGTTTTTAAATATACCGAAAAATACACTGTGCGGTATAAATTTTCGTACATTTTGATCGATAACTCCTCTCCTGATGCATAGATTTAGATAATTTTCGGGGAAAAATATTGTTTTTACTCAGGAAATATATATTAGAAGTTTCATAAGTCTACGTTAATGCGTTTGGACACAATTCCATTTTATTCGATGTTCAAAGGACACATTTTTTTTGACCTACTCATGCTTTTCGAGCTATAACTCTCGTCCTAATATTCCATTTTCAATACCAAACAAACCTTGTCTATAAGAAAGATTCTGGCAAAATTTGAGCCCCCTAGCTTTTTCGGTGCGACCTCTATCGTGCTTTCAACAGACGGACATAGCTAGATCGTCATCAAATCAAACCTTGATTCAGAATATATATACTTTATGGGGTCTAAAATGGATATTTCGATGTGTTACAAACGGAATGACAAAATGAATATACCCCCACCATTTTTTTGGTGGCGGGTATAAAAAAAAACGATAGGCTAATATATGTAAAATCCCTTGGCTTTAAGTGTCCTGCTTTACTTGTCTTGGGTTTTATAAAAATAACCCTAACCTCTCTATCTCAAGGAGGCACGCTCTAAACACTCTCGACAAAAGTAATAGAAAATTACCCGAAATATTTTGAAACATAGTTTGTATAATTCCATTCGAACGCGGGAATTTGTAGGCCTCAAACGTAATACACACCCACCATCTCTTAACATTCTCACAGCCAAGGTCTCGAAGCCAGAATCTCTCCATGTGTCTTCGGATAAAAATTTTGAATCTTAATAACGTATTTCCCATATTTATTTGTTTATTTATTCAACGCAGCGATACAAAACCTTCCAGGCCAAATTATAAATATGTATTACTTAGTAATATTTAAAGAACCTAAGTTATTAGATTTAATCCTACTAATATAATAAATATGAATGTTTGTATGTTTGGATATTTTTTACTCAATCACGCAATATATATAACATTTTATTAAAAAAATTTAAAAACTTCAAAAATTAAAAAAAAGGTAAATTAATATTATTTTAGAACTAAAAAACAATTCATTATTCTGCTTCCTGTTTGTTGTTTTTATCCTAAAAGTAACAATAAATTACAATATTTATCGCAATTTTTATAAAAAAATATTAAATACTTACATTTTTGTCACAACTCCCTTTGAATTTGTTGGCGGATTTTTTCAAAGGGAACAATTTCTCAATTTCGAAGTTCATTTAGAATAAGGGAAAGGGAACAAATTTCCCCGTGAGAAATTATTTAGAATAGGGGAACAGGGAAACAATTCCCAGGGAATTGTTATTTAGAATTGGGGTGAATGTTTTTTTTTAACTGTAGGAGAACCAAAAAACTCAAGCTTTAATTATTATTGTGTCTTCGACTTTCTATAGAGGTATATACGGAGCCGGAACCAACGTGGAATACCCCGGCTATTTGGTTATGTACCTCTGCCAATCAATTTTAGAGTAATAAAAAAACCTGATGAACGAATTTGCCTTGAATTCAATAGTCAAACACATGGTGTAATCACATAATATCATATATATGGAGTTTGACAAATTTTTGGACTAAAATAATTATTTTATACATTGACATAAGAGTGATAATAGGTTTGTTCGACGTAAATCCGGGTAAAGTCTGGTAAAATTAGAGTTAACAAAATATCTCTCAAAAATTATACAAAATTGCTGGAACGTAAAAAAACAAATTTAAAGCCCGAAAAAAAACGTCAAAATTGTACAGCTGTTGTTCAGAGGTCCAGGTTGATATGCTCCCAGCCAGCTTACCGCCGTCGCCGAGCCCGTGGTAACGTACGTCGAACAAACCTATTATTAAGACGTTCTGCAAAACAAGTTTTTTTAATTTGCTCTAAAAAAAATCGTCAAAAATATCGTAGGTCTGGCACCCCTGCATATCTATGTTAGAAAATATTGGAAAACACATTTTCTTTAATATATTTAAAAATGAATGGTTTTCCAGCTATATATGATTTGAACCTTAAAACATACTTTTTATTTATTTTTCATCCAACATTCTCATTTGTCTCGTTAATAATTCTGGACAGTCTAAAATTCCCATTTTAATTTCATAATCGCCAGGAACATACTTTCCCAACAACTCTGTGTGTTGCTTCCAAAAATTTTCCCTGATCATATCCTCGTATATAGGTACAATTAATTGTGATTTAGGTTTTGAATTTTTCTCTAGAATAACTTTCTTCCTAAGTAATATAGTGCCCTTTCGAAATATTGCTGGAAGACTGTTGTAGTTTATTCCAAACTTTGAAAATAATATTTCGTTTTTATCTGCAGAAAATGTTCCACGCAACTCAGCTTCCGCTTCTTGATTGCTAAGTCCGCCTTTTAAGATTAAATTCCAAAAAACTGTATTATACAAGTTATTAATGTGTACATCGGCTTGACGCCAACTAAGATAATCTTTTAGGTTTTGATCGGAAGGATACAAAACAACACGACCATCAAAGCAAGGCGGATATTGCAGTTTTTTCTCACCCATCCAATTAGACCAATTTATAACGTAAGATGCCGTAAATAGACTAGTTACATATGACAATAATTTCGAAAGTCTTCTATTAAAAATATTAGTTTCCTTACGAAAAACAAATGAGAATTCATCACTTTGTCCATATGATATTATAATGTCTCGAAACTCTTCCATAACTGTTTGTGCAGCGTTGTTCATAAGATTTAAAGCTAAAAATTTAATGGGGATATATTAAAATTAGACTTTTAGGTATTAGTTGACGTACCATTTTCATCATTTGGTTTTTCAAAATTATGAATCTTAGAAAACTTGTGAAATCCCTTTCCATCCAATCGTATTACAATCCACACGTTTGGCAATATACTATCATTTTTTTCATACCCTTTAACATATTCATACCGACTGCAAGCCATTACAGCAAATGTATTAAGAGAGCGAGTTCTACTTAATTTTTTATTTAAAATATTAAAAAATTTTGGAAATAACTTCATTCAGAAATGCTTTTCTGTGGTATAAATAAAAACAAATGTGGATCCAAATAAAAACAGATGATGGTATAGTTGCCATGTTTCTGATTAACGATATCAATGAGACATGTGTCATTCAAATATTTTAGGATGATGGCACATATAAAAATTTTTAACAAAATTTCTGATAGCATTTGTATTCGAACGAAATTAAAAAATGTACTTTTAAAACAAAATATTTTAAAAGAGCACTAAAAAGTGCTCTATTTAAAAAAAAAAAATTTTTTAACTACTCAAGGCGAATTCATTATCAGGTGGTGTTGACAACGCAGCTAATCTGCTTTTTTATTTGCATAAATGATGGTTGAGTTGTCAAATATTATTTATTTTTTTTCTAACTTGAATTCAAAACAAGTAAAAGTGCTATATTCGGCCGTGACGAATCTGATAATACCCTTCACCATCATGTACATAGGTATAATCCTGCATCGTAGCATAACCTTTATTTCATGTTATACGCCATTTTTCCTTATTATTTCCAACGCCATCCTTAATTTTGGAGTTTTATGTAGTTAACTGTTTTCTACTAGTCATGTCCTTTAATTTGATACCCATATTGATGGGTTTAAAAAAATTTTATCCGCCATTTTGTTTTAAACGCCATCTTGGATTTTACATTTTTTAATAATTTACTGTATTCTACTGGTCAAGCCCTTTCATTTGATACCAATATTGAGGGTGTTCGAGAACTTACATTTAAAAATACCAGATTTAGCCCATATATAAATTTATTGTCCGCATTTTGTAGTGGCGGCCAACATTAGTTTTATATTGCGCTAGTCAAGTCCTTTCAGATGATACCAATATTGATGCTTTCAGTTGTCTAGAAAGTGAAAAAAAAATTAATTTACGTTTGTAAATTTTTGGAATATATATTTTTCCAAAAAAAATTTTGTCTATAACTTTACCGATTAAAGCCCGATTTATCTAAAATTTTTCACAAATATCTCTCTAGGCATATTATATCTATAAATAGTAACAAAGGTACCTATAAATTATTCTATGGCTGAAAAATTTTAATTTTGGTGGTAAAAATATAGGAAAAAAAAACAGATGCAATCGCGTTTATTTGCTCATATCTCAGAAAGTTGTACGGCGATTTTGCTGAATTTCAATAGCGATTCATTCCCGGATATTTCCAAAAGATTGATACCATACACAGGTCTGAGGAACATGTGGTTGCTTCTAAAGTTGATTTCAACCAACACACGGACAGACGGTCTGGGCTTAATCGACTCCTCTATTCATAAGCTTTAAGAAAATATATACTATATGGGGTCGGAAATGAAAATTGTAGAAATTACAAACGGAATGACAAAGCTATATATACCCTTGTGCACCACAGGTGAAGGGATAACAAACTTGTAGAATGAAGGTTTATGCCCATTGTGTATGTCAAAACCACCTGATTATTAAATTCGACTTGTTTATACGTTCATGTAAGTTTGTCAAACTTCGCCTTGGTCAAAGTTAATATAAAACAAGTAAGAGCGCTATATTCGGCCGTGCCGAATCTTATATACCCTTCACAACGTGTAGTCTTGCAATAACAGTAGTTTGTATCATCATTCATCCCATATGAAATACGTACATACATATAAAAAACATACCTATATAAAAACATCCCATTGTAAAATTATAAATTTACGTATGTATGTTAAAAAAAATAAAAATTTTTTTTTAAATAATTAAAAAAAAAATTTTTTTAAAAAAATTTAAAAAATAAATTAAAAAAAAAAAATAATTAAAATATATATAATAAATATAAAACAAAAAAAAAAATACAAAAAAATAAAAAAAAATAAAAAAAATATTAAAAATATAAATAATATATTAAATAAAAAATATAAAAAAAAAATTAAAAAAAAAAAATATAAAAAAAATAAAAAAAATTTTTTTTTGGCTCAGCTGGGATTCGATTTCTCTAACCAGTATACACGTTTGTATGTATGTATGTTGTTGTTGTAATGTTGTTTTTGTGAAAAAAAAAATCGAGGTGGTCGTGGGTTTTTGCTCATATCTCAGTTGTTTATGTCCCGATTTCTGATTTTCAATACCGTTCTACTCCCGAATATTTCTGATATTTTAGTACCTCACCCGGGTCCAAGCGATGTCGGGGGGCCTCAAAAAGTTGATTTCAACATACACACGGACAGACGGCCAGACTGACAGAGCTTAATCGACTCCCCTATTCATAAGCTTTCAGAAAATATATGTATACTTTATGGGGTCGGAAATGAAAATTGTAGAAATTACAAACGGAATGACAAAGCTATATATACCCTTGTGCACCACAGGTGAAGGGTATAAAAAGATATTGCAGTGTCAAGAATTATCAAACTCCATACATAAAATAAGAGAGACAAAAATTGCTTTCCTTTACGCTATAACCTTATTTAATTACACACAGGGTACACTTATACAGGTGGCGGTGGTACGCTATCATCTTATGTAATTACACCATCAAGGCGAATTCAATATCAGGTGATATCATCCCTGCAATAAACACAAAAAGGCCAAGAGAATGTCAAAACACAAAAAAACAAATTTTTTGTTTACTTTTAATTAAAATTTTATTTTTATAAATTTACGCGAAAATTAAAAAAAAAAATAAGTATTTTAAATTTATAACATGAATTTGTGCCAGTTTATATCACATATTTGTGTTTTATATCACATTTTTCACAATTTTCACAACTTTAAATCACTTGGACAAACACAACGGAAATTTTCCATTTTTTGAATTAAAAACATTACAAATGTTGTTTATTCAACTTATAAAATGTGTTTTACTTAATTTCCAATAAGTTATTGAACAAATATTAGTATTTTTTCACAAATTTTACCACTTTTATAAAAAATTTCAATCAATGCACATAAAAATTAATTTAAATATAAACAAACATTGACATTGTGCCGTAAAAATAAAACGAGCAAAAAACAATCAGCTGGCTTCTTAACATCACCTAATATTGAATTCGCCTTGTACACCATTATATGTTCATGTAAACGCAGCCATATGTTACAAAGTTTGACATTTCTAATACATAAAAAAAAAAAAAAAAACAGTTGGTCCGTTACGCTCACCATATACATACAGATTTGTTGAAACAAAACTTTTTCGTGACGCAGTTTGTAGCACGTTTGCAGCACAGTTTGCAGTTATCTATTTGAAGGTGTTGATACAATTGATATACAATTGCTGAGCAAAAATTAAGAAAAATAAAATTTAGTAAAAACTAATAGTACTTTAAATACTTGTCTATTTTTGTGCACAACACAGATTAAATATGTGTGGTTTGAAATTTGCCATATAAATAATAATTTAAGTATTGATTGAAAATATCTGTCGTATAAACGTAGAGCAAGTGTTTATTACGCAGTGCTTTGGCAATTCAAAATAATTAAAAATAAAACGTTTAAGTGGCCCTTTTTTTCAGACGGATAAACTTAAAAACTGGCAACTTTATTGTGAGGTTTTATTGATTGTTAACAATCATACCAACACCAATCCGAATAAATAGCACAAAAAAACTTAAAACACGTGTTGACTAAAAACTAAAGTAATAAATAATATCTAATTTTTATATAAAGTGCTTACATAAAGAAACTAGAATGGTAATAATGGCACCCGTAAAAAAGCGAAAGTATAATTCAACAGTTTTGAAGAAGGTAGATAATCAAGAGGGAAATCTAGAAAGTTGTAAAAAAGAGAGAAACGATGAATTGCTGGAAGATATACAGATTATAGCTCAAGAAGTCCAAATCGTTAAGTCGTTGGCATGCAATAATTTAACACAAAGAAATAGACAAATGAAAAAGCTGCGCAAATGGCTGCAGCTTAGAACTAAATCATCATTCCGTTTCACACAAGAAGATTTTATGAGATTATGGAAGGGGCTGTATTACAATATGTGGTATTCCGACAAACCTTTAATTCAAGAAGAACTCGCCGAACAGTTTGGTAAACTTTTGGAATGCTTTGAAGGTAACTTGCAATATAGTGTCGAATTTTTTGGTGCATTTTTAAAAACAATGTGCGTAGAATGGTTCGGTATCGATCAGTGGCGTATGGACAAGTTTTTGTTGTTGGTTAGGCGTATGCTTCGTTATATGTTTATACTGTTAAAAACATCCGAATGGAGTTTGGATGCTTTAGAAATATTTAACAAATATGCAACCGAATCGGTACTATTCGAAAATGTCTCTGCCAAGGGATTAACTATGCACTACCTTGATATATTTTTTGAGGAACTGTCTAAAGTTTCCGAAGGAAATATTTCTGCCCATCAAATTGGATGTTTCGTTAAACCATTTGTTAAGTTCATGGCAACACAACGAGATTTCAACCTGATATCACACTGTCGTACTAGAGTGTTTTATCACTTGCTTTACCAAAGTGGTTTGGGTAGAGAATACAGCGAGAAATACAATGCCTGGAAAGAAATGGGCTTTCCTACCAAACATATCGATGATTTGGAGAAGGTTGAAGAATTAGAGCACGAAGACAACAGTAATGGAGAAAGTTTAGAAGAAAATGTTAAACATCTAGATCCACGTGCAGGTAATGTGGACGTTTTTATGCCCGAGTTGCCACTGGATGCACAATTTATCATTCAAGAAACTGAAAAATATCTTTACAAAGAAGAGTATGCAACGCGGCGCAGAAAGATTATTAAAAAGTTATTAGAACTGTTTAAGACTTATCAAAATGGGGAATTTCCATTAGGAATTAAAACGATGCCTCGATTTGAGGCTAAATCTGCAAAACCTCTATTTAAGGAGAAAATAAAACAGTTAGATAATTTGGAAAATGAATTATATGGAGTTGATAGGAAATTAAAACAAATGACAAAACGTAAGAGAAGAAAATTGTTAAAATCTTTAAATTTCGATGAGATTGATGAAAGTAACTACGAACAGAGTCTTGAAAAGGCTTTACCAAAAGATTATATTAAAGAGCGTAGGAAAAGATCAAAAAGGACATTTATGTCCGGTTGGGTGGAGGAAGAACTGAACGAAGAAGATTTAAAGCCAAAAAAAGCTAAAAAGGAGGATCGTGTTGATAAAAACGATTCTTTACAGAAAATGGAAACTAAAAGAAGTAAGATACTGTTACAAAAATCTGAAAATCAAGAATCAGTTAAGCCCATTAGGAAGTTAAAAAAATTAGAAAAGTCTATTAATGAATCAAACAACGCAAAGACATTACCCAAAATAAACAAAGAAAGAAAAAACATAAGCGGTCCTGTAGAAAAAAAATTGTGTGAATTGGAAAATACAATTTCCAACAATAAAGAGGAGAAAATGTTAAAAATATCTGATTCCAAAGAACAGTCTTTACTTAAATGTAAACCAAAGGAGTCAATGGTCCTAAAGATATCTGATAGTGATGAACAAAGTTCATCAATGCCCAACAAAAAATTTTTAAATGAATGGAATGAACCGTTAGGGGAAAATGAAGTAGAGTATTTTTTGCCTTCTCGTAAATTACAGCTACGAAAAGCTAACGCAGACCTAGTACTGAATCCATTAGCAAAACAACGTTTAGCCTTTAATCAGACGACACCCATTAACAGTAAGAAAACATTTTTTTCAGCAGCCAACACTCCTAAAACACCAGGAAGCATAAAACGTGTAAAGATTGCATTAAAACACAACACTTCCCAAAATCCTCTGGAGTACATACAACAAATCAAGAGCTCCCCGAATATTCCTTACGACGCTAAAAAGAAACCTGGCAAAGGATTGTTAAAGCCCAATGTAATGCCCAGTCCTATTAATCCTTTTTACAAAAAGAAAATTGGTTTAAAATTGTTGAATGATACTATATGATATTGTTGTAATAAATTTTCTTTTTTTTATAAATTTAAGTAAAATGTTAATAATTATATTCTAAAAAAAATATATTTTAATAAATAGCAAACTTTTTGTTTTAAATGTTTTATTAACATTAAATTATTATGTTCCATTACTATTTTTTTATTTTAATGTTTAAAGCTTAAGTTAGATGTGCCAAAACCATAACGCCAAAACAACAGCTGCTTTGTATGGTTAGGGTATGTCTAATTTAAGCTTAAAGCTATTAAGTGTATAATAAGCTGTGGTCAATCATCAAATTCAAATACAGGTTTTCCTTGAGAGTCCCAGGTATTTTTACATTTACGAAAAGCACATACTAGGTAAATTGCTAAAAATGAGAATTAAGAATAATAAATTTTTTCTAAGATAAATTAAGTAAAAGAGAATATAAGTTTCTAAATTATTTACAGTTTAATTCATAAATATTACAAAAGATTTATTCTTGTATGAATTACCTAAGATTTTTTTTTGTATTCAGAAACGAAAAAAGGAAGTCAAACATTTAAAAAGTACCAAAATTCAGTTTTTACCCGTTTTATCCCATTAAAACTCAAAATTTCCAAAAAGTACCAGACACCTATCCAATTATGTTTAACAGGCTCTTTGATTCTTTCTGAATTTTTGTGATATCTTTTTTAAGACTGGAGATACTGTGTTACCGATTTTACCCGTAAACCGCTCGACGGATTTCGTGCAAACATAACCCATCTACACGACCATAGGAACAAACCCTAAAAATTTCATCGAATTCGGTTAGACCGTTCGTGAGGAATAAAGTCACAACTCACTTGCAAACATTTTTAAAATATATAGTTATCTACATTATGTTATTAAAGAAAATAAGACGAATTATTTATTAAATATATCTTGTTACTTTCATATTGTTTATCTTCACATTAAATGGGAAGATTCCTACATCATAGTAATCACCTTATAATACTTATTTTATAATTTCATATACTCACTTGCTGCTTCCCATTCACATTTCGTCAATGTACCATATGCACGGCCAGAATTACCCTTAATATAACGTTTGATATGGGTGTATTGTTCATCATTACCAACGCGATTGGCATATACAGTCTCTAAACAATTCATGCGTTGTAATAGAGTTCGTCCTATAAAAAGTTACAATGCCGTACTAAAAGAAAAACTTTTTTTATTTATTCATCATACCTTTTTGCACATTTTCTTGGTAATAGTCCGCAAATGTCGTCTTTCTATCTAATTTTAAACCATACTTTCGACATAATTTTACTAAAGTAGGAAAATGTACCAAAAATTCTGGACAATCAACTACTCCCTCTAAATGAAATTGGTATTTGGCTCCAAACAAAGGCGGTGGATTTGCGTCGCACACAAATTCAATGTTATATACCTCATTACCGAAACTGCGGACATCGCTTGAGGCTCTTAAACGTTTCATCAGCTCGTAAGCATCTGGCATTGTTGCTATAAAAAAACCACCAGGCTGTAAACATTCTGCTGCATTGCGAACCATGCACTCTGCTTGAGTAAGTGATTCAAAGGAATAGTGAAATGCAAATTGACAAGAAACCATATTCAATTTTAAGGAAGGATCTTTAAACCGTTCCCTTAACCGAACTAAAGTTGAATCACAAGCAAAAAATTCTGCTTCGAATTTGTGAGAAAACTTTGTTTTCTCTGCTCTTTTACAGATGTCCTCGTAACGCTTCTTACATTGTTCGACTGATACTTCAGCTATATCAGTACAAATAAGATAGGTTATCATGGCCTTTTCCCATTTAAGTAAATCTCCTCCCTTTCCACAACACATATCGAGAACTCGCATGGGTTCTCCCATACGTTGCGTTTCTTGTATGCGTTGTAAATATTCCGATATTAACTGGGATTTCACCCAATTGTTGAAATTTCGCATATGAAATATACGTGATTTTAAACGTTCCATTCTTCCGGCTTCTTTCAGCTCATTATAGTGGGAAGCTACCACCTTCATATTACCATCTTGTGATTGATCGTCTGTTTCCTCCCTCCAGTTTAGATCATTTTCTTCATCTAGAGAATTCATTTCACTTCCTCTTGATTGTTCACTTCTGTCAGACGAAGGCAATCCATGTATGTCGTGCTTATCAGTAAAATCGCAGCTGCTACTTTCATCTAAAAGCGTGGTTTGGAATTCACTCATTTTTGTTAACTTATTCCTTATGTGGATAGTATATTATATTGGAATACCTTTGCCACAGACTCCTTTGCTAAAATCTTTAGTTTTTAATACAAGGCATTTTCACAAAAAAGTAATATACAAATAATAATTCACAATAGATTCTAGTAATGCCAAATTAAAGTACGATACAATATGCCTTGGTACGATACATACTTGGTGCCTGTGATGTCAACTTTGAATAACTTAAGCGCCATGGTCACACATCGAACTGACTTTTCAAACTTAACGTATGGTCCACACCAGACACCGATTTGTTCAAACAACGAACAATTTTCTTTTGCGCACATGAATTTGCCTGGTATGGACCCAAGGTATATTAACTAAGGTAGACGCACCGTCTATTTTGTTGCTACAAAAAACTTCTTAAATGTCAAAATAAAACCTAAAACAGCTGATAAAAGTGGTAGCAAAATGTTAGTAAATAAAAAAAATTTAGGATACATACACATCTACCAAAAAAAAGTTATGTAAACGACCAAAAAAAGTAAACAAATTTTGACATTTGAGAAGAAAAATGCCTGTCTACCCGGAGTTAATGTACCTTGGTATGGACCGCTGTTGTTGATGTTTTGTTCAAAAAGCGTTGTCAGAACATTTGTTCGAACAACGATGTCTGATATTAACAGGAATTTTGAATATGAAAGAATGAGACGACACATATAAATATCAACCCACTTTATACGTTTTCTCCATATCAAAGAACATGAAAAATTTTTTGACAGTTGCTCTGCCAACGTTTTGTTATAGTATAAACAAATCGATGGCTCGTCTAGAAGTAAAGTAGAGCAATTCATACAGTTGATGGGGCACACTACCTTCAAATTTTTTTTTTTGATTACAAAATAAACAAATGAAATAAAATGAATTAATTAGTAAATTATTTTTATTTTGGCTAAGTTCATTGTCTTTTATTTAATTTCCTAATTTAAATTGTAGTAATTTTAAGAATATTTTTAAATATTATTTTGATGTTAGCCGAGTAGAATGCCTTTTCAAAACCAGCTACGATTTCATCATCAGCACTTTTTATTGGTATACTCATGTGTAATCTGACCCTAAGTCACACACGACGCACAGTAGCGCCTTTTCCTAAAACCCGTGGCAAAAATACAAACTTTTATGACAAAATGTTTTGAAATGAATACAAACATCGTATAAAGAACTACTTACTGATCACAATTCAAAAACTTTTTCCTTAATTGCATAAAAATTATAGTTTGTGGAGCTGCTCAAAGTCGACAATTTTTTTAGAGAGCAAAAAAAAAAGGCTATCTTGAAAAAATAGATGCATTTTAGAATTAAAGCGTCAGAAACATTGCCGTTTGATAACTACTTTTTTGGTATTTTTATACCCTTCACACAGTGAAAAAGGGTATATATAGGTTTGTCATTCCGTGTGAAATTTCTACAATTTTCATTTCCGACCCCATAAAGTATATATTTTCTGAAAGCTTATGAATAGGGGAGTCGATTAAGCTCTGTCAGTCTGCCCGTGTGTATGTTGAAATCAAATTTTTGAAGCCCTCCGACATAGGTTGGACCCGGGTAAGGTATTAAAATATCAGAAATATTCGGGAGTATATCGGTATTGAAAATCAGAAACATCGGTACATAAACAACTGAGATATGAGCAAAAACCCACGACCACCTCGATTTTTTTTTCACAAAAACAACATTACAACAACAACATACATACATACAAACATGTATACTGGTTAGAGAAAACGTGGCATCAAATCCCAGCTGAGCCAAAAAAAAAATTTTTTTCAATTTTTTTAAAATTTTTTTTTTTTGTTTTATATATATTATATATATAATAATTTTTTTTAAAAATTTTTTTTTAAATTTTTTTTTTATTTTTGTTGTTTTAACATACATACGTGAATTTATAATTTTACAATGGGATGTTTTTATATATGTATGTACGTGTTTCATATGAGATGAATGGTGACACAAACTACTGTTATTGCATGACTACACGTTGTGAAGGGTATATAAGATTCGGCACCGCCGAATATAGGGCTCTTACTTGTTTTAAGGTATGTTTGTTATTAAAATAAGTAGTAAAATGCTTAGCAGATGCCCTACTTTTTCGGCAGTAGCCGCTTTTTATACACCCTATATTTAGGATATTTCAACAAATAAAATAGAGCATATCTAAAAATGGTCAAAAAGGTCTCACCCCTATTTTCTGAGCATATTTGCTACATAATACTTGAAATAATTTAACTAAGTTTAGCTGCCTTAGGTTGCTGCTGTATAAGAAGAAAACCGTTACAACCTCATAGCGAAAACGAGAAATTTTTTTTTCTCATATTTAAAGTATGTCACAAAGATGTGTGCAAAAAATAAAAAAGGGTTTCCAAATTTTTTTTCACTCAGCAATTTTAGTGTAAAATAAAGGGCCAATTCAAAGTGGTTGCATATCAGTCATATTTGTACTATTTCATATTATTTTATGCATGCATAAAATTTTTGTTAGAAATTTCCATACAAAAAAATAATATGACTTTGCACATTTGTTTCCTATGTATAAGATATTGTTTATGTTATACTTTTAACCATACTGGGCCAATTCAAAGTAGACTCTCATATTGTACTATGTCATATAATTCATATTAATATGACTAGTGACTTTGAACACCTTTTGTTAACAAATTATGTATTTAATACAAGAAAGAAGACAAAGAGATGACGCTTTTAAAAATTGTATGTATGTATACAGGAAAGAAGAAAATAGAAAATATTCTCTCTGAGAGGTAAGAAGCGAAGACAGCGAGAGACAGTATGGTTAAAAGTATAACATAAACAATTTCTTATACATAGGAAACAAATGTGTAAAGTCTTATTATTTTCTTTGTATGGAAATTACTAACAAAAATTTTATGCGTGCATAAAATAATATGAAATAGTACAAATATGACTGATATGCAACCACTTTGAATTGGCCCACTGTCTCTCAGAGAGAATTTCTTCGCTTCTCACCTCTCAAAGAGAATATTTTCTATTTTCTTCTTTCCTGTATACATATAATTTTTAACAGCGTCATCTCTTTGTCTTCTTTCTTGTATTAAATACATAATTTGTTAACAAAAGGTGTTCAAAGTCACTAGTCATATTAATATGAATTATATGACATAGTACAATATGAGAGTCTACTTTGAATTGGCCCAAAGTTACTTGTTGCATATTTTTATTACTTCTCGTTAAATAATGAACAATATTTTGCTCTGCCAATCAGGTAGGCATAATTATTGGAATTTTTTTATTTATTTTAATTTAAAAACACTTGTTATAAAAGAAGGCAGGTAGTTTTAAAACTTTTTTATACTGAATAAAATATAAACTGCAGGTACATATATATTCCAGTTAATTTTTTATACCCTTCACCTGTGGTGCACAAGGGTATATATAGCTTTGTCATTCCGTTTGTAATTTCTACAATTTTCATTTCCGACCCCATAAAGTATATATTTTCTGAAAGCTTATGAATAGAGGAGTCGATTAAGTCCTGACCGTCTGTCCGTGTGTTGGTTGAAATCAACTTTTAGAAGCAACTATATGTTCCTCAGATCTGTATATGGTATCAATCTCTTGGAAATATCCAGGAATGAATCGCTATTGAAATTCAATCGTCCCATAACTTTCTGAGATATGAGCAAAAAACCACGACCACCTCGTTTTTTTCACAATTACAACAACAACATACATACATACATACATGTAAAAAACATGCCAAACAAAAAAAATTACAAAAAAAAAATATTAAAAATAAGAAAAAAATAATAAAAAAAACTACAAAAAAAAAATTTTAAAAAAAATTTAAAAAAAATTTTTAAAAATTTTTCTAAAAAAATTTAAAAAAAATAATAAAATATAAATAATATATTAAATAAAATAAAATAAATTTTTTTTGGCTCAGCTGGGATTCGATGTCACATTTATTCTAACGTGTACGTATGCACGTATTTTATATGGGATGAATGGTGATACAAGCAATTGTTATTGCATGACTACACGTTGTGAAGGGTATATAAGATTCGGCACGGCCGAATATAGCACTGTTACTTGTTTTTGCTCAAACTAGGTAGTTGAAACCCTTTTTTAATATTTGGGTATAAATTAAACAGCAATTGTTTAATGCAACCAGTTAAGTTACTTTCTAAAACTAGTGATCAGTAACAGAACTTGTACAATTTTATTTTAAAGTGTGATAATGTCATTTACAAAGATGTGTGACAGAGGATAGTCAAAAGGCGCCAATGTGCGACACAACAGAGTAGTCGACTACGAAAATAACGCACTTTGTTAGATTTTATCAACTAACTTTTACTCTTTTATAACATACTACAGGCAACATACTGGCAATTTTTTATAAATTGCCATGTATAAGCTAGTTATTTCTTTTTTTATACCCTTCACCTGTGGTGGACAAGGGTATATATAGCTTTGTCATTCCGTTTGTTTTCATTTCCGACCCCATAAAGTGTATATTTTCTGAAAGCTTATGAATAGAATAGTCGATTAAGCCCTGACCGTCTACCCGTGTGTTAGTTGAAATCAACTTTTAGAAGCAACTATATGTTCCTCAGATCTGTGTATGGTATCAATCTCTTGGAAATATCCGGGAATGAATTTTTTGTTTGTTTTTAATATAGGTATATTTTTTTGTAATTTTTTTTTAGAAACACATACGTAAACTCAATTTATAATTTTATAATGGTATGTTTTTTACATGTATGTACGTATTTTATATGAGACTAGCCAATCCCGGCGCGCGTTGCTACGCCCCCTCATGAATTTTAATCGCATTCTAAATTTTAATCGAATATCAAGTGCAAGGCTAAAAACTATAACTTTTTCTTTATAAGGGTGGCACTGCCCACTTTTCTAATTAAGAAACTGTATAGTCATGACAGCTCAATAAGTGTGCAAAGTTTCAGAAAAATCGGTCCAGTGTAAGTACCTCAAAATGATACCTTTTTTTAATGGGCGTGGCACTGCCCACTTTTCTAAATACGAAACTGTATAGTCACGACAACTCAATATGTGTGCAAAGTTTCAAAAAAATCGGTCCAGTGAAAGTACCTCAAAATGATACCTTTTTTTTAATGGGCGTGACACTGCCCACTTTTTTAATGACGAAAGTGTAAAGTCATGACAGCTCAGTATGTTTGCAAAGTTTCAGAAAATTCGGTCCAGTGCAAGTAGCTAAATCTGATAACTAATTTTTTATGGGCGTGGCCCCGCCCACTTTTTCAATCACGAAATTATAAAGTCATGACAGGTCAATATGTGTGCAAAGTTTCAGAAAAATCGGTCGAGTGCAAATACCTCAAAATGATAACTTTTTTTTATGGGCGTGGCACTGCCCACTTTTTCAATCACGAAATTATAAAGTCATGACAGCTTAGTGTGTGTGCAAAGTTTTAGAAAAATCGGTCCAGTGCAAGTACCTCAAACTTATAACTTTTTTTTTATGGGCGCGGCCCTGCCCACTTTTCTAATCACGAAATTATAAAGTCATGACAGCCCAATATGTGTGCAAAGTTTCAGTAAAATCCGTCCATTGCAAGTACCTCAAAATTTAAAATTTTTTATGGGCGTGGCCCCGCCCACTTTTTTTATCACGAAATTATTTAGTCATCAGAGCTCGATATGTGTGCAAAGTTTCAGAAAAATCGGTCGAGTGCAAGTAGCTAAAACTGATGAGTAATTTTTTATGGGCGTGGCCCCGCCCACTTTTTTTTATCCATAAACACTCCCCGGTATGTGTACAACAACTTACCAAAGTTTGAGCCCGATCGGTTTTACAGTTTCAGAGTCTATAGCTAACACACACACACACACACAGAGTTTCACTTTTATATATATAGATGAATGGTGATACAAACAATTGTTATTGCATGACTACACGTTGTGAAGGATATATGTATAAGATTCGGCACGGCCGAATATAGCACTGTTACTTGTTAAATTTTGCGGTCCAATTGTGTAAACTTTCAAAAATTGCGATTGTGTTAAAAATAAAATTAATTTATTTCATAATTTATGCTATAGGCTTACACATTTTTTAAATAAAACTTTATTTGCTGGTATCTTATAGTCGTTGGAGAAATTAGAATTTCATAAAAACTCAACAGATTTTTTATAAGGTACCTATATTATAAAGTTTATTCGGCAGAAACTTGTTTTGCTGAAAAGAAAAATTAAGAACAATTGTAATAAATAAAATTATGAAATTAGATTAAAATGAATAACTGCTACAACACGGTTATTAGAAGTATTTTAAAATATAGCAACAAAAAAAAAAAACAAATTTTAGAATAAAATTAAAACCCGTAATTTTGAATCAATCTTAATTAGGCGAAACTTAAAATTTAAGTGATTAATGTTAACATTAAACTCAATAATATTTCACAAAGGAGTTTAAATGGTATTAACATTAGGTAAAATTTAGTATTATTAAATTTGGAAGAATATAAAATGTCTATACATATTTTAAAATTAAAGGATAAAAACTGCATATCATTACTTTGCATTAAAAATGGAAAATACTACATATAACAAAAATAACTTTAAAAAATAACTATTGCAATTCAATATAATAAAATGTTAAAGATTTGGAAATTTAACTATTATGATACGCAAGTTTAAACATGCAACAGCTTACTTTTGTTCTTTAAATGAAAAATGAATAATCTATTTTAAAGTTTTATTTTTCATCTGTAAAATTAATGATAAAAAATTAATAAAATCAATAGGTAAACTAATATGTAATACTTTTGCAATATATAAACAATCTAATATTTTTATATGAACTTTGATTTTTTATACTCACGTGCTGGTTTGCCATTAGTCCAGGGAGTGAACTTTACATGGCTATCGGCGCGTTTGGTGGCCTCAGCTCGCAATTCAGATTTCAAGGCTTGACGCACAACTTTGGCGCAGATGTTGGAGTACTGAATGTAGCTATTATATAACAATTTATAAAAAAAATTACACCATATTTAATGCCGTTCTATTATCACTTTGGAACTTGACATAAATTACGTAATATTTTGTACATATTGAGAAAAAACTTAACATTTTTCGTTTTTATTAAAACTTACGTGATTCCAGCGGCTCTCCATGCGTTAGTCATATTGTTAAATTTTGTTTTTTCGTATTAATTAAAAACTCTTTTAATTGCAAAATTTGTCTACTTTTGCTGTGGCAGCTCGTGTGTGCAGTCTGTCAAGAAAAAATAATAATTAATACATAGTTGTATAATGCTGGTTTATTCGATTAGTGATGGAAACTCAGCTATTTTCCCGTAAATCTAGCGATTTCAATTTTAGTCTTGCGGCCAAAAATACGTTTTAGCCACAGAATATTTAGTCTGTGGTTTTAGCTCAGAAAACATAATGAAACCATTCGCGTTTGCTGCTTATTCAGAAAATCATTGCTTTTGTATTGCCTTTGATTGATAATAAAAAAATGTCTATTGACATTTCTTTTTCTGCTTGCACTCTCAACAATAACTTTTTGAGATGACGTCATATGTAAGAACTGAAAACATTCGCACCATTTGTACAGTGTTCGTTAACATTTGTGTGTAAAGTTTGTAAACAACCAGTTTTGCTTAGCCAGCATTTACACATGAAAGTAAGTAAAAAAATGGAGGCAAATTAAGCGCATGAATGTAAAATGTATAGCAATTATTGCGACTCTTCCCTTCGACGACATTTTTAAAATTAAATTTCACTTTCCTGTGTAAATTTTTATTATAATACGTATACAGAAATTTCATGAAATAACTTTCATGTGGAAATGCAGGGTTATATGTAAATATATTCATATGTATATACAGTAAGAGTCATAAGTCTACTAGCAGTCAATAAAAAAAGTTATGTTTAATAAAATTTTCCAAACTATTAAATTTATTGAATTCAATTTCAATTACTCTAATACTAAATTTATTCTAAAGTATTATTGTCAAATTTCATTATAAATACTTTAAAAACAGCAGAGATAAATGCACATTAGTGCTATAAAATAGCAACAAAAACGGTAAAAAGTCTACAAGCGGTAAATAAATTAAATCCATTTTATGTAAAAGTGTTCCGTTTTTGGTGTTTAGTAACGTGTTGGATATGCGCGGCACTTCAAGACTTCTGCTAAACGATTTTTTATAGGAGCTACAAGCTTGCTGGTCTCCTGAGGTGTTATTTCAGCCCACTCTTTTAATATTACCAACTTTAGCTGCCGAACGCTCGTTATTGTATGTTTGCGAATTTTATTTTCCAAAAGAGCCTACAAATGCTCAATTGGATTTAAATCAGGTGACTGTGGTGGCGTCCGTAATAGTTTTGGGGCATTATATAACAACCAAAGTCGTACGACTTCTGCGGTATGTTTGGGATCGTTGTCTTGTTGAAAATAAAACCTATTTGATAAACCCAATTCTTCAGCCTTGATCGCATATTGCGCTTTAAAATGTCTAAATAAATAATTCTGTCTATTGTTGTCTCAACAAACTCCAGATTTCCAGCACTACATAAAAAGATAAACGATTTGGTAATTTCATTTAATTTTTTTTCAACACCAGATATACATACAGCAACCTGCCCTGGGGGAGAAACACTCAGGAAAGGCTGAAAAGGAGTCTCAATGCCTACTATGATTGCAGATCATCGATAGGTAGGAGTTGGGGACTTCGGCCGTCAGTAGTAGGATGGCTTTATACTTCGGTGGTCAGACCAATTCTTACATATGGAGGCTGTGTTTGGTGGGGCTGGCTAGTCGTAGGAACCTTCTGTCTAAGGCTCAGAGGTGTGTTTCGATCGGCATGACAGGTGCAATGAGAAGTACTCCTCAGGCGGCCCTGGATGTTATTCTTCACTTTCTGCTTATTCAGCAGTATGTAAGGGGAATGGCAGCCAGGAGCATTCTTATACTGAGGGAGTTAGGATTGTTGGGAAATTTTAGGCAGGGTCATTTACGGATCTTGGGTGAAATTAGTGATGGGGGTTATTGCCTGGGCTTGCCCGGCTCCACGGATTATGTGGGTGCTAGGGTCGATTTTGGGAGTCTGCCGAGAGTGGTCATGCCAGTAAGAGGGGACTGGCAAGGGCAGACTGTTTAGCGGCGTTGCTGTCTTTACTGATGGCTCGAAGATGGGGGCACTGGTGCTGAGGTCTATATTGAGTATCTGGACATCAGAAAATCATACAGACTTCCTGACGATTGTAGTGTGTTTCAGGCGGAGGTTCTAGGGATCATAAGGGCCGTAGAACTGGTTAGGGGTAACATCGATACGGGCTTGGAGTTCACTATATATGTGGATAGCCAGGCGGCTTTTAGTGCCATAAGGGGCTATTATGTGAATTCCGGGCTGGTCGATGACTGTAGGAGAGCCCTACGAGAGATTTTAAGGGAATACAGGTTGAGACTATGCTAAGTGCTGGGTCACTCCAACATTATCGGCAATGAGATGGCTGATGAGTTGGCGAGACTTGGCTTAGCAATAGTGGATCCTGATAGGGTGGAGGCAGTTAGGCCTCCTTTGGGTTTCTATTTTGGTAGGATCAGGGAATGGGTTCTGAGCTAGACTAATCGAGACTGGAGTAACCGAACGGTCTGCAGAGTATCACGGACGCTGTGGCCGATACTCAGTAAATCTGATTCGGATTTTCTTCTGGACAAAGATAGGGTCTGCGTGAGGACCATGATAGGGATGATTACGGGCCACTGCATGTTAGGCAGTGTGGCGGTAAGAATGGGGCGGAGCCTCTCTGATTTGTGCAGGCTGTGCGAGAATCCAGAGGAGCTGGAGACAGTTGAGAACATTCTGTGCCAATGTCCAGACTGCAGATTTTCAGGTTGAGATGGCTAGGTAGCAGATTTCTTGGTGAATTAGGGGATGCCTCGAGCTGCGGACTCGAGAATCTGATAGGATTCGTAATGAGAATGACCTGGCTTCGTGACTTGAGACCGGAAATAGGTCGATTGTAGGGTATTGGCTCTTTTTTTGGCATTATTTTGTTGTCCACTTCTTCTCCTTTTTCTGTCTTCTTTCTTTCTTCCATTTTCTTCTTTTCGTATTTTAATTTTTATTTCTGATCTCTCTTATTATTTTTAAGGCGTCACAATGGACCGTAATGGTCTCTGGGTGAATGTGTGAGGGTTACTTCACACCGACCTTACTTACCTATCTACCTACTGATTCACTATTGACACTGTCACCAGTACTACTGACTTATTATACCCCAAACAATGCTTTTTTACTACAGACATTTACCATGTGAGTGTCATTGGAAATCTACTACATTGTCACCATAGATTCACTAGTTCATTTTAGTAATTCTAGTCTACACTTTTGATACTTTTCTGAAATAGACGTCGTTAATGAAACTTTTGTTAAAATATGATGTTTTATTAAAAAAAATTAAGGAATTCATTAAATATCAAATATTAAAAGTAAATTAGGTACATTTCATTTAATAAGAACTCTTATTTATTGTGTATACATTTTTTTTTTATAAAAAAAAAAAAAAAATGAAAAAAAATGTAGACACTTTGTTGACAATGTCGCCAAGAAGTCACCACAATAGTCTACCAAACTGGTGACTTGGAGACACTTCAGGGATGCTACAAGTTACATTTACAGAAATTTTTTTAATGAACATTAAAACCATTCATACCATTCGCTCAGTATTCGTTGCTTATTCAATCAGCATTAAAACTATTCATACCATTCGCTCAGTATTCGTTGCTTTTTCGCGATTGTTGACGAATTTGAACGATTATGTTGACCAAAAGAATCACGAAATGCATTTTGATTTGAACGCCCATTTTCATAATAAGCCTAAATAACTTAAACGCGTAAACAGAACATATTTGCAATGGTGCAAATTTGTAATAGCAAATACACAAGATTGTGAATTGGACTTATGTATTTATTTTGTTTTTACTAGTTTTTTTAATAATAATATTAATAATAAAATAACATTAATTTTGAAAGATAATTACGAATAACAGGATAGTTAAAAGGATATTTGTTTGGTAAGAATATATTTTGTCTAGTGATACGTCGTAATTTCGTTCAAAGTTCGTTAGAATTTTAAGAATAAGTTAATAATATGTATTCCTATTATTATCCAGTTTTTGCTTTCACTAAATTCAGTAGATGTAAAAATTAATCTGAAAAAATAAAAAAATTGAAAACTTTTTGGGGAATCTTTGTTTTCGTTTTACCTTTTTAATAAAAAATATATTAAAATATTTGTATTATTCTGCATTTTCAAATTCATCACAAAGATCCCAATTGTTATAATCTTCATTATCATCAATATTTTCAACATCATTGTTATGATCTTCTTCATCATTATCATCATTATCACTATCTTCATTACCATAATATTTATCATAATTTTCATTAAAAATATGGGTGTACCACATAATTTACAAAATCAAAATCCCAAAACACAAAATCCCCAAACACAAAATCCAAATCACGCGCGATTTTTAACCTAATTTTAATGTATTTTACACAGAAAATTAGGATTTTGTGATTGGCATTATCTGAAATTAATAATCAAAACAAGTAGTACGATAAATTCACAAATATTTAATAGGTATGTCATGAATATACTTGTGAATATATCAAATATTTTTTTTAAATATTAATTTCGAACTGAACTACTTTTATAACGAAATATTTTTTTTCTTTATTGTTATATATTTTAGTTTAGTACTATTCATGACATACCTACTAAATATTTGTGAATTTATCGTACAATTTGTTTTGTTTTTTAATTTCAGAAATAATGCCAAACACAAAATTCTCATTTTCTGTGTAAAATACATTAAAATTAGGTAATATCGTAAAAATTTGGGAATTTTATATTTGCGGATTTTGTGTTTTGGGATTTTGTATTTGTGGATTTTGATTTGGTGTTTTTTTTTTCTTGGGGATTTTGTGTTTGGAGATTTTGATTTTGGAAATTATGTGGCACTCCCTAAAAATATCTGGCAAAACTAACTCGAATTCCGAAGTTGATAAATTAGATGTTTTTTTCTGCTCATATTTCTTGATCATGCTAGATATAAATGGGTCAGAACTTAGCAGAAACCTACTGAAAATATCTTCATTGGACTTTTTCCGGCTGCATTTGCGAGCAAAGTGCTCTCTATAATTTTTAAAATCTTTGTTTCTTGCTTCTTGAGCTTCTTCCTATAATTCTCCTATTGGTAAAAGTGCTTGCTCTATAATCACCGGCCCATGAAAAAATATGTATGCAAAGTGGGAGGCATACAATACCATGGAGCAAATTTACGACAATTTTCCAAATTAATCTCATGATCACAAGAAACAACAATTAGTATTGTACGCATTTTTTTTATCAGTGTTAAGTCCACTTTTGTAATTTCAGCAGAAATTTCCGCGTTCTGAAAAAAAACGTCTGGCGGTGTTTACGTCATTCGAATTGCCAAAGTCGAGTTTTGGCTGATCAACAATCAAACCAGTTCTTTTTCGAAACTCATTTTGTCCTAGCAACAATTTGTTTGTCTTCCTCTGATCTTTTTTGCCATTTTTTAATAGGAATTTTATATGATAAAATCCAGCCATGAAGTATAGACAACCCAAACTCCAAGAATCTGTTGTTACTTCTCTCGCAATCATACTGTCAACTGACTTGAACATCTTGCTTGTTGCCCCACATAAATAACACTTCTGTGTAGAATTTGTGTCAGTAATTGCGTTACACACTTTTCCATCTATTATCACTAATAGTAACTCGTGATGAATTTTTATGGAATTTTCTCCAACCAAAACTATTGAATCTATTAGATGTTGGCTTTCATTCTCTACTCTATCTTTTTCTAGTTTTGAAACCATTGTTGTTTCTTTCATATATTCATATATTGCTCTGCAAAATCTGGTGGAGGAAGGACGAGGATTTTCCACACGATATCATTTGCATTAAGTGGTATAATGGATGTTATAAAAACTGCGGAATCACTTGCACCAGAGCCATGGAAAGCCTGTTTGTAAGAACTATGTCCGGAGCTTCCATCAAAACCCCACTTTGAGTACAAAGTTACATTTTTTAATTTCTTTTCTAATAAATTACCAGTACATTTTGGAAGCGCAACTAGTCGTTCAGCAGTGTGATTTAAAAAACCTTGAATACTAACTTGTGCTGAAGTTTCACAAATTTGTACGTACTCTCGTTTTGCATCTTTCTTTTGCTCGTTAAACTTTAGTATATGAAGGAAATTTTTCTGGAGCAGCTCTTCTTATTACATTATAACTATGCCGGGATAATATTACTTCTATTATAACGCTAAGAGCTTCTTCTGTAGTCAGTTGCTACGATTTAAACTGCTTAAAGCTTTTTCTATACTTTGTAGCCCTTGTTGGTGTCGACGTTGTTATTTTTTAAACTAATTTTGATGCCTCAACTTTATAGGAAGCTCTTAAACCCATTTGTTTAGCATGAGCTTTGCTTTACTTTTTTTCTCATTACATTCTTCAAATGAAATTTCTTTACGGCCTCGTTTTTGTGGTGGTGAAACAAACGATATAGAAGCATCTAACCATTCCTTATTTAAGCTCAAAAAGCGTTCATGTTATTGTAGAAAATATGTAGTTCTGTAAGATATCAGTTTATTAATAAAATTTTTTTAATTGTTACAAATTCAAAAACCTACTTATTCAATAATATAAAAGTTTATATTTCACAAATAACAAGTAACACTCAATTTATATGATGAATTTTATGACGTTCCCTTTTGAAGTTGTTTCCAAAAACTACTCAAATTTATACGATGTTTTTTTTTGGACGTCTAATTTCTAATTTGTATTGTTGACTATTAAATTTATATTTTTAATATTTTTTATTTTCTTTATTTTGAATGTAGAAAAAACTAATTACTGTTTAATATTTTTTTTTATCAGTCAAAAAGCACAAAACAGTTGATGAGAATATAAAAATAAAACGTAACAGAAAGAACAGAAAAAAGTGTAAAGCGAAGTGTCAAAAAAAACCATGAAAACAGAAACCATGTCTATTTTTCTACCCCCCTTTCTTCTCTACACCGCTTGCTAACAAACAAAAAATGACGTCCAAAATTGGACGTCATAAAATTCATCATGTAAACCTACTGTAACAAGTATGAATAAATTATATTTCAATACCCTTCCTTAATTAATATAATTGAAACAAACTTCTAAACTTTTCAAATTTAACATAGGTTAAAGGTTTTGTTAATATGTCAGCCTGCATTTCTTCTGTTGGGCAATAGGCCAACTTTAGTACATTTTTGTTTTTAAAATCGCGTACAAAAAGTTCGATTTTGAGTAAAGTTTGCTGTTAATACTGCCTCACCCCAAAGAATATTCGGTAAATTTGCATCTGCTACTCCGTTTTGCTGCGGGGTATATGGAGCGGTTAAGTGCTGTTGTATACCAATACTTTTAAGAAATTCTTTTACATTATCACCAAGGTATTCACCCCCACGATCTGACCGCAATATTTTAGTAATTTTATCAAATTTTGTTTTAACATAATTGCAATACTCTTTTAGTTTTATGAAAACATCACTTTTATTTTTTAGTAAGTATAAACACAGTATCGACTGAAATCATCGATAAAAGTGACAAAATAGCGATAACCTCTTGAAGTAGGCTCATTCATTACTGCTAAATCAGTATGCACCAAATCAAGTATAGATTTTGATTGCTCACCTGATTTCTGGGGAAAACATTTTCTTGACATCTTGCCACTCAAACATATTTCACAAACTTTATCATCATTACAACTATTTACCTTGATGTTCGCATTTTTTAACATACTTTTTACAATGTTAATATCCCTATGTCCCATTTTTCGATGCCATTCATGAATACAACCATTATGTTTTTTGTTATTGACTAAATTTACTTCATTATACTTCACTCTTAGTCTGTAAAGATCTTTCACTAAATCGGCAATAGCAACAGTAACGTTTTCTTTCATAACTCGGCATATTTTATTTTCGAAATATACACAGTAACCCCTTTCAGCTAATTTTTTTACTGATAAAAGGTTATTCAATCGATTGAACATAAAGAACATCCTTTACAAAAATTCTTTCGGTTGTGTTGTCTTCTTTTATTATTTCAATATAACCAGAACCTTTACCCTGACAACTGATCTGATAGCCGTTAGCAACATTAACTAATTCAATATGATTTTCGTTTAGTTCCGCAAAGAAGGATTTCTGATTTGATATATGGCATGTTGCTCCAGAGTCTAAAAACCATTCCTCTTTGCCACATTTACCAAGCCAAAAACAATGTTCTTGATTTTTTTCCTGTACCTTAGTATTGCCAGTTATGTTAATTTTGGACTTTTTTACCATTTCCTGTTTATAAAACTTGCAGTATTTCTTAAAGTGACCAACTTTATCACAATAGTAACATTTTTTTAAATTGTTCTGTTGGTTTATGCATTGCTTTCTCTTGGAAACCTTCATTACAGTCGTATCTGATATTATTTTGTGAAGCTGTCGAGTTCAATTAACTTTCCTTTTACAAAAAATAGATTAAGTTGTTCATCACTTCGAGCCTCTAAAGCAACAATTAGTGGATATACGTATTTGGAAGACTTCTCAACAGCATTGCCACTGCCCATGACTCACTAAGTGGATCACCCATAACAGCTAGCTTGTCAATGAACGTCATCATTTCATTTATGTGTGCTTCCATATTTTCATGATCTGTTAGTTGCATCTTACATATAGTTTTCATTATATGTACCCGTGTACTTAGTGATGACTTTTCATAGTGATCTTTTAAATTTTTCCAATAATCACATGCATTTTCCGCATTTTTGAAATAAATTAATTGCTGATCTTCTACCATGAGTCCTATACACGCTCTTGCTTGCCCGTCCCTTTTTATCCAGTTTATGCCAGTTAGCATCTGGCACCGTGGGTTTTGTTTTCGAAACAACATCCCACAAATCTCTTTAATTAAGTTTAATTCCTTCTTAACCTTCCACACTGAATTTTTTGCTCCATTAAGCTTATTGACGGTAGATTTAATTTCTTCTCTTGAACACATATTAAAAATTCTAAAAGCCCATAACCTTTAGAAAATATGTAGTTCTGTAAGATATCAGTTTATTAATAATTTTTTTTTAACCCTCTACTGCATGAGCATCGATTTTTTAATGAAAAAAATTTTTAGACCACAAATAAGTGTTTATTTAGGATGTATTTATATATTTTAGAAAGAAAAAATGTTTATAATTGGATATTTTACGAGAAAAAAAAATAAGCCATATATGGCTTTGTATGCATTCAATGCTATTTTCTAATTGCCATATATGGCTTTCTATGCATCAGTGTGAAAAAGTTTCTCTTATCATTGTAGCACAAAAATTCTTCACATTTCTCACAATAAGTATAGGAACGGACGGAGCAATTATTTTGACAAAGTTGTCTCGTTTTCATCCATTTGAGAAAATGACCAAAACCGTCAGCTCTAACGGAATTCAATGGAAAGTCTTGCATCTTCCTTTTTTGCTGCTGCTGGGAGTACAGTATTTGCTTGTCGTTGGTGTTAAAGGGTTAGATGGTGTGGTCGTTGGCCGTCCACGTTTTTTGGCCTTCCCAGCCCTGCAAAAATGCTCAGCAATGGCAAGCTTGAAATCAAATAGCGGCATGTATTCTCCTGACTTTTTACGCCACAAAATCCAGGAATTTACAACGCACATATCAACCATATGGAAAAAATTTTTTTTATACCATTTCTTCGTACGTAGTTGAATCCTATAAAGACCAAGTAACGAATCGAGTAAATCGAATTCACCCATGTAGTTATTATAGATGCCAACAGCCTTTGGTGATTCAATTTGAATATACTTTTTCGCCTTCTTACTAAAACGAGTCATTGTCGAAACAGGTTGACTTCCAACATAAGTTGAAAGTAAATTAACCACTTTATTGTCAAACCAAGAGACAATGCTAAGACTGACTCCTTCAATTTCAGTCACTTTTTCTACAATACTACCGCGACCCAGTTTTTTCATTTCCTTTTCAGATGGGAGCTTGCAGTTAGGGATTCGATTAATTCTTACTGTGCCCAAAGACAATAAACCAATCTTCATTAGATGGACTTGAAGTTTAGGGCTGTTGAACCAATTGTCAAAAATTATTTTATAATTTTGGTCCTTTGGTACTGTTGCTGCAAGTCGTGTAACAACATTT